>CM057458.1:887561785-888906428 GCA_016271365.2 Neoceratodus forsteri
GTCGACCTTCTGCACTTAAATCAGGGACAGGGCTTAAAAAAAATTACCAAAATCAGGGATTCATCCTACAAAATGGAACTATTAGCTCAAGAAGCTCAAGAAGCTTGCTGTGGTGCAGTACTCGGTGTGAAAAGCATTTCCTGCAGAACAAAGAGGATGTAGGTTGTAGCATTAATGTCCGGCAATATTTTTAGCTTTAAATGTATATTTTTCAATGATAATATTCCGAGTTTATGAAAGGCCTAGGAAATGTGTGAGACAAAATCGGGGATATGCCTGAAAAATCAACAACCATTGAGGGATATGACCACAACAGGCAGGTTCAAGTTAGTGGTGGACATCAATGATTTTGCATATGATGCTTGGTGGTCGTACAGCAAATTTAAATCTACTCTGGCTTGTGGGGAAGGGGCTTATTCTTGGCTTAAAATAAGCAATGATTTTTCTTGACCTGTGCTGGATTCTGAATGCTACAGGTTTGGAGGATTGTTTTACAGTGTCACCCTTTAAAGTTTACCATGTATTTTTGCACTTCGACTAGTTTCCACTGAATGGGTGATTCATTCTGTACTAGTTTCACACATTGCTTGTTTTTCATATGTATTTCTGATGCTGCATATTTCCCCCTCTTGTCATGTAGACAACTGACTGCACTAATTGTTTTATATTTGCACCAATTTTGTATCTTATTTGCATTACTTCTATGGTAAGAAATATATTTGTATATTGCTATGTTTGTTACTATGTATTAATATACCTATAGTGCTGTATTTACAGAATCTGTGCATGTTTCACAAATCTGGTTAAAGAAACTTGGTGAGGGAAGGGCTGAGACTCAGGGGTAGAGACAATGGGGTTGAGGTGTGGGACTACTCCATATATCCTTGGTCCTACTACTTTCCAGGAATGTCTGGCACAACTGCTCCTGTTTCCAATGAGATGTTAAACAGGGCCATCAGAGGTGCAGTCAATAGCTTCCTGAGCTCCCTCCGTACCCTTGGGTGGACCCATCTAACCCCATTGCTTTGTCTACTTTCAGATTTGTGAATCCCTTCAGAATGCCCTCCTCTGAAAATGAACTAGTGTCCACCTCTCTCCAATGCTCTTGTTACATTCTTGTGGCCCCTCCTGGTCTGTTTCCTCTGTGAACACTGAACAAAAGTATTTGTTCAGAATGTCTGCCTTTTCCTGTTCCCACTCTGCACAGTCTTCCCCTTCCCTTCTTAACTTTACAATCCCATCCCTGAGCTTCCTTTTTTGCTTATATACCTAAAAAACTGTATTGTTCCCTTTTGTTACTGCCTTCTCTACTTTCTCTTCAGTTTGTGCCTCTATGCTCCTTGTCCCTGCATCCCTCTGTTTCCCCAGTACACCTCCCTATGCTCTTCCCACAGTGTATCCTTGTACCTTCTGAATGCTACCCTCTTAGCTTTTACCTTTTCTGCCATCTCTTTAGAAAACTATAGTGGTCTTGTTTTCCTCTTCCTTTTACTCCTCAATATAGCTGAAGCCTTCCTCTCTGCACCATTCCTTCAGCCATGAGGTGAAGCTCCTGGTGTGGAGATCCCTCTCCCCCCTGTCATAGACAGGCAGCACCTCAGAGAAAGCTACTGAGCGTGCTACCTGTCTAAGACCCCTCCCTAGCTCCCTAAACACCCCCTGCACTATCCCAGCCCCACCCTTAGCCATGTCATTAGTCCCTGGGTGGATAATAACATACAACTTTGCCTCCTGTCCTGCTGCCATAGCTATCCTTAGTATCTGCTTCCCATCCCTGCAGGCCATGGTGCCATATAAGCACCTAACCACCCTCCCTTTTATATTCCAAAACTGATCCCCCTCACAACTGAGTCTTCCAAGAGGTTGCTTCCTTCCCCTGTGGGGTCCTGTACCACCCTCCATGGGGTCTCCACTATGGAGGACCCCCAAACCCTTCCTGGCCTCTACAGCAGGTACCTCTTCCTGCAGTCCTGACCTACCAGAGTAGTGTAGGAATTATAGAGATACTGGTTGAAGAATGTGCCTTTGACCCAGCATCTCCACCCTTCCTGAGCCCACCACAGTCCAATAATTCCTCCTCCTCCTCTGAGGCAGCAGTGGCAGACTTGGTGGCACCTGGGTGGGAGAAGAGGTCACCCCAATCCCAGGCAACTCAAGCTGGAGTCTAGTGACCTTCTCATGCAACCCAGAGGTGCATGCAGATGAGGCAGCATCGCAGTCTCCAAAAGGTCTTTCTGAAAACTGCCACCCCACAGCCACTGCACTTATATCTCTCCGCATTCTCAACTTCCATTCTCCCTACGTTACTGGAAATATTTTTGTACTCTTACCCCTGATAGGGTGTTTCTACTTTTCCCCTTTTATTTGTTTGTGTCCTCCCGTGCCTTGTTTAAATCTCTTTATACTCCTACCCTATATAGGGTGTTGCTCCTTTTCCCAGTTTTGGCCTACCTTTTACCTTCCAGGCTTCCCAGTAGTGGCTATCACACAGCAGAGAACAGGTACCTTACTTTAGTTGACCAGCAGAGTCCCCCACTGCCCTGCTTCCTACTGTGGATGCCTGCAAATGCCTAAGATGCCAGTCACCTGTTCCACTCTTTCGCTGTTCCACTCATATACTGGACACATTAGAGTAGAAGTGCTTTTATAGTACTCTTGTTAGAAGGCAGTAAGCCTCTGTCAGCACCACCTCCCAGTTACATACCTAACTCCTACTCAGCCTAAGAATAATCTCCTGAGCTAGTTTCCCCCACACCACCTGTTGCAGTTTAAAACACAAGTTTCAAAATGCATCAGACACAGCCTACAAAGTTTCAAAGTACCCCAAACATACCTACAGTTTTCTTCTTTTTTCCCCAATGTACCCTGCTACTTTTAGAATCGTAGAATCAGAGAACCTGCCAGCAGAAAAGGACCATACAGCCCACTGAGTCTGCCCGAAAACCATGATCCCTACCTCCCCCTCTCTTTTAACCCCCTCCTCCCTGCGCACTCTCTGTACCCCTGCCTAGCCCCATGTAGGTATCCCATGCCCTTTTGAATTTATCTACTGTAGTCATCTCCATTACCCACGTTGGCAACCTAGTCCATGGCCCCACCACCCTTTGTGAGAAGTAACTCCCCCTGACATCACACCCAATATTTGCCCCCTTCCAGCTTGAGTGCATGACCCCTGGTGGTTTTGTTTTTGCTCAGTCTGAAGATGCTAGTCCCATTGACTTTGTTTAGTCCTTTTATGTATTTGAAAGTTTCCACCATGTCCCTCCATCCCTTCTCATCTCCAGTGTGTACAGACCACGCTCTGCCAGCCTCTCCTCAGTCATATGATCTCTCACTCAGCCCCTGGATCATTTTAGTTACCTTTCGCTGGACCCACTACAACCTATCCTAGTCTCCTTGAAAATGGGGCCTCCAGAATTGTACTCCATACTCCAGCTGTGGTCTAACCAGTGTCTTATACAGTGGCATGATTACCTCCCTCCTCCTACTTGTGAAACCCCTCCCAATGCACGGCAACATTTTTGTTGCCTTTCCTGCTGCCCTTTCACACTGGTTTCTAACCCTTAATGTGTCAGTGATCCAAATACCCAGGTCTTTTTCCTGCTCCATGACCTGCAGTGACTCACCCCCTGGGCAGTAATTTGCCCTAGGATTATTTTTTCCTATGTGCATTATTTTGCACTTTTTCATATTGAATTCCAATTGCCACTTTTCCACCCACTCCTCCAGCCTGGCTAGGTCTTTCCTCATTTTCTCGCCCCCCCCCCGGCATGTTGGTCTTTTTATAAACGTTTGTGTCATCTGCAAACAGGCATGCTTCTCCATTTAGTCCCTACGTTAAATCCCCAACATACACGTTGAACAATACTGGACCAAGCACCAATCCCTGTGGTACCCCACTCTTCACCCCTAGTTCCCTGGAATGCTTTCCATTTACTACCACTTGATGAGTCCTCCCTCCCATCCAATCGTCCAACCACCTTGTGAACCTTGCCCCCACTCCCAAGCTGGCTAACTTGTTTACCAATCTTCTGTGGGGGACAGAATCAAACTCTTTCCTGAAATCAAGGTAGGCCATATCCACCGCCCCCCCTTGATCATACAGCTCCGTTACACCCTCGAAGAATTCTACCAGGTTGGTTTGACTAGACCTACTCCCAGTGAACCCACATTGGTTTTCATCACTTCGATCTTCCTCCTTTAGGTGTCTTACCAGTCTCTCCTTTATGAGGACTTCCATCAGCTTGCCACCACTGAGGTGAGGCTGACTGGGCAGTAGTTTCCAGGGTCATCTTTCCTTCCCCCTTGTAAAGCGGCACCACCTCCATTCTCTTCCAGTCCCCTGGGACCCTCCCTGTTTCTAGCAATAGATTAAACAGCTTGGCAAGAGGTCTTGCCAGCTCCGCCCTCATCTTCCTAAGGACTCTTGGGGGTACCTGATCTGGCCCCATAGCCTTATCAGTTTTTATTTTACTCAGCTCCTCCATCACCCTCACCTTAGTGAATGGACTCGAGTCTGCCTCCTTGCCCTTTGTACCCCTTTTCCCGACTATTGGCCCACCACCACTGTTTTCCGCCATGAATACTGATGTAAAGTATTCATTGAGCAGGGTTGCCTTTTCTTCGTCCCCTTCAACTATTTTACCCCCCTCCCCTCTAAGTCTTGGGATCCCTTGCCTGCTTTTCCTCTTGTCGCTAACATACCTAAAGAATTTTTTGTCTCCCCTTTTCACTTCTCTAGCTATTTTCTCCTCTGTGCTTGCTTTTGCTCTCTTAATTTGTTTACCCACTTCCTTAAGTTTCCCTTTCCTCCACCCCCTGTGACATTTTGTTGGCCTTGAACACCTTTTTTTCTCCCTGATTGCCTCCCTAACTCCCACTGTAAACCACAGAGGCTTTCTTCCCCTTTTGCATTTGTTAATTTTCTGGATGCATTGGTCCGTGGCTTTCCAGATTCCTCCCTTATTGCCCCCCACAGCTGTTCTACCTCCTCTAGCTGGTGGATTTCTTCCATTTCCCTCCTTGGAATGCTCTTCATCCTCCCAAAGTTTGCTTTCCTAAAGTCGAGTACCTTGGTGGATGCCCTGCCCCGATGGAAAACCTGACCATGCAGTGGTCACTGTCTCCCAAGTTTTCCCCAACCTCTACCTCCCCCACACTGTCGCTGTTGGTCAATACAGCATCGAGTGTTGCTCCCCCAGTAGGTTATGTGACCAATTGATGTAAGAGTTCATCCTGCATGGCTTCTAGCACGTCCCTCCTTTTTTCTGATGTGGGTGAGGTGGTTTGTCAATCCACATTTGGCAGATTTAGATCTGCAATGACTAGGATCTCCCCCTTTTTGGCTTTCTCCTGTATGGCCCTGACCATCTTCATATCCATGTCCTCACTCCGGTGAGATGGTCTGTAGACCACCCCTACCCTTATTGCCCCACCCCTCTTTCTGCCCAGGGTAACCCAAAGGATCTCAGGTGATCCCCTTTCCTCCATACCTTCCTTTCCCACTATTCTCTCTCTCACATATCGGGCAACCCCCTCCCTTTTTCCCATGCCTCTCTTTCCTAAAAAGACTCTACCTTGGTAGCTCCACCTCCCAGCTGTGGCTCTCTGTCCACCACGTTTCTGTTATTGCGATTAAGTCTGGGTTTTTGACTCCCACCACTGCCTCTAAGTCTGCCATCTTATTTCCTAGGCTCCTGGCATTTGCTAGTATCTCTTTCCACCCCCGACTCCATAGCCTCCTTCGCTCCTGCTGGTCCTTGTTTTCTCCTTGATGAATAGAAATATAAATAAATATCAATATACTTTTAAGGTAAAGTCAGGTCCTTTCACTCCTCTCTGTCAGCAGAGTCTGGTCTTCCACCTGAAAGAGTTGGATGCTGAAGGTACATGGGAATCATAAAAAGAAATAACAAAAAAAAATGAAGAGGTCAGAATCAGATTCTGTCATATCAGTACCTTCTTCAGTAAGCTCTTTTGTTGAATATGATGATATTTAGAAAAATAGGCTACCAGTTCATCAAAAGACTTCCGTACAAAAGAGTCAAAATACTTGGAATGAGTGAAAATTGTTACAGGTTAACAGAAAACAAATTCTTCATGTTCTATTAAATAGACAGATTGTTCAATCACCATTGAAATCTATTGGAAGTTTTAAATGCAGTTTCCACCTTCAGTGTTTTTATTTTTGATGACTTGGTATAAATATATCTTATTTAAGTTCTAAACTATAAGTCACTGTCTTTATACAGTAAACATGGCTGAAATGATGTTTGTAAGACATTCTGGTGAATAGCAAACTTGACAGGATAAATAGTAGGTAGGGGAACTGCTTAAGTTCTGGCCAGCTCAATAGAAAAAATATAAGTTGTTCAATTCAAGTTTGACAGCCTTCTGCGTGCAGAATGGACAAATTTTAGCATTTCGGGGAATGAGAAATATGGGCTTTTATTTAAGAGATGACAACAGAATGAATGCTTCAGTTAAATGAATAAAATCAACTGTCTAAAGTAAAGGGTTTATAGATTGATATTGCTTTGCTTCAAGAAATATTGGGACTTAAAAGAAGATGGAGGGCTTATGTCTCTTGACTTCTTTTACCCAGCTCATAGTAAGAGTTAGTGTGTGTGTGTTTAATAAAATATCCTCAGTGTCAGTGATTAAGGAAATTATGATCAGCAAATTATTACTGTAATATACAATACAGTTAGCAACAATATACAATGGCAAACTTGTATGAACAAAATTTCTGTAACAGTGACAGATTTAAGAAGGTGATGAAATTCAGCAAGCTGGTGAAATTGAATACCCATTTACTGGTTTATTGTTGACAATGAGGAACTGAGGCATCTCTTGCCATTTTTGTAGCCTGAAGCTTTGATCCTGTTTGGGGGTTGCAGAACCCCTTATGGGGAATTTATTTGCTTTTTTATAGTATGTAATTCTTCTAATCAGGTTAGTTTGAACATAACATTCAGATGGTAGGCAGGTTTATTTATTTTTTGTCGATGGGAAAGGAGGGTTAGATGATGCTGCCTATCTTCAGCCACCTCTGGGGGACACAGGGGTAGATTCAGATACAGCCAACTCTAACAGAACCAGATTAAGCTGTTGGTATTTTAGTGAACAGGGGAAATCTGACTAGATAACTGGGACAATTCCACTGCTCTTTCTGAGAGGTGCCCTGGGATCTTTAACATTCAGCTGAACAATCAGGAGAAAAGGTAGACAGGCAGACAGGTTTAATGTCTTTTCCAAAGGACAGCAGACCCTGGCAACACAACATTCCCTACAGTGCACCAAGTGCCAGCCCTTATGGTATGAGCCAACTCGTGGTGTGGGACCATAACACACAACCTTCTAGCCTATAGGTGAATGTGCTATCAACTAAGCCATGCTGACACCTGGCAATACACAATCCTAAATGAACAAATTACTGCTTGCAATTACAGGTGTAACCCACGCACCATATACCAGTGGGCTACTACCCCGCTGGATGACCACAGTACAGGTTGAGGGGTCTGGGTTCTGTTCTGATGGTAACTGGGGGTTCTTTTCCCAGAACAGAAAATAATAGCATGGTACCTCCACCCAGAGTGAATTTTAATGGGTCACTTGATAAATGGGTACAACCCCCTGGGATGCTGTACCTGCCCACCTCCCCTCACAATCACCCCACACATGAAATACCATAAACCACAGTAATACTCCACGTTGCATGCAGTTAACTGCTATCACTAATAATATGCTCACAGACTGTTTTAAACTAGAACAACAAAAGATTTATTATTAGGGAAAGGGGTAGTGGGAATGCAAAAATATAGAAAACCAATCAGCATATTTGATAAACTGGTAAAAGCTGACTTAAATAACCATTGGCAATGCCCACCTCCTGACTGGTACCAGTAATAACACTATATGCACAAGTGCAATATTAAACATTAGGCACTGGGTACCCAGGTGTTATGACATTGTCCCATTGCTGGCCTGTTTGCAGAGTTGCCTGGGATCTTGCGGTGGTGCACATAAAGAAATTTAACAAGCTTGCAATTTAACCCGCAAACAGGTCATAGTGTGCTAGCACAGTTTTAAAACCTGATCTTCAAAAGTAGAAATTGTATTTATTTATTTAGTTTTTGTTTACTGGGTAAGGTGCACCAGGCATACATTTGCCTATTTTCAGGCACTACCAGGGAGAGTACATCCAATGGACCTCATACAGTGCTAACATGAAGTACACAAAGACCTTTCACATTACAAAATGGGCTAACACAAGCATTAACAAAATGTTCAAGGGAGTACATTTGTAGGTGTGGTACAGAACATGATAAGGGAAAATTCACTGGAGAACAATACAGATACATTACAATTCCATACAATTCCATACAAGACTAAAATAATGGCTATACCCTATAAACAGAGAGTGACAGGCGAGGAAGATGTAGCAAAGCACAAATCTAAGGTGAGGAAGCAATAGAATAAGTAAATTGACAGGTGCATAAGAGAGCAGACAACATTACTTAAATGCCCCTAGCTGAGAATTGTGTGCAGGAAGAGTAACACTTTGGGTAGAGGCAGTGCCGGATTTACCTTGCTGTGGGCCCTATGCACAACAGTAACCAGGACCCCCCCAAAATATCCTCCTGGTCCAGCCACGCCCCCACCCTACGTAGCCATGCACCCCCCAGCCATTGGTTCCCATAGACATCAGTATCGTCCACCCCCTTGGGCCATCTGCGTCCCTTCAAAACCTGCTTTCAACAGTTCAGTTGTACTTGACTCTCTCTCTCTCCCTTCAGTCTGCAGAGAAAAATTATTATAACTAAGAGAACTGTTTGAATCAGATAACTGGGGCTGTCACTTTAAAGCAGACAATCCAACCTTGTAAACAACAGGCAGTATAGCGCAGTGGTTTGGGGCTCTGAGCTGGAAACCTGGAGACCTCGGTTTGAATCCCACAGCCTCCACTTGCATACTGTGTGACCCTGTCTGAGCAAGTCACTGTCACTTAACTTCCTTGTGCTCCCACTCAGGTCGCACCTGTAGAGAAGCTTTTAGCTTAGTGTGTCACTCCTTACTCCTGGTTAAAAAAACAAAAAAACAGGAAGGGAATGTCCCTTAAACATGTTGCAGTGCCCCTTGCAGATGCAAGTGGGATTAATAGATTGAGTTGTACCTGGCACTGCATGGCACAAAAATAATGATACAGTGCCTCTGGCAGAGGGGAAATGATGGAGTGCACTATTCTGGTCTCACACACACACACACTAGTATAATGAGGTGTAGGCTACCCCCATTTCCTGCCTCAAGCACCATGACTCCATTGCAGTCAGAGTTAGTGCCCAATGCAGCCACAGTCTCAAGGGCTTACCAACCAACCCGGTCCCTCATTTCTCATGATGGTTCAGATACTTGGCACCAGATGCCCTGACTTTCTGTCGTTCACACAACCCCTGTACTGGGCCATAGTCTCACTCTACCCAGGATTACTTCTACCACTTCTCCATTCATACAGGAACATGAAAGAGATAGCCCGAAAGCCATCAGGAGACTCCTTGAGGGTTAGTCTGTAACATTTCCCCACTCTCTATAGTCTTGGGCCTGAGTCTCCAGAGAGCCACCAAAAAGGAAACCAGTGCCACCTGAACCCAGGGCCACTGCCACCACTTCTTGGCCCACAGACACTCTTAGCCAGAAGCAGACAGAGAGCACACCCATAGGTGCTAACAGGCACTGATACACAAAGGTACCCTGGACTGGGCTGCACACCAGGAACTGGAACTGCTCTTTGGGGGTCCAGGGACACTATTTATACGCCACTAGAGTAATAATCATTTTCCTTCCAGCTGGCACCAGGATATACTGCCACTAAGCTGAACACATATTGCAAAAACAGAATGTACCTCATTAAACATTTAGAACACATTTCAGAACCTTTAAGTGCACTTTAATCACATGCACATTATTTTATCTGCAAGCCAAGAGGTATGGCCCCAGTGTAACCCTTCATTATTTTTTACTTTACATGGGTCCTGGTAACAGCTGTTATGACAGCCGAGTTGCAGGCGCATAAGGAATACATTTTAAAAACATATATGAATTTGAAGGCTATTCAGACCATGCAAACACACCCTTCCCCCCCCACACACACACTTCAAGCAGTTCTAAAAATTATTTCATTATGGTTTGCACTGGAGGTCCCAAACTATATTACTGATCCACAACATACAGGAAACTAGTTGAACACATATTTCAGTCTATAGAAACAGACAGACTAAAATGCTGAAACATAAATCAGTTACACATAACACATTGTGGTGACTTCCTGCTTACTGCTTTGAGCTTTACAATAAAGATCTCTGCATTACCTCATTGTCAAGTCACTAGCATTACTCATGTCTCAAACATTTTAAAAACTGAAGTGCACTGAATCCTTCTGTTGTCAATTTCTAGACTCTTACAATCTATTTTGCCAAAATAACTTCTGCACTGTATAGACAGTATTTATTTCTGTTGTAAGTATCACTCATGAATGATTAACTTACTTAGTCCTCTGCTCTGGCCTGCTGCAGTCTGCAGACAGACAGTGCGCGCGGTGGCTCCTGACTCCGAGTTCCTACGCCGGGCTCCATCCTCTGCTCTGGTTGTCCCCATTGATTGTCCCACACCCACACTCTCCAACTAGAGTCAGTCCCACCGTCCTAGTCCAGAGAAATGCATAGAGCTGAGGTTAGGTTAGATAGAAATAGAATAGGATCTCTAAGAGAGTCAGCCATGATCATCTGGCAATGCACGGCACAACTGCTGGTGATATATGATGGCACAATGACTCCAACCGTGATAACTTGTCTTGGGACTCTGTGACCCGTCACCCATCTCACTGTTGGCTGCCTGCTCGGGATTTGTCACTGACCTCACCTACCCCTGAGAGGTTAAATAAAAATAAAATTCCCCAGCCTGGCAGCCAGCCACTTCTGCTTTTAGTGCTCCCGCCAGCAGCCAGTCTCATCCCTCCTAACTATCATTCTGAGTCCTCCGTTTGCTCCATAATTTGTAACTGGTACCAAAATTGAATCTTCCAGCCAGATAGTACCACTGCTGGACTTGCGCATGTTTGCTGATGCACACACATCATGTGGTTCCTCTTCATGTCAAAGGGCAGGCACACACACACACACACACACTGCTCTCAACGGAGTCAGAGGTGCTGGCGTGGCTTTTTTCTCAGTCACATAAAAATGGGAATTTGGAGCAGCCTGAAGGGCCCCCCAAAACACAGGGCCCTAAGCATGGGCATAGTTGGCGTAATGGTAAATCCGGCCCTGGGTAGAGGTTAGGGACAAGAACAGACTGAGCTTTGAGCAGGTGTGATCGGTATTGGTGCAACCATTCAAAAGCAACAATTGTAATCCAACTTGGAGAAACAGAAAATTCAGCCAGCAATGCTAGCCCTCATGTGACCCTTGGATGCAGCCAGATAAGAAGCAGGATGGCAGTTCAGAAGGAGCAGGGTGCAGCACACAGGAGCAGGAAAACAGCCCAGAAGCCTTGGATTCATTTGAGCAGGCGGAACAGTTCAGCCCTTCTTGTCTAACACCTCTGTGAATGCAGCTCCTCTCTATCAACTCTAAAGCCACAGCGCTTCTGGCTCATACTTTTCTGGATGCAATACCCTTCTACCACCTCTTTTCTGTTCTTAGCTCTTCTGAATCACACCCAGGATACAGGAGCACTATGCAGTGGCTTCACGGTTCACAAGGAGCCCAGACCCCAGGAGCAACCCCACGGTCTGACTCCCCCAAATGGGTCATGAGTACTTCAGCACTTGGGCATGCACCCGTGGATCTCTGTTCCCCAATCCACCCCACTTGATTAGGGCTAGTTGACCCCTTGCCTGGCTCTGAGGTGTCCAGAACAGGATGCAGTCTCCGTCTCTATTTGGATGAACTCAGAACTCGTGAATGCAGCAGGGCCCCTTTAATTCACACTTTTTGCAGAGCATTCTGGAACAGTCTCTGGCAATGGGTGAACCCAGGCATAGGTTCACAAGAAATACTTGAAGGAGCCCTGGGGAGGACTCAGAGTATGTCTGCCCTGGCTAGACCCTTCTCTTTCAGTCACTCACAGTTCCCCTCTATCATCAGAGAGCTTCAGCCAGCAACTTCCCCAAGCTTCAACTGTCCCTGGGGTCTCAGGTAAGAAAGGCAACTTCTGATTGGTTGAATGCCATTGTCCATCTGTGAAATTATTATTCATTAAGTCCCCTTGAGCCTGATTATCTGACAGTTTGGGTGCCAAGTTAGTGTCCATACACCCTAAGCAGGGGCCATGGCTTCAGTTCTCCAAGGCTCCTATAGTGCTGATTGAGTGAGAAAAAGGTCAAAGGATCAAATATGGCTGCTGGAAACACAGTACAGTCAATGTCTGTCCCAATTTTGCAGTTATTTTACTAAATGCTGCAGAGCTTTTATCAAATAATGGCTCCACAGTCCAGTAGCAGCCCATCTGCCCTAATGTTCAGTGGCAAAGTGAGGCATCCATGGGGCTTCCCCTGCCTGTCACTGCCTCTGATATAATGTTCCCCAGGCAGCAGTCAGGCAGTTCATTGATATAGCAGTCTCAGCTGCTCTTAAAGTAACAGGTGCTTTTAAGTGCCACAACAAAGTTTAATTTTAAACTCTTCTTGCCCCTCCCATTTGTCTCTGGACCCCGACTAGTTGTTCTAGGGTTGGAGCACATGGAGGGGAGCAGATGTATGGCTGTAGGAGCCACTCGAGTAGCTTTTAAACTTTGAGCACTGTAGTGCTATTCTGAGCATGTGCACCCCGCCAGCTCGCTCTTTCACAAATGCGAGCCAGGTGGTACTGCACCTGGACATCTTGCCAAAAATGGGTGAGTTAATTCTTTTTTAAATATGCAGTCCTCCAGTCCCCACCTCAAGAAGCAGAACACTGGGAGCCAGTAGGAGGCAAAAGAAGAGCCAGGGACCCAGGACAAGGCAGCAAAACAAAACAGGTGGGGGACAGACAGCACTGGTAAACCCCAAGCCTTTGGGGGGTTACACAGGGTACCTTGGGTAGTAAGGTATGGGAAATCCCTATGAATTAGTACACGTCTTCACAGCATACATGTTGTTTGTTGTTTATGAAGTGTTGGAGGGGATGTTGACAGACCAAGAATCTCTTCCAGCCTTAAAATACTATGTTGCTATATATGTTATGTTATGTTATATACTGTAGCACAAAGATTGTTTGGCATATTGGTGTCCCAGCAGGTGCTCTTCCAGGCTCATTGAACACTTTTCTGCACCTGACTCTTAGTAGCTTAAGCACATTTGAAGGAATATGGCTACTGTAAAATACAAATGACTAATCTGAATTCCTGAAAGGTAAATTCTGTTTGCCATTATTCTATGAATACAAAAAAAAGTGAAAGTTAGACCAAGTGGTTTCCTGTTTGCAACTGAATCTCCAAACTGAAATTAAGTTAATATCTATAATAATGCATCCTCACCCACTGAAGCACCATTGTTAAGTGTGTGGTCCCATTTCTTCATGAAGTAAAAGTCTATGTTGGCCCGCTGGCACAGCGGCAAGATGTCCACTTGCAACGTCAACATCCTGGCTTCCGGAATGGCCCAGGAGTCGGAGGGCCAGTCAGGCAGAGGATTGGCACCTGAGTGTGGCTCTCCTTCTCCGGGGGGGGGGGAGTGCCCAGCACATCAGCAGCCTACGGCAGAGGCTGGGGAATCCACAGGGACTGGCACTGAACATTGTGGGAGGTGGGATAGACCTCGGGTGTGCCCGTTGATGTCATTGCACATCCCACTTCCAGCAAATAGCATCCACAAAAATCTGGCCCCCCATCAATGATGCCCTGCCTCAGACACAGCTCCTGCTGCCACCTGTGTCCACCTGGGGGGGTCCCGCCCCGGTGGCCCCGAGCTGGGGGCAGGCCAGAGCTTAGAGACCATTGTCTGTGGGGTGGGGGCACCCACACAGCAGCTCCACCTAGAGGGCAAGCCTGGGCATGGGGAAGTGGCATGTGAGGCAAGGACTGAGCCTCAGTCCAGAATTTGGCAAGGGGGGTCTGGGCCAAAAGAATAAAAGAAGTAAAAGTCTTGTTACAAAGGTGAGTAGCCAGAGTGATGGTGACCACATAGTAAGAAACACAGAAGAAAAAAGGGATTACTAAGCACTAATGCCTGGCAGAGAGCATCTTACAAGTCATACAAAATGACACTTGCCCCCACAATGCAAAGCATCATGGGCTGCATAGGCCAATCACCACAGAATATTATGCTGGTTCAACTTTAAGCAGAAATGCATGGTGCCTAAAGGTCTCTCACACAGTTTGCAAAGGGTGCCATCTTGCATGTCAGATAATGTCACAGGCCAACAGAGAAGCTCACAAGGTACAGAAGTGAGGGCTTACCTACCTAGGGCATTATCTAAATGGTAAGGCCTGATACGGAGGATCTTATTGATATGACAAACTTCACAATGTTTTATTTTAATCAAAAATAAAGTGAAGAAAGAATTATTTTCACTGAAAAACAGTTGTAGCATTGTACACATACAGCTGGTCCCACTTTTTATGGAAGTGGTGTATTACCAGTGGAATAACAACTGCTAGTGGACCAGTCAGAGACAGGGATTCATCATTTATTTATTTTTTTACTATTTATTTGGCCAAGAAAGACACAGTGAGCTGAGGCCTGTTTCCAGGTACATCCTGGGAGCACAGGGAAATTATGTAAATTGCTTACGGTCACAGCAAATGTGCCTGTAGGATTCAGACCCAGTTCTCCAGGTTTGTAGTTCAGTGCTCTTAAAGGGAAAGTAGACATTGCAGTGGTCACTCAGATTGTGATAGTCCATGAAAAGATGTTTCAAATGAGGCACTGGGCTTCCTTGTAGGTGTCAGGAGTCCTGAGATATGACTATCTAATTAATCTGTAAACCAAAACAAGGCAGCAGCCATTTTAAAACAGAAAGTGATGTCACTGACAGGCAAGCTGCATGTTGTTAATTACAGCTTGCCCCTTGGTGACATCACTGTTCGTCTCATGATTCAATGAAATGGTTGCTGCCTTGTTTTGATTTACAGATAATTTAGGTATTTATATCTCGGGACTCCTGATGCCTAGAGGTAAACCCAATACCTCATTTAAAAGATTGTATTATGGGTTTTTACAATTTGAGTGACTCCTGCAATGTTAACTTTTCCTTTAACCTCTATGCTATACTGCCTCCCTAATTTACAATCCTAGGCAATAATTCCAGATGATTATTTATTTCTTTAAACCGTTTTTATGTTGGCTTGCATGCATGCGCAAGCAGCATCTTGTGGTAGTAGCACTTTCAAAGGTGTGTCAGTGTTGTGATGAATCCATGGGATGCTTAGCTGGTGTCTCCTTCAGCTGCTAACCAGTGAGCCTGCTGCCGATGAAAGCAGTTTCAGAGAGTGCTACCAACTTGAAAGAAATCTGCTGCTGCTAAAGGCTCGTCCTTGCGGCGGCACATCTGACACCCCTCCATTACACACCATTCCTGGTGAAACATTTCAATAAACATGGTGGCGGCTTATGCTCTCTGCCCCTCGCAATCCCTAGAAAGCCGATTTTGGGGGTGCCCAATCCTCCTGTTGGCATGCCCCTTCCCCAGTTCAATTTGATTGCCAACAGGGGTGCTCAGTCCCCGTCGGCATAATGTCCCCACCAGTTTGATTTGTTTGCCAATGGGGGTGCCCAATCCCCTTGGCATTATGCCTCCCCAACACAGACACACTTTATTTGCTGATGGGGTGCCCAATCCCTGTCGCTCTAGTCTCCCCCAAAAAATCCATGTGGCTCACTGGAGGCTCACCCCAGTGTGACCCAATGTATTAGTGTCACTTCAAAAAATATTCCCTAAGTTTTTTTTCTGTTTTCTTGCAAAACAAGAAACGGTCACTTATTGTCTGTGGTTACCCCACCCCAACCTGCACCCACCTATGCACACCTCACCACCCCATACCCCTCACCCCATACTTACTTCCGTGGTCATGTACTGTGAGCAAGAATACATCTACACTCTTCAAAGCCGACTGCTAACTCGAGGAAATGCTGTAAGCTGTATAATGGTATAAATGGGTGGTTTTCAACTTAGGTGGATATCTTGGCCATCTGTTTGACTTTTGGCTCCAAATTTTCAACATGGGGTTCTTGGTACCCCACCTCATGAAATCAGTCACTGTCATTTTGTTATTCAGTCCCGAAAGGTGATTTCACAGTCACTGTGCAGAATCACCTTTCAGGACCGATTAATGAAATGACAATACTACTATTCATGAGGTGGGCTCCCAAAAAGCCTATGTTGCAAATTTGGTGAAAAAAAATTCCAAAAAATGACTTGTGTTATGAGCATGCATTCCACAGTTTCCGCTCACGCTTGTAACTTCTAGAATTTGTAATATTTTCAGTCTGGATTTTCAGCACTTCCATTTTTCCACACCTCCTTATGAACAGTATAGCTGTCACTTTTCACATCCTGCCCAAAATGTGTTTTCGCACATGTGGTGCACAATGGCGCAATTGCTGTGGGAAATCAATGTTCAGGACAGATTAAGAAAATTGCAGTGACACTGTTCATGAGCAGAGGTCCCAAAATGCCTATGTTGAAAATCTGGTGAAAAAATTCCAAAAAATGACTTTGTCACGAGCGTGTGTTGCGCAGTTTCCACGCAAGTTCGTAACTTCAAGAATGTTTAATATTTTCACTTCAGATTTTCAACATTGCCATTTTTTCACACCTCCTTATGAACAGTACAGCTGTCATTTTTCACATGCTGCCTAAAATTGTTTTCGCACATCTGGCGCACAATGGTGCGGTCGCTGTGGGAAATCAACAATCGGGACAGATTAAGAAAGTCACAGTGACACTTCTCATGAGTGGAGGTCTCAAAATGCCCATGTTGAAAATGTGGTGAAAAAATTCCTCAAAATGCCCGTATTACGGGTGTGCATTGCGCATAATCTATGCATGCTTGTAAGTTTGCAAATTCTTCATATTTTCTCTCCAGATTTTCAACATTGCCATTTTTTTACACCTTCTCATGAACAGTACAGCTGTCATTTTTCCCATCCTACCTGAAATGTGTTTCCACACCTGTGGCCCCCAGTGGCACAGTTGCTGTGTGAAATCACCTTTCAGGATTGAGTCGCGAAATAATAGTGCCACTGTTCATGAGGTGGGGTCCCAAAAAGCCAATGTTGAAAATCTGGAGTGAAAATACTAACAAGCACCCGGGCCAGTAAGGTTTCAAACCATACACCCACCCTGTAGAGACCGACAGGTGTCAGGGACATAACTTGGATTCATCAGCCATAATGTTTGCAGAATTTTAACCCCACCCCCACCCTACTGCCACTGACAGGCAATCAGGTGTGCCGTGGGTTCCTTCACCCTAACATTCGCCCCAGTCTGATATATTGCACCCAGTTCAGCTTATTTCCTAATGGAATGGGGTGAGCATAAGGGACGAAGACCCCAATGCACACCCCAACACCTGTCGCTCTCTGCAGGGTGGGGTGAGGTGGAATGGCATCAGCATTATGGCCGATCCAAAGTCACACTCCCAATGCCTTTCAGTCTCTGCGATGGGAGGGGGGTTGGCGTTACTTCAATACTTCACTGCCATTCCTATTTTACATTTCTAACTCCTGCAATACCAATGCTAATGCCAGCAAGCCAACATTCGGCACTGACAAATGCTTATTAATAACAGATTTCTGTAGTGCGTGTGTGTGCAGCATTTTGTTTTTGTAAACCAGCAGCTGCATTTAATTAGTTAAAACTACAGTACTTTAATGATCAGCAAAAATGATTAACAGACAACAGTAACTGTTAACATGCAGCTGCACTGCAGCAGTTTTTAATTAGCAGCAGCATGTAAGATCAGCAGCAGCAGCTTTTCAACATCAGTTGATATGTTATGGAATAAATTGTTCATGTTCAGAAGGCTTTCTTTCTTTCTTTCTTTCTTTCTTTCTTTCTTTCTTTCTTTCTTTCTTTCTCTCTCTCTCTCTCTTTCTTTCTTCCTTCCTTTCTTTCTTTCTTTCTGCTCCTGCAGCTGGCCCCCTTCCATCCAGCCCCCAAAGTCCTGTCACCCCAGCGTCCAGTGGACTTACCTGTCTTGCACTAGCGAGGTGCCAGCTAGCTGGATGCAGAGCCTGCGAGGGGTTGGGCTTCATCCTGCTGGCCGACATTTTTCTCCTCCATTTTTGCCCTGTTCCCTGAGCATGGTGGGGCAGCGTGCAATGACGCCAATGGCTGAACCATGCACACTTCTGTATGTGGCACACCAAGTGTCTGCCCCGTGTCTGCCCCCTATGTGTGGACCTACTGTGCCAACCCCCAGCCACTGCTAGGGGTCAGGCAGGCAGCGGACTCTGTTCCCACCCCTTCCTGGGAGAGGAGAGCTGTCTTTCAGAAGCTTGATCCTCTCCCTCCCCAGCCAACTCCGCCGGCCCACTCGCACCGTGAACATGGGTTACTGTCATAGCAGGAATTAAGGCATGATGCCTCAGCCCTCCATGCCACTGGACCAGCCGTGCTTAGAAGACTATTAACCGGTTCAAGGGCAGTTGTTCCAAGTGTATTGACTGTTAACATAGAAACATAGATTTTGATGGCAGATAAGGACCTCTTGGCCCACCCAGTCTACCCATTTCCCTACCTATTGGATAAGCTGCAGATCCTAGTTAACTAACAGCCTACTTATTCCTAACCCCCACCAGAATTGCCTTATGTCTGTCCCATGCATTCTTGAATTCCCCACTGTTTTTGACCCCACGATTGCCTCAGGATGGCCATTCCATGCATCCACCATCCTCTCCCTGAAAAAATACTTCCTCATGTTGCCCTTGAGCCATCACCCCTCTATCTTCAAATTGTGCCCCCTTATTCTTGTGAATCTCTTTTTCTGAAAGATGCTACCCTCTTGGACTTTGTTGATTCTCTTGAGGTACTTGAAAGTTTCTATCATGTCCCCCCTCTCCCTTCTTTCCTCGAGGGAATACATATTAAGCTTCTTTAGTCTTTCTTTGTATGGCTTTTGGTGCAGACCCTGCACCATTTTAGTTACTGTTATCTGGACTGCCTCCATCCTGTCTATGTCCTTGTGGAGATGGGGTCTCCAGAACTGCACGCAGTACTCCAGATGGAGTCTCACCAACTCTCTGTGCAGAGGGATAACAACTTCCTGTTTTCTACTGGTGATGCCTCTCCCTATACATCCCATTATCCCCCCAGCCCTCCTTACTGCCTTCTCACATTGCTTGCTTACCTTTAGGTCATCTGATATGACGACCCCCAGATCCCATTCCATTTTTGTTGTTGTTAGCACCTCCACACCAATTGTGTATTCTTCCCCTGGGTTTTTGTTTCCCAGGTGCATTACCTTGCACTTCTTTGCATTGAATCTAAGCTGCTATACTTTTGACCATTCCTCCAACCTTGCCTCCCTTCTCATCCTTTCCACCCCCCTTGTGTATCAATCCTGTTGCAGATCATTGTGTCATCTGCAAAGAGGCATACTTTTCCTTCCATTCCCCCTGCAATGTCACTTATAAAGACATTAAAAAGGACTGATCCTAGTACTGAACCCTGCGGTACCCCGATACTAACCCCCCTTTCTTTGGAGTGGACTCCGTTTACTATTACCCTCTGTGTCCTGTTGTCCAGCCAATTTTTAACCCAGGCTACCACCCTGGGACCCACTCTCAGGCTGGCTAACTTGTTTATTAATTTTTTGTGTGGGACTATGTCAAAAGCCTTGCTAAGGTCTAGGTAAGCCATGTCCAAAGCACCTCCCTGGTCTACTACTTTCATCACCCAGTCAAATCTATTAGATTCGTCTGACATGGCCTTCCCATTGTGAATCCATGCTGCCTTGGGTCCTGTGCCCCACTTGCCTCTAGGTACTCAACAGTTCTTTCTTTCAGAAGTGATTCCATGTCTGGCCCGGTGGTGCTGAGGGTTGAGGTGCTGGACGCCACACCTCGCGCTATGCCGGCTACCCAGGTTCGGGAACGGACCCGGGTCAGCTGGGGAAGGAGGATGGAGCTTCCCAACGGATTCTCTCCTCCCTCAGGGTGGGATGCCAGGGGCGTGTTGGAGTGCTTGACATCTGGAGAGGGTTGGTGAATGCACAGACTTTCAAAGGGCACGCCGGCCCTGTCTACCGGAGCCGGGGAGGGGCGTCATTAGGCGCTTGAGAGGGCGTGCGCCAGCACGCAGACTCTCTGCGCTGGCATCTCAGAGGGTGGGGTTAAGGGAAGCTACTGGAGGAAAATGCCCTCCAGTCACCTGGATGAAGTCCTCCGGAGCCAGCCTTACCACCCTCTGACCAGGGGAGACCCCAATGTGCAGCTGCCGCAGGGGGAAAGGGGGGGAGGAAGAGGATCCTCTCCTCACCCCACCTGGGGGGTAAAAAGGGCCATCAGAAAGGGCCCCCAATGGCAGTGTGGCACTCTAGGAGCAGACCAAGCTGGTCGGCAGAGGTTGGGGGCTCGTCACTCCTTGCAGGATGGAAGGAGTGGTGATTGGAAGGGACAGCAGGAGTGGACAAAAAAAATAAGTAGAAAAAAAAAAAAGAAGTGATTCCATCATTTTCCCTACCACTGAGGTCAAACTAACAGGTCTGTAGTTTCCTACCTCGGCTTTGCTACCACTTTTGTGAAGGCGAATCACATCCGCCCTCCTCCAGTCCTCAGGTTGCCACACCATCCCCCCATGATTTTTTAAAAAGGGTAGTCAGTGGTGTCGCCAGTTCTCCCCTTAGTTCTTTAAGAATTCTGGGGTGAATCCCATCAGATCCCATTGCTTTGTCCACCTTCAGTTTTAGGAGTTCTTTCAGAACCCTTTCTTCTGCAAATGGACTGTTATCGACCCCCTATCCAGAGTGCTTCTATTGATTGGATTAGGTACCTCCCCCTCCTCTTCTTTTGTGAATACTGAGCAGAAGCATTTGTTCAGTATCCCTGCTTTTCACTGACACCCTCAGCTCACCCACCTTCCCCTTTATTAAGCCTCACTATCCCTCCCTTCATCTTTCTTTGCTCTCTAATGTACTTATAAAAGGTTTTATCCCCCTTCTTAACCAAATTGGCTATCTTTTCCTTGGTTTGGGTCTTTGCTATTCTGACTGCCTTCCCCTCTTCCTTCTGCTTTCACTGTTACAGTTCTCTGTCCTGTTCCTTCTGTGTTTTCTTATACTTCCTGAATGCCATCTTTTTCTCCCTAACCTTCCCCACCACCTCTTTTGAGAACCATACAGGTTTTTTCCTTCATTTTGATTTGTTTATTTGCTTCATACAAAGGCTTGTTGCCTCTGTGATGGCAGTTTTGATGTTTCCCCATTGTTCCTCCACCCCTTCTTGCTTGTTTGCTAGTGCATTTCTAGGGCACTCTCCTATTTTGCCAAAGTTAGCCTTCCTAAAGTCCAGTACCCTCACATTTGTATGGCTTGACTCTATGGCTGTGTTTATCGTGAACCACACTGTTTGGTGGTCACTTGTTCCCAGATGGCTATCCGCTTCTAAATCTGACATCCTCTCTCCATCCCTGTTTGAGAGTACCAGGTCTAAGATTGCTCCCTCCTGAGTGGGTTACAACACTAGCTGTCTGATGCGTGCCCCCATAGGGCATCAAGAATGACCCTGCTCTTGGATGTTGGCAGCAGCAAAGGTGCTGCAGTTAACATCTGGCATATTCAGGTCCCCCATCAACAATATCTTCTCTTTTTCTGCCATTCTAAGGATGCCTTCTATCATTTCCTTGTCCATTTCCTCCCCCTGAGATGGGGGTCTGTATACAACCCTGTGCAGATTGTGATGCCTTTTTATGTTCCCAGGGTGACTCACAGTGCCTCCTCTCCTCCCTGTTTACCCTTTAGTTCTGTTGCTTTAATCCCTTCCCTTATTTGGAGAGCTACTCCTCCTCCTCCTCTTCTATTCTCCCTGTCACTCCTGCAAGTTGTGTACCCTGGTATGTTGACATCCCACTCATGGTTCTCAGTGTACCATGTTTCTGTGACTGCCACTATATCCAGGCTTTCCACTTCCATCAAGGCCACTAGTTCAGGGAGCTTGTTCCCCAGATTACGGGTATTGGTACTCATTGCCCTCCATTTTTTGATGGCCTTACCCCTTTTAGTGCCATCCCTGTCCTTACTGACTTTGTCTTTTTCTCCATTTACCCTTGCCCTTCTCCCTATCGACTTCTCTATTTTGATGTTTACCTCGCTAACTACCCTGTTTTGCAGGTGGGGGGATGGGATTTCCTGCTTCTTTTCAGTGCCCCCCTTGGCTAGTTTAAATGCTTGCAATGAAGCATTTAAACCTATCACCTAGAATCCTGGTTCCTGTCCTGGACAGATGCAGACCATCACACCAGTATAGGCATGTATCCTTCCAGGTGGACCCCCAGTCCATAATGAAGCCAAAACTCTGAGCTCTGCACCAGTTTTTCAACCATTGATTGAATCCTATGGTACGGAGCACCCTAGCCTCACCCATGATATAGACAGGCAGCACCGCCAAGAAGGTTACCGAGTGTGTTAGTTGTCTAAGGCCTCTCCCCAACTCCACAAACTCCCCCTGCACTGCTCTGGTCCCATTCCCAGCTGGGTCATTTGTCCCTAGGTGGACAAAGACCGCCAGCTCCCTCCCCCATGCAGCTGCTCCCGTGATCCTGAGGATTCGCTCCTTGTCCCTCCAAACCATGGCGCCAGCAGGCACCTTACCTCCCTCTCCCCTCCCTTTCCCAGTTCTATCCCCCTAACAATTGAGTCCCCCACCAGGAGCTGTTTTTTTCCCCTGTGAGGTCCCATGCCACCCTCCTGTGGGTCTCTTTTGTGGAAGTTCCCAGCATCCTACTTGGTATCAACTGTGGGTGACTCCATAGAGGAACCATGCTCTGCCAAAATGGTGTATGAATTGTGGATAGCTACAACTGGAGGGATGCACCTCTGTTCCACCACCCTCACCCTCCCTGAGCCCACTGTGGTCCAACCGCTCCTCTTTCTTGGCAACCTCTGAGGCAGCGGCGGTGGCCCTGGTGGTCCCTGGGTGGGAGAGGAGGTCCCTCAAATCCTGGCCAGCTCAGCCTGGAGACGAGCAACCTCCTTCCTCAGCCCAGAGAGGTGTCTGCAGATGGCACAACACTGTATCCTCCAGAATGTTTCCTGGAAGACTGCCGCTCCACAGCCACTGCACTGCACCACTCCCATCATGTCTTATTTGTGGCCCCTCGACATTTGTTTTGTATGCTTACTCTTTCCTCTCTCTGCTTTATTTTTTTGTTTGTTTTTCTCCTTACTTTCCTACTGCTCTGTGCCCTTAGAGCTCCTGCCCATCCTATTCTGGGACAGAAAGTTCCTGTATTCCTCAATAGTCTCCTTCTTACTTGCTCAGAGACAGACCTCCAGCAGCTAACCCTTTTTTCCCTTTCTCCTTCTCTCCCTGTATTTCTCTCCTTTAGTAGTGACTTACAGCTTCTCTCTCCTCCTCTTCTATGTGCCCTTGTGGACCTAGTTGCTAGCTACACCCTTTGTAATTCTGCCTATATACCAGCTAGGCTATTTCTTGTGCTGTTGTCATAACAACAATACTACAGCACAGATTGTTTGGTCATGTGACTGTTTTAGCCTATCTGCAATCAAGACTGGTTTGTACAATCTTACAATATATTCAAGTCATGGGTGGAATGTTAATGCAGCTTAGTCAAGTTATGTTTGGTACTGAATCCATTAGCACTAGTAAGGGCATGTTGCAATGCCTATTTATCATCTGCTGTAAGTTGAGTCTGGCATTACAGGGTCAGGCTACCATCAAATAAAACAACCACAGTTGGCATCAGTTGAACTCAGAAATCATTAAAAAAATATCCCTGAATTTGGAGTAATTTATTATAAAGGACATCTATATGAAAACTGCATCACTCTCCCTTTCAGTTCACTTTCAGCTGAGCCTAAATCTGGAGCTGAAGTCATAATGCCCCGCTTGTGACAGGATAGTAATTTCCTGATTTGGCAAATTATTTCATGAAATCTCTGAAAATCTCTAAGGAGATTTTTGTCTTGTACTATAACATAGGAAAGACAAATATCTCCCAGGATTTTTTTTATGCAGGTTATCTTCCAACATTCTCAAAAGATAACTTGCTAAATCTACTGCTGCTACTTTATAATTCAATATTCAACTAATTGCACTTGTGTTTTAATTGATTAATACAATTTATACCGCACAGAAAATCTATTCTACTTATTGCAGTTATTATATTTTATTTAATAAAAAGCAATCATGTTGCAAACTGTGATGCCACAAGCAGGGCATGATGACTTCTGCTTCAGATTCTGCCTCAGCTGTAAGTGGACAGTAAGGGACAAAGATCCAGTTTTCATGTACAATAGCTATCTTTTAAAAATACAGAAGAGAATGACTTACAGGTTCAAAGGTTTGTAATTCAGTTCTGCTAGTGCCAGCTGTGATTTGTTTGCTGTTGGCTGGAACCATCTGTAATGCAAGACTCATTTCAGCAGCTGAGGCCTGACCAGGGCCTTGCAGCATGGCAGGATTACTTCCCTTGCTCTGCTGTTCATGTTTATCCCTCTTTTGATCCACCCCAGCTTTACATGGACCCTCTTGACATACAGCACACTACTTGCTATGCTTATGGCCCCTAGGTCCCTTTCTTTTCCACTGCAACAAGAGGAGCCCATACAGAGTGTAGGTCCTACCACTGATTTTCCTCCCCAAGCATAACACCTTGCACCTGGCTACATTAAGTCTGAGATTTAATATGAATATATATGAGTAGATGAGGATAAATATTTAGCAGGGTAATCCACTTTGGTTTCTGTGTGACCCATGTCCTCAGATTTCTCAGAGAATCAACTCCAATACTGAAAGTTTATCATCAAATTAGAAAGGCAATAAAGTTAGCCAAAGTGCAGGAACTTCACAGACAACATGTGATGAGCATTGTTAAAGCTCACAAGTGCCCCCCCCACATTATTTGTTTCCCATTGCAATTTGCCTCAGTAACTGTAAAATGATTTTCACATAGTTTTTAGCAGTTACATAAAGTAAACCCAAATCTCACTCATTGTGGTGTAAATGTCTTCCACAGCACACAAGAGCCCAGCTGTGCTCAGTCCCTTGCTATGAAATTAAACATATCCATAGTCAGTGTTGCCAGACATGTTTAAGGGCTACAGTACTCGTAAATGGGCAGCTAGGTCTACATAATGTCCCAGTTGCATGTGGTGGCTGTTGCGTGCAGATGTTTTCCATGCCTCTTGACCCCAACCTGTAATTACTTATTCAATGTATAATTTTTCATGCCAGGATAGCCCTGTTTAGGAGAATCACCTCATTTTAAAGAGGGTCCATGGGAACTGAACAACAGGTGCAACCACACCAAAAAAGTTCGCGGGCATGTGGATCTACAGAGCCTTTCACAACAATGTCAGTATCTTGCAAGGCCTAAAAAGGTGATGGGGATTGGTCCCCCTCATCCTCCTGGTGCTTGCACCCGTGCATGTGTTATACACATGAGGCATAAGCAAGTCAATGAGCATAGCCCTATGGTCATTTACACACACACATACACACACACACACACACACACACACACACACACACACACACACACACACACAAAACAACTGGTCATGCCCCCTCCCAAGCTTTCTGCCTTGCTATGCTGCCTTTGTGTGGGTGAAAACCCTAACACACTCAGAAATTAAATGTCCTGCTGGAATGACACTGGAAATATGGATCAGTGCCCCTGAACTGAAATCTTCCACCCTAATTCCTGTCAGAAAGCACCCACCCCCCATAATGCTTGACCCTACAGCATTCTGTCATGGGATTTGGAGTCTTCTGATACTGCTTACAATCTATTTTTCACTAAGTCCTCATGTTTAGCATCTGTAGACTTAGTTTTGACTATTTTAGAGCTGTTATTCTCTCTTTCCTTGGACTTCTAAAGTGTTTTAGTTAGTACGCAGCCTGCTACTATTATCTCCTTTGAGTCCTGTGATGTGAGTTCTACAACCCTGGGTTGCAGCCTGATTTTTGTCTTGCAAGAAGCTGAAATAAATTGCTCAGTTCTGACATCATTAGGCAAAAAATAAAGGGCTTATCACATGTATTTACACCCACTTTACATAGAGCCAGATATTCTCTGTACCTCTTCCCAGTGCCAGTGCATTCATAAGATATATGTGCCCTTTCCCCTTTGACTCCATCAGTTATCCATGTTTCTTTTCCTCTTCCTCCATCATTTCTCAGTTCCCCCTCCTATCATGTTTTTGTACCCATTCCTTATGACCCGTTTTTTTCCCTGCCTCTATCATACTTCTGCACCCCTATTCCCTGCTTTCTTTATTAACTCCTGGGACAAAATGCTTTCCTTGAGTCAGGAGCATCTACTACAAAATAAGTGACATGTCCAGGTAACATGACATTCTTTACCAAGGGATCTGGGCAAGGGCATTTAACACCTGCAGCATTTAGACGTATACTGAGCAAACCATAATTTATTCCACTGGGTCCAACTCACCCCTCATCAAAAGAGACCTTCAACATGTTTACACAAATAATCAAAACTGTTTTCACACTATTCAGCTAGTGGTCAATAAAAAGAACACTGTCTCTATGCTATTTGGCTCTAAACAATAGCTTTCTAAATCCCCCTTGTTCCTGAACATCTGCTCCTTGCCAAGTGCTGACCTTGATAATGTGTATTCCTACAAATAAAATAGCTGGCTCTGACACTTGACCAGTCCATGGACTACACAGCTGACACCAGCAGCTCAGTTTCCAAATGCTTTGCAAAACTTGGGGTGATTCATAAGAAGAAAAGCTGTTCCCTTCTTTGCATTAGAAAATACATTGTGGAAAGGATGATTTTTCCCCCTAATCTGGACAATGGGGATGTGGTCTTCTCTGCTTCTTCCTGCTTTGCCATCACTAAACTTAACATCCTCTTCAATGCCCTTTACAGGTTTGCTCTGAATTGCCCTTTTTGCACCCATCAGTGTACAAAGTACAATTAATTGGACTGGGCTTCCCCTGAGGTATGAAATGCATTACATATTGTCTCCTTGGGAGCCAAATTCTGCGCTGAAAAACTGTTGGTACTGTCAGGGTGTCAAGCCCTTCTCAGGTTCTTGGTGGTAATAAACCAGCAGAAGAAAAAACAGACAAGTGGCATATATGGTAATAAACTTGTTTATTACACAAAAAGCAGGCTTATGCCACAAAACAGGTTTTACCAAATATACACTGGGAGCCATAGTTTCCCAATACCCCAGGGTATGAAGAAGGTCCTGGTGGGAAAATGTAATACAGCAGATTATATACTATGATAATTCCTATAGCAACTATTACTTTTGTAGGTAAGTTAGATACATAAAACAAACCCTATTGTCCAAAAGTTAGGTGGCTCCACAGTGTTATCTAGAGATATACATAATGTGTAAAATCAGCTAAAATGAGAACAAAGAACTCATACAAAATACAGTGCAGTGTTACATAAATCCACATGATGGCAGTGTAGGCTAGACAATGACTTCTCAGAAGAATATACAAAGAATACAGACATGTATTCTCAGCATGTTACTTATGCGTTACTAGCAATGATCACAGTAACAATGTTCCTGGTAACTTATTCTTATATGGTAAGTGTCAACTCCCTAAATGTTAGTACTGATTTTGCATATAACATAATAGATATTGTTAGCAGTGCACAGTGGGTTGCCAATAAGGATGTGGGGGCCAAGTCTAACATCCCCCCCATGTTGTCTTACTGAAAAGACAACAACACCATGGATAAGTTATGTGTGGGGGGGCAATATCCATCGTTTACAGACCCAACACACAAGCTTTGTGAAGGAATTAGAGTTGTTCATGGTGTCATTTTAGACTGCGTCATAAACAGCAAAGAGTTAATGTCAAAAAGATAAAAACAGTTGTACAATAACAAAATGTTTGAAAGTTAACTCTAACCATGTACTGGAACGTGCAGTGCTTAACTCACCATCATGGAAAAGGGTGTTAAGGGCTTCTCCAGCTTTGGAGACATTATTGCTGATGTAGATGAGATGGGTGTCCTTTCTATCTAAAAGTGTCTTAAGCAACAGAGTCAAGGGATCAATATGGCCACTGACAATTTCAGGGTCAGCATCAATAACATCAGGTTCTGGGATGGGAACAAGAGTAATCACTGTATGACCAATCACAGTAGTTTGATGAGGAATAAAACAGAAATTAGGAAACTGTATGTCACAGGATTTAGACCCATATGAAAATGATTTTATGATTAGTAACAACACAATACTGACCATCAGAATTATATGACACTCTTACTATAGGAATCCTCCATTTAAGTAGTAAAATTGGGCAGGTGAAAGATTGATTCGTGAGTCTTGTAGTGAAGTGATTAACCTCCTCTGTGTAGTTCTGGTAGAAACATTCAGGGTTGCCCACTGGTGATGATGTAGTTGAAGATGTTGTTGCCCTAGGGGTACCAGTTTCATTTGAAGAAATGTCCAAGTCCAAAGTAAAAGACCAGTCAATGCTGTCCGGTGAGTATCCACAAACTGGCTTGATGACTTCAAATACATTACAGCAACATAAGTAGTGGTATCCCTTTTTGGCACAACAGTCTGTATGAGGCACCACTAAAGCTTCTAGGGTAGGATGGAAGACCAGAAGAGGTGGAAGATCAATCCTCTCTCAGGAGAAGTCCTTGTTGAGATGCCCAATGGAATGGATGAAGGCCACTCTGTCAAAAATGGCAGCCTCTGGATCAAAATATGGCAAGGAGACAGTGAAGGTAACAAACATGGTATCCTGGATGGTGCTGAGGTTGGCAGTGTACCATGGGCCCATGTTGGGATGGCGTGTGACATAACCTAGATTTCCAGCAGTAGACACTGGTATAGCAACAGATCTGGACATACACATTGTAATACAGACAGTGGATCTACAATGTGGACAGTACCATTTAGCAAGGCATCTGTCATGGATAATATCTGGTATACGTCCAGATTCCAAATCCCAGAAGAGATTTTTGATAATGGTTATGACATAAGAGCCATGAGCAGAGCATAAAAGTTCCCTGACGATATATTGCGTGTATGCCTCCTTGTTATTCTGGAACACAAGTTCATTGATTTTATTCTAAATGTCATTAAAACTTTTAGCAATGTCATGCACGTTGTACACAGTGTATCTCTCTTCCTGACTAAGCCGATCTACACCATGCAATAAAGGTGGTAAAACATCATTCTTCATGCCAGTCTGGAATATAACTGTTTGAATTTTAATGGCAGCAATGTCTGTCCTGTTCCAGATGGACATGCTAGATCCAAAGAGTCCAGATATGGTGCAAGTTGCACCAGTGACATCAGCAGTGGTACACCGCCGGCATGATGAGGACGTTTTCTTGTTATCGGGGTTAGGTCTAGACCTGAATAATCCTAAGTATTCAGTAGTATGTGGACCAGCCACAGGGTCTTGTGCCCGTGTCTGATATGCTGCAAGACTATCTAATAACATAGTGCTGAAAAATCTAGAAGTGTTAGTTTTAGAATAC
This sequence comes from Neoceratodus forsteri, assembly GCA_016271365.2. Classification (NCBI taxonomy): domain Eukaryota; kingdom Metazoa; phylum Chordata; order Ceratodontiformes; family Ceratodontidae; genus Neoceratodus; species Neoceratodus forsteri. The sequence goes on from CM057458.1 coordinate 887,591,434, forward strand.
ATATCAAATTTTGCCATATTCCAATGGGTGAGATTAAAAATAACTGGAATGTGCATAAATTGCACATTGTTCACAAGTGTGCCTGGAAGTGAGGTGACAGTGAGACCACTAGGTGGTCCAGGTTCCTGTGTGGGACAGTCAGTAAGTTCTGCTTCAGTAGGGATTACTACAGATAGAAACGTAGCTGCTGTAGCCATGTAATTGCAAACATAAATGTCTCTTGCGGTCTTCTGGGTATTTATCACAAAAGGTAAGATCAATCAAAGCAGTAAAGTTGTATAAATCAGAATGCCTGTAATTGGCTTGGCAAATAGACAGTGTACCATTTGGGGTGATTCTGGTATTAGGCGAGCCTTGGAAAGTGCCTTTGCAAAGGTGGGCTACAGGAAGTGTCTGTTCATGACTGTCAGTTTGCCATTCAATTTGGAGGGACGATTTGTCAGGTGCCACAACCGTGGTGGTCAGATAGGTGTCTGTGCCTTTCTGAACAGTGATTAATTTGTTGGGAACATCTATGCTGACTCCTTCGGGTATGTGTTGGCTTTGTTTTTTGGGGTCATATGTCTTCCTTCAGAACGGTCAAGAAGTGGAAGGAGTTGACTTAAACATGTGCTGTAGTCAGATATAGTTTTCATATCCTTGCCATGGACAATGGGGGAGTGCTCCTAGAAGATGGATCAAATGCAACATAGCCATCTTGTGTGAGTACCGTAAGGAAGAAAGAAAAGGTAAGTAGGTACAATTCCACCCAATGGGGCTAGGAAAAGTAATTATTCTCCTTTGTACAATTTGAGCTGATTAGCATGCAGCCATTTATCAGTAGGATTCTTCTGATGGATGAGTCTAATTTGGTAGACTGAGGGACTGAGTTTGTTAGGGATGGATGAGGCTCCTTCCCAGTTATTGGAGAAGGAATGCGTAGAGTGTGCAGATCTGAGTATCATTACCTGGTCTCTGACTTGCCAATCCACTTCTTGTGCATGTTTGTCAAAGTAAGTCTTAGATTGCTGTTGGGCTTTGCCCATATGGTGAGCAACATACAAGTGGATCTTGCTGTCATCTCTCAGTTTTGCGACATATGTGTCCACGGACACTGTGTCTGCAGTGGGTGTGTTCAAATCAATCAACAGGTGCTCACGTAATCTCATGGTTCTACCAGTCATCACCTCGAAGGGTGTGTACTGGGTGGTGGCTGAAGGAGTACCCCTAATTGTCATAAGGAGTAAAGGCAAAAGGGAATCCCATTCCTTGGGATTGTCCTCAATAAATTTGGATAGCATTTGCTTTATCCATCTGTTGGCTCTTTCTACCTGACCTGAAGATTTAGGATGGTAAGGAATGTGAAACTTCTGGTGTACACCAAAAAGTTGGATTGTTTCTTGCATCAACTCACCTGTAAAGCTGGTTCCTTGATCAGAGTCTACCTTAAGAGGTAGACCCCACCTGGAAAACAATTGTTATACCAGGACACTTGCATTGCCTTTGCTGTGCATTATCGAGTGGGAAAAGCCTTGGCCCAGTTGGAGAATAGGTCAGTGACCACAAGGACGTATTTGTTGTTCCTGCTGGTGGCGGTCAGAGGACCAATGAAATCAATTTGAATTGCATGCCAGGGACTAGATTGTCTCTGGAGAAGTAATTTAGCATTCCTTTTGGTTGGGGCAGGATTGTTCTGCTCACAAACTAAACAGTTTTGGATGTAATGTTTAATATCCCTAGTGACACCAGGCCACCAACCTACATATTTCAGTCTCTGGACTGTGTTTTCCATCCCTGGTGTCCACCAGTCAAGGTGTCATGGACCTGATGGATGGACTCAGATGACAATGATTCAGGGACTATCCACAACCTGTGGTTCAGGTTGTCAGGCCGATACCATATCAGCTTGTTGTCATGTGATACATGCAGTTTGTCTGCATGTCTTTTATAGGGGCTGTTGGTTGGCAGTTTTTATTCAGTTCCTTTGTCTAGGTATCTGAACACTTCTTTCAGCTGAGGATCAGAGTTTTGTGCTGTGGACAAGTCCAGTGGCACAAAATATTCAGTTTTCTTCTTTCTCGTAGTGGCTATGTGTATAGCTACCAGAGCTACAGGGTGAACCATATATCACGTGTCTCCCCTCAAGCACCCTCTTTTTCAAGAGTGTCTAGCCTACTTGATCATTGAAAATGTGATACAGATCAGACTTTGAGTGGGCTTTCACCTTGCAAATGAACAGTTTGTACTTAAACTGTTGAGTCAGATTGTGAATGCATAGAAAGAGTGCTTTGTATTTCACAGGGGTGTCATCAAAAGATGTGAAGGAGTTCTTCTCCTAGAATAGTAAGAATTCAGTCAGAGAGCAACAGACCCAGTTAGAGTCTATGAAGATGATGGTATCTGTCATACCATGGTGCATCAGTTCAAGGGCACAGGCCACCGCTGCCAATTCTACAAACTGAGAAGATGCAACATTACAACATTTGGACACATGGACAGTGTTACCATTAGGGTACATGATGAGCACTCCAAATTGAGCTATCTATTCTCCTTGGTAATATGAGGCAGAACCAGCAGTAAAGATATGATACAGAGAAGTGTCAGCAAGGAGTTTTGGAGTAGTGGGAAGAAACGGTCCTGGGTCAGGCAAATTAGGAGGCTGGAGTGAACAATCATGTGGGTTTTCTTGGTACAGAAGACCATGGGCTTAAATTGAGGGCATTTTGGCAGTGTGGACCTGTGTGTCATGGTCCTGAAGAAGAAGAGGCCAATGAGTCAGTCTAGTATTAGACACAGAGCTATTCTTCATTCTGTCTGACATCAAAAAGTTTGTGGGGGGTGTGTTTGGTGTGCAAAATGATGACTGAATACCCAGTTATGTACAGGAAGTGTTTAACAGCCCAGTAGGTGGACAGAAGGTGTCTTTCACAAAGAATGTACTTCTGTTTCACTGGGGACAGCATCTGAGAAGCATAGGAAATAGGTCTCAGAATGCCATTAACCTTTTGAACAAGTACTGCAGACATGGCAATATCTGAAGTAGCAGACTCCAGATGGAAGGGTAAGGCTGGATTGGGATTAACCAGTACTGGAGCAGAGGCCAGAGCCTGTTTCAGAAGGGTCATAGCATTGGTGTGAATGGGACCCCAGGTCCAGGGGACTTCCTTTTTCAGGAGCTCATACAGAGGGGTGGACTTTTGTGCAAAGTCACAAATGAGGTCCCTGGAATAGTTGACCATTTCCTGGAAACGTCTGAGTGTTGCCACACTGATAGGGAGTAACAAATCTTGTAGGCCTTGGATCTTCTTCCAGGTTGGGATTCTGCCTTGTTCTGTGATATGCAGACCAAGGAAGACAACCTCTTTCTGGCACAATTGTGCTTTTGCAGGGTTGCGCTTGAGGCCTGCTCTCTGTAAGACAGTCAGTAACTCATCAAGGAGGTCAAAATGTTGCTCCTTAGTGGTGGTTGCCAGGAATAAGTCATCCACATACTGCAGAAGGCATTGTGGGGCAGAGAAGCCCTGCAAGGTGTCTATCTTGTGTAGATGGAAGAGGGTGGGGCTGTTGTGAAAGCCCTGTAGGAGGCAGGCCCAAGAGTACTGGCGACCCTCAAAGGTGAAAGCAAAATTGTGCTGGCTTTCCTGAGCAACAGGCAGTGACCAAAACCCATTAGAACTATCAAGGGTGCTAAAGCACTTATGATCTGGTGTTAGCAATTTGAGCACATCTGGTGCTGAGGCTACTGTAGGGGAGCAGCTAGGAATAACCTGATTTAGTCTGCTATAGTCAATAGTGAGTCTCCAAGATCCATTGGAATTTTTCACTGGTCAGATGGGTGAGTTGGCAGTCAAGATACAAGACCTGATCACACCTTGCTAGAGAAGTGACTGAATAGTTTCTCTGAGTGATGGTAAGGCCTTTGGAGGAAAAGGAAATAGCCTTTGCCTGTAATGTTCAGGACCTGGAACATCAGTGACAGTTTGCATTTTCCCACAATCATGTTTGTGTGTTGCAAAAACATCAAGGTGCTTCTACAGAATGGGTAACAGTTCATTGAAGAACTCATGTGTCTGGAATAGAGTTATGGCATCATATTCCTTGTCACTGACTGCAATGGCAGCAACCACTTGGGAATCAGGAATCATGACCATATGGTATTGTCCTCTGATCTGGATCAAGAGTTGATTTGCCAAATCTACTACACAGCTATGTAGTGCTAGGAAATCAATTCATAGGATGCTGGGGTGATGAAGTAATACCGTGAGGTCAACACCACGGAGAGTACAACAGAATGGTGGGTAGACAATCTAGTGCCATCCACACCTTGAGCACTGGTCCTCTATCTGGTGGACCAAGAGGAATTAGCTGGATCCTCATCATATAGTACAGACACAGCCATGCCTGTATCCAGCAACACAACAATTTGGCAGCCCCTGACCATGGCTTGAACATAAGGCTGTACTTTTATGCCAGTAGTAATATTGTTCACAATACAGACTGTGGCCTGTAATTGTCAATCTGAACTAGTACTGGTGTCTTCAGATGGTTCCTGATACACAGACTGGCAGGATCTCACCTGGCTTCTTCCAGATCCTGCATAGGATATAGGGACATCTAGGTACTAATAGTAGCTGCAATAGACAAATCCTCTGAGTTAGGGTCTGCTGCAGCCTGGCCAGAGGAGGTTCCTGCATCTCCTTGGCCTAGTAGGGACTGGGTTACCAGACCTAATGCTGCAATGATCTGCCTTGGGATAGCCTTGGCCACTGATTGAACCTTCCCAAGAAGTGTGCAGAGGTTATTATTCTCCACCACTACACCATGGTAAGAAGGGCCTTGTCAATAATTTCAATTGCTCTGATTTTCATTCTGACTGGAATTAGGGTTATTCTAATTTCTTTGTTCCTATTTCTGTTGCGGTTTCCCCCATCTTATAGGCCTGTTTATATCAGAGGGCATGGCCTTGCTGTCCTGGGTCTTGCCCTCCACTGTGTAGTGGGTTGTCGGCTCGCTGGTAGATTGTACCACAGCCACCTTGGATTTTGAGCCAGAATTCAAATCTCTGAAGTAGAGCTGGTAGACATGCTGCGTCCTTCTGAGAATGTCCAAAAATTTGTCGGTTCTGTGGAAAACCACAGACTCGAACTTGTCATGCATGTCCAGAATCATGTTCCGAATAAACAAGGTCTTGTATTCAATGTGGTCTCTGTTCACTATCTCTTGTGAGAGTACTTTGCTAGTATGGTAGGCCAACCATAACCTCTAATGATATGACATTGGACTTTCCTTGGCATGCTATTTAATGGGATGGGCCAACATAACGCCAACCATGCCTGCGGAGTGTGCGGCAATAAGTTCTGCAGTGACGTCATCATAAATCGCATCTGTGACTTGGCGAACATCCTCTGAGAGTTTTGCCCAGAGGCTGTGGTCTACAGTCTGCTGGAGGATCTGTACTTGATAGCGCACCAGTAGATTTAGCATCTCACATTTGGAATGAACATTCTCTAAATGACAGCTGAGATTGTCATTGGGGGACATGCGGCCTATATTGTTAGCGATCTGCTGTACAGAGTGAGCTGCTTGTAGAGGATTGTTCTGAATTATGGGATGTTGATCAGGAAAAGGGTTGTGGGATTGTGCACTGCAAAGGGCAGGTCTCCGCTATGGCATCAGCCACAGAGCAGACCAGCGAGTGCTGAGTAGAGGCTTTCTTCATCATGTTTTCCATGTGTTCCTGGAAGACCTGTTTTTGCTCCTCAGTCATCTGTGTCCTAGTGAGGGCTTTCTTGATCATCTGATTGATCTCCATTCTGTTCCCTTTTTCAGGATGGCAATTGGAAGGGCTAGGCCTCGACCTCCCCCCCATCATGGGGTTGCCATCTTGGCACCGCACATGATACTTGTCATATTTCTCATGATGTAGGGTCATGCTGGTACAGCATAGGGTGCCACCATCTTGTGAGTGGTGGGTGGTGGAAGCGCCATATTGAGAGTGTGGCTGGGTACCATCCTGGCTGCTGTTGTCACCAGAATTGTCATCTCCGGATGACGTAAGGTCAGTGGGTGTGTAATGGAAACCACCCATTGCTTTGACATGACCAGCCAACACCTCTCACTTATGACGCAGTTTCACCATTTTAGATCTGTACTGTATGTGACTAACTTTTGCATTGTTTTGTCTTACACCTTTTGCAACCTCTTTCTATATTTGGTGCTCAATTTGCTTTTTTCCCTACGCTCTCTATCCAACTCATGACTTACCTGTTTCAGGTCCTCTCTCAACTCCTCATTCTCCTCATGCAAAGATTAATTTGTCTCACTCAACAAATCATTAATTTGCAAAATCTGCTTCTAATCCTGCTTCAACCTATTGTAAATCTCTCTCAACATGCATAACTGTTGATCATTATTCTGTACAGTACAATGCAAAAGAGTCTTGTTCTTACTATGCATAGACTGAAGTTTCTCTTCCAGTCTCTGCTCTTTCCTCAGACATTCAAATGCCTGCAAGCCCATCTCTTTCTTAAGAGCTGAGTGTTGCAGTTCTATGGGATGAAACCCTCACCTTGGAGGCTTCTATAGCAGCATAGAGAGCCACGACTAACAGCCCTTTAGAATCACACTTTTTGGCTGTTAGTCTCACCTCTGAGTACTAGGTTGAGATCCCCACTATGGTGCTATCGGGGTTTTTCATGTCCAGCGTGAAGTTGCTCCAACCTCCATGGGAAGCGAAAAAGTTAGAGACGTCAAGTCTCAGATCTGTGCAGATATTGGACATGGTAGAAAAGGTTGGGAAACCTAAATGGACCAATCAGTGGTTACCTTGCTGTGTATCGATCCACAGTGGTTGAACCAAACAGATGGTCGGGCGTCTGCACTCACGCAATCCTGCAACTCAAAACTGCCATTGAACAAGGTGAGATGGCATCAACCTGGCCCAGTAAGCAGCCAGACTTTACATGATGTTACAGAGTGAAAAATATGGGCGAGGTGGTACGGGTGTGTACACCTACTTACTACCTGCAAGGAGAAAGCCAGAAAACAGTGAATCTTCATTAGTTTAGACAACCTGCATGCGGTCACCAATAATGTCAGGGTGTCAAGCCCTTCTCAGGTTCTTGGTGGTAATAAACCAGCAGAAGAAACAGCAGACAAGTGGCATATGAGGTAATAAACTTGTTTATTGCCCAAAAAGCAGACTTATTCCCTAAAACAGGTCTTACCAAATAGACACTGGGAACCAGAAATTCCCAATACCCCAGGGTATGAAGATGGTCTCAGTGGGAAAACATAATATAGCAGGTTATATACTATGATAATCCCCACAGCAACTGTTACTTTCAATGGTAAGTTAGATACATAAAACAAGCCCTATTGGCCAAAGGTTAGGTGGCTCCACAGTGTTATCTAGAGATACACAAAATGTGCAAAATCAGCTAAAATGAGAACAAAGAACTCTATGAGAACTGCACCCCCATACCTGGTAAAATATGCTTTAGCTAAAACAATTAATCAACCAAAAAATACATTAAGAAATAAGTAAATAAAAGTGTTTTACCAACCTCTATGCAACACCAAAAAGTGGACAAAAATACCTGAGGTGAACTTTCAAATAAATCCTACCCTAGATCCATACCTTGCTCTTTAGGTTTGCTTGCAAACTGCAAATACAGGATATACAGTAAGTATGGTGTTACATAAATCTGCATGATGGCAGTGTAGGCTATACAATGACTTCTCAGAAGAATATACAAAGAATACAGACATGTATTCTCTGCATGTTACTTATGCATGACTATCAATGATCACAGTAATAATGTCCCTGGTAACTTACTCTCATACGGTAAGTGCCATCGCCCTACATGTTAGTACTGATTATGCATATAACATGATAGATATTGTCAGCAGTGCACAGTGGGTTGCCAATAAAGATATGGGGACCAAGCCTAACAGTACCTTAATTGGATTGTCACCCCTGCTTCCAACACTTACCACTCTCTCACATCTGAAGCAGGCAACAGATTCTAGTCCCCTCTCATTAAATAGAACACAGGCTAAATTTCCTTCAAAATCAGACTCCCACAATTGCTAAATAGCCTACCCAGTACCTTAACTTTGTTTCCCAGCTTCTGGTCCATGAAGTCCAGCTTAGAGATGTTCTGTGGTGTTTCAAATTCTCATTTTTCTGATACACTCGAAAAAGTGTTCAAGGTTGTTTACTGGTGCAAGTAATTCTTAAATACATGGAAGCAATATTGCAATAATGATTTATCCTACTACTGTATGTCTTGTGTAGCTAAGAATAAATACAGGCTAGCAACAAGGAAACTAACTCCAACAATTGCATCTTTTGGCATCGTTCAAGACAATTTACGTACATATGTCTGTCTTTGGTTACTCTGTTTCCTTTATATAAACATTATTGTCATTCTGCGTGTACTTTTGAATTGTTTGAATAGCTTTCGGTCAAGTTTGTTTTTTATTGGGATTTTTCAGTTATTTTTTACCTGAGTTGACCACCTCTGAAATTTCAACTTTGAAAGCAAATCTATCTACAAGAAGCACAGCAACCCCTATATCTTATTCTTTTGCTATTTTCACAACCATATTCTACATCTATCAAAAAAAATGTTATGAAAATAACAGGATGAAATGGTTTTATGCATAAAAACATACAAATAGCCCCCTCCCCATATTTGGAAATGTCAGTTCAAGAGGGTGTTGTAGTCTTGATAATTTACTCTTCATTTTTGCATTTATGGAAAAAAATGAAGCTAATACCATGACAAATGATGTGTCCTTGTTTTACTTTTTCTTTCGCACTCATGTTGACACCTAAAAAACTGATGTTACAACTACATAAAGCAATATGACCCCTTACAGATTTTTTTCCATAAAGGGGGATTAAGTCTCACCATGTAATTTAAAAACAAGCACTGCAACCCATGTTTTTTGTTGTGGATTTTAAATGTTTAGATGACCATCATGTACTGGCCAACACAATTATGAATTTGGTATTGGGTTGCTGAAATACCAGCGAATGTCCTTAAGGAGTTCTGCAGGGCCCCTTTGTCCTGCCATAACTGCTCCCTCCCTCTGGCCAATAGCTGCCTTCCAACAACTTCGTTGGTCAGGTTATCAACTCGGTTGTGTCTGTGTTGTTACTTTTGCTGTATTTCCTAATTGATATTTTAAAAACACCTATGTACATGTATGCCTGCTGTTACTCATACAATTTATAGCTTGCTGTTATTGTGCTTACCTCTGATTTGTTACTTGTAATCTCCTCTGTACCCCCATACCTGATAAAATATGCTTTAGCTAAAACAATTAATCAACCAAAAAATACATTAAGAAATAAGTAAATAAAAGTGTTTTACCAACCTCTATGCAACACAAAAAAGTGGACAAAAATACCTGAGGTGAACTTTCAAAAAAATCCTACCCTAGATCCATACCTTGCTCTTTAGGTTTGCTTGCAAACTGCAAATGAACTCGGGCAGTGCTGAAAAGCCTGATTACTGCTGTGAAATAGTTAAGCTTGTTTTTCTGCTGCCTGAATAGAAACATAGATTATGACCTCAGATAAAACCCACTTGGCCCACTCACTCTGCACATTTTTCCCTCCCCATACCATCACAACAAACACTACTTGGTCTGTAGCCCCCCCCCCCCGCTTCCTACTAAGATTCCCCTGTGCCTATTCCATGCATGCTTGAAGCCTACCACTGTTTTTGATCCATCACATCCTCTGGAAGATTGCTCCAGATATCTACCACTCTTTCGGTGAAAAAGTACTTCCTCACATCTCTCTTGAATTTACCCCCTTCCAGTTTCATTGTATGTTCCCTTGTGCTTGTGCATCTTTTTCCTCTGGAAAATGCTCCCCTCCTGTACCTTATTTATTCCCATGAGGTATTTATGTGTCTCTGTCATATCCTGCCTCTCTATTCTCTCTTCTAGGGTGTTCATATTGAGGTCCTGCAGTCTCTCCTCAAAGGGCTTCTGATGCAGATTCTGCAACATTTCAGTTGCTCTCCTCTGAGCTTCCTCCACTCTATGTCCTTTCAGAGATGTTGTCTGCAGAACAGACATAGTACTCAAGGTGGGGTCTCACCAGTAATCTATACAGTGGCAACACTACCTCCTTCCTTCTGCTAGTGATGACCCCCATGTACCCCAACATCCCACTGGCATACCCACTGCTTTCTCATACTACTTCACCACCTTGAGGTCATCAGATATGGTTACTTCTAGGTTCCTTTCCTGTTTGGAGTCAGTTAGTACCTCTTCTCTGATTTTGTATTCCATGTCTGGGTTTCTATGCCCCAAATGCATGATTTTGCACTTATTGGTATTGAAACCTAGCTGCCGTGTCCTTGATCACTCCTCAGATTTTCTCAAATCTCTGCACATTCTTTCCACCACCTTTGGAGAATCCACCTTATTGCAGATTTTGGTGTCATCTTCTGCAAAGAGTCAGACCTTCCCTTTCAGATCATCTGCAGTGTTACGTATAAAGACATTAAAAAGTGACTGGTCCCAGTACTGAGCCCTGTGGCACCCCCGCTGGTCACCTTCCCTTCCTTGGAGTGAATTTCATTTAACACCACCCTCTGTTGTCTATCTCTTAACTAATTTGTCACCCAGATCACCACTGTCTGAACCACCCCTAAGCTGTCCAGTTTCCTTGTGAGTCTTCTATGGGGAACAGTGTCAAAAACCTTACTGAAATCTAAGTAGGCCATGATTACTGTCCCACCCTGTTCAACTTCCCCAGTCACCCAGTCAAAGAAATCTATCAGATTTGTCTGACTTAACCCCCTCCCCTCTGTGAATCCATGTAGACTCATGTCTTATAACCCACTGGTTTCAAGATACTCCACAATCCTTTCTTATAACAGTGATTCCACTAGCTTCCCCTCCACTGATGTCAGACTGACTGGCCTATAGTTGCCAGCCTCCTCCTTGCTACTGCCTTTGTGAAGTGGGACTACATCTGCCCTCTTACATTCCTCTGTAATAACTCCTGTTTCCAGTGAGTTGTTAAAGGGACTATCACAGTTGCAGCCATTACCACCCTGAGCTCCCTTAGTACCCTTGGGTGTACTCCATCTGACCCCATAGCTTTGTCTACTTTCAGATTTGCAAGTCCCTTCAGGAGTCTGTCCTCTGTTATGCGACTTGTGTCTACCTCCTCCCTCCAGTGTCCCTATTACATTTATATGGTCCATCCCCTTTTGTTTCCTCTGTGAAGACTAAACAAAAGTATTTGTTTAGGATATCTGTTTTTTCCTTATCCTCCTCTTCACAGTCCCCACCTGCCCTTCTTAACCTCACAATCCCTGCCCTAGTCTTCCACTTTTCATTTATGTACCTAAAAAATGTCTTGTCCCCTTTAATCAACACTTGAGCTATTCTTTCCTGGATTAGCACCTTTGCACTCTTCACTGCTTTTCTTGCCTCCCTTTGCTTCTCTTGAAACACCTCCCTGTTTTCATCCCTCTGCATCCCTTTATATTGCCTGCTTTAACCTTTTCAACCACTTCCTTTGAGAATCATAGTGGTCTCTTTTTATCTTGTTTTTGCTCACTGCCTTTGTGCAGAGGTTTCTTGCCTTCACTGTGCCTTCCCTTAGCTTAGCCTGCTGTTCCTAAACCCCACCCAGGTCATCCCCCCAGCTAGGGTGCCTCTGAGGCATGCAGACACTACGAACATACGAACATATGAAATTTGCCAGCAGATAAAGGCCTAGAGGTCTATCAAGTCTGCTTGAATGTGCAGCTAGCACCCCTTATTCTGCTGCTGCCCCTCCCTTCCACCCTTCCCCTTCATTAACCCTCCCCCTTGTCCTGTCCCATCCTCGTTTGAAGCAGTCCACTGTTCTACTGCATACCACTTCAGCAGGTAACACATTCCACCCAGCCACCACCCTCTCTGAAAAAGTGTCTCCTCATCTCCCTCCTGAACCTTCCTCGCTCCAGTCTCATATCATGGCCCTGTTTCCCTCCCTCCCTTACTTTGAACAGCCCCTCTGTACCGTCTTGTTTATTCCTTTCATGTATTTAAAGGGTTTCAATCCGTCACCCTGTCTCTCCTCTCCTACAGTGAGTACATGTTCAACTCCTTCAACCTCCTCTCGTATGATAAGTCCCCCAGCCCCTTGATCATCTTTGTCGCTCTGCGCTGCACCCCCTCCAGTAACTTAATGTCTATCTTCAGATACGGACGCCAGTACTGCATGCAGTACTCCAGGTGTGGTCTAACTAATGACCTATACAGTGGCAGAATCACCTCCTCCCTCCTCGAGGATATACCCCTTGAAATACAACCCAGCATTTTGTTGGCCTTTGCAGCTGCCTTCCTACATTGTGCCGGTTGTTCATTGACCCTGTAATGAGCACACCCAGATCCTTCTCCTCCTCTGTCTGGGCTAGCTGCACTCCCCCTAGCTGGTAACTCCTCCTTGGGTTCTTCATCCCAAAATGCAGCACCTTGCACTTTCTGGCATTAAAGCCCAGTTGCCAGGTGTCTGACCAGGTTTCAAGCTTTGCCAGATCATGCTGCAACCCCTGCCATCCCCCTAGGTCATCCACCACTGCGCCTACCTTGGTATCATCAGCAAACAGACTGATCTTGCTCTTGATGTCCCATGATATGTCTGCAATGAATATCCCAAACAACACTGGTCCCAACACTGAGCCCTGTGGAACTGATGCTCCAATTGCTTGATTACCAGCTGGCCAACTGCACTGCATATGGAAGAACCCAGCTAAGCTTCTCATATGACACCATCTAAGCATACTGTAGATAGATCCTGAACATAGATCTCAGCAATAGATTTTGACCACTGGATTCAACAGCTCTGTAAACAGCTAGCTCGGACAATAGCTGCACCCTGCAGCAGTATATTCAGTGTGGCAACACACTGCCTCACCATTCCTTCAGACCAACAATTAGCATGTTCTGGCCCTGTGCTCTTCCACTGCAAGGTGCTGCTGAACTCCCCTTCAGGGCTTTCTTCCAGATTCCTTCTATGGTCTTAGGATTTAAAGAGCCTGGCATTCTGTTTCTCCAACTAACCAATAAACAGTCATGGTGGGCCACAAGCAAGCCCTGATAGAAGACCTGACTCTGGGCCTGTGTCTCATACTAGGGATAGGGTTAGGGGCTAGAGCAGGGACAGGAGAGAAACAGGGACATAGGTTACCCCTTACTTCTGGCCCTTTCTCCCAATGGATTAAGGATCAGTAATCCCACAAAAAAGTCCATTTTGAAACGATACTAAATCATGCATCTGCAGTCTGCAGGCTGTAAAAACCCATATTCCTTGATTCTGCAGATGTGAATGTGTGCCTAACAGTCCCCAGAGGATCACCACCAGGCCTTCTACTGTTTCAGCTGTTCTCTTGGTAGTTAGAAAGCCATCTACTTGGCCCACATATCTCCTGAAATAGATACATTTAAGTATCTAGTGTGCCTCTTGCTCACTGGGTCTCTTTTCCTGTCCAGTCCGGCAAACCTTGGAATACTTCCTGTCCCTGTTTGACCTACAGTACTCTTCACTCAAGGTACATCTCTTGGCCATGTCTGCCTTTCCTACCCTTTTAGAAGGAAAGACTTTGGCTTAGCTGGAGCCAGTGTACTGCGGGTTCCTTAAAGGTCTCCTGTATCTCTGTCCCCGTCTGTCATCCAGTTCAAGTTTGGGATCTTAACTTGGTTTTGCAGTTACTTACTCAGGTTCCCTTTAAACCATCTGCCACTGGTAATCTTTGTTTTCCCTCCTGGATAATGCTTTTACTGATGGTCATCACCTCACCTCACAGAATCTCTGAGCTGCAGCCATTAGTACCCCTGCATACTCTGTCCATTGTTTTTCCCCACTGTTGCGTCTCCCTATGCATCCATCCATGGTTTCACCATGCATCCATCAATGCCAGCATCCAGGGAAGGGGGTGCAAGGAAAACAACTGCACCTGGGCTCAGCCCTGAGTCCATTTCTTTTTTTTCTCATTTTTTTCTGAGCCCATTTAACAGCTTACAGATGTACACAATGTGCCATAAATCTTGGTTCACCTTGCATGCATCAAAGAGCATACAACATTATATGAAATACAAGTTTTCTGAAACATTTACCTCAAACTCATATCTTGTTGTGATAGCAGGATGATCTCCAAGCGCTGGTGAGCTGACAACTTAGCCATGGTAAACTAACAAAATTTTTAAGCCAAGAATTTGCTGTATTACACTCATATCATAACTATGGCATCATCTCTTGTTTCCAGATCTCTATAGTGGAAGTTTGCCATTGCTATTTTGTAACACATGGGAAGGCCTTTATAATGAGTTTTAATTGGTGAATTAGCACTGTGAATTTTTGACCCTAATGGTCTGGAGATGCTGTGTAAGAAACACGAGCAGTGAGCAAAGTGCTAGTTATTGTGCATTTTTACATTTAATTTTAAATGAATGTAACACTTATATTACTTTGCTTTCATAAGTGTAGTCAACTTTGTAACTTATTTGCTTAGGTAAGGTTTAACCTCTGAGTTTGATTTACATCATCAGTTACTTGTTCTTGCGTAGCAGTATGTTACTCAAGAATCTATTTGACTATAATGCATGCCTGTACCATATCAGATGGTGTGTGAATACATACCACGTGGTGTCATTAAGTTTCCAACTAAAACTAACTTGCTTGCTGCCAGAAACTAACTTTCTTTGCATGCATACAGCAGTTCCTGACATATGTGTAGGGGTGAACTAAGATTTATGGCATATAGTGCATTTATTTTCATAAGATTTTCTTTAGGTTAGGTGCCACTGCTGCATTCTGCAATTTTTTCTTTTTTTTTGGGGAGTTACTTCACAGTCTTACACAGGGCCCAGTAAATCCTAGTGCTAGCACTGGCATCCATCCTTGGTTTCTTCCTAAACTGGTGTGTGCATTTACCATGAATCAGACTATTCACCTTCCTGCATTACTTTCTTTCCCCACAGAATGCAGGACAATTTATTCTGCATTCTTTGGATATCCATTGTACATTAGGCTTTTATTTGGACTGCACTAAGGACTTTGAGAAAATCCTCTCAACAGTTTCATTTTCCCACTGAATGGCCTGAATGGGGAGTGCCCCTCTGTCTAAGCAATGCCTTTCCAAGTGATTAGCCCCTCGCATCGCAGTCTTTTACCAGAAGAGTGGAAAATCCTTTCCTGATCCTGTCCATAGCTATGCCTCTTGTGGAATGGTCACTTCTGTGGCTTGCCTGCAGCTGATGTTGGCAGCTAAATCTGCTCTGCTTCCACATACAGTCAGAGTTATACTTTCACAAAACACTACTGCTTGGATCTGATATCCCATAGATGGTCTGGCTTGGACCTTGCCGTTCCTGAAGGCCTCTTGTCTTAGGGAGTTACATACCCTCCCTGCATGGCCTGCCCCTCACTCTGCAGTCCTGAACTACTTGGTAATCATTTAGTATGTGTGAATCTATGGAGGGAGATGTCCTGGAAAAAGATAGTTCAGATACTAGTAACTGTAAAGCTTCATGAAATCTCTCCATAGAGCCACAAATCTCCCACCCACCCACCCACCCATTCCTTCAATATTTTTAGGTGGAATACTCTTGAACATTTGCTGGTTGCGCATCTGGTCTTCTCACTGCTGTGCCCCTCAATTGGATATTTTTGTAACTTTTGCAAAAAAATACTTCTTTTCTCCTTCAGTCTCTAATTATTTCCAGTATACAGTTAGCAAAGTCTGAAGCCATACAGGGGTCTAGCTGTGGACAATTTATATCTGAACCTAGTGAAAAGTTCCAGACACGACTCTTACAGCAGCAAAGTTTATTCAGAGTGTCATTTGTTTTTTCATTCTTTAGTATATAGTCATATCTGTCCATCCATTTATGATTCCCAACACTTTGCTGCCATGCAGCTTTATCAAGGGGGTGTTCTTATAATTAGATTAATTTACTTGTTAAATTTAATTTATTTTTTTTCCTGCATTTGTAATATTTCATATATTATGTCTAGTTTCAGTTATGTATTCCAATGTCCTGCTTAAACCCACAGTGCTATCTGCAAATTTGTTATCAGTATACTGTGTACGCGCTCGCTGCAGCTCATACGGTGGCTGGCCGAAGAGGTGAGAAGAGGGTTGTACCAGTTGCCATACAGGGATCTGCTGCATGGTCCTGTCCTGTTCAATAAGTGGGGGTTGTGGTGGGTGGTGTGTTGGGTGCAGGTAAAGTGTGTGAGGGTCAGCAGTACCACCACTGTTCAGCAATCCAGGTAGTGACTAGCAATCCGGGGATACCACTGGACACCAGAGACAGGCTCGGGTACATAGGCTGGGAGATGGGGGGATGCCACTGGACAACTGGGGGACAGGGAACTATACTAGCCAGGAGGCTGGAGCATGGGAGGACCTGTTAGCCAGCAGAGAATCAGCAGTAACACATAGGATGGGTGCTTGGTGGGTAGGGGGTACCACTAGACACCAGGGCATACATAAGCATTTAGGGTACAGGGTTCAGGGGTTTGGGTGGTAGGGGTGCCACTAGACACCAAGAACTATAGTGTAGGCACCAGGGTGTGATCAGAGGGTGGGGGGTGCCACTAGACATCAGGACAACTTTGACATGGATCAGGATGGGAGATCAGAAGTGGGGATGTCACTAGATACCAGGGTATCATTTGGTTCACCGGGACAGGGGTTTGGAGGGTGTGTGGATGGGTGTGGTGGCACAAGGGCAATATGCCTGCCATGTGGCACAATTGTGTTGTGCAATTTCATGTTTCCTTTTGTTCTGTGGGGGGCTCTGCCCCCCACACCACCCATTATAGGGGGGCTACACCCCCCGGACACCCCCCCCAAAGATTCTAACTCCGGGGGGTCCAACTCGGAGAGCGCACAGGTCTGGGTTTCGCCATAATGCCATACGCTATTAAGCGTATGACATTATGACCTGGTACGGGGTATGTCGCTGCAGTACAGCCATCCTCCCACCAGGGATTCACACTCTGTTAAGACTAGGTTTGAAATTACAGTAAATAGTGTGCTTGGAGGTGCCATTTACCGCCATTGCAAACGTCTGAAAGTGCCACTGCACCTGTATGCAGAGGGGCCCTCATTTGCATCAGTGAAGCAGTGTGTTAGTGCTTGGGCATGAACAGTTTTGCCTGCACTACAGGGGCCTCTAAGTATAGACCCTACCCACAAACTGGGTGCAAAATCTGGTTAGCATGGGCAAACACCCCTTAGCATCCACACAAACTTTTGAATAATTGGTCTCAGCTTGGAAAGAAGCAATAGGAGCTGATGAGCCCTCAAGGAAGAACTATCCAGTTTTCAAGCATATGAGCTCAGTAATAAATAACGGGGCAAGGAATACAGAGCTAATGAGAACTATAAGCTGCTTTGTATCTGAATATGTTTTTCAAGGTTCTTCTCAAGGCGTCAGTGGCTCTTTTTGATTGGGTTTACATTGATTTAAAACCTCATGAAATTTAAGTAAGTGAGGCAGGTCTCCATTTCAAATGAAAAAAAAAATGATTTCTATATCTCTTATGTATAGATATATTCTGAAAAATTTGATTCACTGCAGCATTTGATGTGAAAGTATACTTGAGGGCAAACATGTACATACAGATGTTAATAGGATAGGGCAATTCTGGAGCCAATCTATGTGCCTCTGATTGTTCAAAGTGGAAGAAGAATCAGCATTTATATGGCACTTTTCATACACTGTGTATCCCAAAGCACTTTACAAGTAATGCTAGATGGTTAGTAAAGTGACTGAATGTATAATGGTGGCCATATCACACAACAACACCCACACACAACCTGGACAATTGCATTATAAGTAAGTGTTCTCAAATCTGAAGTCATTTCTCTCCAGTACTATCCTGGCCAGAACTACCAGAAACATATTTTTTCCCTGTATTTCTAAGCTTCAGCTCCCTAACAAAAATTCATGGGAATCAAAGTGCTGGGCCAAATGGTAGGCAACCTGGCAATAAGTTGCTGCACTGAACACTTAGGTTAGCACTGTTTTGTAAGGAAACAGTGATCTGCACTGCTTTGTACTAATATTTGCTGTTGCTGATATGTACTGTATTATTGCTGCTACATGCTAGAATAAGCTGTTATATGCTGCTGATTATACTGCCAAAATATGAAATAAAACAGCATTAGAGCACACACTGATGTAAAGACTGACAGACTTGTTTGCTTTATCTGTACTGCAGGAGAGCTCCACATATATGGAGTGTAGCTTTGTTGTCTAACATTCGCTGCAGCCTTTCTGTGCAGAGAGTGTATGCATGATGTCACTGCATTGGGCGTGATGCCTGATGTCAAAAACGTGAGGATGCAATACTGGTGGACAGCATATGAGAGAAGATGAAGAATTCTATGGCAGCATGCAGCTGCATGGAATGGTATTCTGGTGTACTTGGTGAAGCACCAGTCATTGCTTTTAAGGAATACTCCTATTACAGATAAAGTAATAAAATCTTTTACATTGCAGATATCACTATTGTTTAAGCAAGAAATTGGTAGAAGAAGAAGAACAAAAAGAAGAAGAAGAATCAGCATTTATATAGCACTCTTCAGACACATTGTATCCCAAAGCACTTTACAAGCAATGAGATACTGGTAGTGAAGTGACTAAATGTGCCGTGGCAGCCATTTCACACAACACCCACACACAGCCTCATACAAAAGCATTTCAGTGAAGAGTTTCAGACACCACTCCTCAACCCAGCAACTTCAGATATAACAGAATGCATAACTGAAACTAGACATAATGTATGAGATATTACAAATGTGGGAACAAAATAAAATGAAAGTCAAAATGTAAATTTATCTTATTATAGGACCACCTCCCTTGATAAAGCTCCATGGCAGCGAAACATTGAGAATCATAAATGGGTGGCAAGAGGTGACTATATACTGAAGAATGTGAAAACAAACAAAAAAACCTTTGCACAAACATTGCTGCTGTAAGAGTGGTGTCTGGAACTTTTCACTGAGCCTGTATTTTTGTTCCTGCCTCTCCTATTGGTCTAGTCTGGGTTTTGGTCTCCTGTTTCTGCTGGAACTGAGCAACTCCAAGTTCATCTATATCAGGGAAACTAAGGAGACATAGGGCCACCCACATTATATAGGTGCCATTAATGTACATCAATTTGGGTGTCCCCAGCTACTTTAGGCAAATGTTTCCAAGGGGTCCAGACACTGATGGCTTACAGTTCAGTGTGTGTGGCTCTATGGAGGGTGTTCTATTGAAGACACTGGTAACTAGACATTTTCTATCTGTTATTCTGTTTATTGTCAAAATAGCTATTTGCTGTACAGGTACATAAAGTTTTGTAGCATTTAGTGTTTGCTAAACTTTGTTACCATATTGTGTAGTCTTTACGAAGCCCAACAACTTCATATATAACAGAACACCTCTTCTGTATTAATTATTGACTTTATGACCACCTACATACATATTTATACACTTCTAAATTGATTATGGAAATGGAGGTTACAGACATACATATTTATTTGGTAAGGAGCGTGCTGCAGCCAAACACAAACTCCTAACATTGTATGCATTTCAATTATATGATAGAAGTACAAAAACATTATTCGGCTTACCAAGAGGGTGAATTTAGTTGTCTCTTGTTTAGGTCCATAACTGTTTCATTGTGTGAGATCATGTTTTTTGTTTTCTTTTTATATTTTTAATTGTAATCACTGTTCCATTGCTCTGTTCATATTTTTATACTGCCCCGAATGAGAAATTCTATAAAATCTCATAATCAGATATCTGTATTTAGTGTCCAACTAACTGAAGAAACCATATGTTTCAGATTTGAAACACGTGTGTGTGTGTGTGTGTGTGTGTGTGTGTGTGTGTGTCTGGGTCAGCAGTAAAGCAATTGATGATTATAAAGGCCATATCATCAGCAATGAAACCAGAACCTGTTAGGGTGGAGGGGGCAATAAAGCCAACACTAGTACTGGTTTTAGCAATTTGGTCCCCCATCTAAACCTTGTTACTAGGGCCCAGCTATCAGAGTGGAAGAACGCTTTAAGAAACATCATCACCCAGCAGCTGTTTCCTCATGTTTTCCTGCTCAGTTTAGTACAGGCATAGCATGAAATAGTCATTTTCTACTCACAGTCCATTTATGTTAAATGGCATATCTTTTTGAAATCCTGCCTGCTATGTTTTTTTCTGGCTTTCTCATGAGCTCTCAGATGGGCAGCAGTTTGTGGAGTTGGAGCACTATTTTTCGTAACATTTTTGAGCAGGAACATGATTCTTCAGTAATTTAAAAGGGATGCTTACAATTCTGGAATACTCAGGCAGTCTTGGATTTCAACATTTTCAAAACTTCTCATAGCTTCCCCAAGTTATACAGTGGCTATGTGATTTGGTTGGAAATCTATGGGAGAACATACTAAAACTTGACTTGACAGGGTTTTAGTGTTGTATATTAAAAAGCACTGCAGTCATTTTTCCAAAGCATAATTATTTATTTTTTTAATTTTATTTAGAACTGGTGTGCCCCAAGATGGCCTCATTGAGGTGTAACACCTCATTTCCAAAAATGTCCTGGGGACTACAGAGCAGCAGGTTAAGACATTTACACTTATAAAATGCTAACATTTTACTGGTTAAATAGCACAGAGCAAATAAATACTTACATATGTAAATGGTAATAGACAGTAATGAGGCAAATGAGTAAAACATGTGATAGGCTTTCTGCTATTGAATGCTGCATTCTGTATCCAGTGATTGCTACATTTCAGATGGAAGAAGAAAAAAGGGGAAGCAAAAGTAGAGAAACTGAGGAAGGGAGGAGCTGAGCGAGGGAACACTCTTCAGCTCGTACCACTGCACAGTTCCATCACCATACTGGTGGGACAGGCAGCTGGAAGGAGGCACCCACAGCAATGGGAAGGGAGGAAGTGGGGTACTCCGAAGTGGAGGCCCCTAAGGAGACAGGAAGAGGCCCCCACCAAGGAGGAATCAGCTGTTGATGGGGGTCTTTATTGTTACTTGGATATAGATGAAGCAGGGGGAGAAAGGTAGAGGGAGGTGAAGTGCCTGAGAGGTGCCTTGTCTTGAAGGGATGGATAGCAGGTCCAGAGGATGGCTAGCACAGCAGGAGATAGGAGGGAGATAGATGTTGTTGTCCACCTGAGGACAAATAACCTGGCAAGGGATAAGGTAGGGTTAGTACAAGAAAGTTTCAGGAATCTGGGGAGCGGCCCCAAGCAGGTGGCATGAATGGTGGCTTTTGCCAAAGTGTTACCTGTATACAGCTGGGGATATGCTACAACATTCTGCACCATGGCTTTTAACAATTTGTTAAAGGCATGGTGCAAGGAGGAGGAGGGCTTCAGCTACGTTGGGGGTGGGGGACAGCCTGGGGGGATATGGACCTCTATGGGAGAGACGGCCTGCATCTTTCCAGGAGAGGACTACAGTCCTTAGTGGGTGGTTTTCATGCTACTTTGATGAGCATTTAAACTAGCTGTGATGGAAGGCTGTAAAATCAGGAGAGACAACAATTGCCTCTGATGATAAAGCAGCAGGGAAAGAGTGCCCAAGGGGATTAACCTCCTGCATTGCAGGGACACAATAAGACAGGGGTGGGACAGATAGAGGACAAGGTGGGTATAAATCTCATTTACAGTATCCCCTGCTCTGCCATTACGCTTAAAATTGCAGAGCCAGTACCAAGCCTAACAGAATAATCATGGCTAAGCCCTAACCCTCGAATGCTCAGGACCTCGGGTCGGTCCCTACTGGCAATTCCCATTATCAAGACTCACAAGAGAGGCAATTACTTCGCTCTCACAGCCCCTAAAATGTGGAACACTCTCCCACCTCTAGTACAGGAAGCCCCCTCACTATCAATCTTTCGCACTAGGCTTAAGCCCTTTTTTCTTGGGACAAGCTCATGCCACTGGGAGGGTATATGATAATCACCCCTGATCCTAATCACAACACCCATCACCCCTCTCTTCTCACCTTAACCTACATTAAATCATGCCTTAAAACTTTCAAATGTTGCACTTATGGTCTATGATTTGAATAACTGCCTGTACTGTTCTCCTCATGATCTTGTCTACTTCTCGTAACCCTGTATCACCAGATTGTATGTATTGTATTGCTTCTGGGTCATCTGATTGTATGTATTGTATTGCTTCTGTTCCCCGGGTCACCCCTGAAAAAGGGACCTTTGGGGCCCAGTGGGCCAACTCGGTCATCAAAATTCAATAAATAAATAAATAAATCAGAATGCCAGAGGAAAGGAGCAAAGGAGACAGGAAACAGAAAAGGTAACAAGGGAAGTAGGGGGATGGGTGGAGCTTTAGGGACTTGTACAGGAAGGAGGGGGAGCAGGAAAGCAGGCAGGGAGGCAGTAAGGTATGGAAAGCCATGAGCGCCAATGCAAGGAGTCTAGGTAATACCATTTCAGACCTGGAGGCCATCATGGCAGTGGCTAGCCTAGATTTAGTGGCCATAACGGAGTCATGGTGCACTGATAACCATGACTAGGACATGGCTATACCGGGCTACTCTCTGTTAAGGAGAAACAGGGAAAGGAGGAGTTGTACTATATGTGAGGGAAGGAATCAATGCCATGGAAGTACAGGGGCACAGGGAGGACAAAGAAGGTCTGCTGTGAGTCATCCTGGGGATAGGTACTGAGGCTGTTATCCATACATAGTTGGTATACAGACCTCCAGCACAGGAAGAGGAGTTATATAAAGCACTAGGGATGCCATCTTCAGGATGGCAAGTAAGAGTGAGGTGCTACTAGTTGGGGACTTCAATCTGCCAGAAGTGGGTTGGAGTCTTCCAGCTGCAGCTTCTGCGAAGCAGGGCCATTCCTAATTCCCTACAAGGGACTTTTCTCAGGCAGCTAATCAAGGATCCCACTAGGCTCGAGCAGTGCTGGACTTTGTGTTTAAAAAAAGGGACAACATTGCAGATATCACAGTTTGCAGTCCCCTAGGTACCTGTAATCATGGGGTTGAACATAAGAAGGGAACAGAGGCAAACCACATGAGGACGAAGGTCCTGGACTTTAGGCCGGATTTTATAGAAATGGAAGACTGCCTCAGAAACTGCCTCATGGGGGTAACTGCCAGGGAAGGGTAGAGGCATAATGGGGAAAAATAAAGGAGGGCATAATTAAAGCCGTCAACCTCTGCATGAATGAGCTCAATAAAAGTAGAAGGAAAAAGAGACCATTATGGATCTCTAGGGAAGTGGCTAAGGTGGTGAGGGAAACAATGGTGGCATTCAGGAGGTATAAAGAAACGCAAAGGGAGGAAGACAGGGAGGCATACCAAGTAAAACAAAGGAAATCAGAAAGGCAGTGACAGTGAGGAGAGCAAAGTGCAGACTGACGAAAGGTTAGCCAAAGGCGTAGCTTATGGAAACAAAACTTTTTTCAGTTACCTAAGTGAGAAGAGGAAAGCTCTCTGTCTGCTTAGGTCTGGGTGCATATACCTGTTTGTTGCTTTCACTATCATTGCCTTAACATGCTCCTTAGCACTCTTCTGGTACACACCCTGATCAATGTATGTAGAGAACTGTTTTTGGTTTGCTCTCGTTTTGGTGTGGCACTGATTTTTATTTGCAAATCTAGCCGGTGAGGCTATCCCATGGCTGTGGTGTGCTAATGATCAAAACTGGCATGCAAGCTAAAGGTTCAAGCACCAGCCACCATCCAAATAACTCACGGAAAAAAAATATTGATTAAATCATTTTTATTTTCACAGTGCGAAAGACCTCACATGGAGGGAGCGGTGTTCTACCCACAGAACTCCTACCGGTTTCACTTAACCCATCCTCAGGTATTATTCCTCATGGTCAAGCCCACTCCTTATATACATAGACACTAATGTGAAACACCCATATATAATTCCACAGTGTTAATTACTTAAGAAGACATGGGGATTACTCCCTGAGGATGTGTTAAGCAAAATCAGTGTTTCATGTTTCTGGGAGTTATTTGGATTGTGGTTGGTGCTTGAACATTTAGCCTTGCTTGATGATTTTTTATATATCAGCAAAAGGGAGACATGGGTCTCGATTTCCAAAGCCCCAAAATTGATGTATCACACCAAACACAATTGACACAAGGGGAACCTTGTGTTTCTACACAATTCTTGATGTCCCTTGCTCAATTAATGCTGGAATGCAATATGCTCCTCGTTCAAGGTAAATTTTACAGGCAGATAAAGGAAACTACCATGGGTGCCACAATGGCATCCAGTTTTGTAGTTGTTAATATGGAACATTGGGAATCACATCATCTGTTTAGCGGTGCCACAAATCCATTCTTTTCATGTCTGGATTTGTGGCACTGCTATATAGACAATATGTTAATAATTTGGAAGGATTCAGAGACAGAATTTAATCAATATGTACAATGATTAGCAGGAACAAAAACATATTTTCATTTTAAAGCTACGATAAATAGAAACCAGATAGTAGTCCTAGATCTGCTGATTTATAAACGAGAGGTAGAAATATTTATTTATTTATTTGAAAAGGTTTACCAGAAAAGACAACATGAGCTGTAAACAGCTCATTTCTAGAAGGGGAAGGGGTTACAGAAATGGTAGGAACAAGCAAAAGCATAACAAATCAGATACATACAGTGCAATTCAATTCAAATACATAATGTGTAGTACTAGTACAATATAATACAATACAATGCAATTTACTCCAGGACAACAGGCAGTATCATATAAGAGAAAGTGCAACATGACAAAGTGAAAGTCAGAGACTATTTGATGAGACATACAGGGGTAACAGAACAATAGGCAATATGGCACATATAGTATAATAAAGGGACTAGTAACCCATTAAGTAAGGGCTTGATGAAGAACAAGAAGTAGCAGGCACAGGGCTAAAAGTGCTCATTCAGATCTGAAGATTTAGGGCTAAAAAAGTTACTAAGTCCTAAAATGGAATTAGAAGAAGGGAATTATATCACAAGTGGTGGGAGTAGGAGACAGAGGTAGGGGTGGGGAAGGGAGCCAAGAATTGTTTCCTTCAGGATGTGTAAACCCTGCAAGGGCAGGATCTGGTGAAAAGGAGGAGAGGGAGGGAGGGTAAGCATTAGGCGGGAGAGAGAAGGGCAAGCCAAGAACTATTCCCCTTCAGGATGCTGAAAACCCTGTGGGGACAGAACTCAGTAGAAAAGGAAAGGAGAAGAGGGGTAGTGAGAGAAGAGAGAGGAGGGGATGGTGTATTGGGGAAGGGAGTAGTGGGGGGTGGTGTAGTGGGGGACAGGAGGTAGGGAGATGGGATGCAAGTGGCTCAGTCAGAGGAACCTCGAGAGGCATGAGGGATGAAGGAGTGGATCCCCTTCAGGATGCTGAGAACACTGCAAGGGGACAGGACTCGGTAGAAAAGGAAGAGAGAAGAGGAGAGGAGGGGAAGAGAGTAGTGGGGAAGGGAGAAGTGGAGGATGTAGTGGGGGCTGGAGGAAGATGGGTCACAGAAGGCTACAGCTAGAGGAAGCTCAAGAGGAATGAGGGGGAGGAGCAGGTGTCAAGAAGGTGAAGATAGGAAGGGGAGGCAGAGGGAACAATTTGGGAGGGATAGGTATTAGGTGCAGTTATAGCAATGAGCAGTGTGCATACATAGGAGGAATGAGAGTGAGTGTCAGGATCATGCAGAGTGAATATCTAATGGGAGGGGGTTCTAGAGTTTGGAGAACTTAAATGAGAAGGCTGTGAGGCCAGACAAAGTGCGCCATGGAGGAAAGGCGAGAGTTCTGTGGTGGGGGTATGGAAGATGTAGCAGGATGGGAGAGGGGTTGATAAGAGGGAGGGAGGACAAATAGGGTGGCAGAGACCTGAGCTAGAACTTCCCAACTAAATTTGTGATGTGTGTCAGGTGCCTGGCATGGAGAGAGGAAAAGGGAAGCAAGGAATAGAGGTCACTGTGATGAGTGCGAGCGGGGGCATCCAAGAATGTAGCAGCAGAAGGAGTTGAAGAGAGTGTCCAGTCTGGATAGGGGTGGAGCTGTAGACTACATCCCTGAAATCAAAGATGGGGAGAATCATCTAGAAACAGAAACATCGCAGTTGATGGCAGATAAGGACAGCAAGCCCATCCAGTCTGCCCATTTCTTTTTCTACCTTATCAATGTGCCATCAGCCTTTGCTCTGTCAGTGGCCTATCTATTCATACTCATCTGTATTGCTCCCTTATGCCTATCCCATGCCTGTTTGAAGCCCTGCACTGTATTCATAGCCACCACTTCCTGAGGTAGGCCGTTCCATGCATCCTGAGCTTTTGGACAGTTTCTCTCCTGGCTTGCTGAGGGAGGCAGCTGCAGTGTCTGTAAAGTGCACCGAGTCTAGGGAGTAATTTTTTGTGAATGGCATCAATGTGTACCCCGAAGTCAAGATTCTTGTCTAGCCATATTCCAAGGTACTTAAATGTGGCTACATTATCCAGTGTTGAGCCATAAAGGGTGTGGAAGGAAGGAGTGGAATTGAGCCTGGTCAGTTTTCTTCCGGAGCTGAAGGTCATAGATACAGTTTTTTTGAGATTCATGGAGAGTTGATTTGCATTAAACCAGTACCAGACATTGTTAAAATCCTGCTGAAGGCTGGTGGCCACCTCAGAGGGGGAGGTCCCAGAGGAGAATAACACAGTATCATCTGCATACATGTGTATACCTGTTGATGTGCAGGCATTAGGAAGATCATTTAGGAATATAGAGAATAATATAGGACCAAGTACCAAGCCTTGGGGAACACCAGTGTTAATTGGGAGAGGAGGGGAGAGGGAGTTGCCTACTCTGACACACTGGAAATGGCCTATGAGTTAGAACTGGAACCAGCTGGTGGTAGAATCAGACAGGCCGGCCACAGTAAGCTTGCTGAGGAGAAGGGAGTGGGAGACAGTGTCGAAGACTTTGGCCAGGTCGACAAAAATGGCTGAGGTGATGCATGCCTGAGAGACTGGAGTCAGTGAGCTGAAGGAGGGAGGTGGTGGTGGAGTGGTCTTTGTGAAATCCAGAGTGGAAAGGGGTAAAAAAGGAGGATGAGTCAAGGAAGGGGGATAGTTGCTCCAGGGACAGATGCTCCTGAAGTTTAGTCAAGGAGGGGAGTAGGGAGATGGGGTGGAAGTTGCAATGGTTGGAGGTGAACCCACCTTTTTTTTTAATTTTTTTTTTATTTTAGTCTTTGGTAACTGGGTGAGGCCCACTAAACACAAGTGCCTGTTTTCAGGGGCGACCTGGGAGCACTGGGCAGTTAAGTGACTTGCCCATAGTCACACAGTATGCAAGTGGAGGTTGTGAGAATCAAACTCGGGTCCGGTCTGCTAGAAGTATCAAGCTCGTTCACACCTCATTCCTCTAACCTCTAGGCTATGCTGCCAGCCCTTTTGGGAGTGGGATTATGGTAGCAGACTTCCAGGCATCAGGAACTGTAGCATGAAGAAAGCAGAGGTTCAGGAGATTAGTCAAGGGAGAAGCAATAGATTAAACATAAAGGGGGAATAACTTGGGGTCAAGGCCATCAGGGCTTTTTTCCTTAAGAGGATTCAGCACAAGTAGCGCACGTAGGTTGTCTTCTGGGTGGATGGGCTTAAAAGAGAAAGGTGGTGTAGAGGGGTTTTTGGAAGGGGACAGGGGGGCAAGGGGGAACTGTAGAGCCCCTGTAAGTGATGCAGGGAAGAGATGCAAAAAGGGAGGAGGCACAAGTAGTGAAGTAGATGTTGAATTCAGCAGCCACTGAGGGAGGGTCATCATTAGTGTGGGTACCAATTTTAAGGACAGGGGATAAGTAGTGGGTGGGGGGGAGAACAAGGTATGGATAACCAGAATCCAGAATTTGGAAGGTTGATTGATGTTATCCTGGAAGGAGGATTGGAAGTTCTCCACCTTAGCGAGGTGGATGGCCTTTGAGCATGTGTTGCGGAGTGAGCGATAGTGCTGGAGGTCAAGGGGAGCTCCAGAAGTTTTATATGCAGTCCATGCTTGGTCTCTTGCCAGTAGACATGCTATGAGCTCTTCGGTGACCCAGGGGAGGTGATTCCAGTGGACCCTCATCTTTCTAAATGGTGCATGATGGTCCCAGATCTTTAGGAACTAACAGCTAAAAAAGGATAGGGTGGAGTTAATGAAGGAGGCCGAGGTGATTGGTGACCAAATGATATTAGACACATGATTATGTAGGAGGACAGATCAAGGGAGTGGAAGAAGCAGAAGTTAAGAATGACTGGAGGGGACTTAGCGTGGTGAATTTTCCGCACACACTAGACCATATGATGGTCGCTGAGAGTATTGGGGAGAATTCCAGAGTTTATGACATGGTGGGAGTGAGAGGTCAGCACCCAGTTGATTAGGGTATGCTTCCCTGATTTGTGATTAGTGTGTGTAGGGTCAGAAATAAGTTGTGTTAAGTTTAGAGATGAGATATGGTTTCAGATTTTGACTGAGGGCTGGACAGCCAGTTTATGTTGAAGTCCCTTTGGATGAATAGTTCACTGGGGTGGCAAGGGAGGAGATGTTGGAAAGAAGATCAGAAAGGGAGGAAAGGAAGGGAGCAGGGAGGTTAGGGCAGCAGTAGATATTGCATACAAAGATGGGAAGGGAGAATGGGAGGGAACATTTTACTCGCAGCATTTTGTGGGCAGAGAGGAAAGTCATGGAGAGACAGACAGACAGAGTACTTGATAGAAGTGGATATATACATGAAGACACCACCTCCCCTGGACTTATGATCCTGTCGGATGAGGGAGTATCCAGGGATGGCAATGTCAGAGCCATGATTTTGGAGCTGAGCCATGACTCCATTAGGGTGAGGACAGAGGGTTTGAGTTGAATCATGAGTGGCTGCAGAAGGTCAATTTTGGGGAGTACGACAACAACAAAGAAATGCTGCGACTCGGCTGGATCAAATCAGTGCTCACCACAATGAGCGGCCAGCTAGTAACGATAATGAAAATCCAGAAAGTGGTGTCACTCGGGTCTCTCTCTAAAAATCCACTGAGGAAGACTTGTGAGAAGTCGAAGCGCTGGGTGAGGGAGTTCCATGTGTTGCTGGTACTCTTTGTAATTTAATAAACATTTTCATGTTTGCAATTGGCGTGTCAGTAGATTTTTCCTGCAGAGAGAGACCCGAGTGACACCACTTTCTGGATTTTAATTTTGGGGAGTAGACTTCTAATATTTAGATGAAGAAGTCATAGTCCCTTAGGCAGTTCAGATGAAGGGGGGGGCAGAATTAGGCTTGATGTCATAAGATGTGAGTAGCAGTATTAAGTAGGGTTGTCAGAACCCACTGAAGTTCTGGGTTCTGGTTCTGGGCTAGAACTTTGCAAATAGTTCTAGGGTTCTAATCTTCTTTAGAACTCAAACTCATTTTGTGTGCAGGATTGGATAGAAAGAACAGATAAATATATTGAGAAGAGAAAAAAACATATATAAAAAGAGCTGTACTCTCAGCACAGCCATAATATTGGTTCACTGCACATGCAGAAAAGAGAAACACATTAAGCATCTCAAAGTGCAAATGCCAAGTGTCATAATTCCATGCCTTTAGCTCATCTGCCTATGAGCAGCACATTCTCTGATTTTCTCCCTCTAAAATATTTTTAGCATGTAATTCCCAAAAATTAGTTTGTTTTCCATGCTGGCATCCCTTGTTTTTAAATGTACAGTATGAAGAAAAAAAGTTTTATTTTTTTATTTATTTAGAAAGTCAGATTTACAACCTTTGAGTCAGGGACTCATTTACAAAGGCATCTCGTCACAGGGAGGGTAGACATGCTTCCAGTGTGAGATACAACAGTGGTAACATACAGGTGCAATACAGATAAAAAGAACATGATATAACAGTGGTTTATGGTAAATAGCAATCATATAAAAAAAAAAAAAGAAAGGGGGGGCAGGCCAACGGACATTGACAAGTCTTTTGGGCAATCGGTTTAAATGCTTCATTGGTAAGCTTTTAAAATAGTCAAGGGGGGAGGCACTGATAAGCAACAGGAAAATCCCAGTCTCCCCCTACAAAACAGGGTACTAAATGAGAAAAAGACCAAGGTAGAAAGGTCAGTGGGGGATGCAGCTACAGAAGGTAAAGCCATCAAAAAATGGAGAGCAATGAGTACCAATGCCCATAGTCTGGGAACAAGCTTCCTGAATTAGTGGCCTTGATGGAAGAGGAACATCTGGATATCGTGGCAGTCACAGAAACATGGTACACGCAGAACCATGACTGGGACGTAAACATACCAGGATACACTATGTACAGGAGGGACAGGGAGGGTAAAAGAGGAGGAGGAGTAACTCTCTACATAAGGGAAGGAATCAAAGCAACAGAACAAAAGGGTAAACAGGGAGGAGAAGAAGCACTGTGGGTCAATTTGGAGACAGGCAATGGCACCACAATCCGCACAGGGGTTAGATACCCCCCTCTCAGGGAGGAAATGGACAAGGAAATGATAGGAAGTATACTTAGAATGGCAGAAAAAGGGGAGATATTGCTGATGGGTGATCTGAATATGCCAGATGTTAACTGGAGTGCAGTTGCAGCAGCCACTTCTAAGAGTGGGGTTATTCTAGATGCCCTACTGGGGGCATACCTTAGACAACTAGTATTGGAACCCACTCGAGAGGGAACAATCTTAGACCTGGTTCTCTCAAGTGGAGATGGAGAGAGGATCACAGATGTAGAAGTGGATAGCCATCTGTGAACTAGCGACCATCGAACAATGTGGTTCCACAATAAACACAGCAATAGAGTCAAATCATACAAAGGCAAAAGTACTGGACTTCAGGTGGGCTGACTTTGCCAAAATGGGTGAGTGCCTAAGGAATGCACTAGCAAATGGGCAGGAAGGAGAGGTGGAAGAACAATGGGGAAGAATAAAAACTGCCATCACAGAGGTAACAAGCCTTTGTGTGAAGCAAACAAACAAAACAAAACGATGTAAGAAACCACTATGATTCTCAAAGGAGGTGGCAGTGAAGGTTCAAGAGAAAAAGAAAGCATTCAAAAAGTACAAAGAATCACAGAAGGAGCAGGACAGAGAACTGTATCAGTTAAAGCAAAAAGGAAGCTGAGAAAGCAGTCAGAACAGCAAAGGCCTGAACAAGAGGAAAAGATAGCCAACTCAGTTAAGAAGTAGGATAAAACCTTTTTTAGGTACATCAGGGAGGGATAGTGAGGCTTAATAAGGGAGGGGTGGGCAGAGGGTGGCGGTGGAAAGGCAGAGATACTAAACAAATATTTTTGCTCGGTATTTACAAATGAAGAGGAGGTACCTAAAACAAACAATAGAAACACTCTAGATACAGAAGCTGATACCAGCCCATTTACAGAAAGGGTTCTGAAAGAACTCTTAAAACTGAAGGTGGACAAAGCAATGGGGCCTGATGGGATTCATCCCAGAATTCTAAAAGAACTAAGGGTAGAACTAGTGACACCACTGATTACCCTCTTTAATAAATCATGGGAGGATGGGGTGGTACTTGAGGACTGGAGGAGAGCAGATGTGATTCCCCTTCACAAAAGTGGGAGCAGGGCAGAAGCAGGAAACTACAGACCTGTTAGTTTAACCTCAGTGATAGGGAAAATGATGGAATCACTTCTGAAGGACAGAATTGTCGAGTACCTAGAGGCCAGAGGGGCACAGGACCCAAGGCAGCATGGATTCACAGCGGGAAGGTCATGCCAGACTAATCTAATAGATTTCTTTGACTGGGTGACCAAAGTAGTAGATCAGGGAGGGGCTGTGGACAAGGCCTACCTGGACTTTAGCAAGGCATTTGACACAGTCCCACACAAAAGATTAATATACAAGTTAGCCAGCCTGGGAGTGGGTCCCAAGATGATAGCCTGGGTAAAGAATTGGCTGGAGAATAGGACAAAGAGGGTAATAGTAAATTGAGTCCACTCTGAAAAAAGGGGGGGTTACTAGTGGGGTACCGTAGTGGTCAGTATTAGGACCAGTCCTCTTCAATATCTTTATAAGTGACATTGCAGAGGGACTGGAAGGAAAAGTATGTCTCTTTGCAGATGACACAAAGATCTGCAACAAAGTTGATGCACAAGGTGGGGTGGAAAGGATGAGAAGGGACTTGGCAAGGTTAGAGGAATGGTCAGATGTATGGCAGCTTAGATTCAATGCTAAGAAGTGCAAGGTAATGCACCTGGGAAACAAAAACCCAGGGGAAGAGTACACAATAGGGGGTGAGATACTACCAACAACAAAAATGGAAAGGGACCTGAGGGTAGTCATATCAAACGACTTAAAGGTGGGCAAGCAATGTGAGAGGGCAGTAAGGAGAGCTGGGGGATACTGGGATGCGTAGGGATAGGCATCACCAGTAGAAAACAGGAAGTTGTTATCCCTCTGTACAGACAGTTGGTGAGACCCCATCTGGAATACTGTGTGCATTTCTGGAGACCCAATCTCCGCAAGGACATAGACAGGATGGAAGCTGTCCAGAGGAGGGCAACTGAAATGGTGCAGGGTCTGCACCGGAAGACATATGAAGAGAGACTAAAGGAGCTTAATATGTATAGCCTCAAACAAAGGAGGGAGAGGGGGGAATGATAGAAACTTTCAAGTACCTCAAGGGAATCAACAAAGTCCAAGAGGGTAGCATATTTCAAAAAAAGAGCTGTGCAAGAACAAGAGGCACAATTTGAAGATGGGGGGGCGGCTCAGAGGTAATGTAAGGAAATATTGTTTCACAGAGAGGGTTGTGTATAAATGGAACGGCCTTCCGGAGGAGGTTGTGGAGTCAAAAACAATGGTTGAATTCAAGCATACATGGGACAGTCATAAGGCAATTCTAGGGGGTGGGGCTAGAAAGAAGTAGGCTGCTGGTTAACTAGCAGCTTATCCATTAGGTAGGGAAATGGGCAGACTGGGTGGGCCAAGCAGTCCTTATCTGCTGTCAAATTCTATGTTTCTATGTTTCTATTGTCAAGGCAATGGGTAAGAAACAGGGAAGGATCCCAACATTAGGTTAATTAAGGGCAACTACAGCTTCGGGCACCAAAGAGGTGGTTACGGAGAGCGACTTTAAAGGGCCCAATTTTGGTAGACTTAGTGACAGAGAGTGGGAGGGAGCTGAACCATGTGGGGGTGTGGTAGTGGAAGGATCTTTAAGCTAGGGAGGTCTTGGTATGGGGCACCAGAAAGGTGGCCTTAACTGAGCAACGGGTGGCAACGGATGGGGATGCAAGCTGCAGGGACACGGTGACCCCTGGTGGGGGGGAGTCCTAGCAGGGATTTTTTGGCAAGTAAGGAGGTTTGGTAGCTCAGGTGCTCCTCCAAGGTGAGCAGGTTAGTGGTGGAATAGAGCAGGCAAGTATGGGTGTGGAGGGATGCACCGGTCAGGAGCCTGCAGACCTAGATTTTTTTAGTAGTTAGAACCCTTAACACTTAAAACCCATGGATGTTCTAGTTCTAAATTAGAACTCTAACCCATGGGTTCTAAAAGGGTTCTAATCTTTCTAGACTCTATAACCGTGTGGCCCGTTTTCTCACTAACTCCCCCCCTAGGAGACATCTTTGCGAGGCCCTAAAGGAGCTAAACTGGCCCACCCTCCATCATAAGCTAGCCTATCCTGTTGCCTGCCTAGCTTTCAAGTTTACTTATCTAGGTCCCCCTCCCCATCTCAGAGGACTTCTTTCCCCCAGAAAACATACCAGAACCCTGTGATCAACTGCAAGTCACCCTCTCATCATCCCTAGAATGCGCTCAAACCATGGCAAACGTTCCTTCAAATTTGCTGCCCCTTACCTATGGAACTCCCTACCACCTGGCCTGACAAACTCACCCACTCTCCCCCAGTTTAAAAATGGACTCAAACTATATCTTCTCAATCTTAGTCTCTGTGGCTGTAACCGCTAGCTCCCCAGACCAGTCCCCCTGGCCCTTTCACTGCTTTGAACTCTCTCTTTGACTTAACATGAAATGCTAATGTGAACTCTGATTTCTGGCGGAACTTATGTACATACTGTATATAATGTGTGAGGTCTTAACATATTGTTTTTAATATGAATCTATATGTGAACCCTCCTGCTACCCTTGTATAAATGATATCATTATTCTGTGATGTAACAAATGTAACTAATGTAATTAATGTAATTATTGTTTCTAGTGTCCTGTCTATAACTAACTCCGGGTCGCCCCTGAAAAAGGGACCATTGGTCTCAGTGGGTTTACCCGGTAAACAAAATCTAAATAAATAAATAAATAAACTAGAACTAGTTCTGACAACCCTAATATTGAGATATGTAATCTGCTGAGGATAGCCAGCCATCTTTTAGACTATGTGAGGGGAGCCATCATTTAGACTGGGCGAGGGGACAGCTGTAGGCTGACCCGGGTAAGGTACTGAAACCAACCTCTGTACAAATGCTACAGATCATAATAGCTTATTGCTGGCATGTAGCTGTCACCCTCTACACATGACATGGAATACACCAAGGGCCAGATTATTCAAACCCTTAGGAACTGTAGCAGTCAAGAAGAGTTTAAGAAGAAAAGAGGGTGCTGAGGGTTGAGGCACTGCATGCTACACCTCATGCCATGCCAGTGTCCCGTGCAGAAGGGTGGGCTGGGAGAGGACTGTAGTGGCCGCTGGACTGCTCCCCTTTCCCACATCAGGGAGGCTAGTCATTCTGCTCTCGACTGACACCCAGTGGAGGCAGATGAAGGGAGGTCTGGAGGACTGGCATCGGGAGGGTGGATGGAGTGTGGCTTCCAGGAGTGCATGTGTGCCTCCACGTACACATGCTTGCTTGTGTTTGCCACTCCTCCAGGAGGGATGGGTGGAAAAACATAAAAATCCCATGTCTCCCCATGGCTGACAGTGATGGTCCCTGAAGCCCTGGAACCCCGCTCCTTGTAGATCCCCAAGGGGGGGGAAGAGGATGATGGACTCAGGAGCTGGAGGGTGACCCAAAGAAAGACTTAGGTGGCCACGGGAGGGGCAAAATTAGCTATATATAAAAAAAGAATGAGGGAACAGATTGCAAGGTTTCAGAAAAGAGGGTGCAGCCTGGGTGTAATTTTCTAAAAGCAATAAAAGTGGTGGATGGGATACCTAGGGCCAGTCCTTTGGTACCAGAACAAAGATGCACAAATAGATTTGACAATCAGTGTGACTTTGTAAGTGTAATCCCTAGGTGGTGCTGTCTCTAGAGTTACTACCCCTGTCTGTCTTCCTAACAGGTTGAGGGGCATGGATTCAATATAATGGTGCCTCCACCTAGAGTAACAATAGTGGGGTATCTACCTAACCTGGTATAGCCCTCTGGGAAGCTAGAACCACCCACAAACCCTCCTAGTGACCTTGTACCTTTAGCAGCAGTTAAGACACAGTCAGCAATGAACATTAATGATATGCACACAACCTTTACACTTACAGCCAGGGTCTGGCCCTCAGCAAATTCCCTGGATCCCCCTGTAAAGGCAATGTTAGCAAGACAGGTATACACTTTCAAGGCTGTAACCCAACTAATAATATGCTCATGAGCCAGGTTAAATGTAAAACAATCAGATTTATTAAGGGGGTCCTGAACAAGGAAGGGGCGTAAATCTGGAGGAATGATTACTATACTAATTAGATTCAGTTCTGCATGCAAGTTTAGTCCCAAAAATCAGTCTTATAACCCTGGGTATCCAGAATATTATACTGGTTGGCCAGAATCAGTGTCCGGGGGTGGCCAGCATTGCAGCTGTTGTTGGGGCCCTTGATGGAAAGAAAAGGCAATTAATATGCACTAACAGAGCCGTGATTATTTGTAATCCTGGCTGGTTGGCCCAGTCTCTTGTGACCCAGAAAATTACTGAAGCAATCAGATGCTATCACAAATAATTAAAGGATTTGTTGCAGGGAGCAACCCTGGATTTACTCAAGCTACCAGTTGGCTGAGATGGAATGGGTGATATGAAGATCTCACATAGTTCACCGATGAGCATGGGGAAGCAGGGCCAACATGACACACCTCCATTTCACGGTTTTTCCCTACAGGTGGCTGCAACCTGTGAGTTGTCACTGTGCAGGGGGCTGGATCCCCAAAGTCGGTCTCTCGCCGAAGAACAATCTCTGGTGCAGGAATGGTCGGCTTGGGCTGAGATTGGCAATAGCAAGGCTGGCTTCCAGCGAGAGGTGGTCAATCAGGTGACAGCAGAGCCTTATCGTCTGGTTGATGCACCTGATCAGTGAGGCAATGTGGTCAGTGTAGGTTAGGGATGGGTCCAGATTTACCCTCAGATTCTTGAAGGTGGGAACAGTGTCAAGGGGGGATCCATCTGGGGATTTGACAGTGAGAAGGCCGCCATTGTGTACAAGGGTGGAGAGTTTTGGTTTGGAACCAAAAAGTATGGCCTTTGTTTTGGCAGCATTGATCAAAAGGTTGTTGGTGGAGAACACACAATGTGTCTTGCAGAAATCATCGGTAAGAGTGGCGGACAGTGAGGAGTAGGAACAGTCACTTTGGTATAGTATTAAGTCATCAGTGTAGAGGAGTGATTTACAGGATAGAATCTTTGAAGGGAGAGAGTTAATGAAGCGGGATAAGAGGAAGGTACCAAGGACAAATCCCTGGGGAACACCCACAGAGACAGGCAAGAGTGGGGAGGTGGCACCACCAAGGCAGACCATCTGTGTTCTACCAGAGAGGTAGTTAGTGAGCCAGGTGGTGGAGGCAGGGGAGAAACCAAGGGTATCGAGTTTTGCTATCAGTATGTTGTGATTTACAAGATCAAATGCCTTGGACAGGTCTACAAACACTGCACCAGTTAGCTTCCCTTCATCCCCATTTCTCAGCACATGGTCAGTGAAGAGGGCAAGGGCCTAGGTAGTGCTGTGCCCCTTTCAGAAACCATGTTGCTGTGGGCAAAGGTGATTATATTTGAAGATATGCTCTGTAATTTGGTAGTTCACTGCTTTCTCTAGGAGCGTACCAAAATGGGGCAGACTGGAGATGGAATGGTAGTTGTCCATAAGACTAGGGTCACCTGATTTATGAATGGGGATAATTTTGGCCTGCTTCCAGATAGAGGGGACAGAGGCTGTAGTAAGGGAGAGGTTAAAGATGAAAGTGAGTGTATAGGCAATGCCCTGGGCCACTAGTTTTAAGAAGTGGGGGGCTAGACTGTCACTACCAGCACTCCTTCGAGATGGTAGGCGGAAAAGGAACTTAAGTGTCCCAGGAGGAGATATGGGATAGTAGGAGGGGAAGGTGGAGGAGGTGGAAAGGGGTTGGGGGGGCTTAGCCAGGTAGCTGCTAAGGTTTGAGAAATGTGCATTAAATACATTTGCAATGTCAGTAGGGTCAGTGAGGGAGCCTTGTTGTGTGTTTAGGGGGGAAGTGACTGCTTTCTGGGGTGGGGATCAAGGCATTAATGGAGGACCAGAAATGCCTGTGGTTGCCTAGGTGACTGGATTGAAATGATTGGAAGTAGACTGACTCCCTAGAGTGCATACGACACTTACAGAGATTTTGCAGTTGATGGTAGTCATTCCAAAGGGGGGGGGGGATGAGGCAGCTTTATAGTCGGTCCACTTTGAGTCACGCTGCTTCATAAGCTTGAGGAGGTCCGATGTGAACCAACAAGTGTCACCGCCACACACTCTGTGAGAAGTGAGCAGAAATTTAAATAGAGTTTGGAAAATATGGTGCTAATAAAACTTGTTTTTTGTGTTTCAGATCATAAGCTGCATTTAACGCAAATATGTATTTCAGTAACATTTGCCCATGATTGTATGAGTCTTATATCAGTCTGGTATAAATAAAAATATAGAGGGATACTGTATGGTCGGCTGTCCATAACAAGCGTGAGTAGCCATTGAGAGACTGTCAGTGGCGACTGTTTAAACCTTGAGAGCAACCTCTATGGCAACCTGATTGTGATTGCGCTAGATAAAGACTACTACTCCTCATGTCCATCCTCACATCTGAGGCCTCTTCCTCCCTGACTAATGAACCCTCTGGTACCTCTACTACTTCTTCCTGTCTCCCACCCAAACTCACTCCCCCCCTTTTTTCCTGTCCCCTCTCACTTACTCTCCCGCTCACCACCTTTCCCTCCTCTCTAGCCTCCTTTTGGCGCCTAATGATCACCCTCTCCCTGGAAGTTTCCTTAACCTCGAAATTGTCTACTCGCTTGAACCTGTTATAGCTTGTTTTTCTATGAAACTTAAAAACGTTACTGCCTTAAACTGTTAATAGCAAATTTATGATGTAACTTTCCTGTCTGGTTTTACCTGTAATGTGTATCGTGCTTTGTTAAATGTTCTTTGTGACGTGGAACCTTTGTAAAAGAGCCCTGGCTCAAAGGTATTAATTCCTAGACTAATAAACTAAACTAAACTAAACTAAACTAAACCTCGAGATGGCTACTCCCACTTGTTATGGATAGCAGACCATACATTGTCTTTTATAGTGTATGGTCCGCTATCACATGAAAATCTATCCATATAAGAGCCTTTATAGCATAACGTCTCCTTACTTTGTCATTTATCTTCCATGCCCCACTATCCTCTGGTATAGCACTCACCGCTGCAGCCACTTCTGAGTTGAGGGAAATTTGTGTAACACACATGCGCGATCACGTTCTAAGCTGAAATGCTGCACTAGCTACATAGCTAGTGCAACATAACAAACTAGCTGACATAGCTAGTGCAGCATAACAAACTAGCTGATATAGCTAGTACAGCATAACAAACAAGCTGACATAGCTAGTACAACATAACAAACTAGCTGACATAGCTAGTGCAACATAAACTAGCTGACAGCTAGTGCAGTGTAACAAACTAGCTGACATAGCTAGTGCAGCATAACAAACTAGCTGATATAGCTAGTACAGCATAACAAACTAGCTGACATTGCTAGTACAACATAAACTAGCTGACATAGCTAGTACAACATAAACTAGCTGACATAGCTAGTGCAACATAAACTAGCTGACATAGCTAGTGCAGCGTAACAAACTAGCTGACATAGCTAGTGCAGCGTAACAAACTAGCTGATATAGCTACTACAGCATAACAAACTAGCTGACATTGCTAGTACAACATAACAAACTAGCTGACATAGCTAGTGCAACATAAACTAGCTGACATAGCTTGTGCAGCATAACAAACTAGCTGACATAGCTAGTACAACATAATCTAGCTGACATAGCTAGTACAACATAAACTAGCTGACATAGCTAGTGCAACATAAACTAGCTGACATAGCTAGTGCAGCATAACAAACTAGCTGACATAGCTAGTGCAACATAAACTAGCTGACATAGCTAGTGCAGCATAACAAACTAGCTGACATAGCTAGTGCAGCATAATAAACTAGCTGACATAGCTAGTACAACATAACAAACTAGCTGACATAGCTAGTGCAACATAAACTAGCTGATATAGCTAGTGCAGCATAACAAACTAGCTGACATAGCTAGTACAACATAAACTAGCTGACAGCTAGTGCAGCATAACAAACTAGCTGACATAGCTAATACAACATAACAAACTAGCTGACATAGCTAGTGCAACATAAACTAGCTGACATAGCTAGTACAGCATAACAAACTAGCTGACATAGCTAGTGCAGCATAACAAACTAGCTGACATAGCTAGTACAACATAAACTAGCTGACATAGCTAGTGCAACACAACAAACTAGCTGATATAGCTAGTGCGGCATAACAAACTAGCTGACATAGCTGGTACAGCATAACAACATTTTAGGAGGGATGGATTTCCATTCCTAACAACGTTCTACCATACATTGTATGTATGTTAACCTTAGACATGTGTATGAACCTGCTTCTGTAATATGATTAAGTTATTTGTGTTCCTGGTTCACAGTTGGACCAAGTTTTCTATTTTAAAGTAGCACTTTTGTCACGTTAGGAAATTTGGCTGCGCATTAACATAGTGTATAGAATACCTCTTTAAATGGGGAATTTAAAAGGAGGTGTGTAACTACTGTCACAGCATCTCTGATGAAGCTCAATAGCATTTAGGGGAAATGTTAGGTGATATAGTTCATCTTGCTGACTGCCCATAGAGCATGTGTGTTGGATTTGTGTTTTATGAAATGTTTTCGCTCTATGGCACCAAGAAAAAATAAGCTGTGAGCTGCCTT
The DNA here is from genome assembly GCA_016271365.2 of Neoceratodus forsteri. Classification (NCBI taxonomy): domain Eukaryota; kingdom Metazoa; phylum Chordata; order Ceratodontiformes; family Ceratodontidae; genus Neoceratodus; species Neoceratodus forsteri. The sequence continues at coordinate 887,631,589 of CM057458.1, forward strand.
TTAAATATACAGTAGCTTTTGTTTCTGTCTCCTTAGCCCTGTGTGTGTACACCCATTTGTTGTTTTCAGGTTCATAAGAGAGAAGAGGAAAGCAAGAGGAGAGATAGTGAGGATAAGGATGGCAAAAGGGGGACTGCTCAGTCTTCACACTGGAAGGGGGATGAACACCATGAAGCAGCAGAATCAAAAGGGCGGAGGTGAATACAAGTCCATTTTCAGAGGAATGAGTCCGAAAAGGAACTGCAGCTATGAAAGTGGACAAAGCTATGGGATCATAGGGGGATACCCCCAAGAGTACTAAAAGAACTCAGGAAGGTGCTAGCTGTCCCACTGATGGCCTTGTTCATCAGCTTACTGGAAACAGTCATAGTTACGGATGACTGGAGGAGAGCAGATGTGGTCCCTCTCCATAAGAGCAGCAGCATGGAGAAGGCTAGCAACTATAGGCTGGTCAGTCTCACATCAGAGGTGGGGAAATTAATGGAATAGAAGGTCAAAGGATAGATTCATGGATTCATGGGGGGAAGATCATATCAGATGAATCTAGCTGCCTCACTGATCTCCTTATTCAAAAGTTCACTAGAAACAGACATGGTTCAGGAAGACTGGAGGAGAGCAGATGTGGTCCCTCTCCATAAGAGCAGCAGCATGGAGAAGGCTAGCAACTATAGGCTGGTCAGTCTCACATCAGAGGTGGGGAAATTAATGGAATAGAAGGTCAAAGGCAGCATAGATTCATGGATTCATGGGGGGAGGATCATACCAGATGAATCTGATTAATTTCTTTCACTGGGTGACCAGGGAAATACATCGGAGAATGGCAGTGGATGGCAAGACATTTGACACTGCACTGCAGAGGAGACTGATAAATTGAGCAGCCTAGCAGTGGGATCCAAAGTGGTGAACTGGGTAAGGTACTGGTTAATGGATATGCAGCAGAGGGTGGCGGTTAATGGCATTCACTCTGATGAGGAGTGAGTGATCAGCAGTGTGTCCAGGGCTCAGTACTGGAACCTATCCTCTTCAATGCCTTCATAAGTGACTCTACAGAAGAGCTGGATGGGACGGTGTGCCTTTTTGCAGATGACACTAAAATCTGTAATAGGGTGGACACTTAGGAAGGCATAGAGAGAATGTGTAGGGATCTTGGGAAACCTGAGAAGTGGTCAAGAGCATGGCAGTTGGGGTTCAATGCCAAAAAGTGCAAACTCATGCATCTAAGACATAGAAACCAGGAGTTGAGTATAGGACAGGGGGAGGTACTGACAGTCAGCATGCAGGAAAAGGAGCTTGGGGTTATCATATCTAGGGTGCAATTTTCAAAAAAATGCAAAGCAGAGAGCAAAGGTTTGCACTCCAATTTGTTAGTGCCCAAGAGTCCAAGGATGCCAATTGACATTGCTAACGCATTCAATCAGGCCTTCACAGATCTTTGCACTATACTTCCTAGTGACTACCTGACCCCCTCATCCACTACTCGCAATAACAACCCTCCTCCCTCAAACATGAGCAGCTTCCACGCCCCTTTCTACTTTAAGCAGCTGACTAGAAACGACACCATCAAGTACGTAATGCATGTCCTAGGGAAGACAAGAATGGGGAGCGACCTTGTAGACGTGAAAATGGTGGCACTTACTCTCAATGAACTGGTTGAACCGCTAACCAAAGTCTCTAATGCCTCACTTAGGTCTGGGGTGTTCCCAGACAAATGGAAGAAGGCTATTGTCATCCATGTACCCAAAACAGATGATGCTACCAATCTAACTAACTACAGTCCCATCTCCTTTCTCCCTCTCCTGTCTAAAGTGATTGAACAAATAGTCTCTGACCAGCTCTCAAAGTATCTTCTGAAGCACAACCTACTATGTGCTCAGCTACATGGGTTCTGGAAAAAAACATTCCACCATCACCGCCTTGGTGGACTTCACCTCGCAAATCTACGATGCCTTTGATGATGGTCTCGCAGTTTGGTCTATCTTTATTGACCTCACTAAGGCATTTGACACTGTCAACCATCAAATCCTCCTTCAATACCTGAGCTCTTTAGGCCTGTCCTTGGTCACAGTTGCCTCGTTCAAATGCTACCTCTCCTGCAGGACACAATGCATCAAAATCAATGGCGTACTATCTGAACCCATGCAGGTGACCTTTGGTGTCCCCCAAGGCTCTATTTTGGGCCTGCTCCTTTTTAGCCTCTTCATTAACCCTCTGCCTTCAGTCTGCCAGGCCCATATAGTGCTTTATGCGGATGATGAGGTCATCTCTGTAAGTGGAAAATGCCTACCAGCCATCACCGATGCACTTGTAGCTAACTTCCACATGCTGGAGGCATTGTTCTCTGCCAATAAACTACTGCTCAACTATAAAAAAACTAAGTGCATGCTTTTCTCGCTCCTGCAGAACAGGAAAAAACTTGGGAAACTCCTGATACAGAGCCAAGAAGGACACACTTTGGAACAGGTTGACACATTTAAATACCTGGGGATTCACCTGGATATAGCACTCTCCTACACAACTCATGTGGACAATGCTGTCAAATCAACCAATGCAAAACTTGGTGTTCTGTACCGACACCGACATTACATGTCCCCAGAGGCTCTAAAACTTGTCACTTCCTGCTCAGTACTGTCAACCATCAACTATGGCCTGATTATCTACAGCACAGGCACCGATACTGTCCTAAAAATGGTAAAAACCCTTATAAACAAAGCTTGCAGGCTGGTACTGAGTGCAAATCACGGGGCACACACTTGTAACCTCTATGAGGGAACGGGATGGCTACCCCATCACCTCAGGGCCCAATTCCAGGCTTGCCTACTGACTAAGAAAGCCTTGCTTGGGCTAACTCCTGAATCCACCTCATGTCTCTTTATTTAGACCAATCAACTATCAATACTCGGAGGGCTTCCAGGTGTGGGCTGAGTGTACCTTTCAAGCGCACCTCAATTGCCCAAAGATCTCTGTCTTTCCGAAGACCCAAATGGACAAATGACCTCCCACCTGACCTCGCTGAATGCAATAAGATCAGCCAATTCAAAGCTGGGCTATGGTCGCACCTAGCCTGAGGTCAGATCTGTGAGTGCCCTTGTCTATTATGATCTCACTACATACGCTAGAATCATCCTAAATGCCTAAACAATCTTCTTATTGAAGGATTTAATTGTGATAACCCCCCACTCCTATCCTCTCCACCACCATTTCTCCCCAGCCCCTCCCTTACTACCCCTTCCTTCTTCCTCATCCTCTCCTGCCCCCTTTACTGTCCAGCCTCTCCTCCCTCCTCCCTCCTCACCCCATGGCTAGCCTTTCACCCTTGTCTCCTCCTCCCCTCCTCTACTTTCCCTCCATCTTCTCACCTCCCTCCCTCCACTACCTCCTACACCCCTTATTCTCCCATGGCTAACATTTCCAAACCCCCTTCATCCACTTCACCTCCCTTCAGCCACCCCCTCCATATACTCTCTATCCTCCCATCTCTCCCTTCTCCTCCTCCCCAGACTAAGCCTCCTCAGGCTGCCTCTCTAGCATATCCCGTATAAGGCCTATCTCTGGCTGCTTTCTCTACCCTACCCCTCTTTCTAGTCATACTCTGGTTTGCAGGTTCCTAGTGCTACTAGCCCAGAGCTGCCTGTTTCCACATCTCACTCTGAATTTTCCTCTCACTCTAGTTCATAATTGATGAGGAATGTCTCCTAGAGAACTTCTAACTAATGGTGATAATCTTGAGCATCTATCTTATGCCGTGGTATTATCCTCCATTCCTAAAGTCTGTTCAACTTTCAAACATAATGTAATCATGCTGTATGTAAATGTTATTTCCAATACAACTAAATGTATATATTTTTTCTTTTTGATTTTTTAACCATGTACTCAGTCGTTGTCTAGTCTTGTTTGTACAGTACTTTGCCTCACATGGAATCTTTGTAAACGAGCCTAGGCTCAAAGGTCATTAATCCCAAACTGAAATCAATCAATCAATCAATCCAGTTAGATAGTACACCAGAACTATCCAACTGCATATAGGGGCATGTTGGCAGAGCGTCAAGTCATGTATTACTACCCTAACATTGATCCCTGCTGTGCAAGGAATAGTGCACTACCAAAGTGAATAGCGCAGGTGTGCTAGCCACAATTTTCAGAGGGATCCATGCAAATGAGTCCATTGGGCATGCAAGGTGCTAAAGGGTCATTTGCATGCCCATTATGGGAAGCGGTGGCAAGTTTTTGTGGCACCAGCCCCCCATTGCCCAGTCCCATGGAATGAATAATAATAATAATAAACTTTATTTTTAATGCGCCTTTCAGGTGTCAAGGCTCAGCACAAATTTAAAACAGTTTAAAACCAATGCTGCAATTACAATAAAAAAATATGCAGTACAGTTAGAATCTGTCGTCCTCAACACCATATGACCTGTTCCAAAAATGCGTCTTTAATGCCTGTTGCCAGAGTTGGGGCCACGAACATAAATGGCCAGGCCCCGGAAGATTTTAAAGACACATTCGGAATCTCCAGCAACCCCTCATTGGCCAAGTGGAGCAGTCACTCAGGGTGGTAAGGGACCAGAAGCTCTTTCAGATAGTCAGGGCCCAGTCCGTGTAGGGCTTTGTATGTTAGTAATGCGACTTTGAAGGTGATCTGCCACTGAACTGACAGCCAGTGCAGTTCCTGCAGCACTGGTGTGATTTGGGAAAATTGAGGAATCCCCATCAACAACCGGGCTGCGGAATTCTGCACAAGCTGCAGGTGGTGGATATCAACCCCCAGCAGCCCAAAGTAAAGGGAGTTGAAATAATTTAGATGTGAGGTCACAAAGGCATGGATCAATGAAGGAAGGTCACTGGACGGAACAAGGTGCTTGATACCAGTGATGTTCCTCAGATGATAAAAGGATAACTTAATAACAGCTGAATGAAAGCTGTCTCTGGTGGCTAATGGTCACTCCCAGCCCTCCAATTGCTAGACGTACATGAACTGAATAATCCTTGGTGCCTAGTGGTCTTCTCTCCCTTTGATTGCCAGCCCCTATAGGAAATAAATAATCTCTGGTGTCTAGTGGTCCCCCTTCACTGATCACCAACCCCTATATGAAATAAATAATCCCTGGTGCCTAGTGGTCCCCACTCCCTCCAATAGCCAGCCTTATATGAAATAAACACTCCCTGGCGCCTAGTGGTTCCCCTCTCCCCCTAATCGCCAGCACCTATATGAAAGAAACACTCCCTGGTGCCTAGTGGTCCCACCTCCAATCACCAGCCCATTTATTAACTACATAATCCCTGGTGCCTAGTGTCCCCCCACCGGCGGTACTCAAGTCCCAGCTCGTAACAGAAAATGGCTTCCTGGTGGCCAGTGTCCCCCCTCCAGTACCTGATCCTGTGCCTGTACAAGATGCTGATTTGCTGATGGCTAGTGGTTACACCCCTGACCACTGTCCTGATTATGGTAAGAGATGTCCCTGGTGTCCAGTGGGCCCTCCCAGTCCCCGTACTGCAGCCCTCTCACATACAGAATATTCCCTGGCATACAAAGGTCCCACCTCCCCCTCCTCCAGTCTCCGATCCCCAGCCCCATAACAAGGACAACACCCTGCCATGTCTATGAGAACTGTGGTGACAATGCAAATTGTAGTGCACAAAACAATCCCACAAATTTCCTGGTGTCCTGTGCTGCCAACCCCACTCTCTCCAATAGCCGGTCCCCATATGTCTTAGAGGTAATTCATGGCATTTAGTGGCCCCCCAGTGGCACTGACCACCCATCCTGTTACCCCTGTACAGCAGAGGAAGTGCACTCTGTACACAACATAGGGTGCATGCTCTCTGGCATTGCATACAGTGGTCGGTCAAGGAGATGTGACAAGGTATGTGTCTGTCACAATATGGGCTCCCACAACACCAATGATATAGGTAAGGGGAGTGTAAGGAGGGTGTTCAGTGCCATGGGGGCCAGATAGATGCCAAGGATTACCTCTATGACACAGGGGGGCTGGCAATGGGGGAGAGGGGGGTAACCACAGGACACCAGGAAATCTGTATGCACTGGACACCAGAGAATATTATGTATGTGATGGGGCTGGGGTTTGGGGACTGGTAGGGACCACTGGATGCTAGGGACATCTCTTACCATAATTGGGATGGTGGTCAGATGGTTGGGGGGTGACCACTTGCCAGCAGGAAATCATGTCTTACAGGGCTGGGGATCAGGTACGGGTAGGCACTGGCCACCAGGTGGGGGGCACTGGCCACCAGGGAGCCATTTTCTGTAACAGAATGGGGATCAGGTATGGGGGGAGCACTGATCACTAGGGAGCCATTGTCTTTTATGGGCTGGGGCTCAGGCTCCAGGAAGGGGGGACATCCAGGCACCGGAGATTATGTAGTTAATCTATGGGCCAGTGATCAGTGGGAGGTGGACCACTTAGCACCAGAGAGTATTTATTTCCTGTAGGAGTTAGCAATCAGAAGGAGGGGGTAACCACTAGGCACCAGGGAGTATTTATTTCATATAGGGGCTGGTGATCAGAAGGAGAGGGAGACCACTAGGCACCAGGGATTATCCCTACATGGGTACTGGGACAGCACTTGGATGGGGGGGGGGAATGGATCACTGGGGGCAGGTGTGCTCCTCCACTAGCCAACATGGTTGTTGGCTACAGTAACTCCAGCAGCCACTAGGGTTGCCTAAAGTTGGGGTTTTGTTTGGCAGTGTTTGTGTTGAGCAAATGGACTGCATTAAGCCCTTTGCACAGCACAAATGCATTGATTATAGGGTTGCGCAGATATTCAAATCCCCCCTCCCTTTGCCCACCCCCATACATTATGTTTTGCATGGACACTAACCCTGTTTGTCTGCACAACCGCCCCTTTTGAATGATGCCCTCCAGTGCAAAATCTGGTTTGTGCATGCAAACACCAATTTGCATCTGTTCAAACCTTTGAATATCAGACTCTTGATGACCTCAGAGTGGCAGGGCATAGAAACATAGAAACATAGAATTTGACGGCAGATAAGGACCGCTTGGCCCACCCAGTCTGCCCATTTCCCTACCTACTGGATAAGCTGCAGATCCTACTTAACCAGCAGCCTACTTCTTCTTATCCCCACCCCCCAGAATTGCCTTATGACTGTCCCATGCACGCTTGAATTCCACCACTGATTTTGACTCCACAACCTCCTCTGGAAGGCCGTTCCATGCATCCACAACCTCTCTGTGAAAAATACTTCCTTAAATTACCTCTGAGCCGCCCCATCTTCAAATTGTGCCTCTTGTTCTTGCACACCTCTTTTGAAAGATGCTACCCTCTTGGACTTTGTTGATTCCCTTGAGGTACTTGAAAGTTTCTATCATGTCCCCCCTCTCCCTCCTTTACTCGAGGCTATACATATTAAGCTCCTTTCGTCTCTCTTCATATGTCTTCTGGTGCAGACCCTGCACCATTTTAGTTGCCCTCCTCTGGACAGCTTTCATCCTGTATATGTCTTTGCGGAGATTGGGTCTCCAGAACTGCACACAGTACTCCAGATGGGGTCTCACCAGCTGTCTGTACAGAGGGATAATAACTTCCTGTTTTCTACTGGTGATGCCTCTCCCTATGCATCCCAGTAACCCCCCAGCCCTCCTTGCTGCTCTCTCACATTGCTTGCCCACCTTTAGGTAATCTGATATGACTACCCCCAGGTCCCTTTCCATTTTTGTTGTTGTTAGTATCTCACCCCCCATTGTGTACTCTTCCCCTGGGTTTTTGTTTCCCAGGTGCATTACCTTGCACTTCTTAGCATTGAATCTAAGCTGCCATACATTTGACCATTCCTATAGCCTTGCCAAGTCCCTTCTCATCCTTTCCACCCCACCCTGTGCATCAACTCTGTTGCAGATCTTAGTGTCATCTTCAAAGAGACATACTTTTCCTTCCAGTCCTTCCGCAATGTCGCTTATAAAGACATTGAAGAGGACCGGTCCTAATACTGAACCATGCGGTACCCCACTAGTAACCCTTCTTTCTTCTGAGTGGACTCCATTTACTATTACTCTCTGTGTCCTATTCTCCAACCAATTCTTTACCCAGGCTGTCATCTTGGGACCCACTCCCAGGCTGGCTAACTTGTATATTAATCTTTTGTGTGGGACTGTGTCAAATGCCTTGCTAAAGTCTAGGTAGGCCATGTCCACAGCCCCTCCCTGATCTACTACTTTGGTCACCCAGTCAAAGAAATCTATCAGATTTGTCTAGCATGACCTTCCCGCTGTGAATCCATGCTGCCTAGGGTCCTGTGCCCCTCTGGCCTCTAGATACTCGACAATTCTTTCCTTCAGAAGTGATTCCATCATTTTCCCTATCACTGAGGTTAAACTAACAGGTCTGTAGTTTCCTGCTTCTGCCTTGCTCCCACTTTTGTGAAAGGGAATCACATCTGCCCATCTCCAGTCCTTGGGTACCACCCCATCCTCCCATGATTTGTTAAAAAGGGTAGTCAGTGGTGTCACTAGTTCTACCTTTAGCTCTTAGAATTCTGGGATGAATCCCATCAGGCCCATTGCTTTGTCCACCTTCAGTTTTAAGAGTTCTTTCAGAACCCTTTCTTCTGTAAATGGGCTGGTATCAACTTCTATCTAGAGTGTTACTGCTGTTTGTTTTATGTACCTCCCTCCTCATTTGTAAATACTGAGCAAAATATTTTGTTTAGTATCTCTGCCTTTTCTGAGTCTCCCTCTGCCCACCCTCCTCCCCTTTATTAAGCCTCACTATCCTCCCTTGGTCTTCCTTTGCTCCCTGATGTACCTATAAAGGTTTTATCCCCTTCTTAACTGAGTTGGCTATCTTTTCCTCGGTTTGGGCCTTTGCTGTTCTGACTGCCTTCCCAGCCTCCTTTTGCTTTAACTGATACAGTTCTCTGTCCTGCTCCTTCTACGATTCCTTGTACTTCCTGAATGCTTTCTTTTCTCTTGAACCTTCACTGCCACTTCCTTTGAGAACCATAGTGGTTTCTTACATCGTCTTGTTTTGTTTATTGCTTCACACAAAGGCTCAGTACCTCTGTGATGGCAGTTTTATTATTCCCCATTGTTCTTCCACCTCCTTCCTGCCCATTTGCTAGTGCATTCCTTAGGCACTCACCCATTTTGGCAAAGTTAGCCCTCCTAAAGTCCAGTACTTTTGTCTTTGTATAGCTTGACTCTATTGCTGTGTTTATTGTGAACCATACTGTTCGATGGTCGCTAGTTCCCAGAAGGCTACCCACTTCTACATCTGTGATCCTCTCTCCATCTCCATTTGAGAGAATCAAGTCTAATATTGCTCCCTCTCGAGTGGGCTCCAGTACTAGTTGTCTAGGCACGCCCCTGTAGGGCATCTAGAATAACTGCACTCTTCAAGTGGCAGCTGCAACTGCACTCCAGTTAACATCTGGCATATTCAGATCACCCATCAGCAATATCTCCCTTTTCTGCCATTCTAAATATACTTTCTATCATTTCCCTGTCCATTTCCTCCCCTGAGAGGGGTCTGTGTCTACAACCCCTGTAGTGTTGTGGTGCCATTGCCTGTCTCCAAGTTTTACCCACAGTGCTTCTTCTCTCCCTGTTTACCCTTTTGTTCTGTTGCTTTTATTCCTTCCCTTATGTAAAGAACTACTCCTCCTCCTCTTTACCCTCCTGTCCCTCCTGAGACAGTGTATCCTGGTATGTTTATGTCCCAGTCATGGTTTTGTGTGTACCATGTTTCTGTGACTGCCACGATATCCAGATGTTACTCCTCCATCAAGGCCACTAATTCAGGAAGCTTGTTACCCAGACTACGGGCATTAGTACTCATTGCTCTCCATTTTTGCTGGCTTTACCTTCTGTTGCAGCATCCCCACTGACCGTTCTACCTCAGTCTTTTTCTCATTTAGTACCCTGTTTTGTAGGGAGAGGCTGGGATTTTCCTGCTGCTTGTCAGTGCCTCCCCTTTGACTAGTTTAAAAGCTTGCCAATGAAGCATTTAAACCGATTGCTCAAAAGACTTGTTCCCTTCCTGGACAGATGCAGACTATCCTGCCAGTATAGGCTGGTGTCCCTCCAGGTGGAACCCCAGTCCCCAATGAAGCCAAACCCCTGTGCTCCGCACCATTTTTTCAACCATTCATTAAACTGCATGGTGCCAATTACCCTCGCCTCCCCCATGCTTTTGACAGGTAGCACCTCTGAGAAGGATACTGTGTGTGCTACTTGTCTTAGGTCCCTCCCCAACTCTGCAATGTCATCCTGCACTGCTCTAATCTCATGATGAGCCAAGTCATTTGTCCCTAGGTGGACAATTATGTCCAGCTCGGAATCCCTTGCAGCTGTTCTCGTGATCCTGAGGATGCGCTTCCTGTCCCTCCAAGCCATGGCACCAGGCAGGCACCTTACTTTATTTTTCCCAGCTCCCCAGTTCTATACCCTAATAATTGAGTCCCACCAGGAGCTGCTTCCTTTCCTGTGGTGTCCTCTGCCTCCTTCCTGTGGGCCTCCCTTGTGACAGTTATCATCAGTCTTCTCTGCGGGTGCATCCATAGGGGAGCTATGCTCCCCCAGAATGGTGTATGGATTGTGGAGTGGAACAATTGACTGGGTGTGCCTCTGTTCCACCCTCCTCACCCTCCCTGAGCCCACTGTGGTCCAACTGCTGTGCTTTCTTCGCAACCTCTGAGGTAGTGGTGGTGGGACTAGTGCTCCCTTAGGGCAGTGTGACATTAAGGCCAGTGGAATGCTGGGATGCATAGGGAGAGGTATTTCCAGCAGGGGGAAGAAGGTGGTGCTGCCACAGTATCGCTCACTTGTATGACCCCACTTGGAGTACTGTGTCCAGTTCTGGAGGCTGCACCTGAGAAAGGACATTAACAGGATGGAAGCAGACCAGAGGAGGGCAACTAAAATGGTGCAGGGGTTGCATCAAAAGCCTTACAAGAAGAGACTGAGGGATGACACATTTTATTTCTAGAGCCCCCCTTTCTTGAAGGCTTAGGGCTCTTCACAGTCAAACAACAATACAGCAGCATTAATGAATAATTAAAAATAAATACATGCACATATAGTTAAGAGGGAGGGAGAGGGGACATAATAGAGATCTACAAGCACTTCATGTGGGTCAAAAGGGTGCAGGATGGGAGTCCCTTTCAAATGAGAAAGAGCACTACAATCAGAAGGCATGCAAGGAAGCTGGGAGGGGGAGAGTTTTAAGAGGAATATGAGGAAGTATTACTTCACTGAAAGAGTGATGGACACCTGGGAAAGACTGCCAGTGGAAGTGGTGGAAGCGAAAACAGTAGGGGGTTTCAAGCATACATGGGACAGACATAAGGAAATATTAGTAAATAGGCAGGGAAGAGGGATGGTCGCTGGAGACCAATTAGGATCTGCGGAGACTGACTAGGCAGGGACCATCTGGGCAGACTGGGTGGGTCACGCAGTCCTTTTCTGCTGACAAATTCTATGTTTTTATGTAAGGACAGCAGTCAGTGTTAGAATGATTAGAAACAATTGGAAGTTAATTATTTTAATAATTCAACAGGACTATGAACAGAAAACTACATCTTTAAGCATAGCTTATTCTCAAAATGCTCTTACCATGGATACTGCTATGTCTTAGTGGCATACAGACAACCGCAGGAGAAACAAAAATATACAGTGAACAAGGTGCCCTTTTAGCTAGGGGCAGCGGTATTTTGATAAACAATTCAAGTGACCTTCTAGTGACATCTAAAACATTTTAAAGATATAACATCCTTCCCCTGTAAATTAGAACACATTGTTTTGTTCTTCAGCTTGTTCTTTACCAATGAAGCTTGTCAAGGAGCTACTGTATCTGAAATGCTGAGGCCTTGTCCCAGTAGTACCTGGCTCAGGTTTGGGTACAGGTTGAGCATTTCTTTGTTCCTCAGACAATTTAGGAGAGCCCATGAGCCCTAGTCTACTTACGTATGTTCATTACCATAACTGTTTGGCCTTTCCCTATCACTCTGCACTATACACTCTGTTCTGCATTTGACTCAGAGATATTTGGGCTCTCAATAATATGATTTATATGTGTCTTTTCCCCATCTACCATGGAATTCAACCAGATATGTTACAGGATGTATAGTAGCTCTGCTTTAACCTGGAATACATTTCTCTGTCTCTTCTTCTGTCTGGTAATTGTGAGCAGGCACATGTATTTCTGGAATGATCTCTTGGGATTAAACAGCCATTACAGAATGCTGAACTTGATAATTTTTGTCCTCCATAGACAAATAGGTGTGAATTTATTAAAGTGATATTGTCAACCCCATTTAGGCCTCAAAGTGTCTGTAGCTTTAAAAACATGTTATGATTGGTCACATTCTGTAGTGATTGCTGATGTCATTGGTAGTTCAATTTTGGTTCCTTTTTTTCTTTATGAAAGTGAAAAACAGACTGCCCACCACATTGGTGTTACCACACAAAAATGTGTTTATTTACAGTCCTTGATCAACTCCCACTGCATCTTATCCAAACTTGGGAACACCCCAACACAGTTTAGTCATCCATGATGCAGTGAGAGAAGAAGAGACTATTGCATCATTAGTGGCCACACTGTTTGGGGTGTTCCTAATGTTCAGAAAGTATGCAATAAGAGTAGATAAAGGATTTAAACCAAAACAAGTTTGGGTACACCTGCACCATTAGTATGCATTCAGTTCTACTAAGAAAAAAGCAGGTAAAATGACCAATAACACCAATGTATTTTGGAGAAGGTAAGAAATCATAAAACATGGGTTTTCAACTGGAAACAACATGATGCATAAAGGGCTGACAGTGTCCCTTTAATTTATAAAGACTAGCTGGGCTTTTCTCACTAGCAGAATCTGGATAACTGAATAAGAAGTTCACATTACAGTGGTGCAGTGTTGGAGTGCCTTCTGTTAAAATGTTTTAATAACCGATTGGCAGCACTGCTAGATGATGTACTGGACCAAATTTAGTGGTGGGGGTAGAGTTGATTTTTATGCACCATCACCAAAACATTAAAGTGATACTTAGTGTAGCTTCCTCCAAATCCCATGAACTATTCCCTACCTATATGTTTTGGAGCTGCAGTATCTACCGCTGTCCTGGCATTCATTCTGGTTCTCCTGTGAACATCTTCTCCACCTCCACAACCCTTGCCCACTCTAGAGAACTCATCTTCCTGGGGGAGGTGAACACGAACTGGCTCGACCCCATCTCCTAAAACCCCCTGCAAAAAAACAATACCTAATTGACTTGATCCTCTCCATTCACCAGCACTGCACAATAGACTCTGCATTCTACTGGATGCTAACTAAATACCAGTGCCCTGTGGCTCCAGTTAGAGTAGGATTCCTCCCTTCCCTGAGGCAAACAAATCCAATCTGGCAGGTATACCAAAGGTATAGTAAGACCAGAAAAGTACACACGTATTCTTTCAGTAAAGACTCCTCATAAAAACCTATTCACCAAAAAAAAATGTTATTGAAGACAACTATAGTACAACAGAAAGTCAGATACAAAATAAGTAATCAAAACTCCTTGTTTTCTGCAGCTGTACTTCAGTTGGTTTGAGTCTCCACAGCACAAAAGAGACCCATGCGATCATTATTTAAAGTGGTTTGTACAAAATCACAAGTTTCATAAAATGAGTACCAAGACATTCATTTCTGGGCAGTGGCATGTGCACTTGGTAAAAGAGTAGTGTCAGTTAAACATATATTTCTCTCAAATTAAATATACCAGGCAAAATTGTTGAAAAGGGAAACCACCATGCCCCTCAGAGAAGCAGCTTGCAGTGGGCCGTTCTTTATTCTTTTCTTTAATCTGCCAGATGATTTTAAAGCAGGCAGTGGTAGAAGCACAGCATGAATAAAGAAGTGTGTGAATTTAACACACTGTATTAGCTGCAAATATAGGTTCTGTGGCTTTAACAAGGTAGACAACACTTGAGTGCATTAAGCAGGAGATGAAAAATAATGTTCAGATACCATAATGCCATTTTTAATTCATGCAATAAAAATTCAAAATGCGTAGCTCAAGGTAAAATGTGCTAATTCAGCAGCAAAGTCCAAACCATGAGATAAATGTCTTTCTCATTGATGCCATTCATAAGAGCTGTGTGGTTTTTAGTTGACAACTGACACGCGTTGGCAGGTACTCTGAAGCCCGTTCCACTATGATATATTTCTGGGCAGAAGGTGACTAGTATCATCTCACATCAAGTAAAGACAGACCTGACAACGTAGCATAACTAATAAGCTAAAAGGCAATTTATTATAAGGATCAAAGTGCATACAGGTCCCTCTGCTAATTCTTACCTGATGGGCTGTGACATGACAGCAGCTACAGCTCAGCTTTCAGACTACTGTTCTCTCACACCATCTTCAAAGATGCTCGGATACTCTTAGTGACCACAGTATGGTATAATGTGTCCAGAATGTTCATGAACCTAAACTGCCTCATTTAATTTTAACCATAAAATCCCAATGCGTCCTCCTGGATAGGGAATGTTTCCTGATTATCTCCAAGCCATTGACTAGATTCCTTTGAAATCTGAGGGGATGTTAGTCCTGCTTGTTCTACTTCACTTCTGAATTCATGGAGGCCTGTGACAAACACTTACCCCTCACTAAAGCCAGAGTAAAGGGGCATCATCTTCTGTGTGTCTTCCCCAAGCTCCGAGCACTCAACAAAGCTAGCCTCATGAGGCCTGGTGGCAAGAAGGCAAGGCATCATGTAACCCAGGTGAGCTCCGCAACGCCAAAAAGCTGTAGAACTGCTTCCCCAAAATGCTGAGAGTTTTTAAATTCTAACACTTCTTAACTTTCATACTCCTATAGCCCCTTGTGATTGTGATGCTCATTATATAGTCTTTTGCACTCTCTTCCGCTGCCACACAGATGGGACCTATACCAGGGGATGGTCTAATAGGCCTTCCTCTCAGGCCGGTTTTCTGTGCAGCCTCCTGGGTATGGCTCATCTGTGTTGAGGTTGCTCAAGGCTGTCCTACAAATTTTCTCCTCTTAATGTACCAGACTGCATTCGGTAGACATGTCTTCAATAAAGGACCGCTATTGCATTCTGTATAAAACATGCACAAGATATTATAGGAAACTTATGTATTTTTATTGACTGTTTAGCTTTGCTTTGCAGTTTTCTCACCAAACAACTTGAGAAGGTGCTCCTATAAATGTACTGTGTGAGATGTTGGAACTGTACATATAAAAATATTATTATTTTTTTTATTTATTCAATGTGTTAGCTGGGTAGGAGCATTGGAGGAAGGATCCTTTTCCGGCTCAGCCCATGTCAAAGCATGTTACAATAAAAATGACATTGAACAGTTAACAAATATGAAATGTTACAAAAAGCAATTCTCTTTACACTGAGTATAATGATATTACTTAAAATCCTTTTTAAAAACAGAAAGAGAACAGAAATTGCGAAGAAAGTCACATTAAAGAGGTTCTGTGTGATAACATCGAACGCAAAACAGTGATTGCTATTATTGCGAGTGTATATCGCCGAAAAGCAAGTCGGCAATATACACTTGCAGGTGACCCGAACCAAGAAGAAATGTGTTTTTTTGCGGGGGGCTGCCTCCCACGCCCCTCATGGGGAGTAAAAAGAAGCAGCAGGCAGTGGCAAAATTCTAACCCTCCTGTTCCCAGCTCTGAACCCAGTACCTGCTGTGCCAGAGCTAGCCTCCCTCACCACCACACCACACAGCTGGCTCGGTAGCAGCAATCATGCTACACTGTCTTAACCCTCTTCCCTATCCCTTCCCTTCCCTTCCCCTTGCCAGCCTCCTTTTCCGGTCACCCTCCCCTACCCTTGTGGTAGCAGTGAGTCGCTACCCTTGTGGGTTGCCCATGATAATATCACCGAATATGAGTTGCTGTTTTGACGGTTGCCCATATTCGGTCACTATTATCACAAGATACCCATTAAAGACTTCTGTTTTTTTTTAAATTGAAATTAAAATCAAAATGTTTTACTTAGTACAAAATTAGAGAATATCCTTGTTTAGGAAGTGGGCTATGTCACAAACTCACTCAGCTGGTCAGCCCTCTACTCCCAAAGTGCCAACCTCTGAGTGTATGATTTGTGTACAGTGAACAGAACAAGGTAACCCTCTTGTCTATTTTGTGGGTTTAAGTCACCTTAGTCTCAAGCTCTGGAGAGATTCTAACTGATAACCTCTTGTTAGCGTACCCAATTATCAGGCTCAGATAATTCTGTCTTCGGGGGGCCAGATATCTCTGCCTATGGGCACCCAACCAGGTCTTTCAAATGAACCCTTAGAACTCTATGCAAGACTTTAGAGAACGCTATCCACTTCCCAGTTTGGTATACAGTAAGCTCACACACAGTGTTACTTATAACCTTTAAAAGCTCAGCTTAAAATAAAAAGAAATGTCAAGGCACTCCAGACAGCTTCCATTATAAAAATATCTCTTTACTTTAAAATATCAAAACAGAACAATAAATACAGAACAAATATATATCCCAACACATACAGCCTTAAAACAAACAGGTAAAAGTTCAGTTCCTACAATACATACATTCAGACTGGTCTAATCTAATGCTTACTTTCTTTCAGTGCTTTGAGGGTCTCTCTTCTGTCAGTCAGAAATATTGTCTCGTGTGTCTCTGTCAAGGTTCTTTCAGCAATTAAACACAGTTCTGAGCCGGCCTTCTCATGAGGTCACTAACTCCACCTTGGTATAACAATATCTATATTTTACCTCACGGGATGTCCAAATAAAATATCTAAAAAAACATAATAGGTGACCTTACTGCCTTTCCTCCCTCAGGTTAACCAGACCAAACCAGTTTGTGCTCTGCTACACATACATCTCAAAAGTTTATTTGATCTAAGTCACTGTATTCAAGCAAAAGTGTATTTGCGTCTTTAATCCCGTCTGGACCTTGAAATCTACACCTCAAAGGTCTCTCTAATGTAATTCAAGTGTTCCCCAGGAAAGTATATTGGACCTTCCAAATTCCTCTGGGTCCTCCCTGGCTCAGACATCAACCTCTCTTCAATGTCCATTCTGGCTTCTCTCTGACACCCCTCCCTCTCAAGTTCTTCCTGACAACTATTGTAAATCAAAGGATTTTCCCTGAGTTAATTATGAATGGCTAATCTTATTTCCTGGAATGAAAGCAAATTGACAAGGTAATTGCACCCCAGATATCTGCAGTTTAGCTATGTCCTGTCCTTTGAACTTATCCCTGTGGGCTCTTGATGTGTCAGTTCCAGTAAGACAGTAGTTTCCTCAAACTGACCTTCCCATCACATATTTTATATGTAATAAAAAAATTGATACAGCAATCAGAGCTGGCTGTCTACGTCACACTCCTCCCCACCTAGACTGAATTTGGGGGCTCTATCCCCTACATGGGATGAGCTTTCCAAATCAGTTCACTCCTCATAGACTCTAGACAGTCCATCTGAGTTCTGATTCTGGGCTCCGGCCCTATGTACAATTTTCAAATCATACACTTGTAAAGCAAGACTCCATCTGAGCAATCTGCCATTGTTTTTCTCCATCTGCATTAGCCAAACCAGGGGGTTGTGGTCAGTCTGCACCACAAAAGGCTGCCCATACAAGTATGGCTCCAATTTCTTTAGGACCCACACTAGGGCAAGACACTCCTTTTCCACTGTGGAGTATGCTTGTTCCCTGGGGAGCAGCTTTCGGCTCAGGTAGGCTATGGGGTGGTCCCTCCCTTTGCTGGATGTCTGGCTCAGTACTGCCCCAATACCCACATCTGAGGAGTCCATCTGAACTATAAAGGTTTTACTATAGTTGGGACTTGTCAAAACAGGAGCACTGAACAGTGCCTCCTTTAGTTTGGTAAAGGCTCCCTCACAGGCTGGACCCCAGGTAAGTTTCTTGGCATCTGTTTCTTTGTCAGGTCAGATAGGGGAGCAGCCAGGGCAATGTAATTTGGTACAGATTTTTGATAGTACCCTGCTGTCCCGAGAAAACTCCTGACCTACTTCTGAGTTTCTGGTCTGGGCCATGCCTGTATTACCTCTATCTTGATTTGGTTAGGATGGAGCTGTCCTCGGCCTTCCACATGCTCAAAGTATGCCACTTCTCCCATGGCCACCTGGCACTTCTCGGCTTTGACAGTGATCCCAGCCCTCTGTATTCTGTCCAGCACTTCCCTAAGGTGTGACAGGTGTTCCTCCCAGCTGGTACTGAAGATGGTAATGTCATCCAGGTATGCCATGGCGTACTCCTCAGCATCATTTAACACCTGGTTCACCAACCTTTGGAAAGTGGCTGGGGCATTCTTCATTCTGATAGGCATTACTTTGAACTCAAATAAGCCTATTGGAGTGATGAAGGCCGACCTCTCCCTAGCTCTGTTAGTCAACTATACCTGCCAATACCCCTTGGTCGTAAGGTAGGTTGCCCCCCTCCAACTTGTCCAGGAGTTTGTCTGTCCGGGGCACTGGTTGGATGTCTGACTTTGTGACTGCATTCAGTCCATGATAGACTACACAGAAATGAGTTGAGCCATCAGGCTTGGGTACAAGGACTACGGGTGAGGCCCAGGGACTGTGGGATCTCTGGATTACCCCTAAATCCAGCGTCTCCTCCACTTCCCTCCTAATGTCCTTTTGGACAGCTTCTGAAACCCAATATGCTGTCTGCCGTATGGGCGTCTGTGTCCCTGTCTCCACATCGTGTGTTGCTAAGGGGGTTAGTCCAGGCTTGGCGCTAATAAGGGAGCAAAGTCTGAGAAAACCTCCCTCACTTTCTGGATCTAGCCCGGGATCAGCTGGGGAGACAGTTTTACTGCCTCCACAGAGGACTCCCACTTACTCTCTTCCAGCAACTCCAGAAGAGGGTCTCCTTCATCCATCAGCTCCCCATGACTACACACTGTGAACACCATATCAGCCCTATTTGCATATGGCTTCATCATGTTGACATGGTACATCCTTTTTGCCTATCTAAGGTCAGGTAACTCCACAATGTAGTTTACGTCATTTACCTTCCTAACCACTTTGTACGGTCCTGCCCAGTCGGCTTGCAGCTTGTCTTTCTGGACTGGAATAAGGACCATGACTTCCTGACCCACCATGTATGAGTGAGCTCTGGCTCTGCGGTCGTACCATACCTTTTGTTTCTGTTGGGCAGCTGCCAGGTTGCTCTGGGCTGTCCCTATAAGCTCCTTCAGCCTTTCCCTAAACCTTAGGATGTAATCTACAATGGGAGTTCCCTGGGTGGCATGTTTGCCTTCCCAGTCCTGCAGGAGCAAGTCTAGGGGCCCATGTACCCGGCGTCCATACAAGAGCTCAAAGATGGAAAATCATGTCGACTCTTGGGGCACTTCCCTGTATGCAAACAACAGGTGGGGAAGGCATTTCTCCCAGTCCCTCCCATGCTGTTCAGCAAATGCCTGGAGCATTGACTTTCAGGTACCATTGAAGCATTCCACAAGCCCATTGGCTTGTGGGTGATACGGTGTCATGCATCTCTGCACCACCCCACACTTCTTCCATAGACATTTCATTAGGCCCCACATGAAGGAACCCCCTCAATCGGTGATTACCTCCTGCAGAAACCCAACATGGGAGACAATCCCAAGTAAGGCATCTGCCACTTTGTCTGTCTTCAGAGAGGATAGGGTGACTACCTCTGGGTACCGGGTGGCATAATCCACCACAGTCAGGATGAATCTCTTCCCTGAGGAGCTGGGGGTATTTAAAGGTCCCACAATATCCATTCCCACCCTCTGGAATGGCTTATCCACTGTGGCAAGGAGATCAGACTGGCTTGGGTTTTCTTGCCAGCCTTCCCTATTTCTTGGCACCGGTTACAATACCTGCAATACTCCTTCACCTGCTGGGTGAAGTTAGGCCATTAGAAATTCTAGGCCAACCGCTGCATTGTGCGCGTGATTCCCAGATTACCAGACAAGGGAATATCATGTGCAACCTTGAGCAACTGCTCACTATGTCCTTGGGGAACGACAAGCTGCTGACCTAGCATCCCTCCCTTGGTCTGTACTGCCTGGGTATACATAAGTCCATCTTCCCAATAAACCTTATGTCAGCCATCACCTCCCTGTGCACTGTCTGAGTCTGCCCAAGCCCTCAGCTTCTCTAAACTAGGGTCACTCATCTGAGCAGCTGCCAACCCCTCACACCATCCCAAGGCATGGGACTGGTCCCCTTCAGTCACTAAACTAGGGTCCCTAGCACTAGTGTCAGGGCCCTCAGGATCACTGTCAATCCCAACCCTCTGACAAGAGGTCACCCTTCCCTCTTCAGAGTAACCCTCTGTAGCTATGTGGTTACTTGCTACTGGGGAAATTCCTAGCCTCTTTTTATCAGTCTCCCCCTCTGGAGACACAGGCTGGAGAACCAGCCTCTCAGTATCTTCCCCAATGGCTTCTGGGGGGCTCAGGGAACTACAGTTTTCCCTGGCCGCTTGACTATGGGTAACTGCACATACCACCCCCTGCTGGAGATTGTTACCCAGGATCACATCCACTACTAATGTGTTGGCTACAGCCACCTGTTGCACAGTTCCCCCTGTTTCATCCCAGTCCAGGAGAACACTGGTCAGTGGCAATGTTTTCTCTTCACCTGCTAAGTCCTGTACAGTCACATATTTATTGGGTATAAGCTGACCAGGCTGTACCAGATCCCCCTTTACCAATGTCAGGGATGCCCCTGTGTCCCTTAACCCCTGCTTCTGTACGCCATTTACCATGACTGGGTGCATGTGTTCCCTCATGTTCACTGGCATGCTTCCAGGGATACACAAACAACGCACTTCCTTTCTGGTACTACTTTGCGTATTATTGCTTGCCCTTCTTGGACACTGTCTGGTAATGTACCCAGTTTCTTTACGTAACCGACAAACATTTCTTACTTCAGAGAAATCTTTTCTTTGAAACCTGGGGCTAACTGGTTTCGGTGGAGGCAGTGAGGGTTTTAGCTGCCATGAAAGTGCACTTTTCCCTTTCTGCATGCTACACTTGCCCCATTCACTCTCAGAGCAGGTCTGCTCTTGGCATAGTGGTCTGAAAGTTCAGCAGCCTCTTGCACTGTTTTTGGATCTCGGTCCTCTAGCCAGGTTTTTAACTCTGCTGGGCATGCCCAATAAAACTGTTCTAATAAAATCACATTTTCAATTTTAAAACAGTGTTTGCCTCAATTCCTTCCCATTAATGTTTTAAAAACTGACGTTGTTTCGTGGCTAGCTCCTTGTAGCTCATATAAGGCCTTCTCCTGAGCTTACAGAATTTAGTTCTGTATGATTCAGCAGTTAATTCCAACTTTTTTAACAGTGCAGCTTTTACCTTGCTGTAATCATTGCTGTCTTCATTATCCATTTGACCCATTGCAACCCGAACCTTTCCGGTAAGTAGCGGGGATAGCTGGAAGCTCCAGGTCTCTCTAGGAATTTTAGCCTGAATACAAACTTTTTTAAAATAATTTAAAAAGGCATCCATGTCCTCCCTATCCTTAAACTCGGCTATTAATTTGGAGTTCAATTTGTAACCCAGTCCTGCAGTCCCAGTTAAACCCAAGCCACTTACCTGCCCTGCTGCTGCTGGTTGGAGTCATAGCTTCTCCAGTTCGCGTTGCCACTGGTGCTTCTCTCTCCTTTCCTCTGCCTCTCGCTGGTGCTCACGCTCCTCATGGTCCACCTCCTTCAGTTGTCGCTCTGCCTTCAGTTCCATCCTGCACAACTCAATTTGCAGTTTGAGTACCTCTGGATTCAGGATACTGGTGACCATCCCCTGATACTGTGGCCCTTCACTGACAGTGGCCCTGCTGTCTGCCTTATTGGCTTGGGACCCCTCACTGGCCGCTAGCCCTTCCAGACGTGAGGTTTGGTCCCTTTCAGTCAAGGTCTGTGACTCGCTGCTCTGGGTATCTGCTACCATCAGGGCCTCTATGAGGTTCTGCTTACTGGCTTTCACCCCAAACGGGACTCCCCTGTCCACGCACAACTGCTTTAAGAAATCTACAGTGTGCCTGCTGTAGTCGGAAGCCATTTTCTTCTTCCCTCACTACTAATACTATTCTGACTGGCACATCAGAAAAAAAAATAAAATGGGTGGGAACTTAACTGTAAGTCAAGGGATATAGTTCTGTTTCTTTTTGAACTAAAACACTGCCTTTCTTTTTCCCAAGTGAGCTAAATGGTTTCAGGCTGACACACTGAACAATGAAGTTTATACCACCAAACATTTTATGCCACCACTGCCAACCAGTCTGTCACAAACTTGCTCAGCCGGTCAGCCCTCTACTCCCAATGTGCCAGCCTCTGAGCGCATGATTTATGTACAGTGAACAGAACAAGGTAACCCTCTTGTCTGTTTTGTGGGTTCAAGTCACCTTAGTCTCAAACTCTGGAGGGATTCAAACTGATAACCTCTTGTTAGCATACCCAATTATCAGGCTTAGATAATTCTGTCTTCGGGGGGCCAGATATCTTTGCCTACGGGCATCCAACCATGTCTTTCAAATGAACCCTTAGAACTCTATGCAAGACTTTAGAGAACTCTATCCCAGTTTGGTATACAGTAAGCTCACACACAGTGTTACTTATAACCTTTAAAAGCTCCACTCAAAATAAAAAGAAATGTCAAGGCACTCCAGACAGCTTCCGTTATAAAAATATCTCTTTACTTTAAAATATCCAAATAGAACAATAAATACAGAACAAATACTGTATATATCCCAACACATACAGCCTTAAAACAAACAGATAAAAGTTCAGTTCCTACAATACATACATTCAGACTGGTCTAATCTAATGCTTACTTTCTTTCAGTGCTTTGAGGATATCACTTCTCTCAGTCAGTAATATTGTCTTGTGTGTCTCTGTCAAGGTTCTTTCAGCAATTAAACATAGTTCTGAGCCGGCCTTCTCATGAGGTCACTAACTCCACCTTGGTGTAACAACATGTATATTTTATCTCACAGGATGTCCAAATAAAATATTTAAAAAAACATAATAGGTGACCTCACTGCCTTTTCTCCCTCAGGTTAACCAGACCAAACCAGTTTGTGCTCTACTACACATACATCTCAAAAGTTTATTTGATCTAAGTCACTGTATTCAAGGAAAAGTTTATTTGTCTCTTTAATTCTGTCTGGACCTTGGAATCTACACCTCAAAGGTCTCTCTGATGTAATTCAAGGGTTCCCCGGGAAAGTATATTGGACCTTCCAAATTCGTCTGGGTCCTCCCTGGCTCAGATATCAACCTCTCTTCAATGTCCATTCCGGCTTCTCTCTGACACCCTTCCCTCTCAAGTTCTTCCTGACAACTATTGTAAGTCAAAGGATTTTCCCTGAGGGAATTATGAATGGCTAATCTTATTTCCTGGGATGAAAGCAAATTGACAAGGTAATTGCACCCCAGATATCTGCAGTTTAGCTATGTCCTGTCCTTTGAACTTATCCCTGTGGGGTCTTGATGTGTCAGTTCCAGTACGATAGTAGTTTCCTCAAACTGACCTTCCCATCACATATTTTATATGTAATAAAAAAATTGATACAGCAATCAGAGCTGGCTGTCTACATCACAGACTATGCCACCTGATCTTCAATCTTCAGAATTTTAGATCTGTTTTTTTTTCTGTTGTTACCCCGCCCCAACCCAGCACTATCACCTGACTGCATTACTTTGGCCACCTCTTAATGCCATGGACTCCCCCATGGAGCTCTGGCTCACCCCCCAGGCAGGGACACATTGGGAGGCTCCCCTTTAACCCCGTCCCCAGGGGATCAAGTCATTGTTGGGATCCAGGGAAGTACTGCAGCTGCAGGCATGTGAGGATCCACTATTGGGCCCTTGCATCGATGTTGCACCAGGAGAGGCATTTTCTATGTACACCCTCCCAGAGCGTGATGTGCCACAATGCCATAGCTTACACTGGCAGCTATCATGCTGTCCCCTCTTGGTGCAGGCTTCAGGGCCGGGATACCTCTGGCTGTTGGAAGAGGTCAGTCCACCCCTGAGTCAGTGTACGCCCCTCTCTCTGTAGGTGCTGAGCAGTCCATCGGATGCTCAGACATCCTCCCACCGGGCTGGCCCTCTTTCTCCCGGGTCTGCTTCCGAACCTGGGTCATCCACATCACAAGTTAAAATCCAACCACTGTGCCGACTGGCTGGCAGAAAATTTTAGAACTGTTTGAATAAGAAATGTTCTTATTGGGCCCTATGCACTAACAGAAAGGTTGTCAATGTGCCACGTATCTGAGGGGTGTAGGCAAACTTAAGTGTGAATGCCATGCAGCGGAGTCCTGTGGACTCCTGGCGGCATTCACTAAGGGTGCACAGAACACATACTTCACACACTGCCCTACCTCCATGGGTGACTCCATGCTGGGGGCTTGTTAGGGTGTGCCTGCACTACATGGCATTCAATAAGCAGTGTAGTGCCAGGCAAGAGGGGGTTGCTGGGTATGCCATCTGTGACCAAGCATAACCCAGTGCATGACCCCATGTTCTACAGCTGCTGGGTGCGGTGGACCAACTCTATTGACCTCCATGCTGCTTCAGCCCACTAGACTGCAGGGCAGTGCTGGGCAGTGACCTGGGTGAGTGTGTGGTGGTAGTCCATCAGGTGCTGCCTTATGTGGCTGGCTCTGATGCTGTGCACCCACTGCATGGGTACAAGGGATCCACTGAGGGACCAAGTACAGGCATCTGATTGGATAGCTCTGCTCCTAACCGCCCACATGACCCTGCACGCTGAGAGTGTGTGGCCATGGACAGGTGCCCCACTGGTGCATTAGGTTGTGCATGCTGTGCACCCTGCACCTGTCTGGGGCTGTGTAGGTACGTGGGCAGGGTACACACCTGAGGTGCATAATACCCACCTGTTAGTGCATAGGGCCCATTGTTAAGAGTGCTTGGTAAGTACAGAAACAAGCAATCCTGATTGGCTATAAATGATGTCAGGATTTATAATGACTATTTACAGTGGTCTGTTCCAGCACCAGTGGCGTCCTCCAGGATGAAACCCAATTCTGCTGCATTTTGCATCATTCTGCAGAAAGCTGTAGCAAACCTACTGAATAAAGCAATGTAATTTCAATGGCAATTAGTCCCTTTTGTCATTCAGGAAAATGTGACACTGCCAGTTTGAAGTGAATGTCTCAGTTTCCTGCATGACAAGAGTGACTAATTGCCGTTGAAATTACATTGCTTTATTCAGTAGGTCTGCTGAAGCATACTGCAGAGTGCTTTAAAAGTGGGTTTCATTCTGGGGGACACCACTGTACTTCAAAAAGTCTCTGCACTATTCAGATGTAGAGTAGTTTTGGGCTGAAATCTTAGACTGTCTGGCTTTTCAGAACTCTTCTAAATCTGTCTGCCTTTTTCAAGACACCAGTCTATAAACTTGCAACTACTTATCTTTGAAGGTGTAAAAGATCCTGTCTCTTTCAAGCTGTATTCTGGGGCTGGCCTTGTGGTACTGAGGGTTGAGGCACTGGATGCCACATCTCACGCCATGTCAGCGGCCCTGATTTGGGAGCAGACTCGGCTGCCAGGGGTTGGCAGGGAAGGGAAGGGATTGAGCTTCCAGAGAACTGCTTTCCCTTCCCAGGGAGGGATCCAGGCCTTGCACCATTCCTTAGCAGCCCCTGATGGAAATATGGGGCAGCACAAGGAACATGCAGTGCCGTGACTTGGGTTTGGAGCAATGGAAGATGTTGGCACATCAGTGCCAGGATGTCATTGCACGTCTGCACTCTAGAAGGGAAACCATCACACAAAAATACCCTGGAGGACCAGGGAGGCGACAAGCGCTCCAGAGACCTAGCCCACATCCCTAGTGCTGGACCATCCCTCCAATGGTCTCCCAAGGCCCTTGAACAGGACGGACCCTCTAATCTCAGAAAGGCCACCAGGTAGGTGAGGCAGTGATCCAGGGGCTGGAAGGTCCTGCCGGGGGGGTCCTGGAGGAGGGAGATCTCAGCGGGGAGTAGAGGCGATGGTCCCGTGGGCACCTCTGAGAGTTGCCCATGTCCAACAGAGAATAATAGGAATCTAAAAAAAAAATAAAGCTGTATTCTGGGGCCCCTGTACTGTTCAGTCTTTCTCTCAAAATCTTGAGTGTTGTGTAAGCTTCTGCTCCCCACCCTGCATCTAGTGGTATCGATGCCATTCATGTTCAGGGTGGGGGGGGTGGTTATGGACCAAATCTGGGATCGTACCTTGGGACCATAGGTCAGGGAAGTGGGAACTAGGAACAGCGGAGACCTCAGGGCACCATTAATGAAGGGTCACACAAACTGAATCTCTATACTTAGGGCTGGAATCAAACAGGATGTGGCTTATTTAACTTTAGGTACTTGTTACATACATCCCCAGTAAGACTGTTGCCATTCAGTACACTATTATTTCACTACATTAAACACCTTGCCTTCATATTAGAGTGGGTACTTGCATCTGTTATACATGCATGTAGGACTGTCTTTACTTTACACTTATTTCTATTAACATTCATTTTGTATTCTTGCTTACTGTATGTGCATTTAACATTACCAGAATCATGTTATATGCAAGGACCCATGAGGGAAGTTATCCCACATTGTCTGCACACTAGTGGCATCTTTCCCAAGCAGGGAAATACACTATACTGTGGTGGGTAGTGCCTGTGCGTGCATAGATTGCCAGCTATTGACCCATAACAGGAACTTGGGACCAGTTTATGGCTCCCCTTAGACTATCAGTTGGTCCAGCCCTTGCATGATGCCACACTTGCACTTTATTACTTTGGTCACCTACTTTGACATCTCCAAACTTAGCCTCCATTGCCAAGCCCAGCTGCTATGGAACTTGACTTCCCCCCTGACTCTTACCATGCCCAGTAGTGCCATGGCTATACCTTAATGCTTACTATTGCTTTACCTGACCCCCTGGAGGTTTACTCTGGGGGTTGCTTTACCTAGGTTACTTTGTTTACCTGTTTTTTCCTGGAGGTGGACATGTATGTTTCACTGCTACTGCTGAACTGGGAGTGTGTCTTCAAGAGCCCCCAGTAATCTCCTTTGAGAGGAAGCCATCTACTCCTCCTCCTTGCTGCGTCTTTAGATGTCTCTCAGGTGGGAATTAACTAGTATGCTCCCCCCTCAGGTTGTGGTTACTGTTGTCTTCTCCATGTTGGTACAGGAAAGTCTTCTTCCCACACCAGGAGGGGAAAACAGAAGCAACAATTCCCTCTCGACCTGCTTCTCTCTCCTCCTTCTTCTCTGGTCTTCTCAGAAGGCTCCAATTACTCAGGGCATTATGGCTTGAAACTCCAAGGCACAGAATATTCATATCCTGGCCTCACATAGCAAGCCAGGCAGCAAAGGGCACAAACATTTAGACACTCCAGGGAAATAGATCAGGGTGGGGCAGTGGATATGGCCTACTTAGATTTTAGTAAGGTCTTCAAAACAGTACCACAGAGAAGGCTCATAAAAGAACTGGCCAGTTTAGGCATGGGTCTAAAGGTGGTAAACACAGTACAAAATTGGCTGATGGATAAGTGACAGAGGGTGGAGATAAATGGCACTCACTCTGGGGAAGGGAGAGTTATTGTACCAGCGAGGTACCTCAGTGCTCAGGACTGGGACAAGTTTGTGTTAATGTCTTTATAAATGACATTGCAGAAGAGCTGGAAGGAAAGGTATGTGTCTTTGTAGATGACACCAAAATCTGCTATAGGGTAGGTACTCGGGAGGGGCTGAAGAGATGTGTACAGATCTGAGAAAATTTGAGGTGTGGTTAAGGCGATGGCAGCTGGGTTTCAATGCAAAAAAAGTGCAAAGTCATGCCCCTAGGCATAGAAACCCAAAGACAGAATATAAAAATAGGGGAAGAAGTATTCATAGTCACTAAACAGGAAAGGGACCTTGGGGTAGTCATATCGGTTGCCTGCAAGGCGGCAAGGCAATGCAATAAGGCAGTAGGCAGGGTCAGTGGGAGGCTGGGGTGCATAGGGAGGGGTATCACCAACAGAAGGAGAGAGGTGGTGTTAGCACTGTATCTGTTGTTGGTAAGACCCCACCAGGAATACTGTGCCCAGTTCTGGAGATCACATGTCAGGAAGGACATTGTCAGGGTAGATGCTGTACAGAGGAGGACTACTAAAATGGTGCAGGGGTTGCATCAAAAATCCTATGAGGCATGACTGAGGGATTTCAATATGTACACCCTGGAAGACAGGAGAGCGAGTGGGGACATAATAGAGACTGATAAATACCTCATAGGGTGAATAAGGTATGGGGGGGTATTTTTCAGAGTAGAAGATGAATGAGGACATGGGGGCATGCAATTAAGCTTGAAGGGGGAATTTAGGAGGATGCGAAGAAGTACTTTTTCATTAAAAGAGTGGTGGATGCTTGGAACAGTCTTCTAGTGGAGGCGAAGGCAAAAGGGCCCCCTCCTATTCAGCTTTTTCTTGAACTCACTGCCAGAAGCCTGCCCTGAACAGATTCCACACTACGCAGATGATGCTGTCATCCTGGCATCTCACCATGATCCAGTGCATCTACAAGAAAACCTCCAGCAGGTCTTCTCTGCAGTAGAAAACTGGTTGTCAAAACCCAAACTTATTCTTAACCAGAAAAAAACAAAGACCATGATTTTCTGCAGCTCCCACAACAAAAACAAACAATATCAACTCTCCATTAAAACCAAGCAAGGAATCACCCTTGAACAAGTTTATACCTTCAAATACCTTGGCCTCACCCTCGACTGTAATCTCTCCTATGTTCCACACATCAATAACGTGGCAAAAGTAGCCAACACCAGGATGGGCCTACTATTCCGACATAGGAAACATCTAACCCCTGAAGCTTTGTCTGTTGCTGTCCAGAGCTCCATCGTCAGCATAATTGACTATGGTCTCATTATCTATGGATCTGCCACAACATCCTCTCTCAGACTTATTTCAACTTCCCTCAATCAAGCCTGCCGACTCATTACTGGTTCCCACCATCTCACACACTCCTGTGACCTATACTCCAAACCAGGTTGGCTGCAACTGAACAACCTAATCAAATACAAAACCTGCATCACAGCAAAGAATATTATGATGGGCAAGGCGCCACCAGGAGTCAGCACCCTCCTTAAACCCAAAATCAACAACCTCAACACCAGGCGCTCTAAGCCCCAAATCCTTCAAATCCCCCACTGCTGGACATCCCAAGGCCAAAAGTCGTTTGCATACAGGGTGCCAAGTTGGCTGAACGATCTCTTTAGTGACATCTCCTGCACAGCAACGCTTGGTGTATTCAAAACAAAGCTCCGCCACTCCCTAACAGGCACCAACACCTGTATTTACACCGCATAACAGCATTGTTCCCTATGTGGTCTTTAACCTTGCTGGTGTCTGTCTTTGTCCTCTCCTCTTGCACTTACCTGGGCATTGCAACTTCAAATGCACTTGCCCCGTGTCTGTCCTGACAAGGCCCCTCAGCTGCCTCACCCTGCCCCTCTGCACCTATGCCACCCCCTTCTCTGAGCCCTCTTCCCTTCTTGCCTTCCCCCTCCTAGTGTTCTCTGTGTAACGCATCACTTAATCAGATTATGTCAACCAAAGTTACTGTCTAATACCCTGTATCGTGTAAACTATTTTATGTTTACTGTCTGTAATCATGTAACCAGCCTGATGATAATTGTCTGTACTTCTGATGTGGAACCTTTGTAAAAGAGCCTTGGCTCAAAGGTATCTTGTAATCCTAGACAGACAGACAGACAGAAATAAATAAATAAATAAATAAAAAGAGTGGTGGGCTTCAAGCATGCATGGGATAGGCACAGAAGTATCTTGGTTGGAAAGTGTGTGAGGGATAACTGGAGGTCAGGTAGAATCTATGGTGACAATATAGGCAGGAAAAAATGGGCAGACTGGGTGGCATAAGCAGTTCTTGCCTGCTGAAGAAATGTTTCTGCTCTGTCAGAAGGGGCCAGTCATGAAACAAACAACTGTAAGGAAACACGTTTACCTGCTAGAGTGCTTCTTTTAGTAACTGGCCTTGAACCTAAGCATAAGAGTGTGGTTATCCTCGCTTATGATGCCTTTAATCTGGGAACAAAAACAAACAAATGTATTCTTATATCTGGACCCACTTCTGTTTTGAAAATAAATACAACAAACAGCAGGTCTATTATTTCAAACTACACATGCAACTTGTAGCTACTGTGCCTGTACTGTGACACAGCATGCCATAAATCTATCTAAATGTTGGAATGTGGTGCATACCCTTTCTGACCCTCTGCCACAGAACCGCCTGCTTGTTAGACAAAACCAGCTTGCTATTTCTCATCTTTGGAAGTTGCTTCCCCTTTCTTCTTTTTTTATCAAACTTTTTCACCCTAACCTGGCCCTCATCAACCTCTTCTGGTCCTCTGGCAACCTCCATGCTGCATGTACTACTAGCCTCACCACTTCTACTAGCTCTTACAGCTCTTCCATCTGTAGCAGGGATACTCAGTAGGGCAACACAAATTAGGATCCAGGGCAGGTAATGGACGTCATGGGGTATGGCCCAAGTTTATCCACTTGCGGCTATCATTTAGATGGAGTCAAGTTTATCCCTTCAATGACATCTTCCTCAACAGAACCAAACATATTGAACTGTAAGCTATCAGTGCTAGGACAACTCAAAAAATTTGCCTGCTGGGGCCACCCACGATGACATATATCATCAGTACCTATATAATGTGGGCAACCCCATACCACATCAGTTTCTTTTCTCACGCTATCATCCACTTGTTGGACAGAGAAAATGTCTTCATTGATTTCTATTATTGAAGCTTACGACTTTGTTGTTTGTTAATTTACTAATGCTATTTTATGCTATCACCAGCACCATTGAAGAAGTCAGTCCCCACTTTCTCAGTTCTGCTGGTGGGATGTTAAGATAATTCTTGATGATTGTTTTGAATTGTGTGTTCATTGCCTGGGCTTTTCACATGATTTTAAGTTCTCTTTTATATGCCAAAGTTTCAACAAGGCCATGATGAGACACCATCATAAGCCATTGGTGAATTTGTTGAAAAAGACAGAGGACACTAAGCATGCAGCTTCAGCATCTATGATGGGGTCCCCAAAATGTTCAGTGGAACTGATTTAATTGGAGCCTCATTGCTCTCCTCACCATTCAACTATACTTTTATCATCCAGAGAGAGGCACCATTCAGTGAAGGAAAAGACAAAGAGGTTTTCTTCATCATAGTTCACCACCATACCTCTTCCTCAAGATTCAGGCCTTTATAACACCCCATGACAGCTGTTGTCAAGATGCCAAGATTAGGTGGGGGCTCCAGCTCAGGTCCCAGAGAAGCCCATCAGCTTGTTGCTTGCATGTTGTCAATGGGAATAAACCTACATAAGCAGCAACTGTTGACATTGGCTGGCAATATTAGTACTAATGCTGTGGTTTGGGCCACGTTTTCTGAGTTAATACAGAGTCTCATGCCTAGATTGCTGTAGGCAATATTGTTGTCAATGCAGTTCATGCCATTGTGCCAACTGGGCCCAATGGACCCTCTGCCCCTATTCTTGATACACAATTGCCCGTGCCCCAAAATGCTGCTTCTGTTGTTCCTCTGCAGCCTTCTCAGCCTGCTGAGGAGGATGAGGATGAAGGCAATCCAGACCTGATGGATCAAGACAAAGGAGATGAGGAAGAGGATACTTTTATACACCATAACTTTGACTCTGAGCTACACTTTTTTTTCTGGCAGTGAAGACACTGTGGTTTATACCCACAGGTTGTCTCCTAAAGATGCCTCTTTTCATGCTTAGATATGCCTCATGAAGGAAATGCTCCAGTTTCCCACGGAGAAGGAGGACTCCACCAAGATGAAGCTACAGTATATGAATTACTGGAAATCCCTGTTGTCTTTTCTGTGATCATTCATTCTATGTATCCTTCTTTGGAGGATGCTACCATGGCAATGTAGCATAGGCCCAGCACTCTGTCAGTGATCCCTTGGAAGGCACTTCCACAAGTCTTGTCTTGTAGACTCCCAAGATGACTCTCTGCTAACTTAAATCAGCAGTATTTGTTAGTCTGCAAAAATGTGATCACATATAGTATTTTTAGCAACAATGTACTTGTGACATCCTTTGATTCATCCTCAGCATGTTTTAAGTTTCTCCGATATTTTTCAAAGACATTTTATAACTAATTTTGTAAATAACGACTAGTTATTAAAGATTGCACCCACTTAATTTTTAAAAATCTCTTTAATTGAGGTTACATTTTGAATGTACAGACTTAATCCATACTGTGGAAGTACAGTATTAGGATGGTGTTACCACATGTTTCTGATGGTAAACAGCACAGCACTGTACTCAGATATTTATTTTTATCATGTTGGATGTGGCAACAGAGTCAACACTTAAAAAAAAAACATCAACTACTAAAAAATCCCATATCTCAGTTCAGAAATAAAGGAAAATGAAAAGATAAATTGGTACTTTGCTATTTTTTGCCTGAAAAAAACTACTGCTGCAATAAAAACTTACATTGTGACTAATGAATACTGCTGCTTTAAGGCCATTGGTCCCCATCTCAGTCATGACCAGGGTAGCATCTAATTTTGTAGGGGCTTCCGCACCTTCTGATCTCAGGGTGTAGGCAGGTCTGCTGCCCTGTGGTCTTCCAGGCACAGCAGTCCTTGAATTCCCATATAAGGCCCAAAAAGGTAAGAGACTGGATGGGGCTTTTGCAACCCTCCCCGCTCCTATTAACTCACTTCCTCCCATCTTACCCTGCTGCTAATTGTTCAGGTTGGGGACAGGATCTCCCTGTTCCTGCTCAAGTGGCAGAAGACCATGTCAGACAGGGTGGTCCTGAATATTATTCAGGAGACTCATGCTCCAAAGTTAGTATCATAGCCTCCTAGGTATCCTAAAAGCCCTTACTTTTATCCTCCAGCACACTTGTCAATCCTGCAGGCCAAAGTGCACACTGTTGGTAAAAAGGGTTAGTCAATATATGCCCCTTTCTAAACAGAACTGTGGTTTCTATTTCTAGTATTTCCTGGTACCAAAAAAGACAAGGGGCTGGATTTTCAAAAGGGTGAGAATGCCACAAGCCCCAGGTGCGTCGAAGACATGGTGTACCAGCCTTGAAGCATTCTCCTGGACAGTGATTGGGATTTTCTATCCCGTGTGCCAATCACCGCAAGTTAGACCAACTTTTTAAGTTCTAGCTTGTGGCAGTCCCAGTAGCATTTTTTACAGAGGTTGCTCCTGATATTTTGCGCAAGCTGCCATAAATCATGGAAACTGTTACAACTGTGCTTGAGACTGTAAAATTGGGTGCTGTTGTGGCAAAGGGGTGTGGTGCACCATCAGAACCTAAGTGTCACGGTGCAGGGCTTGGAGCAAGCCCTGCTCCACACTTTGAAAATCTGGCCCAAGCAGTCTGCATCCTGTCTTAGACCTCCAAGATTAGAACAAGTACATATAGTACAAAAAGTCTGGATGAAACATAGAAGCATAGACTTTGACGGCAGACAAGTACTGCTTGGCCCACCCAGTCTGCCCATTTTCCTTACCTACTGAATAAGCTGCAGATCCTAGTTTTACCAACAGCCCACTTGTTCCTACCTCCCACTAGAACTGCCTTATGTCTATCCCATGCATTCTTAAATTCTCCACTGTTTTTGACCCCACAACCTCCTCAGGAAGGCCCTTCCATGCATTCACCATCCTCTCCATGAAATAATACCGCCTCACATTGCCCCTGAGTCACCCCCCCATCTTAAAATGGTGCCCCCTTCTTCTTGCACAACTCTTTTTCTGGAAGATGCTACCCTCTTGGACTTTGCTGATTCCCTTGAGGTACTTGAAAGTTTCTATCATGTCCTTCTTCTCCCTCCTTTCCTTGAGGGTATACATATTAAGCTCTTTTAGTCTCTCTTCATATGGCTTCTGGTGCAGACCCTGCACCATTTTAGTTGCCCTCCTCTGGACTGCCTCTATCCTGTCTGTCTTTGCAGAGATGGGGTCTCCAGAGCTGCATGCAGTACTCCAGATGGGGTCTCACCATCTGTCTGTACAGAGGGATAACAACTTCTTGTTTTCTACTGGTGATGCCTCTCCCTATGCATCCCAATATTCCCCAGCCCTCCTTACTGCATTCTCACATTGCTTGCCTACCTTTAGGTCATCTGATATGACTATCCCCAAGTTCCTTTCCATTTTTGTTGTTGTTAATACCTCCCCCATTGTGTACTCTTCCCTTGGATTTTTGTTTCCCAGGTACATTACTTTGCACTTTTTTGCATTGAATCTAAGCTGCCACACTTTTGACCATTCCTCCAACCTTGCCAAGTCCCTTCTCATCCTTTCCACCCCCTTGTGTATCAACCCTGTTGCAGATCTTTGTGTCATCTGCAAAGAGTCATACTTTTTCTTTCAGTCACTCTGCAATGTTAACTAAAAAAACATTAAAGAGGACCGGTCCCAGTACTGAACCCTGTGGTACACCGCTAGTAACCCCCCTTTCTTCAGAGTGGACTCCGTTTACTATTACCTCTGTGTCCTGTTGTCCAGCCAATGTTTTACCCAGGCTACCACCCTGGGACCCACTCCCAGGCTGGCTAATTTGTTTATTAATCTTTTGTGTGGGACTGTGTCAAATGCCTTGCTAAAGTCTAGGTAGGCCATGTCTAAAGCTCCTCCCTGGTCTACTACTTTGGTTACCCAGTCAAAGAAATATATTAGATTAATTGGACATGATCTTCCTGCTGTGAATTCATGCTGCCTTGGGTCCTATGGCCTGCTGGCCCCTAGGTACTTAACAATTCTTGCTTTCAGAAGTGATTCCATCATTTTCCCCACCATTGAGGTCAAACTAACAGGTCCGTAGTTTCCTGCCTCTGCCTTACTCCCACTTTTGTGAAGGGGAATCACATCCACCCTCCTCCAGTCCTCAGGTACCACACCCTCCTCCCATGATTTATTAAAAAGGGTAGTCCGTGGTGCCACTAATTCTCCCCTTAGTTCTTTTAGAATTCTGGGGTGAATCCCATCAGGCCCCATTGCTATGTCCACCTTCAGTTTTAGGAGTTATTTCAGGACCCATTCTTCTGTGAATAGACTGGTATTGACCCCCTTATCCAGAATGCTTCTATTATTTGGTTTAGTTATCTCCCCCTCCTCTTCTTTTGCGAATACTGAGCAGAAGTATTCATTCAGTATCTCTGCTTTGTCACTATCACCCTCTGCCTATCCCCTCCACTTTATTAAACCCCTCTGTCCCACTCTTTGTCTTTCTTCACTCTCTAATGTACCTATAAAAGGTTTTATCCTCCTTCTTAACCGAGTTGGCTATCTTTTCCTTGGTTTGGGCCTTTGCTATTCTGATTGCCTTCCCCTCTTCCTTCTGCTTTAACTGGTACAGTTTTCTGTCCTGCTTCTTCTGTGTTTCCTTATATAGTACTTTCTGAATGCTATCTTTTTCTCCCTAACCTTCTCCACTACCTCTTTTGAGAGCCATAGCATTTTTTTCCTTTGTTTTGTTTTGTTTATTTGTTGTACATAAAGGCTTGTTGCCTCTATGATGGCAGCTTTGATTTTTTTCCCATGGTTCCTCCACCCCACCTTCTTGCCCATTTGCTAGTGCTTTTCTGAGGCACTCCCCCATTTTGCCAAAGTCAGCTCTCCTAAAGTCCAGTACTCTCACCTTTGTGTGACTTGACTCTATGGCTGTAGGATTGTTCCTATTTAGTACCTTCTCCCCCTAGTATCATAGGGGGACTTGGTCAGTGCTCTAGATATGCAGGATGTGTAGAGTACCTTTATATCAAGATTTGGGTCTGCCACTGGCAGTACCAGCATTTGCCTCTGGAGGGTCAGCACTATCCGCTTTGTGTCTTGCCAATCGGCTTGTACTTGATGCCACTAGTCTTTAGCAAGTGCTTTGCTGTGGTAGCCACAGCCCTTACCTGAGAGAATCTGTATGTATTCCTGTACCTGGACAGTTGGCTACTCACAGTCTTCTCCAGGGATCTGGCTATACTGACTTTGTACCAGACTAGAATTGAGCAGAGCTGGGGGTGTATTAGGATATCATTTTGGATTTGCCAGTGTTGCATTTGTTTATTTAGATTTGGATTAAGATCTGGATTTGGTTTTAATTCAGTGAAAAATAGTTTTATGCATAGAACACACTCACACACACACAATTAGGATGTGAGCTCTGATACTTGCATCCTTCATCTATTTGTATGTAAGCTACAAGTAGCAAAAAGCAAGTCAAGAAACACAAGTGAGAGTCTCCAGGTCAAGTTAAAAAATACAGGTGACAGTGTCCAGGTCAAGTTTAGAAACATAAGCTAAGAGCTGTGTGCTTACCTCCTGTTGAAACCTCAGAGACAGTTACCTGGGACATTGTCAACAACTTTTTTTGTGTTTACATTAGGATATACAACAAAAAATCTGCCACCTCTCATTTTGATTCCCTAGCCAGGCCAGTTCACTCAAATCCACAAGAAGTTCTGTAACACCAGAGCTCACTAATCATAACTCTAAACCTTCAACAGTACTAATCCCATATTTGCCCTTTTTTCACAGCTCAAAGAGCAAGATGGCAGCCAGGCTGGGCTGCTGTCTTTAGCTCTGTGTAGCAGAGACTTTATTACAGCATTTCTTAAGTGTTTTTAGACTGTTTTTAGAATTTTCAAGTTTTATTTTTCAGCTTTTTGTTTCATTTAGTCGATACTTAGGTAGTGCTCCTTTTTCTTCCTTGTGCACTTAAAATCAAAACATTTTCTTAACTGTATGCAAGGAGCTACCGATTTGTTACTGATTTCCTGAGAAGAGAAGTATGAGGAGCTGAATTTCTGTTGTGGGCTATAGGATTTTGGTTAAGAAGCTGCTGCTTTTGTTTTGGAGAATGCTTACCAAGGGAAAATTGACTGGATCTGCCTGCAATGACTGGAGGTATTGCTGGAGCCAGAGTGGCATGTTATTTCATGGGGAGCCTGTTTGGGCTAAACTGGCATGCTCTCCTTATGTGAATTGTTGGATTCCTGTTGCTCATTGTGGTCTCCAGGATCAGTGGGTTGGCATCGTTGGCTTTGTTGGTTCAACCAGTCGATTATTGCTGTGGCTGTTGGGGAGTTCATATTGTAACCTATTCGGGCTGACTGCTGTTACTCTGCAATCCTGTGGAGGTTCTACAGTGGATTGTCACTGTTGCTGCTTGGCCCATTGGTGACCAGCGGGCGGATGCTTTGAGAATCTTGGGTAGTCTGACTGGTATCTATGAACAGGGGCCACTGGTGAAGAGCTAAGGCTATGTTTGACACTGCGCAGACTTCTGCATTTCATGTGCTCATACTTTTATACCCTGCAATCGACATCGGCATCATCTGGAGCAACCTGTTTGATTATTGCTGTAACCAGCGGGGGAGCCTTTGTTGCCCAGATGGAGCAGACAGTGAGTACTGTATCTCCTGAAACAGCTTAAGAGCTTTACATGGATAATATGGTGGTTGCTTTTTACTGTTACAGTTTTTGGCTGTGAGAGATCCTTGTTTTCTAGTCAAAGAAACTATGCCTGTGATCAAAGTTATTCTAGAAGTCACTCACACTCAAGGGGGAGATCTAAAAACAGGAATAGGGGCAATAACAAAGGATCCAGATCTACCAGAAGTCAACAAGGAGGGAACAATCAATCAGATAAGAATAACTATGAACAAGATACTGCACAATCTGTTGTCTCGCCGCCCCCGAGCCATATACAAAGCCGGTCACATTTGCAAAAAATACAACCCCCCCCCCAGAAAAAGGGCAGAAAACAAGACAGGGCAGAAGGGGGAGGGGGTACAAACAGCATTTCAGAGAACCTGAGGAGCAGAACAAAGTAATTAATTTGTCAGATGTGGAGTTTAACAGTTCCCAACTGAAACTTTTAAGCAAAGAACTTTCATTTGTACCGCAACCAAAAGTTAATGAATTCAATATGTACATTGCTATTAAGAATTTTATCAGAAATATCTGTTTAAAAACATTTTTTTCAGCAAGAAAGCACTGAAGCTACTGTTCCTTTGGATTCTAGTAATGGGCTACTGGTGGGACTCGAACATTCTGACTCCAATGGTTCCAATGAAACATTAAATGTGTTAGAAACTTTGTAGAATGAGGCACAATATATGGATTCTTTGAATAATAAATCACAAAATCTAGGTTTGAATAATCAGAATGTGACAATTGATAATAAATCTATACTTTCTTAAACCTAAATCTACCTTCAACCCTCCCTCCCACCCATATCACCAGCAATAGTTACTTATGAATCTCTGGTAATGAAGGACTTTCAAACATCTTTTTGGTACTAAGTGGCCAAATTACAAAAATAATTGAAATATAATTATACGACAGGTATCTGTTCTCAACCAATCACAGAACAGAATACCTGTCAGTTATTCCCTTACAAACTGCAAACCATCTTCCCAGAGTCGTTTATTCACTATAACCCCACCCACAGTCGTTTAATGAAAGAGTAATCCCACCCACAGTCGTTTAATCAAACAGTAACCCCACCCACAGTTGTTTAACCAACCATAACCATGCTCCAATATAACAAAAACATTTTCAGTCCACCGTTGGAAACCTCAGAGCACTGCATTCACACACTCCACAAGCGTCCAGCCAGCGGAAAACTCGGTGAATGAGTTACACATTTTTTTTTAAAACTTTCTTTACTTGTAGATTTTGATGGCAACCATACATACATTCATTTTCAAAGCTTCTGATTACATACATAGACTAAATACAGACAGGCAAGAAGGGACATGTCATTTACAAGTTATACTTCATTATGAATCTGGAATGGTAAGACAGATTTTCATCACATAGTTCATACTCCAGATAGTACCTTTGATTATAATTATTCTAGTTACATTTGAGTCTGAGCTCATCTGATTGTTTAAATATATAAGAGCCTCAAGTTTAAAGTTTATATCATTTTGTGTTTTTTTTTTTTTGTTTATTTCAGTTTAAGGGGGAGGAACTGCAGCAGCCCATACCTTGAACATCTCAGTTCCGTCCTTGTTAATATTTAATATTTAGTTCGATTCTTTAGTAGGATTAACTTTGAACTACTAACATTTGGTTTTGTTTAAGAAGAAGAAAAAGAAAACACCCTAGGGGATGAAATCTTGGGACTCATTTGTCATGTAGAGTACCCATCTCCTCCAGATTAATTCGAATTGGATAAGTTTTCTGTTGAGAGTCGCTGTCAGGGCCTCCATTCTGTATATATTAATCATGATTTCATGCTACCCTGCAAGGTGACTTCTCTTCGGAAGCAAATTTTTATTATTAATTTTGTGCTGCTAAGCATGCAATTTTAGGAATTTACTTGTGTTGGGATCCCTACAACCCTAGTTCCATGAAAAAATAAAATGATGGGGTTATTTGTAAATTCGGGTTTATTATGTTCTGTAGGGTCTCGCAGCTCCTTTAAAATTGTTGAATTTTGGACAGTTCAAAGATATGTCCCACAGTTGCTGGGAATATCCACATTTCCTCCAGCACATTGAGCTCCTCTCCTGATATTTCCCTGAACCACTGGCGTCGGAAAATCTATTAAATACCTTCCATGCAAATTCTTTCCAACTAATGGCTGAAGTCCCCATTGTATTCTCTGCATTGCCCATTTCCATTGTTCATCTTGAATCTGGATTCCCAAATCCACTTCCCATGTTTTTTTAATAGCTTGGATAGAGTCCCCCTTCCAACTGAGCAGGGCTTTGTATAGGACGGAGATTATACGTTCTCTAGGTGGGTTCCCCTCTATAGCTGATTTAAATATTTCTGCAATCTGGGGAGGTGGTGCTCTCCCAGGTGGTAGCCGTATCTGAAGTGATCTGTTATAGGGTCTAATCTGGAAGTATCGGAATCTATCTGCCAGGGAATCTCGTATCTGGTAACTAGAGTTTGAAAGGCTTGAATCTCTTCTCCCTCCAGAAAATGCCAAATTAAGTGTAGTTTTTTCTCCTCCCATTTCTTAAATCCTTTATCCCAGCTGGCAGGCGTAAATGATGTCAGATAAGGCACTGACACCATTAGATGTCTCCACTCTTTAGCCCTTCTATCTGATAGGGTTTTGTGCCATATATTTAAGGTGGCCTCCATATAGGGGTTCATTTCCCTTTCTGTATGTTTGCTCCCTCTTTGTGTAAGTAGGGCATAATTTAAGTTCATTAAGCCCCCTTCACCCAATTCCATAGTTTTCCATCTGGCTGTGTATGAGTGATCCAACCAGTACATGATTGTTCTCAGTTGGGCCGCTTGATGGTATAATTTCAGGTTGGGAAGTGATAGACTCCCTTCCCCTCTCGGGATCTGAAGAGCTGAGAGCCGTATTCTCGACCTCTCCTGGCCCCACAGGAAGCGAGAGACTCTTCTGTGTAATGTCATAAAATATGAATCTGGGTTGGGCAGGGGTAATGTCTGACTTAGATATAGAAGCTTAGGGAGTAGTACCATTTTAATTGCCTCTATTCTGTGCACCAGGGGAATAGGAGTCGGGGCCCATCTCTCCAAGTCTGTTTTAAGTTTTTCTAGGGTTGTAGTAAAATTGAGTGTAAAGAGCTGATCTACATAGAAGCTAAGGTGAACCCCCGGATACCCAACATGAGTACGATCCCATTTAAAGGGGAAAGACTCAACTATCCTCGCTGAGGGTGTGTATTGGTCTTTTAAAACCTCAGTTTTGGTAGTATTTATTTTATAACCTGCTAGTTCACTGAATTCTGTTAAACAGTTCCATAGCAGTTCCATGGAGTGTTCTGGGTCTGTAAGATAAATGAGCAGGTCATCTGCATATAATGCTAGTTTATGTGTTTCTCCTCCAATCTCCCAGCCCCTCACCGCTTCCTCTTGATGTATCCTTTGGGCCAGTGGTTCCAAATACAGGGCAAAGAGAAGGGGAGAGAGGGGGCAGCCTTGCCTATAGGGGTAGACACCCGTCCATTAATTTTTATGTAGGCCTTGGGGTTTGTGTATATATTATTTATTGCTTTGATAATAGATTCCGAGAAGCCAAATTTACTTAGGGTCATCTCCAGAAACTTCCACGCTACCCGGTCAAAGGCCTTCTCCGCATCTAGACTCATCAGTAAAAATGGGGACTTTGATCGGGCAGCGTGGTGTAATATATGTAACGTTCTTTTGATATTGTCCTGTGTTTGTCTCCCCAGAATGAACCCTGTCTGATCTAATGTGATTAATTTGGGTAATACATTTTCCAGGCGTCCTGCTAGGATAGCTGTATATATTTAATAGTCTATATTGAGGACTGAAATAGGTCGGAATGATTTGCATTGTGTGATGTCTTTGCCTGGTTTTGGGATACTGGAGATAACTGCGAAATTTCAGCTATTTGGGAGAGCTTCCCCTGATTGCGCTGTTCTACACGTCTCCAGTAGCTGGGGATTAAGTTCTGTTTTAAAGAACTTGAAGAATTCTGGAGTGTACCGTCTGGGCCAGGAGATTTCTTTGATTTGAGTTTTTAATCGCATTTTCTATTTCTAACATCGCAATGGGTTTCTCTAAGGGTCTCATTTTCTTGCGATAGTCTTGGCAATTTAAGCTTCTTTAAGTATTCTTGAATCTGGTTCACTCGGGTTTTTCAGGAGTGTATAAGGTCTGATAGAGCGCTTTAAAGCTGGCCAACAAATCCTCCGTTTTCGTACCATTTCCTGTGGTAGGGTCCCTAATCTGGGTAATGGTATTTTGTGAGGTTTGTTGCCTCAATCTGTGAGCCAAAAGGCGGGTAGCCCGTGGACCTGATTCATAATATCACTGACGCATGCATTGCAATGCATGCTCTGTTTTAATATCAACCAGCTTCTGGATTTTTTGTTTAACTTCTCGTATGTTTGCATAGCTAGAGTCATCCCCGGCTGCATGCTGTTTCTGTAATTCTAACAGTTGGGCTTGGAGTTTTTCCAACTGCTGATTATGCTGTCTCTTAAAATATGCTGCATATTTAATACACTCTCCCCTGAACACCGTTTTTATGGTATCCCAAAGAGTGGCTTGTGAAATTTCAGGAGTTTTATTCTCCCGAATTATTTGTTCTAATCGGGTTTTTGCCATATCTGTGAACTCCTTCAGCTTCAGCATATAATTATTAAATTTCCACAGGGTGTGTCCCTTTTTACTGTTCCACTCCATCTCCATCAGGAGCTTAGAATGATCCGAAAGTGTGGATGGGATGTATCGGCATACAGTTACTAGGTTTTGGTGTTCCCCTGATACTAATATATAATCTATTCGAGCTTACGAACTATGGGGGTGAGAAAAATGTGTGTACTCTCTCTTCCCCGGGTTTTCGCGTCTCCAGGCGTCCACCCAGAAGGCTTTTCTCAAATGTGCCCTGATCCCTTTGCTGGTTGGGTTTTGTCTAAAGGCCAATTTTTTAGACGTGTCCACCTGTTCCCAGATTTGATTGAGGTCTCCCCCTACAATCAGCCTCCCCCTCTGTAGTTCCACAATTTTCTGCATTAGAAGTCTAGTGACTTCCTTTGTTGACCCTGGAGGAAGATAGATCGATGCCAAGGTGATGGGTAATCCCTCCAGGTCTCCGGAAAGGATCACTAGGCATCCCTCTGGGTCTGAGTAAGTGAAGGTTGTTTGAAATTGAATGCTTCTGGATATGAGGATAGCTACATCTTGCCTCTTTTTTTGCCTGTATGATGCTGCAGCTACCTGGCTGAATCCCAATTTCTGCAGCTTCTGGTGCTCCCCTCTATTTAAATGGGTCTCTTATAATAATACAAATGAGGGTCTTTGTCTCTTTATATCTGTCAAGATCTTATACCTCTTAATTGGATTATTTAATCCATTGACATTATGTGAAATAATTCTTAAAGTAGCTTTATCTGTCATTTAGAAATACATATGTATTATCTTGTGTTAATATTCCTTTCCTGATTCTCAGTATTTTACTCTGTCCTCCCCATGTCTCTGTCCCTCTCAATGTAAGCCAAAGTTCTTTACATAGTCTGCGTATTTCACTAAGATGGTACACTGTATGTATGTCCTTAAAATTTCTGAGCAACATGCAAGCAACAGCAAACATACGATACCGTAACTTTAAAAAACCCCAAGATAATACCAACCCATTAAACTTACCATAAAGTAAAGAACTATGTACATAATGACCCCCAAGGTAGGGGAACAATTTCTCATGTTCCCTGTAAACTCGGGTTACGAGCACCCAAGTTGGAGGAAAGGAGATCAGTGCCCTGTCTCGTTCCTCCTGGACCCTAATTATATCGGGTCCTGGCCTGATGTATTGGCCTGTCGTCACCATTTTTATCCCGTCGGATCAATAATGACTGGGGTAGCCTCCCTCTGCCCAGTTAGCAGGGGATTTGTCAGCTCCACCATGCTCATGAGGAGGAGTCTGAAAAAGTAGCAGAATCATGAGCACTTGAACAGAGGCTCCCCTGACCTCTTCCCAGCCCCTGAAATATTTTGTGATTAACTCAGAGCAAATTCCTTCTATTTCTATTCTTTCCATTTCTGAGCAACTGATTACTAAAGGGGAGGCGAAAACTTGTCATCCCAAGTGCTTCTATGGATTTAAAGGTTCAGTAAAACCACATTAGGATAAAAGGCCATGCTCCTCACCCCTATCCTATATCGCCCTGCAACTTTTCTTTTAACTGATCAGTATTTAAATAACCATGCACATATGGATAATAACATTGAGGTTATAACTCAAGAGAGCGACAAGCTGCTGGACCCGGGCGAGATCCAGAGCTCCCTGATTGCCTCCTCCCCTCTCCCCTCATCACACTCAGAGTTAGTGCTTCATTAGACATCTACGAGGTCCCAAATTTAGTCAGAACTCCATTTAAAGATTTATCCTACAACCTCTCAGGAGTTAGTTCCAGTGCTCACTGCACGGAGGGAGGGGGGGATCGTGATTCTCTGTTAGTGCCCTCCATTCAACTGCCTTCATCTCTCCCCCAACTGCTCCTCGACGCTTCGTGTGTGGGTAAGTTCGTGCAGCATCCTTTTTATATCTTGCATGGTGTGCGATGCCGACGACTCTCCAGGTTTTCTATTGTTTTTCCTTGAAAAAGATTTCCACTGTGCTTGGGTACGTAGATGTTGGTCTTTTTGCCTCGTCACAGGTTGAACATCGTGGCCCTTGTTCTTCAGGGCT
Source organism: Neoceratodus forsteri (assembly GCA_016271365.2). Taxonomy (NCBI): domain Eukaryota; kingdom Metazoa; phylum Chordata; order Ceratodontiformes; family Ceratodontidae; genus Neoceratodus; species Neoceratodus forsteri. Next base: position 887,675,785 of record CM057458.1, read on the forward strand.
TGATATGCTTCCTCAGAAGTTTGGTACAGTTCTGTGCCAGAATCCCAGTAGACCCGGAGACGAGAAGGGTAAGAGGTCTGGAATCGAACTCCTAGTGTCCTCAGTTTGCGCAAAATAGGAGTGTAGGATAATCTCTGTTGTTGTATGGTAGGCGGATAGTCTTGATCAAAAAACAATCTTGCTCCGTTGTATTCTACTATTCGTTGTTTCCACGCCGTCCTTAAGATTCGTTCCTTATCTCTATAACTGGAAAACTTTGCCACGATAGATCTGGGCCTTGCTGTCACCGAGGTGGGTTTGGGCACTAAAGCTCGATGCGCCCTTTCAATTTTAAAGTTGAAGGCCTGTGGTAGATCGAGTACATGCCTCAGCAAGTCTCCTAGGAATTCACATGTATCTCCGGTTTCAGCCGCCTCTGGTAAGCCATAAATTCGTAAATTGTTTCTTCGGGATCTACCTTCAAGATCCAGGCATTAGTGTTTAACAAGTCCTGTTGCTGAGCGATGCACTCAACTGCTTGAGAGAGGCGCATCAGATCGTCTTCCGTTGTTGAAATTCTCTCCTCTGTTGCGGTAATTCGATTCTCAAGTTTAAGGATATCATTATGCAGTTGTTCGAACCCTCGTTTCGTATCTGACCTTGATTGTTTTATTTCTTCTAATAGAGTCTCAAATCTAGTTCGAGATAGTGTTTCTAGTGAGTTACACATTTTTAATACAAGTAAAGCACTGTATTTCATACACTAGGCACCACATAATAGCACAACTGTTCTCCTCACCCAAAACAAACCCTGAAAACTTCTATATTTTCTCTCCAACCACCGCAAAGCACACCAACCCACGCTTACAGCAACAGCGTGGAGCCGAGCAAAACTCGTTCCTAAACGAGTTACACATATTTTAAAAAAATGCCAATAAACCATCGTTCTTCATACACATGACTCCACAAAATACCATAAATGTACTCACAACCTGAAATGAGCACTGTAAGATTATCTATTTTTCTGTCTAAAAGCTGAAGCGTGATTCCAAGTGTGCGTATTAACACCTCTCCTAATGCGCATGCCTGGAATTCTGCTTCACTTTTTTAACAGAAAAATACATAACTTGCAGTGCTAGTTTCAGGCTCTCAGAACATTTATCCTATTCTCTACTGCCATATCTACTCTTATGATAGTAATAACATTCAGTTGCTTGGAGTATGCTACTTAAAACCTGCTTCTGTGGATCATTAAGCCTCGGCTTCGTCTCGGCGTTTTATCATCCACAGAAGCAGGTTATTGCTTTGTATACTCCAAGCAACTGAATGTTATCACTTAAACAAACAAATGGCATTAAAGGAAATACAAAACATGAAGAATATTGAAATAAAAGAGGTAGATAAGGGAGGCAAAATTGTGATTTTGAACAAAAAATAATATGAGAGTGAAATCTACAGACAGCTGGATGATACAGTGAGTTATAGAAGATTACATTTCAATCCAACTCAAACCATTAAGATGAAATTGGACTCCTTTTTGGATGAGTCTGAATTCAAAGGATGTATTACAAAAAAAGAGAAGGAATATGCGACAGTAACTTTTTCTACTATTCCTACTATTTATACTTTGCCTAAAATTCACAAGGACCAGACCAACCCCCCCGGCCGACCAATCATATCGGGAATTGGTTCTCTTACTGAGAAGTTGCCCACTTTTGTGGATTACTATTTAAGGCAGTTGGTAGTTACCCAAAAGTCTTACTTAAGGGATTCTATGGATGTGTTGGCAAAACTAGGGGGCTGGTCTGGTCCTCTGAATACATATGGCTCATTACCAACGTAACCAGCCTCTATACATGTATTAACGTGACTTTGGACTCCTGGCATTGGAATATCATTTATGCAACAATCCAATAGCTCAGAACTTTCTGAAGGACTTTATTTTAGAAGCAGTAGAATTTATTTTGTGCAACAACTACTTTATTTTTGATCGGAAAATATTATTTACAGATTACAGGCACTGTAATGGGGACCATTATGGACCGATCTTATGCAAATTTATTTATGTCTTGGTGGGAAGAAACTTGTGTTTTCAGTGCAACTAGGAATCCTTTTCTTGCCAACATTTGTTTTTGGGGCAGATTCATTGATGACCTCATTGTGGTATGGAAGCGAGATGCACCTTCAGCATCTAACTTCATAGATTACATCAATATTAATGATGTGGGTTTACATTTTACTTCAGATACACATATAATGGAAATTTAATTTCTTGATTTAGTACTGCTGGGTGCTGAAGGAGAAAATGTTCAGAGTAAAGCATTTAGAAAGCCAACTTCTGGCAATATGCTTTTACATGCTACAAGTGCCCATCTGTCACATATCAAAAGGGGAGTACCTTATGGTCAGTTTTTACATATTAGATGGAATTGTTCAAGTTTGATAGAATTTGAAAAAGAAAGTCAAAAAATGAAAACTAGATTTCTTTCTCAGGGTACACTGATAAATGTATTGAGCAGGCTTATAAAAAAGCAAGAAATATGAATCGAGAACTTCTACTTCAACCTAAAATGACTGCAAAGACACCTGTTGACTTACAACTGATCACTTTTGTTACTGAACACAATAGAATTTCAGGCACAGTTGCAGATATTATTGTTAGACGTTGGGGAGTTTTACAGGGAGATGTGGATTTAAGGGATTTTTGTACACATAAATCTAGAATTTCTTTTCATAGGGGTTCTAATTTGGCTGATTCCCTAACAAGTAGCCTTTACATAAAATATTAGTCACCAAAAACTACTTGGCTACCAGCTCAACCTTTTGGCTGCTTCCGTTGTGGACATTGCAATATTTGCAAATTTTGCTCACAGGGATCAGTCTTCTTTCACCCCCATAAAGAACATAACAACATTGAAATTGCACATTTTATTAATTGCTCAGCAGTAAATGTTGTATATGTTGTACAATGTACATGTCCTCTTATTTATGTAGGCAGAACTAAAAGAACACTTAGAGAGCACATGCAGGAGCATGTGACAGCAATACAGGAACCAGAACCAAATACTCCCATTGGCCTTCATTTTGAAAGATGACACAATAAAAATACTAGAGAATTCAAATTTATGGGTGTAGACCATATTAAAGAAAATATAAGAGGTGGTGACAGACTAAATAAATTTTCAAAACTTGAACAAAGATGGATTTATACTATGCAAGCACTCTTTCCTATGGGCTTTAATGACTGCCTGGCTGGTACAGTTTTTCTTTAATCCCTTTCTCCACCCCTTCTTCCCTTTTCTTTCTTCCTCCCCCTCCCCCCATCTATTTTCATTAGTGTTGGGAACTACTTTTTCTGCATTTGCCATCAGTATTATATAAAGACAACTCTTGTGCTGCTTTTGGGTAAACACACCTTAGTTCATTTATGTGTATTTAATAAAACATATGTATATGTGTATGTATATGCAATCATATGTGTGTATATATTATATATATATATATATATATATATATATATATATATATATATATATATATATGTATATATACACTCAAATGTTGGAATTATTTAAAAATAGATGTGTGCTGGTTGGCTCTTTATGAAATTTTTAGGAGGATTAACAATTTAAGAAGATTGTGCCTGTACTGATGTTGTACATGAGTGTTTTGGGATATTTGTAACAAAAATTGAATAAGAAAAAGTAACAATTGTGTAATGCACTTTATGATGCTGTCACTTTAAATGTTTTTTGAATAAATACCACCAGGCAAGCACTCAGGACACACCCCCTCACGAAAAGTCACGCCTTGGACTTGAAGCGCTGGGTAGCAGCCACGGGCTCCGGCTGTTCAACCTTACCAACATGGTGTTTTTTCTCATTTGTGTTCAGAGAGTGCCGCTTGCTTTGTGCCTTTTTGCTTGTTTCATTTAGCTGCACCGACATCTCCAGTGACGCTCCTTACACTTGTGTTTTTGCCTTAAGAACAAAATTAATTTGGACCAAATAGTGCACTTTTTTCTTTTCTTTTTCTTTTATAAGTTGAGTTTATGGTATTATTGTAATTGGGCACTACATGGGATGGATTTTAGGGGACATTAATTTATGTGAATAGTGTTATGTGTGTTTAGAAGTAGTTGGATTAATTTCTTTTATTTTGTTATCATTATTTGGGGTGGGTTAATTTTGGGAGTTTTATCTTATTTTTGTTTAAATGTGTTAAACAGGTAAGAGCACTGTGAAGTTAAAACCCTTTTTCCGGCCTGATCTGAAAGTGTATAACAAATATACAGTATCACATCATGACATACAAAAACAAATTACATCAATTACATAAAAAATAAACAAGATACAAAAATGACCATGCAAGACAGGATGACATTAATGATAAAATTTGCAAACATCATTACAAGATAAATATTCTTTCAACCTTGATTTAAACACTTGTAGTGACATTATGGTTCACAAACTACTGGGAAGATTATTCCAGAAAACTGGAGCAGCAAAAGAGAAAGAACAAAAACCCGTTTTAGATTTACATAGTGGAGTTGTTAAAAGAATGCCAAATGTAGACCTCAAACTTGCAACTGGGGTATGAACCGTAATGAGATCCTGCAAAGGATAATATAAATTGCTATGAATTGCTCTAAAAATCTGACAGCCTAAGAAATAGATAAACTTACTACCTGGAGATAGACACCCCAACTGAGAATAAAGTAAACAGTGATGTAAACTTGAAGAAAGGGCCAAAACAAAATGGCATGTGTTATGATATGCTACTTTCAAAATATTACTTTCTTTAATCCCAAGATTACAATAGAGACTTTGCGGGTGGGCAGGAAGCTGTTCCAGCAGTCTCCCCTCATCCTACTTGGGCTGTGTTATGCAATGCCAGGTCGATTAGGAACAAGACTGCAGTAATAGCAGACTTGATTTCCTCAGTAGATCTGCCATGCATCACATAGACTTGGCTGGATGAAAATGCTGCGCCTATTTTGGAGGCAGCAGTGTTGGCCAAGTACTCTGTGATACACAACCCAAGGCAGGAAAACAGTCGCTGGTGTGTGGTCATCTGTTATAGACCCAGTCTGGGCCTCACAGTGCTACCAGTGGGTTCTACTGGGTCATTTTCATGCATTGCTGCATGGGGGTGGGGTCTGGGTGCAGACTACAGGATCCTCCTGGTTTACAGCCCTCCCAGTGGGGGGGGGGGGGTTCTGTGGGAGTTCGGAGATTTTATCACAAGCCTGGTGTTGGAGACTCCCAGATAGTTAATTCTGGGGGATTTCAATGCCTGGGTTGGTGACAGGCTCTCACCATTTGGCCACAATCTCCTGCAGATTATGGTCGCCCTGGGCTTGTCACAGATTGTCACCTTTGCAATCCACTCATGCTGCCACACTCTAGACCTGGTGTTCACCTTGGGTTTTGGAGCTGATGACATCAGGATTGATCTGATTGTTTGGTCGGATCATAGCACCATGAGATTCACATTTGGGGCCCCCCGGAAGGTCTGGCCTATGTGGAGATAGTCCAGTATTACCCTTTAAGGGTTTTACACCAGCTGGTCTACAGGCGATGCTGGACCTATTGAATGTGGAGGCTGTGTGTGCGAGTGGGCCAGAGAAAGCTGTGGTGGCTTATAATGGGGCTGTTGGGGTGGTCTTTGACTCAATTGCACCTGTTCTTGCCTGACCTTTGTCTACTCACCAAAGGTTCCCTTGGTTTGATGGGGAGCTTAGGGAGTTAAAGACTAAGGGTCACAGGTTAGAGCAACGTTGGAGGAGTTCTGGCGTGATGGAGGACAAATCGGCCCTGAGGACATATTATGCTGTCTATCAGGGGGCAATTTCCTGAAGGAAGGCTGATTTTTGTCTAGGGAGATTACTGCGACAGAGAACAGACCAGCTCAGCTCTTTCACACTGTAGATAGGCTATTACATCCAGACTGTCTTCATGTGGGAGGAGTGGGTTCAAATATACAGTGCATTGAGTTTGCTCTGTTCTTTGCTGACAAGCTGTCCTCTGTCAGGGCTGGGATCTCCTCCAGTGCTACCCAAAGGGATTGTGGGGTCCATCTGGGACCGTATCATGGCACCCCTCTAGTCTGGGCTGAGTTCAATCTGGTTGGAGTGGAGGAGGTGGCAGACATAATCCTGATGCTGTGTCCAATATATAGTGACTTTGATCCAGGTCCAACCCATCTTTTGGTCAGATGTGTGGACCTGATAGGCCCTGGGGTTGCTGGGATTGTCCAGAGTGTGGCGAGATAAGGCCATACCTTATTGTTTTGGTCATGTTTTATATAATTTTATGCATATAATGCATCAGAGATGCCCATGGTGGCCAGTGTAACTTGCAAGGGATCATGGGTGCAAAGAAAAGCCATGGACCCAAGCATGATGTTGTAACTCTTGCTACTGGGTGGAGAATCTGTCAGCTGCTAGGCAGGGACTAGAGTTAATGAAATCATATAAAAGGAGGCAAAAGAATAATTAAGCAGAGCTGGCCAGCAGGCACATCCATTTGTGTCTGAATAGGCCACAGCATCCAGAGGTGCCTGGATATCTGGCTTTCCTTTGTCTCTGCAAGGCTTTCCTAAGCTAATCTCATTACCATTAAATGGGCTAACATTTAAGTAAATAGCTATACTGAATGTAGCTTAATTACAGATATTTCCAAGGAAGGAGCCTGGAATTTCCCCTAGAATTCTGGTTTAAACCAGTTGACTTACTAACATACTAAAATGGCAGCAGAATAGACCTAATGGTCTTTCGTGTCTGCTCGTTTGGTCATCCCCCACCCTGAGAGCTGACCTTGCGGCCCCCCTCACCCTCTCTGGCTTCTCCCTTCCCAGTCCCGGATAGTCTCGCTGCACTGGGCTTTGCTTTCAGAACCCTTCCCCTGTACCTGTCCCAACCCCTCCTGAACCCCTCCACCGTCTCTGCCTCCACCAGCCCCTTGGGCAGTGCATTCCATGGCTCCACCACCCTCTCAATAAGTAGCACCTCCTCCTTTCTCCCTAGATCTCCCCCCTCCAACTTCACCATGCCCTCTAGTTTGCCCCCCTCAACCTTCAGAGCACCCTGACTGCTCCTCTCTAGTTACCCCCTTCATGTACCTGAAGACCTCTATCATGTCCCCCCGGTCCCTTCTCTCTTCCAGTGTGTACATATTTAGCTCTTTGAGCCTCTCCCCATAGGTCCTGTCCCCCAAGCCCCAGATCATTTAGGTTGCCCTCCTCTGGACCCTCTCCAGAAGTTCAATGTCCTTCTTTAAGTGTGGCCTCCAAAACTGCACACAGTACTCTAGGTGCAGCCTCACCAAGCAGTTATACAGAGGGAGTATCACTTCCCTTCTGGAGATGATCCCCCTAGCGATGCATCCCAGCATCCTGTTGGCCTTGGCCACTGCCTTCCTACAAGTCTCCGAGTTGTTCATCCTGACATCCACCACCACCCCCAGGTCCCTCTCAGCCATTGAGACTTGTAGCATCCCCCCCACAAGGGTGTACACTTGGCCCGGGTTTCTGGCTCCCAGGTGCAGTACCTTGCATTTCCCTGCATTGAACCTCAGCTTCCACTTTCTAGACCACCTTTCCAGAGCCTCCAGGTCCCCCTGTAGGGCCACCCTCCCCTCCTCCCCATCCACCACTGCCCCCAGTTTTGAGTCATCTGCAAAGAGACTCATCTCACTCCTGATACCTTTCCTTATGTCAGAGAAGTAGGTGTTGAACAGCAGTGGCCCAAGGACCAATCCATGAGGGACCCCACTAGTGATCCTCCTTGGGGATGAGACTAACCCACCAACCATCTGGTCCTGGAGCCAATTGCCTATCCATTGATCATCTGGTTCCCCACCCCCATTTCTCCCAGCTTATCCAACAGGCCCCCATGAGGAACAGAGTCAAACGTCTTGCTGAAGTCAAGAAAGAGGATGTCCACCAGTCTACCCAGGTCCAAGGCACTCGTCACCCAGTCATAGTACTCCACAAGGTTTGTCTGACACGATTTCCCCAGGATGAATCTATGCTGTCTATCGTCCCGGCACCCCAACTTTTCCAGGTCCCCCCAGCCTCTCCTTGACAATGCCCTCCATCACCTTGCCCACCACCGATGTCAGGCTGATATGTCTGTAGTTCCCTGCCACCTCCCTTGATCCCCCCTTATGGATAGGCACTATATGTACCACCTTCCAGCCCTGGGGCACCCACCTTGCCCTCAGAGAGATGTTGAAAAGCTCCACCAGGGTTTTTGCCAGGGCATCTGCCAGTTCCCTCAGCACTCTGGGATGTAATGTATCTGGCCCCGGTGCTTTCTCCATCTTAAGGGACCTGAGGGTTTCCCTCACTCTCTCTGCCATGATTTCCACCTCTACTACCTCATCCCCCTGCTTTGCCTCCCCCCCTCCTGACAGTGATGGCCCCCCTTCTCCCCAGACCCGTCAATCGGAAAGGGTCCCCCCCTCAGTTTCACCATCTCCTCCCATGTATGATGCAGCCCCCACATTTTCCTTGGTGAAAACTGAGGCAAAGTACTCATTTAGTACCTCTGCCTGCTGCCCCAGTCTTGTGCTCATCCTTCCCCTGTTTTAATCCTGCTAATCTGCCCCTTCACCCTTAATTTTTCCCCAATGTATCTAAAGAACCCCTTGTTCCCTCTCCTAATTTCTCTGACCAGGTTCTGCTCCTTCCTTGCCTTAGCCACTCTCACCACCCTAGTGGCCCTTCTGGCCATTAGCTCATACTCTCCTCGATCTCTTTCACTCCTTGAGCACTTGAAATGCCTATAGGCCACCTTCTTTCCCCTCACCACCTCCTGAACCTCCCTGGTCCACCAGCAGGGTTTCTGCACCCTACCGCATTTTTGTCTTACTCTTGCACAGGTGCTGGTAGCATCCTGCACCCCCCTCCTGATGATTTCCCACTTACTGTCAGCGTCCATGTTTGGCTCTATCCCACCCAAATGCTCCTTAAGGATCCTTCCCATTTCCTTGAAATCCATCCCTCTGAAGTCAGTTACCTCCATCTTTGTGCAGCCTTCTACCCCTCCTAGATCCAGGCAGAACCAGACTGTGGCATGGTCACTTCCCGCCAAAGGTTCTTTTACCTCCAGGCCCCCAATCTGGTCACTGTCTGCCAGGACCACATCCAGTATCCGCATCTCCCTGGTTGGTTCCCCCACCTGCTGAGTTAGGGAATGCATCCTGAAAGACATCCAACAACCTCTGTTCCCTGGCCACCAAGGATGTCATAGTCTCCCAGTCCATTCCTGGCATGTTTAAGTCCCCAACACCACCATCCTTCCCTGCCCAATCTGCAGTGTCTCCCAACATCTGCCTCCAGACTCTCCTCCAGCTCCTCCGCCAGCAGGGGTTCTATACACCACTCTATTTTAATCTCTTGCCCCCCTTGTTTATCAAGGTATTCAAATCACCTCCACAGTTCCCTCTGCCTCCTCCAATCCTCCTATGCCAATGCAGATTTTGACTATTATTGCTACCCCTCCTCCCCTTCCCTCCCCCCGTCATTCCTGAATATGGTGCAACCCTCCAGGTTCAGGTCCCAGTCATGCCCTGCGGTGGCCCAGGTCTCAGTGACCGCTGCCACATCCACCTCTCCCTCAGTTAGCATCACCTGGAGCTCAGGCATTTTATTGCCCAAGCTCCTGGCATTTGGCAGGACTACCTTCCACCCTTTCCCTATACTTCCATTTCCCCCGCTCACGTTCCCATGGGGATTCCATCTTCCCCTGGTCTGCACCTTACCAATCGGCCTTTTCCCACATTCCTCCAGCTCTCCAGGGGGGTGGAGACAGAGTTCCTTCTTTATCGGTCCCCTCTCGACAGCCTTTTCTCCCAGACTTCTGAGACTTTTTTTTCCTCTCATATTCAGAACTGCATATTTGTGTTTTATAATAAAATACTAAAAACTGATTGGTTGTGTAGCCATAGAAACAGAATGCTAGCCAACCACAGTACAAGCCACTGTCCACTGGACCTGCCCTTTGAGAAACCTTATAGAACAAGGGAGAAAGACTGTATCTGAGTCTTTTAGCCTTTGACCTTTCAGAATTAGCCTTTTGCATTTGGGGACCCTGCCAGGACAGCAGAGACAATTTCTGTTCAAGTCATTTCTCCTGGACCACCAGAGCTAAGACTTCAACTCCCACTTCTAAGGACACTTTGCACTTCAAAATTCAGCAATTAAGGACTCAAGGTAGAACTTTAATCTCAGAGTTTTAAAGTGTAGGTTTTTATGTATACTTTCCTTTTAATTTTCAATATCAGGTAACCAATGCCTAAATTATTTGTCTTTATGTTATTTACTGAATTTATTAATTAATTCGTAAAGCTTTTTGCTTACTTTTAAGATAATTCTGCCAGTGTCATTTGTGTGGGTTGCCTTGGGATAGTTGTTCAAACTATACTATGCCTATTTGACTGTTTTAAGGCCAAACACCACCAAAGTGAAGTACCACTAGGGACTTCATGATGAAAGGAGGTGAGAAAATATGAAGGGTCTCAGGAGAAGCCTGTGGGGGTTTGAACTGAGCTCTGCATTTCTGGGGAAAGACATATAATAGGGTGTATAGGGCCACCTGAAGCCTATACACACCTGTGACTTTCTGGTTCATGGTGCAGTGGCTGAGAGAGTTCTATCCCTGGAACACAGACTCAAGACTGTATTTGTACCCCCTCACATGGAGTGAGGGTACCCTGAGATTATCTGGTGTATGCTGAGTTGTGAAAAAGCAAGCACGCTAAAAGGACAGAGAAAGGGTACCCCTGACCCCCCATCACAAGACGGATTTTTTCACTGTGACGTAGAGAATCCCGCCTCATGGGAGTGGGCTTGTGACAGATTTGGTGAGCTGAGGTGCGACTAGCGAACTGTTTGAACAACCACACACAAAGAGGGCAGAAATTTGGAAAAAGGGAAAATTAGTTACAAGATATAGTTCCCCACCTTTTTTTTTCTGCAAGTAAAAGGCAGACTAGTGGTAGTGTAGAAAAGAAAGATGACTTTCAAGTACAGCGACTACAAAAAAAATGTTAAATTATAATTTATTAACAAGGAATAATAAAAGGAAATGTGAAATAACATGTGATGGAATTTAACTTTTTACTGAGCATTTTATGTACAGCTGCTGGATAGATGTTATCTTGTTTTAACCTCCCTTCAAAGCTATTTATATTGTTCAAACTGACATTTCTTTTTTGTAATAATTGTGATGATAAATTTTAATTTTGTCATACAATAAACTGAACTGAACTGGACACTGTAGAAGAGCCGAAACAGCTGTGCCAGGAGAGAAGGGACCAGTATGAGGGGTGCAATAAGAAGCACCTCATGGAAGTCCTTGAGGCAGCCAATGAACAGGTGGCAGACTGGGATACCAAGTCACAGCTGGTGACTGAAAGGGACCAGACCTTGGGCATGTGGGTGCCAAGGGACATCGCAGTGTCCAGTCCCAGGGAGGAGGACAGCGAGACCAGAGTTAATCCACAGCCACAGCACCAGGGCAAGGCCAGCACAGAGCTGGAGCTGGAAGGGATCAGGCTGCAGCTGGAGCTGAGGAAACTGGAGATGCAAGAAAGACAGCATCAGAGGGAACTTGCCATGCAAGATAGGCAGCTTCAGAGAGAGGCGGAGGAAAAGCAACACCTGAGAGCGGCCGAGGAAAAAGAAAGGCAGCTTCAAAGAAAGGCTGATGAAAAACAGCACCAGAGAGAGTTTGAACTGGAGAGACTAAGATTCCAACAACCCGCGCCAGAGGAGATAAGTGGCAGGGGTGAACCTGAAACTCCAGGGCAGGAGTATAAGTTAAATTCTAAATTAACTGCTGAATTTAAAGAAGGGGAGGATATGGATACATTTTTGAATTCATTTGAAAAGGTTTGTATCCGGGCAAAGATACCCCAAGAGGTCTGGAGCTTTCAGCTATCCCTGCTGCTTATTGGGAAAGGGTGTGAGGCGCTAGGCCAAATGGATAATGAGGACAGTAGAAACTATGAGAAACTTAAAACTACTTTACTTAAAAGGATGAACTCACTCCTGAGGTCTACAGGGTTAAATTCCTTAAACTCCAAAAAAGCCCTGACATGAGCTTTGAAGAACTAGCCACAGTGCAATGGCAGTTTTTAAAACGTTGGTGGGAGGGGATGCAAGCAAATGCGGTGGGGAAAATTGAGGAGCTTATACTTTTAGAGCAGTTCTTTTGGGCTTGCCCAGTGGAGCTGAAAACCTGGCTGGAGGACTGAGATCCGAAAAGAGCTCAGCAAGCTGCTGAGCTCTCTGATCGCTATGTCAGGAGCAGACCTGCTCTGAAAGGAAGTCGGGGAGCAAGTGCTGCAGCGCAGAAAGGGAAAAGAATGCCTTCAGGGCAGCTAAAACCCTCAATGTCTCCGCAGAAAGGTGGAAGCCCCAAGTTACCAAGAAGGGATGTCTTGGAAAAAAATAGTGATGAATGCTGGTTTTATAAGCAGCCAGGACATTTTGCTAGGCAGTGTCCTAAAAAGGCACAGAATGGATAAAATGTCCCTCGAAAGGAGGTGGGAACACTGTGTATCCCTGAGAGTATGCCTGTGAACATGAGGGAGCGCATACACTCAGTTACTGTAAATGGGGTGCAGGCCCATGGGTTAAGAAATATAGGGGCATCTCTTACCCTGGTAAAAGGGCATTTGAGCCTGAACGGCTTATACCTAAATAGTTTGTTACTGTGAGGGGATTCACTGGGGAGGAGAAAAGCCTGCCTCTAGCTAGTGTTCTCCTGGATTGGTGTGTGGCAGGAGAGAGGGTGCAAAAAGTGGCAGTGGCAGACAACCTTGCTTTGAATGTGATTATAGGGAATGATCTACAGCAGGAGGTGGTGTGTGCAGTTTCCTGCAGTTAGATGGCTAAGGCCCCTTGTAATTCTCTGAACATCATAGAAGCCCCTGTGGAAGAGAATAGGAGGCTGGTTCCCCAGCCTGTGTCTTCTGACATGGAGAATAGTGAAAGGGAAGTAGGACTTCCCCAAGTAGCTGTTCACCAAACAGCTACAGAGGGTTACTCTGAGGAGGGAGGGACAACCAATAATCAGAAGGTTAGGGATGGCAGCGTCTCTGAATGCCCTGATGCTAGAAATATGGACCCCAATTTAGGAACTGAGGGGGACATGTCCCATGCTTTGGGAAAATGTGAAGATTTTGCAGCTGCTCAGATTATTGACCCTAGTTTGAAGAGGCTGAGGGCTTGTGCAGAATATGATGGGACACTGGGAAGAGACATAAGACATAGTGTATTTTGGGACCAAGATCTGTTGTATACACAGGACGTGAGGACAGAGGGAGGAGTGATGGGCAGGCAGTTTGTCGTTCCCCAGGAATATCGTGAGCGATTGCTCGAGGTCCCCCATGACATCCCCATGTCCAGACATCTGGGCATCACTTCCACCATGCAGCGACTGGCCCAAAATTTAAATTGGCCCAACTTCATCCAGCAGGTGAAGGAATATTACAGGTCTTGTCACTGGTGCCAACAGATAGGAAAGGCAGGTAGTAAAACAAAAGCTGCCCTTCTTCCCTTGCCCATTGTGAAGGAGCCATTCCAGAGGGTAGAAATGGATATTGTGGGACCCTTGAATACCCTAAGCTCTTCTGGAAAGAATTTTATCCCGATGGTGGTTGATTACACCACCCAATACCCAGCGGCAGTCACCCTCTCCTCCATTAAGACGCTCAAAGTGGTAGACACCTTGCTAGGGATTTTCTCCCATGTCAGGTTTCCACAGGAGGTTATCTCTGATCAAGGGGCTAACTTCATGTCAGACCTGATGAAGTCTTTGTAGAAGAAGTATGGGGTGGGGCAAAGATGCACAACACCTTATCACCCACAAGCCAATGGGCCTGTGGAAAGGTTTAATGGTACCCTAAAATCAATGCTCCAAGCATTTGCTGAACAGCATGGGAGGGGCTGGGAGAAATACCTTCCCCACTTGTTGTTCACATACAGGGAGGTGCCCCAAGAGTTGACAGGGTTCTCCCCATCAAACTCTTACACGGACGTAGGGTGCGTGGGCCCCTAGACTTGATCTGGGAAGACTGGGAAGGCAGGCATGCCACCCAGGGAACTCCCATAGTGGAGTATGTCCTTAAGTTCAGGGAGAAGCTGAAGGAGCTTATGGGGGTGGCACAAAGCAACCTGTGAGCTGCCCAACAGAAGCAAAAGGTCTGGTACTATCATAGAACCAGAGTTTGCTCGTACAGCGCAGGCCAGGAAGTAATGCTCCTCATTCCAGTCTGGAAGGACAAGCTGCAGGTTGAGTGGGTGGGACAATACAAGGTAGTCTGACAGGCAAATGACGTGAACTATATTGTGGAACTGCCTGATAGGAGATGTACCCATAGAATGTACCACGTCAGTACGATGCAGCCATATGTAAATAGGGCCGATATGGTGTTTGCTGTTTGTAGTCCTGAGGAGGGGACGGACGAAGAAGACCTCCTCCTGGACTAGCTAGAGGAAAGCAAGTGGGAGTCATCAGTGGAGACAATTAAGCTGATCCCCCAGTTGACCCTGGAACAGACCCAGGAAGTGAGGGAGGTTTTAGAGGACTTTGCCCCTTTGTTTACAGCCAAGTCTGGACGAACCCCCTTAGCGACCCATGATGTGGACACGGGGACGCAAGCGCCCATATGACGGACAGCTTAGCAGGTGGCTGAGGCCATCCTAAAGGACATTAGGAGGGAGGTGGAGGGAATGCTGGAGTTAGGGGTAGTCCAGAAATCCCACATGGTTCCACGTGATAATAGCGAAGATTTATCAGCAAGTGAAATAACATTAATTGCCGAAAACAAAATTGGCGATTAGCACTGCACTGAAAACCAAAGCCACGATCACACCACCAAAAGTAACCTGGCTATCTACCTAATGAGTTATGCAGGGGACTATGTCCCCTGCACCCCCAAATAATTATAATCAACTCTGGGGGGGAACTGGGGTAATGAGGAAAACACCTGAGGGGGCTACTCGGGGAGGGACAACTCGTGGGTAGGGATAAGAATTTCGGGGGAATGGAAGGGCATAAAAAAATAAAATAAAACAAAGTGCCAAACATACACCATATAAAAAAACACTCACCCACACACAGTCCTGAACCCAGTACCATATGCATCATGGGTGGTGACCCTAACCAGCACACCAAGTGGCCAGTTCAGCAGTTGCCTATTCAGTTACTTTATTTATCGTGCATTGTATTTCCTAATCAGTCCCTCATATGTGCTATTTTGTCCTTTACACTCACTGTTCCTCACTATTTTGTCCCTTACTATCATTATTCCTTGCCCCTTGCTATTGTCCGATGGTCACTGTTTCTTTGGGCGTGCAAACTGAGTTGTTCATTCTGAGTCACTCAAATTGTGTCTACATATCACTGGACACCATCCCACAGTCCCTGGGCCTTGCCCATAGTCCTCATCCCCAAGCTGGATTGATCTACCTACTTTTGTGTGGACTACTGTGGACACAGTGCAGTCACAGAGTCCGACACCCTCCCAATTCCCCGGACAGATGAGTTGTTGGACAAGTTGGGGGAGGTTACCTACCTAACAACCATAGACCTGACAAAGGGGTACTGGCTGGTGGAGTTGACTGCCAGAGCTAGGGAATGGTTAGCATTTGTCATCCCAATAGGCCTCTTTGAATTTAAGGTGATGCCTTTTGGGATGAAGAACTCCCATTCCGAAGGTTGGTAAACCAGATGTTACAGGGTTCTGAAGAGTATGCAGTGGCTTATCTGGATGATATTGACATCTTCCTACCTGGTCAATATAGTGCACCCATAATGGTGCATGGAAAACAGCACAAGGACTACAGCACAGATCTGGAACAGTGCATGGCACAGCACAACGCATACCAGAACAGCGCAGAGGCAGGGGTCATAAGCGCGCATGGCAGTGGCACAGTCAATCCGACACCATGCACTGCATACACACTGCATGCCCCAACAGTGCAGGGATACATGTTACAAGATGGAGTCATGCAAGGCAACACAGCACATGGCAACACAGAGCCAGGAAAAGACAGGAAATCCCACCCTGTCAACAGACAACCCCAGATTCTGTGTCTTCTTTCCAGGGGGAGGGGGCCCACACATGCGTGAAATGGCCCACAAATAAGCCACACAGGAGATAAGGATCCAGCCGAGCAGCACTTGTGGCACAGTGGGTGTGAGCATGGTGGAAAGCCACAAGGAACACCAGCATTGGAGGTTCACATCCCACAGCTGACAATCGCCGTAGACAGCACCATTCACCATCCACCCAGCAGTTGCCCGCCGCACCCACACCAACGAACAACCACCACCATCCACGGGAGCCAGCCAACATAGACCTCACCATACAACGGAGGACCAGCCAGCACATTTCCAGATGCTACTCGCCACTGGCCTGGGGCCAGCCATGAGGTAAGTGCATTACACAAAACATGCACACACCACTGGGACATGCGGCATTGAAAGGTGCACTGTATATTGACTGGGGCATATCCTTTTATTAGACACATACACAGGACAGCCAGTGAACCTGATGGATAAGAAGGGCATACTGTAAAATGGCTGGGGTGTACATGTTTTACCAGACACCATCACGTAACAGCGCATGCACCAGATGGACAGGAAGGGCACAGTGATGTGGGTGCAGCAGCACCGTAGGCCTAGCTAACAGACGTCCCACCACACAGTAGACCAGTGGTTCCACAGACAGGAGCAGAACTGTGGGCCATGCAGTCATGCCATACCAGTGGTTAGCAGGCCGGATACCTTGCGCTTTCAACAAAGGCATGTGCACACAGCCCTGTGCTATGGGGCCTGCATGACAGTGGCAGGGACACCCACACTGCAGTCTGGCCTGGGCGAGGGCCTGGCAGGCTAGTATCTGGTATCCTGGTTGGCATGCTACACCCGCCCTAACAGTGGAACACAGGGAGGGGGCGAGTGGCATGGCCACCCATGCACAGGGTGTGCTGGAGGGGCGGGGGCATGCCTGAACATGGGTGGGCGATATGGTCATCAGAGGCTTGCCACAGGATCCAGAGTTCACAGTCAGTCTGCCATGTATGGCCATTCGGACATGTGTCACAGTGGTGCAGCTCTGGGCCTGCCACAGACCCCATCCTGGCGGTGTTCAGTAGCACTGTCCTCCGAACTGCAAGGCATTAAGTCAGGCGGCAAAGCATGGCCACTTGTGTAGCACAGTTACTGTCATATGTACTCACCAACTGTGTGAGTGCTGGCTGTACTATAGCATAGTGCACTGGTGGATCCAGTACCATGACCGCAGCTGTCATGTGTTGTAGCACTACACCTGCACAGGCTGGAGGGCCACATGTGAGGTCCACTGTGGATGCCGTGGACTGTTGAGGAGGTGGGGGGGTGGGATGCATTACCAGCCCACCACAGGGTCACACCTGCATGCATGCAGTGACTCCCTGATTGCTGCAGGGCTGGGATGGGGGATGGTGCCTGTGTTGTCCTTAAGTACCTTTTGGCAGGTGGGATGGGCCACACCCCATGCACACACAATGGTGTGCACCTGCACCCTGTTGCGAACCAATGCACTGCCCTAGTGCCTCTGTGCACACCACCAGGGACAACAGGCACCAGGTGCTGCAGGTGTGTGTGTGCACACCTGGCAACAGGTGCTGTCAATCTAGCCCACATCGGGGCTTCATAAAGGGAGCACATAGTGTAGCTGGGTACTCACTCTGTGGAGGCTGTTCATGTGTGAGGATGCCTCTGACATATGTATGCAGCCAGAAGGGCAAGTCCCTACTACACCATGCAGGGTACTTGTACCATCGTGAATGAGTGCACCATGAGCATACCTACTGGAAGTGTGTGGAGTACGAGAAGGCAAGGTGCCCTGCACATGTGCATACATGGTCCAAATAGGTGGTGCACAGCACGGGTGTACACAACCATGTCCCAGCCTTCATGAACATCACAGTCAGGGAGGTCATGGCATTGGTGAAAGACCATGCCCGACGCACCAATGAGCCCTGCAGTGCAGTGGTGGCAGCCTGCACATCAGGTGTATCCACATCCATCACAGGAAGACTGCCTGCATTGCCTCTCATTAAATGAACCTGTGCCAGGGCCAGGACAGTGGCACACAGGCCACCATCACAACCATCAAGCCTGCAGCAGCTTGTGATACCCCCAAGTACATGTCGACAGAGACAGGTGTCCCCTTCCTCCTGCATGACAGTGGCCCAGGGGACAACAGGCTGTTGGTGTTTGCTATATGGTCCACGCTGGCACAGTTGGAGGGGTGTACTACTATACTTGTGGATGGGACATTCAGTGTCACCCCACTGCTGTTCCAGCAGGTATATACAATCCATGGCCTGCTGGAGGGCACTGCATTCCCAGCTGCCTATCTGCTCATGAGTTCCAGGGCCACCACTGCATACATAGCTGTGTTCCAGCAGGTGAAGTCTCATTGCCCTGGCCTTGCACCTGTGGCTGTCCTTACAGACTTTGAACTTGCGGCCATGTGGGCCTTTGCCAACATATTCCCCGGCAGCCACCAGCTGGGCTGTTTTTTCACCTAGCCCAGACAGTGTGGCACCATTGCCAGCGGATTGATAGGTTCATGGCCTGCTCTGCAGAGGGCCCTGAGTTCGCCCTCCATACCCGTATGATTGTGGCACTTGCCATGCTTCACACAGGTTGTTTGCTCAGCTACCCATAATGGTGGTCACTCTCTAGATTTAGTCTTCCTTCTGAGGATTGAGGCCGCCAATTTGGGGGTGGAATCTGTTGGTTGGCCCGATCATTACACCGTGGGGTTCAATTTATCTTCCCCCCCCCATGTAGGCCTGCCTCTGTGGAGATGGTCAGTTACCACCCTTTGCGGGATGTGGTCCCTGAAGATCTGGCGGCAGTGATTGACCTCTTGGAGTTCGTTGATGCCTGCTCAGGTCCAGAGCCATTGGTTCTGGCCTATAATAAGGCCATTTCCTCGGCTCTTGATCTGATTGCTTCGGTCCGTGTTCGCCCCTTCCACTTCGCCCTCGGGCCCCTTGGTTTGATGGGTCTTTGAGGGAGTTGTGGAGGTTGGGACGTAGGTTAGAATGGCGCTGGCGGAAATCTACCTTGGTTACCGACCGTCTTATTTTGTTGGAGCATTACCAGCTCTACTAATCAGCGATTTCCTGTAAGAAGGCAAAATTCCTGTCCAGGGAAATCGCTGTCACTCGGAATCGACCGGCTCAACTCTTCTGAACTGTGGACAGGCTGTGCAACCCAGCCTGTCTGCAGCTCCGTCAAGTTTTTCACAAATTGAGTGTGATGAGATTGCTTGATTCTTTGCGAATAAGGTGGCCGATGTCAGGTTAGAGATCCGTCTGACCCGTTCTATGGGGGACGCTGTTGGTTGGCGCTTGGTCATTATGCCTCTTATTTCCTGGAGTACCTTTGACCTGCCAGAGTTTGTTGATATTATGAGGATTGTCCAGAGGATGCACCCTATGTGCTGTAGTTTAGATCCGGGCCCTACCTCCCTGATTTTGGGATGTAGTGATGTCATTGGCCTGGTCTTGGCTCAGATTGTCCGGTGCTCCTTGGAATCAGGTGAGTTTCCAAGCTCCCTGAAGGAGGAGTGGTGACAACCCTTCTGAAGAAAGTTTATTTGCACCCAGATACTCTAGCTAACTACAGACCCATCTTGAACCTTCCTTTTGTGGGAAAGGTTATCGAGAAAGTTGTGGTGACCCAACTGGAGAACCATTTGACCATCCATAATATATACAAACCTCTTCAGTCTGGTTTTCGTAAGAGGCACAGTACTGAAACTGCTCTGGTTCGGGTGCTTGATGATCTCCTGATGGCGAGAGATCAGAGAAACTGCTCCATCTTGGTACTCCTTGATCTCTCTTCAGCCTTTGACACTGTAGACCGTGGGGTTCTGCTCGAGTGCCTGAGGTCCATCTGTGGACTGACTGCTATAGTGCTCAGATGGTTTTCATCTTTCCTCACCGGTAGAACTCAGACAGTCATCTCGGGAATTTTCTCTTTCGAGTCTTTCTCTCTGCTTTGTGGGGTACCTCAGGGCTCGGTGCTGTCCCCCATGTTGTTTGCAGTGTATATGCTGCCCCTTAGAGGCATTGTAAGATGGTATGGGCTGAGGTTTCACTGCTATGCTGATGATACCCAGCGCTACCTGTCTTTTGCCCCCGACCAGGTTAGTGCTCTCTCAATATTTAACAGCTGCCTCGCTGAAATCCAAGATTGGATGATTTCCAGCAGTTAAAGTTGAACACAGGTAAAACTGAGGTTTTGGTAGTGGACCCAGAATGCAGGACAGAGGGGTTGAGGACTGATTCGCCCTCCGGTTTATTCTTGGAGGCCGCTCAGATCCTCACTTCCGAATGGGTGCGTGATCTGGGAGTGATACTTGACGACGGGCTGACCCTTCATCATCAGGTGTTAGCAATCGTTAAGTTAGCCTTTTACCATCTTAGGAACATTGCCAGGATCAAGCACCTTGTTCCATCCAGTGATTTGCCCATTTTGGTCCACGCCTTTGTGACCTCACACCTTGACTATTGCAGCTCCCTTTACCTAGGGCTTCCTGGGGTTGATATCCACTGCTTGTAGCTAGTGCAGAATGCTGCCGCACGTTTATTGTCTGGGGTATCTAGGAGATCTCATATTACACCATTGCTGCATGATCTGCACTGGCTGCCAGTTCAGTGGCAGATCACTTTAAGGTAGGCTTGCTAACCTACAAAGCCCTACATGGACTTGGTCCTGACTACCTGAAAGAGCTTCTGACTCCTTACACCCCTGTGCGACAGCACCGCTCGGCTGACAAGGGGTTGCTGGAGATTCTGAGGGTTAGTTTGAATTCATCTGGGGCCTGCTATTTAAAGTTTGCTGCCCCAGCCCTCTGGAATTCCCTGCCCCATCAGCTTTGAGAGTGCAGGACTGTGGGGAGCTTTAAGCAGGCACTGAAAACATTCTTATGGAGTAAAGCATTTCCTGATTCGTTGTGATTTTAATTATGTTTTATGGAGCTATATGTGAATCTGTCAAGCACCCTGATACTGTGAAAGGCACTCTATTAAATAAAGCTATTAATATTATTATTATTTGTGCCACCTGTGGATGTCGCTGATGCCTGCACCGCACTGCATGACATGGAGTACATGAAGGCCAATGGTGACCTGTTATTCCAGCTGATGGACTACTTTGAGGACACGTGGGTGGGTAGGCCTGTGGGCCAATCAGAATGGCACAGGCCTCTGTATGTCATCTCCACATGGAATGCAAATGATGCTGCATGGGATGGTACACCCCGGACTACTAATGCCATGGAGGCCTGGCACAGGGGTTTTGCTGCATGCCTGGGGGTGTGCTATCCAAATCTGTGGCGATTCATATGGGTGCTGGGGGCCGAAGAGCAGCTGACCACTGTGAAGCTGTCCAAGCTGTCTGCTGGGAATACCGTGCCAACCTCTAAGAGGCACTATAAGGATGCCGGGAGGAGGATTGCTGCCATTATTGGGGCCTACGGGCAGTGGTCCACTGTAGAGTACCTATGTGGCATGGCTTTTAATCTGTCCCTCCAGGTGTAACATGACTGTGCTGTTGGGGGCTGGGGGGGCTTTTGAGGGGTTTGACTATGTTCACTTTCACTGTTGCACTGTGTGGTTTGCCTTATATGCACCAGTAAACACTATTTGCATGCATGTCTGTTGTCCTGCCTCTTGTTTTTTGCCCACTTAATGTGTGCCTGCTTGAACTGTTTCCCTGTGCAGCCATTTGTCTGTTAGCTGTTTTTGTGTTATCTGTTTTGTATGCACTGTTCTGCCTTTAGCTGTTT
Organism: Neoceratodus forsteri; assembly: GCA_016271365.2. NCBI lineage: Eukaryota > Metazoa > Chordata > Ceratodontiformes > Ceratodontidae > Neoceratodus > Neoceratodus forsteri. The sequence goes on from CM057458.1 coordinate 887,697,636, forward strand.
TTGTTTACAACCTTATGACCCCATGCCTGCCATCTTCAGTACCAGCTGGCAGCAACACTGGTCCCATCTGAAGGAAGTGTTAGGCAGGATACAGAAGGCAGGACTAATTGTTAAAGTCGAAAAGTGCTAGGAAGCCATGGCTGAGGTATCATATGTAGGACATGTAACATAGATCATGCTAATGCTGAGGATGAGGGGATGAGGCTGGGGATTACTGAGGAAGAGAAGGACCTAGGGTGTTGGTAACAGGGAGCATGAACAACTTTGCCCAATGCAGAAAAGCAGCAGATAAGGCAAACAGGATGCTGGGCTGTAGTGCAAGGGGGTTTCTCATCCAGGCATAGGGAGGTGATCCTGCCCTTCTACAGATCTTTGGTCAGGCTACACTTGGAGTACTGTGTGCAGTACTGGCGGCTATATCTGAAGAGTGATATTAATTTACTGGAAGGGATGCAATGGAGGGGAGGGGGTGGACAAGGCCTACAAAGACAGACTGCATGAGCTGAATATGTACACACTGGAGGAGAGGAGGGATGGGGGGATATGATTGAAACATTCAAGTATTTGAGGGGGATAAATGAAGCTAGCACTGAAGGGGTCTTTAAACTGAGGAGGGATAGGGACACGAGAGGGCACAGACTAAGATTGGAGGGTGGAAGATTTAGGAGAGAGATGAGGAGGAGGCACTACTTCATGGAGAGGGTGGTGTCTATATGGAATGCTCTGCCAGAGAGGGTGGTATCATCTAAGACAGTAGGAAGTTTTAAGAGGGAGTGGGACAAAGCAGGCGGGAGGGTCTGGATGGCGGGGGCTGAGGCCATCATGGGAATGACAATTGGGGAGGGGGTTGGGGCAGCTGCAGTCTAGGGTGCTAGCTGCACACTCAGGCAGACATTGATAGACCGGGTGATCTGTTTCTGCCGGCAGATTCATATGTTCACAATGCCAGTGCAGATGGCCTGTCCTGCCAATCAGAGTAAGGGGCTGAACTGGTGGAAACTCTTACTAGAAAGGGGTGTGCTCCCCCCAGGTTCTGTTAAGAAGGTAGGAGTGTGGTGAGATAAGGCCATACCTTATTGTTTTGGTCATGTTTTATATAATTTTATGCATATAATGCATTAGAAATGCCTATGGTGGCCAGTGTAACTTGCAAGGGATCATGGGTACAAATAAAAGCCATGGGCCCAAGAATGATGTTGTAACTCTTGTTACTGGGCAGAGAATCTGTTAGCTGCTGGGCAGGGACTAGAGTTAATTAAATCATTTAAAAGGAGACAAAAGAATAATTAAGCAGAGCTGGCCAGCAGACACGTCCATTTGTGTTTGAACAAGCTACAGTACCCAGAAGTGCCTGGATGTCTGGCTTTCCTCTGTCTCTACAAGGCTCCTCCTTGCTAATCCTACTATTAATAGGCTACCAGTATGGTAAAAAGCTACACTGAGTGTAGCTTAATTACAGATATTTCCAAGGAGGTAGGCTGGAATTTCCCCTAGAATTCTGGTCTAAACTAGCTGACCTCTGAGACTTTTTTCCTCTCATATTCAGAACTGCATATTTGTGTTTTGTAATAAAATATTAAAAACTGATTGGTTGCGTAGCCATAGAAACAGAATGCTAGTCAATCGCAGGGTAAGCCACTGTCCACTAGACCTGCCCTTTGAGAAATCCCATAAAATAAGGGAGAAAGACTATCTGAGCCTTTAGCCTTTAGCTCTTTAGCATTATTCATTTGGGATCTGCCTCTCTGCTCAGGAGAGCAGAGACAATTTCTGTTAAAAGACATTTCTCCTGGACCACCAGAGCTAAGACTTCAACTCCCACTTTTAAGGACACTTTGCACTTCAAAATTCAACAACTAAGGACTCAAGGTAGAACTTTAATCTCAGAGTTTTAAAGTGTAGGTTTTTATGTATACATTCCTTTGTATTTTCAATATCATGTAACCAATGTCTAAATTATTTGTCTTTATGTTATTTACTGAATTTATTAATTAATTAGTAAGGCTTTTTGCTTACTTTTTAGATAATTCTGCCAGTGTCGTTTGTGTGGGTTGGTCAAACTATACTACGCCTATTTGACTGTTTTAAGGCTAAACACTACCAAAGTGAAGTACCACTAGTGACTTTGTGATGAAAAGAGAGGAGGAAATATGAAGGGTCTCAGGAGGAGCCTGTGGGGGTTTGAACTGAGCTCTGCATTTCTGGAGAAAGACACATAATCGGGTGTATAGGGCCCCCTGAAGGCTATACACGCCGGTGGCTTTTTGGTTCATGGTGCAGTGGCCAAGATGGTTCTATCCCCTGAACACGGACTCAAGACTGTATTTGTACCCTCTCGCACAGAGAGATGGTGCACTGGGAATCTCTGTCGTACATTCAATTGTGAAATAGCGAGTGTACTAAAAGGACAGAGAAAGGGTATCCCTGACACCACCCCCCCATCACAAGAGGGATTTGTTTAACTGTGATGCAGAGAATCCCATCCCAATGGAGTGGGCTTGTGACAGTTTTTTTCCTGGTGCCTTGAAAGAGGCATTGGTCAGACCTCTACTGAAAAAACCTTCAATGGACCCGGAGTGTCTCAACAACTACAGGCCTGTCTCAAACCTCCCATTTTTAGGGAAGGTTCTAGAGAAAGTGGTGACCATTCAGCTAGAGATGTGTCTTGCCTCCTCTGCCACTTATGAGTGCTTCCAGTTTGGGTTTAGGTCTGGGCATAGCACCGAGACTGAGCTGGTGATGGTGCTAAATGATCTTCTAGTGGTGAGGGATATGGGATAGCGTATCATCTTAGTCCTCCTCAATCTCTTGGCAGCAATTGACACTGTTGATCATGAGGTGTTGCTGGATCACCTGTGGCACTGGATTAGACTAACTGGAACAGTCATCAACTGGTTTAGGTCCTTCCTCATGGAGAGGGTGCAAAGAGTGATGATGGGGTTAGTCTCATCTGACCTGATGCCACTGTCCTGTGGTGTTCCGCAGGGGTAGGTCCTGGTGCCCTTGTTCACAGTGTACATTCTCCCACTGGGAGACATTATCAGGTGGTATGGGCTGGGTTTTCATTGTTATGTCGATGATACCCAACTACCCTGTGCAACCAGAAATCAGATGGCAGGCTCAGTGATTAAGAACTGCCTAGAGGAGATCCAGAACTGGATGACATACAAATGGCTAAAACTCAGCCTGAATAATATGGAGGTACTAGTGGTGGAGCTAGGTCATCGTTGTGATGGAAGGGGACTTGGGGATCTCCCTGGACTTGTCCTAGAGGGTGTTCCCCTGGTTCCCTCCAATCAGGTAAAGGATCTAGGCATGGTCCTTGATAATGGCCTGATACATGATGCTCAGGTGCCAGCTGTCATAGAGAATGACTTCTACCACCCGAGGAACATTACCCAGATCTGAGTCCTGATACCATCTGACGACTTACCCACCCTGGTGCATGTCTTTGTCACATCCAGGCTGGATTACTGCAATGCTCTGTACCTGGGGCTATCTGGAGGCAACCTCCACAAGCTGCAGATGGTGCAGAACATGGTGGTGAGGTTGTTGATGTGTGTCAAACAATTTGGCCATGTCACACTTGTTCTCTGTGAGCTGCACTGGCTGCCAGTCATGTGGAGGATTGCTGTCAAGGTCAGGTTGCTGACCTATAAAGCCCTGCATGGGGTAGGGGAGACCAGCTTACCTGCATGATCTTCTGATTCTTCATCAACCATCTTGGGTTCTTCACGCCTCTTAGGGTGGCCTCCTGGTGGTTCCCAGGGCTAGGCAGCGGCAATCTGGGGACAGGGCATTCTTGGTTGGCACACCAGTTCTGTGGAACTCTTTACCTCGATATCTCTGGGAGGCAACCTCAGTGGAGGCCTTTAAAAGAAGCCTAAAAATGTAGCTCTTTGAGCAGGCATTTGATCTGGTTTAATTACCAACTACTAACCCGCTCATATTGATTTCGGGTTAATTTATTTAATCTGTTATTAACTTGCTTTTATTGGAATACTGTTTAAATGTTGGATGTGGGATAGGTAAAAAAAAATTTTAATATTAGTCTCTGCTTTATATTTATATGCATATGTTTTTATATGTATTATTGTAAAATGTATGTTGCTATTTTTTTTTTTTGTATGAAGCGCTCTGAGCATCCGGGGAGGAGTGCTATATAAATAAAGTTCCGTCTTTCTTCCTTCCTTTCTTCCTTTCTGCCCTGGAGAGTAATAGGGAGCTTGTTATTAGATAGGCAAGCTTAAAAGGTGCTTTGACTTACAGCAGCAACCAAGGTTGTTTTTTTACCCTGATGTCTTCCCACAAATGCAAGCCTGCTGTAGGAGATTCCTACAGTACAGACTGCACACAGAAGAGTTAAGCTCAGGCTTCTCCAGTGAAAGAAAACCCAAAGAAATGATGGGGTATCTGATTCAAAGTCCACTTTATTGTTTAAAGGACCTGCTACTCCAGAACAAAGCCATACATTTTCGAGCACTCTCCTGTGTTTCTCAAGGCAAGAGAAAGAGCACAGGAAGTCCAAAATATTTAGCTTTGTTCTGAAATGTGAAATCACTAAACAATAAAGTGGACTTTTAATCAGATACCCCAGTCTGGGTTTTCTTTCACTGGAGAAGCCTGGGCTCAACTCTTCTGAGTGCTTTATGTATTTTTCGTTTGAAGCTTGGCTGCATTATCTGGTTGCCATTTATTCCTGAATTACAGTACAGACTGGAAGTTCAAGAGATTGTGGACCATTTCTCTTTATTATATCCCTGCATGGCTCATGTGATTTTTGAGTCAAACATATACAGATACATTTACTATGACCTGGACCAACTAGCCAAGTTTTTCTGAGAACCCACATTGCTAGGGGATGGCCCCAAGAATCTTCATCTGAAGATTCACTGGGTTCTGACTCAGAAGGTTTGGCTGCTGCCAGTGAGTGGATAATCTAAATTTGAATGACTAAACTTTGAAATATTATAATATGTCTTTCCTTGCAAAGTGGCTCATTTTAATGATAAACTTGAAATCATGATTTTTGTTGGATTCTGATCTAATAGACTGCGCCTCCTTTGTGAGTGGCTATACTCTTGTTTGATTAACGGATACGTCTTTAACAATAACATTGATGTATGTAGTAAATACAAATACTCTTTGTAGAATGGTTATGCCTAAGAAAAATCTTTAACATATGACTAATCAGCATTCATTTTTGCCAGATATGACACATTTTATTTGTCAAAGGTAAATAGCATTTTTTGGCAGATACGGACCACTTGGCCCACCCAATCTGTCCATTTTGTCCCTGTCCATGTTGTTACCACAGATCCTCCTTCATCTTTGGCTACTTTCCCTCATGTGTGAGAAAATATTTACTTTGTGCTTGTCTAACTAATCTAGTGCTTTTACTTCTTAACATTCTCACAAAAAATATTCTTATTTAAAATTTTACCTCCAAGATCCCAGTTCCTTAATTTTAAGATTATTTGTCTGTTTAAAATAAACATATATATATATATATATATAAATATTTTATGAATCCTCTGTAAACCCCTGCAACTGTTGCAACAATTGTGCTGCAACAGCCTTTGTTTTTCTTTCTATTTTTAATTTAGATTTTTATCTGTGATAGATATTGCCATGAGCATCCAGCCTACTGAGCTGTTTCTTGTATACCTGTTTCTGATGCTCAGGTTGCCAATATGTTGCCTACATGGTGATGTCTACACCTTCCCTCTTCCCTGCTACCTCGCTAGGCATGCACTCTGTTCCCTTCTACTTATTTCTACCCTGTTACTAACATCTACTTCTCTTTACTTCACAGGTTCCTTTTTAACTCTCCCTCCCACTGCATCTCCTCTTCTAACATACTACTGTCTACTGCTGCACTGTCTTGGCTTATTCTCCTACCCCCTCTACCCTCTCTCTTTTCAATATGTTTTTCCCCATCTTCATCACCCTTCCTTTTCTGTTCACTCTGATGTCTATCCCGCCCACTACCCTTCCTGCCCCTCTACTTTCATTCTTTTTCTTTCCATCCACCTCACGCACTCTTCCTTCTTCCTGTCATCTTCCTCTCCTACATTACTCCTGGCTACTGGGATCTTGCTTCCTCCCCTCACCGTCCCTCTGTTTAGCATCCCTCAGATCCTTACTGCTCACACACAGTTCCCCTCCAAAACACACCTCTTTGCATACTTCCCTGCCTCATGAGCACATATCTACCCTCTCTAAGCTCCTCACCATTTTGCTGCTGCTTACTGCAGGTAACATTGAACCAAACCCTGACCCCTTCCACCCCTCCCCCTTCGACCTTCCTAAAGGACTTAAAGTTGTACACCACAACATTAGGAGCCTTCTCTCAAGATAGATCTGCTCCAACCACTAATGTTGAACCTGATCCCAAACATGTTAATTACCACTGAATCATGGCTCTCCTCTAAGATCCCTGACTCAGCCATCTCAATACCAGGTTACTCCTTCATCTAACAGGACCGCTCTACCAGAGGAGGGGGAGTAACCATATATATATATATCTATCTATATCTATATCTATATCTATATCTATATCTATATCTATCTATCTATCTATCTATCTATCTATCTATCTATCTATCTATCTATCTATCTATCTATCTATCTATCTATCTATCATTGTCCATCCAGTACACTCTTACCCTCTCCACCTCTTCATCTTCTGCCTGTGAACTGCTTCTTCTAAAATTATGTCTCCCTTGTTCCCTCCCTATTTTCATGGGTGGTGTCTACAGCTGCACTGGTCTCCCTATCTCCTCGATCTCTGACCTCATTTCCACTCTCATAACCCACTCCTCTTCTGGTGAACTCCTTATCCTTAGGGATTTTAACATAAATTGACTTTCCACTACTCAAACTCAATTCTGCAATGACATCTCCTCTCTCAACCTAACACAACTAATCTTTGAACCAACCCACCTTAACCATAAATCTAGTAAGCATACCCTGCTGGACTGGATTTTTGCATTCCACCCTCACCGGATAATTGAGTCAGGTATCCTTCCTGATACCCTCAGTGACCAGTTCACCACATAGTCTACTGTGTGTGGAAAATTCATCACCCCAAAGCCCCACCAAATATCCTCCTGCTTTGCTTTTTCAGGTCCTTGGACTTGTCCTTCCTTCATGAGGAATTAGCTGCTATAGACTAGTCACCTGTTTCCATTGCCTCCACAGTTGATTCTGCTCTTAATTACTTTAAAACAAAGTTCTTGAATATCTGGGATAAGAATGCTCCCTTCAGGAAAACCAGGGTCAGAGGAACTTGCCTCCCCCGGGTAGCAGCCAAGCTAATGGCCTGTCAGTATGCTTGTGACCTCACGTGGAAGGCATGCAAGATTTCAAGTGCCCATATTGATTTGCTTAAATACAGAACACTTCATATGCCTGTACTAGGGCCATCAGGCATGCCAAAGCGGAATATCTTTCAACCACTTTCCAGGAGAACTTAAACTGTCCCTCTAAGTTCTGGAAGGTAGTTCATGCCCTTTTCTCCACCCCACCCCACCCCCGTCCAACTCCCAGCACCTGTTCAAAAGGTAGGAGAAACCAATATATCAGACCCTCCTGCCATGGCTGTGGAATTCAGCACTTTCTTTGCCACTTGTGCTTCCTCACTTCTATCCTCTCTACCCCCCGTTACCCCTCAGTCAGCACGTTACTCACCCACTTTTTCTCGTTTAGTTCTCCTTTCTACCCACCTCTCCTAATGACACCCTGAAGGCTCTCCTAGCCCTAAATCCTCACAAGGGTAAAAGCCCAGATGGACTTGACCTTAAGCTCCTTCACCTTTCATTCCCTGCTATTGCCCTTCCACTCATCTCCCTCCTTAACCTCTTCTTCTCCCTTGCTTTCATCCCTGAAGCATGGAAACTTGCCACAGACATTCCTTTCCCTAAAGGTGGTGATTCCTTCAACTCTGGAAACTTCTGCCCAATATCCTTGCTCCCACTCTTGCCAAACTACAAGAACACCTTGTACTGGCACAACTTTCTCCTTTCCTTGACTCTTTCTCCTTTTTCACCCCTTACCAGTCTGTATTTCATTAGGAACACTCCACCATGACTTCTCTCCTGTGGCTCTCTGACTCCATTCTGTCTGGCATGGATCAGAGTACTGCATCAATTCCACCATTTTTGTTGACTTGGCCAAAACCTTCACCACTGTTAACCACTCCCTTCTCCTCATTGAGCTTGCAGCAGCTGCTCTCTCTGAATCCGCCACTAGCTGGTTCCGTTCCTATCTCACGGGTAGGACTTAATCAGTCAGAATAGACAGATCCCTCTCCTCCCCACTTCCCATCAACACCGGTGTCCCTCAAGGGTCAGTCCTTGGTCTGATACTTTTCTTGATATTCTTAAATGACCTTCTTGCTGCCTACTCCTCCACAGCTATTCATATGTATGAGGATAATACTTTTCTGTTTGCCACTGGCTCATCCACCTCTCATGTGGAAAACAGCCTCCAGGTGGACTTCTATAAAGTCCAACTCTGGTTTCGCTCAAACCAATTGTCCCTCAATGCCAAAAAGACTATCTCTATGACTTTTGAAACCAGGCAAAGGCTTGACAGGTTTGCAACCATCCCATCGTTCCACTCCCTTGAGGGGCCTATCTTAAAGGATGTCACCTCCTTCAAATACTGTGGCTTGAACAGCACATTGACTTTTATGGGCATATGGATGCCATCAATAAAAAAATTGCATCCCAAACTTGATGCTCTATACAGACACCATGGTTGCATCCCCCAGCAGGACCACCATGAAATTGTCTGGGAAATGATCCTCCCTATTTTCGATTATGGTGACACAGTCTACAGTGCAGTCCCTAAGACCATCCTATCAAGACTGGACACCCTTTTCAACTCTTCTTGTAGGTTTGCTCTTAGTTGCCCATCCTGCTCACATCATTGTGATCTGTATACTGCCCTATCGTTCCCTCCTCTTGGGGCCAGATGATTCACCCGCTGCTCTTCCCTTATTGGGAAGTTCTGTCTCAACTCCTTCCCCTTAGAAACATAGAAACATAGAATTTGATGGCAGATAAGGACCGCTTGGCCAACCCAGTCTGCCCATTTCCCTACCTAATGGATAAGCTGCAGATCCTAGTTAACCAGCAGCCTTCTTCTTTCTACCCCCACCCCCCCGAATTGCCTTATGACTTTCCCATGCATGCTTGAATTCCCCACTGTTTTTGACTCCCAGCCTCCTCCGGAAGGCCGTTCCATGCATCCACAACCCTCTCTGTGAAAAAATACTTCCTTACATTACCTCTGAGCTGCCCCCATCTTCAAATTGTGCCCCTTGTTCTTGCACCTCTTTTTTTGAAAGATGCTACCCTCTTGGACTTTGTTGATTCCCTTGAGGTACCTGAAAGTTTCTATCATGTCCCCCCCTCTCCCTCCTTTCCTTGAGACTATACATATTGAGCTCCTTTAGTCTCTCTCCATATGTCTGCTGGTGCAGACCCTGCATCATTTTAGTTGCCCTCCTCTGGACAGCTTCCATCTTGTCTATGTCCTTGCAGAGATTGGGTCTCCAGAACTGCACACAGTACTCCAGATGGGGTCTCACCAGCTGTGTGTACAGAGGGATAACAACTTCCTGTTTTCTACTGGTGATGCCTCTCCCTATGCATCCCAGCATCCCCCACCCTCCTTACTGCCCTCTCACATTGCTTGCCCACCTTTAAGTCATCTGTATGAGCTACCCCCAGGTCCCTTTCCATTTTTGTTGTTAGTATCTCACCCCATTGTGTACTCTTCCCTGGGTTTTGTTTCCCAGGTGCATTACCTGCATGTCTTAGCATTGAATCTAAGCTGCCATACATTTGACCATTTCTCTAACCTTGCCAAGTCCCTTCTCATCCTTTCCACCCACCTTGTGCATCAACTCTGTTGCAGATCTTTGTGTCATCTGCAAAGAGACATACTTTCCTTCAGTCCGTCTGCAATGTCGCTTATAAAGACATTGAGAGGACCGATCCTAATACTGAACCTGCGGTACCCACTAGTAACCCCTTTCTTCAGAGTGGACTCCATTTACTATTACCCTCTGTGTCCTATTCTCCAGCCAATTCTTTACCCAGGCTATCATCTTGGGACCCACTTCAGGCTGGCTAACTTGTATATTAATCTTTTGTGTGGGACTGAGTCAAATGCCTTGCTAAAGTCTAAGTAGACCATGTCACAGCCCCTCCTGATCTACTACTTTGGTCACCCAGTCAAAGAAATCTATTAGATTCGTCTGGCATGACCTTCCTGCTGTGAATCCATGCTGCCTTGGGTCCTGTGCTCCTCTGGCCTCTGGGTACTTGACAATTCTTTCCTTAAGTGATTCCATCATTTCCCTATCACTGAGGTTAAACTAACAGGTCTGTAGTTTCCTGCTTCTGCCCTGCTCCCACTTTTGTGAAGGAATCACATCTGCCCTCCTCCAGTCCTCAGGTACCACCCATCCTCCAATGATTTGTTAAAGAGGGTAGTCAGTGGTGTCACTAGTTCTACCCTTAGTTCTTTTAGAATTCTGGGATGAATCCCATCAGGCCCCATTGCTTTGTCCACCTTCAGTTTTAAGAGTTCTTTCAGAACCCTTTCTTCTGTAAATGGGCTGGTATCAGCTTCTGTATCCAGAGTGTTTCTATTGTTTGTTTTAGGTACCTCCCCCTCTTCATTTGTAAATACTGAGCAAAAATATTTGTTTAGTATCTCTGCCTTTTCACAGTCACCCTCTGCCCACCCCTCCCTTTATTAAGCCTCACTATCCCACCCTTAGTCTTCCTTCACTCCCTGATGTACCTAAAAAAGGTTTTAGCCCCCTTCTTAACTGAGTTAGCTATCTTTTCCTCAGTTCGGGCCTTTGCTGTTCTGACTGCCTTCCCAGCTTCCTTTTGTTTTAACTGATACAATTCTCTGTCCTGCTCCTTCTGTGATTCCTTGTACTTTCTGAATGCTTTCTTTTTCTCTTGAACCTTCACTGCTACCTCCTTTGAGAACCATAGTGATTTCTTACATTGTTTTGTTTTGTTTATTTGCTTCACACAAAGGCTTGTTACCTCTGTGATGGCAGTTTTTATTATTCCCCATTGTTCTTCCACCCCTCCTTCCTGCCCATTTGCTAGTGCATTCCTTAGGCACTCACCCATTTTAGCAAAGTCAGCCCTCCTGAAGTCCAGTACTTTTGCCTTTGTATGGCTTGACTCTATTGCTGTGTTTATTGTGAACCATACTGTTCGATGGTCGCTAGTTCCCAGATGGCTACCCACTTCTACATCTGTGATCCTCTCTCCATATCCATTTGAGAGAACCAGGTCTAAGATTGCTCCCTCTCGAGTGGGTTCCAATACTAGTTGTCTAAGGCATGCCCCCTGTAGGGCATCTAGAATAACCCCACTCTTAGAAGTGGCTGCTGCAACTGCACTCCAGTTAACACCTGGCATATTCAGATCACCCATCAGCAGTATCTCCCATTTATCTGCCATTCTAAGTATACTTTCTATCATTTCCTTGTCCGTTTCCTCCCCCCTGAGAGGAGGGTCTGTATACAACCCCTGTGCGGATTGTGGTGCCATTGCCTGCCTCCAAATTGACCCACAGTGCTTCTTCTTCTCCCTGTTTACCCTTTTGTTCTGTTGCTTTGATTCCTTCCCTTATGTAGAGAGCTACTCCTCCTCCTCCTCTTTTACCCTCCCTGTCCCTCCTGTAGATAGTGTATCCTGGTATGTTTACATCCCAGTCATGGTTCTGTGTGTACCATGTTTCTGTGACTGCCACAACTTCTACTTCACTGACCTTCTCTCCACCCCACCTCCACTCACCTATTCATTCCATAACTCTGGCTTCAGGACCCTTGCACTTCCTGTCCATACATCCTCCTCAGGACATGCTGTTTTCTCCTATCATTTTCCTAAGATTTGGAACTCCCTTCCCCTAGCTATCTGCTCTACTCAGTCCACTTGTTTATTATCCTCTCTTCTTTGTAATTATACTTCTCCTTCCTACAACTGCTTCTGACCCTAATTATCTCCCAGCTCTTATTTTCAGTCAATTACTTCTATCCCAATACCTCTTTCTTTCTTCTTCTCTCTTCCTCTCACCCGCTCCTTCTTCAGTCATGCTAGCTACATTCTTTCTCTCCCCTAATATGCTCTGTCTCTGCTGGTCACTATCTTACCCCTAAACTAGTCTTGTCTATTGCTGGAGTAATGCTGACTAACTCATGATTGTTTTAAGTTTTAAATGTGCAATTACTGTATTTCAATTTATATTATCCTTTGCTCATCGTAAGTGTTCTCAGCTACAATTTTTGTGAGTGTTGTCATCTTACTTTTTCTATTATCTGTGAACCTTGTTTTATGCATACTCAAATTATATTCTCTTGTTCCCCTTCCCCCGGGATGCATCTGGAAACAAGCTATTTTTGGCTCAGTATGCCTTTCCTGGTGAAACTTTTCAAATAAAGAAAGAAATAAATGAATATAAACCTAACTGCTTTTTGTACTCATTTTTATTTTTTTTTCCTGCATTACATTTGAGATAGATGACAGACATAGTACAGACCATACTTCATTGAACAAGGAATGTCTATTTGATAAATGAGTATGACTTTGCCAGCTTTGAGAGACTTTTGTGGAAATACTGTACTGTCACATGCTGTCTGGGGCACAGATCTCCAAACATGGAAAAGCCTTTGAGTCACAGGAATTAGTTTACATTGTCTCTAAGTCATGCACACAGAGGGCCTAATAAAAATGACAGGTCATATCAACGGAGTGGAGAGATCTTTTTAGAACAATCTGAGATCAGTTGTTTGGAGAAAGAGATCAACCTTGGCTCCCCATGCAAATGAAAGATCAGTCTGTGCAGAGTATATTTTGCAAACAGACTTTTTGGTACTGAATTAATATCTCTGTAAATATTCATAAATAAAACCGATTACATTTTTTCCATAATATCTTGTGTGGATGGAGAGTCATACAGAGTGAAGTGTCAACCTCTTATGATACCATGCTGCTCATTCCATTACTGGTAAATACAGCAAGGAGAAATCATGGGATAGAGTTGGTCAAATTCCTTACCCAGGTAGTTGTGCAGGAATAAAGTGTAATATTTACAGGACAGAAAGGAAAGTCAGCTCTACTAGCTCCTTGGTGTACGTTTCACTGGAGCAGTAAAATTAAATGCCAAAGATATTCTAACAAGAGGTATATGACTATATCCAATGCGCTGGACCCACTCTCCCATATCTTGTGTGTTTTAGTCCCACCTCAAAGTAATCCTCTGGTCATTGCAGGTTCGTATGCCACTGTTATTAGCTACACATGCAGACATTTGTGCCAGATCAATAGCTCTGAGACACCCTTCTTTCCCACCCTCCCTCCCTCTCTTAGGAAAGCACTCTGTGAGGATCACTCCAACCCCCTCCCGATGTTCAGGGAGGGGGGGGATTTCATTATTATAATGGTGATCAGGGCTAGGGGGGAACTACACTATGGAGCTCTTTTTTGTTTTTACTGAACAGTGATCAGGGCTGAGGAGGACACTCCACTACGGAAACGGGGCTTGGGTTTTCTTTTTACTGAACATTGATTGGGTCTGGATAGGGGACACTACACTATGGAAATGGGGCTTGGGTTTTCTTTTTACTGAACAGTGATCAGGGCTGAGGAGGGCTGCTCTGGTGCACAACACAGCAGCACAGCAATGCAGATAAGCCCATAATGGGCATGCAAATGTCCCCATTGTGCTATGCATGCCCAATGGGATTATCTGCATGTTTGGGCTGAATATCACCCACGGGGGCTGTGGTGCACAGTGGTATGTACCATGCATTCCCCTTTGGGTGGTCTTCAGCCTCGCACCCCGGATGCGCCACACTATATATGGCAGCTGCCTGCTGTACGCTGCCCATCCAGGGTCCAACATTCAAACAGATTGTGTGGTCTGTTCCGATCACGCATTCTGTTTGAATATCATGCCAGAGCCAGTTGGCCCAACTTATTTACACGGCACATTGTTATGCACATGCATCCATCCATCCAGCTCTGAATATGGGACCCGTAGTGCGCATCTGACAGCCTTACTGTGCATAAAACATACCATACTAGTTCTCATCCAGTCTTAGAATAAAATACATGTGACTTGTTTTGGGGGAGATGATAACTTTGTGTGGCAGGCCTTTAAATTTTGTCAATAAATTATTATTATTATTTATCCTTATGTAAGCCCTAGGTGGCGCTATCCCAAGGGCTACCTACCTCTGCCTGCTTGGCTAGTAGCAGGTTAAGGGGCCTGAGTTCTGAAATGGGTGCCTCCACCCAGAGGTCAGGGTTGATAGCGGTCAAGCTAACCTGGGCACAGCCCTCCGGGACACTGTAACCCCCCTCTTTCCCCTCTAGTGGCCTGAACACTGTACAATAATCACTTTCACAATACCCCTGGTATACCACACAAGTACCCACACTGTTTGCACTTACCACCAGGGCTGGTTCCTCTGGCTTGACCCTGGGGACCCCCTGTAAAACAAGGTTATGCAAAGCAAATAGCAACAGTACAGTACTTTGAGCACAAACTGGAACCACAGTCAGATTACATGCAGAAAAAGTTAGATCTGATTTATTCAGGGGATGTGAACGAGGGAGGGGCAAAATCAGGTTAATTAGCTTAAAGGTTATATCAAACAAGCAGTTATGCATACGCTTTGAGTCCCCCCACACAGTCCACCTTTGGGTATCCATGGTGGAGAAGAGATGGGCTAGCCAGGATTGTTGCCCAGGGTTGCAGCTGGTTGGGGCCTTGTGATGGTAAACACAACATGCACAGTACACAGTATTTGTGATCCGAAGCCAGAGGGCTCAGTTCGTAAAGGAAACAAAACAACAAGACAATCAGATGACACACTCAGATTAAGCTGTTGTTGCAGGTAGCTACCCCGGTATTTACTCATGATACCCAAGACTGGACACAGGCTGGACGAAAATCGAGACTGCAGGTGGTTGATCTGGAATGCCAGGAGAAGCAGGGCCCATATGAGTCGCAGAGGCATCGTTCCTGTTCAAGCATGGAGCAGGGGGGCTGATCCCCAGGCAGATCTCTCATTGATGGCTTCTCTGTGCAGTGGGTAGTCTGACTGGATCAGTCTGGCAAGGCCCAGACCACATGGAGACAGATTCGGATGCAGTCCGTTTTGGGCTGGATACAGCTTCCAGTAAGGAGAACACAGTTCACACAGTGGGGAACCAACTCACAACCCACTAGCAGCTCATAGCACATTTACATGTACAGGAATTCTACTGTACCAAGCAAAGCGCTCCCCGGTCACAATCGCAAACTCTCTGCATACACCAGGAGCTTAGGAGTAGCTGGAACTCTTGACAGGCTGATTGCATTCAGCACAATCTTCGGACTTCTTCAGGTTGAGCCTGGCCCACTTCAGTAGCTTACCTTAGTCACACAAACTTGGATTTAGTCCAAAATAATTCTCTTCTGTCCCTCTCAGGAGCAGCAGGCAGATATGGAGGCCAAGCTCTCAACCCTTTCATAATTCTCCCATGCAAATCCACTCAGGATTTCTCTCCGAATCACTTCAGCTCCTCTCCTTTTACTTCCCAGCTCAGAACTAAACTGAAAACTGCAAGCAGCCCGAGACTTCCCCAAGATCCAAAATATTTGATTGGCTGATTTGGCTGTCAGTCAAAGCAAGAACTCCCCCTTCAGTTGCAAAAAAGGCACAAAAACTCAAACCACAGTTCCTACAGATTTTGAATTCAGACATCTCCTGTAGTCCGGCTACATTTTAGGTCCCACCAGAACTGATTGGTCCAATTTGTAGTCCAGGACCAAGATAGTGGAGACAAACAGAACAGTCCTTGCTACAAAGGAAGCAGGTTAGACAAACTACATTATCATTATCATTCTAAATGGTTTTCAGCAAATAGTTACATCTTTCAACAGAGGTCCATCTCAGATTACGTATGCTGCAATCAAGCAGCTCTTAAACAGACAGTACACAGAGGCTATACAGACTCTGGTAATCATATTTAAACTGCTAAAATGCAGGACACCAGCCTGGCAGTGAGCATTTAGGCAAGCTAAAGGAAGGTTTTTTGGGAACCCCCATTTGTAGTGGGGTTACACCCTTCTCTGCCTGGGCACACTTGGCGTCCACGTCAAGTCTGTACCATCATAACAATGAAAATGCAGCATGTACAAGACATTTATGCCATTAGTATGCTATACAAGTACTGTCTGATTCATCAATTGGCATAACTTGTCACTTTACTATACATTTAAATGTACTCTAATATATCATTTCCATTCTGACAATACATTATGCATATTTCACACAGGTAAATTGAAGATTACTATACAGAATCATGTAATAACTTCTTATACTCTAAATAATGCAAGAGGGGGCCCTTCCCTATTAGCTAACTTGGGTCTGGATGGGGCAGGGGCACCATGGTAAGAGGGCAAAACAAGTAATCTGGAATGGGCTGTCAAGCTCAATTTGAGCAGTGAGCTCTGAGAGACTTAAACACCTTTGTGGACTACATTGAGAGGCAAATCCCCTGGCCTCCCGGGGGAATCGTAACTGAAGTGCACCACTGGCTTGACAGCTCGGCCAGTCTTTCTGGGATGAACCACCACAGTCTCTGTACTTTCAGCAATGGTCTTGGAACTTGCATCACTTGAGAGGGGTTCCTCTGCATGAAGGGGAATGTCCAAGCTGGGAGCACTGTCAGCCCCTTGCTCTGTAGTCTCTGTTTCTGCAACATTTGGCTCATTTTGAAGACACTCTGGCACTGAAGGAGGGTTTTCAGCACTCTCATAGTGTTCCTCAAGTTCTGGCATGTCACCAGAAAGACTCATACCATCAGCCTCTCCTTCAGGCAAATCATACTGTTCCACGATAAACAAAAACTCAGCAACCTGAGACGTGATACTTTGCACTTCACCTTCAGGGAGCATTGGCTCCAAGGATGATGCCAGGGCATTAGACAGTCCAGAAGGCCCAGCTTCATCCCCATAATTCAACATAGGATTTCCACGAAACAACTGACTCAGTTCATATGAGGGGTAATAGGCATTATCACACTCACTGTCATCCGAGTTAGACTGGCAGTCACTATCATTCTGGGCCTACTGCGGGGGAAGTCTTAAATCGGCAACCACAGGGGTAGGCTGACTCT
Organism: Neoceratodus forsteri; assembly: GCA_016271365.2. Taxonomy (NCBI): domain Eukaryota; kingdom Metazoa; phylum Chordata; order Ceratodontiformes; family Ceratodontidae; genus Neoceratodus; species Neoceratodus forsteri. The sequence goes on from CM057458.1 coordinate 887,714,849, forward strand.
GTTTCTTTCTTGCAGCAGCACGAGTCACTGGTCCAAGGGAATCAATTTCAGCAGGTTGAGCCTCAATCATAACTTGACCAATAGGTAGCAAGTGGTTATGGTGCATGGTCTTGACAGCTTTGGAGTTATTCTCTGGGTGCACTTTGTACACTGACAAATCATCCAACTTTCCAACTATGACATGGGGAAGATGGTGCTATCGATCAGCAAATTTGTGTTTACCATGCAATACTAAATTTCGCAACAACAAACGGTCTCCAGGCCTAAGCTCTTGAGCCTTTACTTTTGTATCATGTCTCTCTTTGTTGGCTAGATTTCTTTTGGCGGCCATTGTCTGGGCCAGTTGATAGGCATGGTTCAATTGAGCTTTCAGTTTTTGTACATATTGCAGGTAATCTTCGGCTCAGACCCCATTGGGAGAAACCCCAAAACAGACATCAACAGGCAGCTGGGCCTCTCTCCCAAACATGAGGCGGTAGGAAGAACCGTAGCATCATTCTTCATGCAATTGTCGTGTACCAAAGCTAATCTGCTGGCTCCATTTATGCTTATCTTTTGGGTGGAGGGTGCCTAGCATGTCTAGCACAGTGCGGTTAAAGCGTTCTGGTTGAGGATCCCCATGCGGGTGATAAGGGGTGGTTCTTGACTTTTGCACCCCCCATAGAGAGAGCATTTCTTTGATTAGCCAACTCTCAAAGTCCTGGCCCTGATCAGAGTGAATTTGCTGGGGGGTACCATAGTGGACGAAGAAATTTTCCACTAGCACCTTGGCCATGGTAGATGCTTTTTGATCTTTGGTGGGAAAAGCTTGTGAATACCGTGTGAAATGGTCCACAACCACTAACACATTGCCAATGTTTCTCTGATCAGGCTCTAAACTCAAGAAGTTTATGCAGACTAGTTCCATTGGGGTGCTGGTAGTAATGTTGACAAGTGGGGCAGCCCTCTGAGGCAGGGCTTTTCTCTGCAGGCAGCGACTACAAGTCCTTACATGGTGCTCAACATTGGCCCCCATCTTGGGCCAGTAGAATCAAGATCGTACTAGGTCAAGGGTCCGGTTGATACCAAGGTGGCCCATATGATTGTGGAGGGACCTCAGTACCAAATCTTTAAAGGCTGTGGGCAGGACCAATTGTTGCTTGTCTATTTGGCCACCTCAATCTACAGTCTCTCTATACAACAATTGATTAAGCAGCTTCAACCTGGGGCCTTCTTTAAACAACAAAGCAGTTCGCAGATCAGAGGACCGCAACTTGGACACATCCTTTCCTGCACGAAGGGCATCAAGTGCTGGATGAATCAAAGGATCTTGGGATTGAGCCCATTGAATGCTGTCATTGTCAAACTGAGGTAGTGCACTAATATGTAGAGCAGAAAAGTGGCAATACACAGCCGGTATGCAGGTGTCAGAGGGGCCCAAACAATCTGCTAAGCAGTCCACTGTGTCCGTAGACATTTGTTCATTTCTATCAAACTTTTGGCACATTACTCGGATGTCAGGTTTAGACAGCCTGACCCAGTCGCTCTTGGAAATGAGCCCTCGGGATAAGGCGTCAGCATCAATATGATTCAGGCCCGGTCTGTATTCGACAGCATAATCATGTGTTGACAATGCAGAAAGCCACTGGTGCCCCGTGGCATCTAACTTAGCTGCAGTCTGTACATAGGTCAATGGGTCATTGTCAGTCTTCACCAATATTTTTGCCCCATAGAGGTAATCATGAAACTGGTCAACAATGGCCCATTTTAACGCAAGGAACTCCAGCTTGTGCACAGGGTAGTTTTGCTCTGACGGGGTCAAGCTCCTACTGGCAAATCCCACAGGTCTCAAACCATCCTCATGGTCTTGATACAGTACAGCTCCTAGACCCTGCAGACTGGCATCAGTATGCAGCACATAGGGTTTGGTGGGATCAGCATAAGCGAGGATGGGGGCATGGGTGAGCTGGTATATGACTTTGTGGAAAGCTGCTTCACAGTCAGGTGTCCAACGGGACCGGAAAAGTTCACCTGGGCAGAAATATGCTTTTTCTGGCTCTTTGAAGGACCCTTTTTTGCATTTTCGATTGGTAGGAGGGTAACCCTGGGTAAGATTCAAGAGTGGCCGAATCACTTTAGAATAGTCCTTTATGAACCGGCGGTAGTAGCTACAGAATCCCAGGAAATGTTGTAGTTCTTTCAAATTGTGGTGCTGGGGCCAAGTAGTCAAGGCTTCAACTTTACTAGGATCAGTCTCTATCCCCTCTGTAGACACTATGTGTCCCACATACTTCACAGAGGTTTGGAAAAACTGGCACTTGTCAATGGACAGCTTGAGGCCGAAATCTTCCAGTTGGTCTAGTACCTTGAACAGTCGACTCTCATGTTCTTCTAGGGAGCTCCCAAACACAATGACATCGTCCAAGTACACCAGGCATTCTAGCAAATTCATGTCTCCCACCGCTCGTTCCATCAGTCGCTGGAAGGTGGCTGGGGCATCCGATATCCCCTGTGGCATTCTCAGGAATTTGCAGATCCCCAAAGGACAGATGAAGGCTGTCTTCTCATGGTCCTCCAGAGCCATCGGAATCTGGTAATATCCACTGCAAAGATCCAACACCGAGAACCATTTGCTCCCATTCAAACAATCCAGAGCATCTTGTATACAGGGCATGGTGTATTGATCAGGGATGGTTTGTCTGTTGAGGGTCTGATAATCTACACACATTCATATTGTTCCATTCTTCTTATGCACAACCAGAATGGGAGAAGCATATGGGCTCCTGGATTCTTGCATCACACCAGCCGTGAGCATTTCCTGCAAGTGTCTTCTCACATCGTCTATGTCTGCAGGGGCTAGGCATCAAGACCTCTCTCAAAATGGCCGTTCATCATGCAGGCATATGTGATGCTCTGCACCCTGGACACATCCCACGTCCCATTCCTTCAACAAAAACACTTGATTTCTCTGGGCAAGTTTCTGGTTAATTTTAGACTTCCAATCAGCTGGCAACGGGGAGTCATTAAAATCAAACAAGTCGGGAGTCACTCTATTTGTCTTGCCAGGGTGCTTGTTACTGGGCAACACTGCAGTGTCTGTGCAGTGTACCATAGCTAGGATGAATCCTCTGTTCATCCGGATCTCCCAATCTGACACATTATGAATCTGGACCATCACTCGTCGTGCATAGGCATGAGCACAAACTGGCAAGATGCTGGGCTTAACCAATAATCCTTCCGGCAATTTTCCATTGCCTGGCACATCCAACATCAGTATTTTGTTCTTGACATCTTTGCGGAGGTGGACCTTCCCTTGAATGGTACACTAGATGTTAGGGGCCAGTACCATTGAATCGGGATCCTTCTTCCACACAACCCCTATCGGTTCATCCTTGGGGTTCTGTTTCAAATTATAGGCCCTCTTGATCAGAGCGGGAATTCTTAGGGCCCTCCCAGTCCATTGCCCTTGTTTCTTGTGAGAGAGTTGTGCCAGTCTCCCAAACATATGGGCATTGGTCCCAATTAGCAGGGAAACCCCATCATACAGTCCAGTAGGAGGACACACTAAGGCCAGTGTCTTGACTTGCTCCTCTACACCAGGTACAGCTGCAGGAAATGACAACCAGAGGTGGACATATCCTAGGTAGGGATATGACTTGTCGCTCAGCCCTCACTCATGTAGGCCTTCCAGGGATTGTAAGGGCACAGCAGATAAGTGTTTGTCATACCAGTCCATAAATACAATGGTCACTTGTGACCCACTGTCCAGCACAGCCGGAGTAGGAATACCATTCACAGTCATGGTAGTCTCCATTGAAGGGACCACTATTTTGGACCAGTCTGGAGGGACAGCAGCAGGGGCCTGGACAGATGATTTAGCCACATAGGGATTTGAGTTACTACTTCTTGAACCCTCACTGCGGTCATTTTGGGTACTCCTTGACTACTGTTTCTTTCTTCGAAGCTCTCCTTGAAGCCTGTATACAACTTTATCTAGGTATTTTGTGGACTGGCATTCTCTCTTCATGTGCCCATCCTTCACACAATTATGGCAAAATATGTTTTCTGGGATTTGGCGTGGCTGAGGCATGACACGGGGAACTGGGTTGGTGGTACTACCAACTGAAATCCTTGGTGCCATCTCTGTCTGTGGTGTGGTGAACATTTGGAGACATCTTGTCAGTTCTCTTACTTCCATAGTCAAAGCATCGAGTTTCGAGCTGCTGTCAGCAGGAGATGCCTGGGTGGACACCCCAACCCCCATAGCAGATGCAGCTGGATAAGGGTTGGTGCCTGTACTTGAAGGAATGACCTTCATAAAGAGATTGTTTTTTGTTTCCCTGAACTCCCTCAGCAGTTCATCCCATGGCGGTACACCCTCATTGTTCCCCAGGGGAATATCTACGATAAGTATAGCATTTTGGGGTCGATCTCCTGGCCAGTACACCACCCCACCAACTGGTGTACAGCCACTTCTGTTGGGGTAGCCATTTATTTTTAACAGCAATTCACAAATTTGGCCACTAGAAGACACAAAATCCCAGTGGTGAGCCTTAAAGATGTAACTCCTTGGCAGCGCTATCCCAAGGGCTACTACCCCTGCCTGCTTGGCTAGTAGCAGGTTAAGGGGCCTGAGTTCTGAAATGGGTGCCTCTACCCGGAGGTCAGGGTTGGTAGTAGTTAAGTTAACCTGGGCACAGCCCTCCGGGACACTGTAACCACCCTCTTTCCCCTCTAGTGGCCTGAACACTGTACAATGATCACTTTCACAATACTCCTGGTACACCACACAAGTACCGACACTGTTTGCACTTACCACCAGGGCTGGTTCCTCTGACTTGACCCTGGGGACCCCTGTGAAACATGGTTATGCACAGCAACTAGCAACAGTACAGTACTTTGAGCACAAACTGGAACCACAGTCAGATTACATGCAGAAAAAGTTAGAACTGATTTATTCAGGGGACGTGAACAAGGGAGGGGCAAAATCAGGTTAATTAGCTTAAAGGTTGTATCAGTCAAGCAGTTATGCATGCGCTTTGAGTTCCCCCACACAGTCCACCTGTGGGTACCCAGGTGGAGAAGAGATGGGCTAGCCAGGACCGTTGCCCAGGGTTACAGCTGGTTGGGGCCCTGTGATGGAAAACACAACATGCACAGTACACACTATTTGTAATCCGGAGCCAGAGGGCTCAGTTCGTAAAGGAAATGAAACAACAAGATAATCAGATGACACACTCAGATTAAGCTGTTGTTGCAGGGAGCTACCCCGGTATTTACTCACGATACGCAAGACTGGACACAGGCTGGATGAAAATCGAGACTGCAGGTGGTTGATATGGAATGCCAGGAGAAGCAGGGCTCACATGATTCGCAGAGGCGTCATTTCTGTTCAAGCGTGGAGCAGAGGGGCTGATCCCCAGGCAGATCTCTCGTTGATGGCTTCTCTGTGCAGTGGGTAGTCTGGCTGGGTCAGTCTGGCAAGGCCTAGACTGCATGGAGACAGATTTGGATGCAGTCCATTTTGGGCTGGATATAACTTCCAGCAAGCAGAATACAGTTCACACAATGGGGAACCAACTCACAACCCACTAGCAGCTTATAGCACATTTACATGTATGGGAATTCTACTGTGCCAGGCAAAGCGCTCCCCGGTCACAATTGCAAACTCTCTGCACACACCAGGAGCTATGGGGTAGCTGGAACTCCTGACAGGCTGATCGCATTCAGCAAAATCTTCAGTCTTCTTTAGGTTGAGCCTGGCCCACTTCAGTAGCTTACCTTAGTCACACAAACTTGGATTTAGTCCAAAATAATTCTCTTTTCTCCCTCTCAGGAACAGCAGGCAGATATGGAGGCCAGACTCTCAGCCTTTTCATAATTCTCCCATGCGAATCCACTCAGGTTTTCTCTCAGAATCACTTCAGCTCCTCTCCTTTTACATCTCAGCTCAGAACTAAACTGAAAACTGCAAGCAGCCCGAGACTTCCCCAAGATCCAAAAGATTTGGTTGGCTGATTTGGCTGTCAGTCAAAGCAAGAGCTCCCCCTTCAGTTGCAAAAGAGGCACAAAAACTCAAACCACAGTTCCTACAGATTTTGAATTCAGACAGCTCCTGTAGTCCAGCTACATTTTAGGTCCCACCAGAACTGATTGGTCCAATTTGTAGTCCAGGACCAAGATAGTGGAGACAAACAAAACAGTCCTTGCTACAAAGAAAGCAGGTTAGACAAACTACATTATCATTATCATTACCAAAAATGGTTTTCAGCAAATAGTTACATCTTTCAACATAGCTCCATCTCAGATTACTTATGCTGCAATCAAGCAGCTCTTAAAGAGACAGTACACAGAGGCTATACAGACTCTGGCAATCATATTTAAACTGCTAAAATGCAGGTCACCAGCCTGGCAGTGAGCATTTAGGCAAGCTCAAGGAAGACTTTTTGGGAACCCCCATTTGTAGGGGGGTTACACTTACAAAATATTTAATGGCACTACAAGATAGACAGGCTTATTTTGTACATCTGAATAGAATTTTTTTTTTTTTTTTTTTTTTTTACAGACCTCTGTCTCTATATTGACTCATCTTTTACTTTTAAATCTCTCACTTGCTGTCCTCAATTATCTTTAAGAACTTAAGCTTTACTGTAAAGTAATTCCTTATGTTACTGTTATTTAGCTGTGTGTATCTATTTCTGTATGTACACAGTACAGAGTGCATGGAAATTACCATGTCAATATTGAATGTATTGAAAAATCTATAAATAAAATGTAACCAACAAATATATATATATATATATTTGGATTTGGTTTAGATTCATTGAAATATTGTTTTAGGCATAAAAGCAAAAATCCCCACAGAATTAGATGGTGAGCTCTGATTCTTGCATCCTTCACCTATTTGAAGTTAAACTACATATAACAAAGCCAAGTTAAGAAACACAAGTGACAGAGTCCAGAGTCCAGGTCAAGTTAAAAAAACACAAGCAACAGTGTTGTGGCGTTTTGGTATCTGGTCTGCCACAGGACCCATTACTTTCTCCAATATTTTGCTTTCCCATCAATTGCTTCTGCAACAGTCGTCTACTAGTACCAAATGAACTGAGTCAGATGCATAAAATAATAAACCGTATTAGGTTTATTCAGGAACGTAAGCAGGGACATCTCATCAGCATGAGGTACAGACTGAGACTGACTAGAGGAAATGGGAATTGGGGGATTCCTGCCCCTGCAGGCAAGAATTAGCATAACATGTGGCCATAGCATTAGCTGAACATTCTGTTCTTAGATTAAAAGGGTGGTAGCTATTTTTAAGCCCTATACTTAACCCTGTACTCTACATCACCCAGGGGACTGTAAATGTGAGCACTGTTTGAACAAGAAAAAGCATTACTATAGCACTGAACACAATAAAAATAGAATAACTGCAATCATTAATTTAACATTAAGCAAACATTAGCAAAGGGCATTTCAGAGATATTGAGCAAACTTTGTAAACATTAATATAACTTTTATCAGCATCGTGGACCAATTTGGTAAGAAGACTTTTTGATTGACTGAAAACCACAATACTTAGCTGCAGGGGAGGGGAGGAAAGAATCTGGACTACACTGGTAGCCAATCATTGTCAGTGTCAGTGGCTCAGTAGGTAGCACACTCGTCTCTGAGGCCGGGAGATCAGAGGGCTGTGGGTTCAGTTCCCACATCTGGCACTTGGGTTAATATCCCAGTACTGACACTGTAATGCAGCATGAGAGGGGTGCTGCATTTCTGAGGTGCCGTCTTTCGGATGAGACGTTAAACCGAGGTCCCATCTGCCTGGATTGGTGGTAGTTCAGGTGGATGTTAAAGATCCCATGGCACTTATCGAAAAGAGTAGGGGAATTTCCCCAGTGTCCTGGCCAAATTTCCCTTATTCACCAAAAATACCACCAACAGCTTAATCTGGTTCTTGGTCATTTGCCATTCATCTGTATCCCCTTCCCCCTGGGTCGTGCCTGAAAATAGGCAGGAATTGTCTAGTGCACTTACCCGGTCAACAAAAGCTAAATAAATAAATAAAAAATAAAAAATTGTAGTGCCAGGGGAAGGGGGGAACACCATAGCACCTGAGGCTTGGCTATGCCACAAGCACTAAAGTGTAGGAAAGGGAAAGGAAAGAGAGGGAAAGAGAAGCAACAAGATGCACTTTAACTATAAAACAATATTGTAAATCATCAGCATGTCTAAGACCTAGAGGGAAAAAAAACGGTTAGTGCAGTGCAGTAAAGGTTATTGAACATTAGATACAATAGTTAAATTAACTATAATAATGCAATAATAAATGAGCAAACAGAGTTCAAGACATGACCACTGATTTCAGAATTAAAGATCATCAGGTAGAATATTGTTTAGGTACCCATGTTTCAGTTTGTTGATGTGGATTTTATTGTGTACCATCCCACTGTGCTGGAAACAAGCCTGGAATAAAAACCTTCCCGTGACGTCTTTTTCTTTTTTTTTTATCTCCCTGAAACAAAGGAAATGGACCAACCCTTTAAACTCTACTCAGATGCTAGTTCCTTTGCAGTGGACTTTGTACTGTGTCAAATCCAAAATGGAACAGAAAAAGTTGTTTCCTACGCTGGGTGCTCTCTATCCTCAGCTGAGCAAAACTATGGCATCACAGAAAAAGAATGTCTAGCCATGGTATTTGCTGTAAAGAAATTTGACTGTTATCTTCACTACTCCTCCTTCACAGCTATTGTTGAGCACTCTGCTATCAGATGGTTGTTCAAAACAAAGGAGCTAGTAGGCAAGTTTGCCTGATGGATTGCCATCTTGCAATGCTACAATTTTGAAATTCAATACCGACCATGACGTGTTAATTCTAATGCTGCTGCTGTAAGCTGGAGATGGTATCCCTCCACTTCATCTTCAACAGATGAAGAAGCTTGCCTACAAGCTCTTCCCTTCTACGCCACAGATGAGCACCCTGTGGACACTCTTACAGCACCTCAAGTTGCTTTGCTGTTACCAACTGCTTCCTCAGAGAAAAGCACCAATCCCCACTTATTGCAAGCAGCCAAAAAGCTTCTTCCAGCTTCTAATACTGATATCTCCCTGGTGACGATTAAAATGCAGCAAAGAACTGATCCTCAGTTTAGAGACATAATCACATACTTAGCGACTAGAACCTTACCACAACAAAAGCAACATCACCATGATGTCCTTTACCTTGCTTCACAGCACTTTCTCAATGACGATGTGCTTTTTCACATTTGAAGTGAGGAGAGCAAGGGCCATCGCACGAATAGAACTCTTGTACAGTTAGTTGTGCCAGCCTCTCTAGTCACCAAAGTTATTCAATCCACCCATGCCTCTCCACTTTCCAGAGGTCATATGGGAACCCACAGAACTCTCAAAAAGACGAGGCTTCACTTCATCTGGCCTCACATGAACAAGGACATTGTCCGATTTGTCAAATTCTGACAGCCCTACTCCCAAAGAAAGCCTCCTGCCAATCTGACAAAGGTACACATCAGTCCAATGCCTGTAGCCACTGAACTATTCCAAAGAGTCAGCATGGACATTCTTGGTCCCTTGCCTACATGCCCTGACTCTAGCAACAAGTACATTCTTGTTTTTGTGGACTACCTTACAAAGTATTTGGAACTAATCCCCCTAAAAGACATTAAAGCTGCCACAGTAGCAAGTGCCTTCCTCAACACAATCATTTGTCATCACGGTACCCCAGAGTACCTGCATTCAGACAGAGGCACTACCTACCTATCAACTATTGTGCAAGAAACATGCAAACTTCTCAACATCAAAAAACAAACAACCAGTTATCATCCACAATGCAACAGACAAAGTGAGAGAATGATGTCTACAATTCTTAATACACTATACAGGTACCTGGATGAGACTTACGACACTTGGGGTCATTTTGTTCCCTTCATTCAATTTGCTTTCAACACTAGCCCTTGTGTCAATAATACGACTGTTTGGGGGGGCTATGATGCTGAGGGGGACTGGGCACCCCCTCAGCACATAACAAATGGGAAGGGGTTACATCATGCCAACGTGGAGTGGGCTCCCCCATCCTCAAATTAACTGGGTCGGGGGCTGCTTATAGGGGGATTGGCCACCCCATTTGGCTTTCATGGGGCCGAGAGGCAGTGGCAATCTACCGCCACGTTTACTTAATTGTTAGACTTGGGAAGCTACCGTCCTGCAATGTCGGTTCGCTCCCTCATTGCAGTGGAACGGCTGATGCTACAATGACTAGGTGGCCCCTCATTGCAGCAGAAAAAATGTTTCTACTTGGTGGCACTTTTGGAGACCAGTGTCATCAGCACACTGTGCGTCCATTGGTCCACCAGTGCAAAGCCCCCAAATGCAGTGCCTCCATTGGCTGCCACAGTGCCGCACCTCCACAACCCGCTTCTCACCTAAGCTGACGCATAATGTTTCTTGTGCATGCGCACAAGCAAACATAAAAATGATTATACCCAATGTGTAGCTGGTTAGGATCTCTGTCATGCTTTCAACTCTGTTTTGGTGAGGTGAAATGTAACATCCCTCTTTCTCATCTGGCCAGTTTTCTGTTTCAGCTGCAACTTTTATTTATTTATTTGAACTTTGGTGACCAGGAAAGGCACACTGAGCTGAGGCTCATTTCTAGGTGTGACCTGGGAGAAGGGGGAAGGGGATGCAAAATACAGAGCACAGACCAACTATCACAGTTACAATAAAGTGCACTCAGAGACATGATAAATATGAGTAAATGCATAAATAAGTGCAAAATAAGCACTCAAGGCATGAGCAACAGATGAGCTGATCAGCAAGTTATACAACTAGATATAAAGTAATTGCAGTGGAAATTGTCATGGAGGGGAAGAACAGGAGCAGGAGAAAGAGAGGAGGCAAGGGCAAGGCAAGGCAAGGCAAAATTTATTTAAGAGACGCCCAATCCCGGAGGTTCTGGGCGCTGTACAAACAAAATAAAACACATATATCAAAACAAATCAAACAAACACAAAAAATAAATATAAACATACAAATAATTAAATCCTCATAAAAACAGTTCCCATAAATAATAAACTAAACCTCAGATTACCGCTATTATAATCAGATTTATAAATTAAAGGTCTGGGCAAATAGGAGGGCCTTAAGGTGGGCCTTGAATACCTCCAAGGTGAGGGCCCCCATAACCCTGAGGGGCAGCTAGTTCCACAGGATGGGGGTGGCGACACTAAAGGCCCTGTCAACAGACAATTTCAACCTCATCATGGGAATCACCAGGGGGTCTCCACAGGAAGAACAGAGGGAGCAAAACGAGACAGCAAGTGCAAGAAGGTCTAACAGATAACAAGGGTCCAGACCATGTAGGGCCTTGTAGGTGAGAAGACCCACCTTAAAAAGGATCCTCCACCTGAACGGCAGCCAGTGCAGCTCACGCAACATTGGTGTAATATGAAAAAATGTTGACTGTCCAGTAAGTAACCAGGCAGCTGCATTCTGCACTAGCTGCAGCCTGTGGAGAGATCCTCCCGTGACCCCGAGGTAGAGCTCATTACAGTAGTCAAGCCTTGACATAACTAAGGCATGCATCAAAGTAGGGAGGTTCAGAGGTGGGACAAGGGGCTTTATCCTGGTGACATTTCTGAGGTGGAAAAAACAGGAGTGGACAGTGGAAGATATCTGCGCCTCCATCGTCAAACTCCTATCTAGAATGACACCAAGATTTTGCACCCTAGAGGAGGCCCTCAATGGAACAGATCCCAGAACAAGTCCAGCCTCTGACTCAGAGGTCATTCTATCACGCACTCTGTTTGACTTCACCACCAATACCTCCATCTTATCGGGGTTCAGTCACAACCAGCTAGAGGCCATCCGGTCGCTGATCTCAGCAAGGCAGCTGTTAAGCACATCTACCGCGTTGGATGTTCCTGGGGCAAAGGATAATTTTAGTTGGGTATCATCAGCATATCAATGAAAACCCAAGCCATACCTCCTAATGATCCTTCCCAGGGGCAGCATGTACACTGCGAACAACATTGGGGCCAATACTGACCCCTGAGGTACTCCGCAAGATAGGGCGCTGGGGTGGAGGAGAAATTCCCCATCGCAACCCATTGCCTCCTGTTGGTTAAAAATGAGTTTCAACTTCCTCCAGATGATGTCTTCTTTGGGCCTTGCGGAGGGTGTTTCCTCCGCAACTCGTCTGAGTGGCCACATGTTGGATCTGGTGTTCTCACTGGGGCTTGAGATTAATAGTCTCAGGACTGATTGGGTCATTTGGTCTGATCATTACACAGTAAAGTTCTCATTTGGGCCTTCCCCCAGTAGCCCTCCTCTTGCAGAGATGGTCAGCTATCACCCTTTGAGGGAGTTGACCCCTGAGGGTTTTCTGGTGGTGGCTGACCTATCTAGTGTGGAAAGTGCATGTGTTGGGGATGTGTGCATAGCAGTGGATGCCTATAATAAGGCTCTTGCTGGTGTTCTTGACTCCCTCTCACCAGGCCGTGTACAACCCAGGTCTTCTCACTTGAGGTCCGCTTGGTATGATGGTGAGCTCAAGGGGATGAAGACCTTGGGTCAGATATTAGAGCACTGCTGGCAGAAGTCTGGCCTAGAGGTGGACAAACTGGCCCTACGTGTGCACTATGGTGCATACCAGGGGGCAATCAACTGTAAGAAGGCAGAATTCCTGTCCAGGGAGATTGCTGCCAGGAGGAACCAACCAACTTTGCTGTTTTGGACTGTGGACAGGCTTCTCCATCCTTCTTGTCTACAGCCAAAGGTAACTTTTCCTAACACATTGTGCAAAGAGTTTGCTTGGTTCTTCTCAGACAGGGTGTCTGCCATTAGGCAGGGGGGTTCCGCCAGTGGGTCAGAGTTTGGCCGGCAGTGGTTGCCATGGGTGACTGGAAAGCTCTCTGCCTGGTTGGGGTGAGTTTAGACTGGTGGGGGTGGCTGAGGTCACTGAGATTGCTTCCAAGCTTTGGCACACCTTTTGCGAACTGGCACACCTTTTGCCAACTCGTTTCTTAATGAGATGTGTTGACTCCGTTGGCCTGGTGTTTACCTTGATTGTCTGGTGTTCCTTGTCAGAGGGGGGTCTTTCCCAATGTTTTGAAGGAGGCATTAGTGAGACCCTCTTCTGAAAAAAACATTGTTGTACCCTAAGATCAAGGCAAATTACCGTCCTATCTCCAATCTCCCACTGTTGGTTAAGATTGTGGAGAAAGTGGTGGTACTTCAGCTTGAGGAGCATCTCGTGGCCCATGATCTATACGAGCCACTCCTTCATGTGAGGCATAGCACAGAAACTGCACTAGTTCAGGTGCATAATGACCTCCTTAGGGAGGGGAAGGTACAATTCTTGTTCTCCTCGATCTCGCTTCAGTGTTTGACACAGTGGACCATCGAGTGTTACTTGACCACCTAAGGAAATTCTGTGGACTTGCCAGCACTGTCATCTGCTGGTTTGAGTCTTTTCTATCTAACAGGAGGCAGTGGGTAGTGATGGGGGAATTTCTCCTCCTCCCCAGGCCACCTGTCATGCAGGGTTCCATAGTGTTTGGTCTTGTTGCTGATGTTGTTTGCCGTGTATATGCTGCCCCTGGGAGAGCTCATTAGGAAGTACAGTCTGGATTTTCATTGTTATGCCGATGATACCCAGCTGTATTTTTCCTTTGCCCCTGGAACATCTCGCGCAGTTGAAGTGCCTAATAGTTGCCTCACTGAAATCAATGACTGGATGGCCTCCAGCTGGTTGCGACTGAACCCCGATAAGACGGAGGTACTGGTAGTGGAATTGAACAGAGGGCATGATAACTTGGCCTCTGGTGCAGAGACAGGGCTTTTTCTTGGCTCAGTACCATTGAAGGCCTCCTCTAGGGTGCGGGATCTGGGTGTTATTCTTTACAATGGATTGGCACTTGAGTTTCAGGTGTCTTCCACGGTCCATACTAGTTTTTATCATCTGAGGAATATCACCAGGATAAAGACCCTAGTTCCGCTGCAATGACCTCTCCACCTTGGTACATGCCTTTGTGATGTCCAGGCTGGACTACTGTAATGCACTCTATCTCGGGGTCTCTGGGGGTACCCTGCACCGACTGCAGCTGGTGCAGAATGTGGCAGTGAGGCTGCTGACAGGACAGCCAAAGTACTGCCATATTACTCTGGTGCTGTGTCAACTGCACTGGCTGCCAGTTAGGTGGAGAGTCCTCTTTAAGGTGGGTTTACTCACCTTTAAGGCCCTACACAGCCTGAGCTCTGGTTACCTGAAGGACCTTCTCAGTCCTGCTGTCTCGGTCCACTCCCTCTGCTCCTCCTCCTCTAGGGGTCTTCTTGTGATTCCCAGGATGAGGTTAAAAACAGCTGGTGACAGAGCATTTAGTGTCGCTGCTCCCATCCTGTGGCATTCGCTCACTCCAGCTGTTAGGGAGGCCCCTTCTGTGGAGGTATTGAAAGCCCACCTCAAGGCCTTCCTGTACAATCAGGCCTTTCCAGACTATGCTTTATAGTCCTTGCCTATTCTTAGAACCTATGTTTAGGTTATCCTTAGGCTTCTTATTTAATTGTTGTTGCTGTTTAGGTTAATGTTTATATAAATCTTGTTTATTTGTTGATATGTTGTGTGTTTGTGTTTGATTGTATTGTTATGTATCTTTTATAATGTGTAGTATGCATTTTTAATATGTTCAGTGCCCAGAGCCTCCAGGATGGGCGTCTCTTAAATAAAATTTGCCTTGCCTTGCCTATTGCTCTAGGGAGCCAGGTGAGGCAGTGAAATGAAGGGAAGAGTGAAGTTGGTTCCAAAGTAAAGGCAAGCTTGAGGAAAAGGTTGATTGCCCAGCTTAGGATCAGGGATGAGGAGTGGCAAAGATGCAAGGATCCCTGGATCAGAGGGAATAGGAGGTAGAGGGAGTAAGAGAGAGGAGGGATGGGCGGTAAGATGGAAGGGACCCAAACCAGTATTTGGAAATGAATGCAGTGCAGTGGATCTGGTGATGTAAAGGTAGAGAGAGAATGGATAAGAAGGAGGAGTAAAGAAAGCAATGATGAGTATGATGAGGAGAGTTGGTAGCAAAGCAGTGGAAGGAGTTGCAGAGGCTATCTGGTCTGGCCAGTGAATTGAAGGGGATAGTGCATGTACCATGTCCACATAGTTGAAGACCGAGGGCACCATTTTGGTAACACACCATGGCAGATCTGTGGAGACAGAAATCTGTATTGCATTATAAGGCACCAAGTTTGGGGAGGAGCTCTGCAAGGATAGCATCAATGTGGGCAGAGAAATCAAGCTTGCTGTCAAGCCACACACTGAGGTACTTGAAGGACTGGACCACTTCAAGAGGGTTGTCCTGCAAGGTGGTGAAGATGGGGCAAAGTTGGGAGTCTAGGCCAATTTCTGATTGGTGCCAAAATTCATGGACATAATTTTTTTGTGTTCATAGTTTTTAATTTCATAGTTAACTCAGAGATGATTTGATTGGAGGCAACGCAGAAAATTGTGGAAGTCTTGCTGGGGCAGACCTTCCATGACTGAGGTGGAGGAACCAGAGATCTAGATTACTGTGTCATCTGCATACATGTGAATGTGTGAGTTGGCACAAGTTAGGATGAGATCATTAAGGAAGATAGAGAAGAGAATGAGACTCAGGATGGTGCTCTGTGAGACTCCCATCTGGATGGGAAGAGGAAGAGACGGGGCACTACCAAGCTGTACTGACTGTAGATGGCACCTGAGATAAGAATGGAACCAGTCAGCTGCAGGAGCTGAGAGGCCAGCAGATCACAGCTTATCCAGGAGGAGTGAATGGGACACGGAGTCAATGGCCTTGGCCAGGTCTATGAAGATGTCAGATGTGACATGCCCCTGATCGATCCCTGAGAAGTTAGCATCACTCATATGCAGCAGGGAGGAGATGGTGGAGTGATGCTTCCTGATACCAGACTGGAACTGGGAAAAGAAGTTGGTAAAAGTAGGAACTCAGAGAGTGTGGGATAGACAAGTTTCTCTTGCAGCTTGGCAAGAGAAGGGAGGAGAGAGATTTGCTGGAAATTACTGTGGGAGGAAGGAAGGATCCTCTCTTTGTGGAGTGGTAGAACTTTGGCCAACTTCCAGGACTGAGGGACAGCACTGAAAAAGAAGAAAAGGTTGAGTAGGTAAGTCAGAGGAGGTGCTATTGAAGGAATTGAGATATGGAGTAGTTTAGAATCCAGGCCATTAGGGTTGGATTTGTGTAGGTTGAGGTAGTGAACGGCAGTCAGGGTTTCCTGGGTAGTAACAGGAGGGGAAAAGGAAACCCTGTGATTGGAGAGGAGGGGAGGGAGAGGGAACATGAGAAAGTTTGGAGGAGGCTGTAGGTTGATCAGAAGTGACAGCACAAGTAGTGGAAAATTCATTGAAGCGAGCAGCAACTGAGGAGGGGTCAGACACTGGTGAACCATTTGTCTTAAGGACTAAAGGGGCAGACTTGGTGGGAAAGTCAAAGAAGGAGTGAATAATCTTCCAGAACTTAGAGGGGGTACTAAAGTTATTCTAAAGGTTGGTCTTTATTGTGATTTCATAGCCCAGGTAGCCTTTGTGCAGTAGTTTCTGATAGTTCTGTAAATGAGGAGGTCAAAAAGGGAGTGAGATGATTTGTAACATACCCAGGCAAGATCTCTGGACTTGCACTGATCAGTAATGTCTGGGGTAATCCGGGGTGGTGGTGAGTTTTGACCCTAGATTTTCTGAGTGGGGCATGCTTGTCCCAGACAGAGGAGAATTTAGAGTGGCTCTGGGAGAGGGTAGTGTTGATAACAATGACAGAGGGTATGGCTGTCTAATTTGCAGCAGCAGGTGCACTTAAGAGGGCAGTGGCGTTCTGCAACTGGAGGTGGTCACTGAATGCATCCGGTAAGAATTCTGCTGCAACAGTATGGGGTGTGTGAGAGGAGAAACCCCAGTCCAGGAGGGAATGATTATTACAGTGGGGGTTGAACTGAGTTGGCTCAATGATTAGCTGTGTGAGGTTAAGTAACTCAACCCTGTGGATGGTTGGCTTGGAGGTCAGAGAGACCCAATGACACTGAAGTCTCCTAACATGATAAGTTCACCAGTGGAGTAAAGTGAAGTGATGGAGGAAAGGAAGTCAATCAGGGAGGAGGAGTGCATTTTTGGTGAGGCATAGAATACCCCAATGAAGATGGGCACAGAGGAGGTGAAAGATAGCCTAGCAAGGAGAAATTTACGGCAGTAAGGTGCAACATCTCTGGTAACCATGGTGCAAGAAAGGCTCTAATGGGCATAGACGGCACCCCCCAAGTTTTCCCCTGTTCTTCCTGAAAAGATGATAGTCAAGCAATCAATCAAACAATCAATCAATGCTTTATTTAACCAGACGAAAACACCATTGAGAAAAAAATCATTTTCAAGGTGGACCTGGGTGGACAATGTACAATAAAGTAAGCTATACAGTAAAAATACATGAAACAGAGTGTATATATATATATATATATATATATATATATATATATATATATTTTTTTTGCTAGAATAATATTTGCTTGGTAATACAATACAGATAATGGTAACGGTGTACATGCCTAATGCAATACAATATTTACATGGTTTAGATTCAGTGCAAAGAAGTGCAAAGTAATGCACCTGGGAAACAAAAATCAAGGGAAGGAGTACACAGTAGGGGGGGAGATAATAACAACAACAGAAATGGAAAGAGACCTAGGGGTAATGATATCGGATGACCTTAAGGTGGGCAAGCAATGTGAGAAGGCAGTAAGGAGGGCTGGTGGAATACTGGGATGCATAGAGAGAGGCATCACCAGTAGAAAACAGGAAGTTGTTATCCCTCTGTACAGACAGTTGGTGAGACCCCATCTGGAGTTTTGCATCCAGTTCTGGAGACCCCATCTCCGCAAGGACATAGACAGGATGGAGGCTGTCCAGAGGAGGGCAACCAAAATGGTGCAGGATCTGCACCAGAAGACATACAAACAGAGGTTAAAGAAACTTAATATGTATACACTCAAGGAGAGGAGGAAGAGGGGGACATGATAGAAACTTTCAAGCACATCAAGGGAATCAACAGAGTCCAAGATGGTAGCATCTTTCAGAAAAAGAGATGTGCAAGAACAAGGGGGCACAATTTGAAGATAGAGGGGGGACAGCTCAAAGGTAATGTGAGGAAGTATTTTTTTCATGGAGAGGGTTGTGGATACATGGAACAGCCTTCTTGAGGAGGTAGTGGACTCAAAAACAGTGGGGGAATTCAAGAATGCATGGGACAGAAATAAGGCAATGCTAGTGGGAGGTAGGAGGAAGTAGACTGTTGGTTAACAAGGATCTGCAGCCTATGCTTAGGTAGGGAAATGGGCAGACTAGGTGGGCCAAGTGGTCCTTATCTGCCATCAAATTTCTATGTTTCTAGGTTTCTAACACAATACAAGGCATGGTAATAGTTTACAGCACCTAAACAACTCCTAGGAGTGATGGGGAAGAAGGAACATCAGGAGAAATAAAAAGGATGCATAATCGAGAGTTAGGGCTTGCAGCATTTACAGGTTTCATTAAATAGGTTGCTGATCAGTGTTTTAAAGGTGGGCAAGCTGACAAGATGTGAGAGTTTTAGGGATTTGGGAATTTTATTCCAAATGGATAGTAGGGCATAATTTAGCGAGGATGAGCTGTACCGAGTTCTGGTCCTAGAGACGTCAAGATTGATACAGGAGTATCTTCTCAGGGAATAAGTTCCTGTGGAGTAGACAAAGAGCTTGGAGACATAATGGGGAAAGGAACATAGTTTTAGTTATTTTTGCATTGAGCAGCAGTTTCAGATGAAGTAGATTATGCTGGAGCAGACAGAATTCTCATTGGAGGTTTAAGCAGGCCTAATCCAGGGAAGGGTCTGCATTATAGAGGATGGTGTCATCCGCAGATAGATGTGTATTGGCTGTGAAGATGTTAAGGTCAATGTCATTGATATATATCATGAAAAGCAGAGGCCCTGGTATAGAGCCCTGCAGGATTCCTCTCATGAATGACTTAAGCGGGGAGAGATTGCATTGTGCTTTAACCTGCTGCTGTCTGCCCAATAAATAAGAGGTGAACTGACTGAGGGAGGAGTCGTCCAGGCCAATGTTACATAGCATAAGCAGAAGGAGATCATGATCAACAGTGCTGAATGCTTTGCTTAAGTCTAAGAATAGGGCACAGATGTGGTTTTTGGCATTGAGCTGTCTGCCAGTCATTTGTTACCTTGGCAAGAGCAGTGATGGTACTGTGATTGGGTCTGAAGCCAGACTGAAGCAGATTCAAGAGGTTAAGTGTCTCGAGGTAATCCCTGATTTGTGTATTCACTAGTTCCTCAAGTAGCTTATTTATTTATTTGTAAGAATCAGTTTACAACCTTTGAGCCAGAGGCTCGTTTCCAAAGGTACTTCGTCACATAAAGACATACATTGTGTTTTTGGTTACATAGCATAGATTTGCAAAACAATAGGCGTTCAACAGAGGTGCCACGTCACACTGTGGTCAGACAAATACAATTAGGTTACAGGGTACATGTAATTGATAACAGGTGTTACACAAGTTGGTATCCAGTGAGCAATCTAGTTGGTAAACACTGAAACAGCTGGCACTGGCCAGGTTAAACATAGGCACGGTGTACAGGGAAGTGGTGGTGGGGATGGCTAGGTGGAGAGCTGCCTGGAGGGCATTGTCAAGAGAAGCAGAGGTGGAGGCTACTTTCAGAGACAGGAGCAGTTACGAGTGCTGATGATGTGGTTCCGAAGGGTGGTTTTGAACTTGGAGATGGTAGTGGCATTGGTGATGGGGGCAGGGAGAGAGTTAAACCAGGTTGGGGGTCTATAGCAGAAGGACCTCTGGCAATGGCTGGTTCTTGATCTGGGGACCATTAGAGTGGTCTTGTAGGAAGACCATGTTGCAATAGTGGGAGGGCTCTGGTGGATGGATGCCATTACCCCGGGGGGGAGAGCCCAGTAGAGGTCTTTGTGAGAGACAGGTTTGGTATCGGGCCGTTCATCCAGGGTAAGCAGGTTAGCCTCGACATACAGCTGACAGGTGTGTGTGAGCCTGGGACCAGTAATCAATCTGCAGGCTTTATTCAGGGTTAAGTGAATTTTGTTGAGTGCAGTGGTGTCGGCAGCAACGTAAACTGGTAGACCATAGTCTACAAGGGACAGAACGGATGATGTAACAGCGAGCCGGAGAGCATTTGAGGGAAGGCAGGTTCTATGGTGGAAGAGGATGCCAAGCCGTGTGTTAGTGGTGGATGTTAGGGCGTCAATGTGGTTGTGAAATGTGAGGGCCGAGTCGAAGGTAACCCCAAGGTATTTGTAGGAGCAGACTTGTTCCAGTGGCTGATTGGTACTTGGAAGGATATAGAGTAGGTGGTTGCTAGCTTTGTTTTGGGGTGGGAAAAGACATAGCTTTGGTTTTATTAAGATTGATAACGACTCTGCGCTCCTTAAACCAAGCCTCGGCAGTGTTGAAAGACTGCTGTAGGGAGTCCTGGAGGGAGATGGGATTGCGGTGAGTGGCAAAAAGGACAGCGTCGTCTGCATAAAGTAGAATTTTGCCAGGGCATGCACTGGGCAGGGTGTTCAGATGGAGCGAGAAGAGAAGGGGGCCTAGGATGGAGCCATGGGGGACCCCAGAGAGAATGGGACGGGTATCGGAGAGTGTGCTATTAATTTTTACACACTGAGATAGAGTGTCAAGATAGCTAGTGCACCATGCTAGGGAGCCAGCTGAGAGACCAGTGTGGCAGAGTGCATTCAACAGAAGTGGATGGGAGATGGTGTCGAAGGCCTTTGAGAGGTCTATGAACACTGCACCAGCTAGGGAGCTGGTATCCAAGGAGGAGTGTAGGAAGTTGGAGAATTCAATAAGGGCAGTGCTGGTACTGTGACCAGCACGGAAGCCATGTTGCTCTGGGCACAAGATGTTATGCTTAGCCAGATAATCAGTGATTTGAATGGCCACCACTTTCTCCAGGGCTTTAGAGATGGGGGGGAGGATGGAGATTGGCCGGTAGTTGTTGGCCGATGACCTGTCTCCCCCTTTATGAATTGGTGTGATAATGGCTGTTTTACAAGCTGTGGGAAATTGTCCCAGGCAGAGTGACTGGTTAATTAGGCTGGTGAGTGGGGCAAGGACTTCATCTAGCACCAGCCTGAGGATACTGGGGTCCAGTGAGTCACTGCCAGGACTGTTGCCATTCAGAGCTTTGATTAGGATGGGTCTGGCTTCCCGGGTGGAAATCTTGCGCAGGTGGAAGCTGGGGTGCTGGAGGACAGGGGGAGGTTGGTTGGGGGGAGGGTCAAAGAAATTACTAGGAGGACTGAGCTAAGGTCAGTGAAAGCGGTGTTGAACCAGTTAGCTATGATGGCAGGCTCGGTGGAGGTAGTGCCATTTCTAGTGAGCTGGGATGGGGCAGGGGAGCAAGCTTTACCGTTAAGTTGCTTAATATTATCCCAGAAAGTCCGGGCTGAGCCCCAGGAGGAGGTAAGGGAGGCCTGGTAATGGTCTGCCTTGGCTTTCCTGATGACCCATGAGCACTTATTCCGGGCTGCATTGTAGGCCTGCCTATCAGACAGACGACCCGTTTCAGTGGCTAGGTGCAGCTTGGAGAGGGTTTGTAGGAGGAATATAGGCTTGTAACTGTTCAAGTCGCTTGGGTCATCTGATTTAAAGATGGGGTCGACGTGGGCAATTTTCCAGTCTTGGGAGATGAACCCTTCACTGAGAGACTTGTTGAAGAAATGGGTAATGGGGCAGTCAGTGCACGGTACCCAAGCTTTAAGAAATAAGGGTCAATTTGATCAGCCCCGGCACTTTTACAAGCATGGAGGGAAAGCAGCAGATCTTCCACCTGTTTGAAGGTGACAGGGGAAAAACTGAAGGAAGTCATGTGGGAGGGTGACCTCATAGGGAAGCATAAGAAGTCAGATCTAGGAAGGGAGGAACGAAGAATGCTAGCAGAGGAAGTGTCAAAGCAAGGCCAGCTTTTGCAAAGTGGTAGTTGAACAGGTTTAGGATGTCATTCCTGTTGGATGTAGAAGTGTTGCCAGTAAAGATCTTTGCAGGGAGAGTAGAGGGGGGTTGAGGCCTTGAATTTCCTTCAGGGTCTTCCAGAATTTAGTGGGGTTATTAGTGGAGGAGTCCAGGGCAGACTGAAAGTATTTAGCCTTTTCTGCTCTGATTAGTTTTGTGCAATGGTTTCTGGAGGCCCGGAACACCATTCAGTCAGGAGGAAATTTGGTTTTACGCGCCCTTTTCCAGAGAGCATCTCTTTTATGCAAAGCGGACCCGAGCAAGTCATTGAACCAAGGGTAAGATCTGGACCTGGTTCTGATTTTTGCCAGCAGGGCATGCTTGTTCATAACCTGCAATAGCAAATTTTTGAAGTGTGTGTAGGCAGATTCCATGGAGGGGCGAGGTAAAAGTCTTCCCACCTGATATTATTTAGGTCCGAGAGGAAGTTGACAGGGTTGAAGTTGTGGCAGCTTCTTTTACAGGTATAAGTCGAGGATGAGACAGGTTTGGACAGGTTTCTTATACACCCAATGGCACAGTGATAACTTATTTCATTGGAAAAGATGCCAGAGTGAGTGAAATTTTGAGGTTTATTTACCAGGATAAGGTCAATAAGAGAACTGTTGGCAGGGTTTTTGGTGGTGATATGAGTGGCCTCATTTAATGGTTGAGAGAGACTGAGGGAGTCACAGAGGATTTTAAGGGTGAGGAGCACGGTGAGTACCAGTCTAAATTCAGGTCACCCATGATGATAAGTTTAGAGGTAAGGGAACCGAGTAGGGACTTGAGGTGCTGCAACAATTTGAGGTCACCAGAAGGTGGCCTGTAGAAGCCAGTAATGGATATGGTTTCGGAAGGGGATATTCTGCCCATAAGGGAGAGGCATTCGAATTCTTTAGGAATGGAGGTGGCATCAACGTGCGAGATGAAGTATTTGTCACGCACATATATGGCGACACCCCCACCCCTAGTGGGTCTGTTGGCACAGAATACATTGTACGAGGGGATATTTATAGCTTGGTCAGAGGTGTGTGATTTTAACCATGTCTCAGATAAGACAAAGAAGTCTGGTTTAACATGATAGACCCAGGCCTGGATAGCATCCAACTTCCTTAAGAGACTGCAGGCATTAATATGGAGAAAAGGCAGTCCTTTCAATTTGGCCAGATCTGAGGGAACAGAGAGAGGAGCTGGTGGGCCAGGGTTTAGTTCCACATTTCCTGAGCATAGTAGTAGAAGGAGTAATAGCTTTTAGAGGGAACCAAATAAGAGCTTAAGAGACGTGGCTTGGACCCATTTTGACTGTGAGGAGATAGTCCAAATTATGGGTTGGAAGGAATAGCTAAAGAAGGGGAGGGAGATGTGGGTAGCCACCCGAGCCAAAATAACAAACGGCGTCTTGGTGTAGGAGTTAGTAGTTTGGTTTATAGGAAAAGTAGAGTTAAGTAGCAGGAGAGGGGACATAGGGCATAGGGGAGATAATGGGTGCACTTGCTGGGAAGGTAGGAATGGTGGGGCCTCGTACAGAAGCTGAAGGGATCGGGGCCAATAGTATGAAGATGAGTGTGTAATGAGGCTTAGGAAAGCAGGTGGAGCAGATCTACACAGTCATGATCTATAAAAGAAAAGTTTAATCACAAGGCTAAAAGCAGTATTCTACAGAGTATAGCTATAGGTGAGGTGCAGCTGAGATAAATAGGAACCCCAATGTGGGGAAAAGTGCTGCAGGAGGTGATGTCTGACAAGGGAAATGTAGGGTAGGGGACCCTGGCTTGTCTGGAGAGATTAGCTGAGGACAGGGTAAGGGAAGATGACTAGCAGTTACACTGCTTGTTTTGGAGGCACTGGGAATGATTTACTAACAGCTGGGATGCAGAGAGTGGGTCACTAGCAGCTGTAGTGCTCAATTTAGAGGAGCATAGAAAGGATTTCTACTGCTGTAATGCTTGTTAAGGTGGCATTGAAAGAGATAGAGAGAGGGGGAGGAAAGCATAAGTGGGTGGAGAACAGCATAAGCGCTGATCAATGAGAGAAGTGAGGGTGGAGGAGGGCGGAGATTGGAGAGGATTTAACAGAGGCCAGGGTCAGGGCAGGTGGGTGGAACAAAGTATATTATATAGTTTTAAAAGTAAAATAATAAAAAGCCACAAAAGCGGATTGAAGGCAGGGCTTCTGGCCTTGAGAGACCAGGGAGCAGGCCCATCCAATCACGGTGAAAGTGCAGGCAGAAACAACCAGTTGGTGAGGTGAGCAGTGGCTGCTGCAACCAATGGAAGGTATGGGATTCAATTCCCTTCTTGGTCTGTACCTGGCTTGGAAGCTGTTGGACTAGCAGGGAGTGGCGTGCGGCTGGTGGAGCGAGGTAAAGCCACAGCCGCTGGTGGCTGGGGGAGCCCGGCGGGGGCTGCTTCCTAGAAGGAGGGAAAAAAGAGGATTATCTTTTGTTTAAGGAGAAGCACTGTGAGGCCAGCACTTCAGTTAATCACTGGGAGGCGCGCAAGGGGCAGGAACAAAGGAGAAGAGATTAGCTGGGGGGAGGTAGTAAAAGGAGAAATTAAGTGAGAGCGGTGGTGGGGGGGTAGGGGTCTGGTCATTGGAGCTGAAAGGCCAAGTAAGGTTCAGACAAAAGCTTGAGTGGGGGATTAATGAAAAAAACAAAACAAAGTAGAGTGATAGGGAAAAATGAAAGCCTAAAGGGGGTAAGACCAGGGGGTAGAAGAGGAGCCCTAGGGGCTAACTAGCTTAGCAAAAACAATGGAGTCAGGGAGGGACAGGCTACAGTCTGAGATCCTGAAGGAGGGCCAGAATTCCAAGATTCAGATGATGTCAAGATAGTGCTGTGAAATGCGGACAGACAGGAGGTCAAGTTTTGCAAGAAGGCTCTGAGCATCGAGGTGAAAATGCTCAGGCCTTTGGTGGATGGGAAGGTGGAGAAGGAGGGCGGGGAGGATCCAGGGTTGGATTCCACATCACCAGACAAGAGTATGAGTAGGAACAGGAGCAAGAGGATGATGTGCAATTTCTGCCCCTTAGAGTTGGGGGAGCAGAAGGAAAAGAGGCATGGAAAATGCAATAATATGAGTGGATGTAGAGTGATGTTAAAAACTGTGCTTCTGCTGTCCAGACCCCACCCATGAACCACCCAACTTGTGGAACTATAGTGCACTAAACTAGCAGCAGGGGGTTCAGTCCAAGGAGTAGGCTGTGATGGTGTCTGGATGCAGTGGGAGGGAGAGCCACTATTTGGATAAAGGCTCCCATCCACCCTTGTCAGTGAAAAGTGCCAAGCTTAATTAACTGCAACTTTTAGAATTAGTACATCTCTGTTTTTCATAACAACGGTACCATGTGGAAGGAAAGATGCTATGTTGTGTTTAAAGCAGCACTCTGGCTAGGATATTTCAACTTTTGTATTTCTTATGTTTTCCTCAGCACACATACTGTATAAGCAGGAGAAGTTAATCAAGAATGCCACTGTATGAGCTGATTTCTCATGTGGCTTCCTGAAATAGCTGCAGTGTTTGGCAGAGGACTGTCACGAGGGACCATTGTGCAGAATTTAGTGTCACATCCCCTTTCCCTATCTGGTACTCCATTGCGTGCTGATAAACTGCAAATACTGATCAAGAACTCTGTATCATATAGAAGGTTATGTTCCACCAAGTAATGACTTCTTGTCAGAACTGATGGTGGGGGACATTGCTCTACTTTTTCAGGGCTTGCAATATCTTGCAAGCTTTTGCAGAGCAACTAAAATGGGAATGTGTGCAACACAAAACATTCTGAATGCTTTGACCTTCCTTAAGAATGCACCACAGGGAATAGGGTATACACAAATCATGGGATGTGTGATTGTACCAAGTTGCACTGCCTTTAGAATGTTATTACCATTGCCAGAAACTACAAAGCCAGCTGACCAGCCTTGAGGGGACAGCCATTCATAAAATCATTAGTTTGGTTCAGCTAATATGTTGGAGCCCAAGTGGTCTTTTTTAGATATAGTTATACATGGAGCAGCCTTTTTTGTGAAAGGCTAATAAATATTGTTGTTACTGGTAGGGCTAGAAACTGAGGCATAGGAGTGTGAAAAGCAACTCAATGGGTAGTCACCATCACATAGTCGACTGTTTGGTTACTTGTACACATATCAGTGCTAGCATGTATTTTTGGGACAGAAGCCTGCATTAAAGCATGAAACACAGAAGCACAGAATTTGTTGACAGAAAAGGACTGCTTGGCCCATTCAGTTTGCTCAGATAATCTCTGTCTAATCTGGCTACACAGACCCTAACTGTTCTCTGGTAACCTTCCCTTCTCCCTGCCTATTTTCTAATATGTTTAGCAAATGTATGCTTCAAGCTCCCTGTTTTTGCCTCCATCACTTTCACTGGCAGTCTGTTTTAGGCATCCAATACCATTTAAATGAAGAAGTATTTCCTCACATATATCTTAATCCCCTCCCAGGTTCATTGGATGCCCCCTTGTCCTCATGCTCTTACTTACTTGAGTGAGACTCAGCTTCTGCACACTGTTCACCCCTGTGAGGTACTTGTAGGCCTCTATCATGTCACCTCTTGTGCTTCTCTCTTCCGGGGTGTTTATACTGTGATCCCTCAGTCTCTCCTCATAAGGCTTCTTGTGCAATCCCTGCACCATTTTTGTTGGCCTTCAGTGAACTGCCTCCACCCTCTCTATGTCCTTTTGTAGGTGTGGCCTCCAAAACTGTATGCAGTACTACAGGTGGGGTCTCACCAGTGAGCAATACAGCGACAAGACCATCTCCCTCCTCCTGCTGGAGATATCCCTCCCTGTGCACCCAGCTTCCCACTACCCCTATCCACTGCTCTGTCACACTGTCATACCACTTTGAAATCAGCAGCTATTATAACCACATAGTCCCTTACTTGCTTAGTGACTGTCAGTACCTCCCCCCCCATCCCATACTTAGCTCATGGATTCCTATGCCCTAGATGCAAGATTTTGCACTGTTTGGCATTGAACTACAACTGCCATACTCTTGGCCATCTTGACCAGTGCTTGAGTTTCCCAAGATCCTTATGCATTCTCTACACCCCCTCCTGAATGTCCACCCTATTGCAAATTTTGGTATCTTCTACAAAAAGGCACACCTTCCCTTTCCAGGTCTTCTGCAATGTCACTTATGAAGACACTGAAGAGGACTGGTCCCAGTACTGAGCCCTGTGGCACTCCACTAGTCACTCTTCCATCAATAGAGTGAGTGCCATTACCCACCATGTCTGTCTCCTATCCATTAACCAGCTTCTAACCCAATTCACCACTTCAGATCCCACCACTAGGTGCTCAGTTTCTTTATCAGCCTCCTGTGTGGCACAGTGTTCAAGGTCTTGGTAAAGTCCAGATAGGCCACATCTACTACCCTCCCCTAATCTATTTCCCTGGTCACCAGTCAAAGAAATCAATCAGATTCATTTAGCATGACCTCAATCCTATGAAACCATGCTGCCTGTCTTGCATCCCACTGGATTCAAGATACTTTACCAGTTTTTTTTCTTTCAGTAGGGTTACCAATAATCTCCTCATCACTGAAGTAAAACATACTGGCCAAAAGATGCTAGCCTCCTCCCTGCTGCTGCTATTATGTAGAGGGACCATGTCAGCTCTTCTCTAGTTCTCCAGTACCATGCCTATTTCTAGTGTAAAGATTTACAGTAGCTTGTATTTCCTTAGAGAAAATTATTTGTGGTCTTACGGGGGATTGAACTTGCTGTATCTTGTCTTGTGATTTTACCGTCTGTACTACTTAGACAGAATTATTATTATGGAATCAGAATGATTACCTTTTTGTTGCAATTCATGATACATATTTGGTGATGTTTGCCTGAAAAAATGAATCGAGATGGCATCTCATATTAGGACATGGCAGTGTGCATCACATGCTGAAAGCCAACAGCCTCAGCATATGATAATGGACACAAATCCACTGCCATTATCTTTGCAAAGTGCCTTGGTTAACTTTTGCATCACTGGATGACTGGTACTATTTAGAAGATGTTTCAAATGATTCGTTGAAGCGTCACTGATTTTGGCCTTCTGTAATAGTTGAAGCTGAGGAGGGAAGAAGCTGTCTTATGACTGATCTAGCCAACCCAGAGCACCTGGAGGACCAAAAAAAGAGAAGGTACTACTTTGTGAACTGGACAGTGATGCACTTCCTGAATCTCAAAACTTACAAAATATTTGTATAAGCCAATTCTAAGGGAGGCTGGGTTCTGACAGAGTCATTAATATGGATTCTATTCGCTTCTGCCTAACCCTGACCCTCACCCCCACCCGCCTTTAACTTTGTCCTCCGGATTGGATGGGCTTAGAATAAGTGACTTATCATAGTTGATTTGCTTAGACTGATAGCATTTCTGCTGACAAGGTTTCTACACAGTACACAGATTGCATGACACACATTTCAGTCATGAGATCAAATCTCACAGGGGGTTTGTTTTGAGTGGCAACTGGGGTTTAACTCAAATAAGTGCAAGATCATGCACATAGGGAAGAGAAACTCTGAAGTCACCTGCATGCAAGCAAACATAAAAACAGAAGGCTTCCTGTAACTGCCACTGGTGCTAGGCCTGGCTATGCTCAGACCATGAAGGTCTCACTTTTCTTACTTTGTTGGCTTAAATAAAAAAAAAGGTCCTTCAACAGATTGAGGCTCTGCACCAGTCACTGGCTCGTAGAGCCTACTGCCCACACCAGGGCATTCTCACTGATGTCTAGCTTTGTTTCCATTATATAGGGAAAGAAATGGCTCCTCATGTGACTGGTAATGAGCCCCAGACCAGGGAACTTCAAGTTCTAACTAAAGTTTAAGAATAAAAGTACTTATTAGCACTGGCCTACGACTGAGATGATCATGAGTATAGCACTCTTCCTGGTCCTCAGAGCAAAAACATTTCCTTAGTTAACAGTTTTTAAATTTCAGTAAAGCCATTTTCCTGAAAGGGACACTGTCAACCCTTTTTGCATCATATTTCTAGTTGAAAACCTACATTTTTGGATTGCTTACCTTGTGTCAAATTCATTGATGTTGTTGGTTGTTTGATCTGCTTCCTTTCTTAGTAGAACTAAATTGCATCCTAATTGTGTAATTATACCCAGCCTTGTCTTGTTTTCAATCCTTGATATACTCTTATTGCATACTTCCCGGATATTAGGAGCATCACCAAGCAGTGCAGCCACTCATGATGCAATAGTCTCCTTACTTCCCACTGCATCTTTGGTGGTTAGACTGTTTTGGGGGTGTTTCCAAGTCTAGGAAACATGCAGTGGGAGTTGATTAAGGACTGTAAACAAACACACTTTTGTGTGGTAACACCAGTATGGTAGACAGTCTGTTTTTCACTTTCAAAAGAAAAAAAAAGAATCAGAATCAAACTGTTAGCTACATCAGCAATCTCTACAGAACATGACCAATTATAATATATGTTTTTTAAACTAGAGAGACTTTGAGGCTTAGGTGGTTGACAGCATCCCTTTGAATGAAATAAATCGGCCACAGTTTTGTCCAAATATATTACCCCTTTCCCCAATTTAGGAGCTGACTCAGGCAGCTGAGAAATGTACTGTGTGGGCCTGCTGCTGTATACTGTACATTGCACCACTGATTCCACTATCTCCTCCAACCCACTTCCTCTGTTTCTTTCAGCCTTTTACCAAGTCCCATACAGAATAAGATAGCTTATTTTTACTTACTTAGTTGAACGGTAAAACTATTTTTTTTAATTTTGATCAGTACTACCCTCTTTCCCCATTTAGAAGTTAACTTAGGCAGCTGCAGTGTGTGGAGGACTGTGTGGGCCTGCTGCTGGACTCAGCAGCACATCAGTGCACGACTGACTCCACCATCTCTTTCATCTCCTCTTTTTCTGTTTCTTCTAGCCTTCCCTTACAGAAATAATGATATGACATTTTTGCTGCTGCGCTCATAAAACTACCCATATGACATGCATGCTGCAAGGATGATTTTTATGTTAAATTGGAACTGACTGCATGCCTGTGGCATGCGTGCAGTAAGTAAGTAAGTGTGGCAAGCATGCTTTTTATGTTAGTTTTCTTGTCCCCCTCATCTTAGCTGCACAGCTGAACCGTAGCACACATACCATCAGAAATTCATGTGGTTCTTCCCATTCTTATACACAGACTTATCCACAGTACTACTTAGTCACTTCTGTCTGGCCTGTACTCCTACTATTTTGTCTCCATAGTTTTGAATGCTTCCACGCAAACAGACTTTAAGGGGAAAACACAAAAGCAGCAATAACTTGGCACTCACCCACACAGGCAGACCCCCCCCCACATACACACCCACTGTAGTGGGCGCAGCCACACTGTTACAGACAACCCATCAAGTACAGGTATAAACTGAGAGTCTCTTACCTGAGTACTAGGGAACCAGAGGCAGGAGTCTTTGAGAGATGATGTCCATGGGACAGAGTGCTGGGGCATGTCCCTTTGAAATGAATGGAGCTATTTTTTATTACTATTTTATACATTATGATGATGAGTTGGAGATGAATGAAAGCCACTGTTCTACTAACAATGCACTTGTTAGTTAAGCAGTGGCCTTCATTAATCTCAAACTTGCCATCATAATGTACAAAATAGTAATAAAAAAATACCTCTATTCATTTCAATGGGGCATGCCCCTGCACTTTCCCTTGCCTTATGTCATAATGTGCCTGAGCATAGGGATGTGGAGATTAGCTTCACAGGGGGAGGGGGCGGTATAAGCCTGACTATAGTGGGGATCCAATAGTCTGTGCATACCATACCACTCAACTGTCTCTGAATACAAGGGACATCCATCATTTTACCCCTGAAAACTGCTCTGTTCCTCATCCATCCCTTAATGGAAAACATGTTACTCACACAGAGGATGTCCTGTAAATTCAGACTGTATGGCAGGGTGGCCATTTCAGATTTTAAAGGGAGGAGCCAACAACTAGTGGAGGCCAGGTGCCAGTTGGCCCCTAGAAGGCAAGCTCTGGAATGTCTGGAATGTCTCTAAAAGATAATTTGTTGTGACTGAAAAGTGGTATGCAAATCAGGAAAAATTAAAATATATAAGCTTCATTGGGCTATACCTCAGAGCAGTGCATCAGATTTGGGCTTAAACACACCTAGTTACAAACTATTTTTTTTTTTGGCCAAAGTTGTTAACCCCCCAAAAAAATAAATTTGACCTGATCTCTCTCCTCAACTCCATTCCATTCAATAGCCATCCCATATGGGTTGTGAAGTGACCCAAATGTGCAAAAACATGAAAAGCACATCAATGTTTCAGTCTTTCCTCCTTCCCCAATCCTCCTATAAAAAAGTATTTACTTTTACTTACCCGGCCAACTGGCTGAAACCTGCAGCCTGGGCCAGTGTGCCACCAGTTCAGTTTTCAGTCTGCTCCTCCTTGGTCCTTCTGCCAGAAGGAGGATGCTGAAACTGACCATCCCAGGTCCCCACCATGGTCCGTGACCAAGTAACCTCACCAACCAAACCCACCCAACCTGTGTTGCTTATTTCTTGCTTGGTTTCTGCTGCACTACTCTTATAAAGGCCTGTGAGAGCTGCCCACATCACTGTCATCACTGCTGCTAGGCCTAGCTTGCTGCTGAGGGGGGTCCACAATGTTTTTATTGTGAGGCGAGCCTAGTAATGTAGGTAGGTAGCATAGTCATTGCTAGCTTCTCTCTCACACCTTACCCCTTCAGCCACCAAGGGAGATGGAGATTCACTAAGGATAGATGAACAAAGATATGCCAACGCAACACTGAGATCGAGAGCTCAGTGCTCACTAGCTCCTCCAAGTTGTAGTGTGTAGCCTGTCTACTCTGTGGTGGGAAAGACAGTGTTGCACTCGTGCGACTCAAGCACTCTTACTTGGTTGGAGCTCCTCCACATCATGTGTAACTGTGCCACTGCTAATAGGTGGAGAGAGTGGACAATACAATCCAGACACAGTCGAATCAGAAGTGCACCCACAGCATGAGTGCACACAGGCCAGGGGGCACTTGTGCAAAAGATTAAATCCAAATTTAATGCCATTATTGCCACACCATAAGGACAACCTAGGCACAAATGCGGGGGACTGACCCGCTCTTTCGTATGTAAATGTCACCCCTGCTTAATGGCAGAAATTCATTCTTAGGTGCTAATATCTGTACAAGTAAATACAATGGTTTCCACTGTGTTTTGAGGCACTGTATCTTCATGCTTCAGGATGTGTCTTGATCATTGTGAAAGTTAGTGTCCCTTATTTTGAGTGTTCATATCTCTCATTTCATTGACAAAAAGTGAGGTATGGTGCATGCTTCCAAGGACCAACTCACC
This sequence comes from Neoceratodus forsteri, assembly GCA_016271365.2. Taxonomy (NCBI): domain Eukaryota; kingdom Metazoa; phylum Chordata; order Ceratodontiformes; family Ceratodontidae; genus Neoceratodus; species Neoceratodus forsteri. The sequence goes on from CM057458.1 coordinate 887,747,253, forward strand.
ACAAAGAGTGCTGAGCATGGCCATAGTGTATATGCTCCATACAGAATGACAAAGGGAAAGTAAGTGAGCCATAACAGTCATGAAGAAACACATATGTAGCACTAAATGTGCATAAGGGGATTTGCATAGCCCAAAACAAAAAGGTCAGGCTTCACACCAGAGGCCCTTCTTCGTGCATCTGGAATGGGTGGTGTTGGTTGACTATACTCTAGGTGTTTAATGCAGTAAGCAAACAATACTTTACTTCACTGTTTTGGTGAATCACGTAAGGGGTCAATAGTGCTTGTGAAACGTAGTTTACTTTTAGCTTTTCTCTATTCCCATCCTTGATAGGTAAACCGGGTATTGAGTAGGAAATAAAAAGCCCAGTACCAAGGGTGAGCAGAGTACCACAGAAATAGGAGGCAGGGGTGGATGGTGGATGTTTGACAACACTCTAAGCAGGGAGCTGCTGTGAGAGGCTGGCCTTTAAAGGGGATTTGGGAGGAGCTGTTCCCCCACATTAAACCTTGGGCTTTAGCCCTCCCATTCGGTGTTTTGATGAATAGTGTAAGGGGTCAGTAGTGCTTTTGCAATGTAGTTTACTTTTGGCTTTTCTCTATTCCTGCCCTTGGTAGGGAAACCGGATACTGAGTAGGAAATGGAAAGCCCCCCAAAATTACCAATGAAAGTCCAAAAGAGTATGAGTACCTCCTCCAACTCAAGGAGAGTATGACTAGTAGCATGCAGGAGAGGAAACCTCTGAGGACCCATGGCTACTGACCCACCCATCCTCTGAGCAAACTTAGAGGAGATGAACCTAGGTTCTAGAAACAGTGTTTTTAATTTCTAATGAAGGTGAACTGCTTGGAGAGAAAATGGTCCATCTTCAAAGTCCATTGGATGTTGTGTTCTGGAAGGACAATTCTAAGGCTGAAAAGGTGGTCTATTCTGAAGAAGCATCAGAATCCTGAAAGTGGAGTAAGTCCAGTTGAAACGGGACAAATGTAGTCCGGGGTTCCAAGGTGAGAATGGATGATATCCAATTGGATTACGGAAAAATGACCATGAAGAAATGATTTGATAAAATATGCTGGCAGACTTAGAACTGTGGGATGCATGATGGGTTATGAAGCCATAAGGGAAACAATTGGACTTTGTAGTATGTATGAATTCAAATTAGAGTCTGAAGGTTTGGAGTTAAGAGGTGAGCGATGAGTTGTAATGTAGGCATCCATGAAGACGATGAAGGAGTCGGACTGAATCAATCAATCAATCATCAATCAAATCTTTATTTATTCAAGTGAACATCATTGAGCAAGGCTCATTTACAAGATGGACCTGATAAGGTCAAGGTTCAATAGTTGATACACAGCAAATACATCATACGCTTTATAAGACAGTTATACATACAGAGAAAAATAATGTTTATACACAATGATGTACAGTGAATTCACATGTTAAAACTCGGTTAAAGGAAGGTTAAGCTAATATCTACAGTATGTACAGTACATACATATCCCAATGGGGGCCATGACAGACACACAACATAATGAATACTAAGATGGTGAAGGTATTATTGGGTGCCATAAGCTGGGGGTGTCTGACTGGAAGGAATATGCCATATATGATTGGAAGCCAGATTTGTAGGATGACTATCTAGCTCTAGCGGTAGCAACTGCATTTCTCTGTGAAGAAGGCTGTACAATGCTGTTTAAAGGATGCAAATGGAATGATAATGGACAGTTTTAGGGATTTTTGTAGGGTGTTCCATGCTATAGCTAGAGAATAGCTGATTGCTGCCCTCCCCTAGTCTGGTGCTGACTGTGGGCAATTTGAGCAGGATGATATTGCTGCTTCTTAGGGCATAGGAGCTAGGAGTGGTCTGGTTGAAGCAGTCCAGGATATAGTTTGGGAGTTTTTGTGATAAAGCTCTGTAAATCCATAGAGCTGCATTTCTGCTCCTCCTGATATGAAGGGCAACCCATCCAACTGCGTCATAGAGAGAGCAATGGTGGGTATTATATGGCAGATCTGTAATGAACCTTATTGCTCTATGATATAAAGTATCCAACTTGTGAAGGTAGGAGATGGGGCAGTGACTATAAAGGAAGTCTGCATAGTCAATAACTGATAGAAAGATGGCCTGGACTAACCTCATCTTTGAGTCTCTGTTAAGAAAGGGTTTTAATCTATAGAGGAGGCCAAGCCTTTGGAGAAGCTTTTTTAACAGTTCTTCTAGATGATGAGTGAAGTAGAGTCTGTTGTCAATCCACACACCTAGATATTTGAAGTTTTCAACATACTCCAGATTTTCTCCAAATATAGTGCATAGCTGGAGGAGAGTGATTGAAGAGGATGTGCTGGTGGAGTTTTGAGTTGTGAACATCATTGCTTTAGTTTTCTTTGCATTTAGCAGAAGCTTTTTCTTGAGTAGCTGATGTTGTAACAAGGAGAATTCTGTTTGTAGGATTTCATGAGCAACTGTAGGCGAAGGGTTGCTGACATACAGAACAGTGTCATCAGCAAAGAGGTGTACTGAGGACTTGGTAAGGGTTGAATCAATGTTATTTATATAAATGGCAAAAAAGGATAGGACCCAGAATAGAGTCTTGGGGGACTCCTCTTGACAGTGGTCTTAATGGGGATAGGTCACCTTCAGCTTTTACCTGCTGTGACCTTTAGGTACCTGGTAGGAGTAGTAACACAGAAGAATTTTAGGCCAAGGAAAGAAGGTTGGTATACACAGAAGAGATGGCAACTGAATGTATGTGGAACTATAAGTTCAGTATGATGAATTCGAGAGTTGATTTGTGTATGGATGCCAAAATGCTACTTGTAGAGGCTTGCTGGTCTGCTGGTAGGAAAATGTATATATGGGTAATGCTGTAGCACAATTGCCTGTAACATGAGCTGAGGTGGCTTTGATTTTTTGCCTTACAGATTAAGCCAATGTATAAATGCTGTAAGAAGCTCGGAAATGGGTCTTTGAAGGAGTCTATGGACTGCTGTGGCAATATGAATTTGAGAGTGGTGTATAATGCCAGGGATGTCTAGCAATTTAGTATGATAAGGTCTGTTGAGAGACATTACTGGGATAGTGAGACAGCCGGGTCAGTTGCGGACATGCAGATTGAGGAATCAATGGAAGCCTGCTCTCAGTGAAAGTCTACGTAGGAGGAAGAATGGTAGGTAAAACATGAGGGATGAGTGAGGAGGACAGCTGGATGGGCAGCTGACCTGATTGATGGTAATATGATGAAGGAATGTAGATGACTGTATGAAGTATGGGGACATCCAGGGGCTAGAAAACAGAGGTTTGGATAGAGTAACATTAGTAGGCAGCTAGGCACTGGAGGTCCAACGATGAGAGTTCAGGGAAGGTAACTGAGAAGATCTGAGGACATCCAATGGCTATTGAGAAAGTGTGAGTCGAGTAACGTGACCAAGTAGAGTCAGTGTTTTATTTATTTATCTATTGAAATGTTCCACCAGGAAGGCACACTGAGCAACAAGTCGCTCATCTCCCGGTGAGACCTGGAGGGAAGTGGTACAATAGGAATGAGACATTAAACATTCAATTTACAAGATCAACATTAGCATACAGTTGTAAGGCAGGTGTTACAAAAAGTTTTACAACAGTGCTGAGCATAACATGTAGCAAGAGTGGACAATAATAAGTGCCAGGTTAATAAGTAAACAAGTGCTTACATGAAAGAAAAGGGGAAGGGAGGAGTGAGGAGTGAGGTGGGGACAGGGGAAAAGTCATGTCCCTGGATACCCCCTCAGGGTGCAAGGAACCCTGCAATGGGACTGGTGGGACCAGAGAAAAGGGGATAATGCAGTATCCCAGAGAGACCCCTTTAGGATGGTGGGGGAAGGGAATAGATCAGAGATACAGGCCCCTTGGGGTGGTAAGTGAAGGTGAGGGTAGAGAGGTAGCGTTTATCCAGGGTTTAGAGGAGGGAATTAGATAGGGACATGGTAGAAGCAGCTAGGTGCAAGGTAATTATTGAGGGCAGAGCTGATGGAGTAGGCAGAGGATGAGTGCTGGAATTGAGATGGGAGGGAATTCCACATTTTTGGGAGGTGGTGAGAGTAACCGGATTGGCCAATTTGGGTGGATCTGCGGGGGACAACCAGGGTATGGGAATCAGACGATCTAAGGGAATGGGAGAGTGGAGGGGGTGGTATAAAGGAGGAGGTGAGGCAGAAAGGGTGCACACCCAACCAGTGCTTGGAGGTGAATTTAGCACAGTGGGAGAGTCTCCTATTCGTAAGAGATGGGAAGAATAGGGCATGATAAAGATCACAGTGATGGGTGCAAGGGGGGGGGGCATCCAGGGCAAAGCGGCAGAAGGAATTAAGAGGGTGTCCAGTCTGGCCAGGGAGGGCTTAGTGGCAGCACCATAGAGTAAATCACAGTAGTCAAAAATGGGCAGTATCATCTTCTGAACAAGTTCACACCTAGCCGTAGTAGGGATGCAACTACGGTTCCTGAACAGGGCACCAAGCTTGGGGTGCAGTTTTTTCTGGATGGCGTCAATATGTCCAGTGTTCATAGGAGAAGCTACAAACGGTAAGACAGGTGACGCCACTACTGCTAAGAGGTATCTTGCAGTTCCCGTTATTTGTAACAGCGATAATAATTATGGAGCTGGTGCATCTCTGAAAGAATTAAGTCAGTTTTCCATGTAGAGATAGGAGTGGAGAATGCTCCACTAGATGTTAGATCTTATGACACTTGGGAAATAGGAATGCCATACCACTTGATTAACAGTATGAGTAGGAAGCATCCTGTAGAGTTGGTTGAGGAATGAGATCTTTCTATATTCCAGTCGAAAGAGATTCTGGAACTGGTCCTGGGGAAATGATTGGAAAGTATTGATGACTCTCTGGTGACGTAAGAGTCTTATACGGCTATTCGTCCAAGGGATGTTGTTAGAAGTTTTCTTTAGGTGAAATGAATGAGTGCTCCACAGTGGTGGATGGGAGATGTAGGGATAGCTAGGGTAGGAGTATGAGATAGATGGATGGGAGTAGTAATAGCTCGGGTATGAATACTGGCCGGTGGTAGGTGCATGATACCCAAAAGAGCCACAGCAAACAGGAACAAGCCCCGAGCCACTGGGGTGGCAAGGAGAAGGCATCTGTCCAAGGATGAAGGAAAAGTCCAGAGCGGATGGTTGCAGACTAGAGGAAGGAGTCCAAGAAGAAGACTTTAGGGCCAAGCTGTACAGGCATCAAAGGAATGGGTCTGGGTCAGCACCACGACAAAGTGAAGCAGAAAGCAGGGAAACAGCTGCAGGCCACAAAGTGGATCCAGTGAAGGATAAGAAGTGAATCCAGGTACCAGGTGTTATGAAGTTGAAGTATGAGAGTCCCACTACTGAAAAAGATGGCAAACAACTAGGGCAGAGAATAGAAGGTGCAGCAGTGATGAGCATGATGGTCCCATTGCCAATGGAGACAGTGAACTCACATGGTCGCTGGGAAGTGGTGACCAGCAGCAAGGAAGTCCAGGAGGCAGCAAAACCAAAGGTAGGTAGAGAATGAGGAGGCCAAGGTGGGGAAGAGTATAAGTAGTCCATGGAAGTGCAGGAGGTAGACTGATGGGGAAGGATGTGGAGCCAATGGGAACAGTGGTCCCATCCCTGAAGGGAAGCAGCAACTGTGTATCAGGTAGAGAATGCAGAAGGGTGAAACAGAGGAGTGCAGACATGGGCTTCCAGCTCCAGCAGGCAGTGTGGGACAACCTTCAGGTGATGCTGCCAGGCAGAGATAGGATGTGCAATGCAAATGTAGCAGTCCCAGTCCCAGAGGTAAGCAGCAACGAGTTAACTGTTAGAGAAAGCAGAAGTGTGAAACAGTCAATTGCAGACATTGGCTTCCAGCCCTAGTAGTCGAGGCGAGATGACCTTCAGTCGATGCAGCCAGGCAAAGATAGGAGGATGAAGGCAAATAGGTTAGAGTGGTCCCATTCCCTAAGGGAAATGGCAACCAGGTATCAGGTGGAGAATGCTGAAGGATGAATCATTTGGTTTCAGACACCACCTTCCTTCCCAGGTAGTTGAGGTGAGATGATCTTTACTTGATTCTGCCTGGCAGTGTAGGATGGTGAAGGCAAATGGGGTAAAGTGGTTCTGTTCCTGAAGGGAAGTGGCTACCAGATAGTCTGGTAGAGAATGCATAAGGTTGAAACAATTGAATGTAGACTCAGACTCCCATAACAGGTAGGCTAAGCGAGATGACCCAGACTCGAGGCTGCCAGGCATAGTTAGGATGTTGAAGGCAAATGGGGAAGAGGTCCCGTTCCTAAAGAGAAGTGGCAACCGGTATCAGGTACAGAATGCAGAAGTATGACACAGTAGAGAGCAGACATGACTCCCATCCCTGGTAGTTTGGGCAAGCTATCCTTTACTCAATGCCACCAGGCAGAGTTAGGGATGCAGGATGTCAGGTTTGTAAGTAGTAGGTAGTAGTGAGCACAACGGAATCCCATCCCCGGTAGACAGGACAAGCCTATACCTTCACCTGGTGCCTCAGAAGGTACGAGTTAGGGATGGAGTCCAGACAAACTGCTGGTATGGGCTGAGCAAGGAGAGGCAGCAGGCCGTGAAGTCATGGGTAGGTAAACTGGAAGGCGGCAGAAATGGGAAAGAAGGAAGTCAGAGTAGGGGAAGGAAGGAGGAGTCATCAGAATGCCAGGAAATGGGAGTGCAGATAAAGTCAGGAAGGAGCATACTGGTAGCAGTGGAAGGCAACAAATGACTAGAGGCTGAGAAAGCTGCAAGGGCAATGAACCATGCGAAAGCAGAGGAAGCCATGGAGGCAGTGAGGCACTGCAGAGTAGGAACTTGAGAGGCTGCGGAACAAGTAGGCCTAGGGGAGGAGAGGCCATAGGCAAAATGGGGAATGGAAGTAAACAGTGCAGTGGCAACAGAGAATGGATAATGCTGGAGGAATGAATGCATGAGGAGAGCCAATGATGTGGGCATAGGGGGTTCTGCAAAGGGCTTAAAAGAGGAGGTATGTGGGAATGGTTTAAGCAACTGGAAAGCTGATAGGGGAAGAGGGTAACACAGGCAAACAGAATGCTGGAAGCAGGATACGGTATAGGAGCAGGGGCAAAATGGCATGTGGTGGAAACACTTGACAAGGGTTAGAGGTAGCACTGGTCTGGGCAGTCAAAGGGGCATAACTGGAGGTGCGGGAAGGGAAAGGCCCCAAATGGAGAAGCAGGGGAGCACAGGACCAGAGTAGGAACTGGAGATGGGGAGGTAGGAAGAGACAGCAGGAGACCACCAAGAGGAAGAGGGAACAGAGAAGCATGGAATGGCAGGCTGACAAGTTGGAGAAAGGGCAACCGCTTCAGCCAGTGGCGAGGAGCCGGGAAGGCCAGTGCCAAGAGGGAAACACAGACAGGCAGAGAGGCAAGGCTCATGCTGAAACATGTAGAATGTGGTAGTAGCACAGTTGACTAAGTTGCATGCGGGAGACCTGACAGGAACAGGCAGGAGGCATAGAAAATGGTGGTGAGGGGGGACTTAATGCTGTTGGAAGAAGGAAGGAAAATTCAGTGACAGTTTCCAAGGTAAACAGGAGACACGGGTTATCACCCTGTAGGTGACTGGGGTATCTGGAAAAGAAATGCCTACTAAAAGTGTAGTACAGAGTGGGGAGCCCTGATGAGACAACAGCACAGTACAATGAGAAGGTTGGTTCAGAGAATGCGTACAGAATTGCACAACTGAAAAGGCTGGAAACCCAATGGGACTGAAAAATAAAACTGAAGCCATGGTACAGTGTAGGGAATAGTGGCAAAAAGCTTCACCAACTCCATGGCTGACATAGTACATACAGGCAAAACCATGTTGTGGGATGCACGTCAAAATAATCTCACAAACCAACAAACTGTTGCAGGATAAGCACTAAGAGTAGAGTTCCACCATGCCACGGTGACACAGAATTTGCCAACCATCAGCACAGTAACATCAGCATAACACTACCAGTTGGTGTTGTGCCATTGCTGGGAAAACTGGTGTTTTCTGTGGGGGTTTTGCCCCCCCCCCCATGTGGGGATCTCTGCCCCTCGCACCCCCTGGACTTTAAATAACTAACTCCGAGTCAGAGTTGGTTCGGGAAGGGGGCAAACAACCCGGAGGCAATAGTATTGGGAATCCAGCAGACCATCACAGCCAACTGCTGAAAATGTTGCTGTGATGGTCTTCAATGTATTTCTATCACTGTTGTGACATGATACCGAGAAGAAAGTCACACAGTAAATACAGCAGGCCTGTCACAGAAGAGCACATAACGCGCAAAACACAGAGAAAGGTACTTAGAAGGCGGCCTGTGGAAGAAAGGCAGCAAGAGCTCCAGGAGACACTGACAACAGAGGAGTTGGTAGTCATTCAGTCAGGCACACAGGAAGAAGGCCAGCTCCAAGGGGAAGCAATGGCCAGGTAGCAGCAGCGGGAGGAGGTGCAAAGGTGCAGGGGAACAATGTAGCACCCATGGTGAAGGGAACATAGAGCAGTGAGGAAAAGAGGGACGGAGAAGGGAGGAAGGGAAACAGAGGTAAAAGGGGGACAGCGGACAGTAGATGGGAGGAAGGGGAGAAGAAGGGAGCAATGGAAAATGGGGATGAGCAAGAAAAAGAATGGGAGGGAGCAGGGGAAGACAACAGGAGCAGGGTGCAGAACAGGAAGGGAAGGAGGCTCAGCCCATGAGCCACACAGGAGCTCAGGCACTGCAGTGTTTGACAATGCGCTAAGCAGGGGGCTGCTTTTAGATGCTGGCCTTTAAAGGGGATGTGGGAGGAGCTATTCCCCCACATTGAACCTCGGGCTTTAGGCCTGCCAAAATAAATGGCAATTTAATGACAAAAATCAAAAACCGTTAAACAATTTGCAAAAGGATTTAATGGTCAGAATTAATGAGATTGCCCTATTTTAATGGAAATATCAATGGAAATTGTATTTTAATGGCTTTAATTGCTAGCAGAAGTATAAGAAATAGAATCTGATGTGTTTTTTTAAATGAGATTTGCACCAGCTCAGCTGCTGCATGTATGGCAAGCGGGCAACATGTGAACCTGATGTGATTTTTAAATGATGTTCACACCAGCTTACCTGCTGCACACATGTCAAGCTTGCAGCATGTAAACCTGATGTGCTTTTTAGATCTGGTTTTCTTAAATAGTTAGTGGAGCCAAAACAAGTAGACAGGAAAATAATACAAATTTTAAGAAGTAGTCAGTTGTAGCTTTTTATTTATGAAGTATTATCCTTTTTCCTTTTGCTCATCCGAAAGTCTTCTATGTGATAATATTGTGCTGGATGTGTGGAATAGATTTTAGCCTAGAAGCTGACAGATCTAGTTCTACTGCCCCCACTACATCATCAGTATTGTGATGTCACAGACAGTGACATCACAGGTGAATGACCTGGAAGTCACTGAATTGCTGTTCCTAAGCAGCAGCCATATCACAGTCAGTGAGGTCACAGTACTGATGATATAGTGAGGACAGTAGAGCTAGATATGTCAACTGCCACGCAGAGTGCTGTTCTACAAAACACACCTGCTAACATCAGGTAAACAATCTTAGAATTAAATAAAGGGAAAATAAAAAGCACCTCATACATAAAAGGTAATGGTTGGCTGCTTTTAAAATCTAATATTAGTTTTAGGCAATACAGTAGCTCTTTAAGTTCACTTTGTGTATGCTAACCACTGGTAAACATTGCACATTTAAGCATGTGGCATGCATTGTGCATGTACGTAGCATACATATATTTCTTTAAGGGTTTTACCCAGTCCCAGAAAGAATAAAATTGTTGGTTTTATTAGCTTAGTCGCTTGCAACTTTGTCAAATTTTTTTGTTTTGATCTTTTATTAGTACTCCTTTCCACATTACCTCGCCTCCTTCCCATTTTTTTTAATACTTTTTTTGGCTTGCCTCAGTTTTAAATTCATTTTGAGTTTTTGACTTTTTGCCTCTAGTCACTGCCCGGTCCCCCAAACTGCCAGTGAATCAGCGTGATTACTATTATCCATCATAGCTACTCTGTCTCATCTCTGAAACAGATACACATCCATCTCCTCCCACTGCTGCATACTGAGTGGAGAAGCTGGCTACAAGAAGTGCAGAGCATCCACAAACTACCATGTGAACAGTACTTCTCATAATATTTTCTCAGTCAGCAAATCATGACATGTGGGTTTACCAGGGGAATACCATGAGAAGCAATCATATTCTTGTGGAATATCCCCTATCAATGCCTGTTTGTTTTTTGTCCAACAGCATTGCTCCATTCCCCCTTGGGGCACCCACAATACACTGCAACAAAGGATACCCTGTGGAAAAATGGTGCCAATCCAAGTCCTTTGGGGGCAGACTTGGTTCAAAGTAAAAATGGAAACCATCACAGTGTTTGGGGTAGCTTGATTTTCATCAAATCAGAATTTTCACAGCCCCACACTGGAATCATCAGTTGTTCAACCAACTGGGAATTCTGGTCAGTAAACTTAAATCAGTTCTGTTCCTGTGCCAGTGACAGCAGTTTGTATGCATAGTCTTGGATAACACACAGGCTATGGCATCCCTTCCAGAGAACCATACCTCTGCCCTCATCTGTCAGACACCCATGGTTGCCTCCAATGACTTGGCCACTGCCAGGTTCATAATCAGATTGCTGGGCCTCATGGCTGCTGCCATTGTGACTGTCCCACTGGTCCATTTCCAGATGGGAATTCCCCAGTGGATGCTGTGTGTCTAGTGAGTCCAGGCTGTTTAGCCCCTGGACCACATGGTTTGTATCACATCACCATTGCAGAGCAATCTTCGCCGATGGCAAGACCACATCCATCTCTTACAAGGGGCCCCATCCTCCTTTATTCCCCTCAGTTAGTTCCCACCACAAAGGTCTTCCAGATAGGATGGGGTATTCACCTCAGTTCCTTTAGGACCCAGGGTGTTTGATCACTGTAGTAGGGTAGCAACTCCCCCAAAATCTCTTGTTTTTGTTAAGAGGATGTTACTGGGAAACTGTTGCCATGTTTAGTCCCTTCTTTGTGACGCTGAATAGTATAATTAAATGGTCAACCTGAAATAGAAACAAACAAGAAAAGAAATCACACTTACCTCTTTGCTGCCTCTGTTGCCGATACTTTTCTACCACTCTGTCTGGTTCCTGGGCTATCCACCTGGGTGTAACCTCCCTTCCTAAAGGACGCTTACCTTTTCCTCCCTTCTGGAACACTTCTGCTACCTCCCTTTGCTCCGCTCATTCGCCCTGGTGCTGGTCCAGACTGTAGAACTGGGAGTGGGACTGGACACTCTATACATTTCTTTGGGCAATAAATGCCCTTTTTGCCACTGACAGTGAGCCAGTTTGCTTCTTTATTCTCCTGTTGACTGTGGACTATGGCAGTGGGGCAAAGGAGCAACATTTTGACTGTGGCTTTTCTTCTGGTACAGAAGTGTCTTGGACATCAGCGGTTCCAGCCATACAGGGTCTTTGCTTGCCTGATCTCCCCAGACTGCAATCAGGGTCGGGGGTACTGTGAGGAGTTTGCATCATTCAGTCAGCAGCTGTCAAGCCATGCGGCAGTTTTAACAACAGTTGTAACAGTGAACCTGCTCCTCCATGGAGCAGTCTTGAGGAGCACCTAACAGTGCTCGCCCGGCCACCACCTCCCCCATCCCACTGGATGGGAGCAGAAACTGAGAGGTACTGATTCTAATGGCTGGAAGCCACACCAAGGGATGCAGGCAAACTTTAAACATAAAGTAAACAAAGACTCTATGGGGTCAACATGTTTGTTGTGCTTTTGGCTCAAGAGCTGCTGGGTAGGGGAAAGAGGACAGGACATGCTGCCTGGGAGAAAAAGCCAATCTTGAGCTCAGCTCTGCAGAGCTGCATGGTGTCTCAGGTTTCAGAGGGCTTTGAATGATGCTTTCCCCAAGATATTGCTAACTCTTGAGAGCAGGGGATCAGCATAATTATGGCATGCCAGCCAATGAGAATTGATCATGAGATGAGGACAGATGGATGGACCTGTAAGAAAGCTTCAGATTTGTATGAAACAGAAGGAGTGAGACATATGAGTGATTTCAGCTGTCAGTCACTGGTTGAGAAAGACTGTTTTAGTCTTTACAAACACATTTTTCTGTTCCAATCTGGAACATCACCAAACCACTCGCTTGGGCTTTGTGTACTGTTAGAACTTGGCCTGACAAAGGTCTTACGTTGCCTGAGGCTCTAAGTAGCAGTCAACTCCTTGGGTGTGTGGAGGCAAGTCCCCTTGTTGGGTGAAGAGGATATTAAAGGACATTGTACACCAGGAGGGCTTGTACTCTTCACCACCAGGAAGTGTGTTGAGTTTGCCACACTCATAGCACCATCTGCATTTGCCAACTCTAAAGTAGATGGCCTAAAAGGGCCAGCAATGGCAGAGAGTGGTAGATGTCATGGATAACAAAAAGAGAAGGTGCCACTGGAAAAGACTCCGGTGCCTAGATGTATAACAATATCCAGAAGCAAAAAGTCTGGTAACTCAGAAGGCTCAAAGGCACTTGTAAGTTAAGTGCCATTCATTTTATTTTAAGTAATAACAAAGTAGTAAAATGGCGATTTTATGTGGTGAACTTTATGCTGCTTTTTTACGGCTTTTCTATTATTTATAAACAAAAGAATGACACTTAGCTTACAAGTGCCTTTGGTCCTTCTGAGTTTTGCTTCTAGATGTCATGGATACTGGGTCAGTGCCCCTACAGTTCTTCTGGTTAGCTAGGGTAAGTTGACTAATCACTGGGAATTCCTGTGTGACTGTCATTCAAAGACCATTTGTAGGAACTGCAACATCCAGGAGCATCTAGCAGTTATGTTAAATGTTCTGTTTGGGACAGGGCCATAGTAATGGGGGGGGGGAACTGGGGAAGTTGTCCAGGGCCCCGAGCTCAGGAGGGGCCCAACTGAGGAGCTGGCATTACCCCTGGCATTAGTTGGTTTTGGAAACGGGACCATTTCAAGTGACTTGTCCGGGGCCCAAAATTTATAGCTGCAGCCCTGGTTTGGGATCCCCATCCATCAGCCTTTAATTGGTACTGCACCATGTTTCAACATTAGGCCTGCAACCATCTGCTGTATGCACACATTTAATTGACTGTTTTGTGAAGTCCCAAGGGATGTTGGGGTACTGATGTACCAGTAGGGGAAGAAAGCAAAGACTATGTGGGTACTTACCCAAGAGTGGTTGGATTTTGTGGGGAGTGATCTGTGAAGTTTTTTTTTGTTACATTTACCTGTAAGCCATTCCTTTCCCTCATCCAGATCTTGTTTCTGTTCCAAATAAATATTTATTTTTTAAATTAAATTTATTGTGCTCTTGCATGTTATTGTCTTTGCTTGTTTTTTATTTATAGACTATAAGTTCAGGGGATGTATATTCTAAGTGTAGAGGTTTCATGTTACTGAAGGTGGGGGGTTGCGTTTCCTTCCTGTGGGGCAGCAACCTGTCAAAAGCATGACCACAAGTGGAGGCACCAAACCCCTTTACATTTACCTCAAAAGCAACTGAGCCCAGGAGCCATTCACTTGAGGGCCTTATATACATTGCCCTGGTAACATCAGACTGGTGTAGCCTCACATCTTGTGGGTGAAGGATTATCATTGTATCTCTGTATGTTTGAAACAATTAAAAAATAAATAAAACTCCTTCTACTGAACACCTCACCCAGCCCATTCACCTTTTCTAACTATGGCCTTTTTGCCTTTCATTTTTCATTTAGTTCTGCTACCCTTTTAAAGATTACCATGTTGGACAGAGTAAACAAAAGGAATGGTCATTTATGTTGGGTAAGTGCTCATTTAAGCCCTCGCCGAGATCTATTGTGACTGGTAACTAAACTTTTTCTCCCCTGTAATACTGCCATCCTACCAGGGAGAAGGACGGACCAGTGCCTTCAGGAGGGAAAAGAGGAGCAAGGGGTAGGGGAACACAGATGTAGTGATAAAGGAGGATAGAGTGAGGGATGGGCTGCTGGCACTGAAGGTGGACAAATCACCAGGCCTGGACAGAGTACATCCAAGGGTACTAAAGGAACTGGCTGAGGAGCTGGCAGGGCCACTGGTAGAACTATTTAATAGTTCAAAACTATGTAATAGTTCACTTGAGTCAGGCATGGTGCTGCAGGACTGGAGAACGGCACATGTAGTACCCTCCCACAAAAGTGGTCCTAAGGATGACCCAGGAAATTACAGACCAGTCAGTCTGACCTCCATTGTAGGCAAGCTCATGATTCCATACTAAAGGAAAGGTTGGTGGAATATCTAGAGAAGCATGGTCTCCAGGATGTGAGGCAACATGTGTTAATGGGGAAGATCATGTAAAACAAACCTGAATGACTTCTTTGACTGTGTCATTAAGACAGTAGACAGAGGCCAAGCCGTAGACATTCTCTACCTTGATTTCAGCAAGACCTTTGACTATGAGCCCCACAAAAGGTTGATTAGGAAGTTGGTGGATCTTGGGATTGGGGAAAAGATAGCCTGATGGGTGGAAAACTTGCTGTGGGACAGAAGCAAGAGGGTGGTTGTGGGGTGAAAGTTATCTGGCACCAGAGAGGTAACCAGTGGGGTCCCTCAGGGATCAGTGCTGGTGCTGGTGTTGTTGATTGTCTTCATCAATGACATTGGGAATGGCATTAAGGGTAAAATGTGCCTATTCACGGATGACACCAAGCTCTGTGGGAGACTGGACACAGCTGAAGGAATACAGAACCTACAGAAAGATCTGGAAAAGCTGGGGGGGTTGGTCCAGAATCTGACAGCTTGGCTTCAATGCCAAGAACCAAGAAATGCCAAGTTATGCATACTGGAGCCAAGAATCCCTGGACAGAGTACTACCAGGGTGGAGTCTGAGTATCTGCATCAGAGGAGGAGGAGAAGGACCTGGGAGTGATGATCACTAGTGACCTGAAGCCCTCCATGCAGTGCAAGAAAGCAGCAGCAAAGGCAAACAAGATGTCAGGATGCATATCTAGGGGGATCAGCAGTAGGAGAGAGGAGGTTATACTGCCCTTGTACAGGTCACTGGTAAGGCCACATCTATAGTTTGGCATTCAGTACTGGTGCCCACACCTCAAAAAGGACATTAACCTGCTGGAGAAGGTCCAGAGGAGGGCTACAAAGTTGATAGTGGGTCAGCAGGGTAAGGCATATGAGGAGAGGCTGAGATCACTGAATATGTACTCCCTGGAAGACAGGAGAGGGAGAGGGGACATTATTGGGACCTCCAAGTACTTGAAAAGGACAAATAAGGTTGATGAGGAGAGTCTCTTTAAGCTGAGTGGCAACCATAACAAGAAGGAGCACAGTCTTAAGCTGGAGGGTGGGAGGTCAGGAAGCACTTCTTCACAGAGAGGTTGGTGGACACTTAGAATGCATTGCCGGAAGAGGTCATCTTGTTGAAGACAGTAGGCAATTTTAAGACAGACTAGGATAAACAGGGGGAAGGTAAGGATCATGGGTAGGGAGGATGGGAGGAGTGGGGAGGGAGAGCAGAGACATTAGCTCAAGCTGTGGACCCTGCAATACCAGCAGACTTGATAGACCAAATGGCATTCTTCTGCTGGCTTCTTCGTATGTTCGTATGTCCGCCTAAACCAGCAACCTCTGACTGCACTCCTGGAAGTGAGCACTGGATCCCCTATGAAGGTACAGCCACTGTGTTTTTTTCCTTCCATCCTTTTCTTGGAGCTGGCATACCTCAGTGGCTCCCGATTGGTGTGGCAACCCAGCTCCTGGACTCCGATAGGCCCGCTAGTAGCCACGACCCAGCCGATTGGTCTGCTCTAGTGATACACTTTTTTTTATTTTTTACCTCCTTGCTTTTACATTACTCCCTGCATTTTCTTCCCACCCCCTCCCAGGCCTCCATTAAATACATTATTGTCCCTCCCTCTCTCTCTCATGGATCTCCCATCTCATTGGCTCGAAGTGCCAAGATCTCATCACTTCTAGCTGAATCTGCTGTAACCTACTATAGTACTTCCCCACCGCTCTATCTCTCATATTTTCCTGGTGAATAAAGGACAACCTAGCACCTGTCCCTGGATTGCAATTCCTACTTGTCCTCTGTAATCATTAAACTGTATTCCTTTCTACTACTGACCAGTGCTCTGCACAGCACTATTAACCATGCCTTCACATGCTACCTGGCTTCTATATTTGTGCTTGCCTCTCTACTTCTTAACAATGCTCTGCCCTTCAACAACAACAGCGTAGTGTCTGTCCCCAAACCAACCTATAGGGATGGGCCACCAAACTCCACATCAGCACCAGATCTCCCAATGTTCATTGTCTTACAGACCACAGGATCTCTACTCCTGCCTCTGATGAGAAACCACTATCTCATTCCATCACCTGCCATAACTGCAATCCCTATAGTATGCTGTCCGGCTCCACAATTCCCCTCCTGTCGTCACTCACCTTTCTTCATCAAGCAACTCAAGCTCCTAGCTATGAGAGTAGCCTGCTTACTGTTGATGCTTTCAGGCAACATCCATCCTAACCCATGCCCCAGACACAGTGATGCTAGGCCACCTGGAAACAGCAGTTTGATTTCAATCGCCTCTATCAACATCTGCAGCCTTCTGCCAAAACTCGACCTACTCCAAGCCTGGGTTGCTCAGCACAACCCTGATGTCCTGTCCGTAACCGAATCATGGCTTACATCTAGGACCTCGGACAATCAAGTCTTGCTCCACGGATACACCCCTTTCCATCTTGATAGGCTAGGCAAAAGGGGTGGTGGCTGCATAATCTACAAAAAAAAAAATCACCATTGCGGTACAGCTCTTCCCCAATTAATAACTGGAAAAAATGTGTAGATACTCTTGGTGAGACTTACCCTAGGCTTCCAGGGCAAGGGCCTTACACTTGTCTCAGTATATATCCCCCCCAGGGAGAAAGCTGAAGGCTTTACAGTTCTTCACGAACACCTCGCCTACCTTCGGTCCAATAGCGAAGTCATTGTTCTGGGGAACTTCAGCATCAGTTGGTTATCACCTGACTCTGCCACCTTCAAGGATGCAACCTTCTCTATCAACTTCCATCAGCTAGTTGACCTACCCACCTGAATAAATTATAGAACAGGAACCAGTACCCTTTTAGACTGGGTATTAACAAACTACCCAGAGTGGATCTCTGGTCTAAAAGTTCTCTCTGACTCTCTCAGTGACAACTCGCTCATTATCTTCCACTGGTCTAATAAGGTCCCGAAACCAACAGCGAAGGTTATAATATCCCACTTGCTTAAGCAGGGCCAGCAAAGATCCTTTAAGCAGTACCTTCAACAACTGAATTGGGTCCCCGTTCTAATTACTAATGATGGTGACACGGCACTGGACAAATTCATTAACATTTTCAATGATACCAGTGATATCTTTGCCCCCATTACAAAAAGAAAAGTCAGGGATCTCATAAATCATGGGTTACTCCTCACCTCCTTTATCTGATACGCACCAGAGACCAGCTTTGGTATAAGTATCAAACTTCTCGTACACCCCACGACATGCAGAGCTATAAGGCGGCACGAAATAACTGTACCCTCGCATTCCGCCAGGCTAAAGCCAAATGTTTTAAGTCTGAGCTAAACTCCTCCTGGGGTGATGGACATAGGTTCAGGAAAAACATCCACAAGATCACCGGAAAATGTGATACCTCAGAACCCTCAATACTGAATTTCGAAAGGTCCACTACACAAGACCCTAAAACTATCGCTGACATCTTTGTCAAAGCTTTCACAGACCTCAGTGCTATGCTCCCCCAACTTCCAGAGCCCTGCTAGTGTGTCTCAACAAAAGCCACCACAATCACATCCAACAAATCACACCCCCCATTCTACCTCAGAGTAATATCCAAAGGCGATGCTAAAAAGTACCTCTCCAAAGTACTGGGGAAGTCCAGCCATAGTGCTGAGGGCCTTGACCTAAAACTAATCTCCCTGGCACTTGACGAATTGCTAACACGACTAACCAGTATCATCAACCTGTCCCTCACCACAGGTACATTTACAAAGCTATGGAAAGCCACAGTTGTAACCCCTGTCTTCAAGGCAGGTAGTAAGATATGTCATACCAGCTACCGTCCAGTTTCAATCCTCCCGCCGATCTCTAAATCCCTCGAGCGGATAGTCTACGATCAGCTGGTAGAGCACCTTGATAAATATCAGCTACAATGCCAGCAGCAACATGGCTTCTGAAAACTCCACAGTACCACCACAGCACTACTGGAGTTCACGGGGTTCATACAAGATGCCTTCGATCATGGGCACTTGGTGGGGGCAACCTTTATCGACCTCACCAAGGCCTTTGACACTGTCAACCATGACCTTCTCCTGGCCCAACTTGAGGCAACGGGGCTGTCCACTGACTCACTGTCCTGGTTCCGGAGCTACCTTACAGGGTGTGTGCAATGTGAAAAAATATCTAATACTCTCTCGGACTCGCAGTATGTATCCACTGGTTTTCCCCAGGGATCCATACTGGGCCCCCTACTATTTAGTCTTTTCCTCAACAACCTCCCTCAAGCCTGTCAGCACAAAATCCTCCTGTACACAGATGATGCGGTAATCTACTCCAGCCACACCGACCCTGCCGCTCTAGAACAGCATCTTCAGCAGGCTTTAACAATGTGGAGGACTGGACTGGACAAGCTATGCTGCTTGTCAACCACAAAAAAAAACAAGACCATGCTATTCAGCCCCGCCCATAATCGACACAAGACATACACCATTAACATTCTTAGTAAACAAAATGTGGCCTTAGAAATGGTCCAAAACTTCAAATACCTGGTACTCACTCTTGATAGCTCCCTCTCATTCTCTACCCATGTAGGCAATGTCAGCATATCAGCTAACCAAAAGCTTGGTCTACTATACAAACACCGTAACTGCCTCACTGAAAAAGACCTTCAACTTGCCATCACCAGCTCAGTCTTTTTAACTATTGACTATGGTCTTGCCATTTACAGTGCGGCACCTGACTGCACCCTAAAATGGATTGCCACTACTCTGAACAAAGCCTGCAGGCTAGCTCTAGGGGCTGTGCACCTAACCCATAGCTGTAATCTCTACCTGCAAATAGGATGGCTAAACCTGGTCAAGAGGACCCGCTACCAAGTCTATATCCTGGCCAAAAAAGCTATCCTTGGCCTGTTACTACCAGAAAGCAGTTCCCTCCTGCACCAGATTGAACTTACTAGGACTACCGGAGCATCTAATAATCTCTCCCTCAAGGTCCCCTTCCGGCGTACCTCTCAAGGACAGAGATCCTTTGAATACAGAGCCCCGCTCTTGCTTAGCTTGCTCCCACCTGAGCTTACTGCGATCAGCAACATTGGCCCATTTAAATCAGCACTCAAATCTCACCTGTCTAGTCTACAGAAATGCTCCTGCTTTCCCTGAGCTCCCAACCCCGTAACCTGAAACTGTATACCCCAACACTTGCAATTATTTTCTGTCCAACCTGCAACTCACCTAGCCCTGTCCATTTTCCCCTGTTCCCCCCAACTCTCCCATACCACTTCACTGAGTCTTCGTCTCACCCCACTAACCCATTCCTCACCCTTTTGCCTCTTCCTCCCACTCTCCACCAATCCCCTATGACAAAGTGACCCCGAGCCTGAGGTTACTGCAATCCTTTTACATCCCCCACTTCCTCTATATATTCCTCCTCTCCTCTAATCAAGGTCTACTGTGCTGCTTAATTAAACTGTTCCACCTCTATAAATGTTCTGTATCTCCACAATTAAGTACAGTAGCTGTAACAATGGTTCTACTCAATGTGATTTGTTTCCCTATAGCTTTTCTCTGTTTTCCCATTCTAGTATTGTACTGTGTATTTTGATTTCCTTTTTGCCTGACGTGGAACCTTTGCAAATGAGCTTGTAGCTCAAAGGTTGTAATCCAAGATTAAATAAATAAATAAATAAAAGTATGTATGCATCACCCCATGGTACACACTATAGCTGCTGAGGACCTCTTCAACATACTTCTTCCCTTGTGTCTGGAAGGTAAGCTTTCCATGGGCCTTACCATAAGGGTGGCTGAGCCTGCAGAAGTGCTATTCCACCCTATCCTATAGAGGGAACACTGCCACTAGCAGCACTTCTTGATCACCATAATCTCCATTGCCAGCATCCTTCCAATTGCCAGCATCTTAGGCTTGTTCCCAAGTCCATGTTGTTGGCATTAGATGATGACCCACTTACACATTAGGCCATTGGGTGGCCCTGAAGTTGCTTCCCTTTTCCATGATTTCTTTACCAATTGTGTCAAATCCTTCTTGACCTGTCTCTTTCTGGCCCTCCACCAATTCACTCTCCTCTTTGCTCCTTTTACTTTTTCCCGTTTCCCAGTGCCTTATATTTAATTACCTGCATTCTGTCAGCTCTATCCCTCCTTCCGGAGCCTGACCACCTTAATCATTATTCCCCAACACTGATCTCATCAACTTCTCATTCTTCACTAGCACTGTTCAGATGTCCTGGAAATTTACTTATGTAGTATCCCTTCTTAATGGAGGTGCTACCTCATATTTTAGAAACTACGGACACATCTCCCTGCTCCCAGTCACTGTTCCTATTACTGGAATTCAGGTTCAGCTATTGACCTTTCTTAAGGCTTCACATTTTCTCAGCCCACTTCAGTTAAGCTTAGGAAAACCATGCCACCATCACATCCTGCCAAGATTCACTGATCACATCCATAAGACTATGGATCAGAAAAACCTCACTGCATCTTCTGCCACTTTAATTGCTTGGTTAAAGCACTTTATCACTCCACTGTCTTGCGTAAGCTTTCTGGGACTCCTTTTCAGTTTATTTGCATACTGTGAGACATATCATTGTCATATTGCACACTTCATTTGTGTGAGATACTGGCAGTCTGTACCTCACGCACTGTACTAAGGTATCTTCAGCTTTGGACATGACTGCTGTCAAGTGATTTTTTTTATAAATAGCAAACATAGTTTGAAACATAGATAACAGACAGAAACATAGATTGTGTCCGCAAAGAAAGACTCAGGGATTCAGCCTGTCTGCCATTTCACTGACTAACTCCAGGCTCAGCCTAACACCAGGCTGGATTTAAAAAGACAATAGCCCTAGGAGCTGATTGAATATTGTTTTTGTCCACTTGTTTTTGATGACTAAGTTATTATGCATTAATGTCAATTATGATATTCATAGTTGCAATCAAAAAATGAGATTAAATTTGCAATGTCTAAGTTATGTATAAATGTCAATTGTGATAGTCATAGTTTCAATCAAAAAAATGAAATTAAAGGAAGTGGTTCAGTTCATATATCACATGACACATTCTCCAGTCTATGCGTAATGGAAACTCTATTTTCTTCCCAGTACCCAATAAATGAGAGTTTTCCAGGGTTCAATCTTTGGCTCTATTCTCTTCTCCAGTTTGTTTACTGATCCACTCTGCCTGTCCCTCATCATACATATACATGTATGCTGATGACATATTATTGTAACTTGTGAACCAAATGCAGTTAACCTTTTCTCCCTCTTACAAAAGGAATTTAATGTAGTACAACAGTGGTTCCAATGCATCTGCCTCTCCCTTCATCCCAACAAAATAGTGACCTTGATCTTTGCTACAAATTACAAACAAAGACTAACCACTGCTCCTTCCCTTGCTGCCTTGGTTGTCTCACATATTCTTTTTTTTGTTTAGATCCCTTTCTTATCTCCATCTGTCACCCCTTCCCCCATACCCCCACCCTACTTCCTTTTGGTTTTAGCCAACTACCCCCCTGCAGCCAATCTCCTACGCCCACCCCTGTCTACCTTTCCATTGCCTACCTCTTGGCTACTCCTCAGTTTTCTCCTATGCACTGACAAGGCCCCACATGGGCTGCTCCCCTCTCGTCTCTCCTCTTCCACCTCAAACATCTCTGATTTTTCCTGCAGCTATCTTACTACCCAATACCTGCCTATCCTACCCCTTCATACCGCTCACCTTAAAATCCACACCTCCCAACCTCTTCTTACCCTTGTTAATGCTTGCAATAAAATGTAGTTTTACCTTATCTGTAATCTCTATGAATTTGGAATTTTTATCTCTCTGTGTTGCAATTTTGTAATGTTGTTTAAACTCTTCATTGTTTGTATATTGTACACCTATGATGTGGAACCTCTGTAAAGGAGTTTTTAGTTCAAAGGTATCAATCCAAGATATTAAAGTAAAATGAAATAAAATAAATAAAGATTTTTATAGGATTGCTCTGGCTTTCCCTGTATTCCCCTTGGGGCCCGGCTTATGCCGAATGCGTGCATGTGGAGGCACATGCCTTACACTATGGGAGGGGCAACAACCACTCCCACCACCCCGGAAGATGAGAGCAGCCTGACAGCTAGCTTAATCCCTCTCCTCCCACCCCCCATGCGGGCACCGTGATGACCCGAGGTTGTTCCTGAACCCAGGTCGCCAACGCAACATGAAGTAATGCATCCAGTGCCTCAACCCTCAGCGCCACTGGGCGCGCTTGTCTCAAATATTCTATAGGTTGACAGTAGTAGTGCTCAGATACTGCTCTGCAAGATCACCGGGCACCCTCCAATGGATAGCCACACTATTCAGCTGCCGAATCTGACCCCTAACAGACCGAGCTTGTATATCAGATCTACAATCAGATGGGGTCAGATAATGTAATGTGAGGGTCAGTTCTTTGGGTCTGGCCCTCAGATTGTGATCCGACCAGGGATCCATATGGCCTAACAATTGGATCCACTTGGGTCCATGGTCGGATGTCATCAATATCTGATGACATCTGACATCTGGTCAAAACTGTGGCATCCACTGGTATCCTATACCAGTAGATACTATACAAGCAACACTAGAAGGCAGGTTCAAATACCTTTATATGTGGTTGGACAAACACCTTGATTTCTCTCACCATATCAATGTCAAATGTTCCAGGCTTCTTTCCATTTTGGTGCTCTATACTGTCTTAAAAAGCTAGTGTACTGCCTAAAACTAATTTGTTTTTAAAAGCTTTCAACAATTACCCCTTTGGTTAATTATAACATTTCTTAATCTGATGTTAGCAGGTGTGATATATGGAATTGCAATTTGCCTGGCAGCTGACATATCTAGCTCTGTTCCTCCCATTACATCATCAGCATTATCACCTCACTGACTGTGACATCAGAGGTGCTCTGGAAGAGCCACTCAGTAGCTGCCAGGTCAGTGACCTATGATGTCATAGTTAGTGAGGTACAGTGATGATGATGTAGTGGGGGGAAGAGAACTAGACATGGCAGCTACCAGGTGAAATGCTATTTCGCACATCCAACATAATACTATTGTATTACACGGAAAACTTTCTAAGAAGCACAAGGAAAGAGAAAAATACTTCAGAAATCAAATGTTACAAGAGACTACTTCTTAAAATTTGTAACATTTTCCTGCCTGCTATTTTTGGTTCCACTAGCTGTTTAAGCCCATTTGGTGGCTAGCTGCAGGGCTGTCTGGGTGAGGCGGGGGCAAGTAGAGTAGTTTGCCCTGGGTCTCCAGCTTGAGAGGGTCCCTAATATCCCTATGCCTGACTTCGAAAAGGGGCCTCAAGATAGAATTTTGCCTAGGGCCCTCGAAAACCTCTGTGAGGCCCTGGTTAGATCTGATATTATCTTGCAGATTTATTCATCATCGAGTATGTCAACCTGTTTTTTGTTGCAGCACCATACTCCTTCTTTGACCAGCCGGACACTGTACATAATTCTGTTGACACTGCCCTACTCTTACCCCCCACTGCTCTCTGTATCGCAGCTTCAACTGACCATCACTGGAAAGGCATTGGTGAATAGATGGAGCCACTTTCATGTTCAAATTCTGGACCTCTGAACTGTCCTATCATCTCTTTTCCCTCATTCTTCCAGCTACTGCATCTACTTGTGCTGTTTGAAGTCAGTTGCACCAGTCATCCCAAGAGCACAAATGCACTAAGGCCATTAGCCAAGTGGGGCTCTCATAGACATTTCAAAATCTTTACAATAATCTGCCTGCCAGTGCACATTCAGCCACCTGGAGAAATGCCTTAAGACCTCGCTAAGGGTTCTGCTCAGTCCTACCTACAATTATGTTAGTACCTGGCCTTTCTGTACTTGCTATAGCATGTTGCTGTTTGATGTTCCTTGCTGCCTGAATTTGTTGCAATTTCTTTTGAGTATTTGCCTTGTACTTATGCTGTTTTAAATTACTGTTATGTGCTAATTATTTGATGTATTTTTCATTCATCGCAAACCATATTTTCACCTACTATAAATGTGTTTTCCTGAATGAAAATTTTGTATTTAATCCCACTGCATCCCCTTTTACAGGATGCATCTGGAAACAAACGTTCCAACTCAGCACACTTTTCCTTGTGAAACAATTTTAAGTAAGAAGTAAGCCATGGCAGGGTGTGCATTAAAGGATTAACGATGCTCACACAGGGGCATAGTAATTCATGAGGCCAAAGGCCGAGTGTACTTATGCCCCCTGGGAATGCATGTTTAATCATTTAATGCACACCCTGAAGTAGTTTACTGCCTTAATAAAATGGCTGAAGTTTACAAATAAAATAAATAATTAAAACCTGGGGTTTTGTCTCTGTAAAATCTATTTTGGATGTAAAATACTGTAAAACTGTAATATGCACGTTTGTTAAATTTTGTGCTTTAATCTTACCGCCCACTGATGTAAAAATCAGAATTTGTGGTACCAGATTTTTTCATCACTCTTGGAAATACATTCAGCTCA
This sequence comes from Neoceratodus forsteri, assembly GCA_016271365.2. Taxonomy (NCBI): domain Eukaryota; kingdom Metazoa; phylum Chordata; order Ceratodontiformes; family Ceratodontidae; genus Neoceratodus; species Neoceratodus forsteri. The sequence goes on from CM057458.1 coordinate 887,772,061, forward strand.
TAGTCAAATAAAAATGCATTTTGACAGCTTTCACTGGATTATGTTACATTAGGGAGGTTCTAATCAGCCGGGAATGGGATGGTTTGAATCTTGTAACAGTGCTCGTTCTGACAGCTCTCATTGGCGTACATTAGGGAGGGTCTAATCAGCTGGGAATGAGGTGGTTTGGACTGCATTCTGACAGGGGGGTATTCTGACAGGTACCAGCTGACAGCTCACTGTGTTTTACAATGGGGAGGTTTGAAGTCGGGTGATATGCAGCAATGTCTGGGGTAACAAATCCTGTATGACACAACCAAGCACAGCTAGCCCATAAATAAAAGCACTGTCAGAAAGTTTAAAAAAGACTACCACGAGAAATCAAAGAGTGTACCTGACCCTACTAAAATGATTCCTGAGCTGCCAACCAAACTGAGGGGATGACCAAGACTCCTTGTAGGGGATGTTGAAAATGAGCTGAAAGCAATAATTAAACTTTTGAGGGGTGACAGAGCTGTAATTAATGTGAGGGTCACAGCTGCTGTGGCAGCTGGTGTTGTAAAGGCCTCAAACCCTCAGCTACTGGTTGAATACGGAGCAGTATTTGAGTTTTACCAGGCAGTGGGCATGGACATTTTTAGGGCTGTGGGCGGAGCCTACAGCACTATTGGGATCAGATTGTAGCTGTAAAATGGCTGATCATGGAACTCCCTTTTTGGACATTTGGAAGCATTCCTCCACAGCTGCAGAATGGTGCACTTCCCCTCTGGTTGTTGCTATTTGCTGCTCTATGTTAAAGGCATCTGAAATGAGGGGGCATGCTACTGTATTGTACCTCAGAACTTCTCAGGATATTAACAAAAAAACACTTTTTAAACTGCTGTTTCTATCATCTGTCCAGCTCAGACTAATAGATTTATTCTATTTCTTTCAGCAACCTAGGGGTTAACTCATTTTATGTTGTCTGGAATTTACTGAGCCTCTGAAAGTCAGACTACAGTGTCAGATTACAGACAGTACAGCTGCAGTCTGTGAGTTATCTCATTCCAGTGGGCACACACACACACACACACACACACACACACACACACACAGCAGCAGCATGTACTCTGACTAAATAAATTCAAGAGGACTGAATTAGCAGCATGCCAGTTTTTGATGATTGTGACTAAACAGCACTATATGGCACCAACACGAAGATAACTTTGGTCATTTGGTAGCTCCTCACAGCCCTATCGGCTCTGGCTAGATCTTGTTTAAACAGGATGGGCTACTGTAAACAAAAAGACACTAAGGCAGGAAGAAAATCACCACAGGACTATCAGGAGCTGAAAAAAGGCTTTTCTAAACTGACTTAGTAACACTGCCATGCAAGAACTCATCTCTGCTTAGCTAACTGTAAACACAGATGAGACTGGGGTCAGTCTTGTACTGTGTGCTGATTGGACAATGGAGGTAAGGGGTTCAAAGCAGTTTGAGGTGACAGGACATGGCAATAAACTCCAGGGTCCACGTTCAAAATGGGAAAAGCGAAAAGCAAAGGTTTGCACTGCGCTTGCCCATTGCCCATGACCCCGAGGATGCCATATTTAGTCAGATAGCCCACCGGCACTATCTAACTGAATATAGGGGCATGTTGGTGCAGTGCTAAGCTGAGTAGTGCTTCCCTGACATGGATCCTGACAGTGCAGGGAACAGCACCTCCAAACCTAATAGCGCTGGTAGCTCCCCGTGCGATATTCAAATGCACCACACAAATTAGACCATTGGGCATGCAAGGTGCTAAGTGGGCAATCACTTTGCCAACCAGGCACATTTTTGAATATGTGACCCCAGGTCTCAATGGCCCCTTCAATAACCCTGTCTGGAAATTACCTGCCCCCTCAAGTCATCTACTAGGGGGAAAACATCAAACTGCCATCTCAGCTTTGAATTTCCCATGGTCTGGAATATCATCCACTCAGAGAATCATTGGGCAAACAAAGATACTGTGCTCGAGTATGTAGAGCAAATTGTTATACCCTATATCAGCCACACACACACACACACACACAAAACAACACCTGTCAGATGAACAGAGGACAGTGTTCATAATGGAATTGTGCAGAGACATACCACCAAACCAGTGCTTGACAAACTAGAGCAGTGTCACATTATTCAGATATTCATTCCCACCTCACGCACTGATCACTTATCTAACTGACCTGACTTTAAACAAATCTACAAGGACAAACTTAAGGCTCTATTCACTGAGTGGTATGTGGCACTGATCACAGATCAGATAAACAATGGCACTCTACTCCCAAACATCAACGTCAACCGTTCAAAAAGCCTTTAAAAGTTCAACACTCACAGTGACTTGCTACTGCTTTTCAGAGACTGCAGGACAGAAAAGTGGATTGCATTAGTGGTTTTGATCTGGCAGGGCTATTGGCGGCACGTGCTGAGCCACTGAATGTGCAGGTATGGTTTGTGCAGCTAAATAAGAAAAAACTTTACCAATATGTTCTAATGTTTTCCTTTCTTTTTTTCACAGCCTCACCAGTTATTGCCACAGACCTTTTGAAGACATGTGTACCATACCCGATGTACTCTTACATGGTGATACTAGCTTTATTGCTATATCGTTTAATAGTGCTTTTTTTAAAGTTCAATAAAGATTGCTTCAAATAAATGTTGTTGCCATTTTTCACTCTTTGGATGGAAGCACAAACAACGACAATTTATTGGCATTAGTAATTACCTGTTCTGCAGTAATTGGTTTAAATATGCTTTCATTTAAAACTTGTAGGAAAGCAATGAAATAGTTCATGTTCTATGAGTTGTTGCAGCAGATGGCGCTGATTAAATAGCTGTAAAGAAAGTGTTTTTGTTTACATTTCTAAGCGCTGCTTAAAAAGTGGTGTTTTGTAGCTAAGTGGCTTTACTGCTCATTCTGCTTTTATGTCTGCTTTTGCTGCATGCCCAGTCCCAAGTGCTGTTTATTGTTCAATCTCATGCTTGTTGCTGCCACTGCCTGTCCCATCTCCCTCTCATTGCCACCCCTTCCTGCCTGCCCCATCTCTCTCTCTCACTGCCATCCCTTCCTGCCTGTCCCATCTCTCGTGCACTGCCAGAGAATGATGATGCCAAGGACCATAGTCCAGTGGGCCTGAAGCACATAATGAGAGAGTGGTGGGCTGGTGCAGAGAAGAAGGCTTTTAATCTGTTATGACACTTTTCAGAGGTACAGTACTACTTTCAACATTAAAGTAACTGCTCAGTTTACATTTTTATCAGGCCTCGACACTGCACCTCCAGAGATGTTGAGCGAAGGAGCCTCAGTGATGAAAATCTTGATTTGGCAATAGTTATGGGTGGAATTAGTCTGCTAATGTGTGGGAAAACTCTATTTCATTATAGAGCAACATGAAACAGATTTTTATAAAAAAGGAACTACTATCATATTTTTGGGGGGTTTCATAGTAGTAAAAGGTAGGATTTCCAATATGGTGGCATTTCAGCTATTGATGTTTTTCCCTGTCTAGTGAAATTGAAGTTGATGGTGCCAGGTAATGAGTTTTTTTTTTCCCTTTGTAATGAGGTCTGGGATCTGACTGTGCATTGTTAGTATGTTAATGTAATATCAGGTGACAGTTCTTGTCCAATCTTGTTTCTGGATTTATCCATGCCATCTTATAATAAATGAATAAAATTGTCTGAATATCAGAAATTACTTTCATTGGGAGTTGACATGCAACAAATATGTTTTGCAAAACTGCTAGTTTTTTTTTTTTGCTGTTATCATAATAAGGCTGTGAATGTGATAGAGCTAGAGACCCTTAGGTAATGGAGATGGAGGGAGATGGAGACCTTGTAAGTGGCCTGGGTTCCACTTAATATCTCCACTTAATAGTAAAATTAGGACAAGCAGCCCTACTGTAGAGTGTGCCGATATCCAGACAGTTTCCTGGCGTAGCCCAGTGGTGGGGGAGATATTTGTAGGTGGAGGGCATCTAAAGGTGAGACAAGATCTGAGGTAGCTACAGTTAAGCAAGCCAGCACAAAAAAGTAGAAAAAGATGATAATGGTTCATGAGATAAAGGGGTGTGTAAATCCAGAACTCATTCTGCTTGAAATTGTATATATATAATGACATGTCTTGCGCTGCCTGGATAAATTACCTTACTGTATCGTTGCACTATATTTATTTACTGTATGCTAACCATCTCAGAACTTGTAGTGAATGCTTCATGGGCTTATTTTTGCCCAGATGATTACTTTTTGCTGTACATGTTGTATGTTGTCCTTTTGTGTATCAGGACCTCCTTGTGAATGAGCCTGCTCAGTGAAGTATTTCTTGCAATAAACTTGAACTTGAACTATATAGATACAAGTGTGGAAAGATTTTGTTACATGGAGGACAGATGATAGAAGAGAGGAGAAGATTAACAACTTGGAGTGGTAAGAGGTTGTAATATGATGAAGAAAACACAGAGCTACAAGGTACAGGAGAACCAGGATCAGCATTAGGCTGCAATAGTGCAGTATACTGTATGCTCTCACTAGGAAAACCTGAAGGGTGACTGTGTATAACTGAAGGATATAGGAGGCAGCAAGCAAGAGCCTGAGATGGCTAAATAACAGTAAAACATGAGTGCCATCCCTATAGGGTGTAGCTAGTGTGCAGGCAATAGCCAAGTAAAAGCAGGTATGTTAAACTATACATGGCAGCATGCATAGTAATGTATCGTTAGATATGACAGGGTTAGCAGAAATTAACAATATAGGCCAAGTTGTCTTAGCACAAATATTTATATACCTGGAGACTTGTGAGACACTTCATCAATGCCTAAGGTAAGAGAGTGCACTGAATCTGAGGGATATATGGTATCCATTTGAAGGGCTTAAGCCCATGGTTCAATAGAGGGGAAAGAACTCCATCCACCAGCACTATATAAGCATGCATCTGGGACAGACATAAAGGAATTTTGAAGGTCAGGGTTAAGGGGCAACAGACTTCTAGGAAAACATAAAATAAACTTTACAAGCTCAAATGGGCAGACTGTGTGAGCCGTAGGCCCTTATCTGCTGACACTGTCCATGTATCTATGTATCACTCAGTACTTAGTTCATCCAGGACTGAGCTGCTGCATGGTTCATGGCTGTGCTTTCTCGTCTCTGCCGCTGCTTCTTTACCTATCTTCTTGGTTCCCTGTTCTGTTTCCGTGCTTTGCCCTTTGTCTTCCCGTCCCTCCTGCTGATGTCTGCCAGCTGCCTGGCCACTGTCCTCCCCCTTTTCTCATCCCCCCCTTGTTGCCTCTGTGTTCCCCCCACCTGCTTTGCTGGTTCTCTGCCTCCCCGTCTCATCACTTTTTGACTTTTTAGTGTCTCCTCCCACCCGTCCCTCATATCTGATTGTTCCTTGTGTGTCTTTTGGGCTTTTCCCTTGCTCCTTTTCCCCTCTCCTCTGTTGTTTACCCAGGCTATTTTCCTCACTTTGGGCAAGCTCCTTAGCCCCAGCTCTTCATTTCTCTCGATTTCTTCCTGGTGGTGCATCTTTTGTCACTGCCCAGCTATCCTTTGTTCCATCTCCTTCTTCCTGCCTCTGCTTCTAGTTCCACAGTGCTTTTCCACGTTCCATCGCAGGACCCTTGTTCCTTCTCTGCTGCATCTCAGACAGATGTCAGACTTCCGCCCTCCCCCTCAAACATTGCCTCCTGATTGGAATCATCTCTCCACAACATTCATTTTTTCTCCTCAGTGTTTGGGTTTGTTCCCATAGTTTGTGCCTGGACTGCACTTAAAGGGATAGTCCTACATTCCTGGCTCCTCAGCCTTATCAACTTGTTGAGTTATTCCTCCTTTTGACCTCTGCACCTGAGATGCTACTGGCGCTACCACCTTCCTTCTTGGTAGCTCTCCATTGAGCCTTATACAGATTCCCTGACCACCCTGTACAAGCTCAATTGCTCCTCTCAGGTCTTCTAATCTCTGCTTGCTCCCATATCCCACAGAGGATAGCCCACTACCTTACATCTCTGTAAAGCCCTTCACCAAGGATGGAGATCTCCAGGCTCATTGTCTCTCATCCATGTTGACAGCTTCACCCTCCTGCTGTTGCTGTTGCCGACCCTGGGGAGGGCTTGTCTTCTCACCCTCCTTCCTTGCAGGAACCGCTGACTCTTGGACACAGGCCCTATAAGCCTCTCTGCACTGTGAAGGACTAGACTGTCCCTCATCTAGTTTAAGAACTCAGGAGACTGGGCATTCCCCATTCACCCTCCACAAAGAAGCAAGGGTTATTCGATCTGCTCCTTCTAGCCAAAGCCAGATTCAGCACCACTCCTTCTCCTACTGCATCGCAGCCCCAGCCTGTTCCTGATGCCTATGTGGAAATCTGCTCTCTCCTGCCTCCCTTGGCTTCCTCTCTCTCTCTGACCTTCAGAATTGCCTTATAACTTTGGAAACCCGCCTGTCACTCCAACAGCTGCCCAATCCTGACTTAATGGATTTGCAGACACACTTATTAGCTTTTGAGACCCAAGTCGGTACACAGTTCATTCTCCCTGCCTCTGGACAACCTCCCTCTCTACCTACCAGCCTCTCCAGTTCTTTAATGGAGTTGCCTTCAGTTGACCAGCTGTCTGTAGCTCCAGTGGCTTCAACTTCACCATCCTTGCATCTTCCAACATGATTGCTCCTCTTCCTGTGATATCTGTGGTCCAACTGGTTCCTAGTCATTTGCACAAAGATATTATTGAGAGGACAAGGATGTTAACCTTATTGCCCTCCTGATTTTCTCCCACGACACCCTAGAAAGCAGGGTCATCTCCTGTGGGGTGTTTCGGTGGTACTTAAATCTAAAGACCCTGAACTCACCAAGAAGCTTACTATCCCAGAATTTGTGCTGGCCTTTAGCCTATACCGGGACATCCTACGCTCTGCTTTCCCCGCCCGACACCAGGAGCTGGATTCCTATCTGTATCTATTAGTAGACCTGGGGGCCAGATATGGAGGCATGATCTTCTATGATTACCACGTTTCCTTTTCTGCCAAAGCAGCTGCCGCCTTGGCCCATTTTAATACCAGGATTGATTGGTGTACCCTGGACAATGAATTGTTTTGCCACCACTTCGCTGGCCAACGAGCTCTATCCTGCCAACTCTGTAGCGCATTTTCCTACTTCGCGTCATTTTGCCCCTTATCAGCTTTTCATTCTATGAACCCACCTTCATGACTTTTACCTGTGGACTCTGCGCCTGCCTCCATGAGCATTACCTGCACCATAATCAATCCTAGGGCTCTTCCTCGATCAAGCCATGAAAACCGGGGTTGGCCAATGACCTTCTTAGGGCACCAAACAATTTGCAATAACTACAATACTCCAACTGCTTCATCGATGGGTGTCATTACCTCCATATCTGCAGCTTCTGTAGCGAAGCCCATTCTTAGATCAACTATCCATGACTACCCCATCAGCAGTAATTGTCAGCACTTCAGTTCCTTTACTTCATTCTCCTTACCAGCTCGGTGGCAGTGAACATCCTTCAACCTTACTAATCCTGCCAATTGTACAATACTTCTAATAGAGGACCTATGTTTGGGGTTTCTTCCTTTCCACCTCATCCCACAAGGGGGCCTTTCTCATGATTCCCCTTCCTCCCTATCCCCGATGGGGGACTTGCATGGGGGTTCTGCCATCCCTACTTTTGCCCACGTGTAGGCCTTCCTCCTGACTCAACTCTTCTGCACTTTCTCTAGTAGCGGACCTACATGGAGATATGGCCATCCTTGGCTTGTCCCGTGGTGATGGTGGGGGGCCTCATTCACAACTTGATCATTTCATATAGTGGCGGACCTATGTGGGGTCCTGCCATCCTTGACTTGGCCCGCAGAGGGTGCCTCATTCACAACTCGACCATTCTGCATATTACCTAGTGGCAGACCTATATTTTTTATTTATTTATTTAGCTTTTGTTGACCGGGTAAGTGCACTAGACAAATCCTGCCTATTTTCAGGCACGACCCAGGGGAGGGGGATACAGATGAATGCCAACTGACCTTGAACCAGATTAAGCTGTTGGTGGTATTTTTAGTGAATGAGGGAAATTTGGCCAGGACACCGGGGAAATTCCCCTACTCTTTTCGATAAGTGCCATGGGATCTTTAACATCCACCTGAACTACCACCAATCCAGGCAGATGGGACCTCGGTTTAATGTCTCATCTGAAAGACGGCACCTCAGAAGTGCAGCACCCCTCTCATGCTGCACTACAGTGTCAGTACTGGGATATTAACCTGTACATGGGGTCCCACCATTCTTGACTTGGCTCACGGGGGGGGGCCTCACCTATGACTCAACCTTTTTGCATTCAACCTTCTTGCAGATCTACGTAGGAGTTCCGCCATCGCTGGCTTGACCCGCGGGGGGCCTCACTCATGAATCAACCCTTCAGCCCTGTATCTTGGCATACCGACATGAAGGTCACACCACTTTTGCTAGGCCACATGGCGCCTACTTTGCAGCCCAAACATCTCAGATGCCTTCCTCAGCAGTCCACCACAGGAACCTAGTCAATTTCCAGTTTGGCCTATGTGGAACTTAGCAAACAGCACCACTACTCCATGACACCTCTACTGGCCACCTTCATGCAGGTCACATCATTCCTGCTCAACCCTAGCTTGAGCTCGAAATCTCAAACACCTCTCTCCAGGATTCTCTGCACCATCACCTATCACTGGATAAAGAATTGCTCCATCATCAAACTGCTTCATAACTGTCTGATTACACTGCTTGGATTACACACTCATTATCATCATCAAAGAAGAGTCCTGATACAAAGTCTTCAATGATGTGGATCCTTCCTGGACTATAGTTCTCCAAAGTGCGAATATATTTTACCTCCTCTTAGTATGCTCAGAGGAAGGCAGTCCAGCAGCCATGGTTCCTCAGAGGTTTCCCCACAGTGGGGTTTTCCTCTCCTGCGTGCTGTCATTCACACTCTCTGAGTTGGAGGAGGTTTTCACACTACTCTTTTTGGGCTTTTGTTTTCCCTAGTCCTGGCCTCCTCTCACTAGGGGTAAGAATGAGTAAAACCACAGAGTGTACATAATCACAAGTTAACACAAACACATTGTTCCCTCACATTGAATTGAAAGGCTTAAGCCCATGGTTCAGTGGGGGAGAATAAGCCAACCCACCAGCACTATATAAGCATGCCTCCGAGCTCACTCAGTGCTTAGTTCATTCAGGACACTGTCCTTCATCTCCACCTCCTCCTGCTTGGTGCTCTTCTTACTCCTTTTCCAGGCCTTTATTTTCCCTAATCCCCACCTCCCATCACTAGGGGTGAGAACGAGTAAAACCACAAAGTATGCATAATCATAAATTCACGCAAGCACATTATTCCCTCACATTGAAATAGAAGCAGAGTTGCAATCTGTGGAGCAGTGTCACTGGCTAAATGCTGACTCCACATGGCTATAGCGTGATGTCCTTATGCTCCACCTCTTGCATTCATATCAACAGTGAGAAGGCCAGCTAGGATAGGCAGCCCTTTTAGGCAAGGACTTAGTCCCACCCAAAGTCACAATGCATGCCCGTAGTTGGCTAGCTGGCTGGAAGGAGGCATGGTTTCTGTCTGTGACCTTTGGGTCCAAAAGTCTGAAAGTCTGGCTGGTGATAGAGATGATCATTTTGGAAAGGGCAAGAGGTGAATGGCTGTTTCTTTGTAGTTTGGAAGGTTCAGGATAGCCCTGCCCACAGTTACAATGCTGGCACCTGTTTAGTTGGCTTTAGGGAGGCCTGGTTTCTGTCCAGGACCTCCAGGTCCCAAAGACCAAAAGTCAGGCTCGAGGTAGAGGCAGTTGTTGGGGAGGGCAGTAGAAACAGAAGATCTTACTCATATAACCCCTTTAAGTTTATGGTGGTGTCTGGAGTGGATCATGGCTGTTTCTTAGTTTGGCAGCTAGGGATGGCCCCACCCACAGTCACAATGCCAGCACCTGATTGGCTAGCTGACTGGATGGAGGCACAGTTTTTGTTTGGGACCCCCTGGTTCAAAAGTCAGGCCAGTGGTATAGGTGATGGTGGTGGTGGTGGTGGTGGGGGAGGGGTATAATATAGTGCTTTTCATGTATACTGTATCAGAAAGTACTTGACAACATAAACAACAGTGGGAGACTAACAGTGCAGGAACGGTGCAGAACTAAGGAGGACTGAGAATTATACAGTGCTTTTCATACACACTTTATCACAAAGTACCGTTCAAGATAAACAATATTGGGAGACTGAAAGTGTAGGGACTGCGCAAAAATGAGGAGCCTTGAGAACTATATTTTGCATGTTTTTTATATTTTTGTTATGTTATATTTTTATGCAGCTGGAGGTGGGGAGCTGCCTGCAGAATTAAAGCAGGACAGGGAAGAAGCAGGCTGAGGTATGTCAGGAGAGGAAACACCTGGCAGGAGGACAGCAGCAGGAGTGGCTGGTAACATGTGGGACAGAGGGTACATGCACAGAATGTGGCTAATCCAGCCTGGATGGTAGATGAGTAGGCCAGCATTAACTCCATCTTCTCCACTGACACAACCTGATGGGTCAGCTCCTGTATTTCCCCCTGGAGTAGTGCCACAGCTGATGTTGATCATTTATCCTAAGGACAGGTCCTACCTGTACTCTGCTCTTCAGGCTTCCCTGACCTAAGTCTGACTAAAAGTCCCTGTCTTGTCCACCTCCTCCTCCTCCTCCTCTAAGTACATAGATGTTCTTCTGCATTTACCCCATTTCCACACTATCACCTCATCAGGGGCAGAAGGAGTTGCCCTCTGCAGCACTAGCTGTATCCTCCTCAACTGTTATCTTCATATTGTCTTCACATTCCTTCCCATGCCTAATCTGAGGGTGAGTTTGTTGTCCCCCAGACCCCAGATGGATGCCCCTTATCCCACGCCTCACACCTGTGTTGCAGAGCGTGCAGATGACCACACTGTTGTCAGCCAGGTAAACTCAAAAAAAGTCCTGGATCAGGAACTTGTGCTGCTGCTGTCTAGGGGAAAAGCCAGAAGCTGATTATTTCTCTGCCTCAAATGGAACACCCAGTACAATGAAGGCATGGTGTAGCACAGTCTGCTGCTCTGGTGCTGCTGTTACAAGGAGGCAAATGGGAGGATGCTGCTTAGACTTGTTGCAATGGTTGGGAGATGGGTGTGCTATCTCTTCTAGCACCCATTCCTGTTGCTGTCTTGAGACTGACCCTTCCTCCAGTCAGTGCTTCTGCTGCCACCAGTGCTGCCCACTGCAGAAGTACTGGATGGGGGGGGAGGGTTGGCAGCAGAAGCCCCCCTCACATATACATCAGCAACATAGCCACCACTATTACCACTCCTAGTCCCACTCCCAGACCCAACATACCCACTCATTTCTTTTTTTCTTAAAAAATGAAAATAAATATAATTATACAGGTGCAGTAGAACCTGTATATTAGTAAGCGCTTTGTTGAAACAGAGCTAGAAATATCTCCATTACTTTGTTTTTTTTATGTTGTGAAGGTCCCAAAGAGACTGGCATGAATGAGGATACAATCACACTATCTCAAAAAGAAGGGAGATTCATTGCAAAACACTACGTTAATGGAGACATTAGTATTGAAGAACACAAAAAGCACAAAGTAGAGAAATGAAAAACCATAGGGCTTTGGGTCTCTGGAGTCTTGGCGAATCAGAGGTAGGGTGTTCCTGGGATTATCAACCCTAATGCCCGCTGCCTCCACTGAGTAAACAAGGTCAGACATGATCTCATTTCTTCATGCAGGGCCCTACATGAAGGAAACTACAACTAATTTTTGTTAGCACCATGTAGGCGAGCCATACTTCACTACCTCTACAGAGTGTATCAGTACGAGGCACTGGCTTGGAGCTGTACCTTGTGCTTCAAACAGAAGGCTGTGGGCTGGGGAGGATGGGGTGGGCATTAGGGTTGACAACCACAAGGAGCACCCCACCAATGATTTACCAAGACTCTGGAGACCCAAACCCCTAATATTTCTACATTTCCCTATTTTGTGTGCTTAGCATTCTTCAACTGTAATATCAACATTAATGAAGCTTTTTGCAATTATATATATATATATATATATTTTTTTTTCATTCATTGCAAAAACTCTGCTAATGCATCAGTTAGGGTTGATAGCACAGCAACAGAAGTTTGGAAATGTGATGTTAAGGTTACAACCCTACCACCCCCCCACCCTCCACACTCCAGCAGGCATCGGGTTGTGCATTGGGGTTGGGGTTGTCGTCCTAACTCTCACCCCAATCCATGTGTAAACAAGCTGAGGTGGTGCAGTGTAGAAGAATGGGGTGAGAGTTAGGTCCGATGACCCCAATGCACCCTGATGCTTGTTGGTGTGTGGAGGGTGGGGGATGTGGGGGTGTGGTAGGATTGTAACCCTAACATCACATTTCCAAACTTTTGTTGCTGTGCTATCAACCCTAACTGATGCATTAATGGAGTTTTTTTCAAGGAATTTCCCTTCTTTTTAAGAAAGTGTAATGTAGCTGGCAACTGGTATGTGTTAGTGAGAGCGTGGGCCCTCCTGGCCCTGTGCTTCCTTCACATTGTCCATTTTTAGCATAATGGTATGCATATGTGGGAGCACTGGGCCCTCTGGGCCCAGTGCTCCCACTTACACATTAGTACGGAGCCATACAACTGTGCCATAGTACTCCAAAGGAACCTTTGTAACATGTTTTTGCCAATATCTCCATAACCATAGCAAGTAGGAAAAACAATCCACTGCAGGTGTAATCTATGATTTTTAAACTTTTTTTTTTTGACTTAGCTCACATGAACTAAGCTGTGGGTAGTGAAATATGCGTATCTTGCTTCGTTTTCAAGATTCGGGCACTGAAAGGTGCCGCAGGCAGTGCAATGTTATCCTATGGGAAATTTCTCAACTTCGGAATGTTGTTATTATGGGCCCATTAAATGGTTTGGGACCAAACCACCAAAAAGCACATCTGTGGGACCAGGGCTTACCACCCTGCAAATTTCAGCCCAAAAGCACAAGCTACCTTGGCACAAGAAGTGACAAAGAAATGGAACAATGTTGTCGAGCATTGTTTTTGTGACAACAAAATGTTTTTGCATCAACAAAAAATGTTTTTGTAACATCCATATACCTTATAATGGTATATTTTCATGCACAAAAAAATGTCACGCACACAAAATTTTTTCTTGAAAGTTTTCGCAAAGGTTTTCGTGCAGCCCATATACATTTTCCCTAGACTATAATGAGACAGGAAAAAAGGCATAACTTTTGAACAGATTAATATTTTTTCACCAGATCTTCAAAAGGCACCCCTTTGACCCAGTCAACATCTATCTAACACAATTTCAGACCAAACGGACACACTGTGTGTGTGTGTGCAACGGCTGATGAAAAAATGCAATAAAGTGAGCATTTTTCACAGTTTATGAAATGCTGCATCTCCGCAACCATAAATGTGACCTGAATGAAACTGTGCAGATCCAGAAACCTATGGCACCACTCTGTGCATGCAAAAAGTCAGACAAATCAGACTAATGGTTGCAAAGTTATTAAGGTTCAAAATGTTGGGTTTAACATAGAAGTGGCCATGCAACCCTAATTATACCTGCCTACTGGGCAGGTGTAATATATACATATATGTATATATATCTGTGAGGTTCTACACCAAACCATGCCATTTGCACCCCATCCTACAAGATGTTCCGGGATGATAGACTTACTGGGGGATAATTCATGGCTTTGATTATCGACTCTGCATCTAGCCATAAGGAATCTGAAACCCTTACCTTAAAAATTACCCTGTCCTCTAATGAATCCATCTGTGTAATAGGCTGTTATAGATCTCTGTCAGGAGGACTCCAGACAGTAAATCACCTCCTCAGCTTCCTGGACTCCACTGATTCAGAAACTATCCTCATGTGTGACCTTAACCTGGATTGGAATTCTACTTGCTCCAAACCCCTAAGAGACCTCTGCAACACCTATGGTCTGCATCAGCTTATCTCCTATGTTACCTGCCACAATAACAAAAACCCTGCACACAGTACCTTCCTAGATATAATCCTCACTAAGAGGCCTTATAAAATCTTCCATGCAGGAGTATTACTTAATGACATTAGTGATCACAGGGCAACAGCTTGTGTAAGGCACACACCCACACATATCTCCACCTCAAGATTCATTTTTAAATTGAAGTACCATACATTTAATAGCTTATCCTTCGTTGCTGACCACAGCAGGCTAAGATGGCAGGATTTGTACCTAGCATCCTCAGTCTCCAAAGCCTATAATGTATTCCAGAACCTTGTTCTAAAGGTGATTGACTATCATGCACCAGTTGTAAAAAGAAGATCAAGGAAAAAATTTTGCCCCTTGTTCAACAACACCTTAAAAACTGCTTCACGCAATAGGGATGTCCTCTGGAAAAAGGCAATAAAAACTAAGCTAGAAACTGATTGGGCTGCCTTTAGAACAGCTAGGAACTGCTGTACTAAACTAACAAGATCTGAAAAGGCAAAATATTTCCAAAACTCACTGGAGTCCTCTAAAAATAACAGTGCCAAATTCTGGCAGATTCTGAGTGAAATAAAAGGTCACAGTACATCGTCCACTCAAATCAAATCAAATCTGTTTTTATTGTTCTTCCAAAAAAGATTAAAATTTTGGACATTACAATATTCATAAATATAATAAGATTCAAATAGAATAAAAGAGCACCTAATTAATCATAGTTATAATCTTTGAAAGTCTCTGTGTTTTTCCCTTTTTATTTCTTTTGAAGTCTTCTTCTGTATGCCTGTTTTTTAAAACTAATTACTGTTGAGAAGAAATTAGAACACATTAATGCATCTTTCAATGTCCCCAGCTGGAGCAAAGTAAATACTGGATCATAATCCAAATTCAAATATTTCATTAGAAAATTATTTAGAATTGAAGTTCTGCTCTTTTTGTACAAGGGGCACTGAACTATAATATGATATACAGTTTCTTTAAACCCTTGACTACAGTAACATTCGTTAGATTTACTATCAAATGTAAGAGCAGAGCCATTAAAATATGTAAATTTGGAAGTAATTAATTCAAATCTTGCCCATGTTATTATTTTCCGAATATTAGGGGCTAAAGGGAGCAATAAGTAATTTTCTATTCTAGAATCAATTTTATTTTTTCCAATCCATATAGCTTGTTTCTGTAGTCTAACCAGCCTTGGTTGGTTTTCAAGAGCATTATCAAATTTTTTTTTAATTTTTCCTCTGTAAGAATCAGATATTAAAATACCCTTCTGATAATCTCTCCATAAATGAATAGAATATGTCTTTTGTAAGTTTGATATTACAGTTTTTAAACAGGGCAAGGAAAAAACATTGGTGTACCATATTTGTTTTTCAAGGAGGCATAGTTTTATTAAGTTGTTGTTATTATTGTTAAGAATCTTAAGCCAGTATGATAAAAGTCTAAAATTAATTAAGTCCGTCAATGGTATTCTACCTAATTCGGCTCTTTAAAATCACATTAGCCATTGACTGGGGTACTTGAAGAATTGTTTTATAAAAATAAGATATGGCAATCTCAAGGTTAGAGTTTTCCTTGGTTCCCCAGTTTTCAGCACCATATAGCAAGATCAGAGTGATCTCGGCTTCCCCCGCTTTAATAGCTGGTTCCACCAAAAGTCCTCTGTATTTAATATTAAAACGAAGGAGGGCTTTTGATGCACATTTAGCTTTGATAATTTGATTATTAAAGTGTGAATTCCTAGATCCATTGGAGGTAAATATTATCCCAAGATAGCAATATGAAGTCACTTCCTCTATAAATAGTTTATTTAACTTAACTCTTGGTTTAGGGGAATTAGTTCCAAAGACCATTAGCTTGATTTTATCAGAATTAATGCTAAGTTTTAAAAAAATCACATTTTTGTTTCAACTGGTAAATTTTTGATTGAAGACCCTTTTGAGTTAGAGAGAAAAGAACTAGATCATCAGCATAAGCTAAACTATGATTATATTGGTTATTTATTTTAGGAGAGTCCAAAGATACTGATGTATCAAAACAAAGCAAAGAATCAACAAAGCAAAGAATCAACATAGAGGTTAAACAGGAGTGGGGCCAATAGACATCCCTGTCTATCCCCTCTATTTGTACTAAAATATTCTGAAATATTCCCCATTTTGTCATATCTAATCTATCATCCACTCTACCAACCAAAATAACCTTAGGGGACAGTACATACACAAATAGACAAGGAATACTAGAAGCACTAAAAAATGACTTTGCCACTGCTGGCATAGCATTCGATACCTTTCCCATAAGCAAACTGCTCCAGCAACAAAATAACAATGCCTCACCTTGCCCTCCTACCAATACCGCCTCCCACTCAGTTAACTTTAGCTTTAGTCCAGTCACACTTAAACAGGTTGAAGACCTCCTAACCTCCCTAGATACTAAAAAAATGCAGGAGCTGATCAACCTTGATCCCTCCTTTTTAAAAATAGGTTATTACCAACTGATCCCACCCATCATACACCTCTTTAACATGTCCCTTAGCAAAAAGGCTCTTCCGCCCTTATGGAAAACAGCCCACGTCATCCCACTACTCAAATCTGGTCGCCCATGTGACCTAAACAACTACAGACTAATTTTGTTGCTACCAGTTTTGTCAAAACTTCTCGAAACACTGGTCAATATCCAACTAAAAGATTGTTTGGAATCTCACAATCTGCTAAATCCACTGAAGTCTGGCTTCAGGCCTAATCACAGTACGGTCTCTGCACTAGCCAAGGTCACTAATGACTGGGAAGTTGCCCTCAACAATAAAAATCATGTAGGTGCACTTTTTCTAGACCTAAGCAAGGCTTTTGATACTGTGGACCATGATTAATTACTGAACATGTTGCACAGACTTGGGCTAGATGACTGGCATAAAATAGTTTTCCTGTTACTTTATTGGTAAACAGCAACAGGTTAAAGCACAAGGTGACCTCTCTCCTCTTAAAACACTGCTGAGAGGGGTCCCTCAAGGATCAATACTGGGGCCATTACTTTTCATCATCTACAGCAACAACATAGACCACAAAATTAATAGTGTCAGCATCTACCTTGTTGCAGATGATACTGTGCTATGTGTGGCATGGCCCACCGTGGAGGCTGTATGTTTGGAACTACACCAGGAATTTAGTCTCTTACAACAAAACTTACTACAGCTGAAACTGCTACTCAATGCCAAAAAGACTAAAGTCATGCTTCTCTCCCCACTGTCTAAAAAAATCAGTTATAAGCACTCCAAATGCTAATATTCATATTATAACCATCCTGGGTGAAACTCTGGAACAAGTAGATACATTTAAATATTTAGGTGTCTGGCTCGATTCCAAACTATCCTTCACTCCCCATATTGAAGAACTCACAAAAAAGTTAAAGCAAAAATTGGAACTATTTTTCCATATCAAACGACTGCTTACCTACGAAGCAAAATTATGACTGGTCCAAACAAGATTCCTTCCACTTATCGACTATGCAGACTTCCCTTATAGCCACTACCTCAAAGCTGCTTTAGCAAAGCTAGATGTACTGTATCACAGGGATTTAAAATTCATGACAAACTCTTCATTCAAAACACACCACTACTCCCTCTACATTCAACTTGGCTAGACATCACTTGCTACCAGAAGGTGATGAAATGCTTCTATCTGGACATTTAAAGCCACCACCACCACCCCTTCCCCATTTCTAGCCTACTCAAGTTCACCCCATGTGCATATTCCCTTAGAAAATGTACATATATTTTACTTGACACCCCTAGGACCAAATCCCGCTTTGACACCTCATCACTTAGTCATGCTCTGCCAACTTTGTGGAACTCCCTCCAAAACACCCTAATGCTGACCCAACTTGTTAGTTCATCCTCCTTCAAAGTGCTCCTGAAACCTTTACTGAAGCAAAACTGCCAGTGCTACTCCTAATTTGGCCCCCAAAGAAGTACTTGTTCTTGCACTTATACCTGTGTACTTGCCACTCCGACCCCTTTTGTTCCCCTCCTACGCGTCTTCTTCAGCCCTTGTACTTTTTATCCCTCTCCCACTTCCTCGCCAACCTTTGCAATCCTTTCCTTCCTCCTCCTCTGTGTTTGCTTTTCCCTTTAGCCAGTCCAGCCTACTCCCTACCCTACACCTCCTCTCCATACTCCATGCTTTCTCCATTCCCCTATTCTTTCCCCAGCTCTTTAATTCAATCCTATCTTAACTCACTTTAAGCAATGGTGAAGATACTCTTACTGTACAATTTGAACTGTCTAACTCTGTAATGTATAAGAGCTGTTGTTGTACAATTTGAACTGTCTATCTCTGTAATGTATAAGCTCTGTTGTCATATATCTAACCCTGTAATGTCCCTCCAGGACCACCTTGTAAATAAGTCTCTCAATGGTGTATCTCCTGGTAAAATAAAAAGATATATATATATATATCTATATATATATAGATATATATAGAGATATACATATCTAAAGACAGAAAATAAATTTAGAAAAGAACAGAAAAAGACAAGGAAATACAAATTACACAAGATTCACTAAAGCATGATTGCCGAAAGAGTGTTGCAAAATGGAAAAAAGAGAAGGAAATACAGTTAAAGGCTGGAAAAATACAGATAGAAGTTAAAGAAAATAAAGCCTAGACACACAATTTATCAGTTTTCAACTAATACTGCTGGCCAAAAGCTCTAAAAAATCTGATGAATTCACTTCTGAAAACAAACTGAGGAGCTGCTCTGTCCACAAGACTTCACTCTCAGTCAGAACTGTAAAGTGAAAGTGTTTGCATGCACCCTACATGTTACATAAAGACAGACTTGTTTACCAATAGCTTCTTTCAGAGATTCTCTCCCCATACTTTGCCTTAAGATGAAATTCACCACAAACGTTTACGAGATACGTAGGCAAAGGATCTGTGAAGTGGCTACCAAGTGGTAGTGACTTTACCCCTGAAATTGGGTAAACTTCGCAAAGAGATTCACAACAGCAAATATGGCCACTTCATTTGAACTTCTTGGGCGAATTAAAACTCTAACATTGAGGCTGATCTACCTCATATTCCTCTGCTCTTTACTGATGGCATTGACTCACAGGACAGAATCCTTTTACTAGCAAAACACCATGATCCAGTTCAGGTGGTGGGCAAGCTGATTCTCTTCTTTCTGTATGTGCTCACTACAAGACAATCACAGAAAATGGTTTGATGCAGTATGTAAGTTGCCGGAAGAGGGATGATCCACACATTCGTACTGCCTACAAAACTCACAGTTATTTATGACATGAAATTTACTTATTCTGTAAAATAAGAGATGCTGGTAAGTAGGCCATTCTGGACCTGGACAGCCATCACCATGGATGCCTAGGAGAGGACTCTGGTAATGAGGGAACGACCTAAAAGGTAAGATTTGGCCCTCCTGAGCATTTTGGTGATGGAGGATCTGCTTTTCAGCATTCTAGGCTTATGAGGATAAAGCTATAAATTGCATATCATGAGTCAGAGTACTCTTTATGACCTTGTGGTTTATTTCTGTACACACAGCAGGCTGGATAGTCAAGTGTTAGCACTGGCGCTAATGGGGTGTGCTCTGGCATTACTCGGGCTTGTGGTTTGCACTTGGGCTATATTCAGAAGCCGAGGGAGTGCCCCCTAAATGCCTTAGTGGTCAGGTGCTAAAATAACCCTGCGCCCATGCAAATGAGGATGTCCCCTCCTGCATACAGATGCAGCAGCTTGTTCAAAGCTTGTTGTTAATGACAGTGGTATTGGCTGAAGTGGTGCTATTTATCACCACCAAGCTTTCACACTAACTGGGGGCCACCACTGTACTGCAGTTGCCCACTTCTGATCACCCAGAGCGCCAACAAGGTTGCAGTATCTAGTGTCTAGTGGCACCATATGGAAAACCTGTCCCACGATAGTCTAACATATCCCTGGTGTCTAGTGGCACACCTCCACCCCCAAAAACCTGTCTCGCATTAGTTTCTCATATCCCTGGGGTGTAGTGGCCCCTCTGAACACCCATCTTGCATTGGTCTGACATATCCCTGGTGTCTATTGGCACCCCCACTTCCTGAACACCTGTTCCCGCATTAGTCTGATGTATTACTGGTGTCTAGTGGCACACCCCACCCACTGAATACCTGTCCTGCATTAGTTTTCTATACCCCTTGTGTCTTTTGGCACCACTGGCCATCTGAGTATGATGACTCAGAATGCCCTTGTGTCCAGTGGTACCCCCTCCTTTCCCCTCAAATACCCATTGAGGATATAATGGTATGCATTGGCAGTCAAGTGCCCCACCCACCATGCCCTCTTATAGAACAGCACTCTTCCAACCCCCTGTACCAGGGTGTTCACTGCCTGTTAGCTCATATGGCCACCAGTCATGGAGGTGAGAGGAGGGTTGTGTCGGTCACCATATCAGGATTCCCTTCACATCTCTGGACACCTTGGTATGGGGGGGCAGTTGGAAAGGTGGTGTTCTGTGAGTGAGTGAGTGAGTGTGGTGAGTGGGGGGGCACTGGACTGCTAGTGCATGCCATTATGTCTATTGCTGGGTATTCTGGGGGTGGGAGTACCACTGGACACCAAGGCATTTTTTCTCATATTACCTGGGTGCTTGGGGGGTGGGGCAGTGTCACTAGACACCAGGAATATGGAAAACTAATGCAGGACGGTGTTCTAGAGGTGGTGGAGTGCCACTAGACACCAGGGAAATGTCAAACTCATGTGAAATGGTTGTTCCGGGGGGCGCCATTAGACACCAGGATATGTCAAACTAACAGGGAATAGGTGATTGGGGGGGTGGTGGGGTTGCCACTAGACACCAGCGATGTCAGACTAAATACACAATACAACTCCACTGCTTAAGTGCGTACACAGCACCAATTGAAAAAGTGAAAAAGCAAATGCCAGCACAAGTTGCATTAAAAAAAGCAACTTTATTCAAAAAGTCACATACCACCACAGAAGTCCAACACATGTGTCATCACAGAACCCCTACCGGTTTTGCATGTTGATGCGTCATCAGGAGGATGACCAGTAAGTCACTATGATGTGCATTGAGCACCTTAGCATTCATTGCACCAGTGATGACACTGTCTCTTTAATTGCACTATATTTAAAAAAAAAACCTTGTGACTTACTGGTCATCCTCCTGATGGTTCACCAACATGCCAAACTGGTAGGCGTTCTGTGATGACCCGTGTGTTTGACTTCTTTGGTGGTATGAGATTTTTTGAAGAAAGTTGCTTTTTTAATGCAGTTGAGTTGTGCTGCCATTTGCTTTTTGATATGTAAAACTGACCTGGGATGAGTGTTGGGGGTGCCACTATACACCAGGGATATGTGATTGCTTCCATGTGATAGGTTTTCAGTCGATTGCCGCTAGACACCAGGAAAGTCATCAGGCACACACAAGATGGGTGCTAATGAGCTGCAGCACACCATGCAAAGTGCCCCTTAGTGCCGTGCATACCCAATGGACTAATTTGCATATTGCAGTTGAATACAGTCCACAGAGTCCCGGCACTATCTGTTCCAGGAAGCTCTAATCCCTGTGGACTGGATATAGTCCATGTCCATAGTTTCATTTAGGGCCCACATTTACGAATATTCAGTTGGATAACAACGGTCCATTATCTGATGGAATATAGCAGCCAATGAGTCAGACGCAAGTGCAGTGCAGGTCTTTGTGCTATGCTTGTACCTCCCATTGAATATCTGGCCCTGCAAGTACTGGATTCAGATCTATAGTCCATAAGCGAGGATTCGAACCTGTGTCTTCAATAACACACACAGAAAAAACTTCTTTGGAAGAATCAAATCTTTAATTTCGTTACATAAAAGATTTGATTCTTCAGATGAAGTAGTTTCTGCATGTGTTGTTGAAGACACAGGGTCAAATCTCATACTTTCCAATCTAGAAGTTTTGTGCTGACTTCCTGGTGCAGTCATCACGAGATTATCTTAGTAGCCATTTCCCACAGACCAAGCCTTTTTGTTGCTATGGTCGATAAGACAAAATTACTCACCTTAGTAATGTTGTTTCTTCTAATGGAGTCTTGCTATATTCTGACATATGCAGTGAGTCAAAACCTTCGAACTGCTCCGGAGGTGAAAGAGTTAACTTTCCATGCCAGGTATGGAACGCTGAGCTCGAGCTCAGTTGAAACTCTGTCTGTTGTTCTTCAAACTCAAACCGTCAGATCTTTACGAGCTAAACTCACTGAGGTCCTGTGTGGAAGCTGTAAACCTACACTAGCCAACTGGCTACTAAACATAAGAACACATTTTTTGGTCCCAAAACAAAGACTCAAGTCAGGAGACCCAAAAAATGAAAAACACAACACCAAGTCACCCCAATAAAGGAGGGGTGAAAAACAACAAGGTGGGCAACTACTAAGTGCCAACACTGCACTGCCCACCCACATCCCAAAAACAGAGGTTCTGAGAGGGGCAGGCGGGGAGGTCAGAATGTAGCAAGACTCCATTAGAAGAAACAACATTACTAAGGTGAGTAATTTTTCTTTAAACAACATGAAGTCTTGCTATATTCTGACATATCTGAACTACAAAGCAGTACCTCCATGGAGGAGGACAGAACCTGCCAGAAATAGGCTCTGGGCAGCTGTGCCAAACCAGAACATCACTCCTAGCCTGGATGTCCAGGGAGTAATGCTTGGTAAAGTAGTAAACTGTTTTCCAGGTAGCTGCTTGACATATCTCTAGAAGAGGGATGTCCTGCAGCAGCCAGGAAGCAGCTGTACCTCTGGTAGAGTGAGCCCTCAGGCCTGAGGAGGAACCTTACCCAGTTTTTCATGTAAAAATTGGATACAGAGACAATCCACCTGGTAATGGATCTCTTTTAGTGGCAGGTTTCCCTTTACCAACCTCACCATAAGTGAGGAACAGTTGGAGGAGTCAAACCATGACCCTTAGTACGCTCTATGTAGTAACTAAGGGCTCTCTTCATCTAAGCTTGTGTAGCCTCCTCTCGCCAGAGGAGGAATGGTCAGTGAAGTACACTGGAAGAGATATAGATTGATTAAGGTGGAAATCTGAAACCACCTTAGGCAAGAACTTCCTGTTAGTCCTGAGGACCACCTTATCTCTATGAAAGGAGATAAAATCAGGCTCCACTGACAACGCTTGTAATTCACTTATGCGTCTGGCAGAAGTGATGGCTACCAGAAACACAGTCTTCCAAGTCAAGTACTTAAGCTCTGCTGAAGACAAAGGCTCAAAGGGAGGTTGCATAAGCTGAG
This sequence comes from Neoceratodus forsteri, assembly GCA_016271365.2. NCBI lineage: Eukaryota > Metazoa > Chordata > Ceratodontiformes > Ceratodontidae > Neoceratodus > Neoceratodus forsteri. The sequence goes on from CM057458.1 coordinate 887,795,368, forward strand.
CAATGCAAACATTAAGGTCGCAAGCAGGAGCAGGGTCCCTGAATGGAGGGTTGGTGTGAAGCAATCCCTTGAAAAACTTGGAGAATACAGGGTGAGCTGAAAGAGAAGAGGGCTTACCTGCTGAAATAAAAGCAGACACAGCTGCCACATGCACTTTTAGGGTAGCTGGTCTCAGCCCCAAGGTATTTAAGTGGACCATATAATCCAGGACTGTGGGTAAATCAGCAGATTCTGGGGAAATATGCTTTCCAGAGCACTATATGGAAAACTTCTTCCATTTGGAATTATAAGTAGCCCTGGTGGAAGGTTTTCTAGAAGCCTTCAGGATATCCATTACACCTTGGGAGAGGTGTAAATCAGCAGACTCTAACTCTTCAAGAGCCAGGCCTTGAGATTGAGAGATTTGAGATTCAGGTACCAAACCCTCCCCTGAGCACAGGTTAACAGGTTGTGATTCCTGGGAAGACACAGGGGGAAGATGGACTGCTAAGGACAGTAGGAGTGGATACCAGGGTTGTCTGGGCCAATCTGGAGCAATCAGGATCATCTTGCAGGGTTGAGATCTGATTTTGACTAGCATTTTGAACAGAAGAGGGAAGGGGGGAAAAGCATAGAGAAACTTCCCTTCCCAATTGAGAACTAAGGCATCCAGAGGGACTGAGCCCAACACTGGGGGCTTGCAGCAAAAAAGGGGAAGTTGGTGATTGTCTGGGGCTGCAAAAAGATCTATCTGCAGGTTGCCCCATCTGGCAAATACCACCCCCAAGACCAGGGGGTCAAGTGACCATTCGTGATGGCCCCGGGAAATCCTGCTGAGAGCATCTGCCAGGACATTGTCCTTGCTTGGGAGGTGAACTACTGTAAGGGAGGTGTTCAGGGAATAAGCCAGAGACCACAACTTCATTGCTTCAGTGCACAAGGCTGTAGACCGAGTGACCCCTTGCTTGTTGATGTACCACATTGTGGTGGTGTTGTCTGTTCTGACCTGTACAACTTTGTTCTGAACAGATTTGGAAAAAGCTTGAAGTGCTAGAAAAACTGCTCTGAGTTCCAACAGATTGATGTGGAGCAGAGATTCCTGAGGGGACCACAACCCCTGGGTAGTGAGGTCGCCCATGTGAGCTCCCCACCCCAAGAGGGATGCATCTGTAGTAAGGATTAAGGGTGAGACTGAGTGACAAAAGGAACCCCTTGTCTGAGATTGCTCTGATCTTGCCACCACTGTAGGGCCTGGATCAGGGTTCGAGTCACTGGGATCAATTTGGTTAGAAGGTCTTTCCTTTGAGACCAAAAGGCTCTCAAATGGAACTGAATGTCCCTCATCTGAAATCTTGCTCCCTGCACTACTGCTGTAGAAGCAGCCATGTGCCCCAGGAGCTGTAGAAAATGCCTTGCTGGTCGAGACACCTGCAGGGTGAATGAGGAGGCCAGAGAGACCAGGGTCCTTGCCCTGTCCAAAGGAAGGAAGGCTCTGGCTTTCTCTGTGTTCAGTTCTGCGCCTATGAAGGTGAGGAGCTGGACAAGCTCTGGAACTGACTTTGAAAGATTCAGAAGGAAACCTAGAGAGGTGAGCAGTTGCTGAGTTATCTGTAGATGTAACTTGACTTGGTCTGGGGACTGGCCTACTATGAGCCAGTCATCCAGGTAAGGGAAGATGGCAATGTTTTGCCTTCTCAGAGAAGCAACTGCTACTGCCAGGCATTTTGTGAATACCCTTGGAGCAGAGGTGAGGCCAAAGGGCATTGCTCTGAACTGGTAATGGCCTGAGGGCAGCTCGAACCTGAGGTACTTTCGATGGGAGCTTCTGATGAGAATATGGAAGTAGGCATCCTTAAGGTCCAGGGATGCTAGCCAGTCCCCTGGCCTTAGAGAGGGTAGAATAATTCCCAGAGTCACCATTTTGGTTTTAAAAGGTGCTTGTTTAAGTATCTGAGATCCAAGATGGGCCGCCATTCTCCTGTCTTTTTTGGGGTAAGGAAGTACCTGGAGTACAACCCTTTGTCCTGGTGTAGGGGTGGAACCCTTTCCACAGCTCTGAGAGCCAGAAGGGAAGAGATCTCTGCCTCTAGGGCAAGTGCCTCTGGTGGTTGCAGGTGGAAAGGATCTGGTTCTCATCTTTGGAAACTTTTGAAGCTGAGAACCAGTCCCTGGCTACTACTTCCAGGACCCACTTGTCTGATGTCAGAGACTCCCAGTCCTGGACAAAGTAAGCCAGCCTGCCCCCTACAGGTAGTTGAGAATCGGCCCTGGCAACCCCATCAGGGTGCCTGCTTGGCAGGGGCTTTGGGCTGAGGGGTGGAAGCAGGCCTGCTTGCACCCCGTCTGCCTCTCCCTCTAAAGAACCCCCTCTAGGCATAAGCAGAAGAGGAGGCCTGGGCTTGGTAAAAAGGCCTATGAAAAAGCCTGCCCCTGCCCATGGGAAGCTGCCTTTGAGGAGTGGCCTGCCTTACCTTTGCCTGTGCACTCCTATAGGTGGTCCTATACTCATCCATTTTCTTCATGTAATTCTCTGTCTGCTCCCCAAACAGGGAATTACCCACAACAGGAAAATCCATGGCCTTAGTCTGGGTATCCTGTGACAGGCTAGTACATCTGAGCCAAGCCATTCTGCGAAGTGCCACAGATGTAGCCATGACTCTTGATGACACATCATTTGAGTCCACTGCAGCATGGAATTGCACCTTGGATGCCTCAATACCATCAGCAGCCACCTGCTCCAGCTCCTTGGCAAGCTGGCCAGGGACCTGTTTTGCTAGAAACCATAACAGTATCCCATCTGGATTTCTGATATCTAGCAACATAAGCCATATAATTTGCCTGTCTGAGTCCCAAGGATGCTGCCACGTACTGTTTCTTTGCCATGGCATCAATCCTCCTGGAGTCCTTGTCCGGGGGGTGTGAAGACAAGGGAATATTTGCCTTGTCACAGGCTGCAGCCTGCACTACTCCAACATGGCTGCATTGTTGTGAAATGTGTACCTCTTGTCCATTCTCTTATCCACAGGAGGTATAGTGTGAGGAGTTTTTAGAATTTTAAATGTCTGTTTCCCCAAAGATTTATGCAAGGGAATAGACAGTCTCCTAGACTCTGGGATATCCATCATTTCCACATAGTCAGGCTCCTCTTGATCATCCACAGCTTCCTCCATAGGGAGCTGGAGGGTTTCAGCCACTTTTTTATAAAACATAAAATGAGACGGGGACTCAGAAAGCCTAGGAGGAGACACTCCTGAAGGTCTGTCTGGGGAGATGTCCGGGTCAATGGGCACATCCAGACTTTCAAATCCACATTCACTCTCCTCATACTCCTCTTCCCCCTCCCCCAGTTCATAATATTCCTCTAAATCATACTCTTGAACCGGTGGAACTGGCTGAACCGGGCGCTTACCTGATGGCGCTGGTTCGGTCGGAACCGGGGAAAGCAACTGGATAATTTTAATCGCTTTGGCTATTTCTTCAGCAGTTGGAGAGGAAAGTTTTGGCTCCACACCAGCTGATTTCCTAGTCCTTTTTGCTGGAACCGACTCCTCAGAGTCGGGTCTCCTTGTGCCCGAGGAAGTCTCGCCTTGGTCAGAGGGCACTCCCTCTGGTTTGGTTGGAACTGAACCGGGCTGGCCATCCGGTTCAGCGGACTTTTTGGCCTCCCTTTCCCTGAGCCTACCAACTCTCTTTTCCAGGGTAGCTGCAGGAAAATTTCTACAGATCTGGCAGTCTGCATTGAGGTGGTCAAACCCCAGACAATAAACACAGGTGGTGTGGGGGTCAGCCTTGGCAAAGACTTCCCCACACACACTGCAGTGTTGAAACCAGTGGGCCCGGTTTTTCTTTTGGGTTTCTCAGACATAGTGCCAGTCCTAACCAAACTTACCCGTTTATGGCAATCCGCCAGGCAAGACCCTCTTATCAGTTCCCAACCGTGTCACGGATCGTGGAAAAAGACGTAATAAAATCCGTTTTTGTTAGAACCGATAAGAACCGGTAACCACACTCTAAATCACAGATTAAGATATTTTAAACAACCTGATCGGTTGAAACCGAACTGATAAACAGTTTACAAGTTCCACACAGTAGAGAATTAATGTAAACCTATCTAGTACTCACAAATACCACAGACAGAGCCTGAACCAACTGGTTGCGGTTTAAATTCGGTCGAAAACCGAGAAAAACAATACTTTAACCCACAAAATGAACTGAGCAGAAGGAGAAATCTCCGGAGCGACTGTTCAGTGAGTCGGAGTAAAGAATCTGACGGTTTGAGTTTGAAGAACAACAGACAGAGTTTCAACCGAGCTCAAGCTCAGCGTTCCATGCCTGGCATGGAAAGTTAACTCTTTCACCTCTGGAGCAGTTCGAAGATTGGGACTCACTGCATATGTCAGAATATAACAAGACTTCATGTTGTTTGAAGGCCTAAATCAGCTGATATCCACCATCTGGGACATTCTAACGTATACAAAGTACTAACATATGGCCTTCTGTACAAATCTTATGCAACACTGATATTCGGCCCATAGTCCACTATACTTGCATAAGCTATGTACCAGTGGTCTGGGGGACCCCTATGCATGTGCAATGGCTGTGCAGATCCATGCACTGGGTGGGGTGTATCATTTGAAGTGGCCACATAAGAGGGCATGCACAATTTCACCTACACATGGCTGGAAGGAGGGAGGTGCAACTTATGCTGGGTGAGAACCAGCCGTAAGTACCTCCACACACTCACACATACCATCCCAGAGTTGTACAGCTCCAATCAGATGATACCAGCCCATGCTCAACCATCCCTTTGGTTATGAGGTCCAGGGTAAAGGCCAGCATGTATGTGGAAGTGAGTGTGGGTTTAAACCATGCACATCCTTATTGTCAAGTGACAATGGTGGACCCCACCACAGGTCGACATAACCCAGGATCCCCTATATTTTTGTAGTAGGGGATACATTTGTTGACCAGGATGGGCTTCCAACTGAAAGCCTGGTATCTGTCCAAGCACCTTGTCCATGGCCACCCTGCCAAGTGCACAGGGCTCCGTGCCCACATGTTGGTGCAGCCAGGCTTTGTGACTGTCGCAGGTGCACTAGATGTGCATAATGGTGGCCCAGTGTGGACTGCCACAGGCCAGCAATGCTCAAGTCTGATCATGTGGTGTCCTCCATAAGTAAATATGGCCCATACAAAAGATTTTGTGACAGTAAGTGGGGCTAAGCTTTTCCTAGCAGTCATTATGCCTGTCAAGTTCAGTCAATGGGTCACTGGATAACTTTTTGGAGTCAATTTCTGCCAGCTGTACTCTGTAAAAAATGTCTGCATGTTGTTCTGCTTCTAATATTTTTATATTACAGGTTTAGCTTGAGGTCTACATGAGAGGTGGTCACTATCTGGGACTACTGTATATTGAAATGTATTAATTGTTTCTATAAAGGTTTTTAATCACTTTAAGGGCAGACCAGGTGGCTACTCAGCCTTGTCCCCATGTTCCCCTGACTGTACCACGTCTCTCTCTAGTCGGGAACTGATTCCCCCATGGGTTCCCCCTCAGAGCAGGGCTCGTGGGAGGAGGGCTGTCCTTGTCCCCCAGTGCACACATAACCAGAGTTCGTTCCACCAGGAGTGGCAGGACAGGTCCCGGTGACATGGGCAAGGCTTCTTAAAGTCCTGGTCCCCCATTTTCTGCTTTTCTCATACCTCCCTCTATTGGTGAGCTGGGATGTGCACATGGAGGTGCACATATCCTATGCTGCTGTAGCTCCTCCCTTTGAGTTGCTCAAGTCTGTACTACCATCAGGTCTCCACCAAGTGGTAGTCATGGGCCAACAGGGCTGGCCACCCCTCCCTGGTAGGGGAGAGCTGTCCCTGGGACACTCAATCATCTCTCACCCCTCCAACCCCCATCAACCCATGCTTATTCCTGGAACACAGGTTATATATTGAACTTTATGAAGGGACTTCATTTTGCTATTTGGCTCATTACCATGGCAATTTAGTTACTGCATTTAAATTGTAAAATATTTAGTAAACCTCTTCATGTGGTATCACCATCTGAGGGATTCTTACAGTTGCAGCAGTTGACAAGGTCAGATATTTCCTGAAATTTTGGTAATATCTTTATCCAAGCGGACACCGTCAGTAGCTACAATAGGGATTATGAGGGCTAGCATGCAAGGTTTTTCATCAATGCCCTCCTACTGATCGTCTTCCAGACCTTTGGACCTTCCTTGATGAAGCCATACCTCCTTTTTGGATGACCTCCAACTGGGCAGCAGCATTGAGGTCACAGGCAGGGCTGGACGAAGCCTGCAATTTTTAAAAAAAAGCAGAGTCTGATCCATTTCACCAAATCCAAACAGACACCATTGGGAGCTACAGCATGGCCATGAGGGATAGCATTTAAATCGTTTTAGCCCTCTCCCCCATGATTACCTCACAAACCTGGACCTGATACTGAGCCCTTGAGGAGGCGCGCCTCCTTTCTGGACTATCCTCCAATCAGGCAGCAGCATTGAGGACACAGGTGGAGCTTTCTCATCCTCTCAAAAGGCCCTCAACATCTAATGGTCCTCCATGCCATGGTCTGGAGCATTAAGGGCCACAGTACAAAGGACGTCTACTGTGGACATCAGTCGTTGGGACAGTCGGTGGCCAACCTTGCTGCCCAACATGCAACCATACTGCCGAATACTTCAGGTAGTGTTTTCTTTCAGGTGGCCCGCTATTGTTGGTGTGTTCCCTGAAGCACTGCACTTCTATTGCTGTAATTTATCTGTAGGCACCTACTGATATCCTATATAGGTGGACATTATATAGTTGTCTGCAATTTGTGTTTTGCTCCTACCGCTGCATCTTATTCCATATAGCTACATTATCAGTGGTGCTTCTTATTCCACAGTTTGATTTATTACCGTGTTCTGTATGTGTAATAGCAAGGGTGTGCATGACCTCTGATAAAACCCTATTTGGGTGTCCCTTATATTGCTGTTTTAAATGGTTTAATGTTCCTGTGAGTGTTCGCTTACTTCTGAAATTGTATTCAAACTATTTCTGTAAATAGCTGGTGAATTACCCTGTGTTCCCAGAATTCCTAGGAATACCCTATCTGGGTGACCCTTATATTTGCTGCTTGGATCACAGTTGGTTTTCCTTTAAAGCATAATGTCCCTTTCACAATTTGTTGGTGTTGTATATGTTCAGCAACCCCATTAGAATTCATACCTGTCTTCCTTACCTGCTCCCCTACTGATGTTTTTCGACTGGGGTATAAACTGGCCTATTATTTTATGTGAAGTTACTTGCCCTCTCTCCCATTAGGATAGACTGTAAAAATTGTACTGTGGTCCTTCCTAAACCCTCCCTTGACTGTCTGGAATGGCTCCTTTAGGGGCTGGCCCCAGCACTAGTGTGCATTAGTTCTTTTCTCTGCCTTGATTTTTATTTATTTTAGGTTCAGAATTAAAACCTTTGAGACAAACTGACTGTTTTACAAAGGCTCTAAGTCAGTAGAAGAACAGACAAAACAGTACAGTTTACATCATATGATGACACCATACAATAGCCAGGTGATAAGGCTATTGTACAAGCAAGATAAATATGGAGTATAACCTCAAATACAAATACTTTTATAACAGAAATATCTCTAGTCTATAGGTCTAGTTACTAAGTGCAGGTTGCTTGTACTTCACAGCCAAAATCGGCTTTGTCAAGGAAAAGGGGAGGAAGGAGGAGGTATGGAGATTACTGGCATGGGTGCAGAGGAGGCATATTGTATAAAGTTATTAGGGGATAGGAGAAGGGGATATGGTGATGAGGGAGAACAAGCTGATAAGTGCTGTTTGCATGGGGGCAGCCTAGGGGAAGTGTAAACCAAGTGGAGGGGAGGGGGTGAGGACTTGTGGGGCGAGAGTGGTAAGAAGGTGGGGGTAAGGGTTGGAAGTCTAGGGCAGGGGATGGAACTCCTATCATTGTGCACAGCTGTTGCATTCTTGGGATTCTACCAGGAGGTGATGGAGTTCTTTTTCGAATTGGCAGAGTTTCTTAAGGTGAAAAAGGGAGGGGGGTAGGTAGTTCATCCAGAGAGGGCCTTGATAAGAGAGGGACCTCTGGGCGAAGGAGGTTCATTTGTAAGGTACACGCAGTACCCCTCTAGCAGAGCTTTGGGTTGTTTTAGTGTTGGGGTTACATTGGAAAAGCTTGGAAGTTGATTCTTGGACTAGTCCTAGGAGGGCTTTCTTTCCTATGATACATGCCTGGTACTGGGACCTTAGAGGTAATAGGAGCCAGCCAGTTGCGGAGAAGAGACTGCAAGAGTGGGAATACAATTAGTTCATAGAACAAGTCGGCAGGCTTTGCTGAGCAGGAGTTTAACCCTTTTGAGAGCAGTTTCAGTGGCCACACTATAGATAGTTAGTCCATAGTCAATGATGGACAGTATTGAGCTTTTGGTGACAAGACTGAGGGCCTCAGTGGTCATAGCATTTCTGTGTTGGTAAAGGAGTGCAAGTCTGATGTTGGCTGTTTTCACGACATGGTCAATATGGGTGTTGAAAGAAAGGGCGTCATCTAGGAATAATCCCAGGTATTTAAAAGTAGTAACCTGTTCGATTGCATTGCCTTTGTTACTTGGTATGGTAAGTGGGCCACCTTGCTTTTTTGAGCTTTGTAGGGCAAAGTGCATTGCTTTTGTTTTTCTGTAGTTCAAGAGGAGTTTGTTGTGAGCAAACCATGACTCCAGTTTGGTAAAGCTACTTTGAAGGGTAGCTGTTATTTCATGGAGGTGTGTTCCTGGTATGGAGATCACTGCATCGTCTTTGTAAAGCAGCATCTTAGCAGGGCACATGCTTGGCAGGGAATTTATAAAGAGGCTGAATAATAAGGGCCCTAAAATTGATCTTTGTGGGGCACCCAAAGTAACATTCTGGGGCTCAGAGGATACACCTTTGATCCTAACACACTGGGATTTGTGAGAGAAGTAGCATGAGAACCAGGATAATGTATTGGTGGAGAGGTCAAGCGCTGCGAGGCTGTTGAGCAGGATGTGATGATTGATGGTGTCAAACGCTTTGGTTAAGTCAATAAAAATTGACCCAACCATTTTTCCACTATTCAGGGAGTCATATAGTTGTGAAGTAAAGTTGGTGAGTGCAGTAATAGTGCTGTGGGATTTACGGAACCCATGCTGCTGAGGGCAGGGGAGGTTACATTTGTTGAGGTAATCTGTGAGCTGATCTGACACAATTCTCTCTAGGGCTTTTGAGAGGGGTGGTAAAATAGATATGGGGTGGTAGTTGATATGCTGTTCCTGTCTCCACTTTTAAAGACTGGGGTGACTAGGGCAGTTTTCCACTTGTCAGGGAATATGTTCGACTTAAGGGATATGTTAAATAGTTGCATTAGTGGGTGGGCAAGCTCTTCTAGGGTGATGGTGAGAAGCTTCATGTCGAGCATATCACTACCCATTCTAGTTTTGCCAAGGATCTCCTTCACATATTTAATAGTGTCTGCCTTCATGATAATTTTGAAGCAGAATGGGGGTTGAGTGGTGTATGCAGTGGTATCGGGGTTTAGGGGCCGGCTGTTAGGGTCAGTAACAAGAAACTCTGGAGGGAGGATGGAGCTGAAGTCTGTAAAGGCCAGATTAAAGCATTTTGCTAACTCTTTGGGTTGCTGTAAAGGGCCTGCAGGAGTGACAATTAGATCTGGTGGAGCTTTGGATTTTTTCCCAGTCAGTGTCTTTACATTCTCCCAGAATGCTCTCCCATTCCCCCAGCACTTCTGAAGTTCCTTTCTATAATAGGAGGCTTTAGTATATTTGGTGATTGGTTACCTGCTCCTCATTTTGGGCAGTAGTATGAGTATCTTAAGCTCTCTGTTTATGTCTGAACTGTAATGGCTAATTCCCATGGACTACTGGCACTGTATGGCTTTTATGACATAGGAAACAGTTACATGCTTTCCTGATATATATAAAGAGTGCAACATAGCATAAAGACAAAGAACCTCTGTGTGCAAACACTGAAGCAAGGGTTACCCCAAAGGGCATTTGGCTGGGAAGCCAAGTTTCAAGAAAATACAAAAATCACACATGCCCCACAATGCAAAGCATCATGGGCTGCATATGCAAATCACCACATAATGTTATGCTGGTCCAACTTTAAGCAGAATTGCATGGTGCCGAAAGGCCTCTCACACAGTTTGCAAAGGGTGCTCACAGAAGACATAGACACATGTTTCGTCCTACCAGGACTCATCAGTATGCCTCATCTGTTTGACACCCCAGTGGAATGGACCAGCTACCCTTAAGGCAGTGTGCCTTGGATATATTGTGGTGAACCCATTAAAATAAAAAACTATTTAAAAGACAAAGAACCTCTGTGCGCAAACACTAAGGCAAGGGTTACCCCAAAGGGCATTTGGCTGGGAAGCTAAGTTTCAAGAAAATACAAAATCACACATGCCCCCACAATGCAAAGCATCATGGGCTGCATATGCAAATCACCACATAATGTTATGCTGGTCCAACTTTAAGCAGAATTGCATGGTGCCGAAAGGCCTCTCACTCAGTTTGCAAAGGGTGCTAACAGAAGACATAGACACGTGGCATAGCTGCCTGTCCTACCTCACAGCCTACTAACAAGGGTGCTAGTGCCAATCTGCTTGCTCTCTGCTGGGGACATTGACCCTAATCCAGGACCTAACCTCATCAGTTCCTGGATCTCATCCCCTACTGATCCTACTTGGTCCAGTAACAAGGGCTTAGAAAGGGTTCATATGAATGTCAATAATCTAAGGCCGAAGCTCCTAAGCTGGAGGTCTAGGGAATCTGTAGAAACAAAATACAAATAAGAGACAGTACAGACAGGGGTGTCTATGATTCATTAAATGCAAATCCATAAAGCGTAGACAAACTTGTTCCTAGAGCCTTGAGGTGCACTGCATCTTCTACTGGGAGCAGAGAACTAAACAAACTGACCATTAAATAGCCCCCAGTGATCACATGATTCCCAGTCCACCAATACAATGATCAATATATTTTCAAATTGTTAAAACAAAAATAGTATACAAAAATGCATTTAAAAAGTCACAGTGATATTTCTACAGTACAATGAAAGCCGGAAAGAAGTATATGGTGCAAGAAAGCATCCAAAATGAAAATTTTATACTATTTGATTTAAAGGAGATCTACATTAAATGCAATCAGCCCAAATTCAGTTTAAGTGTTCATTTAGTACTCACTTAAAATTGCACAAATATCAATTCCTGCTGCTTATCCAATCCCCAGTGAAGCTAAGTGATACAAAAGTATAAAAAAAAATTACATTACAGTGCTCCCTCACTATAATAAACTTCATTATAACATAAATCTCATTTATAATGTATGTTCCTCTTGACTCCCATCTCAAAATATCAAGTCCCTCTGACAGTTGTTTTCTGTCTGATCAGCTGGTCAGCAAGTTTGTCAGTCAGCTGTTTGCAGCACAGTACCATATCAAAGTCTCAGGTGATTGTCAGGTGGTTCATACCTGTAGTCTGCATGTGCTGCTGCCAGCGATGCTGCTTTTTATCTGTCTTCTGCTTTTACACAAAAAAATGAAATGGTCCAGTTGCTCTGTGGAGACAAGATCCAGAAACAAATGGTTCGATATCTTTTATTGGACCAACATAGATGTTACAAAAAGAAAACAGTGCCTAAGCTTTTGGACTAACCAAGTCCTCCCTCAGAAGCTAATGTCAGTTGTTCTATGGAGTCAAGGCTTGCTATTCTGCACCAGCTGAAAGCTGGTGAGACATCAACCAAACTGCCCAGTGAGACCGGGTAATCAAAGTTACCATCTGCACATGGCAGAAACAAGAAGGTGCTTTAAGAGGATTTGTTTCTGAGTGTTTCAAATTTAGTGTCTGAACTGTAAGAAGCTGCGGAGGGCGGATGAGGATACAGTCATATGTGCCACTGAATTATGGTTCCACCAGCAACATGCCAATGGAATTCCAATGTCAGGAAGCTTACTCCATCATTAGACCAAGCATTTCACCAGATAAATCCATGGCGAGGGTAGCCACTTTAATTCACTTGCTGGTTGGCTATGGCATTTCCAGTGCTATCACAGAATAAGGAAAGTGTGCATCACAGTGGAGCTGACATTGTAGCTGCAGAATTCATTCCAAAAGTACATCACATCTTGGACACGGGAGGATACCTACCAGAAATGGTCTACTCTGGCAGTGTCTACCTGATGTAACACTTGCTGCCAAAGATGAAGTGAATGCTAGTGAGGGATTCAATGGATTCAAGGTGGCAAAAGACAGAGTGACATTTCTGTTTCATACAAATGCTTCAGGTACACATAAGGTCACCCCATTGTGCATTGGTTGCTTTCAGTAATTAAGATCCTTCCATCATTTGAATATGGGCTTATTACCAGTCACTTATGCCAGCAGCAGAAATGCTTGGATGACCCTTAAAAGGTAGTTTGATTTTAGCTTTCTCTCTTCTGTTTTTGCCCATCTCCATGCTAACAGACTGCCATGTAAAGCACTGTTGCTGTTAGATCACTGTCCCACCCAGTCACCTGAGAGCGAACTGAAATCCAGGGATGGCTGCATTCGAGCACTATTTCTGCCCAAGAACACTACTTCCAGAATCCAACCTCTCGAGGGTGGCATTATCACCACTTTTAAAAACATTACAGGAAGCATCTCCTGTTCAATCTGGTGTCAAAGGCAGCTGAGGGTAGTGTGACAGAATTTCTGATGAAACATACTCTTAAAGGTGTGATCCATCTGTCTGGGGAGGCATGGGCAAAAGTATCCTCTGCTACTGTTCTGTATTGCTTGGTCTCAACACTGGGGCAGGCATTTGTAGGGATTCTGTAACAGGGATGGGAACTGGAAGATGAACCTGACGACACTGAGGAGATTGCTGCTGTAGTGACAGAGCTAGTCATGGCAACAGTAAACTCTGGAACAATTGATGATTGGATGTCGGTTGATGACACCTCACCAACACATGAACAGCTGTCAAATGTGGAAATAGTGTGTCCCTTGAATGACGATGGGACAATGGAGTCCAAATCAGAGGAGGATGAGGAAGGCAAGGAATGTGATGACTATGTCAGACCAACAAATACTGCGGCAGTAACAGGCCTTGAGAAAGCCTTAGAATGGCTGAAGTACCAGTCTATTGACCCCATCAAACTTATTCAGGTATGCCAGCTCATATCACACATGCATGATCTGACTATGAAAACTACTACAAGGCTGAAAACAATTACTGACATTTTTAAAAACAGCAGAATGCATATAATGTCAAAGAAACTCTAATCAAAAGTACATTATCTCTTGCTTTTAATTATGTATTAGTGATGTATTGCTGTGTTTTAACAACTGTGATATTTATAATAAAGTTACTGACATGTTCACAAACGACTTTGTTCCTTTATGCACCTCATTTTAATGAACATGTCACTATAACAAAGAGTTGGGCTGGCCCCCACTTTGTTCGTTAGTGAGGGAGAACTATATCATGGAAAGGCTTCATATGGAACTGTGTCAGTGCTATCAGTGATGGAGAATATAGCAGAAACACTTGCCAGATTAATAAGTAGAAACACATTACACAGTATCCTAACTACAAAACCCTAACAATAAAATGAGATTGTCATCAAAGACTAGACATATTGCACAACATATTTACAGAGAGGCAGAATCCTCAGGTAATAAAAGACAAAGAAGGTAAACAATCTGTAACATCTAGTGTTATCACATTTCACCAGGAATTATCCCAAATTCTTAAGAACAATGTCAGGTCAGTTTCTTCGTTTAACCCCTTGGGGCTCAAACTTCCTTCATGGATCCACTGTGTCTAATCGATGGATCCACTGTACTTCTTTTTTGGTCAGCACAGTGACTCGGGTCCCGCCTCTGGCTTGTGCTGGCACCTGTTCCGAAACATAAGATGTCAGACTAACAGGATTTATGTCATGACACTCTAAAAAGTGTCTCTGCATGGATGTATCCTTTCTGCCATTGTGTATATCCATAATGTGTTGTTGCAAACATTTCCTTGCTTTCCTAATAGTCCTTTCAACATACACTTTTTAACACCTACATACCAGCACATACAATATATACTGAATGCTGAACTGTTGTTAAGAAACTGCCTAATTTAAAAGGTTTGTTTGATCACTGGATGCTCAAAACTGCTGCTTGTAGCTAAAATTTTACAAGTACTGTACAGCAGTGTCCATGCCTAAAATTACCATTAGGTATGGGAGGGAGCCATGACGAATGTGTGGTTTGTATCTTTTCTGGTTGAAAATGGCTAGGTGACAAAATGTCCCTCAAGTTAGGGGCATAACTATATGTCACTCGAGGCTTTTGTTGAAAAACCTCTGGCACATCTGAACTTTGTAGGATACCCCAGTGTTTGAACAAATGTACATCTGAATTTTGTAGGATACCCCAGTGTTTGAACAAATGACACATATGAAATTTGTAGGATACCCCAGTGTTTGAACAAAATGCTCTTTATCCTTGGTGTCACTTTATTATATTCTAACACAAAGGTCACTAGGGGCTATGGTTCTAAATTTCTTGGTGTTTGTATCAAGAATGTTGCTATGTTAAGCTTCACTGGTCTTTCAACGGACTCGGTGAGCACTGATTGTTCATACTTAGTATAAGGGGAACTGCTAAGTTCTCCCACCTGTCTCTTAAAATCAGTAACCTGGAGTAGTTCTGCCAAAGAAGCTAGGAGCAATCTTGTCTGTCTCCCTTCTATGGATCTGCAGTAAATTACTCATAGACACTCCTGTACACATCATCACTTTTTTGTTTTTTGTTTCTAAGCATCATATTGACTGGTAGCATTCTAGCATGTTAACAGCAGTTAGTGCACAGATTTGTTGGAGAGTACTGGGTGGCCCCGTATACTCCTGATGTTCCTGCAGTTATGACATTTGGCTAAAATGCCAAGTTCTCTTGTATTGAGTCAAGATCCCTGGTTATAGTGTAATTAGGAAAAATCAGTCGGGTAAGAAAAAGGGTGGTATCCTTTTATGCTATGTCCACCTTAGTGGAAAATTAACTAATTCTACCAACTCTGTCTAACTCTGTCAGTGAAAGCATCATAGTTAAGCTCCTTTTGGGAAACAAAAGTGGCCAGTGTGGACTGAAATCTCTGCAACTGTGGATGTCCCTATTTTCAGTCCATGCGGCAGCAGGAGATGGTACACATGGTTCCACTAGGCATACCAGTTCAGCACCACTGCAGCAAAAAAACTGGCTGCAGGCTGCTGTAAATCAGGGAGCTAGTTGTGAACCAGATCCCACTTTGAAAATACAGTGCATGTGGGGACAACCTGTGGCTCTGCAAGTGAAGTCCACTTGTGGCAGTTTTTCCCCACAATTGCCCCGAATTGGGACAGTCTGAAAATCTAGCTCCAAGTCTTTATTTGTGGGCAGTGTGTATAACCCTCCTACTGGGTCTAAACCTGCTTTTGATGACCTTACAGCTTGCCTAGGAGAACTAGTTCCCAGGAAACTAATCCTGATAGGTGACTAACTGGTCTGTTTGGGGACATCTGCAGTTACAAAACTGCACTTAGAGATGCTGATCTCTGCCAAATCAATGAAAAGCCCACTTGGGTAAATAATAAAACAGGGAATCACACCTTTCTGGATTGGATACTGGGAAGTAGGTCTGACCAGGTAAGAGCTGTTGGGATCCTTGCCATCTCTCTTAGTGAACATTCACTCCATATATTTTATATGGAAAAACTGCCTATCAAAGACCCCCTGAGGAGCATAACAACTAGAAACATAGAAACATAGACTCTGATGGCAGAAGGAAACCAAGGTCCATTGAGTCTGCCCTTACTATACTACCTCACCACACCAACCAACTGTCTTGGTGGGCTGTATCCCTTCCCCCTCACTAGCCTACCATTCAAACCCTTGCTGCCTCCCTTGGGGGCTATGAGTCCCCTTGCTCTGTCCCAACCATGTCTAAACCCACTGAGGGTAGGTGTCCCCACCACTTTCACTGACAGTCTGTTCCATGGTTCCACTGCCCTCTCAGTGAAGTAGAACCTCCTCAAGTGTCTCCTGAGGTTACACCCCAACATCCTTCAGTCATGCCCCTTAGTGACCACTGCATCCATATTTCTCACAACTAGCTCCTCACTTCTCCTGAGAAACTTATATGTTTCAGTCATGTCCTCCCACTCCTGCCTGGCCTCTAGTGAATACATGTTTAGGCCCTCCAGCCATTCTCTCCTCATGGGATTTACCTTGCTGGCCCTGGATAATCTTGGTGTACCAACTTTAGTTGATCGAATCGTTCCTTAGGTGAGGGCTCCAGAACTGGGTACAGTACTCCAGATGAGGCCTCACTCTGTGTGTGAGTTCTCTCCTACCTTCAGTGAAGGTAGAGGAGCCAGGAAAGAGAACTCACACACAGTGCCAGAGGGTATATTTGCATTAAAGAAGGACTGACATAAAATTGATTGCAAAGCACAAGAAATTAGGTGTGGTGACACAGAAATGTAGGTAGCTTGTTCCACCCTGAAGAAGAAGTCTTAACCTCTGAAACCTTGGTGGTGTGTGGAGGATTCTTATAGTTGCCTGTGTTGCAGAAATAAATAACATAAATTATCACATTTAAAGCTGGATGAGTGACATGTTTGTTCCTATAACCCAGAATCTTTGAATGTGTAGCCATGAAATGTGTTGGTGGAGTGAACTGTAAGATCGTCTTGGTTTATTGCTCCCAGCCGGTGCGAGTAAGGAGTTTTTGGAGTTCTCTGACTCGGTGTCTGCATAGTTATTGAAGTCCCCCAGACTTCTGTTACTAGAGGACTTTAACTGCTGGGTAGAGATGCAGTGAAGTGGGAAACTTCGAATTTGAGTAGCACTACACAAAATTTCCATTAAAAAGTAGAAATTCACCTTTAATGGACTTCGTGTTGTTCACTTCACGTTCCCTTCACCTTACATTTTGAGAAGGCAAAGATAAAAAGAAACAGCCCACAGATCACATGTCTGACTATCTGCAGGTCACATAATGCAGCCAAGCAGTTATTTAGGTAGGAAGTCAGTGAACATCAAGGCTAGGCTGCAGATTCAAAGTCTCCTTCAGCACCTGGAGCAGTGGAATGGCTTGACTAACAGATGCAGTGACACCACTCACTGACTGTGTGGCATGTTCAAACAGCCTCAAAATTAATATTACCGAGTCCATGAGTCACCATTGTTCAGTTGTCATAGACTTTGAGGTCCCTGAACTGTCATGGCTAGTATGCATAACTTGGTACTCGGAGATGACTTTGTACTGCTCATACAGCTGCTCTGCCATGTAAAGTGTTGAGTTCCATCTCATGACAACTTCAAGCTTGAGGCAGTGCTGAGGGAGGCTATTTTGAATGTGCAGCTGTCTAAGTTGGTCATGGACCTTTCCAGAGCATGCAAAGTGGGAACAGATGTGGTGTGCAACAGTCAGCATATTCCTGATTTCAGGGTACTGTTCAAACTCCTGTACCACAAGATTTAAACAGTGGGCCATGCAGGGAACCCTCACAAAGCCACCATTGCTGATACACTTAACAACGTTTGATACATTATCACTAGCTATGAAACCAACTTTTAGGGACGGGGGTGTAGCCACTCATCAAGTTTCTGTCAGTAGTAAGTCTAGCATGTTTTCGCCTGTATGCGACCCTGCTACACCATGCATTGCAAGCATGGCATGCTGTCTAATGCCATGAAGGTTGCTACCACCACAGTCTGCCTTATTACACTGCTTTCCAGTCCCACCATCACAGACAACCCCAGGTAGCTGCGCCCAATGTGTAGTAATACATAGATTGGAACTACCCACCATTTTGCCGCTTGTCCACATATTGATGCTTAAGTGAATGTAAGGTGATGCAGAATGTTGACGGGCATGTCTTACAGACTCTGTCACCATCCAATATAACTCAGGAACAACACAGGTGGAAAAGTATGTCCTGGATGGGATCTTCCATTTTGGACATGTGCGTGTTGCAAAGTGCCGGATTCCCACATTCCCCATAAAGGAGAACAGCAAAAGGTCAATTGCCAGCATTTCCGCTATGGCAACATTGAGTTCACGTGCAACCACATGATTTGGTGGGTATTTACTGTTCTGCATAAAAAGGCTGTGCAATGTGGGCTACATTGTTCAGTGTTTTGCATATGCTATGCCAAATGGCTCTCCTCTACGAACTGACATGGATGAGGTACCTTTGACATCTGATAGTGGGCGCAGAGGTGACAAGCCAATAAATGCGGTTATTTTCCCTGTTTTAAGCGCAGGGGTTGATGTAGTAGAATTACTATATGGAACGCCACTGCTACTCTGACCACTACTTGAAAATTCTAAATCATCCTCCTCCTCATGCCTGTAGTAATCCTCTGGTGTTATTTCACCACTTTTGCCGACACAGCTACTTTGAAGGAAGGGGATACCATACTCACTAAGGTGGATGAGGGTGAATGCCCCACTAGGGCATTAGCTCCCCTCTGCTGTCGAGTTCACAGTGCCATGTGCCTGCTCTTGAGATAAATATGCTAGCCCTCTGTGCCCAGCTGGCTACCCTTTTTACCATGCTTCACACACACTTCGCAAAGCTGGCAGATTGCCACTGTTTCATCACTACCATCTTGTACAAAAAAAATCACAGACTAGGGATTTTGATGCCCTACTTTTCATATGTTGCTGATGGTGCTGCGTATGGAATGGCAATTTGGGTGATGATGAAATGAAGGATGTACTGCATGATTTCTGGTGTTATGCACACTTGGACTTTGACTGAACTATTACTTCAGGGTCATCAACAGACACAACTACATCAGAACTTTGAGAGGGGGTTGACTAACAGACTGTTTACAAACAGCCACCTTCATTTTCTTTTTGTCTTGTTCCCAAATTGAGTCACTAGCATCATCATCATAATCATCATCCACAGATTCACTTTGGATGCTGTCCTCCTGTAGAGATATTCCAACAACAACCTCAGTATTATCATCCACACATTTTTCATCAACGTCTGAATGTTTGGATGGCCTAACCTCAAGATCAGTGGAAACATGAGACTGTAAGTTATTTGCATGATGATCAGAATCATGTTCAGCTACTGTGGGGAGTGGGGCATCAACTACAATCAAATCTGCAGATTCAACAACATTTGTCCCACCTGATAACTTTGCCCGGGTTGAACTTGTAGTGATACTCATGCTGTTATCAACCATGCCATCAATAACGTTGCTACCAGCAGGGACAAAAGCATCTCCAACCAGCATTGAAGTGACTGATTTCACTGTGAAAAACAGAGTCGGAGAAATCCCTTTACTTGCAGCAACTACTATGTTTCCCTTCTGCTGCGTACTACCATGGCCATGACCACTCTTAACACCGCTAGACTTGCTAGCCCCTGATGAACCTGCCTCATCATCACAACAACTTCCACCATTAAAAGTCTTGGTGGCAACAATGCCACAGCCAGAAACAGCTTTGCCAGACCATCTCTTCGCAGGTATTTTTTAAGATTACACAGAAAATTACCAGCAACTTTACATTACTATAGTTTTTGGGGGATGGGAAGCAAACAATAAAAGAGATGCAGCCACACAGGCACAACACAAGACCTTAACCAGTCTTCAAAAATCCCAAAGTCAAAAAAACAATACCTTGTTTTGCAGGGTGGAGGGGGTACAGCAGTAGCTAGTAGTTACATAGAAGCAGGGAAAAATGTTGCAGACAGGATGAGAAATTCAGAGTACTGCTATTATGGTGCCCCAACAAAAGGTGTATCAATTGATACCACGCACACAGACTAAAGGTCAGACACAGAAACTTTAATTGTTCAGTAAACTACAACACAGACAATCTTTAAAAAAAAACTGAAAAAATGCCTAGCAAACAGAAACAACTTATAAACAAGCATTTCTCAATGCCGAATGTTTGCTTGCTGATATTAGCATTGGATGTGCAGGAGTTAGACAGATGCAGAATAGGAGTGGCAGTGAAGTATTGAACTCACTTCAATCCCACCTCCACCCTGTAGAGATGGACAGGCATTGGGGTGTGCCTGTGGTTCATTGCCCATAATGCTCATGGCATTTCACCTTACCCTATCCTGTAGACACTGACATGTGTTGAGGTGTGCCTTGGAGTGTTCGACTTCACAGTCACCCCATTTCATGAGGACATAAGCTGAAATGGGTGTAGTACAGGAGAATGGGGTGAAGTCTGGGGCTGAAGAACGCAAGGCACACCTCGATGCCTGTCACTGGCTTCAGGGTGGGGGTGGTATGGCTTGAGCATTACAGCCAGTGATCCAAAGTTACACCTCTGATGCCTGTCAGTCTGTACAGGATGTGACATTATGGTTAGAAACCCTAATGCCCCGGGCGTGTGTTGGTATTTGCAGTACAAATTTTCAAAATGGCCTTTTTGTGACCCCCACCTCATGAAAGCATTTGGGACCTCTTCTCATGAACAGCGGCAGTGTGATTTTGTTAATGTGTCCTGAACTCTGAGTTCCCACAATGACTGTGCCATTTTGTGCCAGATGTGTGAAAGCACAGGTCAGGCAGGATGTGAAGAATGACAGCTGTACAATCCATAGGGAGGTGTGAAGAGATGGCAATGTTGAAAATCTGTAGTGAAAATATTAAAAATGCTCAAAGTTCTGAGCGTACGTGGAAACTGTGCAGCACATGTTTGTACCACAGTCATTTAGTGAAATTATTTCACAAATTTTCAACACAGGCATTTTGTGACCTCTGCTCATGAACACTGTCACTATGATTTTCTTAATCTGTCCAAAACATTGATTTCCCACAGCGACCGCACCATTGTGCGCCAGATGTGAAAATGCATATTTCGGGCAGGATACAAAAAAATGACAGCTGTACTATTCATAAGGAGGTGTGGCAAAATGGCAATGCTGAAAATCTTGAGTGTAAATATTACAAATATGCGCACTTCCAAGCATACATGGAAACTGTGCAACACACGCTTGAAACACAGTCATTTTATGGACTTTTGTCACCAAATTTTCAACATAGGCATTTTAGGTCCTCTGCTCATGAACAGTGTCACTATGATTTTCTTAATGGGTCCCGAACACTGATTTCCCACAGCGACCTTGCTATTCTGCGCCAGAAGTACAAAAACACATTTCAGCCAGGATGTGAAAGATGGCAGCTGTAGTGTTCATAAGGAGGTGTGGAAAAATGGCAATGTTGAAAATCTGGAGTGAAAATATTACAAATTTGTGAAGGTACGAGAAGGCGTGGAAACTGTGCAATGCATGCTCATAAAACAGTCATTTTTTTTTATTTTTTCCACCAAATTTACAACAGAGGCTTTTTGAGAGCCCACCTCATGAACACTGGCACTGTCATTTTGTTACTTGGTCCCAAAAGGTGATTCCATGTAGTGATCGCGAAATTACCTTTTGGGACTGAATAATGCCATGACAGTGGCTGAATTCATAAGGAGGGGTCTCAGTAACCCCATGTTGAAAATTTGGTGCCAAAATTCCCCAAAATGCCTGAGATATGCACCAAAGTTGAAAAAACCCTATTTATGCCATTATACAGCTTACTGGCATTTCTTTAGTTCACGGTCGGCTTTGAAGAGTGCAGATGTGTTCCCAGTCCACCGAAGATCGGCGTGCTGGGCTTTGGAGGTAAATATGGGGTGATAGGGCTGTGGGGGAGGAAGGGTGTGCAGAGGGTGGGTGCGGGTTGGGAGGGGGCCACCAAACTCAACGAGGACCGTTTTCTGTTTTACAGATTAAAAAAACAAAACATTGCAGGAGTTTTTTTTACAGGGACATTTGGCACGCTGGGGTGGGCTCCCAGCATGCCATCTGAGTGTTTTTTTTGGGGGGGCTGTAGCCGACGGGGGATCGGGCATCCCCATCGGCAAATACCGAGGGAGGAGAGCCAAGGGGATCGGCACGTCCCTTGGTACACAAAAAATTGGGGGGTGACGTTATGCTGATGGGGAGTGGGCTCCACATAGGCAAATTGAACTGGGAAGGGGGAATGAAGCCAATGGGGATTGAGCCCCCCATCGGCAAATAAAGACTGTTGGGGGTGCATGATGCAGAGGGGGATTGGGTACCTCCTCAGCACACAACAAATGGGGAAGGGGGTTACAGTATGCTGATGGGGAGTGGGCTCCCCTGTTGGCAAATGAACTGGGTCAGGGATGGCAAGGTCCAGCCCTGCAATGATGGGTCGCTCTGTTATTGCAGTGGTGCATTCCTTTCAAGGTGGTGGGACACTGGCTGAACTAGTGTCAGCAGCAGCGTGCCACGGCATTGGGGAAAGCGGGCCAAGCCTGAAAAGGCACTGGGACCATTGGCCCCCACAGTGCTGCACCTCCAAAACCCTGCTTCTTTCCTAAGCTGTGACAAAATGTTTCTCGCACATGCACACAAGCAAAGATAAAAATTAAGTGAAGTTGTACTGTGTGTTCCTGAACACACAAATAATAAATAACTAGCCAACAGTTGGAAAAACTGCCTTTCTCACTAATCTCATGGAAAGGTTTCTTTACTGGTTCTTTTGAATTTGTTATCTGCATTTTACACAGTTGAGAATGGGGAACAAGTGGTGCTTATGCGGAGGATTGTTTGAGCAGTAGGGCCATATTGGATTGGTTTTGGTGCTTCCTTAATGATCGCCATCAGTTGGTAATTTTAGGGAATTGTTGATCATCTCCCTTGTTCACTAATTGTGACATCTCTTAGGGCTACATTTTGTTGCCCCTTTTGTTCTCAGTTTTTATGCTTCCGCTCAGAGAAGTGATCTGATAGTACAGCTTGGGGTTTCATTACTTTGCTGATGATACCCAGCTGTATCATTCAATTAAACTCAGTGAGGACTTCTCAGTGACTGTGCTCAGGAATGCTCTATCTGAGATCAGTTGGTGGATGGCTCACAGTTAGTTGAAGCTGAATTCTAGAAAAAATTGAGTTGCTACTGGTAGGATCAGATTGACTTAGGTCATCCATTTTGGAGAGAGCTGGACCTCATTATCTTTGAGGACAACAAACTACAGACTCAACAGGTGGTTCACAATCTGGGATCACTCTTGACCATCAGCTATCATTTGTACCTCAGGTGTTGGTTGTGATCACAAATGGCTTCTATTATTTGAAGAATATAGCAGGATTGTGCCCTTGCCTTGACCAGGATGATTTGTTAACACTAATGCATGCCTCCATGGTCTCCTGCCTTGACTAATGTAATACGCTCTACTGAGGCTTTCTGGCAGGTCAGGTCCACTGTCTCTAGCTGGTTCAGAACACAGCAGCTAGACATGTAACCTCCATAAGTAGAAGGGATTATATCAGTCCTACACTGTGCTCATTGCACTGGCTGCACGTGAAATGGTGGATTGACTTTAACAGCCTTTTTTTTACCTTATGGCTCTAAATAGACTGGGACTCCAGTACCTTAGGGAAGTTCTGGCAACCCACCCTGATATTCTTGAGTTATACTCTACTGGTACTGGCCTCCTGTTTGTCCAAAATATAGACTGAAACCAGCTGGGGATTGAGCCTTTTCTGTAGCTGCTCCCTAGTTTGTAAACCTCCCCACAAATATTCATTTTGGCCCCCTCTGTCCCCACTTTTAAAAGTACATTGAAGACATGGCTTTGCAGGACACTGATTTAGCCATGGGCATCTGCACTGTTATATTTTATGTTATTTATAATATAAACTCACTCCCCTAGATATTTCAAATGCACTTGTCTGAAACAGGTTGAGACCTTCCAGTACCTTAGACTCTACCTAGACAAAACCCTGTCTTTTGTCCCCCCATGGATAACCCTATGAAAACAGTTAAGAAAAGGTTCGAAGCCCACACTGAAACAGGAATAACTTCATCCTGGAAGATAGATGCCTAATCGTATCTAGCTCTGTCCTATCACTAACTGATTATGGTCTGATCATTTACTCTGTGGGTGGCTAGCAAATCAGTTATGGAGCGAGTCAGAGTATTATACAATAAAACCTGCAGAGTTGTCATAGGTGAGGATAAACGCACCCATAGTTGTAACCTGCGCTTTCATTAGCGGTATCAAATACCAGACCGGTTTACTAGAAAAAAAGGCTCTCCTGGGACTTACTCCCCAAGCTTAAAAAACTGCCTAAACATGGTACAACATTAGAAGCATGACTGACCACAGGTTTCTGAAAACTTTCCGGAGGACTAGACATAGAAACATAGACTTTGATGGCAGACAAGGACTGTTTGGCCCACCCAGTCTACCCATTCCCTACTTTTTATTTTGGCTTTCGCATACACAGCCAACATATTGCAGTAATAGCAGATTTGAAGGTGCGGTCACTGTTGGGTGAATGCAGGGCACGCATCAGTAGGTGCATTCCTCATTCCCCAATCAGGCAGAATGCAGGCGTTACATCAGCAATTTGGAATGTGGCCACCAGATCTAACAAAAGGTCCGCTGCAATGAGAGTGGAGCTCTCATGCAGAGTGACCACAACATGCCTCCCGACATGCACGCAACACTGCTGCCGCCTCCTGTCAGAATGCCGACGGGGGAGCCCACTCCCTGTTGGCATAATAACCCCCTCCCATTAACACTGTATGCTGAGGGGGTGCCCAATCTCCCTCAGCATCATGCGCACCCCCCAACAGTTTTTCTTTGCCAACGGGGGCCCAAATTCCCAGCGGCTTCAGTGCCCAAGTGATGTTGCCGATGGGGGAGCCCACTCCCCATTGGCATTATGTAACACCCCCCCCCACTTTTGTTCAGTGCCGACAGGGGTGTCCAATCCCCGTTGGCATAATGTAACCCACCCCTTTTGTTGTGTGCTGACAGGGTGCCCAATCCCCCTTCGGCAACAGCTGCCCCCCCAAAAAAGCATCCATTGGCATGCTGGGAGCCCACTGCAGCATGCCACATGCCCCTGTTAAAAATAAAACTGTCCCGCAATGGTTTTTTTTTTTTACCGTCAAAAAAGAAAATGCCCCCTCCTACAACCCGCACCCACCCACTGTGCACCCTGCCTCCCCACACACCCCTCATCCCATACTTACCTCTGGAGTCCAATGATCTTCGGTGGAAGAAAAATGACTAAAGAAATCTATGGTATGAAAGATAAAACATAAAGCGATAGGTTAAAAAGCTTGAATCTATACTCTATCCAATACCGACAGTTATGTGATGATCTCTGTTTGACTTTTAAATCCTTAGGAGAACACGGGCTAACTGATACATTAGGTATTGAAACAAATCTCTATATACCACAGACAAGATCTCACAATCATAGATTAAAAGGTGTAAACTGTAGAACCAAAAAGAGAAGTCAATGGTTTTCTCAAAGAATTGTAAACCTATGGAATACTTTACCAGCTTCAGTTGTAGAGAGTGAAACCATCGACACCTTTAAACATAATTTGGATCAATTTATGGGTGACTCCAAATTTGATTATATATAGCATTACCCCACCCTTGGGTGACAAGCTCACTAATAGGCTTCGGCCTCCTGAGCTTGTACTAAACTATGAAACTGTGAACACATCTGCACTCTTCAAAGCTGACCACAAACTGAGGACATGCCAGTAAGCTGTATAATGGAATAAATAGGGTTTTTTCAACTTTCATGTATATCTCAGGCATTTTTTTAAATTTTGAATTTGAAACATTTTCAGCATGGGGTTTTTGGGACCCCTCCTCTTGAATTCTGACACTGCCATGGCATTAATCAGCCCTAAAAGGTGATTTCATGGTCACTGCGCGGAATCACCTTTCGGGACTGTTTTACGAGCTTGCATTGCGCAGTTTCCACGCATGCTCATAACTTCGTGAATTGTAATATTTTCACTCCAGATTTTCAAAATTGGCATTTTTCCACACCTCCTTATGAACAGTACAGCTGTCATTTTACATATCCTGGCCGAAATGTGTTTTCGCACGTCCAGCGCAGAATAGCGTGGTTGCTGCGCAAAATCAATTTTCAGGACTGTTTCAGGAAATGATGATGACACTGTTCATGAGCAAAAGTCCTAAAATGCCTATGTTGAAAATTTGGTGACAAAATTCCCTTGTAACTTCGCAAATTTGCACTATTTTCATGCCAGATTTTCAACACTGGCATTTTTTTACACCTCTTTATGAACAGTACAGCTGTCATTTTTTACATCCTGCTCTAAATGTGTTTCTGCACCTGTGGCGCACAATGGCATGGTCACTTTGCAAAATCAACATTTCGGACACATTAACAGAATCACACTGCCACTGTTCATGAGGGGAGGTCCCAAAATGCCTATGTTAAAGATGTGGTTTTAAAAATTCCCCCAAATAATTGGGTTACTGATGTGTGTTGCACAGTTTCTATGTATGCTCATACCTTCAACAATTTTTGATATTTTCACTCCAGATTTTCAACGTTGCCATTTTTTACATCTCCTAATGAGCAATACAGTTGTCATTTTCCACATTCTGTCCAAAATGTGTTTTTGTCCCTGTGTTGCCAAATGGCATAGCCACTGTGTGAAACCACCTTTCAGCTAACAAACTGATAGTGCTGCTTTTCATGAGGCGGGCTCACAAAAGCCCATCTTGAAAATTTGGAGTGAAAATACCAGCACACGCCTACGGTGTTAGGGTTTCCAACTTTAGAACCCCACCCTGTACAGACTGACAGGCATCAAGGGTGTGACTTGGGATCATCGACTGTAATGCTCATGCCATTCCACCCCCCCCCACCCTGCAGCCAGTGACAGGCATCATGGTGTGCCTTGCACTGTTCGGCCACAAACTTCACCTCATTATCCTATACTGCACCCACCTCAGCGTATTTCCATATGGAATGGGGTAAGTATAATGCCCAAAAACCCCACACCACATCACTTGTCAGTGTCTACAGGGTAGAGTGAGGCAAAATGGCATGAGCGTTATAGCTGATGACCCAAAGGTACACCCCAATGCCTGTCGGTCTCTACAGGGTGGGGATGGGGTTGGCATCATTTTAATACTTCACTGCCATTCCTATTATGCATCTCTAACTCTGGCACTACCAATGCCAATGCCAGAGAGACAACATTCAGCATTGACAAATGCTTGTTAGATAAGATGCAGATCCTAATTGACCAACAGCCTACTTTCTCCTACCCCCCACTAGAATTGCCTTATGTCTGTCCCATGCATTCTTGAATTCCACCACTGTGTTTGACTCCACTACCTCCTCTGGAAGCTGTTCCAAGTGTCCACCACCCTCTCTGTGAAAAAATACTTCATCACATTGCCCCTGAGCCATCCCCCCTTAATCTTCAATTTGTGCCCCCTTGTTCATGTACATCTCTTTTTCTGAAAGATGTTACCCTCTTGGACTTTGCTGATTCCCTTGAGGTACCTAAATGATTCTATCATGTCCCCCCTTCTCCCTCCTTTCCTCAAGAATATCACTCCTTCATGGCTAGAGCAACAAACTGGCTGAATGATCACCCATGCTCGCTCTATAATATGACTAATTTGAGCGACTTTAAAACCTCACTATGAGTACATCAAACAGAATAGGCTCACTTGTCTTGTACTTAATTGGATGACCATGTACCCATTCTTACCTGGTGATGTGCTCTCTGTTAACCTCTGTTACTGACTCAGTGTTATTGCACTGTCTATTGACCTCTGTTATTGACTATGTGTATCCTGCGCTGCACTATGGTACCCATTTTACTTGTTTCATCTGTCATGTTATCCACTGTATTGCTTGTACTGTCACTACTGCAAATGTTCCTGACAAATAATCTTTATGAAAGAGCACCTGCGCTCAAAGGTTTTTCCAAGTAATAAGAAAATAAAATATAAAATATCAATTTCCTTTATTGTGAAGATAAGTTTATTTTTACTCTTTTTATGTGTTCTTTTTCCACAATTGATTTTATTGTACAGTGCCTTGGTTTTTAGATAGACATTTCAAATAAATGATCTATCTAAAAACCCTTCTCCTCTAGCTAGAGACTACTTCAGATTGAATACAGATGCTTTCATAGCAGATCTTGCTGAGGTAAATTGGGAGGATAATGGGAGGTCTAAGAATGTTAACCTAGCCCTGGGCATTCTGATAAATAGGTTCCTCGGGTTGTCTACAAGCATGCCCCTGTGGTGCAAAGAAGAGTAAAATGTCTCTTCTCTAAATGGCTAAATTCTGACCTGAAGGAGAGGGACAAGGCCTAGGGTAATTACAAGACCTCCGATCAGCAGCAAGACTGGCAGGTCTACAGGCAATTGTGGAATTTCTGTAAAGTGCACTTAAAAAAGCTAAAGCAAAATATATGAAAGACCTGCAGGCCAGCAACCCAAGAGATCCAATGCAGTTCTGGTCATAAGTAAATTGCTTCCTGGAAGGCCAGTAGGGAGACTCAACCAGAGAAGTTTTCCATAGTTCCAAAAACATTTGTGACCCTGCACTAGCAGCTGATGCATTCAGTCATTCGCAGATGTTGACACGTCCGAGGCTCCCTTAACTGAGTTTCCCTTGCAGCCTGATCCGGTTGACTCCCTGACCACTATGCAGCCATCCTGACTTCCACTTTTGGCTGTTCACTAGGAAGGAGGTACTTGATCAATTGAAACATATTAAGGCTGATAATTCTGCTGGCCATCACAACCTTGAACCTAATAGAAACATAGTGTAGGACTTTCCAACCATGACACAGGGCTGGACACAAGCCCTGCACCACAGCTTTTAGATTCTGGTGGTATGCCAAACCCCTCACCTCAACTGCGCCCGATTTTACATCTTTTATTTTATTTATTTTTTATTTATTTGAGTTACCAGGAAGGTGTACTGGGCAAGCATCCATTTTTTAGCCATGCCTGGGGAAAGGGTTACAACAGTAGGATTCTATACAAAATGATCTAATACAATACAACACTTATTAAAATCACAATAAATTATACAATCTTACAGTCATACAAATCTGGTCTTTCACATTTAAACAAGTTGATTGCAATTGTAAATTCAATCATTTATATAAAATTTAAGTTTTTTTTTTGTACATTTTATTTATGTGCCTACTGTCCTGGAACCATCTTGGGTGTCCTCTCTCACCGCCTCTGCATACTACATGCTTGAAGCCACCCACCAGGAAATTGGGGACAGATACTCCCCTACCTACTCAGTCTGGTGGGACCCCATCACCGGAACCAAGGCAAGCCAGGGGGTCAGGAGAGTCAGCAAGATAAGCCCGGCATTGGATGTGTTGCAGAGGGGCACTGGAGGTACCATCGCCTATCCAGGGGTCTGGGAATTTTCTTGTATAGCTTCCCCCGGAGTGCGGATGTGCAATGATGTCCATGCAATCAAGTCATTGATGTTTGCTGCCACTCCACCCTCTTGTATGGCTCAGTGTCATCAGTACCCCTGGTTTCCACCAGAGGTGCTGGTATGCCGGGTAAGCCCCCAGAGCCCACCCCTGGAGAGGACAGCAGTCCTCTGGATGCTCCATCCTCTCCCTCCCCTGCCAGCTCCCGTCCTCCCAAGTCTGTTCCCAAACCTGGGTCACTAGTGCAGTGTGAGGTGTGACGTCCAGTGCCTCAACCCTCAGTGCCACCAGGACAGCACAAACTTTAAGTATTGTCTCTACAACAACATATTGATTATATTTCAAAAGGAATTCTTACCTCCTTTTTAAAGTTATACAGTTTTTTTTTCATTGATGTCAATCCCACATTTTAACAAGTTGCTTAGAAATTTTTGGGCCATAATTTGTTATTCATCGTTCAGCCATTTTAGCAATTATTTAATTTTTTTAAAACAAATCTTGGGCCTAATTGTGACAGTTTCCATGTATTATGGCAGCTTGCACCACATATTTGGTGCATGCTCTGTAAAACGGCCCCCAAGATTGCTGCAAGGTTGACCAGAAAAGGATGGTCTACCTGTACCACACAGACAGAAAATCTTAGATCACCGCAAGCCCCATGCGCTGTATCATCGGTGCACTGGGGCTTGCTGTGATCTAAGAGTTTTGAAAATCCTGTCAATAGACTATGTCAGCACAAAAAGATTGCTTGGCCCAACCAGTCTGCCCACATGGTTGCTGCCTACTCTGTCACTGCAGGCCCTATATGTTTTTTAGTGATGCTCCATACTCTCTGTCTACTAATATTTCCCGATGTCTTTCCCATGCATGCTCGAATTCCCCTACTGTTTTCGCCTCCACTGCTTCCACTGGCACTTTGTTTCTGGCACCCACCACTCTTTCACTGAAGTAGTACTTCCTCACATCCATCTTAAACTTCCCCCTCCAGCTTTATCACATGAGCTGTGGTCCTGGTGCTCTTCTTTATGTTTATTGTTTTCCAAAGAACTAAAATAACAATTCACGTCCTCACACAAAGAAACTAAGCAGTAATTGCATATACAGTATAATATATTTTTTTTAAAGTGTATTAATGCACCAGCGAGGGCTCAACCTGATGCTATAAAAGTAGGGAATTGTGGCATAAGGGTTTCCAACACTAACTCCCCATCCCCCAAGTGACAAAAATACAGGATCACGCAAGCAACCATAGACAGCCATCATCAGGTATTACAAACAACATACAGCTGTTTCCAGATGACACAAATTCAGTAGCACTAATGTGCAACCTTCGTGGTATTTGTGGTATGCACCCTTCAAGACAAACACAGTCACTTCTAGTTGGAGATAGAAATCCACAATACTGAAATCATAACACTACTTCTGTGTGTAGAAGCACAGGTCCCTGCAGCCACAGATTCAAATCCATGATACCCAAATTACAAGAGTTCTTTTGTCTACAGAAGTACAGGCCCCTATGGGGTCAACACTTTTGTAACTAAAGGTACTCATGCACACTGTAAGACATAAACTCTGCTGTGGCTGCAGAAGAGCAGGCTTTACAAAGTCCATGATACCAAAATTACAACATTAATTCTGTCTGCAGAAGCACAGGCCCCTATGGTCTGCAGCTTGGCAGCCACAGTTGTAAGATATATGCATCAACTTCTGGCTGCAGAAGCACAGGCTCCTGCGTGACCTGCTCTTCTGCAGCTGCATATACTGTAGAAATCCATGGTACCCTAATTGCAGCAGTTCTTCTGTCTGCAGATGTGCAGGTCCCTGTGGGTCAGCAGTTGTGCAAGCACAGGTACCATGAACACTGTAAGACATACAAATG
Organism: Neoceratodus forsteri; assembly: GCA_016271365.2. Lineage (NCBI taxonomy): Eukaryota > Metazoa > Chordata > Ceratodontiformes > Ceratodontidae > Neoceratodus > Neoceratodus forsteri. The sequence goes on from CM057458.1 coordinate 887,826,575, forward strand.
CAGTTGAGATTGCAGAAGCACAGATCCCTATGGTGTCTGTGCTGCTGCAGCCACATAAATAACTCCACAAAGGTAGCACATCAGTGTTAATGCATTTGTGACATCTGAAAACTGTTGTATGTTGTTTGTCTTACCTGATGATGGCTGTCTATGGTTCCTTGTGGGGTCGTGTCCTTTCACTGCTTGGGCGGTTGGAGAGTTAGTGTTGGACACCTTAATGCCACTGTTTCCCACTTTTGTGGTGTTAAACTGAATCCTAACTGATGTATTAACACATTTTTTGCAATGAATTTCATTTCTTTTTGAGATAGTGGAATTATATCTTCATTCATAAACAGATGCAGATGTACAGGAGCCCTGCATCAAGTGAAGAGTCTGTGTGCCTACAGAAGTCCAAAGCCCTGCCAGCACTGCTGTTCCACATAGCAATGGATGTCAAGACTTTGTGGGGCTGTCTGGTGAACTGTGGGTTGCTCGTAGGGCTTTGTCATATGATAACCCATACTTTCTGGGGGTATCAGCCTGAAGACCCAGATCAATGGAGGAAAAACAGTGTTTTGAGAAAGTAACACATTTGTATGGATCAACACTATGGGCTGTTGCCATTACAAGGAGCCAGACAGCAATTCTCAGGCACAGACAGACAATGCTTTTTTTTTTGGACAATCTCTGCTCTCAGGAGACATTTTATGGTTTACTTTGTTCGTGTTGCAAAAAAGATGAAATATTGCACACACAAGCAGAAGTCTGAAGAATGTGATGCTTCTTTTAAGCATACTGTTGGATTTCCATTTTCTTTGGATTGCTACAGGAGTATTATTTGTCCCTGCTGGTCTTTGTTAAAGAGTGCAAGCACAACATTTTATCTCTCAGGTTCAGACTTGGAACAGGTAGCACCACAGCAATGATATACAAAAGGGTCTCAGGACATGCAAGTGTGATGAGCAAGTCAGTAAATGCTAAATCTGTCAAGCAGCAAAGCCCCCCAAAAAGAAGTAAAGGGGAACAAAAAGGCAGAGGAGGCAACAGCAGTTACAGTACTCTCAACTGAAAGGGTACTTTCAGAGCCCCTATTTCCCCACATCAGACAGTTAAATCACAGTTAAGAGAGGAACCTGCACTGTGCTGTATTCTGTGCATGTTTAATACATATTTCTAGTTCTGTGCTATGGCAATGTAAAATTTAATGTTGCAATAGCTTCTTCTTACAGAGAATAATGGCATAACTGGAAGAACACAGCCTGAAGTAATCTCCTTGTGCTTGGTGTCTGAGTTACTGATGTCGGTTTTTGTCATATTTTCTAAACCAACCTCTACACAAAAAGTCTGTAAGAAAGCAAAATAAATATCCATTTTCTCAATGCATCATATACACACACACTGAAAAAGACAGGCACTAGACCAGAATGAGCTTTTTTATGACTTCACTTCCTCTCATCAGAGAGCCCCATTTTCCAATTATTATCATGTTCTTTCAGATGGTCAGGAATTGTCCTCATTGCAACTCAACAGTCTCATTCTCCTAAAAATAAAATCCTGATTTTCAGATGCACTATTTTGCACAGATCATGTCTGTTTTTTGGACAGTCAAACATTTTGAACTGATGCTTCAAGAGCTCATTCTGGTCTGCTGCCATAAGTGTGAAAATGCATTTGGTTACTTGACACATTACTAATTGAAATCATCAAATGACCTTGCTACATCTGTTACCATACAGAAATCATGAGATTTCTTTCCATTTCACCATTTTTTGGGTGCAAGCTAAAAGACTAATTCTCCTATTGCACCACTTTGTGAGCAGCAAGGGAAATCTCAAGTCATGAAATGAAAAATGGTTCCTTTTGCTAAGTTAGGCAGCCAGGATGGTGGTGGTGGTGGTGGTGGTGGTGGTGGGGGGTGCACAGAAAGCACATTTCTAGGCCAAACTGAATAAACAAACACCAGAATGTAACTAAATGGGTCATCTCTATCTAGGTTCAGGTGTTTGTTTTTTAAAAATGCATCATTTTTCATATTGGTCATGTTTTTAGGCTAAACAAAAAGGCTAAACAAAAAAAAAGATGGCAGCTGCCTTGACCTTTTGATCCTAAAAAGTGTTTTCGGTGTCATGAGAACAAAGTCATGCAAAAGCAAAATGGTCTTGTGACACAAACTTTTTCATGCCATATCAGAGGGTTATCCTAAAACCCTGCTGAGAATGCTCAGAAAAAAGTTGAAATCCCTACGACTCTGGAACCAATTAATATGTTTTCATTAATCCTTTAAAAAGCACTACCTTGGCATATATTGCTTCTACCTCAAAAATTTAAGCAAAACAATTCAGTACCATCTAGACTGTAGGTGTGAGCAAAAAATGTGTAACAAGTATGGGAAAAAAAATAGAATTTACTGAAAAAATGACACATCTGGATCTCAGAAACTGCACAAGGTCCTGTCACAAAACTTCCCATGTGTTGTGAACTTGCCTCCTGGACACCAGATGCCAAATTTGGGGCAACGTTGTTGAATACTGCCAGAGTTATCAAGGTACAAAGTTAGAGGTTTAACACTGAGCTGTCTACCACACCAGTATAATAATACCCACTAATGTTGATATGTAATATTTTTTGTGTCCTTGCATCCTTTCACAGAAGGAGGGGGTGTAATTATACCAGTCCCTTGAGAGATTGCAAGAAAAAAAAGTTTGCTGCTTCAAAGGCTAGGTATCAGTTCATCAGGGAGAATAACAACTTAAGCTTCAAAAGTAAACCATTAGTTTGGTTTTAACCAATTATAAATATGGTAAAGAAGGAATATTTCTTCTATACATCTTAGTTCCCTCCAACCTCCATGCAGAAATCAACATTAGTAACCGTGCTTAGTACTGGAACAGTATAACAAGGTATTTTACAAGTGAAATAAAGGCACAAAATGCGAATCGTGAGATTTGAAAAGTAAACACTGCATAACACTATTAAACATTCAAGGCTATTCCCCCACCGAAAGATACAACATGGCTGCAGTAGCCACAAGGAGGCAGATGGCCCATTCACTGTCTCATACTAGAAGAATGTTCCCAAATGTCTCTGGAAAGGAAGAACAGTATCCTAAAAATTATATACAGTTAATAATAAATAGCAAACAGTAAAACCCCACCCTTAACAGCAAGATATAGGATCAGAAAACTAATTTTAAAGTCTCTGCAGTTCAACTTTTAAATAGTTGCTGCTCAGACCTCATATCGCTCCTCTTCAGAATCTTCATTTTCATTTCTGGGGTCCATAATCTTCTTGACAGCAAATCTTCCTTTGCCTTCTCCATCCTGTGGCTTGCATCCTTAGGACTGGAGAATTGCCAACTTTTACCTGTGTAAATAATGCTGAGCCATGCTGTGAGAAGAAAGGCCCAGAAGCCCAGCGTCCAGAGGCACTGGCACCCCACATCAAATCTTTTCATCTAGGCCCTGGTCTGAAAAGTCAAGTCAGGAAACACTTTGATATCAGATGCATTAATTGGGATTGTGTATACTGTTCTAGCTGTTGTAAGGAACAGAACCTGAACTTCAGGTCTAGTAGTGCATAATAAGACAGTCTGAGACTGTGAAACATCTTGGACTTGAACTCTGGGATAAACTCGATAAGCCCTCTTTAAGGAATCACATTGAAAATCGGAGGAGTCTTTCAGCCAGTTATGGTGTATAGTCCTTGCTAAAATGTTGTACCACAGGTCAAAGGTCATGGATCATTGTTCAACCCTTCTTTGGTACAGCAACATATCAGCTGATGGGAAATCCATGTGCCACCTGGTCTGAGAAGTGCTGCACACGTAAAAAGCAGTTTAAAAAAGTGACGTAGTAGAGCTGTGTGGGGAAGGGGCTGGCCGGTCACAAAACTGAACCTTAGACCAGTACACCAAATGGAAGATGGTACAGATAAGTCCACTGTAATGTTTTTTTTTATTTTTTTCCTAATTTGCCTTTCTGTAATTTCAGTGGGGCTTCACTTTCTGTTATTCTGCGTCATACTGACACACACGTGGTCACAATATTTTATCTCTCTGACACTAAGAAACAAAAAACAAACAAAAATGCTGGATGGGCAACTTCATGCCCAACCAGCCTGTTCTGCCACCTCTGGGTTCAGTTGACATCAGCCCTCTCAAAGTTCGCTGTTAAGGTCTGATGTCATCAGAGACCTTCTGTGGCAGATCAGGCTGGTTGTGCATGATTGCCCATCCGGTATTCTCTATGTAGAAAATCTGTGCTGTCTGCTTCCTCTGGCATGTTCAGCATGTTCAGCAGCTGGAGATTACCAGCTTGTACCATTCCCTAAAGCCTTGAGGCATCCACGAAGCTGAGTATTTTCTCATGGTAATGTGGTGATGGCAGCCTGTGTGGATGTAGAACATTTTTTTCTGCTCAGTCACTCATCTGGTCTTAATTTCCACATCATGCACTTCCAACTTAGAGTCCATTCAATTTTGGCATCCGTCATTGTTTCCACCACAGTTTCAAGCAAAGACAAAAAATGTCAACTCCTAGTTAAGCTTATTTAAATCTAGATATTTATTTCACTTTTTAAATAAAGTTGATGTTTTGTGGCTTACTATTGCCACTTCAACAGAACAATGGTGTTTCCTATCCAGATAATTATTCCACCAATGAAACAAAGTTGATGTTTCATGGCTTAATATTGTCACTTCATCAGAACAATGGTGTTTCCAATGATAAAGAGCCTAAACATTCCTGTAAGCACAAATTTTAAACTAACTTTATATAATCAGGCCAAATTATTTTTACTATAAATTTTATCTTCATAATTCAAGACTTAATGTGCGAGCCCTACAAGACTGATAACAGGGTCCAACACAATATGAAATAGGTTATCTTATAATATATAACACAGTGAAAAAGTACTCTAAGGGCACGGTCACGCCCCTATAGTTAGGGTTGAATGATCGCTTCTATGTTAAACTCATAATATTGGACTTTAATAACTTCCCAACTGTTCAAGAGATTTGCATAAAATTTTGCATGCTCCATCGGGAATGAAAGTTCTCTTAATGTGGGAAGTTGTGTTCCAGTTGGATGTGTGGATGTGGCGATACAGAGTGTAACAAAATGTGAAATTTACCTTTTTTTTCATTTCTTTGTCACGTCACAGAGCAAACACCATTTTGAATCTGGTCTGAAATTTTTAGGGTACAAAGGTCTTCCCTCACAGATGTGCCCTTTGAAGGTTTGATGAAAAAATATTAATCCATTCCAAAGTTATTAAATTTTAAAGTTTCCATTATTTTCAATGGGAATTTCACTCTCCAGCTAGATATCCCACTCAAAAAAAAGATTCTTTTTTCACAAATTGGTAATCCTTTTTCACAAACGGGTCATCCTGTGTCACAAATGGAAATATTTTTTCATGCTGCCACCATCTTGTTTTAAGTTAGTGAGAGAAACAAAATTAAATAACTCAAAAAAATCATGTGCTTACTACAAATCAACATGTGTTCTACAAATCGGGACTTATTTCAGCTGATTCTGGGGTTACTTTTTGGAAAGAATCACTTGCAAATGTGTTTTTTCAACACTTTGTAATCCTGTTGCATATCTTTTTTGTGTGCTCGGGAATCCTTTATCGCAAACTGTGAAAAAAGACATGAAAAAGGATCTCTAATGGCCATCCTCCTTAATTTAATGCATTTCTCTGGTGTCTAGTAGCACCATTCCACCCTCCGATCGCCATCCCCATATTTATAAATTGCTCCCTGGTGTCTAGTAGCACCCCCACTTTCTCATTGTTGCCCCTATGTTTTTCCCATTTCCCTGGTATCTAGTGGCAACCCCACCCTCTGATTGTTGATCCCATGTTTTTCCCATTTCCCTGGTGTCTAGTGGTGCCCCTCACCCTCCGATTCCTGTCACCATCTTTTTCTATTTCCCTGGTGTCTAGTGGCACCTCAACCTCCAATTCCTGTCCCCATTTTGTTCCCCATTTCACTGATATCTAGTGGCACCCCCACCCTCCAATTCCTATTACCATTTTTTTTCTATTTCCCTGGTCTCTAGTGGCACCACCCACCCTCTGACTGCTGTTTCCATTTTATTTTACAGTTTCTCTGGTGTCTAGTGGCACCTCCCTCCCTCCAGTTGCTGTCCCCTTTTTTCTATTTCTCTGGTGTCTAGTGGCACCCCCACCCTGCTATCACTGTTCCCATTTTATTTTACTGTTTCTTTGGTGTCAAGTGGCACCCCCCCACCCACCAATTGCTGTCCCTGCCTGCAAAAAATAAAATGGTCCTTAATGTTTTTCTTCTAGAAGGTTCCTTGGGGATTTGTCCCCCAACCCCATGTCCCACTCAGCACCTACCACCCCTCACCCCTCAGTACACCCCCACACACCCTGACTCACCTGAACAGATCTCAGGTTTGAGATCCAGTCTCTGATCAAAGATATGTCTTGCCGCTGGAACTGGCAACTGCAATATGAGAAACTAAGGTAAATGCGGTGCAATTAATTTCAATGGGGTTTTCAACTTTGATGCACACCTTGGCCATTTTTACATATTTTGATGCCAAATTTTCAACATGGTCTTTTGGGGACTTCACCTCATGGATAATGTCAATAGAATTTTGCTAATCTGTCCTGAAAGGTGATTTTGCAGTTGGTTGGTGAAATCACTTTTTGCTCATGATTTGAACATTTTACTACCTTTGTTTATGAAGTGGGGACATAAGAAAGCTATGTTGAAAATTTGGGGTCAAAATATGTAAAAATGACAAAATTATGTGCATGCATTTAAATATAACTACACTTGCTTGTAACTTCAGTAATTTTAAATATTTTCACCATAAATATTCAGCACAGCCATTTTTTTACATCACCTCATGAATGTGACAGCTGTCATTTTTCAAATCCTGGCCAAAATGTGTTTTCTCACCTCTGGTGTGGAATGACGTTGCTGTGGTGCAGAATGATGTTTCGGTGTGGATTTGAAAATTCTTAGCCCAGCGTTCATGAGGTGGGGTAATAACAAGGCTATACTGACAATTTGGTTGCTGTTTTGGCTGAAATGTTTCCACAGCAACATACATGTATGCACAGCAACATACAGGTATGTATGGTTAACCACTTCTTCCTCCTCTCCAAATTATCCATGCTCGGCTGCTCTGCTGAGACCACTGACTGTTTTGGAGCTAGCTCTCCAATCACTCCCAATCAGTGTGCATTGGTACTTCCACTTCCCTTCCCCTGGCAGTCACCACTGGAGTTCACCAGGGCTCCATCCTCATCCCCCTGCTCTTCTCTATCTTTGTCAACACCCTCCCTGCTGATTGCCTTACCTGCAACTCTATTTTACACGGATGACCTTGTCATTTTCCATAGTCATAAATCCCTCTCTTGGATATCCTATGCCCTCACACAGAACTGCTGTGCTGCTTTCAACTGGTTCACATCAAACCTGCTGTTGGTTAATTAAAAAAAAAAAACAAGTCAATGCTGTTTGGGTTGAAACTGTACCTCACCAAAAATCTCAACACAAACACTTCTCTCCCAATGGCCCTGCCCTTGAAAACATTTCTTCCTTCAAGTATCTGGGGGTAATGCTTGACCCCTCTCTCTCTCTCCTTCAATGACCATTTCAACCATGTAGTCGACAGGGTTAATCAAAAAATGGGAGCTGCCTATCGCCTAAAGCCCTAGCTGTCTAAAGAGACTTGCTTAGCTATTGTCATGGGCAATCTTTTACCAATCTTTGACTACTGGTCCATATTTATTCTTGAGCTTCCACCGCCATTTGAACTAGACTCTCATCAACTTACAACAGCACTTGCCACTTTGCCCTGTTGGCCCCCTACTCTACTCACCACTGCAACCTTTACCACTCTTTTGGCTGGCTTTCCTGACAAGAACACTTTGACTATACTCTTGACTGCTTTATGTATGCCACCCTTAGAGGTGGCAGTACTTCTTCTCTCTCTACCCTCTTCAATTTCAGAACCTCACCTAGGAATCTCTGCTCCTCTGCTGTTCCTACCCTTGAGGTACCTAGAACCTCCACCAATATGAGTGATAAAGCTCTCTTAGTTGCGCACCCCTTCTCTGTGGAATGGTTTACCCTCCCCTCTCTGATCTTCCAACACTCATCAAAACTTCTAACACAACTTTAAATGTTGGCTTCTAGCTAAAGACAGCTGCAACTGCCCATCTCGCTAGCATTCCCCTCCCTGTCTGCCTATCCGTTCCTGTCTGCTTATGTGTGTTGCCTCATCCTTCTTGCTTCTGTTGGTTACTAGCTCTTTTTGGGAACTTTATCAAATGGTGGGTGTTGGTCTATTTGGTGGATTATGTAATTTTTTTTCTGTACCACTGTACCCATGTTTACCTGCTCTGAATAGTGGTGTATTTTATTTTACTGTTTATTCACTACCAATGGTATATTGCTCACTTGAATTTTCACCTATTTGTAAATAGTTTTATGTGCTGTCTCTGATGTTATCTTACGCTACTTCATTGTCAATTCTGCTTGTACTCTGTGGCCCAGGTCATGCTTGTAAACAGTCCATTGGACCAGTGCACCTACCCAGTTATCAAAATCATAAATAAATAAACAAAAAAATCTATGATGGGATGGGCGTGCATGGCCTGAAGGGCACTGTGTTCCCGCAGCCAAATGAGGATATAATTATACTATCTCAAAAAGTAAGGACATTATTTGCAAAAAAACTCTGTTAAATCATTAGTTAGGGTTGAAGTGATAAATGTAGTGAAATGTTGTAGTAGGGCCCCCCCACCAAGCAGGTAGCAACAGGCATGGGGTGTGCCTTGGGGTTGCTAACACTAACACTCTCCACATTCTCATATACTGCACCCATCTCAGCCTATTTTCTCATGGAATGTGGTGAGTGTTAGGGTTGACACCCCCAAGGCACCCCACCCACACCTGTTGCTGCATGCTGGGTGGGGACGGAGAGTTAGGGTTGGAAACCCTAATGCCACATTTCTCTACTTTTGTCACTTTAACCCTAACTTATGCATTAACTGAGTTTTTTTGTAAAGAAAAAATATATGTGTATATTTATTGCTAAAAACTTTGTTAATGCATCATTTAGGGAGTTTACTAAAGTGACAAAAGCAGGGAAATGAGGTGTTAGGGTTTCCAACCCTAATGCCCCACCCCCACCCAGCAGACACTGACAGGCATTGGGGGTGTGCCTTGGAGTTGTGTGCTTTAACGCTCACCCTAGTCTATAAGTAAATAAGCTCAGATGGATACGGTGTACATGAAAGTGGTAAATGTTATGGTCCTCGACCCCAAGGCACACCCCTGATGCCTGATGGTGTCGGAAGGGTGGTGGTGGGCCTCATTTCCCTGCTTTTGTTGCTTTAGTAAACACCCTAGCTGATGCATTAATGAAGTTTTTTTTGCAATGAATTTCCTTACTTTTTTAGATAATTTACTCTCTGGGCCCTGTGGTCCCACCATCCATAACTCTCCTTATGTCACAGTGGGATCCCATGCTCAGGGATTTTCCTTATTTTACTGAGGGAGTGCAGGGTTCTTTGGACTTTACGCATCCATCCCTCCATAGATGCATGAAAAAACTATCAGCATAGCCAACTTATTACCACAGCACATGTACCCGGTAGAGAAAATTTTAAATCACTGCCAAAACATAATTCTGTGCAACTGCTATGCCATTCCATGCCAGAGATGCCAAAACACATTTTGGACAGGATTTGGGAAATGACAGTTGTACTGTTCATGTGGTACAGTGAAAAAATGGCTATGTTGAACATTTTGCATTAAATTATTAAAAATTACTAAAGTTATGCGCATAGACAAAGTGCAAGAAACGTGCCTTAGTCAGCCATTTTTAAGAAGTGTTTCACCAAATTTTCAACATGGGCTTTTTGGGACCCCACCTCGTGAACACTGGCACTGTCATTTCATTAATTGGGTGGTGAGGGTGTGTGAAAAAATGTCAATGTTGAAAAATTGGAGTGACAATATTAAAAATTGTCAAAGTTATGCAGACACATAGGAAAATTTCAACAACCGCTTGAAACTCAGACATTTTTTGGCATTTTTACACCAAATTTTGAAAATGGTATTTTTGGGACCCCACCTCTTGAACACTGGCACTGTCATTTCATTAATTGGTCCTGAAAGGTGATTTCATGCAGCAACTGCAAAAACATCTTATGGGTCAGAGAAATGAAAAAACAGTGGCAGAGTAAATGAGGTGGATCCCAAAAAGCCCAAGTTCAAAATATGCTGAAAAAATACCTAAAAATGCCAAATATATCAAAATAAGTTGAAAATGCCATTGAAATACATTATATTGCACTTACTTTGACTCCTCATGTTGCAGTTCAGCTTTGAAGTGTGCAGACCTATCCCAGTCCACAGAAGATGACAGTGGATGATCCCTGGAGGTCAGTATAGGGTAAGGGTGTGTGTGGGGTGGCAGGTCCTCAGTGGGAGGGTCGAGGTTGGGGGAGGGAGAAAGTGGATGATGATGAGGGACTGTTTTCTTATTTTCAGGTGAGAAAAAAACTTTTCAGGGATGGTTTTCTTCTTTACAGGAAAACAAAACATCTCAGGACACTGGGAGTGGGTTCCTTGCTGTCCCATGGGGGGGTGATACATGGGAACACTGGAAGTGGGCTCCACAGTGTCCCACACTGCTGGAGGGGTTAGACATATTTTTGGGACACTGGGACTCAGTTCCCCAGTCTCCCACTCTGTGGAGCGGGGGGAATAATATATGTTTTGGGACCCTGGGAGTGGGCTCCCCAGTATCTCACACTGTGGGGTGTGTGGAGAGAATTATATATGTTTTGGGATCCGGAGAGTGGGCTCCCCAGTGTCCCACACTCTTGGGGGGAGTAGCATCCACTTGTGACTCTGGTGCTGTTGATGATGTCAATGCTTGGCCGTAAGTGGATGGCAAGCATTCAAAAATGTGGTATGTATGAAAAATAGCGTATGCCTATTTTTTGCAGACACCATATTCTCAAACATTTACCATCTACTTGCAGACAAAGATTCACACCATTGTTAAGTGGAGAAGAAGCACACTTCAAATTGTGTTTTTCAATAATGTAGAGGGGATGGGCACATAAGTGTGGATCCTAGGGTCATGAGTTCAAAACTAGTGTCTTTAATTTTTTCCTTCATTGTAGGTGTAGAAAAAATATGGGGACACTAGTCTTGAACCCAGGACCCCCAGATCCACAGCTCTGTGCCTTACCCTGTACACCATCCAAGAATTACCACTATTGCAGTGCTTTTTCTTTACTTAACACACTATCTGAATCTGGATCTGTCACTTTCCAAACTACAGCACATGCAAAAAAATGCTATAGCTTTTATAGCACATACTACAGTTAGGAAAGTCACATAACCAGTTCAGTCAGAAGAGCAATAAAGTTCCAGTGCACAGACGATGACAGCACATGACCTGCAGAGGCAGGTATGTGATAAGGGGGAGGGATATGACAGATACTACGAGGAACCATTTCTTTTCAGGTTTAAAATTTAAAAACATATCGGGGAACTATTTTCTTTCCCAATAGCTTTATGGGGACACTGTGAGTGGGCTCCCCAGTTTCCCACATTGCAAGGGGATGCTAATATATATCTGGGGACACTGGGAGTGGGCTTCCCAGTGTCCCAAACTGCTTTGGGGGGGCAGTAATATCACTTGAGACACTGGGAGTGGGATCTGCAGTGTCCCACACTGTTTCAGGGGGCAGTAACATCACTCAGGACACTGGAAGTGGGCTCCCCGTGTCCCACACTGCTAGGAAGGGGACTAAATAAATGAACAGTAATGGGAGGGTAGGGATGCCACTAGACACCGGGGAAACAAAAGCGGGGGGGGGGGTGCCACTAGACATCAGGGAAAAGGAGTGGATCAAACTTGTCTCTGCAGCCGGCGGCATGAGTTCCAACTGCGGTTGCAGAAGTCATGAAAATACTGGTGTTGTCATACAGAGAATGGGAGACAAGCGGTCCTCTCGCTAAGCTGGCACCAGAGATTTTGTGAGCTTAATAAACTTGTATTGGGCCACAAAAAAATCAGAATATAGCTAAACAGGTCCCCTTTAGCTAAGTTCTGATTTCTTTTTATACTACATTCTTTTTTTTTTTTGCATATTTTCAGCACTTGTTGGTCCTTGCTAAGGACAAAACAAAATGGCTGACACAATAGAGCCCCATGTGATCAAGCAAGTGTGATACTTACTTCCCTTCTTTGTGAAGAAAGGGACTGTATTTTGTGTAAAGTATCATCTGTGCAAAAATTCAAATCTTCCGTGCCTGACATAAATTTTCCCATAGGAAATAAAGGTAAAAATAAACATTTTATGATTTTTGTATGGATTAATATTTCTTCACCAAACCTTCAAAAGGCACATATGAGGGGCAAAGGTTTTTACCCTGAAAATTTCAGACCACACCCTAAAGCCATTTCTGAGATCCAGGTGGACAAAGAAATGGCAAAAAACACAAATGTTTCTGTTTTTTTAACACTGTATCTTAGAAACCACACAACATATTGCAAAAATGTGGCACGTCAAGAGACCTGCTCCTAAAGATTATGCATGACAAATTTTATGCAAATCCAGCAATCTGTTCCAAGGTTATTAAAGTTCAAACATTCAGGTTTAACATAGAAGTTACCTTTCACCCTAACTATACCATGCCAGTATAACATATATATATATATATATATATATATATATATATATATATATATACATATATATATATATATATGTATAATTTGCAAAAAACTTTGTTAATGCATCACTTAGGGTTAAACTGACAAAATTAGGGAAATGTGGCATTGGGGGAACTGGTGGTGGGAGGACACTGACAGAGGGAGGGTGAGGGGGGCCGTGAGGAGACAGGTGATTGTGATCACATGACTCAGCAGGGCCTATCAGGCAGCCAGAGTCATGGAGTTTAAAAGGAGGCCATATCTGTAGTCCCTGGCAGTGTGTCTCAACATCAGGGAGTGGAAGGTCAGATAAAGGACTTGAACACCAGCTAAATGCTGCGCTAAGCATTGCAATATTTGTTTTCACTTGTCTGTGTGAGCAAATGATTGAATGGGAGCCTAATTTAGAAGAGATTTACAGGGAATGGGTGGTGGGAGGATACTGAGAGAGGGAGGGCCTTGAGGGAATGGATGATTCTGGTTATAGGACTTGGCAGGGCCTATCAGGTGGCCAGAGTCACAGACTTTAAAAGGGAGCCATATTTCTAGTCCCTGGTAGTGTATCACGGCCTCAGGGAGCAAAAGATTGGATAAAGGACTTGAACACCAGCTAAATGCTGAGCTGAGCATTGCGATATTTGTTTTCATTTGTCTGTGTGAGCAAATGATTGAATGGGAGCCTAATTTAGAAGAGATTTACAGGGAATGGGTGGTGGGAGGACACTGAGAGAGGGAGGGCCTTGAGGGAATGGATGATTCTGGTTACATGACTTGGCAGGGCCTATCAGGTGGCTAGAGTCACGGACTTTAAAAGGGAGCCATATTTATAGTCCCTGACAGTGTGTTGCAGCATCAGGCAGTGGAAGGTCCGATAAAGGACCTGAACACCAGCTAAGTGCTGCGATGAGTACTGTGATATTTGTTTTCACTTGTCTGTGTGGGCAAATGATTGAATAGGAGCCTTATTTTGAAGGGGTTTACAGGGAATGGGTGGGAGGATGCTGAGAGAGAAGGGTGAGGGATAGCCTTGAGGGGATGGATGACTGTGACCATGTGTCTTGGCAGACTACCAGGTGGCCGGGGTCCTGATATGTTTCCCAGGAGGCCTAGCGACCCCTCATTTGACCGACCCCAATGACTGAGTGCCAAGATGCAGGAGTGTAGCACCTTTAGAGGCATCTTCAGGGCATCAGCAGGGAGGACAGCAAGCTGCAGGCCATGCTGGGCAAGGGCAGACACAGGGATGAGTACGAGGTACAGTGAGTCTACAGAGCGGAATCGGCCAGACTAAGTAATGGGGGCCAGTAGCTTCTAAGGGATACAGAAAGGATGTGGAGACCAGGGCAAGGAGGCAGGTTGATTAATGGGAGGGAAGAGTGGAGTGGTAGGGTTGACTAGGGTTGGGGGCACAGGGAGGCCAGAAGGGTACTGAGCTGCAATGAGTGTGGAGCAGCACTGTTCCTGGGGACCTTGTGGAAGGTGGGGGGGGTTGTCAAGTGTGCAGTCAGTTCAGACAACTTATGCAGGAAATAGAGAGCTTGAAATAGGAACTGGGGGAAGGAGGCAGGTATGAGTGGGAGAGGAGGAGATGGGGCAAGGGGACACGTAGGGCTCCATCGCAGGATAGGCCAGACTACCATGGGCTGAAAGGGGGTGCTCAGGCAGGGAAGCTAGGGGGGCCAAGACCACAGGAACCAGGGTGGTCAGGAAAGAGGAGGTGGCAGGTGATAGGGAATGAGAGTAGAGGGAAAGGAAGTAAGGAAGAGGGTCAGGGAAGGTGGAGGCAGAGAGGGATTTCATGGGAGAGCATGGGCAGATGTTGGAGACAACAAATAGGTACATGATACTGGTTGATGAAACAGAGCAGGAGGATGGGAAAGGCAACATAGAACAGGGGATAGGGAACCATGAGGGAGGGGGGAAGTACAGGGAGCAAGGAGAGAGGCAAGACTGGGGGGTAGAAGCGGGTTGGGATATAGAGGCAGGTGGAGTTGTCACTGACACACTAACTAAAGGGAAGGAGGCCAAAACATGTAGGGGGGAGGCACAATGAAGGGGCAGTGAGAGGAGGTACTGTACAATGAGTGGGGGGGTGGTTGTTCAATGGAAAGAGCACAGAAAAGACACAGGAGGAAGAGAGCAGGTGGAGGTGCACTCGGTAGGAAAGGGAGGAGGGAAAGAACAGGGTTTGAGAGGAGAGGACACCGAGGAAAAGGAGCTCATAGGAGGGCAAACCATGGGGGAGGTGCAGGAGTTGGGGGATTGAGTACTTGTACTTTGGGATTCTATGCTCAGGGGGTGAGATGGGGAGTTAAGGGAGCAATGAAGAGTTGAATCTGGGTGGAGTGTATGCCAGGAATGACAGTGGGGAGAGTAGGACAGTTCATTCAGAAATGTGTGGCAAAGGTGGAAGTGAAGCCTTATATTGTAGTGCATCTAGGCTTAAATGGCCTAGAGGGCAGTATAGTGGATGAAGTGCAGGAGTGGTTCAGGGATGTGTGGAGTATATGCAAGCAGGTGGGAAGTTCAGTGGCATTCTTTGAGGTACTCCTGGTACATAGGGAAAGCACCGCTAGGAAACTAAGGGTGCAGGAGTTTAATAGGTGGCTGGAGAGATGGTATGCAGACATGGAGTATGGGGTAGTAGGGGAGTGGGTCAAGACATGGAATAATAAGGAGTTTTATGCCAAGGATAGGCTGCATCTCAACATCAAGGGTACAAGGACATTGAAACAGGGACTGGAGAATTACATTAAAAATAAAATAGATTTAAACTGAGAAGGGGAGCTGAGTCGGAAGGCAAGGGGGAGTCACCTTCCGGGGGAGACCCGAAGGCCTCACCTCCAGAGAGGGAGGGAGGGAGGAAAAGAATGAGGGGAACCTACCAAAGTGGAAGTGTAGGGTGAGGGATGAGGAGTTGTATCCTTGAATGCAAGAAGCTTGGCAAACAAGGTGGCAGAGTTCCAGGCATTGATGGCAGAAGGGGAGGTAGGTATTACCGCCAACTCAGAAACCTAGGCCACCCAATACCATGACTGGGATCTCACGATCCCAGGATACAAGGTGTATTGCATGGACTGGGATGGAGGAGGAAGGGAAAGGGGGGCTATTTATGTTAAGGAGGGGATACTGTGTACCGGGGAGAGGAGGGGGAAGAAGGGAGGCAAGAAGCAATATGGGTATTGCTCCAAAGCCTCAAAGGTTGGAAGCTCAGGATGGGGGTGGTATACAGGCTACCTTCACAGAGCAAGGAGATGTATAGGGAGCTGGGGGAGCAAATCAGGATGGTCAGTTGCAAAAGGAGTACAGTTATAATGGGAGACTTCAACCTATTAGGGGTTCACTGGTGGACGGAAACTATAACAAATACCAGGGAACAGGTACTGCTTAAGGTTATCCAGGACAGCTACCTAGTGCAGGAAGTGTAGGAGCCTACCAGGGAGGGGAACATACTGGACACTGTGCTAACAAATGACAACCAAGTCCAGGATGTGATAGTACAGGACCCTCTGTCAGGAAGTGACCACCGCTCAGTGTGGCTCCTCCTCAACACAAGGAGGGAGGGAGGTGGCTAGGACTAGGACAAGCATGTTAGACTTCAGAAATGCAGATTTTGACAGAATGGGCAGCATCCTAGAAGGATATTTAGCTAGAATTAGCCCAGGGATGGATGCTGAACAGAAGTGAGCATTTATTAGATTGGAACTGAATAAGGTCACGAACACATGTGCCAAATTGCAGAGTAAGCAATCCAAGTCAAAAATCCTAGCTGGTTCTGCAAGGAAGTGGTGATGAAGGTGAGGGGAAAAGATTGGCCTTCATTAGGTTCAAAAAATCTGGGTGAGAGGGGGACAGAGAGATGTTATAAAAGCATCTAGGGAGGGGAGCAGGGTAACCAAGGCAGCAAAGGAGCTGAAATTGGCTCAGGGGATTAGAAAGGGGAAAACAGGTTCTTTAAATACATAAGGGAGAAGGAGAGTTGTTGGGACGGCATTGTTAGACTCAAGGGGGGGTGGGCAGAAAAAGGGGAAGACCAGGCAGAGGCACTCAACCAGTACTTCTGCTTGGTGTTCAAGAAAGAAAGGTATGTCCCCATACCACAAGGAAAAGGAGGGAAGGGTGGAGGGGGCAGAGAAAACAGATGGGGTCATCCAAGAGGACAGAGTTCTGAAGGGTCTTAAAGCCTTGCTGGTGGATGAGGCACTAGAACCAGATGGTGTATACCCAAGGGTCCTGAAGGAACTGGCAGAGGTATTGGCAGGCCCTCTGACGGACCTGATTAACACCTTCTTGGAGATGAGGAATGCACTCAGAGATTGGAGGATTGCTCACGTCATGCCCCTCCACAAGAGTGGACCCAAGGACAGTTACAGATTGGTGAGCTTGATTTCTATAGTGGGTAAGTTGATGAGAGACCATTCTGAAGGAGAGGTTGATAACCTTTCTCGATAGTAATCATCTGCAGGACGAGAGACAACATGGGTTTGTCTCGGGAGGATCTTGACAGACTAACCTAATTAATTTCTTCGACTGGGTCACTAGGGTGGTTGATGAAGGCCATGCTGTGGATGTCCTATGTCTGGACTTCAGCAAGACTTTTGACTCAATGCTGCATGGGAGGTTACTGAGCAAGCTGAGGGACATGGGGGCAGGGGAGAAGTTGGTAGGGTTGGGTTGACAGCTGGCTTCAATGCAGACAACAGAGGGTAGTTTTAAGTGGGGGAGACATCCAACCCAAGGCCAGTAACTAGTGGGGTACCACAGGGTTCAGTGCAGGGCCCTGTTTTATTCAATGTCTTCATTGGAAACATTACAGAGGGGATCAAGAGCAAGATCAGCCTGTTCACTGATGACACTAAGATTTGTGCAAAAGTGGACAGTGAAGAGGGGAGGCAGGCACTCAGGGAGGATCTAGCTAAACTCAAACACTGGTCAAAGGAGTGGCAGTTGGGGTTTAATGCTAAGAAGTGCAAGGTCACGCACCTCGGAGCCAGAAATCCCAGGACCAGCTACTGGCTGGGGGGGGGAGTGCAGGTAGTAGCTTCAGAGAAGGAGAGGGACCTGGGGGTACTAGTCACAGGGGACTTGAAGGTATCAGTACAGTGTAGGAGGATGGTAGCTAAGGCAAATCGGATGCCGGGGTGCATTGCCAGATGGATCACCTCTAGAAAGGAGGAGGTCATCCTGCCCTTGTATACAGTGCTGGTAAGGCTGCACTTGGAGTACTGTTTACAGTACTGCTGCCCATACCTCAGGAAAGATGTGAGATTACTGGAGGGGGGGTGGAGTGTAGGGTTACAAAAATGATCATAGGGCTAAGGGAGATGCTTTATGAAGAAAGATTGAGGGAGCTCAACATGTACTCGCTAGTGGAGAGAAGGGAAAGAGGGGACATGATAGAGGTATTTAATTACTTGAAAGGCATAAGCAAAGTCAAAGTGGGAGGATTGTTCCGCTTAAGGGGGGTAAGGTCACTAGAGGACACAGTCTGAAGTTGGAAGAGGGAAATAAAGAGGCACTACTTCACAGACACAGTGGTGGTGGGATGAAACACACTGCAGGAGGAGTTAATCAATCTGAGGACAGTAGATAGCTTTAAGTGGGGTTGGGATATAGTCAGGGGCAGGGTTAGTACACACAAGAACACAATGGGGGGGAATGACCAGATGAGAGGATGAAGGGAGGGGATTGGGTGGGGGCAGCTGCAGTGTTATTAAACTGAGAGCTGCAGAATCGGGTAGACTTGATATACCTGTGAGCCTTTTTGTGATGGCAATTTCATATGTTCATATGTTTATACGTTCGTAATCCATCCCCCCCCAACTTGCACAGACCAAAAGTTGGAGGGGATTCTGTCTTGGGGCCATCAACCCTAACGTTCATCCCATTCTCCTGTTTTGTACCCATGTCACCTTATTCTGTAATGGAATGGGGTGAGCATTAGGGCTGATGGCCCCAAGACAGCTACCCCACCTGTTAGTCTGTACAGGGTAGGGGATGGGGTGTTAAGGCTGTAAACCCTAATGCCACATTTCCCTACTTTTGTTGGTTTAACCTAACTGATGCATTAATATATATACATTGCAATATATATATATATATATATATATATATATATATATATATATATATATTCTTTCAAAACTGCATTAATGCACCAGTTAGGGTAACCTATTGCCAAAAGTAGTGAAATGTGGCATTGGGTTCAAACTCTAATACTACAACCCCAAAGCAGCAAAAGGAAAAAAAAACATTAGGGTTTTGGGTCTCTGCAGGCTTGGCAAATCAGTGGTGGGGTCTTCTTTGGGGGTTATCAACCCTAATGCCAACCCCATTCTGTGAGGAAACATTACACATGATCTTCTTTCTTCACACAGGGCCCAGGGGGGCATTAGGGTTGATAACCCCCGAAGAAGACCCCACCATTGATTCACCAAGACTGTAGAGACCCAAAATCCTAATAATTTTTCCTTTTGCTGCTTTGATGGGTGGAGAGGTGTGTTAGAGTTTGAAACCCCAGCTCCACATTTCCCTACTTCTGTGATGTTAAGTTACCCTAACTGGTACATTAACACAGTTTTTTGCAAATAATTTCTTTACTTTTTGAAATACTATAATCATATCTTTATTGCCGTGTGGAAATGCAGGTCCCTCTGGGCCCTGTGCTCCCATCCCTCCATAGATGTGCACATGTATGTTGCCGTGGAATTGCAGAGCCCTCTGGGCCTTTGCCTTGCATTTCAGCCCAAAGAGCAACCAAATTGTCAGCATAGCCTTGTTATTACCCCAGCTCATGAGCACAATCAGGTAGACTTGATATACCTGTGAGCCTTTTTGTGATGGCAATTTCATATGTTCATATATGTCATTAATTGTTGACATTTTTCAAATCCCCGCTGAAATGTCATTCCCTGCCACTGCAATGTAATTCTGCGCCACAGATGAGAAAACACATTTTGGCCAGGATTTGAAAAATGGCAGCTATCACGTACATGAGATGATTTAAAAAATTGCTATGCTGAAAATTTAGGGTGAGAATATTTAAAATGACCAAAGTTATGAGTGACAGTAGTAAAATTCAATGTACAATATGTGCACAACTTTGCCATCATTACATATTTTGACCCCGAATTTTCAACATAGCCTTCTTATGACCCTACCTCTTGAACAAGGGTGTCGAAAATATTCAAATCCTGCCCTACAGGTGATTTCATCAAGTGGCCACAAAATTGTCTTTGGGGCCACATTTACAGAATTCCAATGTCATTTTTCATGAGGTGGGACCCTCAAAAAGTCATGTTGAAAATTTGGTGTCAGAATATGCAAAATAGCTAAGTTATGCATCAGAGTTGAAAACCCCACTGAAATACATTGAACTGCATTTACCATAGTTTCTCATATTGCAGTCATCAGTTCTAGTATCAAGACATGTCTTCGATCAGAGAGTAGATCTTTGCCCTGTAACTTGTTCAGGTGAGTGAGGGTGTGTGGGTGTGTACTTGAGGGTGAGGGTGGGAGGGTCTGATCAGGGAGGGACCATTTTCTTTTTAGCAGGTTAAAGAAACAAACTAAAAACCCATAGAGGGACAGTTTTCTCTTTTTCAGAACAGAACAGGGATCAGAGGGTGGAGGTTGCAGCTAGACACCAGGGAAATTTACTATGGGAATGGTGATCAGAGGTTGTGGGTGCCATTAGACACCAGGGAAAAATCAAGGAAATGCAGGTACAGTGATCAGAGGGTAGGGGTGCCACTAGACACCAGGAAAAGATAACGTTACTATGATGATGGCAATTGGATGATGGGTGAAGCTACTAGACACCAGGGAAATACTAGTTTATTACAGGGATTTTGATCAGAGGGTGGGAGAGCCACTAGATACCAGGGAAAGATTAATTTATTATTGGGACCATGATCAGAAGGTGGGGGTACCACTAGACACCTGGGAATAATTACTTCATTATGGGGATGGCAATCAGAGGGTGGGGGGTGCCACTAGACAGCAGGAAAAATTAACTAATAACAGGGACGGTGATTGGAGGTTGGGGGGTGTCACTAGACACCAGGGAAAGATTACTTCATTAAGGGGACAGCAGTCTGAGGGTTGTGGGGTGCCACTAGACACCAGGGCAACATTACACACACTAAGGGATGGTGATGGGGAGGGCACAACTAGGCACCAGGGAAATGGCATCTCACTGCTCTCATTGTGGGCCACAGTATGTGTTCCAGCTGTGGCTGCAGAAGTTAAGAAAGTCCCACTGTTCTCATACAGAGAATGCAGGTGAATGGCTTCTCTCTCTAAGCTGGGTACCCAGGATTTTGAGTGCCCAGAAAAGTTATTTCTGGAAACTCTGAAAACAAACACTAGAATCTTACTAAATGGGTCCTGTTTAGCTAGGTTCAGGTGCTTATTTTTTTAAAAATTCACAATTTGGTTGTACTTTTACTGTTTGTAGGTTTAAACAGTAAAAAGAAAATGGCAACCATCTCAACTGCTTTCTTTCCCCCCACGGCAAGTAAACCATGCAAATAACCACTCGTGATATTTTTTTTTACCTTTCATAATTGGTATTTCTCTGCACATGAACAGTAAATCACAACCTGTTAACTTCTGCAAACTTTTTTCCTTGATTGAACTGTTTTTTTAATTGATCAAACTTGAACATTATCCCATAAATCATTATAATTCAAAAACTGTATACTATTTTGTCACCAAACCATCCAAAGGTATACCCTTGGCACAGGCCCATCATCCCTGAAAATTTTATGAGGAAATGCCATACCATCTAGGCTGTAGGTGAAAGCAAAAATACACAATATTAAGCATAGGGAAAATGTAGATTGTTTCACTGTTTTGACCCTCTATATTTTTTTCATTTCATTTCATTTTTATTTGTTAACCAGGTTGGGACTCTGTGCCGAAGCCCTTTTTATGGACTGACCCAGAGCATAAAACACAACAAACAACATTGATACAACTATTGTACAATTTTACAAATTACATAAACACTTAGACTGTGCTAACAAATAGTTTTTAAACGTTACCTTAAAACTTGAGTAAGATTTAATTACCTTTAATGCAACTGGTAGCGTATTCCATAGTGAACAGGCCTGATGATCAAATGCTGTTAATCCATAGTTATTATTAGCACCTTGTACTATCACTATAACCCACTGGGAAATTTTCAAATTTGACCGAAATTCGCAAACCTGAACCAGATCAAATAATTGAGCTAAGCCATTTGAATAAATGACCTGATGAACCAATTTTCCCAATGCAAATTCAAATTTAAACTGAAACGTCAGCCACTTCAATGAAGAATATAAAAAATAATGATGAATCAAATAAGAAACAACCAAAACAAATCTGAATATGCTGTTATAAACCACATTCAAAATCTGCTTTTCCATAATCCCCAATTTAACATATAAAGAAGAAACATTATCAATATATGGCATCAAAACACCATTTGGCAACTTAAGACACGAGTTATAAGACAAATAGGATTTAAGTTTATATAATTGGCCCAATCTACAATTAACTCTCTTTTTTACGGACTTTACCTGAGAAAGATAGGTCAATGAGGGGTCTAAAAGAACTCCCAGATACTTAAATTCTGACACTTGGTCAAGTAAGTTCCCCTGAACATCATGTATGATCATAGGAGGACATTTGCTAAGTCTTACAGAAATTCCAAACAACATAGCCTTGGTTTTACGAATACTCAAAAGCATTAAAAATTGTTAGTAAGCCAATGACATAGCTTCTTGAATTAATTTTCCAAAGTCTGATTAATTTACTCCAGAGACTTACCCTGACAAAACATTATCAAGTCATCTGCATACAAAAGACATTTACACTTATCAAAAATAAAAGGAACTTGATTAATAAACAGTGAAAACAACAGGGGGCCAAAAATAGACCCCTGAGGTACTCCACATACAGTATGACAAACTAATGAATTAATTGGACCAATAGAAACAAACTGAGAATGCCCCTGCAAATAATCAAAAATAAGTTCAACTACAGAAACAGCCAATCTAACAGCTGGAAGCTTTTGACTAAGAAGAGAATAATTTATCAAATCAAGAGCCCTGGACAGGTCCATGAAAACTGTCCCAGTTAACATTCTATTATTGCATCCTTTTAGGATGGCATTTGTGAACCTGACCAGGGCTGTACACGTACCCCTACCCTGATGAAAAACATGTTGCTGTTCACAAAGAATATCCACTGCTCCCAAGGATTCATTCAATTGACTAGTTAACAATCTTTCAAAAACTTTCCCCAAAGGATTTAAAATCAAGATAGATTGATAATCCTCAACTCCACTAGGCTTAGTATTTTTTGGAATCGGTACTACCCGAGCCACCTTCCATGACAATGGAAAAACATTCACAGAAATACATAAATTATATACTATACTCAAAGATTCAGCAATAAATGGAGCAACTAACCTGACAAATCTGGCATCAAGCCCACACCCACAATCACCTAACTTATCAGGCAAATAATTTAACAGTTTCAATACTTCAACAGCTGTAACCCATTGAAAAATGAATTGAGGTATACTACCAGTTTTCAATTGACTGCTATCAGAATTAACCACAGCTTCATTAAATTCAGTAGAGTCAGTGGATACAGATTTGAGAGACAAAATGGGAACATCAACAAAACTTGAATTGAGCAAATTAGCCATCTCCAGTGGGTCAGAAACAAATCAATCAGGAGTTTTAAGTGATATAAGGTGAGACTTAACCTTAGGGGAAACTAAATTATTAATAGTATCCCCAAATTGCCCTGGTTTATTAGATAGACTCTCCAACTTAGCCTGAAAATAATCAATCTTGGCTTGTTTCACCTTTCTTGATAACACATTTCTAGCTGTTCTATAATCTTGCAAATGCACAAGATGCCATCACAAAACTGTTCACATCTTGGGACTCTGACAGCTTGACTATGCATGAC
Source organism: Neoceratodus forsteri (assembly GCA_016271365.2). Taxonomy (NCBI): domain Eukaryota; kingdom Metazoa; phylum Chordata; order Ceratodontiformes; family Ceratodontidae; genus Neoceratodus; species Neoceratodus forsteri. The sequence continues at coordinate 887,850,253 of CM057458.1, forward strand.
AAATTTTGTGCTAATTTGTCAAACGATGGCAAAGTTTCTAGGGTGCAAAAATGTGAGTTTAACATTGAACTGCTGACTCAATCCTAAATATAGGGGCATTTGCTACCATGCCCCTATTATATATAATAATAATAATAATAATAATAATAATAATAATAATTTTATTTATATAGCACCTTTCGCTATATCAAGGCACTGAACAAATTGATTAAAACTTCAACATTCTTTACAAAACATCAAAGACCACAAACATTATAAAATACATCATAAAAACATAATAAATTACAATAAAATTTCAAACATATTGCAGTACACTTTAACTTTCCAAGAAGGCCATTCTCCACAAATGAGTTTTCAATTCCTTCTTAAATATCTCCACGGAGGTGCATTCCCATAACCGACATGGTAGAGAATTCCAAAGAGTGGGTGCAGCATGAGAAAATGCTCTGCTGCCAGAGGATTTTAAACTCACTCTTGGAATCTCTAACAACCTCATGTTGGCCGAGCGGAGTGATCGGCCGGGGCAGTAAGGAACCAGTAGGTCTTTCAGATAGGACGGACCCTGATCATGAAGGGCTTTAAAAGTCAATAAAATGACTTTAAAGGTGATCCGCCACCGTATTGGGAGCCAGTGAAGTTCATTGCAAAAGAAATCTGTTAATGCAACAGTTAGAGTTTCTATTACAGTGACAAAAGTTTGGAAATTTGGTGTAGGGTTACCAACCATACCACACCACAACATCCCCCCACTCTCCACATCAACAACAGGCATCAGGGTGTGTCTTGGGGTCATTGAGCCTAACTCTCACCCCATTCCATTTGTAAGGAAACTGAGATGTTACAGTATAGGAGAATGGGGTGAGAGTTAGGCTCAATGACCCCAAAGGCACACCCAATACCTGTTGTTAGTGAGGAAAGTAGGGGTAGTGGTGTGGGGTAATAGGGTTGGAAACCCTAACACCAAATTTTCAAACTTTTGTTGCTGTAATAGTAACCCTAACTGATGCACTAATGGAGTTTTTTGCAATGAATTTCCCTTCTTTTTGAGAAAGTGTAATGTTACCTGTATGTGGTTGTGGTAGTGCAGGGCCCTCCGGGCCAGCACTCCCATCATGCATACATGTTGTAATTGTTTCTGATTTTCATGTGGAAGCACAGGGCCCTCCAGGTCCTACACTTCCATCTATACATAAGTGTAAAGACATTGTAATGAACTCTCGTCTCCCTGTGTGAGTGCAGGGCCCTCTAGGCCCTGCACTCCCAGTACTGCATAATGGAGGGCTCTGCATTTCCAGTATTGCATAATGGTATCCATATGTGGGAACGCAGGGCCTCCTGGGCACTGTGCTGCCATCTACCTATGAGTATAGAGACATAGCGCAGGCCTAGAGACATTCCAAGTAAACTTTGTGCTGTAAATGGGGCAATATCACAGTAACTATAGGAATATTGAAAAAAATTCCACCACAGTTGTAATCATGGCCTGGCAACCTGCATGCGTGCTTAGCTATACTTAGTGAAAAATCCATAACTCGAACCTTTTTTGAGATATAGGTGCAGAAATGTAATGCAGCCGCTACAATGTTATTCTATGGAAAATTTCTAAACTTTAGAATGCTATAACTATGCAACCAATGTAAATTTTTTCACCAAACCAGCAAAAGGTACGTCTGTTGTGCAAGCCCTGACCACCCTGAAAATTTCAGCCCAAAAGTCCTAACTGTTGATTTGCTATGAATTGGCAAAGACTGCCTTCTTTTGAAGTGCTTCTAAATTTGCAAAAGTTTCACAAAGTTCTGAGGATTTTCAAATTTGCAAAAGTTTCACAAACGTACTTTAGCAAATTTGCAACACTTTCAATGGAAAAATTTAAAAAACATATTTCCGAGCATTATTTGTAAAAACTGATGTCAGGATTGAGTTCCTCTGGCCCTGATTAGGTAAACACAACTGCTGGTATTTACCAAGGGGTAGTGTTTTTTGAATTACAGCATTTTTTCTGCATCACTAACTGAAAACAAGATGGCGTATTTTCGATACCACAAAACCCATTTACGAAAGTCAAAAGTGTTTTTGCAAAAGTCAAGAGTACTTTTGAGGCAGACATATATTTTTTCCATAGGCTATAATGAGAAAATGTAAACTTTAATAACTTTTGAATGGATTAATATTCTTTCACCAACTCTTCAAAAGACACATCAGTGAACCAGACCCCATATACACTAACAATTTCAGACCAGACCCTCAAACCATTTCGGACTTATGCCCGAGCAAAGAATTTGCATAAAAGTGGTAAATTTCAAATTTTTTTGGCACTCTGCAGCTCTGTAACTGCACACCTATCTGGAACGAATCTTGCCAGATCCAGAGATCTATGGTACCAGACAGAGCATGCAAAATTTCAGGCACATTGGACAAACGGTTAAAAAGTTATTAAAGTGCAAAAGTTTGGGTTTAACATAGAAGTGACTGTGCAATATATATATATATATATATATAAATAATATGTACATATGCCGGAGCATCACCAGAAGTGCCATATTCAAACCCTGGAGATGTGCTGTGCAACTCCAGGTGTGCCGAGATGCATCTATAATGTATGCAGCGCATCTCCAGGTGGCGTGCCCATGTATACGCGGCACAACCTGATATTCAGCTGAGATGTGCAGCGCATCTGCCAGCACATCTTGGAGATGTGCCACATGCATGTGCACAAAGTTAAGCCTGTAGAAAACAGGCCTAACCTGTAGCCACCCACTGGCGGGCTGCTGTATTGCATGGTGCAACACAGCAGCCACCTGCCATGGGTGGCTACCCCCTGTACCCCTAACACATAACAAAATCTCCCCATACTCACTGGTATTCTATTAGAACCCCCTCCGCACCTGGTCCACCGATCATGTGAAATAAAACATTTTCCCCTTAAGCCCTTGTAGTCTAGTGGTACTCCCCCCACCCCATCTCTGAATATGATCCCCGTAAATGAAACATTACATTAATCCCTGGTAGTGCAGTGGTAGCCCCGCTCCTCACCCGGTACCCCGATCAGAATAAAACAAAAACATTCAATCATCCCTGTGGTACCCCCAACCCCCCACCCACACAGGACCCTATTCCAACCCTGCTCCCCCCATCCCTTTGGTCTTTGTGGCAGGCAGCCAAAACCCACACACACACCTCCACAGCTGCCTGCCAAATGACAGGTACAGTAGCACCTGCAAGATCATTGGTAGACACTGTTGACCAATGGGCTGGCAGTGTGTACTGTCATAGTCATTCACAACTTTGTGAATGAAACCCTTCATTCTCAAAGTTTTGAATGACTATTACAGTACACACTGCAAGCCCATGGGTTGAGAGTGTTGATTAATGGTCTGGTCTTGCAGGTGCTACTGTACCTGTCATTTGGCGGGCAGCCACAGAGGTGTGTGGGTGGGTTTTGCTGCCCACTGAAGACCTAAGGGGAGGAGCAGGATGGGAAATAGGGTTCTGTTTGAGTGGGGGGTACTACTAGACTACCAGGAAGGATTGGATGTTTTTGTTTTATTCTGATCAGGGTACCGGGCAGGGAAGGGGGTACCACTAGACTACCAGGGATGTTTGGATGTTTTTGTTTTATTCTGATTGGGGTACCAGGCAGGGAGAGGGGTACTACTGGACTACCAGGGATTAATTTAATGTTTCATTTACGGGGATCGGGACTCAGGGATGGGTGGGGGGCCACTAGACTGCTGGGAATCAGTATGGCATGCATGAGCAGGGCACCCGGTGCATTTCTCCTGGCCAGCCCTGCACAACTCATGCAAATGGGGCCATAATGACATGCAAATGGCTCCATATGTGCCTTGCATGCATAATGGCCCCATTTGTATGTGTGGATTTGAATACCTGAAAATTGCGCCTTGCACATCTCCAGATGCACTGGCGCATTCACATTCCAGGCATTCAGAACTGTCTGTGGAATGAGCCGGTGCATTATAGTTGCACTGCATGCATTTTATTATATATTCAACCGAGAAACACCATTGCACACTCTATTTGAATATATCACTGTTGTGCTTCGGTGCAACTTAGTTGAGTGGAGCAACCACTTGTACTATTGCTGGGCACAAGTTTGAATATTGGGGCCATTATCTATCTATCTATCTATCTATCTATCTATCTATCTATCTATCTATCTATCTATCTATCTATCTATCTATCTCTCTATCTATCTATCTCTCTGTCTATCTATCTATCTATCTATCTATCTATCTATCTATCTATCTATCTGTCTGTCTGTCTGTCTGTCTGTCTGTCTGTCAGTCAATCTATCTATCTATCTATCTATCTATCTATCTATCTATCTATCTATCTATCTAGCTATCATTAAAGTTAGTGCAGATTCTAAAGATTTTAAAACTGCTTTCATCAAAGCTGTAATATGAGTGGGGATCTCAGAGGTATTGTTCACAGCAGCTTTTTCTTTTCCCTTATACACAATGTTCCATTTTTTCATTCTACAAGAAATATCAATTTTATAAACACTCGTGAGATTGCAGTGAAACAGAATGATTCTACTAGGCTGCACTCCAAACAATAGTGTTAACACTGTTAACATACAGTAATGACTCTGCTGTAAAACTGTTTTAAAAAAAGGCTACATAAGATTCTACCTTGTTAGTAGGCTGAGTTTACTTATAATACAAAGAACCTCTGTGTGCAAACACTGAGGCAAGGGTTACCCCAAAGGGCATTTGGCTGGGAAGCCAAGTTTCAAGAAAATACAAAATCACACATGCACCCACAATGCAAAGCATCATGGGCTGCATATGCAAATCACCACAGAATGTTATGCTGGTCCAACTTTAAGCAGAATTGCATGGTGCCGAAAGGCCTCTCACACAGTTTGCAAAGGGTACTAACAGAAGACATAGACACGTGTTTCATCCTACCAGGACTCATCAGTATGCCTCGTCGGTTTGACGCCCCAGTGGAATGGACCAGCTACTCTTAAGGCAGTGTGCCTTGGATATATTGTGGTGAACCCATTAAAATAAAAAACTATTTAAAATACAAAGAACCTCTGTGTGCAAACACTGAGGCAAGGGTTACCCTAAAGGGCGTTTGGCTGGGAAGCCAAGTTTCAAGAAAATACAAAATCACACATGCCCCCACAATGCAAAGCATCATGGGCTGCATATGCAAATCACCACAGAATGTTATGCTGGTCCAACTTTAAGCAGAATTGCATGGTGCCGAAAGGCCTCTCACACAGTTTACTTGTCCCTTTCCCTTTACCATTTTCTGTTAGCTCATGCTCTGTAATAAAACAGTATGTAACACTGGTCAAAATCACTCAACTACAATTATGCCAAGGTTAATGATTTCATAGTTTATATTGAAATATTTCTTAACTGAGTATTTAGTGCAATTATATCCTCTGCTGATTAGTCTTACTACCTCTACTAAATGTTTACTAAAGCTTCTTAATATGTCCCTATGTCCGGGTGAAATACCTAACAAATAGGAAGTCACTCATGTGGTCCCTGTTCATAAATATGGAGCCAAGAAACTCATAGAAAACTCCCACTCTATATCTGTTCTCTGCACCTTGGCAAAAATTCAAGAGTGGCTGGTTTATAACCAACTACAGGACCATACAGAATTAAATACTTGTTAATGGAAGTCCAGCATGGTTTTAGAAAACACAGTGCACTGATACTGCTCTTGGTTGCCTCATCATAGACATTTTCAGGGGTATGGATGCTGGTCAAGTCACACCTGCATTCAACTTGTATACAAAAGTCACTTTGACTGGGCACACATGCATTCTGGTCTAGGGGCAGACTTCCATATGCTTGAAAATTGGTTCATATCAAATTAACTAATCGTTAATTCTGGAAAAAAAAAGCTAAGACCATGTTATTTGGTACCAGAAAACTGGACCTGGACAGAAGAGAGTTCTAGAAGATATGTACCATTGTTGGTGCCCTCCTGGAAGTTGTTGATTCAACAAAGTACCTAGGTGTCCCGCTGAACCGGAAGCTTTCCTTCAGGCCTCATATTGCATGAGTTATAAAAGTCCTTAACCAGAAGCCAGACTGAGTATACAGACTTTGGGTCTACCTCACTAAAGAGACATGCTTGACCATATCAAATAGTATTCTGCTCCCAGTCCTGCTGTTTGGGGCACCTGTCCTCTCCTCAGTGAGGGAAAAAGAGCGCATCAAGCTCAAGTTATTGTACTATTGGGTATGCAGGTCTGTAGCACATGCAAACAGAACCATAAACACTGTGCTGTCCTTACCACACTAGATTGGACATATCTGGATGGAAGATTTAGTTATCCATTGCTTTGTCTTGCCTATAATAAACAAGTCTCCTGCAAACCTCATGAATATTCTTGAGCAAAATCTTCAGAGGAGACTCCTCCATTGTTCTTCTTAGTGACTTCCTACTGTTCCCAGGGCATTGTAAGCCTCTGAGCAATGCTATATTGCCTTTAAAGCCTCAGAACTGTGGCATGAGCTCCCTGTTATATGCCAAGATTGTCATATGTTTATGAATTTTAAAAAGTTCCTCAAGAGAAACTTTCTTGCTTGCAACTGCTTTAACTGCTTGTGTTGAACTTATGCCTGTGTTTATGTTTCTGCTGCTACTGCACAGGGTCAGGGAGATATATATAGATGAACAAAGGAAGAAAGGAAGGTAAGGACAGAAAAGGCTCAAACTGAGGAAAAACTCACCCAGGAGGTCAAAAATGGGCCTAAGACTTTTTTCAGATGTGTGAGCAAAAACTGGAAGGCAAGGGGTGGTGTAGTGAGGATCAGGGGACAGGTGGTAGGGAATGTGCAGTGGAGGACCATGAAAAAGCTATATTTTTAAACAAATACTTCTTCTCAATCTTCACAGTGGAGGGGGGATGGACCAACATGTATTAACAGGCACTGGCGGGGGGGGGGGGATAGAAGTCCATTTATTGATGAGAAAGAATGTCTGGGATTGGAAGCTCTAAAGGAGACCAAGGTGATGGGGCTATACAGGATCCACCCAATGGTATTAATAGAACTGAGTATGGTGCTAGCTGCCCCACTGGCAACAACATTCAGCACCTCATTGGAGACGGTGGCTCCAGAAGACTGTAGGAGGTCTGATGTGGTACCTTTGCACAAGAGCAGCAGTAGGGAGGAGTATAGCAATTACAGATCAGTCAGTCTCACTTCAGTGCAAGGAAAATTAACTGAGCCCCTGCTGAAGGTGAGACTGATGAAGTACCTGGAGAAAAATGGGCTGCAGGACAACAGCAGCATGGCTTCATGGGGGGAGGCCATGTCAAACAAATCTTATAGAATTCTTTGACTAGGTAACTAGAGAGGTGGCTCAGGGGAAGACACTGGATGTGGCCTATCTGGACTCCAGTAAGGCCTTTGACACTATGCCACACAGCAGACTGATAAAGAAACTTAGTAGCAGTGAGGGGGGCTGAGAAGATGGTGAGCTGGGTATCTGACTGGTTGAAAGACAGGAGGCAGAGGGTGGTGGTAAACAGAAGTCACTTGGAGGATGGGAGAGTGACCAGTGGAGTACCACAGGGATTGGTATTGGGTCTTGTCGTCTTCTATGTCTTCACAAGAGACATTGCTGAGGAACTGGAAGGAAAGGTGGGTCTCTTTGCAAATGATACAAAAATCTGTAACTGAGTAAACACCCAGGAGGGAGTAGAGAGAATAAAATGGGAACTGAGGAAACCAGAGGAGTGATCTAGGGGGTGGAAACTGGCTTTCAGTGCCAAAAAGTGCAAAGTCACATCTGGTGTGAGAAAAGCTATGGGCTGTGTATAAGATGGGGAGAGGTACTTACAGTTACCAAGCAAGAAAGGAACCATAGGGTGATCATATCTGATGGTCTCAAGGTAGCAGGGCAGTATGAAAAAGCAGTAGACAAAACAAGCAGGATGCTGGGGTTCATAGGGAGGGGGATTTCTAGCTGGAGAAAGGAGGTGGTGCTGCCTCTGTATCACTCACCTGTGAGGCCCCACCTCGAGTACTTTGTCCAGTTCTGGAGGTCACACCTCTGCTAGGACATGAACAGGGTGGAAGAAGCCCAGAGATGAGCTACTAAAGTGGTACAGGGCTTACATGAGAAACCATAGAAGGAGAGGCTGCAGGATCTCAACATGTACTCTCTAGAGGACAGGAGAGTGAGGGGGACATGACTGAGACCTATAAGTACCTCACAGGAGTGAACAAAGCACAGAAGGGGAGTCTCTTTCACAGGAAAAGGAGCACAAGAACACAGGAGCATGCTATGAAGCTTGAGAGTGGGAAGTTTAAGAGGGATGTGAGGAAGTACTTCTTCACAGCAACGGTGGTGGATGCCTGGAACAGCCTGCCAGAAGAGGTGGTAGGGGCAGTGGGGAGCTTCAAACATGCATGGGATAGGCACATGGGTATAAACAGAGATGCGGGAGGAAGGAGGTACACCTGTGACTAAACAGAGTCCAAGGTGTAATGATAGGCAGGGAAAATAGGGCAGACTAGATGAGTCAACAGCTCCTTTTCTGCTGACACATTCTATATTCCTATGTTTCTAGGTTACACTTACAACCTCATGTACTGCTTGCATTCTCTTGTCCTCTTTATACAGAATAGTGTAACTAATTTAAGGGAATGCAATATTAAAATATTGTTACATTACTGTATCTTCACTGTTGTTATTGTAATTTCTCGGTATATCATTTGATTACTTGTACTTATCTCCTCTGTATGTAACTGACTCCAGGGACCCGGTACTCAAAGATTCCTTGGAACAATGCAAGCTGTGTCACTCCAGGGATGTGGCAAACTTGGGATGTTCCAGGGACCCTGCACCTGATTCTGTAAAAAGCTGTGTCCCGCTGCCAAACTCTCTGGTTTTGCCACAGGTCGTCTGTTGTGCCAAACAGTTGGCACACCTATGGGAACCCCTGCAGGGTTCCGACCTCCCCTGCTGGCACAACACTGGCAGGGCTGGGATGGTCAGGAGGTGAAACTGCTGTACAGGAAGGGGCTGGCTGCAAGTGGATCAGGGGAGGTATCATGGCAGGGTTGGGGAGAAAGCAGGGCAGCAGTGGTAGTGTTCGCACTCAGTTGGTTGATCTTTCATGGTACAGTATGTATACCCCAGTAATTGAACCATGTGTAATGTTTATAGGAAGCTTCCCTTATTGTCTAGTGGTCCCCCCATCCCCGATGTCCCCCAGCGAAAGTGAAATAGCTTCCCTGGTAGTCTAGTTACCCCTCTCAATCCCCAATGTCCCTCCAGTGAAAGTGAAATAGCTTCCCTGGTAGTTTAGCACCTCCCCCTCATTCCCCAAAGTCCTCAAGAAATAGTTTAACATTGTTCCCGGCAGTCTAGTGGCTCCTTCCTGATTTCCCATCTCCCCAAACCTGTTCATGTCAAATGCCCTGATGGTCTAATGGTCCCCCAGCCTCTATCCACCTGTAAATGAACATGTGCACAAAGAAAATCATTCTCTGGTGATCTAGCAGTCCTCCCCATCCCCAAAATACCCTCAAATTAACATGCTAGTGAATTCATTCCATGGTGCTCTAGTGGACTCCCACCCCCACCCTTGCAGGTAGTGCCTACCACCCTGCTCCCTCCATCCTGAACCAATAGCTGGTGACTGGCACAGCCCTCCTCTCACCACCACAGCCAGCTGCCAACTGCGCTGTCACTGAGTGTGTACTGTATACAGTATGCACTCATTGATTGGCAGCTAGGGATGTCAGTCAATGTTCACATACTATATACAGTATGGGCTCAGTGACAGCTCAGTCAGTGGTGGGCCATAGTGGTGAGAGGAGAGCTGTGCCGGTCACTGGCTGGGGAGTCAGGATGGGGGTGGGAGTGAGGTAGTGAGCATTATCTGCCAGGGTGGGGTTCTACTACGCCACCAGGGAATGAGTTCACTAGCATGTTAATTTATGGGCATTTCAGGGCTGGGGGGAAGACTACTAGATCACCAGGGAAGGATTTCTTTTGCACATATTTTCATTTACAGGTGGATTGAGGCTGGGGGGCACAGACTAGACCATCAGGGCATATGACATGAATGTGTTTGGGGGGGATTGGGGATCAGGGATCGGGAAGGATCTGCTAAACTATCAGGGACAATGTTTAACTGTTTCTTGGGGACATTGGTGATCCTGGGGGGTTTACTAGACTACCAGAGGCTATTTCACTTTCACTTTCACTGGGGACATTTGGGATGGGAGGCCACTAGACTACCAGGGAAGCTATTTCACTTTCACTGGAGGACATCGGTGATTGGGGAGGGCTGCTGCACTACCAGCGAAGCTTCCTTTAAACTTTACACATGGTACAATTACTGGAGGGTACATACAGTACCATGCAAACTCACAATACTGCAGCTGCTGCCCAGCTTTCTCCACAACCCCAACCCATGGCACCTCCCCTACCCCAGCTGCAGCCAGCAGCCATTCTCCGATCCCCTCCCACTGATGCAGTCCACTTTAACCACCTCATGGCTGACCTAAGTGGTGCCCTTTGCTGCATCCATGATGGGGCTTGTAAAATCCCCAAAAAGGGGATGTTGCAGTCCTGCCATGGCACAAGTTCCCTTGAAACCTGGTGCACCTGGTCGATTGTCACAACCTTGGTGCAAGGGGACTTTGATGTAGCTGCATTAGATTTGATGCAGGCTGCTTTACAGAATCATGTTTGATGCAAGTTGTGACACAAGTCACCAACTTGCTTCAAACTCTTATAACTCAAGTCCCTTGCATTAGTCTAACTCTTTTGAGAATTGGGGCCAGTCTCTCCTGAAAAAGATACATTATGTTTCAGTGAGCATATCCATTTATCAAAATTCAAAAAATAAATGTTTCTAGAGAAATTTCCTGCATGTGTGCAGTACCACTTTAGTGCCACCAGAGTGAATCTCTTTACAAATATCACAAAATATATGGAAATCTCTGACTGTATATATTGCTGTAACTATAGTACATTAAATACAGAGATGTGCAGTATATGTCTCCACTGCTAGGTTTATTTGGATGTTTTTCAGATATAATGCTTTGTTTTATAAAGTTTTAAAATAACAGAATCTAAGTTATAAAAAAAAGGATGAGTCAATGCTGAATTTGTGTTTGGTGAATGTCCCGAAATTTGGCATTTTTACCTTAGAGTCAACCCAGTTAAACTTGTGGATCACTTTAGGTTACCTTCAACTTCAATTAGTTACAGTAATTAACAATAACACTCCAGTCCATCCTAAGTGGACATGCTAGTCCCAAGGCTCCACCCCTACTACAGATTAAAAAAAATAAGGTAACATTTTATTTTAATTGTCATTAACTACACTGTAACTACTGTATAACTACTGTATAACTACACTGTAACTGCTATGCGGTGAACAGGGGCAGACCAGTAGGTCCCTTTACTGGAAAACAACAGTACTGGGAGAACCAGACATATCCCACAATTCTCCACTCAGAGTTCAGGATCCAGTCTACTGGTGGGCAGTCCATCTGATTGAATGGCTTCTATTGATCTCTAGGCCTGGGAATGCACATTTGACACATTCTCTGCCACTTATGTGAATAGGGTCCAACATTAGATTGCATGTTTAGTAAGCAGTAAGTTCATGAGGAACTGATTTCTGAATGAGAACTTAACATCACACCTACAGTACTGACATTTGATAAATATAAGTATGCACACTTACAAAAACATGTTACCTAGGCATTAGCTGTGAAAACAATGCCATTATTTCTTAGCCACAATACTGTTACAATGCCAATGAGTAATTGTGCAAATGATACATTTTACTGTACAGTTATCTATCAATTCACAAAATTAGACTGCATTTTTATTAACCTTCAAGTTCATGAAAAACTGGAATACAGACATGGAACATTATCTAATGGGTTGATAGTGTATTTAAGTGTAATAGACTAAAGTTACATTGGGATCATATTTTAGTTACCATTCTGATTGTACTTTTCAGTTTTTCTGTGTGATTACCATTTAATTAAATGTCAGCTAGACAAAGACTGTTGAAACAGTGCACAAACTACAATCATAGTAGTTATAAAATAGAGTTACTGGTACATTTTGCAAAAACTATTGCATGTGCAGTTGCTCTTGTAAGAACAAATTACATAATGCCAGAAAAGATACAGTGATATTTGCAGAACAGTTTTCTGTTACACTTTGCAACAGTTATTAAATCTGTAATTACACTTGTCAGAATGAATTGATTTGTGCCAAAAGGGGACAGTAGTAGCTGCACGTGTAACTATTACTTCATGCAAACTGTGTAAGTACACAACACGCAAATGTGAAACTAGTCAAAAACTACATAGTAGTTACTGTACATGTAACTGCATAGTTGTTACAGTGCAGTTACAGTGTAGTTACTTCATGCAAATTGTGTGTAAATACACAACATGCAAATGTGAAACTAGTTAACAACTACATAGTAGTTATATGCAGCTTCACAGTAATTACAGTGCAGTTACAACATAGTTATACAGTAGTTACAGTGTAGTTAATGACACTTAAAATAAAGTGTTACCAAAAAAATTATCTGGTTCCTGGCACAATGCCTAGTGCCAAGTCATTAAAAAAAATGAAGAAAGAGGGGAGGCAGGAAGAGGGTGGGATTGGGACAATGATGGGTGAGGGGTGGTGGAAAAGTGTCACTTACCGCTATTTGTAGCCTGCTACACCACCATACCAAGTACCTGAATTGGCTTATGAAGTGCTAAAGCTGAACTGTAGGTCGTGGGTCCAAACAGAAATGACACTTAATGTGACAATTTCCAACTTCATTCACAGTGAGTAACATCTGTGCCATAGGTTTTATGGGGGTGACTATGTTTTATATAGGGGACATGGCATGGTCTCACTTAAGGTATCAGGCTGGATTTCCAGATGGACTGGGAGAATGATGCAAGCTGCAGCAAATGCCAACTTTTGTTGAGGCCTGATGCACTAGGGACCCTGCACCAGATTTTGGTACAGCACAGGTCCTGGTGCCAAGCTCCCCAAAGTTGCCACACCTGCTCCCATGCATCCAACAAATGGTGCACAGGACGGGTTTGATGGAGGTCATGGTGCAACAGAGTGTGAGTGCACCTACTGCATCCTGGAGCCAACAAAGGGCACAAGAGCCACCACTGCAGGACATGTGCACTAGGGAACAGCCACAAAGACTGAGAAGAGCATGCAAACAGTGCAGAGAGGGAACATAAGCTCTGGAAGAGCATATGAATGTGGCAGGCAGCATCAGCAGTGGGTACTGTCACTGGGGACTATGGGGAGAAGTGATGCAAAGTGACACTGGGCACCAGCAGTACATGGTAAACAGTATGCCACACAGACACATTACCTTCTTGTGAATGCTTGGAGACTGTGGACATGCAATATCCAGAATGGTTGTGGATCACCAGAGTGTAGGAGCTTTGGGATGTGACTGACACCCTAGCAATGCAACACATGGGAGGGTGAAGTGGTGGACCACCACTTGTCCTGATGGACAGTGATGTTGCAGGACCACTGGGTTAGTTTGCTGCATCCCTCCATAAGGACTACAGAGAGATATGCCTGACAGCAGATGCCAAATCCTGTAGGCCAATAGCACAGCAGGGTTATTGGTTTCATGACTGCATAAATGGTACCAGTGCCCATGGTGCCACCTGTGGTTGACAGGTACCAAGTCCCCCATGCCCGTGCTAGGGCAGCAGACTACCTGTCCACCACATCCTGCTCTGTGCCACAGAGCACAGTGCCTGTGAGTGCCAGGTAGTACACTCACCCCCCCAAGACCTGGCACCATCCACTGATGAACTGTAGTTCCCAGTTGTTCCACCACAGACAGCTGCTGCACAGTCCCAGTTGAATCCAATACTGGCCCGTGTACATGTCAATGTGTGCAAGCATCATATGTGGATCTGGTTGCTGCTGACTTGTGTCATAGCCACCATCATTTTGGTGCTCCCACTTGGAGACACCTAACTGTGGTTGCTCCTGTTACCTCAGCAGTCCAGTAGCAAGTAGTGGCATGGGTCACTATGTGTGGACCCCCCCACTGGCCACTTGTGCCACTATCTCTACCACACATTCCAGCACCTGCTCATGGCTATACCCCTGCAGGTCTGGTGGCTGCACTTGGTGATTTATTCAGGCTCCCTCAGCCCCTGATATCATGCATGGGGTGTCATGTAGTACTTTTGTGGCCACTGGCACAGTAGTCTATAGTCCACAACTGGCTGTCCCTACTCTGCCTCAGCCAGTATGCATTCCTCATAGTTTCTGATACATCCTTGCAGCTGCCCAGTGTACAATGTGCCTGCTGCACACAATAGGGTGCCCTGTCCAGTTTGCAGTATGGGTGGTGGTGGTGCAGGGGGCTGTTAGACCAGAACTGGCAGGTCTAATAATGGCAAGGCTTGCAGCCATGGTGGGGCTTTGAGAATCCCTCTGTTGGGGATATGGCAGTTGGGTTGTGGTGTTAGCACCCTCAGTGCCACGGTGCAGCCTGTGGATCCTTGCAAGTTTGGTGCACGGCTGTCAGACACAGTGGGTCTTGCTGGTGCTGCAAGCACTGTCTGAGAATCAGGAATGATGCAAGGTGCAGCACAGTGTGCCCTTTGCATCATATCTCTTTGATGCAAGCACCTTGCAGGCATCATTTCTGTTCTTTTGAAAATTTAGCCCATCATTTTTATCTTCATGACAGGGTATTGGTCTGTTGGTATCTCATGAAGATGATAATGATATCTTAAGTCAGGCCATGTCCTAGTCAATTTATACAACCCCTGTTTAGGAAATTTTATGATAGAAATATTAAAAACATAGAAAAGGAAAGCAGTACAAAATGTAAAAGGTGCCCCTTTGTTCAATGGCTCAGCATAAGAACAACTAATCAACTAATTAATGCAGTGCCTGCTGCACATCAAAGATAAAAGGCATCCCACATGTGAGAATAAATTTCTGATCATGCTCAGTGTGGCCCACATAAGTGACATAAATATCTGAGCATGCTGAGTGACCAACTTCATTTTTCTTATAACAGTATGTTGGGTCAAGATAACACTTTGTATCTTGTTATTTATCAGTATAGGTACACTTTGCATAAATAAATGTTTCATAAAAATATAACAATATCAGAAATAAACTTAATTTAGATAAATTCATTGGCTAGAATCATGACTGATACTGTCTGTTTGTAAACTTTGGAATTAATACCCTCAGCACCAGGTCTATGCCTGAAGTAAGTTACAACATCTTAAAGGATACCTAAACACATTTTGCTAACATTCAAAAATCTGACTTCACATGGGACTAAAGGAAAGGCTGCTGTATACATTAATGCTAAAACTACATTTATATAATTTCCCTAAATGCAGTGCCAAAGCATTTGAAAAATGTAACACCAGCCTTACAATTTCAAAAAAAAACTGCCTTAGCTGCTTCCTAAAATGGCTGCCAAATGTGTTAAGTGATGACATCATTGGAGCCAGAGTCAGAGAGCTATACTGTATGGCTCTCTATAGTGCTAACTAGTTCTCTTTTCCCCTTTGTTTAGAATTGTTTCACCAAAATGGTCAAAACCACGTGCATTATTTTGATCAATGCACATGTTGGGCTAGGATTCTGTTCATTTTGTTTACTTTAACTTGCTGAAATTGTGTTTTAATCCAACCAACTTTCTCTTTAGCAAACCACAGTGCAGTAGAAATCTTAAATAATCTGGTGGCCTAGTGGTTACAGGGGGTCTAGGATGTTACAATGAGGGGTGCTAGGGTGTTGTACATACTTGAGATTCCCTTTTTAACATTTTTATTAAACCTTTATATTGTCTGCTATAATTCTTTTTAGTACATTTTTGACAGAACCTACATATGTATTCCATAGTTTTGATTTGAATGTAAACATTTGTACAATCAATAAATCAGACTTCTTCAACAAAGTAAAATGCAGCAGCAGCAAGCAAGTAAGTTACAATGGCAGCCCCACATCTTATATCTCACAGTGATCTGCTCATCTTTCTCCCCTTCTGTCTTCCCCCTTCCCTGAATACAGCAGTACCTTGCAGGAGTGGCCTTCTCTGTCCCCCTCTGGTATTCATTCTTCATTCCTCCTCCCCACGCCACTATATAATAAATGCAGATAGTACAGTCCTTGGGTTTTTTGACATATCAGAAATAAACAAATCTTTCCATTAAGTCAGGCTGATAGCAACAGGGCACAAGGGGAAATATGGTCTTTCCTATCCTTAAAAGAGCTAGGCTATCTTTGATTAGGCACTATTGAATGACGGGTGTGTGCATCATTATGTATGTCATTTAACTGTCCTGCGGGGTTCTGCTGATCACAGGTAAAGGAGTAGACCGACACTGTCAGTTGGGCGGATTCACCCAAGGCATCAGTATGCCTCACTGCTAATAATATTGTTATCCATAGTAGGTGCAGCCCTTATGAAGGTATGAACAGCAGTTTTTCTGGTGTGTCCTGATGCTTATTGCTTGGCCGTCCAGGAAGACCCAGTTGTTGGTTAATGAGGTGGGAAAAAAATGCAACAGGGGGACTGCACATAGTGACTTCACTATGCAGAAGAGTGGTGATCCACTCAATGTTTACTGTGGGAGCAGAAGTTAAACATTGAGAAAGAGGACTGGAGAGTGATTTGGGAGGCATTTTTTAACAGTGCCAGCTGATGAAGTGTATTGGTATAGGTGTACACAACTCTCTGAGGTACAAGATTACAATCTGAGGTGTGATAATTCTCTTCATGAGACCGCAAGCTCATATGTGACCCCAAACAGTACTAAGGACAGAGTATGGATGGTGGGGTGTACAACAGAAGGCAAGCTAGGTGCAGGGGTTAAACGTGGAAAAAGACTACAAGAGAAGCTTATTTGTGGATTACCAAGAAAGCATGAGCATTGGAATTGGACCAGACCAGTACTTCACTACAAATTTCAGGACATCACATAACCACTAGATCATCAGATATTTGAAATGTTGTACTGCACTGCAGTTTACCAAAGAGAAGGTCAGCTGGATTACAAAACAATTTCAGCAAGTTAAAGTAAACAAAATGAACAAAACCATAGCTTAATGTGTACTGATCAAAATAGTCCACATGTTAACACATGGTGTTGATCATTCTGGTGAAACAGTTCAAAACAAAGGGAGGGGGAAGAACTAGTTAGCACTATAGGGAACCATGTAGGTCTCCGCCTCTGGCTCCAATGATGCCATCACTTAACACACTTGGCTGACATTTTAGGGAGCAGGCAAGGCTGTTTTTTTTAAACTGAAAGGCTGATGTTTACATTTTTCAAAAGCTATGAAATTGCATTTATGTTATTTACATAAAAGCACTTTTAGCATAAATGTAAACAGCAGCCTTTCCTTTACTTCGCAATGAAGCCAGATTTTAGAGTTTGCAGTTTTAAAAAACTGCTTGCTTAGGTACCCTTTAAAAAAGTGCATTTTCGGTTTTAATATGTAACCCTGTTTCCTGCAGAGTTTTAAAAACTACTTTTAATAATTACATAGGTGATTATGTAGTGTTACTGTTACATATGATTAAAAATATCATCATGGTAGCATATCACCGAGCATTTGGGTTCGTGGCCCCTACCCTGTGGAACTCTCTACCTCATTTGATACTGTAAGAGAGTGCCTGACTGTGAAGAGTTTCAAATCTGCATTAAAGACACACCTTTTCAATCTTGCCTTTCCTGAGCATTGACGTTTCTTGAGATTTTAGATGTGCATTTTAAGATATATTGATTTTTATTCTAAATTTTATATGTTAGTGTACAGGCACGTTAATACTTTTGTGAATAGCACTTTTTATAAATAAATTGCTGATTGATCACACCGTCTACCTCTATAATGCATGCGAAATATATTTTGGAGATCAACGGGTAATGGAATTCATAAGTGTCTGTCACAATGAACAGAAATTGTGAACATTTTTCTACTGTGAAAATAACTCATTTTACAGTACTTCTACAATATACTATAAATAAAGTAGAGAGCAGAACATTGTCCATGCTGAATGGAAACACAAGGGGAAATGCAACAAAGTTGGTCAGTGGAAGATTTAAGATGGACATCTGAAAGCATTCCTTTACAGACAGGGTGGTTGATGGGTGAAATAGACTAGCAAAAGAGGGCAGTCTGTGAAAAATAAGTAGAGGCAAAAGGGGAAGGAGTAAGGAAGAGTAAAAGGCTACTAAGACCCTCTCACAGTTAACATCCGAAAAGTAGGTAGACTTGATTTGTTGCAGGGCCTTTTTCTGCCAATAACTTTGATGTTTCTATGAAATCATTTTATAACAGAAATGAAAGCCGTGGTAATAAAAGTGATGGCAATGGACACCACCTCATAGAAAGTGTAGGGAACAATATGCTGGTAATTCCAAATGGCAATTTAAGGGAAGGTGGAGATGGGACATTCTTTTCATCCTGTGGGTCATCAAAGATGGATTATGCAATTAGCTCAAAATTCTGAATTTGCTAATTTAGTAACCTTAACAATTTGTATATGGTGTAAAGGTGATCATTGTCTCCTATTGCTAACATGGAAAGATAGATGTAAGACTACTGTGGAGTGGGAGATGTCCACAAAATTCTCATCAGCCATTTGAGTTAGAGATAGTTACCAAAACAGGATGGAATGGGATCTTAATTTAAAAGAGTTAGTACAATGCAATCTGGTGAACATTATGGTGAAATACAAAGTTCCACTATTGGGGGAAAACAATGTTGAATCATTTTACAAGATTTTTACTTATCTTTTTGCAAAACATACAGTATCTATCTAATTTAAATAACTGGTAATAGAAAGGAAAAGAAGTAATAAACACATGGTTTGACAAAACCTGCTGCAAAGTGAAGAGAAAATCTCTACATGTTATACAATGTATCAAAAATATCCCTAGCACAAATTAAATGTTATTAATTTAAACTAGCAAAAAAGTATAACACTTTTTTTGCAACAACAACTGCAAACTCATCAACAATTACTTTGGAATAAGATGTTAGAGGCAATATCAGGAAAATATAAACTTTTTTGGAGGGGGTTGCTGGTAGCAAAAGGTATGCATAACTCTCCTTTGGAAATGAATCCATATATGGAACCTAGAATATGGGAAAACTACTATTCAACAATATTTCTTGACAGCAATGAGATAGAAAGATTGGAACCCACTAACCAATAAATCAAATATCAGATTGCTTTGCACTAATAACATCTGATAAAGTATTTGAATAAATACTGATATGTAAATCAGTAAAGCACCTTGGTCTGACTGAATATATATGGGATATACAAAGGTGAGCTGTCAGATAAATTATTTATCTACACAACTGCTATTTGCCCTTGGGTAACCTTGTGAGTGGCGTAAGCCATGAGAGAGGTGTCCGAGGTCAAACAGTATATGGGGGGCCGTGACATCAGTACTGTGTAGATAAATGGTGATGATATCACCACTGTATAGATAAATGTTATTTGTTCAATGGCTGTGAAGATACATGGATTTATTCAATGGGTTTTGTGTCCACACCTGTTGCATAAATACTAATATTTGTGGGATAGTTATTGACTGGTAGAGCAGCATGCTAGCAACTTGTGATAACATACTGTATGTATCCTACAAAACTAATTCTCCTGTTCCTGGATAGGGAACTAAATAATTCCCATTTATGAACAAAGGAATAAAGACTACCCTATAATGTACAAGCCAATTAGCCTAATTGATAACGTGGCTAACATTTAAGCAATCTTAGCTCAAAGAAATGAAAAGAATGTAGTGTCCGAATATCATGCTGGTTTCAGTGATTGTTTTGACATGGCACTTTGTGTGGGCACACATTGTAGAAAGATACATGAAAGTCAGAGAACAAAAAGTGCATGTAGCCTTTATAGATTTAACATCAGTCTCAACAGAAGTATCCTGTTGACAGAAATGTCTCAGATGGGGTCAATAGAGACCTGATTTATATTATGAAAAGCTTATATTTATTTAAACAGTCACAAGGCAGGTGTGGATGCAAGGAAAACTGAAAAATAAGTTTAAAATAACAGCGCTGAGAAGCAGGGCTGTTTTGGGCACCATAGTTGGTTTTAGGCACCAGCAAACCCTGTGGTCACTGGCAGGCCCTATGCTCAAGGGGGCCCCCAACCAGAGCAGTTTACCATATTAATTTTTAAATGCTTTATCTTATTTATCTTCTTAAAACAGTGATAAAAGACTGAGCAGCTCCTTCTGATGTAGCATCATGATGTCATGAAATGCCTCACCAAGCTATGTCTAGCCAATAAAAGGCAGATGGTCAGAAATGGATGGGATAGGAAGAACACTACTAAGGGCTAACACTGCTTCCTCCCACTAAATAATATAAATATACCACTGATTGTGCTAAAATAAAATGTTGTACACATGGACTACAGTCAAACACATGGAGGTGGGTCAAGTAGGGGGGCCCTATGACTTTACTAATTCTTCAGGGGGCTCCTAAAACCCTAAAACCAGGCCTGTTTGTCACCAACACTGTTTAATTTGTACATGCATAAAGTCTTGGAAAAAATGACTGACAAAGTGATTATTACTCATCAACTAAAGGGGCCAAACTATTCTCAGTCCTTATATATAGCGATGACAGAGCCCTTATTGCACACCCCAATAGGTTTGCAAAGAAAATAATACAAATTAATGATAATCTCTCAGGAGTTTAATATTTAAAATTAATTAAGAAAAGAGGAAAGAGGAAAGTGATAACCTTTCTTTCCAATAAATTAAAACAAATCATGTTTTAAGGCAAAAATAAAATGACCACAATTAAGATATTTGTGTAGGCCTGTGTTTTAGTAACAACAGTAGCTGCGTTAACTGTGTAAGAAGTACAAAATCAAGTTAGAAAAAGCAGCCCAGGGATTAAACATATGCAACAAAATCTATGTAGGGCACTGTGTTTTACCAACATTAGAAATTGTAAAGCTGACATTTAATGCACTGTCCTTGTATAAAGTAAAACTCTGGGGTATATCACATTTAGCTAAGATGGAATCAGAAGCAGCACAGTTATATAAATATCTTTAGGGACTCCCATTATCAACACCACCCTCAGTGTTTAGAGGGAAACTAGCAGTTACAAGTTTAGCCACGTACATCAAAATAAAGATGGTAAATTATTGGATACAAATTACGAAAATATCAACAAACTGATTACCATTTTTGTGCCTCTAAGAGAGAGTCATCTAATTAACCTTTAGAGCATATCTATATGGCTAACAATTGTTAAACAACTATTTGAATTAGGATTAGGATTTCTCGTGGAACTATAGTACAGTATCAGTGATATCTCTGGAAGTCTTTTATATAATAAAACATTTATGGAATTATTAATTCATATACAGTACACAAAGCAGACAAATTGACAAAGCATATCTTAAACTGTCTGTCATCTTTATGGCTTGCAAAAACAGATAGTTCATTCCATTGAAACACATTTGACTAAATTGACTAAATCAAAACAAAGGGAAATAATAACATAAAGATTTAAGTAAAGTTCTGGATGCATGATACAGTAAGAAAACAGTAATATAGAAGGATAAATTAGGCAACTGCTGCCATGGTTTATAAACCGGAATACTCATGTAATTTTAAGTTATACGATATGTGGTACACAAAAATAACATCATTTTTAGCTAGGTAAAGTTCTATTGAATATTTAGATGTAAACTGCTAATGTAATTTAAGTCCTACTAAATAATGAAGATGAAGAGCTATTAATGATGTTGGCTAAATTTTTGTTTTCAGCTGCAAACATTATGTAAAAGATTTACTTAGGATTACTACAACATAACCAAAAAGAATATCATGAAACCATTTATCTACTATCAAACTGCGAATTTGTACATAAATGTGAAAAGCCTATAGCAAATGTATTATTAAGACTTTGTGGTTCCTGTTTAAAGTGTAAGGATGTCTTACATTTTTATGCATTATTCTGAATTATTGGAAATGAAAGAATATTTTCTTGACTAATGTACAGCATCTATGTGTACAGTATTTATGTATTATTTATGCTATTCTGAAAATGCTTTAAATAATTGCAATTACTGATGTTTAAGGTTGAACAATTAACTTGAAACCTAAAAACTGTAATAAATAACCCATAATTAACTAAAATACAGCAGAAGCACTGAATATCTCATAGGGCAACCAATTATCTTGGTAGGCCCTTAGGCTGTTCACCTGAACAGAAAAGATACACAATGTTTTGGGATAAAGCCATGCTCATATTTATAAAAAACAAAATAATAATAATGTGATGTCAGCAGCTTGGTAGTGTCAGCAAGCATCTTATTGTGCTGTCTGCTTCTTCCTCTGGGATAGAATCACAGTATCATATACAGCCTCAGGAGGGTCTCCAGCCTCCAAAGCATGAGGAATTGGCTCCTGGGCCATATGCCCTGTGCTCCTTCCTGTCAGAGGGTGCTACACAGGCAGGGCAAAACCTAAGGCAGCTCTCCCCCTACTAGCCTTCATGGCTTCTCTTCATCGGGGGCTTGTCTCCTGCCAGCCTTGAGAGAAACCCATCTATGACAGTGTCAGGTTTGCCCTGTTACCCCCTTGGTATTCTACCTATCAGGCTGCCCTGCTGCCATTTACATAACTGTGACATCCTGCTCTACCCCCTGCTCTATCCTGTTAGAGGAGCTGAAAAATCTGAGGGAAAAAACCTCTTGGGGAAAAAATCAGGAAAATTCCTCCTTGACTCATTAGGCAATTCTCTTTAAAGGGATAACAGGCTCCAGGCTCCTTACCTTCCCTCAGCCATATGTTCTTGTTTCTAGGGGTTCTGCCATGTCAAAATGACAACAGTGTTGTCAAAGTTCAGCATGGTGAGATCCCCAATGTCAGCAGGTGAAATTTCGCCTGTCAGACATTGTGTGATTTCTATCAGGTACTGCACCCCCTGTGCACCCCCCCTTCTAAAGATATCTAATTCTGAGTCAGAGTTGTTTTGAAGTGGGGGCCAAAAAACGACAAAAGGGTGAAATTTCACACTCGGGACCCTCACAGTGACAATCTCAAAACCTGTTGAGATTGTGGCTGTGAAGGATTTCGCCGTCCCGAAGTAGTTGTCAGGTCAACATACCGTTTCTAGGATGGGCAGGTGGGAATCAAACTTACTGGAGGAGCAAAGACATTGGAGTTCCACTATGTGAGCCCTCAAGTAGCCTCTTAGCTGCTCCCTGCAGGCTGTCTCACTCTGCCTTTGGCTGCTACCTCACTATTCTGCTCTACCCCATTTTGCAACTCCCCCCTGTCCTATTCCTCCTAACTACTTTGTCAGGAGAAAGGCCCACAGACAAAGGCTTGGCAGGCTTCAAGGGGCCCCTTTTCCTGCTATTATCTTGGTAGGCCCCTTACCAACTCACCTAAACAGAAAAGACACTCACATTGTTTATAAACACATGGCTGTGGCCATATGTTTATTTATATACAACCACATATGGTAATAGTGTGATGTGTGTAGTTTGGTAGAGTCAGCACGCCTCTTATTTTGCTGTCTGCCCCTCCCTCTGGGGTGGAGCCACTATCTCTTAAAAAGGGTCAGCTCAGTCTCTGGAGGGACTCTGGTGAAGCATGAAGGTGGCTTACAGTCCATGTGTCATAAGCACTCCACCATCAAAGGGCGCTACATATATGGGCCAATACACAATGCAGCTCTCCGCTGATTGGCCAGCATAGTTCCTCATTATCAGGGGCTCACCTCCTACTAGCCTTGAGAGGAACTCATCTGTGACAGTGGCAGGTTCCCCCTTTTTACATCACCTGTGGGACTACCGTATGGCCACAGGAGGACATTAATCATTTCCCCAAGTGCATATCACACAAACAGCTTTCCAGAACACCCTGTATATCAGCTAGGAGCCTATCCAGCCCCTCTGTAGATAAATGCACCCCATCCTCTATGTACAGTTGTGGCAATTTGGTTACAATGTCATCGTTCTGCAGTACCATGCCCCCAACTGAGCCCATAAAACTGTGCATTGATGATACTATTCACTACCTTTCAGGCTTTTTCAGTTGTCACTGGTCCTTGGCATAATGCCAGGTTCGCCACTACACAATATGCAACCATATGACCACAGTCCCTGGCCAACATTGCCTCAGAAAACAGAGGTCATCTTTCATCACAAGCCAAGTCCTGGCTACTGCATGCTGCTTTGTGCATAGGAATCGAATGTTTCACAGAAAAATAGACACATAGAGTTTGACGGCAGATAAGGACCACTTGGCCCACCTAGTCTGCTCATTTCCCTACCTAATGGATATGCTGCAGATCCTAGTTAACCAACAGCCTGATTCCTCATACCCCCCCACAATTGCCTTATGTCTGTCCCATGCATTCTTGAATTCCCCCACTGTTTTTGACTCCACTACCTCCTCAGGAAGATCATTTATCCACAACCCTCTCCATGAAAAAATACTTCCTCTCATTAACTCTGAGCCATCCCCCTTCTATCTTCAAATTGTGCCTCCTGGTTCTTGCACATTTCTTTTTCTGAAAGATGCTACTCTTTTGGACTTTGTTGATTCCCTAGAGGTACTTGAAAGTTTCTATCATGTCCCCACTCTCCCTCCTTTCCTTGAGGGTATACATATTAAGCTCCTTTAATCTCTCTTCATATGTCTTCTGGTGCAGACCCTGCACCATTTTTTAGTTGCCCTCCTCTGGACAGCCTCCATCTTGTCTGTGTCCTTGCAGAGATGGGGTCTCCAGAACTGCACACAGTATTCCAGATGGGGTCCCACCAACTGTCTGTACAGAGGGATAACAACTTCCTGTTTTCTACTGGTGATGCCTCTCCCTATACATCCCAGTATCCCCCCAGCCCTCCCTACTGCCTTCTCACATTGCTTGCCACCTTTAGGTCATCTGATATGACTACCCTGAGGTACATTACCATAGAAACATAGAATTTTAGACACTACAATGACTGGTTAGGCTGACAAAAATGCTTACTCTGGCCACAAATGACTCAGCTTGACCTTGGCTCTCAAGTGCTTATGGAGGTTGAGATGAGCTCAGCTGAGCCAGGCACTAGGCTTGAGCCAGGCTTCAGTCTGCTCTGGCTTGCCCACCTCTATTCAAAGGACTTCTTTCCCTGTGTATTTGTTGCTGCCCTGATGTGAAAGGAATGAGTAATAAACCCATGTGAGTTCCATCTCAAACCCTTCAAGGCTCTGCCTGAGACATGTCAGAACAGAAATACTTTAGGGGTTGCCATTTTCATAATAAAAGCATGCCCCCAGTTTTTATGTTTCTTTCTCCAACATTCCCTAGCATCCTCCTTCTGCCCATCCCTGGTCCAGCCCCATAACCCTGGCATCTCCCAGAACTTTTATGGGTCCCTCCCCTTGTTCCTCCAGAGCTTCCCCCTCTGGTGGGGGTGATGGAGGCCCCCTTACCTGCCTTTGTGAATGTATCTGGTTGAGGAGAGGGACCTGCTGGAGTAACCAGGTGCAGGGCCTGTGGACCGGGATCTCTTCATCCTGCTGAATGGAGAGTTTTTCCATTTTGCTTCCCTGATTCTCTAATGACTCCAGCATCAAAGGTGTGTCAAGCACATCTCCACACAAGCATGTGACATGTGGCAGCTGCCAATGTCCCTCCTCATACTAGCCACTCTAGCTGCACTACCTCCTGTGGTCACCCAGGTGGCAGTAGAGCAGTGAAGCTGGCTGCCCTCCCTGCCTGGAGAAGGAGATCATCCATTGGGATGCTTGATCCTTCTCTACCTGGTTGACTTCCTGCAGCCTGAGATCATTCCCAAACTCAGGCTGCTGACATGGGAGAGGTAAGGCACTAAGCACCACAGCCCTTTGTGCCACTGGGTCAGCGAGCACTCCCCCAGGTTGCTGGGCTATATACTTCTGTATTTCTTCCCAAATGTCCCAATAGGTCCCCCATGGTGCCCTTAGGTTGCAACAGAAACCCTCTGCTTGGCCATCCATCTCGCTGTGCTGTAGCTTCAAGAACACACCCTTGTTTGTCATTGTCACATCCTCACATGCATGAACCACCTCAGTTCCATCAGCCTTGTTTGGCTGTACCAGTTCTAGCCCCCAGAATGATCCATAGCACACCACCAAAAAGGCTGTCCTAAATAATCTTACCTCAGATAAGTCTGCACATAGCTGTTCCAATTTTCCACACACACCTCCTCCAACAGGTTAGAACTAATTGATCACCAGCAGTCTATCCTCCTAGATGCACCTATTGTCCAACCTTCTAACATTTTACAAAGCCCAAATGCTCAAATTTTGTCTTGCACCCCAATGACTTTCAAAAACCAGGCTATGTCCACCATATGTTGGCATACCATTCCATGTTTGCACCCCATGCACTTCTTTAACAGCACATATTTGCAAAATTGGTCCACTGGGATGGGCCAAGCAGTTGGCCACAATTTTTGCTTCCCTGATATTCTGTAAACTTTCAACCCCCTTTCTGTAAGTTGCATTCTGCTAGGAGCTAAAGCATTCCTCATTAGCTGCCAAGCTCAGGGGTCAGCCTTAACTTTTTTTTGCACTAGCCAGCCAGGCTAGTAAACCAGAGATTGCACTAGCCAGAAGAAGTTTGCAGTAGCCCATAGCCAGTATGGTTAACAGTGATTTGTTAAACAAAAGGAAAATAAAATCGTATTTGTTATGCCAACAGTCTGGCCACCTACCAACTGATTTTGCACTATGCCTTTAACTGCAAACTGCACATACTCTATCTCAGCTTCTGTGACTGAAAGAATCAGTGGTTCTGTTCACTGATGACTGAAATGAACTTTGTACCCATAATTGTTTCTTGAAGTGACATGTGTGTAACCTTGGCTACATAGTGGATAAAGTTGCAGGCATATTTGTCATTCTGATATGCTGAATTGATATCTAGACCTTTCATATCATCAAGGCTGCACATCCACACAGAGTCTATGAAAGGACATTCTTTCTTAGCAGTTGCTTGCCATGTGTGAAACAGTTTATCCAGACAGTCAAGCGTTGCTTCATTCAAGTTCTTCAGCATTCCCTCTGCATTACTTGTCCCTGGAGTAAAAGTGCTGGCATCCTCCTTTTCCTTTGCCCTTGCATGAGCTTCACTGATATTATGGGATGAGACAGAATCAAGTCAGAAGTTATCTGTACCGAAATGAAAACTATTGTTATTGCCCTCCTTACCCAACTGTAGTTAATGTTTGATACACAAATGGCAGAACATCTGATCTTTTGCACCATCATACCCCAACCAGTCATATTTTTCTAGCCAAAATTTTGGAACCGGCGGCTTCTATTTGTCTTTTTGTACTCATGATCTTTTATTTGTTTGTCTTCGTCAGCATGCTTTCTATTAATGTCAGCTGGGTTACTGACTTCTTTAATATATTTCCACATTTTCAGATTTGTATTTAATAAAGTTGTGTTGTGAAAAGTGTGTATGTCTTTTTCTTCCCTTTTTCCTTCCTTTTCCCACCCTTGCCACAGATCCCACAAATGCCTGATTGTCCTAGTTCTATTAAAAAATGTTCACCAAAAAAAGTAAGGATAAATTAAACAGCATCAACCCATTATGTTATTTATTAACTTTTATTCTTTGGCAACCGGGTAATTTCCATTGGGCACAAGACCCATTTACAGGAGTGACACAGGAACACAGGGAGATTACGTGACTTGCTCAAGGTCACACAGTATGCAAGTGGAGGCTGTGGGAATTTAAACCCAGAATTGCTGGATGTACAAAGCCCATTCACAACCTGTTACTCTCTCTGTTAAACACTCTCCAGTTTTCCTTTCCATGACAGCCATATATTCTGATATACTTTGACCACCTTTTTGATAATTGAACTATCAGTACTTGTGGTATCCTCAATACTACATTGTGTTCCCTTTACCTCATCAGCTACTGCTGTTTCTTTTCAAATGTCTAAGACATCAGATTCCACAATTTCAGACACATCATTCCATGCTGTTTATTCCAATGGCCTGTAAAGGTGTAGCTAATATCATGGAAATTTTGGGATGATAGTATAAAAAATGAGAGCAGCAACTCCTGGGGACATAGGAGAGAAATAATCAACACAGTGGTAAAGGCAATTAAAATTTGAAAACTAATTTGAAAAAAGTGGGTCTAAAACATATGATCATATAGGAAAAACAAAAAGGAACCCATTACATCATACTGTATATAGGATAGTGTATGGGTAACCATACATTACAAGGCTATTCTTCCACCAAGTGGATACAATGCCAACTGATGAACTCGAGAGCGACGCTCGAGAGGTCTCCAAGTCGACCTTGTATCTACCAGGTGACAGAATAGCTGAGTAGTGTATGGGTAACCATACACTGTTCTATATAATGTATGGTGACCATAAAATAAAACAACCCCTCAATTTTACATATTTTATGTCAGCTTTGCTGACAGCCCTTGCTTTACAACTGTTGCTGGTCAACACCCCCCGCCCCGTGTGCCACTTTCCCATAGCAAGGGATATATTACAACTGCTGCTGTAGTCCCTTGTATTATGATGTCCTCACTAACGCAGAACGAAAAGTCATTCGGCATTAGTGAGGACGTCAGTACTGCAGCACAACAACTTTTTGTGGTATATGGTTTTCCATATACAACCGCATTCCACCATACACTATATAAAGGTGTAAAAACTATTTCCTGTCATGGCAGTAAATTACCATACTTAAAATTCAGAGTTGAAAAGATTAGGTTGACTTACTGCTAATGGTCTTAATGGCCACACTTTACACCTTCTAGACAGACTGGGTATACAAACAAAGGCCTGTGACTAGTGACATCAGAACTTTTATTTGTAACCTGGACATGCATGCAACAGAGAATGATTTAACACAATCAGTTTTGATACTATCTGAGCATTCAAAATGGCCCAAAACTGGACAATTTAATTAAAACTGGATGACTAGATAAGGACCCTGAAAAACGGATTGTTTGGACAGGTGGCAACCATAGCTGCTGCTCCTGGACACCGTTACAAATCTGCCTGCCATGAGGACTGAGTTAAACAAGAAAAGGAAAAGGAGAAGGGATCTTTACCAGCAAAAAATAAAAGCAGTAGTTAGTATAAAATGAAACAGTTTGTAAATGCACTACACATAGACATCAATTTTTTTCATTTCACTAATGCTAAGGCAGCACATAGTTAAACCTCCATGAAAAGGACCTGGCTTTAAATTGAATAACAGTTATATTTTTGTATTTATTTGTTTGTTTATTTATTTGATATTCAGGTTGAGAATGGAACTGCAGCTTTCCACAGGAGGAACTGCACTAGCCCAGCCGGGCAAGTAACAAAGATTCTGCACTAGCCTGCAACAATCTGGACTAGTACCTGGGCTAGTAAATGACTGCTAAGGTTGACCCTTGCCCAAGCTTCTGGCTCATCAAATGCCAGAAGAAGGCTAAGACTACCCTGGCATGTTCTTCTACTTTAGGCAATAGCTTCCAGAACCTCTGCCACTGCAAAAGAGAAAGAACATCAGTGATGTCATTATCAACCCCCTGGGACATGCAGTGCTTTAAAGTGAATGCTCATCATTAAGCACTTTAATACAAAAACATGCATCCTATTTTCCATTGGCCCTTTTGCCCCCACTTGGTCACTGATGGTGTGTACACCAGTGCTGCCTGACTTAAAGTTCACCTTCTTATCCCAAAATCTGTGGCCCCAAACTCCAAGGGCAATGACAATTGGAAAACAATTCTAAGAAGGTAATATTATTTATCAACCCCGCCTCCCGCCAGTTTGGAGGCCACTGTATAGTGCACCAAGCTCCCTGGAAGTACACCCCAAAGCTAATGCCCCTGGCTGCATCAATATAAAGATCCAGTTCCTGGTTGGTGATGGCCCTTAGCCAAATGGAAAATCCATTAAATTCCAAACAAAATCCAAAAAGCATTTGTAGCAGTGACCAAGCCAGTTATTTAAACAGCAAATTCTTTTTTCAATGTCTAGTGTTATGTGTAAGCAATAACTTGTGACAAGGTGTGATTTATTCTGAATAAACACTAGTCTAGGGGCATAGTGAGGCATGGGGTCACAGGCTGAGTGCCTTTCGGCCCTTAGAAGTGCGTTTATCCAGAATAAACCACACCACATATTGTGTTGTTGCATTAATAAAATGGGTATCTGTTGAGAAAAATGAAGGCACAGCACAAATACAGTAGTATACTGTACATTTACAAGGAAAAAACAGAAATGTATTGAAGGTATTGCTCCGCAAGAAAAAAATTGTTCCTAACTTGAATGACTTTTTTTTTGTATTTCAGCCAATCATTAAACACTGCCACTGCCCAACCTGTTGTATTTTTGTGTGTTTTACATTGCCACTGCCCAACCTGTTGTTTTTTTTGTGTGTTTTTTTTTCTTGCTTCTCACTTTCTTTTTTTTTTTTTTTGTATTTCTTTTTCTCCCCTTTGGCCCCTGGCACTGTCCCCCAACTGGACTCCCCCAACACTGCTAGCCTTGGGGAACCCCCACAGAGCTGTGGCTTACCCCCCAGGTAGGGACGGAGTGGGAGTGGGGGGCCCCAACCTCAAACCCCCCTCCCGGTTCCAGTACCTCTTGTTTCTTGTTGGGGTCCATCATGGGTGACAAAGAGAAGAGAGAAAGCAGTAAGTGCCTCAGCTGCCTGCCATGGTTCTCCAGCCTAAGCCCTGTGCTGCAATCCTGAGGTTTATGCCACCCAGTCTCACCAGCGCTTGATGAAACTCCCACTCCTGTTTCCCCACACTGCCTTGACTCGAGGTGCCCCCTCTAACTTCTCAGTGCCTTATATATCTATCTATCCTAATCCTTTGCACAAACCTGGATTTAATGATTTGAAACAGCTACCTGCCAGGGTTATCCTGCCTACACTCTGTGCTGCCAACCAAGAGGCTCCTACAACTCCTGCCTGTTCAACACTCATCTAACACTCCCATTCCTGTTTAACCATGTTGCTTGAACTCGGGGTGCCCTCTCTAACTCCCTGGTACTCTTGTATTGTTGCTGTAACCCCCAGGTGGCACTATCCCAAGGGCTACTACCCCTGCCTGTATGGCTAGTGACAGGTTAAGGGGCCTAGGTCCAGTGACGGGTGCCTCCACCCAGAGGTCAGAGTTGGAGGTGGTTAAACTAGCTTGGGTACAGCCCTCCAGGACACTGTGACCTCCCCTTTGTTCCTGCTAGTGGCCCACACAGTACACAGGAGTTACTTTCCCAATACCCCACATATGCACACTTTTTACACATATAGATACCACTTACCCTTGAGACTGATTCTGCTGCACTTCTCTGAGGACCCCCTGTAAAACAAGGTTAAGCACATACACAACACAATGCACTGCTGGTTCTACATGTACTGACACCACAGACAGCACAATAACAACAAATCTGATTTATTTTAGGGGACAGTAATACGGGAGGGAGCAATCAGGTTGATTTAGTTTAGTAAAGTTCAAATCACAGTCCTGTGCATGCATATAGGGTCCAAAAAGTCACACTCTGGGTACCCAGGATGGGGGGGGCGGGCTAGCCATGTCCATTGCCCAGGGTTGGTCAGCTGGTGCAGATGGACAGGGCCCTGAAGGAAGAAAATATATGCAGAACTCACACTTGTAATCCGGAGCCAGTCCATAGAAAGAAAACACACAGAAATCAGTTGACACACTTTGTTTAAAGGAAAGGTGCAGGGAAATTCTCTGATTTGTACTCACAATACTCCAAGTAGAGAACCTGATGGAAGTGGTTGTTCTGGATTGCCAGAAGAGCAGGGCATGGAGATGAGACCCTCATGACAGGGCCGAATTGCTTTGTATAGCAGATGGATTCAGTCCGATTAAATTGAGTTCAGCTTCCAGCTTCAGCTCACAACTCACACTAAAAGGGGAAATGGAATTGTGATCCCCACAAGCACTAAGACACATTTATATGTAAAGGAAATTACTATACCAGGCAGCCACTTCTCAATCCCAATCGCAAACACTGCAAATTACCCGGGAGCACGCACAGCATCAGCTGTCCCTGACAGGCCGATTGCTCTTCAGCACAGTCTTCGGTCTTCTTCAGGTTAAGCCTGGTTTCCACACTTCTGACATCCTTCTCCTTCCTCACACACTTGGATTCAGTCTGAACTAGGACTCACAATGGCTGCAGGCCAACATTAGGGCCTCCCACGTGCTTCCCGCGTGAGCGACACACTGCAGCAAGAACAGGAATCCTTCTCTCTTCACTGTCACTACTGAGCTGGCTTGCCAGCAACAGTGCAGGGCATTTCCTTTAGGTTTCCTCCAGTTTGGTTGGCTGGTTCGGCTGTCAATCACAGTAGGGCTTCATTTGTTGGTGTAAAAAGGCGCCAAGGTCCAAACTACATTTCCCAGAGGCACTGGCCACACAGTACAGCTGGCTCCAGAATGAGAGTCCAAGTTCTGATTTGCCAGCAGACTCCATTTTAACAATCACCACTTCACACTGATTGGTCCAATTCAGCAGTTCAGTACCAGAATGGAGGGCTAAGCAAAAACAGACTGCAAAGAAAAGCAGGTTAGACAAACTGTATTTTCATTATTACTCTAAACAATTCCTAGCAAACAGTTACTCCTTTCGGTAAAGCACCCTCTGCGCATTTATCAATGGCAGAAACAGAGCGAGTTGACAGCAGCCTGGGCAGGACTCAGGCATTAAAACACACAATCACCTCATATAAACTAATTAAGTCTGCAAGCAGACAGCTCTTAAAGAGACAGTACGTGGAGGCTCTGAAAGCACTCACAGTGCCCACTTTTAAACGGCATTTAGCTGAACGCCACCCAGACTTGGAGCACTCAGACAAGCTCCTGGAAGACTTTTGGGAACCCCCATTTGTAGGGGGGTTACATTGCCTTTTATTAATATACCACGGACTGCTCACTAAATATTGCTACACCTTTTTACATTGAATTGCAGCAGTCCTAAAACTTTCACCCTGATTCTCTTGCCTCTGGGTCCTGCTGCTGCTTTCACTGCCTGGACCTGAGCTGAATCTTGCTGCATCAAGCTGACTGGAGGAGCAAAGAGACTAGGGCTCTACTACTTCAGCCCTTAAGCAGCCTCTTCACTCCTCCCCCAGTCCAACTCTCCCTCCATTTGGCAGCCACCTAGCAATCCTACTCAAGCCCTTTTTTCACCTCTCCCAGCC
Source organism: Neoceratodus forsteri (assembly GCA_016271365.2). Taxonomy (NCBI): domain Eukaryota; kingdom Metazoa; phylum Chordata; order Ceratodontiformes; family Ceratodontidae; genus Neoceratodus; species Neoceratodus forsteri. Next base: position 887,883,519 of record CM057458.1, read on the forward strand.
CTATTCTTCCTGGCTACCATCTTTAACTTGTCAGGTGAAGGGCAAAAATACAAAGGTTTCTCAGGCTTCAAAGGGTCCCTTTGCCTGCTGTCTATTCAACTTATGCAGTCCATTCTGTGTATTGATGGTGAGATGTGACCTGGATTTACTTAGAGAATAATGTATAGGTGATAGTGGGTTATGAAGTTGTTTTATACACCCAAGGTGTGTGATGACCCATGAAGCTTGAAAGTGAAGCTCAAGAGGTTTATGAGGTCATCACACACTGAGGGTGTGTAAAAAGCACTTCATAAATATACAGCCATCTATGTTTTATTTGCTATAATTATGGATGCAAGGAGCCTATGACAAAAAAGTCACAAAATGCTGAAGCTCAAAGCTGAAGTTCATACAACATTAAGTTTGACTACAGAGCTTAGTTAGTCAGTTTATGTTTTAACCCCTTGTGATTTTCAGTTACTCTCCCATCTTATCCACCACTGCTGAACTATCGCTCTGTGAGCAGCACAGGAGAGGGAGAGCAAAGAGACCCAACTGTGCAGATAAGCCCCTGGATCCAGGCTGAAAACAAAAGTGAAAAAAAAAAAAACATTCTCCCCTGCTGCTGTCAGCAACAGTGAATCAGTGGGCAAGAGTTTTTTACTGACAGCGAGATAGCGAGTCTGAGACAACTAGGAAAAATGAAAACAGTGCGAGTGAAAGTGCAAGTGAGTCAGTGTTTGTTTACAGCATCTGTCAAAAGACTAGTCAGATGGCAGATAAAGACCACTTGGCCCACCCAGTCTGCCCATTTCCTTACCTAATGGATAAGCTGCAGATCCTAGTTAACCAACAGCCTACTTCCTCCTACCCCCACCCACTAGAATTGTCTTATGTCTGTCCCATGCATTTTTGAACTTCCCCACTGTTTTTGACTCCACAACCTCCATAGGAAGGCCGTTCCATGCATCCACAACCCTCTGTGTGAAAAAATACTTCCTCACATTAACTCTGAGCTCTCCCCCCTCTATCTTCAAATTGTGACACCTTGTTCTTGCACACCTCTTTTTCTGAAAGATGCTACCCTCTTGGACTTTTCTGATTCCCTTGAGGCACTTGAAAGTTTTTATCATGTTCCCCCCTACCTCCTTTCCTCAAGGGTATACATATTAAACTCCTTAAGTCTCTCTTCATATGTGTTCTGGTGCAGACCCTGCACCATTTTAGTTGCCCTCCTCTGGATTGCCTCCATCCTGTCTATGTCCTTGTGGAGATTGGGTCTCCAGAACTGCATGCAGTACTCCAGATGGGGTCTCACCAGCTGTCTGTACAGAGGGATAACAACTTCCCATTTTCTACTAGTGCTGCCTCTCCCCATACATCCCAGTATCCCCCCAGCCCTCCTTACTGCCCTCTCACATTGCTTACCCACCTTTAGGTCATCTGATATTACTACCCCCAGGTCCCTTTCCATTTTTGTTGTTGTTAGCATTTCACCCCCATTGTGTACTCTTCCCCTGGGTTTTCTGTTTCCCAGGTGCATTACTTTGCACTTCTTAGCATTTAATCTAAGCTGCCATACATTTGACCATTCCTCCAACCTTGCCAAGTCCCTTCTCATTCTTTCCATCCCACCTTGTGTATCAGCCTTGTTGCAGATCTTTGTGTCGTCTGCAAAGAGACATACTTTTCCTTCCAGTCCCTCTGCAAATGTTACTTATAAAGACATTGAAGAGGACCGGTCCTGGTACTGAACCCTGTGGTACCCCACTAGTAACCCCCTTTCTTCAGATTGGACTCCGTTTACTATTACCCTCTGTGTCATGTTCTCCAGCCAATTATTTACCCAGGCTACCATCTTGGACCCACTCCAAGGCTGGCTAACTTGTATATTAATCTTTTGTGTGGGACTATGTTAAATGCCTTGCTAAAGTCTAGGTAGGCCATGTCCACAGCCCCTCCCTGATCTACTACTTTGGTAACCCAGTCAAAAAAATCTACTAGATTCATCTGACATGACCTTCCCGCTGTGAATCCATGCTGCCTTGAGTCCTGAGCCCTTCTGGCCTCTAGGAACTCAACAATTCTTTCCTTCAGAAGTGATTTCATCATTTTCCCAATCAATGAGGTCAGACTAACAGGTCTGTAGTTTCCTGCCTCTGCCCTGATCCCACTTTTGTGAAGTGGAATAACATCTACCCTCCTCCAGTCCTCAGGTACAACCCCATCCTCCCATGATTTGTTAAAGAGGGTAGTCAGTGGTGTCACTAGTTCTGCTCTTAGTTCTTCTAGATTTCTGGGATGAATCCCATCAGGCCCATTGCTTTGTCCACCTTCAGTTTTAAGAATTCTTTCAGAACTCTTTCTTCTGCGAATGGGCTGGTATCAACCTCCTTATTAAGAGTGTTTCTATTGTTTGGTTTAGGTACCTCCCCTTCTTCATTTGTGAATACTGAGCAAAAATATTTGTTTAGTATCTCTGCCTTTTCACAGTCACCCTCTGCCCATCCCCCCTCTCCTTTATTAAGCCTCACTATCCCTCCCTTGGTTTCCTTTGCTCCCTGATGTATCTACAAAAGGTTGTCTCCCCCTTCTTATCTGAGTTGGCTATCTTTTCCTTGGTTGGGACCTTTGCTGTTCTGGCTGCCTTCCTTCTTCCTTCTGCTTTAACTGATACAGTTCTCTGTCCTGCTCCTTCTGTGATTCCTTGTATTTCCTGAATGCTATCTTTTTCTTCCTAACCTTCCATGCCACCTCCTTTGAGAACCATAGTGGTTTTTTACAATGTTTTGTTTTATTTGCTTTACACAAAGGCTTGTTGCCTCTGTGATGGCAGTTTTGATTATTCCCCATTGTTCTTCAACCCCTCCTTCCTGCCCGTTTGCTAGTGCATTCCTTAGGCATGCACCCATTTTGGCAAAGTCAGCCCTCCTGAAGTCCAGGACCTTTGCCTTTGTATGGCTTGACTCTACTGCTGTGTTTATCGTGAACCATATTGTTCGATGGTCTCTAGTTCCCAGATGGCTACCTACTTCCAAATCTGTGATCCTCTCTCCATCCTCAGTTGAGAGTATCAGGTCTAAGATGGCTCCCTCCCGAGTGGGTTCCAATCTAGTTGTCTAAGGCATGCCTCCTGCAGGGCATCTAGAATGACCCCACTCTTTGATGTGGCTGCAGCACAACCACTAGAAAACAGCATAATAACCAGATATGATACCATACCGGTTATTATGGTGTTTGATCTGAGCTTTTATTTGATCATTAAAAGGATATCATCGGTAATTATAATTTTCTGTCACTTATTGATAAGCTTGTGACAAGTCCAGCTTAGTGAATGTTTTCCTCAAGCTTAAATAGTAAGCAATTATGTGATGTAGTTTCAGCTTAGGGTACTGGTGCACATCCAGCCAAGAATTTAATGTGACCTCATAATTCCCCATTCTGACCTCTCCATCCATTTTCAGTACAAGAACAATGGGTGATGTCCATTTGCTGTAAACTACTGGGGAAATTATGCCTTTCTGTTCCAGTTTTTCAGTTGCATATTTACAGCTTTCCAAAACACATAAGGCACAGACTGAACCTTACAACATTTTAAAGCAACTTTTTCAAAATCATCTAGTGTAATTATAACATCTCTAATCAATCCTATATCTAATTTGAAACTTGATTTTTTTTTAACACAACATTATCACGTCATCAGTGACTATGTACTGTATATAACTTTATTTTTAACTTCTGAACTACATTTTGACCCATAAGCACAGGGTCTCTTCTCTTTTCAAAAACCATTTTAAAATAAACCACCTTATCATTGCATTTTACATTAATTCAACCTCAGTCCCACAGCCAAATGCTGGGAGGACTATTCTGACAACAAACTCATAAAGGGTGGGGAGGGTGACACAAGCCCTGTTCTGATATAGAATGCCTGGCTTAGGGTAGAGTATCTTGAATGAGCTTGGTACATGCAGCAAACCTGGATTTGATTCCCACAACCTCTGCTTGCATACTGCTGTGACCCTGAGCAAGTCACTTAACCTCTCCAGTGCTCCTAGTTCACCCCTAGAAACAGGCATTGTGCCTAGTGGACCTTACCTGGTTACCAAAGACACCCAGAAGGAGGAGACTTCTCTTAACTAGGAGCCATAGTTTGGCCAGTTGCTATCTGGTACCAAAGGTCATAGAGACCTTTTTTGCATGACTTGAATGAACAATGAAATGGAAATTATTCATCCAGCTCACCAGTAGCAACTCTGATTGTCTGCTTCATCCTGGCAGGGAGCACTAAAATGATTTAAAGAGGCACTAAGAGCCCCACACCCAAGAGTGGGTCTGGCCCCAGTTTGCGCTTTTAGTACAAAAATATACTTACTATTTACTTTAGTATAGATTGTACTCAACTAATGTTGCTTTCTTCCAGGCTGACAGTTTCTGTAACTATAAATTCCAGACTGCTCTGCAGATGACATCAGAGGAGAGCTGCAGCACTAGGAGATTCAATTACCTGCAGTTTATGTTAGAGATTTTATTAGCTCAGATCAGATGTTTAGCAGTCTTACTGTTCTCCTGGGGCAAAGTATAATCACAGAAGATTGTATTAAGCCCTGGTAGGACAGCAAGTCCAGCAAACAAAAGATGAGAGCTTATATATAGCTTTAGTATATAAACTCTTGCACTGCAGGCTATTGAATCTCCCATTATTGCAGTCCTACTCTGATGTCAGCTATGGGGGGACTCTGGGATTTTGCAGTTACAGAAAATGCCAATCTGAAAGTAAGCAAAGTTAGTTTGCTACAATCTACTATGCTGCTGTAAAAAGTAAGTAAAAAAGGTTTTTGCATACAAAGTGAAAATTGGGACCAGGCACACACTTGGGTGTGGAGTGCTTAGTGCTGACTATTCCTCTTTAAGGTTAGAAGGGACTCAGGATCCAATGTCCCCCCTCTCCAGCTTCATACAGTTGCAGTGCATTATAAGGTGCCTCTGGACACTCTTGGTTCCATTTGCCTTGGTGGCACAGCTAGTAGTGTGACTGTAACAGTATTCCATGCAGTCTGGGTTCAAGTCTCAGGTAAGGCACTTATTTCTTTCTCTCTTCTGTTTGTATGAGTTTGATAAATATGCACACTGTACTGTTGTGATTGAAAATGCACTTATCTATGCAGCACCAAGTTGTGCACTGGAGAAAAAGTAAGGTGCTCCAGGACACTCTGTATTCCAGTTGCCTTGGTGGCGCAACTGGCAGTGCAACTGGAATGGTATTCTGGGTGGCCTGGGTTCAAGTCTCATCTAAGGCACTTATTTCTTTCTTATTTCTGTTTGTATGAATTCCATAAATATGCACACCACTCTCTTGTGATTGAAAATGTAATTATCTGTGCAGCACAAGGCTGTGCATTAGAGAAAGAGTAAGGTGCCATTGGACACTACAGGTTTCAATTGTCTTGGTGCCACAGCTGATAGCATACCAGAATGGTATTCTGGGTGACTTATAGGTCCCAGTTAAGGTATGTATTTCTTTCTCTGTTTTGTTGGTATGACTGACATGAATTGAAGATGACAGGCTTTGGATGACTGAAGCAGGTCACAGTGGAATAGCCTCTGAAGAAGAAGATGATGTTTTGGGGGTCTGAAGCTAGGCATATTGCAGTAACTGTATTTATGCAATAGGTGTGAGCAAATAAATAGTTGAATAAAAACGTTTATTTTCATCACTGTTGAACAGCACACTACATATTTATCCTGCACCCCTACGTCAGTCAGAACCATTTATCCCCACACACAACCATTCATCAAACATGCCAGGCACCTAATTAGCATAAAAATTGGCAAACCATTTTTTTCACAGATTGCCCATCTCATGCCTCCTCCAAATACCTGGCACCACACAGACACATGTACAAGTGCAGCACAAGCGGACTGCAATTGTAAATGCTACAGCTATACAGCGCACAGTACCGCAAACGTCAAAATAAATAAATAAAAAAAGTGAAAGTGGTTAACTGACCACATCAGAAAGACAACATGACCACTACATTGAGTAAACAATGAACAACACTCCAGCTACTGACAATAGTTTTGACTTGGAGCTCCAGGATATAATGACTCAGTTGGAGATGGACACTGAGCCTCTCAAAGAGTTGCAAAGTTCCCCGACACCTCCAGACACAGGTATAGCTTTAAACCTGCCAGTAGCCATAACAAGCACACCTCTTAAAGCCACAACAGCCAGCAAATGCATAAACAGTCCTTTGCAAAGCTGCACAGCAACAATCATAGAAACCAATCCACCTCAGCAGCCAACCTGTCACCAAAAAGAAATGAATAGTGAAGCTTGCACCACACTGCAGCAACAAATGCTACATGCCACTAATGACTATTTCCAACAGTTACTGCCTATATCTACTGCCGGTGCAGAAAGACCAAGCACAAGTACATCAACCAACCCGCAGACTAACATAAATGCAGAGCCACTGACAACCATTGATACTGCAGCAATACAAGAATTTATTCAGCAGTTCAAAAACAGCAACACAGTAAAGAAAATGAATCTAGATGTCAGCATTGTAAAATCTTATTTAGAAACTACATTTAAAGTGGCAGAAGATCTGTAACACATCAGTCCTACAGTGCTGAACAAATTACTGTCCCACTACTTCATGCATGCAAAAAAGGACAACACTGCATATGAGCCACTAACTTTAAGAGCCATATTTCAGAGCACAGAAAGGCACCTGAAAGAGCAAAGCTACACAGAGTCCTTATCTGCTTCCTCCCACTTTGATACCACCACACAAGATTTAAAATCCAAACAGAAACAGCTGAGGAGTCCAGGAAAGGGCTGCAAACCAAAAGCAGCTGACAAGTTAACAGACCATATCATAGAAGAACTACACAGCAAAAAACTTGGACCCCACAATCCGGATTCTTTAATAAACACAGTGTGGCTCACAATATGTTTATACTTCGGCCTACGAGGCAACATTGAGATGCGCTCACTCTGCTGGGGAGACATAGTATTAAAGAAAGATGAGAATAACAAAATGTATTTACAACACAACCAAGATGGCCAAATGAAGATTAGAATTAGAACAAACCCCAAAGACTACAGAAAATTACAGCCCAGAGCTTATGAAACACCTCAAAAGCCAGATAGATATCCTGTAAGGAATTATGAACTATACAAAGGCAAAAGGCCTGAAAAAACCTTGCAACCAGATGTGCCATTCTTCCTCTCAACAAATATGCCGGTACAGCAGCAACAAGCAGGTACTTGGTACAAGAATCAGCCTATAGGTATAAATAAACTTGCAAATATTGTCAAAAATATGGTCACATCAGCAAATGTGGACACCAGCAAGAGACTCACAAACCATTCCACCCGTAAGCACCTCATACAGAAACTGTGCGACAGTGGCGTGGCACCCATTGAAATGATTTTAATTTCGGGGCACAAGCAGCTCCAAAGCCTTAATGATTATTCTAAACTTAATGAAGGCAAAGAACTTAAAATCTCAAACTTACTCAGTGGAACCAACATAGAAGAAAACAAGCAACTACCACAGAAGGAAGCAAAACCAAACACACTTCAGAGCACCTATGAGCATCTCCTAGGAGCCTGCTTCAGCATGCCAACAGTAAGTGCCAAGCACATAACTTTCAACATAATCCAAGGCAAGAGACAAATAAAAAAGCCTACAATACCAGAAAAAAATTAATTGGCAAAAAAAAAAAAAGATAACCTGATGCAAACCTACTCCAAAAAGGTACCCACAAATCACCACACACACATACACACGCCACTCCAACATCACTAATAAGTCCTCAACCCCCCCAAAAAGGGTAACAATCCTTGAAACATTACAATGCAGTTTTTACATTGTTTTTTTTCTCCAACAGGAACAAACTGTGAATTATACAAGAAAAGAAGACCGCAAGTCATTGAATCTGACAATGAGTCTGACTAAGGCCTACGAGTAAAATACAGTAAAAGCATCACCTAAGAGACTATTCCTTCCAAAAGAATTCATGAAACTTCAATGACTCCATTTTCACCTTCTGAGGACACATGGACTTGCCTAACTAACATAGAAATAGACTTCAGTGCCACAACCTGGGACCATTGATCATCCAATGTGACTAATTTTCCCCCCTACTTTACCAGTACTCAGATTGCATACTAAATCTATAAAGATGTCTATCTATGAAAAAAAGACAAAATAAAACAAATAAACAACAGGAACCTTCTACAAGGAGAGAAACGGGGAGCAGACTGAATTGTACAATGGAATGAACCCAAATTACAGAAACTACCAGAATATTATTAGTCAAAAGCATTAACTGTATTGTTCAAAATGAATGTACTGTATGCTTAGCAAAAATTTAGCAAAAGTTGAATAGTTTTAACTCTTATTTTACAAAGCCAGTTTCTGCAATGCAAAACATTGTTTACCATAAAGTTGCATGTTTTTTATCTCAGTTTACAAAACCTTTTTCTGAACTACAAAACAGTTTAACAAAAGTCGTATCATTTTCTGCAGTTTTAGTTTGTAAAACCTGTTTCTGAATTATTGCAAATAAAGTTCTTTGTTACCCTTACCTGAAGTTATTTTCATTATCCATGAAACAAATCCTTAATATGTTAAAAACAGCACACTGAACAACAACCCCCCAAAAGTTTTTTTTGCATCAAACCAAAAAATTAAAAAAAAATTAAAAAAAAAATCTTCAGGCTCTTCATGCCTTACATCCATCTAGACTGCAGCAGAGAGATAACCAAGAAAGCCAGCCAGAAAACAGCCTCAATCCAGCACCACACAAGTACCTGTCACCAAAGTCTTTGGGGTCTTCATGCCATGCATCCAAAGGGAAAAATGCCACAATAATGCAGTGCATCCAACATTCTGTACCCACATGGTTCCAAATCCACATGACCTTCAGGCTTTTCAAGCCCTAAATCTGCCGACTCCCAAAAAAGAATGTGATCAACAACAACAACAAAAATAATAAATACATAAATAATAATAATGTATCCAAGCGATGCATACTTTGGTCTCGTCATGTCCCAAATCCACCATGCAGCTGAAGAAAAATCCACTTTGTTAACAAAGCCCCAATCACAATCCTTCAGCCACATCAAACACCAGACCAGATTTCTACCGACACTCCACCAAGTCCATCCCTGAAAACGCCCTCGCAGAACGGCACTGTAGAACTCTTTTAACTGCTGCTCTGACTCCAAACTAGGCTGAATCCTGGGAAACCTTGTTGAAGAGCCACTCCCCAACACTCCCTCTTGACGCCACCTCACTGACTGAACTCAGTACTGTGCCATAACTAGAAGCCCCATCCACAAGCCAAATGTCACACCCCTCGACCAGTCACAACCATGTTCCCATGCTCTAAACAACCAATGAAAAAACACAACCTGCTCCATTCATAAAAAATGGGCCAATCACAACTTACACATGACCTAATCACTCAAACAGTAAAATGCTGTGAAATGAAGCAACCGCATCACAAATAGTCCCTCAAAAATATGTTAGAACAAATAGAAAAAAAATACAAATCCAGCCTATTCCATAAATCACACATGTGATGTGCTGTTGTTAGATACACCATTTATTTGAACTTGCAGTGAGTGACTTCGGGACCTCACTCGTGGCTCCTCCACTTGTGAGGTCAACCGAGGTCACTCTCTGCTCATTCAAATGAATGGTGTACCCAAAAACAGCACATCATGTACCCCCTATGTATTTTGCAGTTTTTGTAACATTATTTAATTTATTACAGAGAATGTTATATTTATTCTGTATTATAATGTTAAGATGAGGAAGACTGAGCCTCAGATTGACTGAAGCTTGGCTCCCTGAAGAGGAGGGAGATACATTTTCTGCTGAGTGTGACAGTGCATGAAAAAGGGATGGAATATGGAGCAATATTTCTAAGCTTGGGTACAGCCCAAATTAAAAAAACTATGAAGAGAAAACTATCTTGTCAAACCATGAAAGAAGTAATGCTTCTCCTATTTGTTATCATGTTAAATTATTTACATAAAAAAAAATCTCTTAGCAATAGTGGACTTGGAGAACATCATGGGAGACGAAGGACTAAATATAGTAGCTATAAGCGAGACCTGGTGAACAGAGCTGCACACCTGGGAAATGACTATCCCAGGTTACAAACTGCTCAGAAGGGATAGGGAGGGTAAGAAGGGGGAGGAGTTTCTTTATACATCAGGGAAGGCATAAGTGTAATAAGTGTAACTAAAGGACAAGAGGAGGATGGGGAGGCTGAGCTACTGTATATAACGCTAGGCAGGAGGATGGGAGAATCCTTGTGACTTGGGGTGGTATACAGGCCACCTACGCAAGGGGGGGAGGGTGATCAACAGTTAATTCAGGCAGTCACAAGGCTGGCCCTAAAAGGAGAGCTACTACTGGTAGGGGACCTAAACCTCCCAGATGTAGACTGGGAAATCCAGGATGCAGCATCGTCAAGGAGTAGGGAGATACTAGCTGCACTTCAGAGGGTATTCCTTCAACAGCGAGTCAGGAAGCTGACAAAGGCAACAATCTGCTGGATGTGGTCCTGACAAATGGGGAGAGTGTGGAGGAGGTGCAGGTGGGAGAAGACTTTGGCAACAGCAACCACAGCACGGTAATGTTAAGGGTCAGGGCATAGAGGGAGACAAGTAAAACCAGTACTACAGTCATGGACTTCAGACGCACAGACTTTGACATGATGAGGATAGTAAGGGAGGCAATGGAGGATACAGGGAATAAATGGGCAGTGGAGGAGTTATGGCAAGCTATCAAGAGAGGGCTACTGAAAGCTGTGGAAATGTGCATAAAAAAGGTTAGGAAGAGCAAAAGGGGGAGGAGACCGCTTTGGTTTACAAAGGTGGTTGTGGGGGCAGTCAGGGGAAAGGAGGAAGGCTTTCAGAAAATTTAAGAGGACTCTCAGCAAGGAAGATAAGGAAGAGTATAGGGAAAAGAGGAGTGTGGCAGGAAAGAGGATCAGAAGGGCAAAAGCAGATACTGAAGAGAAAATAGCAAAAAAGGCCAAAAGAGGAGATAAAACCTTTTTCAGATATTTGAGGGAGAAGAGAAGGGCAAGGCAGGGGATAACTAGGTTGAGGTGGGAGGGAGAAATAAAATTGGAAAGGGACTGTGAAAAAGCAGCATTATTAAATAAGTACTTTAGCTTGGTATTCACGGAGGACGAGGACGGTAGGGGACCTGCACTAAAGTCAAATGGGAAGGAGGGTAAATGGGTGTATCCGAGTCCATTCACTGTATATAGGGTTAGGGCAGAGCTAGATAGACTGAGGGAGGACAAGGCAATGAGGTCTGATGGGTTACACCCCAGGGTGATCAGGGAATTGAAAGAGGAGTTGGCCACACCCTTGACAAAGCTCTTCAATTTGTCCCTGGATACGGGGAGAGTGCCGGAGGACTGTAAGAGGGCAGACATAGTGCCTTTACACAAAGGAGATAGTAAGGAGGTGAATGGGAACTATCAGCCTGTCAGCCTCATTTCAGTGGTGGGGAAGGTAATGGAGGCATTAATCAAGGAGAGGGTGGTGGATTACCTGGAGGATAGTGACTTGCAAGACAGCAGACAGCATGGCTTCACGAAGGGGAAGTCTTGCCAGACAAACCTAATTCAGTTCTTTGATTGGGTGACTCAGGTGATTGACTGGAGAGAGGGGGATGGATGTGGCCTATCTGGACTTCAGTAAGGCCTTTGACACCATCCTCCATAGGAGGCTGGTGAGCAAGATGGAAAGTCTGGGGTTGGGTTGGAAAATAACAAGCAAGGTGGAGGCCTGGCTGTCAGGAAGAACTCAGAGGGTGGTGCTAAATGGGGTGCACTCTGGGACAGCAAGGGTGAAGAGTGGAATGCCACAGGGGTCAGAGTTTGATCCACTTCTCTTCAATATCTATATCAGTGATATTGCTGAGGGTTTGAGGGGAAGGGTGTGCCTTTTTGCTGATGATACAAAAATATGCAGTAGGGTGGACACCCCGGGAGGGGGGTTGGAGGACATGAGGAAGGACTTAAAGATGCTTGAAAAATGATCTCGGATGTGGCAGCTGGAATCTAATTATATAATATATGTATATTTATATATAACAAACCAATAACTGGGAGGAGAGAGAGAGAGAGAAAAAGACAAGATAAAAAAACAACAACAACAACAAAAAGCCTTGCACATGATAAACAGAAAGATTGGCAGACATGTGGGGAGTAGTGCAATGTACTGGCTGTGGAGCAGCAGTCTTCTGGGAGTCTTTCTGGAGGCTCAGATGCTGCCCTATTTGCAGGCAACTCTCTGCCCTTAGGGAGGAGATTGCACATCTTCAGGCCACACTGGACAGTATTAAGGGAACCTCTCCCACCCAGGGAGCACTAGAGAACCACCACTGCCTCAGAGAGTGCCAAGAAAGCGCAGCAGTTGGACCACAGTGGGCTCAGGGAGGGTGAGGGTGGTGGAACAGAGACACACCTAGTCAGCTGTACCACTCCACAATCCATACACCATTCTGGGGGAGCATGGTTCCCCTTTGGATGCACCCGCAGAGGAGACTAAGGAGGTTGCGGACAACTGTCACAAGGGAGGCCCACAGGATGGAGGCAGAGGATGCCACAGGGAAAGGAAGCTGCTCCTGGTGGGGGATTCAATTATTAGGGGGTTAGAACTGGGGGGAGCAGGGAAAACTGAAGTAAGGTGCTTGCCTGGCACAATGGCTTGGAGGGACAGGAAGCGCATCCTCAGGATCATGAGAACAGCTGCACGGGAGACTGAGCTGGACATCATTGTCCACCTTGGGATGAATGACTTGGCTCAACATGAGATTAGAGCAGTGCAGGAGGGCTTTGTGGAGTTGGGAAGGGGCCTATGACAAGTAGCACACACAGTATCCTTCTCAGATGTGCTGCCTGTCTATGGCATTGGTGAAGAGAGGGTACTTCGCACCATGCGATTCAATGAATGGTTGAAAAAATGGTGTGGCGCAAAGGGGTTTGGCTTCATTGAGGACTGAGGTTCCACCTGGAGGGATACCAGCCTATACTAGCAGAATGGTTTGCATCTGTCCAGGAAAGGAACAAGTCTTTTGGGCAATCAATTTAAATGCTTCATTGGCAAGCTTTTAAACTAGTCAAGGGGGGAGGCACTGATAAGCAGCAGGGAATTCCCAGCCTCCCCCTACAAAACAGGGTACTAAATGAGGAAAAGACCAAGGTAGAAAGGTCAGTGGGGGATGTTGCTACAAGAGGTAAAGCCATCAAAAAATGGAGAACAATGAGTACCAATGCCCATTGTCTGGGTAACAAGCTTCCTGAATTAGTGGCCTTGATGAAGGAGGAACATCTGGATATTGTGGCAGTCACAGAAACATGGTACACACAGAACCATGACTGGGACGTAAACATAGCAGGACACACTATCTACTGGAGGGACAGGGAGGGTGAAATAAGAGGAGGAGTAGCTTTCTAAATAAGGGAAGGAATCAAAGCAACAGAAAACAAGCATTTATCAATGCTGAATGTTGTCGCACTGGCATTGGCAGTGGCGGAGGTAGAGACGCATAAGAGGAATGGCAGTGAAGTATTGAAGTGACGCCAACCTCACCCCCACCCTGTAGACAGCGATAGGCATTGGCGTGTGCCTTTGGGTCATCAGCTATAATGCTCATGCCATTGCACCTCACCCTACCCTGTAGACACTGACAAGTGACAAGACAAGGGATCCAGCGTGCCTTGACCAGGCCACGTATCCCTCAATTTCTGGAACCTAAACAGTTTTTCAGAAATCCTCTGTACTGCAAGGGATCCAGCGTGCCTTGACCAGGCCACGGACCCCTCAATTTCTGGAACCTAAACAATTTTTCAGAAATCCTCTGTACTGCAAGGGATCCAGTGTGCCTTGACCAGGCCATGGACCCCTCAATTTCTGGAACCTAAACAGTTTTTCAGAAATCCTCTGTACTGCAAGGGATCCAGCGTGCCTTGACCAGGCCATGGACCCCTCAATTTCTGGAACCTAAACAGTTTTTCATAAATCCTTTGTACTGCAAGGGATCCAGCGTACCTTGACCAGGTCACGGATCCCTCAATTTCTGGAACCTAAACAGTTTTTCAGAAATCCTCTGTACTGCAAGGGATCCAGCATGCCTTGACCAGGCCATGGGCCCCTCAATTTCTGGAACCTAAACAGTTTTTCAGAAATCCTCTGTAGTGCAAGGTACTAGCCCTGACTTTTGGATTTGGTACCAGTGGAAGCTGATTTCCAAGTGGCCGACACTATCTCCTGCTGAACACACCTCTAACTACTGTATCTCCCTCTGTGTCTCTAGTTGAATTTATATGCTAGGATTTAATAATCTGTTTAATCCTTAAAGTCATTTTAAGTTCTGAGTTGTTGATATTAGAAGTGAATTTAGAGCTTTTTTTTTTTCAACTGTTGACTTTTCCATTAGCAGATTATATCCTCTCATCACTAGAGGGCTATATCTCTATCTCTTTATCTAGTATGTAAGTCATGTGGGCTCTCTCTGCCTTTCTCTCACCTCTCCTCCTCCTCCTCCTTGCCATGACCCCCCTCTTCTCTCTTCCTGGTCCTAGCCACCCCCACCCCCACCCCACCCGCCACCCTCTACTCTGGTTTCCACTGCTAGTCCAAGGGAACGCTCCACTTCCACTCAAGTCTTGTGCTTGGCGCACCATTTGGATATTCCTGGTTACTTAACCCGACCACTACTCTCAACAAGTGTGGCCACCTCTCTACACTGTACCACCTTGCAGTCCATATGGGACACCTCCTGGAACCTTGCAACTTCTACTCCAGGAAACAACAATCAAAACTATGTCTCAAAGAGCTGAGACTCTGCTCCTTAAAACTCCTACTCCTCCTCCTTCTCATCTCAGGCAGTGCCCATCCCAATCCTGGCCCTAGAAGCTCAGGCCACACACAAACTCCAGGTGCCCTTATCCTTGCAACCATTAATATCTGCAGCCTACTACCAAAGCTGGATGCGCTCCAAGCCTTCATATGCCAACACAACCCTGACATCCTTGCAGTGGTGGAAACTTGGCTGACACCTAAAGTTCCTGACTCAGTAGTAACAATACAGGGCTACAATGTCCACAGGCTGGACCGGATATCCAAAAAAGGCAGTGGTTGCGCAATCTATATCAAAGACTCCCTGTCTTGGCACCCTGAAGCAACTCCATCACTTTCTGCCTCAGTCCAGATTCTGCCAATAAAAATCGTCCTAGGTCCCAACCATAAAGCCCTGACTATTGTCTCTGTATACATCCCGCCCAGGGACCCTAAACATGGATTGAACGACGTCCTAAACTTTATCAACTCTCATCCTTCTGAAGCTGAACTTATTCTACTACAGGATTTCAACAAAAACTGGTTAGCATCGAGTGCCAGTGCCTATAAAGACTCCATCTCAGCTGCTAGCCTCACGCAAATGGTAAACTCCCCTAATAGGATTAACTACAAGACTGGCACCAGTACCCTCTTGGATTGGGTCCTCACCACTCACCCCACAAGGATTTCTCGTACGACCATTCTCCCAGACTCACTCAGTAACCACTCCCCAGTCATGTGTGCATGGTCTAACAAATTCCTTAAGCCCCCTCCCAAAATTATCACTAGCAGAGTCCTTCCTCGTGGAAAACTTCCACATCTCAAACAACACCTGCTTCTACAAGACTGGCTACCCATCTATGAAGCAACAGATGTTAACTTGGCTCTTGATCACTTCATCTCAATTTTCAACAAAGCCTGTGACCTCTTTGCCCCTGCTAAAAGGCGCAAAACAAAATCTCTCTCTAACCCATGGGTCACCGCCACTCTTCTCTCACAGCTGAAACTAAGGGATCACCTCTGGGCAGTTGCCAGGGCCACTGGAAAACAACTGGACATCCAAAATTACAAACAAGCATGAAATGCCTGCACAAAAGCCATACGGCTAATGAAATCCACCTATTACAAAGATGCTCTCACCAATACATGGGGAAATGGTCGTGCTTTCTGGGACAATATCCAGGATGTCACAGGGAAGCAGCCAAAAACCTCTCCGGCCATGTTAATGGTTGATGGATCCTCAACCCTTGACCCCAAGGTGATCACAAACATCTTTAACACGGCTTTTTCAGACCTTAGTGCTGTTCTACCCCATGACTTTTTCGAAAACAGGGCCTACTCCCCCAATACCTCGGCCTCAGTCTAACCATCCCCTCTTCTACTTCAGGAAGGTAAGGCTGAATGAAGCTCGCTGCTATATTACTGCAGCTATCTCTAAATCTAGATCTAGTAGCGACACCCTGGACCTTAAGCTTCTGTTCCTCACCATCAATGAGGTAATTCATCCATTAACAAAAATCCTAAACCTCTCTCTCAGCTGTGGAAAATTCCCGGACCTATGGAAAACAGCCACCGTGACATCCATCCATAAAAGTGAGGACAAGATGATTCACTCAAATTATCGCCCTATCTCCACACTGCCCCCACTCTCTAAGGCACTTGAGCGCATCGTGGCTGATCAACTTACCGACCACTTGGATAAATACAATATACCTTGTCCACAACAACACGGCTTCTGGAAAGGTCACAGCACCACCACAGCCCTTCTTGAGTTCACTGGAGCTTTGCACAAATCCCTTGACAACGGCCTTCTCACAGGGGCCGTTTTCGTCAGCCTCTCCAAGCCCTTTGATACAGTACACCATGGACTACTAATACACCAACTACTGGATGCTGGGCTATCACCTGACTCTTCTCTGGTTTCAAAAGCTACTTACAAAACCCGGTCACAGAGAGTAAAATGCAGACGCTCTCTAACACCCTGCGGTTCGCTCAGGTGTCCCAAGAGGATCCATACTGGGACCCTCCTTTTTAGCCTTTTTCTTAAACTCCTCCCTTACCACTGCTCTGAACAGATCATACTATATGCCGATGATGCTGTTGTATTCTCCACTCACAAAGATCCTGCAGCTCTTCAACACAACCTTCAACTTGGTTTCAGTTCTGTAGAGACATGGTTTCTTAATCATAATCTGGTCCTCAATGACAAGAAACCAAATCTATGCTCTTCTGCAGCTCTCATAACCCACAAGCTACACCCCATGGCTATCTCCACCACCCAGGGAACACTCTAGATCAGGTGGTGTCCTTCAAACTCTTAGGGATTCAGCTTGACCTAATCTAGCCTATGGACTTCATGTAGATAATGTAGCTAGAGCTGCTAGTACACGGCTTGGTCTCCTCTACAAACACAGACCACACCTCACGCCAGAAGCTTTGAAGGTTGCAGTCCTGAGCTCTGTGATACATAGATACATAGATACATAGACAGTGTCGGCAGATAAGAGCCTATGGCCCACCCAGTCTGCCCATTTGAGCTTGTAAGTTCAGTTTGTTTTCCTAGAAGTCTGTTTCCCCTTACCCCTGACCTCTAGAATTCCTTTATGTCTATCCCATGCATTCTTAAATCCTGTGATTGTTTCAGCCCCCACCACTTCCTCTGGCAGGGTGTTCCACTTGTCCACCACCCGTTCTGTGAAGAAATTCTTTCTCACGTTTCCTCTGAATCGTCCTCCTCCAACTTCATCCCATGCCCTCTAGTCCTGGAACATCTTTTTCGCTTAAAATAGTGTTTTCCTGCACCCTGTTTCTCCCTGTAAGATACTTGTATGTCTCTATCATATCCTCTCTCCCTCCTCTCCTCCAGGGAGTACATGTTCAGTTCCTTCAACCTGTCTTCATAGGACTTGTGATGCAATCCATGCACCATCTTTGTTGCCCTCCTCTGAACCTTCTCTACCCTGTCTATGTCCTTACGTGGGTATGGTCTCCAGAACTGTACAAGGTACTCAGGTGGGGCCTCACTAGTGTCTTGTATGGTGGAATTATGACCTCCCTTTTCCTGCTGGTGATGCCCCTGCCTATATGTCCAGCATCCTATTTGCTTTACCTGATGCCTTGTCACACTGTTTCCCTACCTGGAGGTCATCAGAGATGACAACCCCAAGATCCCTTTCCTGCTTGGTGCATGCTATATCCTCACCCCCAACTGATATATTGTGCCAGGGTTTTTGTGCTCCATATGCATTATCTTGCACTTCTTTGCATTGAATTTCAACTGCCAAACCCCTGACCATTCTTCAAGTTTCTGCAGGTCCCTTCTCATTCTGTCTACACCCTCTGGTGTGTCTACTCTGTTACAGAGCTTTGTGTCATCAGCGAACAGTGAAATTCTGCCTTCTAGGTCCTGTGCAATGTCACTGATGAAGATGTTGAATAGGACCGGTCCCAGCACTGATTCCTGTGGTACCGCACTGGTCACTTTTCCCTCTGTGGAGTGACAGCCATTTACCACCACCCTCTGTGTCCTGCCATCCAGCCAGTTACCTACCCACCACACTACTGTCCTGCCCACACCCATATTCCTCAGTTTGTGTAATAGTCTTCTATGTGGCACAGTGTCAAAGGCCTTGCTGAAGTCCAGATAGGCCATGTCCACTGCCCTCCCCTGGTCCACCTCCCTAGTCGCCCAGTCAAATAATTCAATGAGGTTGGTCTGACATGACCTCCCCCTGGTGAAACCATGCTGCCTTGGGTCCTGTAGTCCATTGACAACCAGATGTTCCACCAATCTCTCCTTCAGTAGTGCTTCCATGATCTTTCCCACTACCGAGGTGAGGCTGACTGGTCTGTAATTCCCTGCTTCCTCTTTGTTCCCTTTTGTATAAGGGGACTACATCTGCTATCCTCCAGTCTTTGGGTACCTCCCTGTTTCCAGTGATTGGCTAAACAGGATAGCCAGAGAGTTCAGCCACCACCTCTCTTAGTTCTTTAAGGACCCTGGGTGCACCCATCTGCCCCATTGCTTTGTCAACTCTTATTACTTCCAGTTCCTTCAGGACCCTTTCGTGTAAAGGGACTTGTGTCCATTTCTGCACCATTCTCACCCTTGTACTCCCTTCAGACCCATTACCCCCTCTTCCTCAGTAAGACTGAGCAGAAATACCTGTTCAATATGTCAGCTTTACTGTTGTCATCCTCCAGCGACTCCCATCCTCCCCTTCAGTCTCACTATCCCTCCCTTTGTCTTTCTTTTTTCACTATGTACCTGTAAAGGTTTTGTCCCTTTAACCACTGATTTTGCAATGTGTTCTTCTGTCTGAGCTTTGGCTACTTACTGACTTCCTGCCTCCTTTGTTTCTCCTGGTACTTCTCCCTATCCCTTCTGCCTGTGTCTTTTTGTATTGCCTGAATGCTATCTTTTTGGCTTTCACTTTCTTTACTACCTCTTTGGAAAACCATAATGGTCTCCTCTTCCTTTTCCTCTTGCTAACCTGCTTAATGCATAATTCTGTTGTTCTTATAATCCCATTTTAAATACTGCCCACTGTTCCTCAACCCTGATTCCTGTCCCATTCCCTTAATGCCTCTTTCAAGTATTTCCCATTTTCCCAAAGTCTGCCCCCTAAAATCCAGGATATGTGTTTTGTGTGGTTTGGTTCTGCTCTTTCTGTGATTTCAAACCACAATGACTGGTGGTCACTGTTACCCAGGTGCTCCCCCACTGTTACCCCCATCACACTGTCCCTGTTTGTGAGCAGAAGGTCCAATATTGCCTTCTGCCGAGTTGTGTCTGTAATAGACTATGGTCTCATCATTTATGGCTCGGCCACAACCACAACCTTTAGACGCCTCTCAACTGCCTTAAATAAAGCATGTTGGCTCATCACTGGTGCTCACCGTCTCACCCACACATGTGGCCTGTACACTCAGACCGGCTGGCTCCAACTATCAAACCACATAAAGTTTCTCACCTGCTCCATGGTCAAAAAAATCTACCTTGGCCTTGTACCTTCTGGGGTCTCAACTCTGTTACAACACCGAATTAACAAATGGTGCCTTAGGAGATCCACGCTACAGCTACTGAAAGTCCCCCACTGTCACACTTCACAGGGACAATGCTCTTTTGCTTATCGAGCACCGCTCTGGTTCAATGGCCTCAGCCCAACCATCTCCTCTGCCCCAACTATTAGTATGTTTAAAACTAGGCTCCGGGACTATCTCACTACCAACAGCTCCTGTGACTGCCCAACTTAACCTTGTTTCTCCACTTCCCTTTCTGCTCTAGTTGTCCCCCCCCTCCCCTCCTCACTGGATTCCCCTCACATCTTGGTATACCCAATGCTGCACTTTTCACCCTCTTGCCACCCTTCCTACATTCCTTCTCCCCCCCACCCTCTTCCCTCTCCCTAAGACTCTGGCACTTCTTATCTGTTGTCTATTTTCTCTGACAAATACCGCTGGCTGCCTTGTTACAAAGCTACCCTTGAACTGTATTAATCTGTACTCTGTTTGTAATGTCCACATTGTTGCAATGCCTGTCTTGATGTTCCCCATACTTTGCATTTCTCTGACATGGAACCTTTGTAAAAGAGCCATGGCTCAAAGGTATTTGTAATCCTAGACTTGATAAATAAATAAATAAATAAAAAAGTGTTGTGGTGTGCTTTGGGGTCTTTGGGCATTATACTTACCCCATTCCATAAGGAAATACACTGACGTGGGTGCAGTATAGGAGCGTGGGGCGAAGTTTGTGGGCAAACATTGCAAGACACACCACGATGCCTGTCAGTGGCTGCAGGATGGGCATGGGGGGGTGGAATGGCATGAGCATTACATCCGATGATCCCAAGTCACAACCCTGACGCCTGTCAGTCCATACCGGGTGGGGTGTTACAGTTGGAAACCCTAACACCGTAGGCATGTAGTGGTAGTTTCACTCCACATTTTCAACATGGGCTGCTTGTCAGGTCACCTCGTGAAAAGTGGCACAATCACTTTGTTAGCTGAAATGAGGTTTTGCACAGCGGCTGTACCATTTAGTGACAGAGGGACGAAAACAGTTTTGGGCAGGATGTATAGAATGACAACTCAATTGTTCATGAGGAGGTGTAAAAAACGGCAACATTGAAAATCTGGATTGGCAATATGAAATATTGGTGAAGCAATGAACATGCATACAAACTGTGTAACAGACGACTGCAACCCAATTATTTGTAGGAGTTTTTTAGGCACATTTTCAACATAGGTATTTTGGGACCTCCCCTCATGAACAGTGGTGCTGGAATTTTGTTAATGTGTCCCAAAAGGTGATTTCCCACAGCGAGCATGCCATTGTGCATCACAGTTGTGGGAACACGTTTTGGACAGGCTGTGAAAAATGGCAGCTGAACTGTTGATAAGGAGGTGTGCACAAATGCCAGTGGTGAAAATCTGGCCTGAAAATATTGCAAATTTATGAAGTTACAAGGCTGCATGGGAACTGTGCAACTCACGCTTGCAGCACAGTCATTTTATGGACTTTCAGCACCAAATTTTCAACATAGGCATTTTAGGACCTCTGCTCATGAGCAGAGTCATCGTCATTTCCTCAAACTGTCCTGAAAACTGGTTTCGCACAGTGACCATGCAATTCTGCACCAGACATGCGAAAACAAATTTCAGCCAGGATATGTAAAATGACAGCTGTACTATTCATAAGGAGGTGTGGAAAATGGCAATTTTGAACATCTAGAGTTAAAATATTACAAATGTACGAAGTTACAAGTGTGCCTGCAAACTGCGCGACGTACACTTGTAAAACACTAATTTTATGGACTTTCAGACCCAAATTTTCAACATAGGCATTTTATGACCTTTGCTAATGAACAGTGTCACTGTCATTTTCATAATGTGTCTCGAACATGGACTTTCCACAGTGACTGCGCTATTCTGCGCCGGAACTACGAAAACATATTTTGGTCAGGATGTGAAAAATGACAGCTGTACTGTTCATTAGGAGGTACAGAACAATGGCAATGTTGAAAATATGGAGTGAAAATATTATAAATTCATGAACTTATGAGCGTGCATGCAAACTGCGCAATGCACACTCATAACAGTCATGTTATGGAGTATCGTCACCAAATTTTCAGCATAGGCATTTTAGGACATCTGCTCATGAACAGTGTAACTGTCATTTTCATAATTTGTCTGAACACTGATTTCCCACATCGACCGCACTATTCTGTGCCAGAAGTACGAAAACACATTTCGGGCAGGATGTGAAAAATGACAGCTGTATGGTTCATGTGAAGGTGTGGAAAAATGCCAATGCAGAACATATGGTGTGAAAACATTGCAAATTCACTAACTTACGAGCGTGCATAGCAACTTCGTAATGCACGCTAAATAACAATCATTTTTGTTTCCCACAAATTTGCAACATAGGCTTTTGAGACCCCCATGAACACTGGCACTGTTGTTTTGTTCCTCACTCCCGAAAGGTGATTCCATGCAGTGACTATGAAATCACCTTTTGGGACCAAATAATGCCATGACAGTGCAAGAGTGCATGAGGAGGGGTCCCAAAAACCCCATGTTGAAAATTTGGTGCCAACATTCCAAAAAATGCCTGAGATATGCAGCAAAGTTGAAAAAAAAAACCTATTTATTCCATTATACAGCTTACCGGCATTTCCTCGGTTCGAGGTCAGCTTTGAAGAGTGCAGACATGTTTCTGGTCCACTGAAGATCATCGCGCCAGACTCCGCAGGTAAGTATGGGGTGAGGGTGGTGTGGGGAGGCACGGTGCACAGAGGGTGGGTGTGGGTTGTGGTAGGGTGACTATGAGGGACCTTTTTTGTGTTACAGGGGTAAAAAAAAATTGCAGGACAGTTTTTTTTTCTCAAGGGATTTGGCATGCTGGGGTGGGTTCCCAGCGTGCCACCTAACTGTTTGGGGGGGGTGCTGCAGCCGATGGGGAATTGGGCACCCTTGTCGGCACACCACAAAAGGGGAGGTGAATTTATGCCAATGGGGATTGGGTACCCCTGTCGGCACACAAGGAAAGCGGGGGAGGCAAGAGCCGAGGTGGATTGGGCACCCCCTCGGAATATAACAAATGGGGAGGAGTGCTTTATGCTGACGGGGAGTGGGTTCCCCCATCGGCACATACATTGGGGCCACGGGAAGCTGGCAGGGGGATTGGGCATCCCCAAAATTGGCAGTTGGGTGGCCGCCATGCATAGAATGTGGCCGAGCATGTCTGGAGTTCTGCCGCATCTGATGAGCTTTTCTCGGATTGCAGCAGACCTTTCCTTAGATGAGCTTGCCATATTATGTATGAATGGTGTAGCGCTGGCATGCAGGCTGATTGGGGAATGAGGGATGCACCTACTGGTGCGTGCCCTGCATTTGCCCAACAATGACCGCTCCCCCAAATCTGCACTACCGGAAGATGTTGTCTGCACAAGCGCGCCAACATAAAAAGGGTAAACAGGAAGGAGAGGAAGCACTGTGGGTCAATTTGGAGACAGGCAATGGCACCACAACTCACACAGGGGTTGTATGCAGACCCCTTCCCAGGGGGAGGAAATGGACAAGGAAATGATAAAAAGTATACTTAGAATGGCAGAAAAAGGGGAGATAGTGCTGATGGGGGATCTGAATGTGCCAGATGTTAACTGGAGTACAGTTGCAGCAGCCACTTCTAAGAGTGGGGTTATTCTAGATGCCCTAAGGGGGCATGCCTTAGACAACTAGTATTGGAACCCACTCAAGAGGGAGCAATCTTAGACCTGGTACTCTCAAATGGAGATGGAGATAGGATCACAGATGTAGAAGTGGGTAGCCATCTGAAAACTAGCGACCATCGAATAGTATGGTTCATGATATACACAGAATTAGAGTCAAGCCATACAAATGCAAAAGTACTGGACTTTAGGAGGGTCAACTTTGCCAAAATGGGTGAGTGCCTAAGGAATGCACTTGCAAATGGTCAGGAAAGAGGGGTGGAAGAACAATGGGGAACAATCAAGACTGCCATCACAGAGGCAACAAGCCTTTGTGTGAAGCAAATAAACAAAACAAAATGATGTAAGAAACCATTATGGTCCTCAAAGAAGGTGGCAAGGAAGGTTCAAGAGAAAAAGAAAGCATTCAGGAAGTACAAAGAATCACAGAAGGAGCAGAACAGAGAATTGTATCACTTAAAGCAAAAGGAAGCTGGGAAGGCAGTCAGAACAGCAAAGGCCCAAACCAAGGAAAAGATAGCCAACTCAGTTAAGAACGGGGATAAAACCTTTTATAGGTACATCAGGGAGCGAAGGAAGACCAAGGGAGGGATAGTGAGGCTTAATAAAGGGCGGGGTGGGCAGAGGTGACTGTGAAAGGGAGATACTAAACAAATATTTTGCTCGGTATTCACAAATGAAAAGGGGAGGTACCTAAACCAAACAATAGAAACACTGGGATACAGGAGTTGATACCAGCCCATTTACAGAAGAAAGGGTTCTGAAGAACTCTTAAAACTGAAGATGGACAAAACAATAAACTTGATGGGATTCATTCCAGAATTCTAAAAGAACTAAGAGTAGAACTAGTGACACCACTGACTACCATCTTTAACAAATCATGGGAGGATGGGGTGGTACCTGAGGACTGGAGGAGGGCAGATGTGATTCCACTTCACAAAAGTGGGAGCAGGGCAGAAGCAGGAAACTACAGACCTGTTAGTTTAACCTCAGTGATAGGGAAAATGATGGAATCACTTCTGAAGGAAAGAATTGTTGAGTACCTAGAGGCCAGAGGGGCACAGGACCCAAGGCAGCATGGATTCACAGCGGGAAGGTCATGTCAGACGAATCTAATACATTTCTTTGACCGGGTGACCAAAGTAGTAGATCAGGGATGGGCTGAGGACATGGCCTACCTCGACTTTAGCAAGGATTTGACTCAGTCCCACACAAAAGATTAATATACAAGTTAGCCAGTCTGGGAGTGGGTCCAAGATGGTAGCCCAGGTAAAGAATTGGCTAGAGAACAGGACACAGAGGGTAATAGTAAATGGAGTCCACTCTGAAGAAAGGGGGGTTACTAGTGGGGTACCGCAGGGTTCAGTACTAGGACCGGTTTTCTTCAATGTCTTTATCAGTGACATTGCAGAGGGACTGGAAGGAAAAGTATGTCTCTTTGCAGACGATACAAAGATCTGCAAAAGAGTTGATACACAAGGTGGGGTGGAAAAGGATGAGAAGGGACTTGGCAAGGTTAGAGGAATGGTCAAATGTATGGCAGCTTAGATTCAGTGCTAAGAAGTGCAAAGTAATGCACCTGGGAAACAAAAATCCAGGGGAAGAGTACACAACGGGGGTGAGATACTAACAACAACAAAAATGGAAAGGGACCTGGGGGCAGTCATATCAGATAACCTAAAGGTGGACAAGCAATGTGAGAGAGCAGTAAGGATGGCTGAGGAGATACTGGGATGCATAGGGAGAGGCATCACCAGTAGAAAACAATAAGTTGTTATCCCTCTGTACAGACAGCTAATGAGACCTCATCTGGAGTACTGCATGCAGTTCTGTAGACCCAGTCTCCACAAAGACATAAACAGGATGGAGGCAGTCCAGATGAGGGCAACTAAAATGGTTCAGGGTCTGCACAGAAGACATATGAAGAGAGACTTAAGGATCTTAATATGTATAGCCTTGGAGGAAAGGAGGGAGAGGGGGGATATGATGGAAACTTTCAAGTACCTCAAGGGAATCAACAAAGTCCAAGAGGGTAGCATGTTTCAGAAAAAGAGGTGTGCAGAACAAGGGGGTGCAATTTGAAGATGGGGGCAGCTCAGAGGTAATGTAAGGAAGTATTTCTTCACAGAGAGGGTTGTGGATGCATGGAATGGCCTTCTGGAGGAGGTTGTAGAGTCAAAAACAGTGGTGGAATTCAAAAATGCATGGGACAGTTATAATGCAATTCTAGGGGGTCGGAGTAGGAAGAAGTAGGCTGTTGGTTAACTAGGATCTGCAACTTATCCATTAGGTAGGGAAATGGGTAGACTGGGTGGGCCAAGCGGTTCTTATCTGCTGTCAAATTCTATGTTTCAAATTCTAATGCCAAGAAGTGCACTGTGATGTACTTGGGAAGTAGGAACAGAAGAGCAGGGTGGGGAGGAAATTAAAGTAACAGAACAGGAGAGGGATCTGGGGATCATAGTCTCCTCGAACCTTAAGGTAGGAACCCAATGTAGCAGGGCGGTGGGAAAGGCCAATGGAATGTTGTCACGCTTAGGCAGGGGCATTACTAGCAGAAAGAGGAACGTAATAATGCCCCTTTAGAAAGCCTTGGTGAGGCTGCACTTGGAGTATGGGGTTCAGTTCTGGAGGCCACATCACTGCAAGGCTATAGATGCATTGGAGAGGGCTTCAGCAAGACCTTTGACACTGTGCCACATAGAAGACTATTACACAAACTGGGGAATATGGGTGTGGGCAGGACAGTAGTGTGGTGGGTAGGTAACTGGCTGGGTGGCAGGACACAGAAGGTGGTGGTAAATGGCTGTCACTCCACAGAGGGAAGAGTGACCAGTGGGGTACCAGGGATCAGTGCTGGGACCGGTCCTATTCAACATCTTCATCAGTGACATTCGCAGGACCTAGAAGGCAGAATTTCACTGTTCGCTGATGACACAAAGCTCTGTAACAGAGTAGACACCCCAGAGGGTGTAGACAGAATGAGAAGCGACCTTCAGAAACTTGAAGAATGGTCAGAGGTTTGGCAGTTGAAATTCAATGCAAAGAAATGCAAGATAATGCATATGGGGCACAAAAACCCTGGCACAATATATCAGTTGGGGGGTGAGGATGTAGCATGCACCAAGCAGGAAAGGGATCTTGGGGTTGTCATCTCTGATGACCTCAAGGTAGGGAAACAGTGTGACAAGGCAGCAGGTAAAGCAAATAGGATGCTGGGATGTATAGGCAGGGGCATCACCAGCAGGAAAGGGAGGTCATAATCTGCTATACAAGACACTAGTGAGGCCCCCACCTGGAGTACAGTGTACCGTTCTGAAGACCATACCCTACGTAAGGACATAGACAGGGTAGAGAAGGTTCAGAGGAGGGCAACAAAGATGGTGCATGGATTGCATCACAAGTCCTATGAAGACAGGTTGAAGGAACTGAACATGTACTCCCTGGAGGAGAGGAGGGAGAGGGATATGATAGAGACATGCAAGTATCTTACAGGGAGGAACAGGGTGCAGGAAAACACTATTTTTAAGCGAAAAGATGTTCCAGGACTAGAGGGCATGGGATGAAGTTGGAGGAGGACAATTCAGAGGAAACATGAGAAGAATTTCTTCACAGAACGGGTGGTGGACAAGTGGAACACCCTGCCAGAGGAAGTAGTAGGGCTGAAACAATCACGGGATTTAAGAATGCATGGGATAGACATAAAGGAATTCTGGAGGTCAGGGGTAAGGGGCAACAGACTTCTAGGAAAACAAACTGAACTTACAAGCTCAAATGGGCAGACTGGGTGGGCCATAGGCCCTTATCTGCTGACACTGTCTATGTATCTATGTATCTATGGTTCAGAGAAGGGCAACGTGCAGGGAAAGTCATATGAGCAGAGGTGTAAGGAGCTGGATCTGTTCACGCTGGAGACAAAGAGGGAAAGGGGAGACATGACTGAAACTTTTAAATATGTAAAGGGGATCAATAAAGTGGGAGAAGAGAGTTTACTTAAGGGGAAGGAGGGGGTCAAAACTAGAGGGCACAGCCTCAGACTGCAAGGAAAAAGATACAGGGGCAATGTGAGAGGGTGTTTCTTCTTGGAGAGGGTGGTGGAGCCCTGGAACAGACTACCAGACAGAGTGGTGAGGGCTAAATCGATGGAAGAGCTCAAGAGGGCCTGGGACAAGCATATGGGGCTGAATATTAGGGGGAGGGTGGGGGGCTGGCAGGAAGAGGCAGGTGTAGGGGGAAGAAAAAGGGCAGACTAGATGGGCTGGTATGGCCCTTTTCTGCCATCAAGCTTCTGTGATTCTATGATATGATTCCATGATCCTACCCTAAAATGTATATGGAGAGTCCACCATGAGAAGGAAAGGAATTATATGGTTTACTCTAATCTGCAGAACACTTTACATTTGTTAAAATTGATGGTGTTGTATTTAAATGAGAGAGAGAACTTTTTCATAGAATTATGGGCAAAGACATTGAATATTGGGATTTCAGACCCCCATCTTTTTTATCTTAGATTTAAAAATGCAGAGAGTAAATGGAAGCTAAGCATTTCTCTACTAAATAAATAAGGATTTGTCTCCAAGTTAAATTAAGATTTAGTTGACTGTTTCAGCTTAAGTTACAAGGAAGAAATTTAACAAGTACTGTCCAGTAACTCTCAATGAGAAATTAACAATTGTAATGAAAAAGCATTTCGTATGCATCATAGAAGAAACTATTTGTAGAGCAGAACAGAAATGGGAAATAGAGACTTCCGGTGCAGCTTCCTTCCACGTGGCGGCTTAAGTCTCGAGCTTCACACCCGCCTCCAATATAATTTGTAAAATAGCCATTTCTACACTATGATTCTACCAGCACTCATCCCACAAATTAATGGCTACTAACAGAAACAAGGGCAATAGATTTGAGGCTATATGACCTGACACTGAAATCTCCAACAAAGACCTCTCGGACTCCACGGCCTCCGAACTCCTCTCTGAACCACAGTGCAGCAAGTCACACAAAATGGGAAAACTTAAACCTGCTAAAGAAAAGAAAATGAACTCCAAGCTGGACAAAATACTTACAGAATTACAAGACTTTAAAGCTGACTAACTCCTTTAAACAGACACAAGAATCCTTCCGCACTGAGCTGGTAGAGCTCCACGAGAAGGTTTTGGGCCTGGAGCAACAAACACAACAGCAGGCCTCTACAACTTCGTAAATGCAGTCCACCCTGAATCAAGTAATCCAGCTTTGCCACCTCACTGCAGAAAGACAGGAGGATGCTGAAAACCATAACTGTCGTAATAACCTCTGTATATATGGAGTACTGGAGAGAAGTGAAGGCTCCAACTTGCAGACACATATAGAGTCACTACTTTGGGAGGTTCTTAAGCTAAGTCCTGATTATGATCTGGAAATTGAAAGGCTCCACAGAGCACTTGGTCCTAAACCTACCCAGCCGAATGCACGCCCTAGATCTATTATTATTAGATTTCTCTGCTTACAAATCTAGGAAAATATCTTGAAACAAGCCTGGGCACAGAATAGACTGTATTTTGGGGACACTTGTATATTTATTGACAATGATTATGCCCTGGCTACAATGCAGCATAGAAGAGCATACATCCCGCTATTCTCATGGCTCAGACAGCAGAACTTGAAATTTTGAACCCCTTATCCCAGTAAACTATTAATACAATTTCCAATGGGGCAGCAATGCTATGACTCTTTCGATGAGGCCTGCACAGACCTAAAAGCCAGGGGCTTCACATTACCCACCTCTGTGAGGTTTCCGTAATGATCTCCGGCCACTCGTGGCCCTTCCAGACTACCCAGATCAACAAGCCATGATTGATTCGATTAAAAAGATGCTGCTACAGTTTTCTAGACCATCTACATAAAAAGGAGATCTCTGTCTAATTTTCTGCTGCATAAAGGGTCGCAGTGAGTATGGGGTGCCTGTGGTGTAGGGCCTGCTTGGGCGACTGGTTAGTGCCTCTTGGTGGGCCCAGAGGGGCTTATACTTGGGGGATCCCTGCGAGTGAGCTGAGAGACAGCCCTAGATTCCTGCTCAGTTCTCTATAGCTCATCACAGAGCTGAATTGAGGCATGGGGGAAGACAGTCACTCCCTCTGGAGTTTCTTGGGGGCGCGGTTGGGGTCTGGGCGACGATGGCAGGTGCTCCCAACACTACCCCCAACATTGAGCAAGTGGTGATATGATGCAGGGTGGCTCCACCTTGCACAGGAGAATATTGGCCGTGAATAGGCCCCAGAAGTGCAGATCAAGTTATACCAGATGATTTTCTGCTAAATAGGCACTGGATTTTGTCTGGGCTTCCTCTCCTTGTTCGGGCAGGGCAATTGGATGACGAGCAGATGGCTCACGCCCACACTGCTCTGGAGCTTAGCTGAGTCTTGGTGTCTGGAAAACCCTACTTGCAAAGGAAGGGCCTGCTCAATGAAATATGCCTGCTTGATGGGGTCTTGCATAGGCCTTCTCGGGGGGGGGCTGTCCTCCTAGTTTGATGCCACCTGGGAAGATTGCACCTCTGTCTTGCTCTGTCTGGCCCCTCTTGCCTTCCCTCTGGGAAAACACCATTCTCACAGAAGTCCCCACTTTATTATCTGCCTTGCTGATTGTGGGAGAGCTGGGCACCTTTGCTCCTCGGGGGATAGCCTTTGCCTTGCTTCCTGTGCCCTGTGCTCCTGATTAGCCCAGTGGCATGTTGGCCTGGCCCCAGGCATGCCTGCAATATTTTATAGCACACACCCCCTGCGTCTGTGACTCTCCCTTGTAGGAAGCTCCTGTTAATCTGACATTTTACTATAACCATTTAGATATGCAATAATAAAATGCTCTCTATGGACAACGCGTTCTTTTATGAACATTTTGAAATTGTACAGCTTACTTATATTCATTAGTCTCTATGCTCCAGGTTTTAGTTAAGGGCTCCCCCTCATACACCGCTATGTCAGTGGCAGCGGCTTCTCTCCCTTGGACTTCGGGGGCAATGGTGCCAATTAGAGCCGTCCTCTAATAGCAGAGCTATAGAGGGAGGAAGTGGAGAGATTTATTGCTATGGCCAGGTGCCCCAGTTGTGGGAGTAGCCCTCTAGTGAATGAGCCCTGATACTACATGACAGTCCTACTCTTGCACTGCTGCAAACTGGAGGAAGGGTTAGGACTCCCACTGACAGTCCTAGACTTATATGAAGTTGCATCTTATTCCCTTTTCCAGCCTTTTCCCTGCCCCCTACCCACATGCAACACTTCTTTCTTTCTCCCTTTTAGTTTTCTCCCTAACATTTCTTCCTTTCTCAGTATTTAGGGGCAGGAGTTTCCCCTGGAAACCCTTCCAATTAACCGGAAGGGAGCCCACACACAGACGGTGAGCAGATCTGTCTCTATCACGGCTACACAGAGTACCCGTGACAGTGAAAGTCACCCAACTTATCCTGTACAGGGTAATGTATATAGTTCGTAGGCACATAGTTCAGCCCAGTTGGTTTATTCCTGTGTCTACAAGGTTTAATTCCTCTCTTATACTTTCGACATTCTCCCATGGACTTAGAGCTTCAGCTGCAATATTGCTCTACAGAAATGTGTAACTTTGCAACACAAGTGCCTACTGAACACTTTTTTGATTTAAGGGGAGAGGGGGGGGCGCATGCTGGGGATGAAAATAACCTTAAAACAAAATGATATAAATAGCTAATTTTAAAATAATTTCCCATAATGTGAATGGGCTGGCAGGCTCCATTAAGAGGTACCGCACACTATAAGCCCTTAAAAAACTTCATCCAGATGTTCTCCTCATACAGAAGACACACCTATCAACCTCTGAGCACCACAAGCTACTCAAATTTGACTTCTCCCATATAGTGGAATCTTTTTACCTCCGAGGCAGAGGGAGGGGGACGGCAATCCTCCTCCCAGAGCGTTCCAGGGCCCAAGTTCTCGACCAGTACTCAGACAAGGAGGGTAGGTTGGGACTTATGATAATTGAGCTGTATAGGCAAGTCCTAATGCTTTATAGTACCTAGAGATTTGTTTTGACATATAATGCGTTTACTTTTTTGGGTATTTTTTTATTTACAAAAGAAAGGGACAGTGATGGGGGCTACATTTGCCCCGAGTATAGCTAATCTATATGTTGGCAGATGGGAAAATCAATATAGAAGAGATTCTGATTTTAATCTTTTCTTCCATCATATAGAACTATATCATCATTTTATTGACGATATTTTGATTTGGAAGGGGTCACAAACTGATCTAGATTTATTTGTCGACTTTTTACATGGCACTAATCCCCATTTACACTTTAGTTGTACAGCTAGTGACATGGCTATTAGCTTTCTAGACCTTAGGATTACTATAGCTGAAGGAGGTGGAATTGAGACTGATATCCATAGGAAGGAATGTGAACAAAATACTTTGTTAATGTCTTCCAGTTGTCATCCCAGACACGTTATAAATAATATTCCAAAGGGACAGTTTTTAAGATTGAAACGTAACTGCAGCATAGAAATAACATATCAAGTAGCTGCCAAGGATCTAGAGAATATATTTATTGATAGATGTTACAAAAGTGACATAGTGCAGGAAAAAAAATAAAAAGATTAGTGGTACATCCAGATGTGAAACTTTGAAGAAGGGACCTGTGAGGAAACAAGATGCTAACACTTAAACTTTGTTTTGGACTATTCGGTCCATGCAGATATGATAGGAGACATCACATCATATGCAATAACTGACATGTATTGGGGGTGATAAAAACTTGAGAGAGATTTCTGTGCATTTACCTCGTCTGTCATATAGACGAGCAAATACACTTAAGGATTATTTGGTACATAGTAGATTGGAAAAACCTTAGATGCATACATGGCTTAATAAGGGATCCACGGGCTGTTTTCCCTGTAAAAGATGTACCTATCGTGCAGTTATCCTACCAGGGAAATAATTCTCTATCTGTAATAATGATAGAGTGTTTACTATCCGACATCTAATAACGTGTGACACCATAGGTGTAATTTATATGGCTACTTGTGTTTGCAGTGCCTTCTATATAGGTAAAACTGAGAGATTTTAAAATTTGTGTAGGAAAGCATTGCCGAGCTATTAAAAATGGCGATATTACATCTACAACTGGTGCACATATTCAAAATTGTGTAAGGGGAAAGCATAAGTTTTTTTTTCAGGCCATTGAGAAAGTAATACCAGAAAAAAGGGGAGGCGATTATAGAAACTTGATTTTGAGACGTGAATACTTTTGGATATACACATTGGGGGATTAAATGACAATATTAGTTTAATACCATATACAAAATGTAGATAGGAATCATATAGTTTGTACAGAGTGATGCTTTATTTAATTGCACTACATAGTATGTTAGCTGTATGTGGCTGGATACATGTAAATTAAAAATTAAAAAATATTTTTATATGTATTGTAGTAATATTTCAATATTTGTCTGCTTTATGTATTTATGCATGTAAAATTATTTCAATGGTATGACACAGTGCATAATTGTATAAGGATATAGGATTTTGAAAATTGTGTGTTTTGATCTGTTAATGTGAAGTATTTGACCGTTAGTCATTTTATATCATGACTGTTTCACTCTAAATGTTAAATTATTTTGACCCTGGGTGATGATGTAATTTTATGGGGTCTATAAAAGGCAGTTTTTTTAATGATGTAGCATGCCTTTTGAAGAAGGATTTGATCTGAAACTAGTCAATGTGTGGTTAATTCAATGTGGCGCTTTGAATAAAAATATCGCACTTGGAAGCAGCAAGCAGCGTGTTTATTGTGGTGGTGAGTGCTGGACTTGTTGAATAACTACTACCTACGTCCCTCCAGGCTTGGATGCCTCCTCAATACAGCATTTGATACATGCTATTTTGATTAGACAAAAAGGTATACTAATTATAGGAGGAGAGCTGAACTGCCAATTAAACCCCTTGCTGGACTCATCCTCTGCTTGACCCTCCCCCAATCCTCAAGTCAGAAACATCTCAGGTGAATAATTTGGGATATTAGCTTGATAGATACATGGAGGCAGCTTCATCCTATGCAGAGAAAATTTACATATTACTCAACTGCCTATAAACACTACTCCAGACTTGATTACACATGTATTGGGAGAGAAAACGTGGAGTTGGTCAGAAGAGCAGATATACTTAGTATCTACCTCTCAGACCATGCACTCACTGTTTTAGAATTAGCTTTAAAGGGAGAAATAAAAATGATGCAATAGAGGTTTAATCCCTCTTTGCTAGAGATAATGAGTTTAAGGAACTATTAGAGAGACACATTCCAGAGATCATTAGAGATAACTGGACTCCTCAGGTGTCCCCCCAACTGATGTGGGACACGATCAAGGTACTACTCTGTGGACATATAATTTCATATGCCTCCCATAAAAAGAGACAGCTTAACTCCTGCCTTAATGCTTTACAGACACAGCTTTGATCCCTCCAAGAAGCACATATGCAAGGGAATGAAGACATGGTACCTCAGTTGTCTCAGACCCAAGCAGAAATTCAAAGACTACTGACCATTAAGACAGAACAAGCTCTTGCATGGCCGAGACAACGCTATTACGAGGGCGGAGCATGCGCCTCAAAACTCCTGGCGTACCACCTCAGATGGCAGATCTAGCAATCAAATATCTCAAAAATAAAGGACCCAGTCTCCGGACAGATGCATTATACAATGCAACATATTTTGGTAGTATTCAAAAGCTATTATCAGTCATTATACTTGGGTCAACCTGAGCCACCCCCTGCCCAGTTCTCAGCCTTTTTTTCAAAGCTTACCTTACTCTCTCTATCCACATCCCAGCAGTATAAATTAACGATGCCTGCTTCTAAATCCGAATTACATACTGCCATTAAAAACCTCAAGAATGGGAAAAGCCCAGTCCCTGATGGCAATGGCTCAGAATTTTACAAGGGCACCTGGGACCTGATCCATCTTCCCCTATTACAAGCAATACAATCAGGTCATACCACCTTCATCTTTCCCACATCCTGGCGACAGGCAGCTATCTCGGTGATACTTCAACCTCAAAACCCCACACAATTATGTGACTCTTACCGCCCTCTCTCAGTTCTTAATCAGGACTACAGACTCTATACCAGTATTATAGCACATAGGCTTGAGGACATTCTTCCCACCCTTACTCATCCGGATCAATCTGGCTTTATTAGAGGTTGGCAGACCACAGACAATATTAAACATATAGGACCTCATAGATCACGCCCAATCCACACAACTCCCCTTACTTCTTCTCAGTTTAGACGCACAGAAAGCGTTTGATATGGTATCTTGTACTTTCCTTCAGGCAGCACTAACTAAATTTAATTTCCCGACTCTCTTTATAATATAATCAAAGGCATATATACGGACCCAGAGGCAACAGTTAAATTAAATGGCTCTCACTCAGATAGATTTAATTTGCATTGTGGCACAAGGCAGGGCTGCCCTCTGTCTCTGTACTTATTTGCTATTTTTATAGAGCCGATTGCACAGCTCCTTAGACAACCCACATACATAGATACCACGTACAAGAAGCACAGCATAAAGTAGTGTATTATGCGGATGACCTCCTTCTATACATCACTCAACCAGAAGAATCCCTTCCATCCCTGATTTCTCTCCTGGCAGAGATAGAACTATTGTCTGGATACACTATTAACCAAAATAAATCAGAGGCTCTAGTTATTCAACCTCCAATACCTCCCAACCTGGAAACTAGGCTCCCCTTTAAATGGAACAAACTATATACCACTTATTTAAGTATTAAAATACCCCAAAAAATAGATAATATATATTTGTTGAACATTATAGCAGCCCTCTCTCAAATCAGATTGAACCTCAAGAGATGGACCCCCCTCCCTAATCTCTAGAGTACAAGCTATTCAGATAAACTCTCTCCCAAAAATGCTCTACATAATGCAAAATATCCCGGTTCCCCTGAAGACAAAGGATATACAAGTGTGGGAGCATCTCGTCAGGAATTTTATTTGGGCTGGAGCCCAACCACACATAGCCCTAAGCAAACTCCAGCTTCCGAAGGAGTAGGGCGGTCTGGCCTTACCAAACATCTATGGGTATTGGAATGCAATACTACTTACCCACCTATCTACCTGGTTTCAAAAACAGTCATTAACCCCATTTTGGCTCTCCCTGGAATGAGCCATGGCAGATACTCCATTAGATGCATACCTAGTTTTCCAAACAGATACCCTTAACCAACCAGACACCTGCTCCCGGTTTACTGAAGCACTACTGAAGAGCTGGTCATCTTTTCTCTCACTAGCAGAAAATAAATTCCTGGCTTTATGGATAGGAGTCCCAGCTAGGAATCGCTCCTGGGACCCTGTCTGGGCAGATGCCATGTTTTTAAAGTGGGCAAGGTTGGGCTTAAGGTAGACACACCAACTCTTTGATAAAGGAATATTTCACTCATTTATGTAATTGAGGCAAAACTACCCAATCGATCAAAGAGACTTCTTTCGCTATCTCCAAATCTGTCACTATGTGAGCTCTAGAATAGGCCAAGATATAACTGCATGGATAATCCCTCCAATACATTCTCTCATTACCCAGCTGGCAGGTGGAGGCGACCTCCATCATCTAGTCTCAAGGATTTATAAAGCCCTGCAGAATACTCTTCCCCAGAGTATGGAGCCAATACAGACACACTGGAAGGCTGACCTCCAGGTGGACTTGTCGCAGAGTGATTGTCTCTTTATCTGGAGGAGGCAGCATAAGGTAACCAGCTCTTACACCTGGAGAGAGTTGTCTTGGAAGGTGGCATCCCGCTACTTCTGTTCTCCACAGATTGTTGCCAAATTCATGAAAACTGGGAGCTCAGAATGCTGGAGACACTGTGGGTGTGAGGTTGCTACCCACTTTCATGTATTCTGGTCATGCCCAATACTGGCCTCATTTTGGTCCGGTGTTGTCCTTTTCCTGGATCTAGGTTCCCTTTCCCCAGAGATAGCCCTATTACTGCATTTTCCTAGACATTTTAAAAACCCACAACAGATATACCTCCCCAGCATTCTTCTAAGCGCAGCTAAAAATGCATCACCAGGCTCTGGTTATGACCAGAACCCCCCACTATTATCTCCTGGGAGGACACAATCTATGACATCTATAAACTGGAGCATATGACTGCCTGCCTTCAAAATAAAATTCCAGAATTATTTTGAAAATATGTTGCTCTGTGCTGCTGTTTTCTCCAGGACTTCCATAACAACATGATTCTTTTGCGTCTCATGGGACTACACCTGTTAGAACTATTCTATGTAATTATAAAGGAAGAATTAGAAAAGGGAGACACCAGGAGAGTATGCCATTGAGTGAATCCCAGAAAAGTAGACATGCAACGGGGGTACAAATTGGATGGATTCTAGGAAAGTAGACATGCCAGCAGAAGGATGGATTTCTAGTTTTCTAGGTACTGACGTGAGAAGCAAGCAGTGTGCATAAGGAGGGAGAAATGTCTCCCTCCTTATACTGTATTTGCATGGACAGCTGCCTCTTTAGGTTCAGCATTTTATCCTAAAGTCTGCAATCAACCTGCAGTTAATGCAAATGAACTCCTTATATAATGTCATGGAAACAAAGATCACACAGCTCCTATGCATACTATATTCTGCCACACTGCTTACTTCTCACGTCATTACCTAGAAATGTGGTTCACTGAGATGCAACCTCCAGAATGCCCATGGGTTCCCTTGGAGTGTGGTTCCTTCAGCACTGCAAGGTTTAATGTGGGATCCTCTCTGCACCTGTGCTCTGGAAGAGACCATGTATGGGAGAGAACCCAGACTGGTTGTGCTGCAGCATGAGATCAAATCAGAAATTTGTTTTGTGGAGAACGAGAAGAAATGGATTCCAGAGTCAGATGAAAGGAGTCCTCTTAACACCCTGATCAGTGGTTCACTCAGTTTTCCTTGGTAGAAACGACAGCCCTAGCAAGGACTGAAGTGGTAGTGGCCATGAATAGGAATGTCTTTGATGGGCATCTGAACTTTGAACACTGAAATAACAGAACTATGATGCTGGTACATAAAGCAGGGAATAGATGCTTGGTAAACATATATGTGACTCCCACAACACCATTTCCGGGTTCACATTCCTCCCCGATGACCATACAGGGCCCACCAGGTTGAAGGACTTTGGGTTTATTTTTTCCCCTGTGGTAGAGGGGTTCATCTCAGAACAAATAATTAATAGTGCAGTGCCT
Source organism: Neoceratodus forsteri (assembly GCA_016271365.2). Classification (NCBI taxonomy): domain Eukaryota; kingdom Metazoa; phylum Chordata; order Ceratodontiformes; family Ceratodontidae; genus Neoceratodus; species Neoceratodus forsteri. The sequence continues at coordinate 887,921,368 of CM057458.1, forward strand.
CCACCGAGAGAGAGAATACAATGGTCAGATGTGTACAGTTCCGCCCTCTGGGATGCAGTACCTACCCACCGCACTACACTGAACTGGACCACCCCCTGGGGACCACATAGACAGTTGCTACCTTCAACAATAAACACTCCAGTCAGATTGTAAAAACTAGTGCACACACAGAAGTAAAATTCAAACAGTTAATGGTGCTTTTATTTAAGAAAAAAGTCCTATCAACTGGAAAGGAAGAAAAGGTTAAGCAATTGCAAGTCACCTTGAGCACATCCAACATGTAGCAATGCACCCAAAGACCACTGCACTGGGGTCTCTGCCACCATCTCAGATCCCTCACAGTTTGAGGAAGCATCCACCCAGTCAAGGGACACAAAAAGGTGAATTATTTTACACAGGGTGTGGTAAACTTTTTAATGGGTACCACTAGTAGAACTACAGTCTAAGTATGACACAAATACCAAATGAGTCTGGGTACCCAGGAAGTACACTAGAGTCCTGGTACAGGCTTCATAGCTATGTTGCCCGGGTTCACTTGACGAAAGTTAGCAAGCCTGTAATTTAACACCCCCAACAGGCCACAGTGTGCTAGAACAATTTAGAGAACTTGAAATTCCAAACGAGAAGGCTTGAAAACCAAACTTGTAATCCAAAGTTGGAAGAGCATGAAAATGCAGCAAGCAATGCCAGCACTGAATGTGACCCACAGATGCAGCAGTTCAGATGAGTCAGGGAACAGCACACTGCAGCAGGTTAGGCAACAATCAAGAGTTTCAGACTCTCTGGAATGCTCTGAAGCAGCACAGCCCTTCTGGCTCACACCTTTCAGGATACAGCCATTCTGGCTCAACTCTCAGTCACAGGAGCTGTACGCAGTGGCTTCCTGGTTCCCAAGGAGCCCAGACCCCAGGAGCCACCACCATGGTCCTACTTCCCTATGGATTGAGAGTACTCCCATACTCAGGTACGCACCCTGTGGTTCTTTGTTCCCTGAGCCAGTATGCTAGATAAGGGCTATCAGGCCCCTTACCTGGCTCCAGAGCAACCTGGTAACAATGAAGGTCCCTGTCTCCTCTCATACAGCTGAGCAGCTTCTGAATGCAGCAGCGGCCCACAAGCTCACACTGTCAGTAATTTATTCTCCTTGATGCTCGTCTGACATAGATTCAGAATTTACTAAAGGAATCCTGGTGAGGGCTCAAAAGATGATTGGCTTGGCTAGTTCTCTGACTCGGTCCTACCAGCAGCAGGTCTGAACACATCAGTGTGCCTCTCAAGACTGCCATGAGCTCCCCTATGTCTAGAAACTTCTTTGTCCATTTCTGGTCCCTTTGGACAAGCAAGGTTGTCCATCAGTCCTTCTGCCCTGTACTGCCCTCTGATTGGCTTCTTAAGCCTGCCACTGCATTTTGGATGGTCCTTACTGCATCATCCCCCCTCAATCCCTTGTGGTCATTACTAGGGCTTTCTGGTCTTTTGACTGGATGGCTATCAGGGTCAGGGGTCATCCAGATCACTGTGGCCATGTTCTGTTGGAACCTTTGCTCCAAAACTCTTATTTTATTTGTTTCTGCTGCCCCCAATTGTGTGATGGCCTCTGGGTCTGATAGAAGCCCTCCTGTGCTGCCATCCAGTCTTTTCTGTGTGGCCATATGAACATAAGGTCTGCAGTTGGGCACTCTAGCAGGGTGGAAGTGTGGGAGCACTAGGCAGGAGCCCTTGGCAACATGCACTGCTGCTCAGAGCAGTCTGGCAGTTTTGTGTGGTGCAGGAGGTGCCAAAATTGGAGATTCAGTGACAGCTCCTGGTCCTATCTGTCAAGTTTGGGCAACTGGGACAGAAAACTGTGACTACAGCTGCTGAAAAGAAAGGCACATGAGGTGCCAAGGTCATCCCCGTCATGCTCTCCCACCGCCACACACATGGTCGAGCAGGAGGGAGCCAGCATCAAAACCAGTTGAGCTGAAAGCAACGGCAGCACTCAAGAGCAGCACTCAAGAAGAAGGCAGCAGTAGGCAGTCCAGGTAAGCCCCCTCCTGAGGTGGGGGTTACATACACCAATGATAATATTAGGAGGGTTGAATGCACAACATGGTACATTTGGTGGTAAGTACAGTAGGTAAGAGAAGAAAATATGTCACATTGCTGAGAATATTGTACAAGCCACCAAACCAAGGATGGTGCTCTCCACAGTTGGGGAATGTGGTCAGAAAAGCATCAGTAAGAGACAGAACAATAATAAGGGGGAACTATCCAGAAACTGACTTAGGAGAGGAAAATACCAAGAATGGAGTGCATGAACTCCAGTATTTGTGGAATGACTGCTTTGTAACATAGTAAGTCAGGGAGGACAGAAGGGGTGCCATATTTTATTGTGATAAGTAATGAAGATGACATGGTGACAAGTGTGAAGGTGGACAAGTAGCTGAGAAGAGAAGTTGTGGCTTAATATTTAAGGTTTTAATCACTGCAATCTGCCATAGATTGCAATTTAGTTAAAGATTTTTTTTTTAGTTTACCTACAAGTGAGTTGGTGTTTTGCAATAGAAATAATTGAGGAATGAGTAATACGGTAACAGTTTGAGTCACTGACAATTTGCAAAGATTGTCAGCCTTGTAGTGCAGCGGTAGCACTATAGTCCACTGCACTGGCAACCCAGGTTTGGAAATGAAATGAGGTCACTCAGGGGTCAGTCAAGGTAGGAAGGATCTAGCATCCTTGGACAGATCTCCTCCCTTGGTGGGGGAGGGGGGGCATGCTGCATTCCTCTGCTTGAATGCCACCTGGCACATGCCAGGTGGAAGCACAATGAGTGCATATTGCAAAGGAAAGGACTGCTGCCAGCTGCCATGCAGACGTGTGCCACCATATGCATGTGTGCGTATCATCGCATGGCAACTCCCTTGGGAGACACTAGAGTACAAAGCCCTGGTCTGGCCAGGGATTGGTGCTGGTATCACTTGCAGGCCCATGACTGGTCAACAGGCAGGCCACCACCACCCTAATGTTCCTGAGAAAGTGCTGGATAACCAATAAGTCAATGAGAAAGTTGGTGATGGGGTGGTGGGATGCTGCTGGAAGAAGGGGCAAATGGGGGACCAAAGGCCAGAAACAAAGGATGTATTAAAAACATTGCAAAGATGTTATCAGATAGTTAGGGTGTCATAGTAAACTGCTTCACAGTGTATAATGGTATTGTGTTCCATAGTATTAATCTGATGCAGTAGGTAGGTAGTTGGGTAGGTAGAATTAGATATGTTGACACAGTAAACATTTCACACAATGAGATAGCCCCATGCACTGCAGTGCTTTGTTTTTTCATGGATCTCAGGGAACAGCAAGTATACATGTTACACACAGTTTTAAACATAGAGTATAAACTATGCAAGCTCAATACAATAAATATAGCAACATCAGTAAAAGTTACACAGTACTAATAAAAGTCATATATACCCAATGGCTAATGACACTGATATGTTTCTCTCAGGTACACAAGAAGCAGTCTCATGAAGGTCTGCTGGCCCTTTTTTCTTGGGGCAGGCAACTCATGGCAGGGAGCTGCCTGCCCCAAGACCTAACTGAGCCTCAAAAATATGTTTTTTAGCTAGGCATTATTTAGCTTACAAGAACCATAATCTCTCTTGCTGATTCAAAGCCAGCCACTGAGAAGCCAACGCAGCCCACCCACCAAACCTCATTTTAATGATTTTTTTTTAGTTGTTTAACCAGGAGTAGTACACTAAGCTGAAAGCTTTTTTACAGGAGTGACCTGGGAGCACAGGGAAGTTAAGTGACTTGCTCAGGGTCACACAATATGCAAGTGGAAGCTGTGGGATTCAAACTCAGGTCTGGTCTGCTGAATGTCACCAGATTTGCAGCTCAGAGCCTTAAACCACTGCACTATACTGCCTCCCAATGTGAAGTAGAAAAGGGGCTGCAGGACAATGGATAGCATTATAATGTTAGTGGGGGCAGTGGTGGTCTTTGCATGTAACTTATACTTAAATAGATACATAGACACTGTCAGCAGATAAGGGCCTATAACCCATCCTTTCTGCCCATTTGAGCCTGTAAATTCCCTTTACACTTTTCTAGTAGTCTGTTGCCCCTTACCCCTGACATCCAGAATTCCCTTATGTCTATCCCATCCATTCTAAAATCCTGTGATTGTTTCGGCCCTCACCACTTCCTCTGGCAGGATTTTCCACATGTCCAACAACCTTTTTGTGAAGGAATTCTTCCTCACGTTTCCTCTGAATCGCCCTCCCTCCAACTTCATCCCATGCCCTCTAGTTCTGGAATATCTTTTTCACTGGAAAATAGTGTATTCCTGTACACTTTTCCTCCCTGTAAGGTACTTGTATGTCTCTATTATATCCCCTCTCTCCCTCCTCTCCTCCAGAGAGTACATATTCAAGTCCTTCAGCCTGTCCTCATAGGACATGTGATGCAATCCCTGTACCATCTTTGTTGCCCTCCTCTGAACCTTCTCTACCCTGTCTATGTTCTTACACAGGTAAGGTCTCCAGAACTGTACACTGTACTCCAGGTGGGGCCTCACTAGTATATTGTGTAGTGGAATTATGACCTGACTTTTCCTGCTGGTGGTGTCCATACCTATGCAGCCCAGCATCCTCTTTGCTTTACCTGCTGCCTTGTCACACTGTTTCCCTACCTTGAGGTCATCAGAGATGATAACCCCAAGGTCCCTTTCCTGCTTGGTACATTCTATAGCCTCAACCCCCCAACTGATATGTTGTTATAGGGTTTTTGTGCCCCATATGCATTATCTTGCACTTCTTTGCATTGAATTTCAACTGCCAAACCCTTGATCATTCTTCAAGCTTCTGCAGGTCCCTCCTCATTCTGTCTATACCCTCTGGCATGTCCACTCTGTTACAGAGTTTTGTGTTGTTAGCAAACATGGAAATTCTGCCTTCTAGGTCCCACTCAATGTCACTGATTAAGACGTTGAATAGGACTGGTTCCAGCTCAGATCCCAGTGGTATCCACTGGTCACTCTTACCTCTATGGAGTGACAACCATCTACTACCACCCTCTGTGTCCTGCCACCCAGCCAACTGCCCACCCACTGCACTACTGTCCTGCCCACTCCCATATTCTCCAGTTTGTTTAGTAGCCTTCTACGTGGCACAGTGTCAAAGGCCTTGCTGAAGTCCAGCTAGGCCATGTCCACTGCCTTCCCCGATCCACCTCCCTTGTCACCCAGTCAAAAAATTCAATGAGGCTGGTCTGGCATGACCTCCCTCTGGTGAAACCATGCTGCCTTGTGTCCCGTAGTCTGTTGACAACCTGATGTTCCTCCAGTCTCTCCTTCAGTAGTGCTTCCATGATCTTCCCCACTACCGAGGTCAGGTTGACTGGTCTGTAGTTCCCCGTGTCCTCTTTGTTCCCACCTTTGTAAAAGGGGAATACATCTGCTGTCCTCCAGTCTTTGGGTACCTCCCCTGTTTCCAATGATAGGCTAAACAGGATTGCCAGAGATTCAGTCACCACCTCTCTTAGTTCCTTTAGGACCCTGGGGTGCACCCCATCACAGGCAATTGTACATGTTAAGGGGGTAGTACATGTAGTACTACATGTAAACGTAAAGGCCGTCGCTGCCCCCAGTAGCATTATTGGCAGCTGGCTTTGAATCAGTATTATGATTCTTGCAAGGTATATATCTAAATAAGGCCTGGCTAAATCAAACTATTTTTCGGGGGAGGGGGCTTATTTAGGTCCTGGGCTATCTGCCCCTACGGTGTCAACTACTCTTTAAAACAGCTCAGGGGTGTTGAGATCTTAAGGGCTCAGGAAGAATATGCTATACAACTGGGGCTAATCAAACAAATATATGCTTCCTAAAGTCTTTATTCACACTTGGCACCATAATGTTTATGGCTCAGAAAGATGATTTCCCTTTAAGGCAGTAAGTAACAAGAAGTGTAAATGCACTCACAGTGGGGACGATGCACTAACACTGGGCTAGGTATGCACAATTTATGCATATCCAGCCTGCATAGCTCTACATTGCTGGACAGGTGTGCTATGGGTGGCATGCATGAACATAGGCCACTGCTGTATGCCTGTATGCGCCCCTCACATGCTGCTGTGTAAGGGCAGATTCAAAGATACAGGAGGGCATACAATCAGATGCCCTTTCAATGCTGTGAAGTGAATCCCCTCCTCTCTGTGAGCAGGGAATTGTGGGAGGTGTGGGACATCCACAGTTTCATAGGATAGTTGAGTGCCTGAATGGCTGCCCCCAGTCCTCCTTTTCTGTCAGAGGGCTGGGGCAGCATGGTAGGAGGGATGGCGCGTTCTGCCAAAACCAACAGCCAAAATCTGTGGAGAAGCAAAATGGATACAGCAGGGTCACTTCTGCCGTATCCTGTGTCCCCCTCACCTGGCACTCTGCACTTTCATGAATGGTGTGGAGTGCGGGCATGCCCCCAGACACACCCCAGCCCAGCCACATGTGTAGGTGTGCACTCAGCTGGGGGCTTCAGTGCAGAAGAGATGCATGTCCCTTCCAGGAATACTGCCAGGGGACCACCCTACCCCTCGTGCACAACATTTTGTCATAGGGTGCCCAGGCAAACCCCTGCTTAATGCATAAGGGCCAGTGTGAGTAATGATTACAGAGAATCAGGTGATGTTCTGTGCACACACTAAAACCGCAAAACTAGTGAGATGTATCTGTGCTTTGGAGGACCTAACAAAAGTAGTTTGTCATACAGGAGGCAGTAGTGAGTCAGGCTACTGCATGAGAGGGTACATCTATTCATGTTTTGTTGAGTACTTCGAGTAGTTGCAGTTTAATTAATGGTTGATGATTTCCCAGTAAGGTGGTAAGTAATAAGAAGTGTGACACCAATAAATTCCTTGTTTTTGTGAAGGGGTAGTTCTTGTTCTTATGCAGCACACCACTTTAGGAATAGTAGTGGCAAGAATATGGTTTGCATGATTTCTTTTGGTCAGAGAAGGGTTGAGTGAGACGCCCCTTGGTACTGTACTTGAAAGTTTTGTTTTCTGCTCCAAGGTTACATGAGCCACTGTCTTGATAATTGTAGGTTACATCATATGCCAGCCCACTAGTGAGGCAGCAACATCACAAGGGAGGTTGGGATTCATATGCAGAGTCCCTCATTGGAGCCAACTGGATGGCGGGCACTTCAGGGAGGTGAATCACTTAGCTGTGAAGGAGGAGAAAGGGCAAGCAATGGGCATGCCACATTTATGCCAACTGAGGAGTGGCTTTGGAGTTGGCTGTGAAGGTAGCCTACTCCTACCCTCCTGGCTGGAGGAAATGTGCTGCAGCAGTGGGAAGCATGGGTCTCCAGGGTGTGTGTGGAATTATAGATTTCATAATTTTTCTAAATGAGCTTCTGACACAGCTGGCCTGGTGGCGCTGAGGGCTGAGGTGCTGGATGCCACGCTGGTAACCTGGGTTCAAGAGCGAGCTTGGGCTGCTAGGGGTCAGCTGGGGGGGGGGGTGAGGAGTTGGATTGAGCAGCTGCAAGACAGCTCTCCTCTTCAGGGAAGGAAGTGGGGTTTCCCTGGCTCTTGGCTGCCACCCAGTGGAGGCTAGGTGGCACTGCCAAGGAAAGGGGGAAACCCGGCATTAGGCCGGGAGGGAGGAAGGGGCCATTACCAGAGCCATGGTACGCATGCGCACCTCCACACACATGCACGACCATGATCTGGGAGTCCGGGTAATGGGGAGAAACCCAGAAATACTGTGGCTTCTCCGCTGCCAAGTAAGGTGCAGGGGTAATGGGGGGGCAAAAAGCTTTCTGGAAAAAAAAGAGCTTCTGACACCTTTGAGAAAACTTTGGAAAACAAAATATTTAGACACAATATAGCTTATATTTCATATATCTTTTAAAGATTGTTGTTTCCCCCTAATTAATTACTGAGGAAATTTGCATGAAACCATGATCTTTATCCTTTAGATTTTATGTGCCCCACAGCTTATTTCCCTTATAAAGTCATAATCACCTGTCATGCTGTCACAATATGTTGCCGTGTGAATAACCATGATGTCATAAACAGAGTATTATGATACCAAGTGGTAAATAAACAATAGAAGCTCATAAATTCTGAAACAACAAAAATCCAGTTTTTATTCATATAGCCTTGGCAATAAATAATGGAGATAACAAATACAGATCTGATATGACATATAAGCTGACTTGTTTCCAAATATTGTTTTTCAAAATACTTCTGGAGGTGTCAGCTGCCCTTTAACAGGTCAGGTGATTCCAAAACAATGACATTTGAGTTTGTTAATTCAGTTCAGAGTGAACCAGTTTTCCAGTCTGTAGAAGTCATGCTGAAAGCTTGTGGGCATCAGACTGACGGAAAAATTTTGCAGTAGATGACTGTGCCATCTGTGTACAAATGAACCTGGCGAAAGATCCAATACTTTGGGAGGTAATTTATAAACAGTGAGAATCAAAAAAATTGAAATATTAGTTATATTCTATTAAGAAAACTATGTTAAAGTAATTCTGCGGTCCATGGGCAATATTAAAAAGAAGAAAGAAAATGCAGTTAGTGCTTAGAGACTTGAGGTCTGTGTTTACATCACTGCTTAAAAGCCCTACTCCATGCATTATTAATGTATATCATATCTTAAATACTATAATAGTATTACAAAACAGTTACCTAGGAAAGTATGATAAAATGCATAGAGTTATGGCCCTGAGCAATAATGTGAAAGTGGATTGCAAATCTTTAAACCCTAACTTTAAATGCCCTTTCATTTTGATGTTGTCCTTTAAACCTAGCATTACTTTATTGTGCCACTATAAACAGACTCTTTTGACATTTCCATTCAGATTAACTCATGGTACATATACAATGATCAACAAATCCATAAAAGAAAACCCTCTAAAGGTAATCAAACAAATCTCACTGGTAGATTAAACATTACTTCCATAACCTTCCTGAAACGGGAATGTTTTTAAACAAAGTTTAAAAATCACCAAAATGGACCAAACAGATTACCACAGGTATAGGTTTTGAATGCTTGGAGGCTGGCACTAGAAAGCTTGATCAATGACATTGCATAGCCAGGGCATATGAAATTTCCCATACCATGATGAATAAGTTTCATTTTTTCACCTTTAGTTTCCGGGCCACCACCCTACATTCAGCTCCCCCTCCATATTTTTTTGGAATTGTCTTCTTGCATTAGGTTGATTTTCATTGTCCACTGGTTGGCAACTTAAGAAGTAACTGCTGTTGCACTATAATACAATGATGGCTGCAGAGTTTTTTTTTTAAAGCTATTAGCATCCTGTGATATATAATATCATGCCACCCATAGTCATTATGTCTTGTAATAATATAGTACTGCAGATATGGTTCATTTATTGCGTTGTCGGTGAGAGCAATTATAGTTCTTAAAGATGAACTCAGGACAATCACAGAAATCTTGAAACCTGAAGAAGATTCAAGAATACTACAAGATATTGACCTGCCAATTTTATGTATTACAGTTAAGTATACCCTTTTCCAACTTCTTTGTGATGGCAGCTTTAAAATGGTTGAAAGATTTAGTAAACGTTTTCTAAAAAAAAAATCAATTTGAAGAAAAACAGGTCTGAGAATTAAAGTGGGCATTTTGAAGGATATGCCTTGCCAGTGGGGGCTGGGGTATTCCAGATTTATTACATTGTTTTGTTGCAGCAGAGCTTATGGAGTTGGACCTTCAATGAGTTGGCAAATTTCCCAGACAAAGTTGATTTAGAAAAATATATAAAAACTTTGATCATTATTTTTTTAATAAAACATAGAACACTAAAACATATGCCTTATGTACCTGTCTTGATGGAAGAAGCTGAACTGCTGAACAAAAACTGACATTTTCTGCACTGAGTCTACTGTGGAGTTAACCCTGTACAGAAACCAGGCAGCAGATTGTTGTTGTATGGTAGGTACAGTGATTAAAGACTGCCATACAGAAAATGACTATATTTACACAGATAGGAATACAATGTATATTTTATATATACCAAAACTGACCCCTTGAAACAGAGTTGAAGCGTGGCATAGAGCCAAGTGCATTGAGTTATACCATGCTGTCAGCCAGGCAATCCACTTGGAAGTCTCCCCATTGTAAACCTCCCCCCCCTTCCCTTGCTTTATGGCTGGTGAACAAGTCATTTCTCATATGTTTAGCTTGTGAGAAATACTCCCTTGCAGTCCAATAGAACCTCAGACTTGGCCCACTCACTACAACTCCTTAGCATGACTGTCTATGCTGAACTGGGGTCATGATCTCCTCCTCCAAGGTCTCAGTATGGTTTGTGATAGTGAACATGTGGGAAAGGGGCCAGGGCCATCATGCATATACCCATAGGGCCATTCCTGTGATATCTAATATCACAGCTGGGGAGCTTCAAGGTACTCCACACCAGGGCATTTAACAACTAGTTAAAGGCATGGTGCATGGAGGAGGGCTTTGACTACATCGGGGACTCAGGGCCAGCCTGGGAGAATATGGGCATCTATGAGGAAGACAGACTGCATCCTTCTGGGATTGGAACCACAGTCCTTGGTGGGAGGTTTAAATGCTACTTGGATGAGCATTTAAATTAACCAGGGGAGATGGAATGCAGTGAAATAAATAGAGGGAAAAATTGCTCCCTTCAGATGATGGACCAGAAAAGAGGAGGTAGGGCCCATGGGAAGAAAACTTCCCTAGGGAATGAGCACAGAAATGCAAGGATGGGGACCAGAAAGAAGAAAAGGGAGGTAAAACTCAATTAAGTGGGGGAAGGGGGTAGAGGATCAAAGGAGACAAGGAATGAGGAAATTAAAAAAAGGTACTGTAGAAGGAAAGTCTTTGGAGTGTCAGGGAAAAACATAGTCAGGAATGGGAGGGAAAAGCAGGACAGTGGGCAGGATGAATGAAAGGTGTGGAGAGCCATGTGCACCAATGCAAGGAGTCTTGGGAAAATATTTCAGACCTGAAAGCCATCATGGAGGAGGCTGATCTGGATTTAGTGGCCATTATTGAGTCCTAGTGCACTGAGCACCATGACTGGGTCATGACCATACTGGGCTACTCTGTTATCAGGAGAGACAGGGCAGTGAGGAGAGGTTGTTTTATATGTGAAGAAGGGAATCAAGTCCATTTATTTATGGGGCACAAGCAGGAAAAGGAAGGCTTGGAGGTGCTGTGGGTCACCCTGGAGACAGGCACTATGGCCACTGTCTGCACCGAGATACTGTACAGTCCACTGGAACATGGAGAGGAGTTGAATATAGCACTTGGGGAAGCAATCATCAGAATGGTGGGCAAGGAGGAGGTGCTGTTAGTTAATGACTTCAATCTGCTGGATGTGAGGTGCAGCCCACCATCTGCACCTTCCACAAGGAGCAGGCCCATCTTTCTCTTCCTACAAAAGGCTTACAGCATTGCAGGCATCACAGTGGGCATTTCCCTGAGTACATAAGTGAACGCTGCAAGGTGAGGTTTTAACATTAAGACTCTGCCTCAAGCACTCCCCTACAGTCCCCCCCTTCAAGACACCTTCATAGGTAGTCTCCATTTCTTAAAATCTACCCTCCTAAAGTCCAGGATGCTCATCATTGTGTGGTCTGTCTTTCTTTCTTTCTTTCTTTCTTTCTTTCTTTCTTTCTTTCTTTCTTTCTTTCTTTCTTTCTTTCTTTCTTTCTTTCTTTCTCCTTGCTTCCTTCTTTCTTTCTTTCCTATTTATTTTTGCATTTTTTGGTGACTGGGTAAATACAGTAGACAATTAAATGTCTATTTCCTGGTACTACCCTGGAGGGTATAAGACAAGTGATCAACAATATAAAACACTTAACAAAGTAAAATGCACAATGCAATATTATGTGTGAAGAACACATCAGCTACCATCGCTGGTACTGGGGCCAATTTTAACATTGTTTTACTTTTCCAGGGCATAGTGCAAACTGACCAGGGCTAATGCAGCAAACCCTCGGTTAGTGAATCTTTACTAGTGCAAGTTTTCCATGGCAGTCAGTGAAGTTAAAATCATGCCTGCAGTTAACCCCACCTACCACAACTTATTTATTAAACACACATGCACCCTGTCCAGTCAGACAGTCCAATCTGTATCAGTTCTGCTTTTATCAGATTAAGCACACTACTGTTTGCTAATCTCATATTAAAGTGCTAGTGGAACCAAAACAGACAGACAACAAAATTATACAAATTTTAAGCAGTAGTCAGTTGCACCTTTTTATTCCTGAATTATGTGTCTTTTTCCTTTTGCTCATTAGAAAGTTTTGTACGTGATAGTGTTGTACTGGATGTATGGAGCAGTTCTCATCTTGGTGGCAGACATATCTCTATTTCCTTCACTACATCATCAGCATTGTGATCTCGCCGACTGTGACATCACCGGCAACTGACTTTGCAGCTACTGAGTGGTTGTTCCTAAGCAGCAGTGATTCCACAGTCAGGGAGATCACAATGCTGAAAACATGAGGGGCCGGGGCAAAGCTAGTTATGTCAGCTGCCAGGCAGAGTGCTGTTCCACACATCACACCCACTAACATTACATAAATAATCATCTAATTTGCCTAAGGGAAAAGAAAAAGTACCTTTGATATAAAAAGTAATGGTTGATTGCTTTCAAAAGCTAGTATTAGTTTTAGGCAGTACTCAGCTCTTTAATAAAGTGTTGTACATTTGTGCTTGCTGTTACACTCATGGGACCCGATTCACAAAGCCCTGAAAATGACGCAAGGTGCCTGCACCAAACATAAATGGTGCAAGTGGCACCTTGCATCATAAACTGCCCCCTGAGCTATTCACAAAGGCAGCCTGCATCAATTGCAGGCTGCCTGCCCTAAACAGGGACTGTGCCCCCTGAGTGCCTAAGAATGGGCTGTGACATGGCACTAGCCAGCATGTGGCAGACACAAGCTGCCACATCCCCAATTGTGGAATTCACAGAACTCTCCCAGAGTGAGAAATTCTGAGTACCCTTATACCAGTCAGGGCTGTTCTAAGGGTACCTAGAAAATGTTCCTGTGGGAGAGATGCTGGGTTGCAATTGTGCTGCAGGTCCCCCCTCCCTAATCCCCGACGTGCCCCAGATATACAATATTTCAGAATCCCCACTGGTAATGTAGTGCCCCCCCACCCCAATCCTGGATGTCCCCACTAGTATGACAAATGACACATCCCACGGTGGTGGTCCAGTGGCCCCCACCCCCCACCCTAGTGGTAGTGCCCCACCACCTTTCTCCCCACATCCTGAGACAGAGCTGGAGACTGGCACAGCCCTCCTCACACCCCCGTGGACACTCTTTGACTGAACTGTCACTGAGCGGACTGTAAAGTATACTCGCTCATTGATTAGAGTAAGGGAAGAAGGCAAGGCAGTTAGGGGAGCAAAGGCATAGACAGAGGAAAGAAATGCCAAAGGGGTCACTAAGGGGGACAAGACTTTCTTTAGTTACATAAATAAGAAGAGGAAAGCATGAGATTAAAAGGGTTTGTGGGTAACTGTACATAAGAGGACCAGCAAAAAAGCAGACATCCTGAACAAGTGCTCCTGCTTACTCTTCACAGTGGAGGGAAGGTGATGGACCAGCACAGAGTAGCAGGAATAGGCGAAGGAGGTAGACATAAATCCATTTTCAGAAGAAAGAGTCTGGAAGGGACTTGCAGCTTTGAAGGTGGACAAAGCTATGGGATTTGATGGGATACATCCAAGGGTTTTAAAGGAACTCAGTGAGGTGCTGGCTGCCCCACTGACAGCTTTGTTCAGCAGCTCACTGGAAACATGCATGGTTCTAGAGGACTGCAGAAGAGCTGACATGGTGCCTCTACATAAGAACAGCAGCATGGAGGAGGCTAGCAAATACAGTCCAGTCAGTCTTACATCAGTAATGGGGAAATTAAAGGAAACCCTTCTAAATGAAAAACTGGTTAAGTATCTTGAATTGAGTGGGCTGCAACACCACCGGCAGCATTGATTTACATGGGAAGGAGGTTACGCCAAATGAATCTGATGAATTTCTTGGACTGGGTGACCAGGGTAATAGATCGGGGGATGGCAGTGGATGTGGCCTATCTGGAATGCAGCAAGGCCTTTGACAGTGTGCCACACAGGAAGCTGATAAAGAAAGTGAGCAGCCTGGTGGTAGGATCCAATATGCTGAATTTGGTTAGAACTGGTTATTGTATGGGAGACAGAGGGTGTTGGTAAACTGCACTCACTTGAATGACGGATGCATGACCAGTGGGGTGCGTCAGGGATCAGTGCCAGGAACAGTCCTCTTCAATGTCTTTATAAGTGACACTGCTGAGAAACTGGACGGAAGATATGCCTTTTTGCTGATGATACCAAAATTGGATCGACATTTAGGAAGGGGTGGAGAGAATGAGCAGTGATCTAGGGAAACTAGAGGAGTAGCATAAAGCACGGCAGTTGGAGTGCAGCGCCAAAAAGTGCAAGATCATGCACCTAAGACATAGGAACCCAGGCACTGAGTATAGGAAGTGGTAGTGAGGGGGGTGCAATTTACACAAAATGGAAAGGGACCGTGGGGTTATCATATCTAATAACATCAAGGTGGGAGTGCAGTGCGACAAAGCAGTGGGTAGGGCTAGTGAGATACTGGGGTGCATAAGGAGGAGTGTTCAGAAAAGTGGCTGTGTTTTATTTTCTTCTGTATTAATTGTGATATTTGAATAGTTTGTACTTTAAATTAGTACTGTGAGTTACAACTTTTTAAATTAGTACTGGGAGTTACAACTGTTAATTGGGCTGTGATATTGTAACTGTTGGTGACTTGTGCTGGTTGTGGGAGCATTTGATGGCTGTGTTAAATACTGAAAAGCCACTGGGGGTTGGGCTTGAAGGCTATGAGGAAGGAGCTTGTGGAGATACAAACTGCCTGTATGAACTAACTCTTAAAGTTAATAGTCAGTTGGTAAAAGTTCAGACATACGGGGTATAGGTGGGTGGAGATACAAAGGTTTACCAAGCCGACAGGGCCTCTTGCAATGATTGTTATGATATGATATGAAAGCTAGCCTTGTTATGCGCTGTCATATTTGAATTTGTACTAAGGTGGTAATGTATTACCAAGCTACAAATCTCGCATTCTTAGGACTGTTATAAGTATTTAGGGTTCATAAGAGCTGTAATATGCTGAGGAGATTGTACTAATTTGTTACTGAGTAAAGGCTATCGAATGAAGACTGGGGGTTAAAGAAGGACTGATACCAGACTAGTAATAGAGCATAGAAGTATGAGAGTAAGGACTGGGGGACAGGTGTGGGGATATACTTAAGCCAAATGCAAATAATGGGGAGTAGCTGTGAAGGGCTGCAAGGGGGGGGGGCATGTGGGGCAGTGGAAGGGAACAGAAATGGATAAGGGTGGGTGGAAGTTGCAGAATAGAGGGTGGAATAATGGGAGCCATGGAGGGAGGGTGGCAGGCACAGGATAGTGAGTTGCAATGGATGTGGGGCGGCTGTTTGGATGAATTTATTATGGAAATTGGGAAGCTGTCCAATTTGCTATAGGCTAAGGAAATTGGAGGATGAAGGAATGGGGATATGGAGGGAACTAAGGAGAGTGAGGGAAGGGGGAGATGAGGCATGAGTGACCCCACTAAGGAGGGGCAGGGAGATGCACAGAGGGAACTGCAGAGCTAAAGATAGGGATATAAGGAGGATGGGGAAGGTGAGCAGAGGTGCAGTAGAAGAAGGGAGGGATCAGGGAAGGAGGCGATGGGGCCCATTGCAGGGTTATCAAGCAATAGGTTTGCAGTGCTGGCAGAGGAAGGGGAAGTGGAGGTATCAGAGCTATGAGAGAGGGGGAGAGGGGTAGGGAAGGTCCAAGAGGCAGGAATTACAATGGGAAAGAGAGATGGGAGAGGTAAGGTAGAGGAGGATGGAGAGGCGCTAACAGGAGGGGAGGTAACAGTGGGGAATGATGAAAGGAGCACAAAAAGTACAGATGAGGAATGTAAGGAGGGAGACAATGGGGTTCCTAGGGGAGTGGACAGGGATCACAGTGAAAGGAGGTGGTCAGGACCAGAATGATAAGGGGACTGTTGGTGCTGGGGAACTCCATACTGAAGTGGATTAGATGGGGAGGAAGGAGGGGAAGGCACAGACATATCTGGGTTGAGGCAATTCTGGGGTTGACCACAGACAGGGCAGGGCAGGCATTTCTCAAGTATGAAAGCAGAAAGAGGAGGAAACCACACGTGGTGGTGCACATGGGAACAAACGACTTAGCCGGGGAAACAATGGATGTGGCAAAGGGGAAGTTCGAGGAAATGGGTAGGCAGTGTGAGGAGATGGGAGTGTCGGTGGCATTCTTAGAGGTGCTACTGGTACCATGCACAAGTACAGGGAGAAAAAAAAGAATAGAGGAGTTCAAAGGGTGGCTGAAGGATTGGTGTTGAACCAGGAAATACAAACTGGTGTCAGACTGGGGCAGGACCTAGGACAACAGCAACCTATATGCAGGGGACAGGTTTGAGGAAGGAGAGGAAGAGCTTACTCAAACAGGGAATGGAAGGGTATATTTCAACAATGGAGGATTTAAACTAGGAAGGGGTGGTGAGGGGACCGTTGTTAGAAACAATGTCTGGAAAGGGGAGCATAGGGTGCTCAACCTCCTGGTTAGAGGTGAAGGCAGTGAGGAGGGGGCAGAGAGAGTACCAAAGGGGGGGAGAGAAATGGCAAGGTTGGGGAGACAACATGCTGGAAGGTGGTCTCACTGAATGCAAGAAGCCTAAGGTACAGAACTGCAAAGTTACAGGCTGTCTTGGGGGTATAATTGGTACACATAGTAGCCATCACAAAAACATGGGCCACCCAGTACCAGGACTGGGATATGATGATTCCAGGGTACAGGCTATTCAGAAAGGATAGGGTCAAGGGGAATGGGGTGGTGGTGATCTATGTGAGGGACGAGATTAAGTGTGTATGGGAGGAAGGGGAGGAAGGGGAGGACTGAAGCACTGTGGATGCAGTTCCAGGATGTGAGGAATAGGACACTGAGGATGTGGGTAGTGTACATGCCACCATCACAGGTTTGTGACCTGGACCAGAAACTGGCAGATCAAATTGAAGGATAAGCAGGAAAGGAAGCATGGTGGTGGTGGGGGGGGGTGGGATTTCAACCTACCAGGGGTGGATTGGAGCACACCTGCCACCATGAGTGCAGGAGAGGGGGTCCTGTTGGAAGCTTTTCAGGACAGCTTCTTGACACAGCTGGTACAGGTGCCGACATGGCTGGAAAGGACTTTGGACCTTGTACTGGATAATGGAGAAACTGTAAGGAACCTAGAAGTGGGGGAACCGCTCACTGGTAATGACCACTACCCTGTGCGGTTCACGCTAAACATGGGGAGGGACACAGGGGGAATGGGTACAAGGGTGGTTGAGTTTGGGGGGAGGACTTAAGGATGATGGGGAAATTCTGAGCATGCATCTGTCAGACATCTAACAACACATGGATTCAGATCAGAAATGGAATATAATAGGGGGGGGGCTGGCGGAGACAACAGAGACCTGTACTAGGAAAAAAAAACAAGATGGGCAGGGCAAAGAAACCCAGCTGGCTGTCACTGGAGGTCAGGGAAAGGGTGAAAGCCAAGAGGGTGACATTTCAGAAGTATAGGAAAATGGGGAAGGGAGAAGATAAAGATGTATACAGGGAAAAGACTAGGGAGGTCACCAGACTGGTCGGGGGGGGGGGGGAGCATTGAGAAAACTGATACTGGCACAGGGGATCAAAAGAGGAGAAAAAGACTTCTTTTGTTACATAGGTAAGAAAAGAAGAAACAAAGACCAGCTTGTGAGAATCAAGAAAGATGGGTGGTGGGTGGAGAAAGGGGCAGAGCAGGCAGAGGCACTGAACGAGTACTTCAGCTCTGTGTTCACGCATGAGAAGGGGGGCAAATATCTCAGGCAAGTGAGGAGTAGATAAGGGAGGAGAAGATGACGGATGTAGGGATTACAGAGGGCAGGGTGCTGGAGGGGTTGAGGGCATTAGAACACCAAAGTGCCTGGGCCAGATGGCATTCACCCTAGAGTGCTGAGGGAGCTGGCAGAGGTCCTTGCAGGGCTGCTGGCAGACCTGTTCAATACCTCCCTGGACACAGGATGTGTACCACGGGACTGGAGGATGGCCCATGTGGTGCCCATCCATAAAAGTGGGCCAAAGGATGAACCAGAGAACTAAAGGCCAGTGAGTTTCACCTCTATCATGGACAAACTCATGGAGACCATCCTAAAGGAGTGGTATGTGAGCTTCTTGGACACAAACGGTATCCAGGATGACCAGCAACACGAGTTTGTCATGGGCAGATAATGCCAGACAAACCTGGTAGAGTTCTATGACCGGGTGACATGGGAACTGGACAAGGGCAACGCTGTGGACGTCCTGTACTTGGACTTCAGTAAGGCCTTTGATTCACTGCTGCATGGAAGATTGGGGGGGAAGCTGGAGTATGGAGTAGCTGTTGCTAGCCTTGCTTGTAGAGCAGAAAGCAGTTAACTAAAAGAAGCTACATTTTCTTATTAATTTAACACTTATATCTCAGCAAGAGTCAGTGTATGTTGAGATTAAATAGACAGATACTTTATTAGAAGTAGAAGAGGTCTTATTTAGGGTTAAAAAAGAAAGAAAAGAAAGAAAGTCAGTATGTGTTCTGTGCTGGGAAGGGTACTGTATCAGCTGACTTTGCTAAACCAGTAGGAGGAGAGAGAGCTTACTTGGGGGTGTGGCGTAGACATTATAAAAGCAGGTGACTGAAATTACAACTTCCTGTTGCTAGCCTTTTTTCTTACTAACTACCCTCCATCCCACCCCTCAACCCACCCACCCTAAGCCAGTTCTACTTTTATAGCCACTGGATTTGACTGTCAACAGGAACTTACTGTTTGGCAGTAGGAAGGGAAGGATCATAGAGAAACATTGGTTTTGTCAACTCTAAAGGAAAAGTAGCTCACCCCCAAAGCTGCTAGTGTTCTGACATTGAGCAAGGAAGAAGGATGCTACTGAAGAAGATAGGAAGTTGCTGTCCCAGAACAGGAAGGGTGAGAGTTGTAAGGAGAGGTGAGAGTAAGCATACAGAGAAACAGGAGAGGGGACACAAAATAAGACATGAGAGGAGTGGTGCAGTGCAACGGCTGAGGGGCGGCAGTGTTCTGGGAGACATTCTGGAGGCTGCGATGCTGCCCTATTTGCAGGCACCTCTCTGGCCTGAGAGAGGAGGTTGCCCATCTCCAGGCTGACCTGGCTAGGATTCGTGAAACCTCCTCCCCCACCAAGGGACCACCAGGCCAATGCCACTACCTCAGAGGTTGCCAAGAAACAGGAGGGGCTGGACCAGAGTGGGCTCAGGAAGGGAGAGGGTGGTGGAACAGAGTTACATCCCTCCAGCTGTACATCTCCTCAATTCATTAGCTCTTCTGTTGGATAGTGGTTCCTCTATGGAGGCACCTGCAGTGGAGACCAAGGAGGATGCTGGCGACCTTCACAAAGGAGACCCACAGGAGGGTGGCGTGGGACCCCACATGGGAAGGAAACAACTCCTGGTGGAGGACTCAATCATTAGGGGGTAGAAATGGGGGAGGAAGGGGAGAGAAACGTAAGGTGCCTTCCTGGTGCCACGGCTTGGAGGAACAGGAAGCGAATCCTAGGATTGTGGAGAGGAGCCGCATGAGGGAGGAGCTGGATGTCATTGTCCACCCAGGGACAAATGACCTGGCTAGGAATGGGATCAGAGCAGTGCAAGAGGAGTTTGTAGAGTCGGGGAGGGCCTTAGACAAGTAGCAGCATATGGTAACATCTCGGAGTGCTGTCTGTCTATGGCAAGAGGTGATGCTAGGGCACTCCTCACCAGGGAATTCAATGAGTGGTTGAAGAACTGGTGTGGAGCTCAGGGTTTTGGCTTCATTGGGGACTGGGGAGCCACCTGGAGGGATGCAGACCTATACTGGTGCGATGGTCTGCATCTGTCCAGGGGGGATCCAGGATCCCAGGTGAGAGGTTTAAATGCTTCATTGGCAAGCATTTAAACTAGCCAAGGGGGGAGGCACTGAAAAGGAGCAGGGAAATCCCAGCATCCCCCCATAAAACATGGTAATTAGTGAGGTAAACACCAAGGTAGAGAAGTTATTAGGGAGCAAGACAGAGGTAAATGTAAGAAAAGGCAAAGGCAGTAAGGACAGGAATGGGGCTAAAATGGGTAAGGCTATCAAAAAGTGGAGGGTGATGAGTACCAATGCCCATACTCTGTGTAACAAGCTCCCAGAACTAGTGGCCTTGATGGAAGAGGGTTGCCTGGATATTGTGGCAGTCACAGAAACATGGTATACAGAGAACCATGACTGGGATGTCAACATACCAGGATAAACAATCTACTGGAGGGGCAGGGAGGGTAAAAGAGGAGGAGGAATAGCTGTCTATGTAAAGGAAGTGATCAAAGCAACAGAACTAAAGAGTAAACAGGGAGCAGATGAGGCACACTGGGTCACCTTGGAGACAGGAAATGGCACCACAATCTGCATGGGGGTTGTATACAGACCCCCATCTCAGGGGGAGGGAATGGACAAGGAAATGATAGAAGGCTTCCTAGAATGGCAGAAAAAGGGGAGATATTGTTGATGGGGGACCTGAATATGCCAGATGTTAACCGGAGCACCTTTGCTGCAGGCACATCCAAGAGCAGAGTCATTCTTGATGCCCTACAGTGGGCATGCCTCAGACAGTTAGTATTGGAACCCACTTGGGAGGGAGCAATCTTAGACCTGGTACTCTCAAACAGGGACAGAGAAAGAATCTCAGATTTAAAAGTGGGTAGCCAACTGGGAACAAGCGGCCACCAAACAGTGTGGTTCTCAATAAACACAGCCATTCAATCAAGCCATACAAAAGCAAGAGTATTTAGGAGGGCTGACTTTGGGAAAATGAGAGAGTGCTTTAGAAAAGCACTAGCAAAAAGGCAAGAAGGAGGCGTGGAGGAACAATGGGGAGTAATCAAAACAGCCATCACAGAGGCAACAAGCCTTTGTGTAAAGCAAATCAATAAAACACAATGAAGGAAAAAAACACTATGGTTCTCAAAAGAGGTGGCAGGGATGGTTAAGAAGAAAAGGATAGCATTCAGGAAATATAAGGAAACACAGAAGAAGCAGGACAGAGAATTTGATCAATTAAAGCAGAAAGAGGCAGGGAAGGCAGTCAGAATAGCAAAGGCACAAACTGAGGAAAACATAGCCAACTCGGTTAAGAAGGGGAATAAAATGTTTTATAGGTAAATTAGGAGCAAAGAAAGACCAAGGGAGGGATACAGAGATTTAATAAAGGGAAGGGAATGTGGGCAGAGGGTGACAATGAAAAAGTAGGGATACTGAATGAATATTTCTGCTCAGTATTCACAATGGAAGAGGAGGGCGAGGTACCTAAACCAAACAAGGAAGACACTCTGAATAGGGGTGGTCGATACCAGTCCATTCACAGAAGAAAGGGTTTTGAAAGAACTCTTGAAACTGAGGGTGGACAAAGCAATGGGACCTGATGGGATTCACCCAAGAATTCTAAAAGGACTAAGAGTAGAACTAGTAACACAACTGACTACTCTCTTTAACAAATCATGGGAGGATGTGGTGGTACCTGAGGACTGGAGGAGGGCAAATGTGATTCCACTTCACAAAAGTGGGAGCAGGACAGAGGCAGGAAACTACAGACAAGTTAGTTTGACTTCAGTGGTAGGGAAAATTATGGAATCACTTCTGAAAGAAAGAATTGTTGAGTACCTAGAGGCCAGTGGGGCACAGGGCCCAAGGCAGCATGGTTTCATAGATACATACATACATAGATACATAGACAGTGTCGGCAGATAAGGGCCTATGGTCCACCCAGTCTGCCCATTTGAGCTTGTAAGTTCAGTTTGTTTTCCTAGAAGTCTGTTGCCCCTTACCCCTGACCTCCAGAATTCCTTTATGTCTATCCCATGCATTCTTAAATCCCGTGATTGTTTCAGCCCCCACCACTTCCTCTGGCAGGGTGTTCCACTTGTCCACCACCCGTTCTGTGAAGAAATTCTTTCTTATGTTTCCTCTGAATCGTCCTCCCTCCAACTTCATCCCATGCCCTCTAGTCCTGGAACATCTTTTTCGCTTAAAAATAGTGTTTTCCTGCACCCTGTTCCTCCCTGTAAGATACTTGTATGTCTCTATCATATTCCCTCTCTCCCTCCTCTCCTCCAGGGAGTACATGTTCAGTTCCTTCAACCTGTCTTCATAGGACTTCACAGCAGGAAGGTCATGTCAGACGAACCTAATAGATTTATTTGACTGGGTGACCAAAGTAGTAGACCAGGGAGGGGCTGTGGATATGGCCTACCAAGATTTTAGCAAGGCATTTGACACAGTCTCACAAAGAAGATTAATATATAAGTTAGCCAGCCTTGGAG
This sequence comes from Neoceratodus forsteri, assembly GCA_016271365.2. NCBI lineage: Eukaryota > Metazoa > Chordata > Ceratodontiformes > Ceratodontidae > Neoceratodus > Neoceratodus forsteri. Next base: position 887,943,833 of record CM057458.1, read on the forward strand.
TGTTTCCCAAGGTGGTAGCCTGGATAAAAAACTGGCTTGACAACAGGACGCAAAGGGTAATAGTAAACAGAGTCCACAGTGAAGAAAGGAAGGTAACTAGCGGGGTCCTGCAGGATTCGGTACTGGAACAGGTCCTCTTTAATGTCTTTATAAGTGACTTTGGAGAGCATCTGGAAGGAAAGGTATGTCTATTTGCAGATGACACAAAGATCTGCAACAGGGTTGATACAAAAGGTGGGGTGAAAAGAATGAAAAGGGACTTGGCAAGGTTGGAGGAATGGTCAAATATGTGGCAGCTCAGATTCAACATAAAGAAGTGCAAGGTAATGCATCTGGGAAACAAAAACCCAGGGGAAGAGTACACAGTGGGGGTGAGTTAATAACAACAACAAAAATCAAAAGAGACCTAGGAGTAATTATATCAGATAACCTAAAGGTGGGCAAGGAATGTGAGTAGAAAGTAAGGAGGACTGGTGGGATACTGGGATGCATAGGAAGAGGCATCAACAGTAGAAAACAGGATGTTGTTATCCCTCTGTACAGACAGTTAGTGAGACCCCATCTGAAGTACTGTGTGCAATTCAGGAGACCCCATCTCCACAAAGATATAGACAGAGTGGAGGCTGTTCAGAGGAGGACAACTAAAATGGTGCAGGGTCTACACCAGAAGACATATGAGGACAGACTAAAGTAGCTTAATATTTTTACCCTTGAGGAAAAGAGGGAGAGGGGGGACATGATAAAAACTTTCAAGTATCTTAAGGGAATTAACAAAGTGCAAGAGAGTAGTATCTTTCAGAAGAAGAGATGTGCAAGAACAAGGGGCACAATCTGAATATAAAGGGAGGACAGCTCAGAGGTAATGTTAGAAAGTATTTTTTCAAAGAGAGGGTTGTGGATGCATGGAAAAGCCTTCCTGAGGAGGTTGTGGAGTCAGGAACAGTGGTAGAATTCAAGAATGTATGGGACAGGCATAAGGCAATTCTAGTGGGGGGTAGGTGGAAGTAAGCTGTTGATTAACTAGAATATGCAGCTTATCCATCAGGTAGGGAAATGGGCAGACTAGGTGGGCCAAGTGGTTCTTATCTGACGTCAGATTCTATGTTTCTATCATGACAGGCTAGACTGTGTTGTGGGTGCTCCAAACTCCAGGAAATATGCATTTGGAGTTTATCAAGGAATGTAAACAGATCTGTTTTGGGGTGGTAACACCAGTATATCGGGCAGTCTGTTTTTCACTTTTTTAAAGAAAAAAAGAGTCAGAATCAAACTACCAGCTACATTAGCAATCTTTACAGAATTTTGGCACTCATCAATTAATCGATCAAGCAATCACGTTTTTATTTCTATAGCACAATTCACAGAGTATCAAAGCACTTTGACAGATAAATTAAAATCAGATAAAAACTCCTAAATAAATACAATATAGTATCAACACATAACTTCATACAGATACCGAGAATGCAAGATTAAAAAGATGTGTTTTTAATGCTGACTTGAAGCTCTCCACAGTCAGGGACTCCCTTATCTGATGAGATAGAGCATTCCACAGGGTCAGGGCCACAAATGTAAATGCACGGGCCCCAGAGGTCTTCAAACAGACCCTGGGAACCTCCAGCAATCCCTCGTCGGTGGAGAGGATTAGGCGGAGGGGGCAGTAGGGACGGAGAAGCTCTTATAGGTAGCATGGTCCCTGTCTGTGTCAGGCTTTATAGGTCAGCAAGCTGACCTTGAAGGTGATCCACCACTGAATAGGCAGCCATTGCAGGCTGCACAGCACAGGCGTGACATGGCTAGATTGTGAAAGACCAGTCAACAGCCTGGCTACCGCATTCTGCACCAGCTACAAGAGGTGAATATTAGTCTCAGGTATCCCTAGGTACAGGGAGTTGTAGTAGTCAAGGTGAGTGGTCACAAACGAGTGGACCAATGTTGGAAGATCATCAGGTGGAACCTGGTGCTTAATCCGGGTGATAGTCCTCAAATGATAAAACAAGGTCTTGATGATGGACGACACCTGAGATTTAAGTGTCAATCCATCATCAAGAATAACGCCCAGATTTTGCACCCATTCAGAGGCCATCAGCTGACTGCCTCCAAGTCTAAGCCTGGATGGCTGCCCTGCCAAAAGCCCCTCTACCTAATGACCTAGGTCTACCACCAAAACCTCAGTCTTGTCCAGATTCAACCACAACCAGTTGGAACTCATCCAGTCCTGGATCTCCGAGAGACAGTTGTTAAATAGAGAGATGGCACCCTCATGTTCGGGCACAAAGGACATGTATAGCTGAGTCTCATCTGCATAGCAGTGAAAACTCACCCAATACTGCCTTACAAGGTCTCCCAATGGCAGCATGTACACCATAAACAACATGGGTGATAGACTAGATCCCTGCGGTACCCCACAAGGTAGGGAGAAGGTGCCAGAGGAATAAATCCCTAACATCACACTCTGAAACCTGCCCACAAGGAAAGACTGAACCATCTGAGGACTGTACCAGACAGTCCACAGATCAACCGTAGGTGCTCTAACAACACACCATGGTTCATGGTGTCAAATGCTGCAGAGAGATCAAGAAATACCAAGGTGCCACAGCTCTTCTGATCTCTCGTTATCAGGAGATCATTGAGCTCCCAAACTAGGGCCATCTCAGTATGTTGTCTCTTCTGAAATCCTTACTGAAGAAGATCGTAGATATTGTGGATGGTAAGATGATCATCCAGCTGCTGCGTGACCACCTTCTCAATAGCCTTGCCCACAAAGGGAAGGTTAGAGACAGACCTGTAGTTAATGAGACAGTCTTGATCCAAAGAGGGTTTCTTAAGGAGGGGTTTAATAACTGCCTCCTTCAGGGTGTCTGAAACACACCTGTCTCTAAGGAACCTCCAGACACTCCCAGCTAGATCAAGACGACCCTAATAAAACCGACGAGAGCGACATTGGGGCCGGTTCCAAACTACAGCAGGTCGGCCACATGCTGTGGATGACCCACACAATATCCTCACTCTCCAGCTGGTCAAAGTCATACCAGGCAAACTGAGGTTCTGTAACCACCCACCGATTACTGCCGCCCCCATTGGAATGGGTTGTATGGATCGCAGACCTGATGTCAATAGCCTTGTCCGCAAAGAATCAAGCAAACTTGTCACACTTCTCTTGTGAAAATGCTCTCTGAGGCTGCAGACAGACTGGATTACAGTCTGTCCACTGTTATGAAGAGCTGAGCTGGTCAATTCTGTGAGTCAGCGATCTCCCTGGACAGGAACGCTGCCTTCTTATGGAAGATGGCTGATTGATAGACCTTATAATGGGCCATCAATCTAAGCCTATTGGCATCTAGGCCCAATTTCCGCCAACACCATTCCATCCTTCATCCAACTCTCCTCAACTCCCTCAAAGTCCCATCAAACCAAAGGGACTGAGGGTGAAGAGTGAGAGGACAAACACGGACAGGAGCTATGGAATCCAGAGCCTCAGTCATGGCCTTATTATAGGCCAATAACAGATTATCTGGATCTAAGCTTTCACTCAGAAGACCAGATGGGTCCAATGTTGCCATCAGACCATCTGGGGTCAAACGCCTTAGATGGCAGTATCGGACCATCTCCATAGGAGCAGGCCTATAAGGGTGAGCCTGGAAATTGAACCTGATAGTGTGATGGTCAGACCATCTGACTGGCTCCACCACCAGGTCAGAGGTCTCCATACCCAGTAGGAAGACCAGGTCCAATTATAAAATGTGTGTTTTAAACTAGGGACACTTTGAGTCCTACAGGGGTTGACAGTGTCCCTTTAAAGATGGCAGTGCAATATTTACAGCTACCACAAATAAATGTACCCATAGGTTTGGCTGGTAACCAGGTACCCACTCTCTCCCTTACTTGGTGTATAGGTTGGTAACTATGTGTAACCATCTCCTTGATGTTCCTACCCCTCCTATACTCCATACAAGGTGGATTGGTCATAACTTCTTTCAGGTGAGGATCTAGGCCCAAAAGTGACCAACGTTTCCTAATGATACCCTCCACAGCACCAGACTGTGTACAAAAGTACTAACAAAATGTATTCTGTTAGTGTTAGTTTCCCGATCTTTGGGAATCATAACCTCCTCTCTACTCAAGTTGGATACTTCTCTCATGGCTTCCTCCACCAACCTAGATTGGTAACCCCCTCCACAAATCTGGAACACATATCCTGGCTATTTGCTCGAAAATCTTGTCAGTGCTGCAGTTCCTCTGCACTCTTAATAACTGAGCTCTGGGAATGTTATTAATCATATGCCTCAGATGACAACTGGGGGTGTTTAAGAGGGAATTCCTGTCAGTAGTTTTACGAAAAAGGGATGATTGTAATCCATCATTAATATCCCTTTTGATCTCCAGATCCAAAAGGTAATCATATTATGATTACTCTGCACACCGCATTTGAGATTGGAGTTGCTGTTTTCCAAATAGTCAACAAACTCTCTCAGTTCATCCCCAGTGCCCTTCCCGATCATAAAAATGTCATCAATATAATAGCACCACAGGTCAATCCTATGGTAGAAAGGATTGACCTGTGTGTCATAGACCACTGATGTCTCCAAGAGACCCAAATAAAGGTTAGCATAATTCGGTGCAAATGTAGCACCCATTGCCATACCTTTCACCTGAAGATAGAATTCACCCTGAAATAGAAATGCATTTTTTGTCAAAACCACTTCTGCACAACCCAAAGCAAACTGTTTCTTATGCACATCCAGGGTGTTATCTAGATCAAGCCAGTGACTGAGTGTCTGTAACCCCTGTGAGTGAGGGATATTGGTATATAATGTACTAATGTCCATAGAAACCAGAAGGCAATCAGGTTCCAACCATATTTTTTTTAGGATTCCCGGGATATCAGTTGTATCTTTTACATGTGAGCGTAGACCAGGTACATAATGTTTAATATGGGAGTCTAAAAACTGGGATAGTGGCTCTGTAACTTACCCATCTAGACATGACCTCCTGCAGAGTATGGAAGCTCTGGACCTGTTGCAAGTTGTTACTTCAGCAACCCACTTGCATGGTCACACATTCGACCTGGTGTTTACTCTGTGTCTTGAAGTTGATGACCCCAAGATTGATCCAGTCATTTGGTCGGATTATAGCACCGTGAGGGTCATGTTTGGGGCACTCCCTGAGGGTCCATCCTCTGTGGAGATGGTCCAGTATAGCCCTTTATGGGTATTGTCCCCAAATGGACAACAGGCAGTGCTGAATCTATCTAGCGTGAAGTCTGTGTGTATGATAGGGCTGGAGGAGGCAGTGGCAGCCTATAATAGGACCATCACTGTGGCCTTCGACTTGATCGCACCTGTCTGTGTCTGACCCTTATCTACTCACTGGAGGCCCCCTTGGTTTGATGGGTAACTTAGTGAGTTAAAGATAAAGGGTTGGATGTTGGAGCAGCACTGGAGGAGATCTGGATTGATGGAGGACAAATTGGTCTTGAGGTCACACTACGGTGACTATCAGGAGGCAATCTCACAAAATAAGGCAGATTTTTTTGTCAAGGGAGATTGCTGCAGCAAGGAACTGACCAGCTCAGCTCTTCCACATGTTGGACAGGCTATTATATCCAGCCTGTCTCTGGGTGGGAGGAGCAGGTTCAAGCTCTCTTCTTTGCTGACAAAGTGCTCTGTACAAGAGCTGAGATCTCTTCCAGTGTTACTCAGAGAGCTTGTGAGGCTTAACCAGAGACATGTTGTGGGACCCTTCTTGTATTGGCTGAGTTCAATCCAGTTGTAGTGGATAAGGTGCCTGAGATAGTCTTGAGGCTGTGACCAACATATTATGATCTTGACCCAGGCCCAATCCGACTTTTGCTTGGATGTGTGGACCTGATAGGATCGCTGGTTGCTGAGATTGTTCAGATTTCCTTGGGGAGTGGGGTCTTTCCTATGGCACTGAAAAAGACCTTGGTTAGAACCCTATTGAAGAAACCATCAATGGACCCAGAGTGTCTCAACAACTACAGACTGGTCTCAAACCTCTCATTTTTAGGGAAGGTTTTAGAGAAAGTGGTGGCCATCCAGCTTGAGACTCATCATGCCTCCTCTGCCACTTATGAAAGCTTCCAGTCTGGGTTTAGATCTGGGCACAGCACGGAGACCACCCTGGTGGAAGTGCTAAATGATCGTCTAATGGTGAGATATAGGAGAGAACATTCCATTTTAGTTCTCCTGGATCTCTTGGTGGCATTTGACATCATGGACCATGAAGTGCTGCTGGACCACCTGCGGAACTGGTATGGATTAACTGGTAATGTCATCAACTGGTTTAGGTCCTACCTTATGGGTAGAATGCAAAGGATGATGATAGGGTTTCCCTCATCTAACCTGAGGCCAAAACACTGTGGAGTGCCACAGGGGTCAGTCCTATCACCCTTGTTGTTCACAGTGTACATGCTGCCACTGGGAGACATTATCAAGTGGTATGGGCTGAGTTTTCATTGCTATGCAGATGATACCCAGTTGTATCTGTCCTGTGATCTGAAAACCTGATGTTGGCTTCGGTGTTGAACACCTGCCTGGAGGAGATCCAGAACTGGAAGACTCAAAATTGGCTACAACTTAACCCAGACAAGATGGAGGTACTGGTGGTGGATCCAGGCCATTGATACGATGGAGGGGGAGTTGGAGATTCCCCTGGTTTAATACTGGGAGGAGTTCCCCTGGCCCCCCTCTGTTCGGGCTAAGGATATGGGCATTGTCCTCAATGATGGCTTGATGCTTGATGCACAGGTGTTAGCCATCATCAAAAGCAGTTTTTGCCATGTGAGAAACATTGCTCAGATCCAGGTCCTGTTACCAGTTGAGGACCTGACCACTCTGGTGCATGCCTTTGTCACATCCAGGCTGAAATACTGCAATCCTCTGTACCTGGGGCTGTCTGGAGGCAACCTCCATTGTCTGCAGCTGGTGCGGAATGCAGTGGCTAGGCTGTTGACTGGTGCTTTAAGATCTGACCATATTACACCTGTCCTCTGTGAACTGCACTGGCTACCAGCAAGGTGGAAGATTGCCTTCTAGGTTGGATTACTGACCTATAAAGCCCTGCATGGGGGGCAGCCTACCTGCAAGACCTCCTGGTCCCTTATCACCCATCTTGGGCTCTCCATTCCTCTTAGGGTTGCCTCCTTGTGGTTCCCAGGGCTTGGCTGTGGCATTCTGGGGACCATGCTTTCTGAGTTGCCACACCGACCCTGTGGAACTCATTGCCAAGACATGTAAAGGAGGCACCCTAAGTGGAAACCTTCACAAAAGGGCTGAAAATGCTTTTATTTAATCAAGTGTATGACCTACATAACCTGCTATGAGTTGAATGTCATAAATATGAACTGACTGTTGTTTTATTTTAGTTAATGATAACTAGAATGATTTTGTATTGATCTCTGCATTATGTATTCAGAATGTGTATGGACTGTTTTAAATTTTGTTAAGCACTCTGAGCCTCCAGGAAGGGGTGCTATATAAAGTTTCTATCTATCTATCTATCTATCTATCTATCTATCTATCTATCTCTATCTATCTATCTATCTATCTATCTATATCTGGATATGGAATTGTAGTGAATTTAAACTCTTTTCAAGTCAATGACATTGTCAGCGGAATAAATTGGAAGTCCATAGTCTACTAATGGCAGGAGTAGGGAATGAGCCAATACTTTCTAACAGTGAGTTGGCAATTGTTTAACCTATAAAGCTGACCATGATGAATGTGCACTGACTTAACCAGAGTGGAAATATGTTCATTAAAATGGAGAGTTTGGTCTACAGTAAAACTGAGATACTTGAAACTGTGCACTCTCTTTACAAAGCTGCCACTCAAATCTTTAATTAAATCAGATGGGAGTAAAGTCTTTAAAATGACACTGTCAACCTTGTTTTGCATCATCTTATTTTTAGTTAAAAACACACATTTTATGATTGCTTATCTTCTCTATAATTCATTGATGTTGCTGATTGTTATATCTGCTCCATTCTTAGTAAAAGACAAATGCATGCTAATAGTATAGTTATACCCAACCTTATTTGTTTTTTTTTAATCCTTGATTTACTCGTGTTGCATACTTCCTGAAGATTAGGAACATGCCCAGACAGTGCAGTCACTCAGGATGTAATAGTCTCATTTCCTCCCTTTGCATAATGAGCAGCTAGACTCCATTGGGAGGGTTCCCAAGTCCAGGAAAGATGCAGTGGGATTTGATCAAGGCATCTAAACACACGTTTTTGTGTGGTAACACCAGTATGGTGGGCAGTCTGTTTTTCACTTTTTTAAAGGAAAAAGTAGTCCGAATCAAACTACCGGCTACAGCAACAGTCTCTGTAGAATGTGAACAAGCATAACATGCCTTTTTTAAACTAGGGCCACTTTAAGGGCTAAGAGGGTTGACAGTGTCCCTTTAAATTTTGTTTTGTTCCAAAGTACCTACAGTTGATTTTAACAACACTAAACAGAACATAATTTTGTAACAACCATTTTTGTATCAGTTCAAAGTCAAGCTGAAAATATTTGCTTATGACACTGAAATTTGATACCCTTCTGTACAGAGCAATATCATCTGTTTATGTTATAATATAGGACTCAAAGCTATGCAATATATCAGCTAGATCATTCAAAAATAAAATTAAAAATAAACAAAATGGGCTCTAAGATTCATCCTGGGGTACTCTGCTGGTAATTTTGATAAGTGGAGAAGAAACGGAATGAAAAAAAAAAAGACTGAGATCTGTCAGGCAAGTAGTTCTGGAACCAGGGTAAAGCAGGTGAAGATAGACCAAGGGCTTGAAGCATGGTAAGCAGGCAACTGTGGTGCACCAAATCAAATGCTTTGAAGAGTGAACCAATAGCATTCCTGTTCTCCAAGGCGCGCTGTGGAGATCATTAGTGACTTCAAGCACAGCTGTGAGCATGCTGTGATCATCTCAAATGTCATCTGAGAGGGTGTTAATGACTGGTACCAGGTCATAATGTTGTAGACTAAGCCGTGCATGAAGAACCGCTCTGACAGTAGTGCGTACGGGTTTAGAGCGACATGGGAATATCAGCAATATGAAAGTATCGCTACCCCCTGACTCTCTTCATGGAAGAAGAAGTGGGATGTAACCACTACCGGTTGGGTGTTTGGTTGAGCTGCTCCAGTGATGGAGTGGCAAGAGCACAGTACCCTGCAGTGGGTGAGTTTGGAGGATCATGGTTTGATTTCCTGCTAGGGAATCTTTTTATGTTATTATTTTTTGTGTGCTGAGGACAAGTGATGATAGGGATTTTCTTCTTGCCCCTGTGTCCTCACCCCCTCAGAGTTGATTATAATAGTTCTGGGGTGAGTGGGAGTGAAGCCCCCTCCCACAGAACAAAATGAAAACCTTTCGGGTGTGCAGCAATCATGTTGCGGTTGACATTATATGCCGCCTCTGTGTCTCCGCATGATGTTGTTCATGCGCAGGCTTGTCATGGCATTATGACCTCATGCCTTAATGACTTGGTAATATCCAAAAACTCCTACTGGTCAAAAAAATACTCTCAAGAACATTGGACAGTGGAGCAAATAAAAATATTGACTTATGATTTTTTTTTTGCCAGGATGCGCTATCTGAATTTAAAAACAGGGAGAATGGTTGTCTGCTTCCACAACTTTGGGATCTTGCAAGTAACTAATGAATGGGTATACAAAACATTCAAAGAATGGGCCAGTACATCCATTAAAAAAAAGAAAAAATAAAGTTTGAGATCAATATTGTCCAATCTCATTCTAGTTTTTAAGTTGATATTCATGAAGTATTTTAAAGTTACATCTACACTTAGTGATCTAAATTTAAAATTAGCAGCAGCAACACCACAGTTGGCATCTAGCTGCTTAAGATCTGAATGATATCAACCAACAGAGCAAGTTTTCTGGGTCCACAAAAAATGGATTTGAGCTCTGTGGCAATTTTATTTAGATCTGTTAAATTACCTTGTTAAGTAGTTAGAAGCAGTATTGCTGTATAACTGGTCTTTCCCATAAGATTGTTTAATATTTGTCTATGTATCTGTTGACCGTCTGAGCATTGAAATTGGGAGTTTAAGTAATCCTTCATTTTTGTCTTTCTATGTTTTACAAGTGTTCCTTAGTTGTTGTTTTTTACGTATTCAGCCAATGTTGAATTTGTTCATTGTTTCCTAGAAGCTTTCCAGGCCCTTTCTCTCATCTGCATCATTTGTATCAGACAAGGGTTGATCACTTCCTGACTTCTATTTTTAATGCTCAAACAACAGATGGGGCAAAAGGATTACTGTACAAACCATGTTAAATTCCTGTATAATATAATCCGTCAAATCCGCTGAGTACATGGCATGCAAGAATGACCAGTTGATTTGTGAAATAGCATTAAAGAAGTCACTGATGTTCAGACTGCAAATGATTCTGGAGGTTACATGGAAAGCAGAGGAAAGGAATGAAGCCTACGAGCACTCCAATAGCAAATAACCAGAGAATGGTCACTTAAGCTATCAGATAAAGAATAGGCTTGGTGGATATGATCTGGTCTAGAAGCGACTATCCAGTATATTAAGGACTCTTTGCCAGCCTTGTAATTTAGGCTGGTAACTGAGGAAATCACTTGCTTAAGGTTCAAGTTCTCGAGGAGGTCTCTACATCTTAAGTTTGCCTTATCATTCAAATTAATATTGGTATCACCCTGGAGAAGGATTTCTTTCATGACATGTTTGGCTTGCTTAAACTCAGACATTAGAGCAGGACCACCATCAGAATAACCCAGAGGAATGTAAAATATAGCTAATGATTAGTGCTTTTCATCCCCCAAATATAACACAGCAGAATGACAATCACAGGATGAGTAAAATTATTAATGAAATCATTACTTCCCTAGAAAAACAAGTCTTAAAGTAGAGTAATACCACACTCCCATATTTTCTTAGTTTATCTTGTCTTAAAAATCAATAGTTTGGAATCTCAGTTTCTAAAATGGCTATTGTGTTTGATAACCATGTCTCACTGTGCCAGATCAAAAGCATTCCCTAACACCCATGTTCTAAGATCATCTAACTTTGGCTGCAAACTTCTAATGTTTACATGAACAATGGACAAAGCATAATTGGGGTCACAGTGTTTGCATCATGTTCATTTAAGAAAGGACCAGGACTGGTTGATTGTTTTTAAGATGAGTTGAGACTCAGTGGGCACTAATGACACAGTGGGAAACCCAGGTTAATTTGTATTCAGAAGCCTTGATACACTTGAAAATTGCTGGCAAAAAATTAAAAAGGGAGTTGGAAGTAGCAACTAATGATGGTGATATGGCAACTGATCACAATGAAGAATTAAAGAGTAATGTTTCTAAATTGGAAAAACTTTTGTTCCAAGAAATGAACACTGCCTATAATATTACCACATTAGAGACTTATTTAGAAAAATAATTAATTCCACGAAGCCTTCAAGTTTTAAAAGTCTCATCTAGCAGTATTGATATGTTTGAATCTAAGAATGAATGGGGAGAAGCAGCTAAAATTTGCTTAAAGTTATTTGTGCAGTTAATTATTGATGCCGATATTAACAAACATGAGCTTGTCAACATGGACATTGAAACCATTAAGGATACACTAAACCAACTCGTGGATAAGCCACTTTTTAAAGAACTGGATACAGCACTTAAATCTAAAATGGAAAATTGTGAAAATAAGTTGGTACAACATAAACAGAACAAGTTGATGCAAGATCAGGAAAATTATAACAATAGACATATTTTTAGCTGGCCATGAGAAGAACAGCAAAGGAGTCGGAGAAGAGGCAGGTCCAGATCTCGAAGGAGGAACTCTGGTCAAAAACATAACAGGAATCAGACTCCTCATTCAGTTTCCTTTAGGGATGATAATGTTGAAAGTCATGCTGATAACAATTCATCTGAGAACAGTGAATATTTGGATCACAAGCGAGTTTTTTTAGGCAAAAGACAAAATGAAAAAGGAAACCAAGTGTCACGAGAAAATCAAGTGTCACAAAAAAAAAAAAAGGAAGGACACTAGAGGCAAGGGAAAACAAAATAAACTTCAGGTGTTCAGAAAGAAAAAGAATGATGAAAAGTTTCAGGTAATAAATATCTCAAGTAGATCTTTGAATGTGCTGCAGTCTCAAGTTATGGAAAGGGGACTGACTATTTTACCGACTACATCTGTAAACCCATTTGAGATTAATGTCAACATGTTTAAGTTTTTACTGGGAAAATTAAACTAAGGGACTTTTACATGAATGAAGACCAATATGTGGAACAAGACACTAGCATTGGAGTATCTGATTTTCATGAGGGAAATTCTCAGGGAAGCATAGCCCTTTCATGAGAGAGATTCTAAGGGAAGTATAACCCTTGAAACTTTAAATGCTTTATTTATTGAAATTCATGGTAGTAGAGCTGGCCCAGTAGTGTGGAGGGCTGAGATGTTGTGCCTTACCTCCTGCCACACTGGTGACCTGTGTTCGGTGATGAGCATGGGTCACTGGGGGTCAGCCATGGAGAGGGCTGGATGAGGATGGAGTGGCCACCAGGCAGATCTCTTCTCCTGGACTGGGGATGTTGATTCTCCCAGCCCTTGACTACCACCATGTGGAGGCGTGGTGGTGGTGCAGGCATTGGAGAGGGGCTAGGCACTAAGCCAGAGGTGGGTGGAGTGGAGTCGTCTTGGGCCATGATGTGTGTTCACGGCTCTACATGCATGCCTGACCTTGTCTGGGACTCCACAAAATATGGAGGGAAAATCTGTGGAAAACTTTGGGGGTTTGGGTTAATGACCCCCCCCAGCTGGTGCCAATGGCTCACCCTGGGGGTTCAGAGGACTGAGGAGTCAGAAGACTTGGGATGGCTGCAGTGCAAAAAGGAGTTGGCTAGTCCAGCCGTCCAGCCTGCCAAAGAAGCATAAAATGAAAGGATGGAAATTCATGGTAATAATGATTGTGAGATTACCCTCACTTTGTTTGATGAAAGGTTAAGTGACAGTGATGGTAATATATGTGTTTCATCTGAGACAATGGATGCAAACAAAGTGTGGAATCAGAGAAAGAGATTGTTTAACCAAAGTCCATTTTTGTCCCAAAACCAATAATCTCAGTATTCTTATGTTTGAAAAACTGTAACAAGGGAGGTTAAAGTTTTGCAAATGAGGGGTAAAAAATCTAGGCAATCTGAGCATGCAACACCAGACAGCTGTGAAACACATTCAGAAATGGGATGATGTGGTGATGAAACCTACTGACAAGGGTGGCAACATTGTGCTTATGGATAAAATTAAAATATACTGAAATGCTTAGCAGTATTTTATGTGACAGTCAGAGGTATAGAAAGTTACTTGGAAGTTAAATTCACAAATTTAAACTTGATTTGCACGAATTGTTGACATGCTAAATTAATGGGAGAAATCACAGAAAAAAGAGTTTGAATATCTCTGGACCAACATTCCTGTTATGACTGTGTTGTATGCTCTACCAAAGATCCACTAACATTTTGTGCATCCTCCTGGGCATCCCATTGTCTCTGGGGTAGGATCTCTGACTGATGAGTTATCATCTTTGTTGATTTTTTTCTTAAAAGAGAAGTTTATAAGGCTGGCCCAGTGGCCCTGTCGGTTGAGGGGCCGGACTCCACACCTTGCACCATGCTGGCAACAGGGGTTTGGGAGTGGACCTGGGCTGCCAGGGTTGGCAAGGGAGAGGGTGGATTGAGCATCCCAGGACTGCTCTGCTCCTACTGGGGTGGGCTTGGGGAGCATGTTGTGCTGGACTGGCCCCTGGTTATGATCAGGGGCAGCACAGTGGCAGTGCCAAGTGGGGTGGAGCGTGGCAAGACATCTGCGTAAGAGTGAAGTACATCATTGCTCTGCTGGCTCTGTGAAAAACATGGTGGAAAAAGACTGGGTGCAACCGTGGCAGCTTGATGACCACGCTCACTGCCAGCTTGGAGTACTGTTGCAGAATCATGTTGGGGGATCCAGTCCAGCCCGATATGGACAAGTAAGGGGAGACCCTCCAGCAGGCTGGAGCTGCTGCGCCAGATCCCCATCATGTGAGTGAGCCTGCTGCTCTCTGGGTCAGTGGGGGGGTGGTGGCTGGATGCCCCTGCTGGTAGCACCGCAGAGATGCAGAAAAATAGGGGTGATAAAAATAAAAGGGAAGTCTGTAAAATGCAATCCTTCCTCAGAGACACTGATGATCTGCTTCTTAAATTGCAAGCTTTTGTATGGCAGCATAATTGTATGTGGATTAATCTTGATATTGAACAATTTTATTCTTCAATTAAACACAGTAATGGCTTGAATACAAGCAGGTATTTTTTGAACAGAAGTAGTAATCCAAATCCAGCTAGATTTATCATTGCGAGTATTTACTTCATTTTAACACATAACATTTTTGAATTTGATTCTGATTTTTATACTCAGATACTGGTGATGGCCATGGGTATGTGCATGGCTCCATCCTACACCAATTTGACACTGGGATTATGAGAAATTGAGAGTATTTTATTTCATAGACCCTGTTCATGGATCACGTTATCATGTGGTATCACTTTATTGATGACATCTGCATCTGGGATGATGGTTAAGAATGGATTTCTTTTTTCATTAACTGGTTAAATCAATACCCTTTAGGTTTGAAAATGATGTTTCAGTCACATTCAGTCCTAATATCCTTTACCTGTACATATCACTTCATTTCTTTGGAACCTCCCTTTATTGTTGTACCTTATTCAAATCCTGTTTTATTTTGTTGTCTGTTGCAATGTTTGACATGGAACCTTTATAAAAGAACCTTTGGTTCAAAGGTAATGTAATCTGAGAACTTAAAAAATAAATAAAAAAATGTTATTTCTTTTCTTGATATTATTTTGGAAGGTAAAGCACAACAACCTGTGATTACTAAATCTTTTAGGAAATCAATGGCATGCAACTCTTATCTCTATTTTGACAGTGCTTTGAAAAAATCTATTCCTTTTAGTTAAATGTTGAGACTAAGGAGGAATTGTATCAGTAAGAATGATTTTTTAAAGCAATAGGACAATGTAATAGATTTGAGAGTGGGGATACGATTTATAGCTGTTACAAGAAACAAAATTAAGGGCAGCGGAAAAGGAGAGATGGAGTAATTCCCCATCACCACCTGCTGCTCCCTGTCAGAGAAACAGGACTCAAACCAGATGATGACAGTGCCAGTGAGTCCACAATACTCTTGAAGGTGATCAAGAAGCACAATGTGATCCACAGTATCAAAAGTTGATGAGAGTTCTAGAAGAACAAGAATTGACCTATCCACTCTATCTCTAGCCCTGAGGAGATCATTATGCACCTTAATTAATGCTGTTTTGGTGCTATGCCTGACCCTGAAACCTGACTGTAATGAGTCATAGATACCAAAGGACACGAGGTGTTCTTCAAGCTGTTGCACCACTACTTTCTCGACAACCTTGCCTAAAAATGGCAGGTTGAAGTATGGTTGGTAATTCGCCAGGATGTCATCTTCAAGAGAGGTCTCACCAGAGCCTCTTTCAAGACATCCAGAAAGATTCCCTCTGACACTGAACACTGGACAATCCCAACAAACACTGGGCCAATGGTCCTGACACATCTCATCAAGAATCAAGTCGGGGCCAGGTCCAGTTCACAATAAGTGTGCTTAAGCTTTGGGATCACCTCAGTGATCTCAGCCACCTACACTGGTTTAAACTCATCGCAGACTTATAGAGTACTTCTGCTCATTCTAGGTTGATCACTGTAGGCAAAACTTGCCTCACTGATGGAATCCCCACCTGGATGGAGGACACCCTGTCAGAGAAAAACAGCAAATTCTTCACACAAAGTGGTGGAAAAAGCTTTTTTCATCTGTAGACAGAGAGCATGAAGAAGTCTGTCCACAGTCCAAAATAGCTGAGATGGTCTGTTTTTCCCTGTGGCAATCTCCCTGGACAGGAACTCTGCCTTCTTATAGTTGATTGCTCCTTGGTACCCATGGCAATGAGCACGCAAGGCCAGTTTATCCTCCTCTGACCGGGTCTTCTGCCAGCAACACTCCAACTTCTGACCTTTGATCTTTATCCCCTGGAAACCCCCATCAAACCAGGTGGATCTCAAGTGAAAAGATCTGGATCATATACAGACCAGTGCAATAGTATCAAAACTGGTTGTGGATCACCTTATTATAGGTGGCCACTGCTTTACCCGCACCAGCCACACATGCAGCATCTACTGTAGATAGGTCAGTTACCACCAGCAGTCCCTCTGGAAACAGTCCCCTTAACTCATTGTCTCCTAGCAGATGCCTGTAGTCATCAGTAAAATACACTGGTGTGTCCAGAAGACACCTACAGAAGTAGGCTACTGACTTCCTGTGTGCCCTGGCAATGTCTGGAGACATCACTTATATATTTTAATATATAATATAACAGAATATAATATATATTGGACTGCATAGCACCGTTGGAAAGGTAATTTTGTGCTGAACAACTTTGCCACTGATATTCTGTGTATATCATGTATACTTTAGGAGTTATTTGTATTTGTTTATGGTATGGTGTGTATGGCTTATGCTGCCTGTTTTAGTGAAAAAAATATTTATTTGGCTGTTTCAACCAGCATAGAAAGAAAATTAAATTACATAGTATTCTTTGCATACCACCATTGGAAAGGTAATTTTGTGCTGAATAACTTTGCCACTCATACTTTGTGTCTAGCACTTACGGTTCTTGAGCTATTAGGATTTGTTTGTGGCATACTGGCTATAGCTTGAATTTGCTTAGAAAGGCCCAGAATTTACTATTAACAGTATACAGAAGACAAGTGGTGCAGCTTCTGAGAGCTTCTGTGGCAGCAATGAGTTAAAGAGCGATAGCTAACTATCTCAACAGGAGAGAACTTTCAGGGGGAGGCCTGAACAGGAACTTCACTGTGCAATGATCAGACCAAAAGACCTGATCAGTCTTAAGGCTAGTTACCTCAAGCCCCAGTGAGAACACCATGTCAAACATGTGGCCGTGGTGATGGGTCATAGAAGTAATGACTTGTGCTAGGCCCAGTGATAACATCAACTGGAGGAGGTCATAACCAAATTGCGTGGATTCATCATTGATCCAAGCATTGAAGTCCCCAGAATTAAACATTTGGGGGACTCCAACACCTCATCAATGAGGAAGTCTGTGACCTCCTGCAGGAAATCTCCTCCCGACCCCGGAGGACAGTAAATGAGGAGAATCCTGCAACTTGCACCTAGACCATTATGCTTACGTCAATGGTCAGGGAAGTGGTGAAGACCAAGCAAAAGGCCTTCCCCAGGTACAAACAGAGCCAGTAGGAGGAAGAATGGGGTAAATAATTATGGAGAAATAAGGAGGCAAAGAGGGTGGTTAGGGAAGTAACAGCAGACACAGAGCTATACATCACTGAGGGTGTCAAGGGTGGAAAAAAATGTTTCTTATGATCAATTGGAGAAAAAAAG
This sequence comes from Neoceratodus forsteri, assembly GCA_016271365.2. Classification (NCBI taxonomy): domain Eukaryota; kingdom Metazoa; phylum Chordata; order Ceratodontiformes; family Ceratodontidae; genus Neoceratodus; species Neoceratodus forsteri. Next base: position 887,961,329 of record CM057458.1, read on the forward strand.
GAAAGGAAGGGGAATCATTAGGCTCTCAGAGGGGGGTAGGGTGATAGAAGAGTAGATGCAGAACACTGTCTTCATTAGTGATTGCTTTTGCTCTGTCTTCATCAAGGAGGACAGTGGGCCTTTGCTGGAGAATATCATCAAAGCCACCACAAAGGGGGTCCTAGAGATGAGAGAGCCAGTGTTTATGAGTGAAAGGGTCTGGAAACAGCTAGTAATAGTAGATTTTATTTATTTATGGCATCCTTCTTCAGAAGCCCATGGTGCCAGTACAGAACAGGGAGTACAAATAGCAACCGTTATCATAAAACAATCCTAATTTAAATAAAAAACAAATAAATAACAATATCTTCATATCAAAATAACTCTACAATTTTCAAATAATATTGCACATAACTACACATGAAACATTAGTATTGCTAGGGACTTAGTTATCAAAAGGCTGAGAAAATAAGGTTTGAAGGCTTCTTTTAAAGAACTCCACTGAGGGGGCCTCCTTTAAGGCCCATAGATGGGAATTCCATAACATCAGGGCAGGCACTTCAAAAGCACAGTCCCCAGAAGTTTTCAGTCTCACTCTGGAGACTACAAGGAGACCCTCCACAGCAGAGTGAAGCGGGTGAATGGCCATGTAGGGATGCAAGAGGTCACACAGGTAACCCGTGCCCAGCTTGTGTTGGACGTTATAATTTAAAAAAACAACTTTACAGGAGATACTCCACCCCACTGGTAGCCAGAGCAGTTCATGCAGTGCTGGAGAAATGTGGTCTGACCTAGAAGGGCTGATTAACATCCTAGCAGCTGCAATCTGCACCAGCTGCGGGTGCCACAAGCTAGCAACCCTAAAGATAGATAAGGCCCCAGGACCAGATATGATACATCCAAGGGTGCTCAGGGAATTGGCTTAGAACTGGCTGAACTCCTGGCAGGAATGTTCAATAGCTTACTACACATGAGGGTAGTTATGGAGGACTAGAGGGTGCTGCATGTAGCTCTTTTCCTTGGAAGGGAAACAAGAAACAAGCAGGGAACTATAGATCTGCCAGTCTTAGCTCTGTTAAAGGGAAACTGATGGAATCATTGGTCAAAGAGGACCACTTGGACTATCTGGAGAGCAATGGTCTCCAGGATAGTACACAGCATGGCTTCATGGCAGGAAGGTCTTATCAGACCAGTCTGATGCATTTCTTTGATTGAGTGACGAGGGCATTGGGTAGGGGACATGAAGTGTATATACTTTACTTCAGCTTGACCAAGGCTTTTTGCTTGGTGCTTTACAGATGTTTGCTGAAGAAGATGGAGGATCTGGGCATGATTAGGGACATAGTAAGATGGGTAGGTAACTAGCTAAAGAGGGCACAGCAGAGGGTGGGGATTAATGGGCTCAAATCAGAAGAGAGGGAGGTCATGAGTGGGCTACCACAGGGATCAGTCCTGGGCCTGGTTCTCTTCAATATGTTCATCAGTGACATTGGAGAAGGAATCCAGAGGCCATGTCTCTTCTCAGTTGACACTAAGCTCTGGGAGAGGGTGAATAGTGACAAGGGAATTAGGGAAATGCAGAGTGACCTGCAAAGGCTAGAGAGGTGATCTAAGGTTTGGTAGTTAAAATTCAACACCAAGAAGTGTAAGATGATGCACCTAGAGAGCAAATACCCCCAGGACAAAGTATGTGTTGTGTGGGGTAAGACTTAGCACTGTGGCTGAGGAATAGAACTGAGGTGTTATCATCAGTGACACCCTCAAACAGTCAAGCCAGTGCAACAAGGCCTGTAGCAAGGCACATAGGATGCTGGGTTGTATTGGGAGGGATATTGACAGCCGAAGTAAAGGGGTAATACTACCCCTTTACATATCACTGATGAGACCACACCTGAAATATTGTGCCCAGTTCTGGAGTCCTCACCTTAGGAAAGATAAGGACATGCTGGCAACGGTGCAACAAAGGGTGACAAAGATGATTCAGGGCCAGTAAAGCAGGTCTTATGAGAAACAACTCAAGGTTCCGAATATGTACATGTTGGATAGCAGAAGGGAGAAGGGAGATATGATAGAGACCTTCAAGTTCCTGAAAAGAATAAACAAGGTGAACTGTGGAGAATTATTTAGCATGAGTAAGAGTTCAAGGTCATGTGGGCAGGAGTGGAAACTGACAGGAGGGAGGTTCTGGAATAAAATGAGGAAGTATTATTTTACAGAAAGGATGGTGAAAGTGTGGACCAGTTTACCAGCTGAGGTGATGGATGCTAAAAACATTAATGGTTTCCAGCATGGTTGAGAAAGAGTGAAGGGTACTGTGGTTACTTGGGGTAACAGAAACAGGGAGGGAAATAGGGGGGTGGATGTGGAGGGCTAGGAACCTGTATATATAATATGTGCCTGGGTTAGAAAGGGAACCATGGGCAGATTGGTCTGGCCATTGGTCTATTTCTGGCTGTTGTTGTCTATGTTTCTTGTCCCCCCATATAATCAGAAAAGAATTCTACATTTGGCAGAGATCTGGAATAACCGAACAACTGGTCTAGCATGGTATCAAGTGATCATTACTTTAGTCCAAGTTCCCAGTCTTAGCCAGCAGTAGTGTTGCTGGATATGTTTGGTGCAGGGTCTCAGAGGTGTGCATTAACGATTAGGCTCCAGGCATCATTTAGGGTTGCTTGCAATTTACATTTCCCACTTTGTCCAGTGGATTCTGGGATCCATTCCTAGCTGGGAAACTCCTTTTCTGGCACAGTGAAGGACTCCTCTGCTGGTGGAAAAAGGAAACACTCCATTGTGTGAGAAGGCCCCCCCACTTCATCCAAGCTGTGGAACAACTTCGGGCCTGCTTTGGTATGGGCTCAGATCTGAGCAGGTGCAATGAGATGGGCTCTGATGCCGTTTTCCTTAAGCTGTTTTAAAATGGGTAGGACTTTTTTTGCCTCTTTTACATTGTGTCAGATATAAAGTTAGGATCAAAATATAAGCAAGTGTCACCGAACACAATGTTCATTTTGGTTTTGTAGTTAACACGCTGCAACTCCACTTTTACCAGTTCCTGGCAAGGATTTAGATGCAATCATAAACTCTTCCTCTAATTCAGGTTCTGTGGTCCAATCAGGAGAGCTGCCAGCTGCCAAGGAAGACATGCAGCTGCATTATGATCTCAATATTCTCAGACTCTGGGAGTCCTCCAACATGTATTCTTTTACATGATGCCTCCCTGGCATGTCATGAAGTCAGGTAAACTTTGCTTCTATTTTAAGGTCTTTGGAGGTAGGATTGCTCCAGATTGTAGGGGGTTAATCCCAGATCCCACATATGCAACTGTTGCATGAGTGGTGATGTTACTGAAAGTCCTGCATATTCTTTTTGATGTCTTGGTTTGTAATGATAAACCAACATTTGATTCTCTGAAGTTTCTGTGGACAACACATGTACAACATCATTCACACAGTGATATTACTCAGTAATGTAGAGGCTAACACATAGCATATTGTACACATACATTATATAGGAAATATTGCATTGACTAACTGGAAAGAACCTGTTTATTTACAGAAGAATGTTTGCCATTAATTCTGCCTAGCAATAAGTGGTGTCATGCAGCAGAGTCATGTGATCAATGACATTGAGGGACACACTCTTCTGTAAATAAATAGCTTATTTTCAGTTAGCCAATTGAATGTTTTGTTTATACCACATATATCACTATGTTGTTAGGTGTCAAAACATACATATAATTATAATGGTGCAGTAGCACCACTATTGTTAGGATTGAGCAGGTTGTTTAATGTTAAACACCTAATTTTGCTCTTTCATAGCTTTGCCACTGTTTAATGGAATTTCACAAAAAATTGCACATGTGGTCTATGGCAAGATCTTGCTGTTTGTCAAGTTTCATTCTGGTCAGATGTGCGGGTTCCAAGATCTCGATAGTGAATTTTTAGGAAAAATCTGTTTTTTTTCACTGCCTTGCACCCAGATGGTTTGGAACTTTGGTCTTAAATTATCAGGGTAGAAAGGGCTCACCCCAGCATGGTGCCTTTCATTGGTTTGAAGAAAAAAATACTGATCTGTTTCCATGTTATAAGGATTTTAAATTTCATTTCTGAGCATGCTCAGTAGAGTCTTTTGGATAAATGTTTGATACAAAAGAAGAATTCGGCCATATGAAAGAGGGTTTCTCTTTCATGAAGGAGTAATCCTCTTTTGCAAGAGAAAAATTTTCTTTTGTATTGCAGCCATTTTGTTTCTTTTTCCTTTTTTTTTGTAATAAAAACCCATAAAACTGATGCCCTGCAGAGACACCAAGGCATGAATCTAGCTAAACGGGATCCATTTAGCTAGATTCCTTGCACTTAGGTTAAAAAATGACCCCCAAATGTGTTTTTGGAGCATTTAAAATATCTTCTTTTTTGAGATGATTTTCTTCTTTTGTGTGGCTCACGAGAGAAGAAAAGGGCCATAAGAAAGAAGAATTTGGACTTAGTTTTTTTTACGTTCTTCTTTACTTTTTGTTCATATTCTTCTTTCTTGTTATTTTAAATGTATCTTTATTCCAGAGTTTTACATAGAGAGTTCTGGTGACATCACATGGTAATTCAATTTACAGTAAATAATAGGCTGGAAAGATGTTCTTCCCTTTTTAGATATTAATCAGGGGTTACATATCCCAACTACTATAGATATATAATTTCTAGATCACTTAAATTCCTCCCAGTGGAAATCCCAGGTCAAGGTGCATCATTATTTCTCCCCTATGGAATCAAATCTGGTTTATGTCCGGATACCCATAACCACCATTTGGTCCAAAAAGATATACATCTCTGAATTTTTAGGCTAATATGAGCCTTCAAGAGCTCCATTCTATAAATTTGGTATGTTACGTCTTCCCATTCATGAATTGTCTGTGGAGCCATTTCCTAGTAACAGTTTTATGTGCTGCAAGGAGCAATATAGCCAGCAAAAACCTGGGGTTACCTTTCCCAATCCCAATAGGAAAATCAAAAATAAAAGCACATTCAGGAGTCATTGCTGATGGGTGATCTGAATATGCCAGATGTTAACTGGAGTGCAGTTGCAGCAGCCACTTCAAAGAGTGGGGTTATTCTAGATGCCCTACAGGGGGCATGCCTTAGACAACTAGTATTGGAGCCCACTCAAGAGGGAGCAATCTTAGACCTAGTTCTCTCAAATGGAGATGGAGAGATGATCACAGATGTAGAAGTGGGTAGCCATCTGGGAACTAGCTGACCATCAAACAGTATGGTTCACAATAAACACAACAATAGAGTGTTTAAGTACAAAGGCAAAAGTACTGGACTTAGGAGGGCTGACTTTGCCAAATGGGTGAGTGCCTAAGGAATGCACTAGCAAATGGGCAGGAAGGAGGGTGAAGAACAATGAGGAATAATAAAACTGCCATCAAAGAGGTAACAAGCCTTTGTGGGAAGCAAATAAACAAACAAAATGATGTAAGAAACCACTATGGTTCTCAAAGGAAGTGGCAGTGAAGGTTCAAGAGAAAAAGAAAGCATTCAGGAAGTACAAGGAATCACAGAAGGAGCAGGACAGAGAACTGTACCAGTTAAAGCAAAAGGAAGCTGGGAAGGCAGTCAGAACAGCAAAGGCCAAAACTGAGGAAAAGATAGCCAACTCAGTTAAGAAGGGGATAAAACCTTTTATAGGTATATCAGGTAGTAAGGAAAGGACCAAGGAGGATAGTGAGGCTTAATAAAGGGGAGGAGGGTGGGCAGAGGGTGACTGTGGAAGAGCAGAGATACTAAGCAAATATTTTTGCTCAGTATTTACAAATGAAGAAGGGGAGGTGCCTAAAAAAACAGTAGAAACACTCTGGATACAGAAGTTGATACCAGCCCATTTACAGAAGAAAGGGTTATGAAAGAACTCTTAAAACTGAAGGTGGACAAAGCAATGGGGGCCTGATGGGATTCATCCAGAATTCTAAAAGAACTAAGGTTAGAACTAGTGACACCACTGACTACCCTCTTTAACAAATCATGGGAGGATGGGGTGGTGCCCGAGGACTGGAGGAGGGCAGATGTGATTCCCCTTCACAAAAGTGGGAGCAAGGCAGAAGCAGGAAACTACAAACCTGTTAATTTAACCTCAGTGATAGGGAAAATGATGGAATCACTTCTGAAGGAAAGAATTGTCGAGTATCTAGAGGCCAGAGGGGTACAGGACCCGAGGCAGCATGGATTCACAGTGGGAAGGTCATGCCAGATGAATCTGATAGATTTCTTTGACTATGTGACCAAAGTAGTAGATCAGGGAGGGGCTGTGAACATGGCCTACCTAGACTTTAGCAAGGCATTTGACACAGTCCCACACAAAAGATTAATATACAAGTTAGCCAGCCTGGGAGTGAGTCCCAAGATAACAGCCTGGGTAAAGAATTGGCTGGAGAATAGGACACAGAGAGTAATAGTAAATGAAGTCCACTCTGAAGAAAGAGTGGTTACTAGTGGGGTACTGCAGGGTTCAGTATTAGGACTGGTCCTCTTCAATGTCTTTATAAGTGACATTGCAGAGGGACTGGAAGGAAAAGTATGTCTATTTGCAGATGACATAAAGATCTGCAACAGAGTTGATGCACAAGGTGGGGTGGAAAGGATGAGAAGGGACTTGGCAAGGTTAGAGGAATGGTCAAATGTATGGCAGCTTAGATTCAATGCTAAGAAGAGCAAGGTAATGCACCTGGGAAACAAAAACCCAGGGGAAGAGTACACAATGGGGGGTGAGATACTATCAACAACAAAAATGGAGAGACCTGGGGGTAGTCATATCAGATGACCTAAAGGTGGGCAAGCAATGTGAGAGGGCAGCAAGGAGGGCTGGGGGGATACTGGGAGGCATAGGGAAAGGCATCACCAGTAGAAAACAGGAAGTTATTATGCCTCTGTACAGACAGCTGGTGAGACCCCATCTGGAGTACTGCATGCAGTTCTGGAGACCCAATCTCCATAAAGACATAGACAGGATGGAGAGCAGTCCAGGAGGGCAACTAAAATGGTGCAGGATCTGCACGGAAGACATATGAAGAGAGACTAAGGAGCTTAATATGTATAGCCTCGAGGAAAGGAGGGGCATGATAGAAACTTTCAAGTACCTCAAGGGAATCAACAAAAGTCCAAGAGGGTAGCATCTTTCAAAAAAGAGGTGTGCAGAACAAGGGGCTCAATTTGAAGATGGGGGGGGGGGCAGCTCAGAGCTAATTTAAGGAAGTATTTTTTTACAGAGAGGGTTGTGGATGCATGGAACGGACTTCCAGAGGAGGTTGTGGAGTCAAAAACAGTGGTGGAATTCAAGCATGCATGGGACAGTCATAAGGTAATTCTAGGGGTTGGGGGTAGGAAGAAGTAGGCTGCTGGTTAACTAGGATCTGCAGCTTATCCAGTAGGTAGGGAAATGGGCAGATTGGGTGGGCCAAGCGGTCCTTATCTGCCATCAAATTCTATGTTTCTATGTAGTCACCATTTCTGTAAAACAGTTCCCTCAACGCTCCTCCCACCTCCCTCCAGAATGTTTCTAGGGTTGCACAACTCCAAAATACGTGGGTATGGTTAGCAGAGGATTCCCTACATCCTCTCCAACATTCTGATCCAATCTGAGCATCAAACTTTCCCACTATTTGTGGTGTTTTAAAGAATCTTATCAAACACTTGCAACCAAATTCTCTCCATATCAATGACCTAGTAGTTCTATAAATAGTTGAGTACATCTGTTCCCACCTCCCTTCTTCTATGTTAATGCCCAACTCTACTCTTCCTACCACCACTGTTGTGAGCATAGTGTAGTCTCTTTCTGATTTTTGTTTAGGGCCTGATAAGCCCTTGAAATTACATGGTCAGGGACGGCTATCTCTATTGCTTTAATTATAATTCCTGTTGATGGGTGTACCCCTTCCCCCACATGATACCTACTAAATTCCTACAGTAATTTCATGCCTGGAGAAATCTATAAAAATCTTGTTTCCTCAAGTGGTATTTGTTTTCCAAAGTCTGAAATTGACAGAAGGTTCCCTATTTGTACAACTGGTAAAATCTGGTAAGTCTGAGGTGTTGCCACCATTTAAAGGTGCAGTCTAACCAGGCTGGATTGAAGCTGGGGTCTTCAGAGATTATTTGTAGAAGGTTTAGTATAGGGTCTTTAGCTTTTTTAATTATTGTTCTCCAGAGTCACAAAATCTGTCTAGTTTGTTTAAATCTAGCCTCTCTTTCTAATTTCTCAGTCTCTACTGCTTGGTTCCCCTGTTCTATCTCTTTCCAATGTGGGTCCGCCCCTTCATCTAGCCAATGTAGCATATGCGACACTACCGCCACCTGCGCATATTTTTCTAGATTTGGCAAAGTGAGTCCCTCCTTATTCTTAGATAGTTGTAGGGTCTTATACTTTATCCTTGGCTTTTTACCATGCCATATGAAGCTAGCAATCATATTATTCCATTTTTTAAAGTCCTTCTTTGGTGGGAAGACAGGGAGAGTCTGGAAAAGGTATAGATACCGTGGAAGAATGTTCATTTTTATAACATCAATTCTTTGATTCAAAGAAAGAAGTAAAGGGTCCCATCTCTGGAAGTTCTCTCTAATAGTATGAACTAATAGGATGTAATTAGCATCACATATATTTTGAGTTTAATTTGTGAGATTAATCCCTAAGTATCTACATTTATTCCTTTTTCATCTCAATGAAAACCTAGTCTGGATCTTTGCACTAGGTTGATAATTAGTCAGTACCTCCATCTTACTTGCATTTAATTTGTATCCTGGAAGAGATTCAAGATCTCTTGAAAGAGAGAACAACTCTGGCAGGCAAGTTTCTGGGTTCATTAAATATATTAGTAAGTCATCTGCAAAAAAGTCAGTTTTAGGTATAGTGGCTAAGGGACTTATTCCTGTGATTTGTGAATTTTCCCTGATGGCTTGGGTGAAGGGTTCTGCGTACAGTAAAAAAGGTAAGGGGATAGGGGGCAACCCTGGTGAGTACCTCTGTTTAAAAGAAAATGGGCTGAGTGTGAACCGTTCACTTTTATCATGGCCTGTGGGGATGTATATAGACGTTGGATTATATTTAAAAAGGGAGTCAGAAAATTAAATTTCTCCATAGTATATCTCATAAATCTCCATGAGACCTTATCAAATTCCTTCTGGGCATCCATGCTCAGAAGGATAGATGTTTTTTTTCCATTTGCACCAGTTCCAAAAGAAACACCGTCCATTTAATATTATCAGCTGTTTGTCATTTTATTATAAAGCCTGCTTGGTATTTGTTAATGATATGTGGCAATATTTTCTCTAATCATTTAGACAGAATTGCTGTAAAGTATTTATAATCCTGGTTAAGGACTGAAATGGGGTGATAGGATTTACAATTTAATGGATCCTTATCCGATTTGAGTAGTGTGGATATATTAGCGTATTGCCAACTATTTGGAGTGAGGGTCCTCCTGTATTGCCTTAAACAATTTAGTTAACAGTGGAAGTAATGATTTCTGAAATGTTTAATAAAATTCTGCGGTATATCCATCTGGACCAGGGCTTGTGTTTTGCTTGGAATTGCAAAGGTTAAGGTCTATTTCCTGAGGAGTAATAGGTCTAGTTAGCCAACTACGTTGTTCCTTTGTAATTTGGGGTAACCCTATACTTGTAAAAAAATACCGATATCTTTCTTCGTCTGGTTCCTGAGGTTGATTATATAATTATAAGTATAATTCCCTAAATCCTTCTAGTATATCTTTAGTTTTACTCAATATTTTAGGTTGTGTAGGGTGTTTAATTTTAGTTATTGTTGAGGATGCCTGTTGTTTTCATAATCTATATGCCAGAACTTTAGCTGCCTTGCTACCACCCTTGTAGTATCTTTGTTTCACATACATCAGTGTGTGTTCTGTCTTTTGATTTAATAATTTTTGTAACTGGATCTTAACCTGGTTTACCTGTGTAGTCATAATACTACTTCCCTCCGCATGTAGTTGTTGTAGTCTCTGTAACTCTTATTCTAATTCTTGCTGCTTCCTAATTCTCTGTTTCTTTTGATGGGTTGCATATGCAATAATCTCCCCTCATAGTACTGACTTTAAAGTATCCCATAGTGTTCCTTCAGGGACTTCTGCAGTATTGTTCTCTTATATGATTTGAGGAATCCATTGTTGGACTTTTTCTTTGAACTGTTTATCTTTAATGAGCATATTATTAAATCTCCACTGTCTCTGTATAACTTCCTGTCCTGATTGTAGTTCCAAAGTTTATTATGGCATAGTCTGCTAAATGAATTAGTAAGATAGCTGCATTATGTATTATATCTAAAAATTCCACAGCTAACAGGAGGTAGTCAATACATGAATAGGTATTGTGGACCCTCGAAATGTGTGTGTGTAGCTACAAGATGTCAGATAGCAGTGAAGCCATGTATCTATTAGGAATAAGTCTTTTATTAGTCTCCTACCATGTTTTTGTCCTCTCATAGCCCAGGGTGGGCTAGGATTAGAGCTATCCATTGAGGGATTCATAAAAAGGTTCACATCTTACCCCAAGACCAATGCCCCCTGTCTAAATGCCATAATTTTGTCAAAAATGGTCTGATAAACTGTGCTCTCTTAGCCTGGAGAAACATACACATTTCCCACTGCATACGTTTGACCCTCCCAAACCCCTCTAATCAGAGCCAGCCTGCCTTCACCATCTTGGTACGATTCCTGAATTTGAAATCCTGAGGACCTTAGAATAATGATTGCCGAACCCCGCCTTCTTCACCTATTATGTGCACTAGCCTCTACTTCCGACGTTCCATATTTAAGCAGTTTCTAGTGCTCATCATTGGATAGATGTGTCTGTTGAAGGAGTATTATCTGAGGATGTGTTTTTTTTTAAGATGGGAAATTATTTTCATCCATTTTATGGCACTACTCAAACCACTGACATTCTGGGATACCACCCTGAAGAGCTTCTTATTCTTGAACATCTACATAAACTCAATAGTAATTCTTCTCTCCCAGTATTTCCCTTTTTTATACCATGTTTCTTTCCCACTAGTCTCTCTCTAACTGCCCCTGATTTATCTTTTGCCATGTTACCCTGTTTTTGTGTCTTATCCACCTGTTTATTCTCCTCAGTTTTCCGGTATCTCTCTTTTTTATTACCCCCCAAGTAATAACCCCCTCCACTATACCGGCTATGTTCAAAGTGACTTCCAATGTCAGAATAATCTCTAACATTGATGGAATACTCCGTCGAAGGTGAGCTACTTGCCTTACTCTGTAGGCCTGCCCTGGGGGTTACACATATCCCCCATAATGTAACCAAAATTGAAATTGGACCCTAACTGAGACTCCTATTTGGTAGTCTGGCCCATTTAAAGGAAAACTAAAATAGAAAGTAAGAGCACAAACATAAAATATCTCCAAACTGAGGTAGTTGGTACAGGTTCATAGCTCTGGTCCCTTCATATCTCCATTTCCTGTGCCCCTCTAAATTATGTTTCCAAGGAACTATGTATATGGAAAACATTCAGTCCTTATTATTTTCAGGTATTCCATTGGACCTCAGATCCCCCTTCAGATTATATACTTCAAGTCTTACTAATTGACTGTGCAGCAAGTTCATAGTTCAATCGTCTCTTTCCTTTCAAAGCTAGCCTGAAATGCCCCTTCTACAGAAAGTTCCTCTGACTCTCAACCACAGGGAGTGCATGCCTCCTGGTGGGTATTGCCAGTGACCATTGACTTCCCCAGATGATAAGATGGGAAAGATTTATATCACAACATGCTTCCTAAGGAGAACAGGTTCCCCTCTCCTGCCCCTGTAGCTCATGGGGGGTGCTCTGGCTTCTGCCCAAGGGCATCCCCCCCTGGAATTCCACATTGAGGCCCAAAATAAGCCTTCCTTGTTTAGACCTCCATGCTATTGCCCCCTAAAGGTGCCACATTAGTAATTAATATACTGAACAACCCAGTGTGTCAGTTGCCTCGGGTGTGCCCGCCTCTCAGACTTCTAGTACTATTTTGGCCTGTTTCTTAAGCAGGGAGAAAAGGCCACCTACCCGGCCCCCTCTTCAAACTTTAGTCCATTCTTGGTGTCTGATTTAAAGTCACATAAGCACTACTCCCAACCTGACCCTTAGATCCATTATGACATCACTTGGCAGCAATATACAAAGGAGGCCTCCTTTCCACCATCACAGCCCTTCCTGGGTCTGAGTTTAAGATCAAGCCACCTGTGTACTTTCCCATGAGGTATGTACCCCCAGGACCCGGCCCAGAGCTCCCCTCTCCTTGAACCACAGTTATATACAGGCCAGGGACACATCTCCTCCCATGCTGGTTTCTCTCCCACCAGGGCACTGCACTCTAACCCATAGACCTACTCACCAGTCAGAAACAATCATTTAGTATTAGTGGCAAATTGACCCAGGAGTTTCTTGATCTCGTCAAGAACTGCCTGTTGTGAGTTCCTCCCCTGGTGGTTGCCCTTAGCCAGTCCCAAGTCCATATTGTTCGGCCTACCCAGAAGTTTAGATGATAATTCAAAGCCTCTCTGCTTCAGATCTTCCATCGCAGTCATCACCGTATCATAGGTGGCTTGGCCGTTGGGGTATTGTATCATCAGTCTCAAGGGGTAGGGTGTGCAGAATTTTAGTTTAAGGTGCCTAAGAATTGAGAACAGGGGTACGTATTATCATCTTCTTTGCATTGTAGCCCTCGCATTATCTTTATCAAAGAAAAGTCTTTGTTTGCCAAGAAATACTTTCCCCATAGTCCATGCTTTCTGAACAAACATTTCTTTCTTGTGGTAACTCTGGAATCAAATTATTATAGAGCAGTGTCGTTCCTCTGGCCCTGATGTCTTGGTGAGCCTGCTCTATCGCTATGGGAAATTCCCATTCCAAGTCCAGCACTTCTCTCAGCATTTTCTCTGTAAATCCCCTCATGTCTCTCCCCTCACTGTTCTCTGGTATTCCATAGATCCATATGTTCTGGCACCTCTGTCTGTTCTCTGCATCTTCTTGCCACTCCCCCAGGGCTTTGGTGATATCGAGAAGCTGGGTTAGTAAAGACTGAATCCAGAAAGTCTCTGTGGCCTGCTCTGAGTTAATCTGCTCCAACGTTACTACCTGGGATTGCAAAATTAGCATATCAGCATGAAGGAGGTCATGGTCCAATCTAAAGTCTTGGGAATCTTTTTTAATATCGTGCAGGTCTGTTATTATTCTATCCAGCTTATCATGCAAAATAATATCTTTGTTTTTTTGCTTTATACGTGCTGATTTCTTTCCCGAGGATATCGCCGGGTTCTGCAACAACTCTGAAGTCTCCAAGTCCGATTTTTCACATTCTGATTTCTCCTCCTCGATCGTTAAGACTGCAAATCTATTTGTAGTTCCCTTGTGAGTATTTGAAGTTATTTGTATAAATTTCTTCATCGACTGCCTGTTTTAATAAGTTTTTTGGCTCTTTTTGGTGGATTTGGGAGGGAGCTCTGATCTTAGGCTACCATTAGCTCCAGAGCTGCACCAGAAGTCCACATTCTTCTTTCATGAGAAAAAACCTTCTCATGAGCTCAAAAAACCTTACTAAAGATTATTTCTCATTAAAGGAGAATTTAAATTTAGTTTTGTCATGTTCTTCTTTTGCATGAAGGCATCTTCTTTTGTGAGCTCACAAAAATCTCACAAAAGATGAGTTCATGTGAAAGAATTTTGACTTAGTTTTTTACATATTCTTCTTTCATATGAACCAATTCTCTTTTGTGAGCTCACAGGTGTAGGAAGAAATAGGCTGTTGGTTAAATAGGATCTGCAGCTTATCCTCTAGGTAGGGAAATGGGCAGACTAAGTGGGCCAAGCATTCTTTATCTGCTGTCAAAGTCTATGTTTCTATGTTTCTATGATCAGTTCATATGAAAGAAGAATTTTGACTTACGTTTTTTTTTTTGCACATTTCAAATTTAACAAGCCATAACTCCATCAATATTTGGAGTTAAGGGACAATCTATATGTCAGAAAAAGAGCTCAATTAGTGCTACAAGACTAACACATAATACCCCCTCAAAGAAAAATCAAGGGCCATTCCAAAAACATAAAAATAAAAACATTTAAATTCCCATAGAATAACATTTCAAATTTAACACGCTGTAACTCCATCAGTCTTTGGAGTTAAGGAACAAGCTATATATCAAAAAAAAGGTTGCAATTAATACTACAAGACTAGGGCCCAGAGATTTAAAACTTTGCCTCAGGGCTAAATTAGCACTGCCAGCAGGCAGACTTAGCCCAGAGCAAAAAGCAAGCTATATTCAAAAGAAATAGCCCAGGGCAAACAGTCTCTGAATATAGTGTGGGAATGATGCCGGGCAAACTGGGCTGGGAGTGCAGGGCAAACTTAGCCCTGGAATAAGACTGCTCTGAGAGCAACCAGGTAGTGCAAACCACAACAGCAACACTGTACACAGCAACAGGAAGGTAGGTAGAGGTGAAATATGTGGCCAATGTGCATGCCAGCAAATGCATGGACATAGTACAGCTGCTAGTAGCAGCACATGTGAAAGTACAGTGTGCAAAACTGTGTAATATTCCCCGAACCATTAGCGATGTGCTAACACATTTGCATGGGTTTAGCGTGGAGCTAAGCTGTTTCCCCGAAGCAAACACATTTGCCTGGTGCTAAACTTTGCCATATTCAAAAGTGACATGCAAATGAGCCTATTTAGGTAGTCTCTGGGCAAACATCCAGATTAGCATCTCATTATGCCCTGATTTGCATGCAGTTTGCCCAGTGTTACTACAGGGTCCCACAGCTCCACCTGTAAGTCAGTCTGGATGTACAGGTGCTGGCCAGATCTGCCTGCTGCTCCACCTGTAGGACAGTTTGACAATGCATGATGGTAGCTTCAGGTTACATGTATGCAGTGCAGCATGGCATTGTGTACCTCAGAGGACAACACAGCATAGGCACAGGCGACAGTGGTGATGCATGCAACTGTCACACTGTAGGGCATGCTACAGTGTGCAGCAGACACCACAGTAGCAAGGGGGCCAGTAGTGTGAGGGACACAGCATTGCCTATGGTGTGTAGGGTAGTGATGACCAATGCACTGTACACAGTGACAAGCCCACCTTGCAGGTGTTTACTGACAGTGGACAATACTGTCACACCATTGTGTGACCCACAGATACTGCACCTCTGGCATGGGATGCTCATAGTGATATATATATATATATATATATATATATATATATATATATATAAACCGGCCGAGTGTGCTGTTGTGTATGTACAGCTGTGCGGTATGTTACTGGGGGGCATGTACACTCAGACAGCCACACTGGTATTGGGGTATTTCCAATATTGGCCCATGTGCACTGTGTGCTGTGTCTCAGCCTTGTGGCAGCACCTGGTCTGTGATGAGGCCTGGCCACCCATACACCCTCCCTTCAATACCCACCATGCCCACAATGCTGCATGTGTGTGCTGGCATCTGTTGGTCACCACAGACATATGGTCTGCAGGTGTGTGCTGTATGGCCACACCACCATGGTGGCTCCCAGGGGCCGGGTCACCACATACTGCCTGGCATGGCTGGGACTGGTGGCAGCAGTTGGCATCATTGTGGTGCCATCAGTGAGCAGCATGTTTCCCCCATGTCTGGCTTTTTCTGTCTGTCATAGTCATATGTTAGGGTCACGCAAGACTGTGCTAAAGCCATGCTAATGCCACACAATGCCACAATGTCATGTAAGGCTGGATTGCCCAAGGCTAAAACCAACTTTTCCTGGGCAGTAATTTGTACTATGCAAAAGGTTGCGCTAAATCACACTAAACCACTTTGCGCAGTGCTAGTCGCTGAATATAGCAGTGTGCCTGTATTCATATTCAGTTTGCCCCTTGCATGCATTATGATTTTGCCCAGTGCTAATGCAGTTTGCGCATGCTATTTGGCTTTCTGAATATAGCAGACCTGCGCTAATCCCACTCTAAACCCATGCAAACGGTTTGCACACCGTGCAAAGCTTTGAATATCTGGGCCAAAGTCTCTAAGAAATACAAATGAAAAACAGAGATATGAAAACATGAAAGTTAAAAAAGGAAAATTTTCATAGCACAAGCTACTGTATAATTCCATCAATATGTGGAGTTAAGGGATAATCCACATACATGTAAGGGCTTAGTGAGTAAAACAAAACTAAAATGTAATGCCCCATAAAACAAAATCAGGGGCCATATAAAAATATAAATATAAAAATGTATTTATTTATTTAAATGTTTCACCAGGAAGGCACATTGAGCAACAAGTTGCTCATTTTCCGGTATGACCTGGGGGGAATGGGTACAATTAGAATGAGGCATTAAGCATTCAAGTTACAAGATCAACATTAACATACAGTTGTAAGGCAGGTGTTACAAACAGTGTTACAACAGTGTTGCGCATAACATATAAAAAGAGTGGACGACAATAGGTGCTGGGTTAATAAGTAAACCAGTGTTTATGTGAAAGAAATGGGGAAAGGGAGGGAGGGGTGAGGTGAGGGGAGGGGGTAGAGTCATGTCCCTGGAGACCCCTTCAGGATGTGAGGAACCATGCAAGGGGACTGGGTGGACCAGAGAGAAAACGAAAATTCCCATAGGATAATATGCAATTGTAACAAGCTGTAACTTTGTCAGTCTTTGGAGTTAAGGGACAATCTATATATCAAAAGACAGGTTTCAGTGGGTACTACATGACTGAATATGAAATACCAACTGAAAATAGACATGTAAAAACACAAAGAAAATAAAAAAAAATAAAATTCCATAAAATAACATTGCAACTCTAACACACCATGACTCCATCAACATTTGCAATTAAGGGAAAATCTAAAGTATACATCAAAAAACATTCTCAATGAGTAATACAGGGCTAACACATAATATCCCCCCAAAATATCATAGGGTATGTATGGCACCCCAAAATTACCTCCAAACTTCACCCTGGTACCAAATCTACAATTAAAGTCCAATCATCATCAAAAAATGCCCCACAGGTATTGCATCTAGGACTACATGCATAGCAAATTCTCAGACCAAACTGACAAAAATTTGTTGACTTATGGCTGAAAAAATGAGAAAGCACATCACCTGCGAAACACGTCAGATGTCCAGCCACTCACCTTAGGGAGTGGGGCCTTTGCTGGTGTTAAAATTTGGACTCTTGGATTGTGCTTGAACTTGTGTTTGAACTGGCTTTTTTCACTAAAAGTATGACTTGGACTTTGGAATTTCAATAAAAGTGAATTACTGTTTTAGAAATACTCCACAAGCAAGAGTTTTGATTATAGAGCACTAGGAAGTAACTGGCTTGCACTTCTAACCTTTGGCAGATGCTGGTTCCCTTTGCTTCACCAATGTAGAAATGGCAGGTGTAAATGGGGCCATAGGTAGTGCTTTTTCCCTTATTTAGGGATTTATAACACTTTGTTCCACTAATGGGACTTAAGTGGGCTACCAGTATGTTTTAAAGTCCTTTGGAGCTCATCAATGTTGTGAACTCTTTTAGCAATGTTCTACTGTTTTTTGTGCTGGGAATTTGAATGAACAAACTGTGTTTACTCTAAGCTGATTTGCATCTTCATATTTCTAAGCTAGCATGTGGGTCAGTGCGGTTTCAAGCAATGTTTTTGTAAAGTGTATATCATGACTTTTGGATACATGCACCCCACGAGCTCTGTGTGAGCATCAGGGACTTGTAGTACAATATTACCAGTCATATGGGCCCTGCACCAAACAAGGACAGCACACATAAGTTTCTTCATGCAGAGCTGTGGGGCATATGTAAAGCATGAGATCACTGATAACTTTCTTTGTGCAGGGCTCTGCCTGAAGCAGGAGCTCAATCATGGCATATTTTATCTGTTCTTTGTGGAGCATTTCTGTATTACCATCCAGTTCTGTTGATTTCATTTCAATATAATTCCCGATGTGTGTGCTGTGGATTTTCTAATTCATTTATGCTTTTTAGCTGAAAATTATTTTTCTCCTTGAGCACCATCTTCTCTTTTGATTTGTTGATTTGGGATGGTTTGTCTTGTTTCAGTGTTATTGCTACTACAGCCAGTACTTTTGTGTTTGTGCCAGAGGGAACATAAATTTATATACATGCTACAGTATATAATATTAATGTTATTATTTTCTCCCCTCTGTGCTCTCTCACAATATGCATGTGTATTGTCCTGTGATACATTGAAAAGATTGTTTTTAATTTTCTTTTGTATCTATTTTTTTTTAAGCTTTATTTCTTCCAAACCCTCAGGCATCCTTCAGGTGTACCCTCTTGAAGTCCACCCTACTCCCAGCCTGAACCCCTGCCTCTCCTCTGATCCCCTCCTCCAAATGACCCCAGGCATGGCCCCCGGTACCATCTCCGGGGCTGATTCCACCCTCCCTTGGTGGCTAACTCATTAAGTATGAGGTGCCTACTTGATGGTCATTGGGTCGGCCACAGAAGAAGATCCTGGGTGCATTGGGCTGGCGCTTGGGATGTGGACGAAGTCCTCTGGGGCCACTGTCATCTCACCGAAGGTGTGTGAGGCATTTTTGACTTTTTCCTTGCTTGTCCCCTCAGAGTGCAGCAGGCAAGGCAACGCTAAGCCGCAACTCCGCCCCAGTGCATCCACTGCGTCACCATGCTGGACGCCCCCGGATCACCCCCAGAGGCCGCTCCAGGAGCAAGCACTTTCCGCAACCCTCCCCGGGAAGAAAGAGCAGTCCTATGGAAGCTCAATCTTTTCCCCCCCTGCTGACCCCCAGCGGCCCGGGCTCATTCCCGAACCCAGGTTGCTGGCGTAGCACGAGGTGTGGCGTCCAGTGCCTCAACCCTCAGTGCCACTGGGCTGGCTTCTTTTTTATCTATGTTATATTAACATGATTTTTTTATACAGTATGCACTGCTTCTTTAAGCTTGTTGCCTTTACAAACATGGTGATGGTGACCAGCAGCACTCCCTGATGACATGTTAAGCAAAACCAGTTAGAGGTTTTTGTTCTGCCAGCATCTCCTGTGAGAGGATAACCAAACTGCATGTATTGCATTCCTCTTTCTTTGTTTGATTGCTTGTAATAGTAATTAGCAATACAATAGCAAGTTACTTTGTGGGGTGCTTTTTCTTTCTATGGTGCATTTACTGCTGCTCTCCCTACCTCAGCAAATTAAAATATAACTACAAATAGAATTCACCAACATTTGTAATTGTAACAAAATTGAAATTGACCGACTAAGTGATCCTTTAACAAGTGTAATAGCCTTCCCTGGATCAGCATTTGCTGTCTTGGTCCATACATTGCTTTTATACTCCTAGCTGTCACTGTTGGTACTAATGTAATAAGTTGTCCCTCCTATCTGTAAATGTTGAAGCAATTGTAACATACTTATATACATGACAACTTTGAAAATAGGCCCATGGTGATCCTGACAGTTTTTTCTAGCCTAAAAATAAAGATTCCTAACTAACTACATGAAATACATAAAGGTTGTTTTTGTGATGCTTGAACCCACTTTCATGAAAGGCAACCTTCACTACTGTGACAGTCTCAGAACAAGGAAATCTAGATGCCTTTATAGGACCATGTGCAAAGTAAGCTATAGATCTGGTGCAATGTGCGTAGTGATACTGCTGCTTTAGGTCACTCATGAATTCCTTTACAGGTCTGGTCCATGTTCGTGACTAAAGATGCAGCTATAGCTGTTTTGCATTTGACCCACAGGGCATAGAAATGTGTGCCATAAGAGAGGTAAGCTACTTGGCTATCTATTTCAAAAAGAAATTCAATTAATTGCAAAGAAAACCTATGCTGATATACTGTACTACAATTATCACATCAGCAAAATGTCATAACCTGAAATTCAACATGCTTGTTGGAATTCCAGGATCTCTGGATCCTATACGTTTGGTGATGGTTGGTTGAGTGGCTTGAAAGTTCTAGAGGGTTGAAAGTGTAAACATATGGTTTAGAAGAACTTTTTTGCTCACCAACAGCACAAAGTGGCTGAGAGTTGAAACCCGAAATACTCATGTTAAAGTTTGTCCTAAGGATGATACTTTGCTATGTGGTTTTGCTGAGAATGTTGTAGATCTTTGTAATTTATTTAGAGAGATCTGTGGCATATGCATGCACTTGTGCAATATATTTTTTCAACCTTTTTCATAAGGTGACTTTCATGCACAAATTATGTAAGCTTTGTCTGAATTATGCCATGTGTGAGACTTGTAGCAGTCATACAATTATTGAGAACAAGACATTTAAACATCTAACTAGTGGACAAGACTCTGACATACAATTCCCCATATTCTTTGCATTAGTGCTATGCTAACAGGTTTTGTACCATGCTAATGAGGTACACTGTACGGTTGCTGCTATATCTTTTCTGTGTACTTATTTAGTGCTTGTGAAAGGTGCTGCATTGATAGCATTGGATTCTGAAGCCTTCTGCTTATCCACATGACAGGTACAACATGGGCATTCACAGTGCAAGCTGCCCCACACTGCCTCACCACTGAGCCTCAATGCTCCCATGGAGGAACCACCATATAGGTGAAAAGGTAGTTCAGACTAAGTGCCCATTCAGTCCTTGACTTCCCAGGTTAGACTGCCAACAAGGGTGCCAATAAGTGCCAGTTGTGTTGGTAGTTTTGTGATGTGGACATCTGCCCACTGGAAACTAGACTGAGACCACCACAACGCATATCACATAGGCCTCCAAATTAGGTGATACTGGCTTTTGACCACCACTGACCTTTGTTGGATTTGAACCAGTGACCTGGAGGTGGCAGCTGTTGTATTCAAATGTACACCTAGCATGTTGCTAAGTGATTAGTGTGGTCACAGTAAATGGACCACAGCATCCATGCAAATGCAGTAAACTCCTTGCATACAATACAGGGTGCAATTGTATTGGAAGCGCTAGAAGACTGCTGTGGCAGCACTATTTAATGCTTCCAAAGTCTTACTTCTATCAAGGCACTAAGTGGTGTGTGACCTCCAGCAGCACTGCTGCCTCTCAAGCAAATACAAAATTGTCCCCCTCTCTCACCTGATCCCCTTTTAGAAAGTGTATCCCTGGGGCTACTAGTCCACCCTCACACTAATCGGAGTTTGAATGCCAGTAGCATCCCTGGTGCTAATGGCATCCCACTCTCATCTGAAACCCTGTTGTCATCCATAAATAATCCCTGGTGGTAGTGGCATACTCCTCCTAGCCTGATCTGTGTTAACATCCACACTTCATCCCTAGTGCTAACAGTATCCCCCTTGCAACCCCAATCTTCATTTAAGTCCATACAAATCTTTGGTGCCAGTGTTACCACCCCTCCTGCACAGATCCCCCATCCGCATCCATAAATACTTACTGGTGATGCAAGAGGCACCACCCTCCTGCTCCAAGCCTCATTCAATCCATACATTATCCGTGGTACTAGCGGGTACACTTGCACCCTGCAAACTGAGACAGTCCCCCTTCCCCCATTTGGCACCTGATCAATTTGAATAACCGGGTGGTGGGGGTGGGCAGAGTATTTGATGGAGAATATCAATGACCCTCCTCTCACCACCTCAGTTGGCCTCTATCTTAATGAATGGGTCAGCTGTTTGTACAGTATGTGCATGCTCAGTCCCATTCATTCAAATGGCAGTCCTCTGAGGTGGTGAGAAGATAATCTGTGTCAGTTGCATCTGTTGCTTTGTCTGGCACTGCTGCTAGTTTATTCTGATGGGTCAGGTGCCAGATGGCGGTTCGGGGGGTGGGTGCTGAGTGGGGGGATTGTCTCAGCTTGGGGGGAGGGGGTATTTCTAGCACCAGGTGTTATTTATGGATTGAAATGGGGATCAGGGGTAGAAGAGGTGATGCCACTAGTACCAGGAGTTACTAACTTTGATGAGGGCGGAGGGGGTCAATGGCTGCATCTGTGCACAATGCCTCTTTGCATACAATGCGGCATGGATACATTATGCAGAGCTGCTAATGGCCACATAATGGCAAGCAAATGATTCTTTAGCACCTTGCTTTTCTTATGTGGTCATTGCCATACTGCCATTTGAATATGGCACTCAGGAGCAAAAGCATTAACCCTTATGGGACATGCCTCCCACCTTTGTTCCTGGGTGCTGTTTACAGCAGGGGCTGTGGCACATTGTGCATCTGCACTTTGCATGTCTCTACCACAGCCTGATATTTGTACATTCAGAATGCACTTGACACGGCACACTGCATGAACAAATATCATAACTTTCAGGCAGCATGCTAATTACCGCATTGTGCTGTCAATACTATTGTCTATCATTGAAGATGGGGCCCATGTAGTTTTATAAATTGTGACACCCAGAGGGGCAATCTACATTTAAAAATATTTATGTGGAAAACTCTATATATGGAGAACAAAATACGCTTGGAAAGAAAGGATTGCAAAACCTGCTGTGAAACAGCTCTGAGAGTTAATAATGCCAACTGTGCAATATAGACAATGAGAGGAGGTGATGGGGCAGTTACTCCAGTTTGGTACATGAGACTAGAACAAATATCCCATTGCAGGAGAGGGGGTGATTTTGCTAAAATAAAAAAGGCAGAACAGGAGGCACAGTGGATCATTGCCCTCAGTACTGTGTTACCGCATGGTCTCAATGAGGATTTAGATCTTACTTGTTTTCTGTAATAGGTTTCGGAAGAAAAAAGAGTGAACTATATATGTTGCATGCTGGTCATAATAACATCCAGAGATACACCTTTTATCATTTTCACTCTGACCTGAATGCAAATACAGCCTTTCATTTGAACAAACTGATCATATCCTGCATGTCTAATCTTTAAGTTTTTATATAGGGGAGAAGAATAGTAAATATGTGGTAACAAACAAAAGGTACTGATTAGTGTTGGCAATACAAGCTTTAGGAGATTAGTTAACAGAACAAAAATATCTTTTAAACTGGATAAATCTAATTTCAGTTTGCATTTGCTCTTCCCATATGAAAATGAATAGATGGTAATTGCTGGTGACCTCATTTAGGTCCAGTTTTCCAACTGAGCTCCATTATGAAATGTGATGGAGTTCCTCCTTAGGTCTGAAGAAATACTTAAATTGAAGATTAAACTGTGATGTTTGTATTGGAGCAAGCAATAATGAATAAAAAAACATTTGCAATGAAATGATCGCCTGTTGATAGTACATTGTTATTATACAATTGTTAGACACATATCTGCTTGTGTTTTACATATGTTCCATGTTTAATGTCATAGTCATAATAACTGCTTCTTGCGATAAAGCTACAGTTGCTGAACTCTGGACTCCATTTGCTCTGGCTGCTAGTCTACACTTGAAATCATGATCCTGTGTTTATAATGTCACAGTATTTTGCTGTAGTTCAAGTAAAAAAAAAATCTTTATTGATCATTATTTTGTCATTACAAAGTTTATAATGATGGAACACACTAGTACATAGCAACATAAAAACATTATAAAATGTTTCTGTGGCTACAACTGTGATGTCATAAATGTATGTATTTATTTATATTTAGTTTTTGTTAATGGGGAAAGGAGACTAGGCAACTCTGCCTATTTTCAGCATAGTCCTGGGGGTTGGGGATACAGATTACAGATGGAAACCAAGTGAAAATGAACCAGATTAAGCTTTTGGTGTTATTTTTAGTGAATGGGGTAAATTTGGTCTGGACACCAGGGAAATTCCTCTTCTCTTTTCATTAAGTGCCATGGGATCTTTAACATCCATCTGAACAACCAGCAGAACAGAAGGGATTCAGTTTAAAAAGCTGGTGACACATTCAGGAGAACTTTAACAAAACATAATATTTAGGCACTGTCCTGCTTGAATTTCCAATTAGTTCTGTATTCCTCCTCCCCATTAATTAGTAGTGAGGTCATTTGCATGAAAAGAGGATCTTTGCTCCTGAAGAGTTCATCTATTCCTGCTGTGGTCCCCCTACCTGAAGTCATAGAGCACTGCTTGTGACCTCACAGTTACTCCTATAGCAACAGACTGTGATGTCACAACAGAGGACTATGACTTGAAGTAGTGAGCAAGCTATAGAGGCAGATGAATTCAGCATTAACTCTAAGGGACAGCAATCACATATTCATACACATTTCTTTAGTAATAAATTATGGGAAGGAGAAATATACAAAATATAAATGGAATGCAAGCAGAATTGTACCTATTATGTTTTTTAAAGTTTTCTTTGAGGTTTCACTAGCTCTTTAAAGTTTAATCTGAAAGACAGCATCTCAGGAGTGTAGCCCCCTTTCATGTGTGTCATGGGATTTTACCCCAAGTTTTTGGTGTAGGGTTAGAACTCACAACTTTCCAATCTTCCAGGCTCAGAGGTAAGTGTGCAACCTGCTGAGCCACTGACACTAATGGCACTAAATATTGCAACTGTTATGGAGCAGTAAAACCTAGTGGTTCAAGAACCAAGCTATGAACCTGGAGACCCAAAAAACCTGAGGCTGAATCCACACAGCCTCCACTTGTGTTCTGTGTGACTCTAAGCAGTTATTAATAAATTAACTTCTTTTTTCTGTCTGCAGTATTCTGTTTAAGGTGGTGATTTGCAGAAAAGGAAAGCAATGATATCGATCTGGGAAATCTAAAGATCGTGGCCATGGATTTTTCTATTAAATGTTAATTGCAGTGAGATACATAGAAACATAGAATCTGATGGCAGATAAGGGCCACTTGACCCACCCAGTCTACATATTTTTCCCTGCCTTTATTCTTGCTGCAGACCCTACTTGATCTACTGCTCTTTCTCCCCCCCCCCCACACCTTCCAGTGTAACTCTCTTGTGCCTGTACCAGGAATTCTTGAACCCCACCACTATTTTCACCCCTCCACCTCTGCTGGAAGGCTGTTCGAGGAATCCACCACTCTTTCTGTGAAGAACATCATCACATCTTTCCTGAAACTACCCTCTTCTAGCTTCATAGCATGTCCCTTTGTTCCAGAGTACCTTTTTCTCTGAGGAAATATTTCCATCCTGTACCTTTACCCCCCATGAGGTATTTAAAAGTCTCTTATCATATCTCCCCTCTTCCTCTTCTCTTCCAGGCTGCACATATTGAAGTCCACGAACCTTTCCTCATAGGGCTTTTGATGCAGACGCTGTACCATTTTAGTTGCCCTCCTCCGGACTACCTCCAATCTGTCTACGGCTGCCCTGAGATGTGGTCTCCAGCAGTGGACATAGTACTTTATATGGGGTCTTAGCAGTAATCCATACAGGGGCAATACCACCTACATCTTTCTGCTGGTGATACCCTTTCCTATGTACCTCAGAATCCCACTAACCCCACTAACCCTCCCGATTGCCTTGTTACACTGCCCAGCCACCTTTAGGTCATCCAGTATGATTACTCCCAGTTCTCCTTCTTGCTTGGTTGTTGTCAATTACACTCCACCAATTTTTCACTCTGCCCCTTGGTTTCTGTGCCTCAAGTGCATTATTTTACATCTTTCTGCATTGTAACCCAGCTGCTATAAACTTGACTGCTCCTCTAGTTTTCTCAGATCTCTGGTCATCCTTTCCACCCCCCCAAGGAGTATCCACCCTGTTGCAGATCTTGGTGTCATCCACAAAGAGGCAGACCTTTCATTCTAGCTCATCTGCAATGTCACTTATAAAGACATTAAAGAGGATTGGTCCCAGCACTGAACCCTGAGGTACCCCACTGGTCATCCTCCCTTCTGTGGGGCGAACTCTGTTTACCATTACCTCTGTAGCTTATCCCCTAACCAGTTTCTTACCCAATTTACTACCTTGTTACCCACTCCTAGGCTACCTGTCTTGCTTTCCAGTCTCCTATGCAGGACTGTGTCAAAAGTCTTACTGAAATCTAGGTACATCCAGTGCTCCTCCCATATCTAATTATTTGGTCACCCAGTCAAAAAATCTATTGTTTAGCATGGCCTCCCCCCATGAATCTGTGCTGCCTTGGATCTTGTAACCCATTGGATTCTAGATATTCCACAATCCTTTCCTTCTGCAGTGTTTTGATTAATTTTCCCAACCACTGATGTCAGGCTGACTGGCCTATAATTGTCAACCTCTTCCTTGTTACCACTTTTGTGAAGTGAGAATACATCTGTCATTTTCCACTTCTCAGAAACCATTCCAGTTTCCAGTGAACCGTTAAATAGGACTGCCAGAGGTGCAAACAGGTGAGCTCCCGCAACACCGTTGGATGCACTCCGCTTAGTCCCATAGAGTGACTTTAGGACTTTCTCCTCAGAAAAAGATTAGTGTCCACTCCCCCATCCCGCCACAGCTCCTGTTACTTTTTTGCAGTTCCTCCACTTCCCCTTCCTCTGTGAACAATGAGCACAAATATTTGTTCAGGATGTATGCCTTTCCCTGGCCCCCTCTGTAGAATCTCTGCCTTTTTTAACCATTAAATCCCTCCCATTGTCTTTCTTTTTCTGTTTATATACCTAAAAAATGTCCTGTCTCCTTTCGATACTGCCTTGGCTATTCTCTCCTTAGTGTGTGCCTTCACAATCCTTACCACTTTCCCAGCTTCTGTTTCCCCTCTGATACACCCCCCCCATCCTCCTTCCTCAGTATCTCCTTGTACCTTCTATATGCAACCCTTTTAGCATTTACCATTTCCACCACCTCTTTTGAAAACCATAGCATTTTCTTTTTCCTCTTATTTTTGTTCACTTGCCAGATGCAGAGATTTGTTGCCTTCACTATGCCCCATTTTAATTTGGCCCACTGCTCCTCCAACCCCCCCCTCCGGTCATCCCCTCATCCCCCATCCCCTGCCAGGTCATCCTTCAGGCATTTTTTCCATCTTTATAAATGCCCTTCTGAAGTTCAGGATCCTTGCCCATGTATGGTTCAATTCTACAGCCATCTTTATGTTGAAGCACACCGTACAGTGATCACTGGTCCCCAAGTGGCTTCCCACATTGATGTCTGCAACACTGCCCCTGCTAGTGACAACCAGGTGCATTACTGCCCTATCACATATGGGTTCACTTGACTAGTTGCTTTAGGAATGTCCCAACAGGCAGTTCAGGATGTCTCTGCTTCTAGCTGAAGCTACAGATAGGAGGCTCCAATTTATATCCAGTAGAGTTCATAGTTCATTGCTTAATGAGTTGTTCTTTGGCTGTTTTGCTTAAAATTATACATTTTTAAGGGCTATATTTGCATATAAAAATAATGTATAAAATTTACAGTGCCAGATATTCAAAACATTACTGCCTATAAAAGGCTGATCTTATCCCAGGGCAAATCACTGAGGGGAAGGGACTACACCAGGAAGTGGAAATGGCAGAAGTGCTGACAGCAGTGATGCTGTCACTGATGGCAGCAGTAGTGGAGTAGGAGGAGAGGGACCAGGACCAACATGGGTCGCAACCGCAGGCCAATGAGATGGTATGCCTCAAACAGGTGGTACCGGCCCAGGTCTCCTTTGAGACCCTGCCAGATGGGCACATCACTGGCTGGTACAGGATGAACAGGGGTATGTTGAGGCAGCTGTGTGAACTCCTGCATGAGCAGCTGCATCCCAACACCAGATGCAGCCGTGCCATGACAGTTGAGGAGAAGGTGACAGCAGTGATGTGCTTCCTAGCCACAGGGACGTTCTAACGACCAACGGGGGACACCATCGGGGTATCGCAGTCTGCCACCTCACGCCTCCTGACCCAGTTCCTTGAAGCTTACCTGCCACACACTGGTGAGTTCATAGTATTCCCCAGCACGGCAGCAGAGCGCAGAGAAACCATGAAGCAAGACCATCGAGTTGCGCACCTACCAGCGCTACTTGGTGCTATTTACTGCACCCATGTCCCCATCCATGCACCACCTGGTGATGGCAGTGAGGTGTATGTCAACAGGAAGGGGTACCACTCCATCAACTGCCAGGTGGTGTGCGTTGCGACTGGAAGCATTAACAATGTCTGTATGCAGTACCCCGGCAGTGCCCACAATGCCTTCATCTGGCACCAGTCCCGGCTGTGCCAGGCATATGAAGGCAGGATACCCTGTGGGCACCTATTCGGTGAGCAGCAGTAAACAAGGCACACACATACACCACAGCGGAGGGGGGTAGGCAGGGGAAGGCAAGTAAGGGGCCTCAGAATAGCAACACAGGTGGTGCAATACAGCAATGGGCGGACAGCAGAACATCACTAACAGGTGCACATCTTTCAACAGGGGACAGCGCCTATCCCCTATGACCCTGGCTGCTGACACCGGTACCCAGGCTGGCCACACTGGCCGATGAGATGTACAATGAGGCACATGCCGCCAACAAAAACATCATAGAGAGGATATTTGGCATACTAAAGATGCATTTCTGATGGCCAGACATGGCAGGCGGTGCCCTACAGTATAGGCATCAAAAGGTATGCTGTATCTTTCTAGCCTGTTGTATGCTGTACAACATGGCAATGAACCATGAGATACAGGCAACTGAACCTAAGGGACAGGCTGACAGTGACCCAGAGCCAGCGGTCAGGGGGACAGTGGAGCAATACAGCAATGGGCAGACAACAGAACATCACCAACTGGTGCACAACTCTCAACAGTGGACAGTGCCTATCCCCTGTGACCCTGGCTGCTGACACCGGTACCCTGGCTAGCCACAGTGGCCAATGAGATGTACAATGAGGCACATGCCACCACCAGAATCATCATAGAGAGGGTGTTTGGCATACTAACTATGTGCTTCCGATGCCCAGACACATCAGGCGGTGCCCTACAGTTTAGGCCTCAGAAGGTATGCTGTATCTTTCTAGCCTGTGGTGTGCTGCACAACATGGCAATGAACCATGGGATACAGGGACCTGAACCTGAGGGACAGGCCGACAGTGACCCACAGCCAGCAGTCAGTGGGATAGTGGAGCAACTTGAGAGGAGAGATCCTCGTATGGCTCGCAGAGTCCTGGAGCACAGGACCGCCATCATCAGGACACTGTCACAGGCCAGAGGGTGAGTACACATAGCACAGCAACAGGACACAGTACAATAGTAAACAGTTTATTATGTACAGACAACCACAACAGTGCTGACAACCAACAATGCATGTGCACAACACAGTGGTACTGAATGCATGTGTGACGTCAGTGTGATGGGTGGGTTGTGCAGGACACACATGTGATGGGGACACACAGCCATGGTACAGTGATGTGGGCAATGCCTGATGTGTGGCAGCAGTGTCGGAAGGGACACTATTGCTGTGTATGTGTGTGTGCATGTGACAGCGTGAGTGCAGGTGTAAGCAGGTATGTGGGAGTGCTAGTGTGCACAAGTGAGTGTCAACCATGCACATGTGCATGGCAGCCATGCCTATCTCTGGTGGCTACCTCCACATACATGGCACACTCCACATGTGAGGAACACAGAGCCAGGGGTGATCTGAGCTGAGGATGCAATAGGGGAGGAACATGGTGAGGCCGGAAGGGCAGACTGCCTATGCCCCCACTGAGCAGCAGAGCTGGACAGGGCAGCTGGATGCCCCCGGCAGCGCTGTGCACCTGCTGATGTGCACGATGCAGTGGTGCTCGTGCCAGTGTCAGTCTTGTGACCACGTGTGTCCCGCCTGTGGGCCCCTGTACCATGGGCGCGCTGACCCCTTACACAGCCTGCTGCCCTCCATGAACCCCATGCAGCACCATGGTGAGGTTGACCACCATGGCCATGAGCCCAGCAAAGCCGTGGTCCAGTGTAGCAACCATGCGGCCCAACCTGTCCTCAGCCAGCTGATCCACCCATGCAAATCCCGGGGACACTGACTCCCGCATCTGTGACAGCTCATGCCTCAGCTCTTGCCGCAGGCCATGCAGGTCCATCTGGGCCTCCTGCTAGGATGTGACGGTGGCCTGGAGCAGGGGGCGGGCCCCCAAGGCATCCGGATCCATGAGCGTTGCACCCTCAATGGCAGCTGGTGCTGCAGCTCACCATGGTGGGGTCGTTGTTGCACCAGCAGAATGTCCTGCTGCTGCAGGGCACTCGTGGTTTGAGCTGTGACCCCTGCAAGACCTTCACCCCTACCCGTGGAGGGCACCACATGTCCAGTGGGGCACACACAGCCCCCACAAGGCCAACCACAGGCTGCACAGGTACACCCATGCTGGCATGGCTATCCACCCCTCCTGCACCCGTGATGCGGACTGCATTCTGCACCACCCCTGTGCCCCCCTCCACAGGCCCCTTCATGGGAAGGATGTAATCCCCCCCAACACATCCGAATCCATGTCACTGATGACCATCAGCAGGATCAATTGCTGACCACTGAGATCCTCCACCTGGGCATCCTCCAGGGCTGCACCGTAGTCCAGGTACCCGCCACCATTGGAGCACCCCCGGCAGGTGTACCCTATGTCTAAGTGAGTACTACACACGGTGCACAGCCGAGGGTCCACGCCCAACACCTAGTCCAGAGGTCGATGGCAGGTTCTCCTCCTCCTCTTCCTCTGGTTCCATGGCAGCCATCCCAGCCTGGTCCTGGCATGCTGCAGGCCCTGCACAGACTGCTGTGGATGAAGAAGGGACAGAGTCACTGACCATTACGTGCACAGTATGCCTAAACCACCACCACTACATGCACACCCTAGGATACTTGCTACTCTCCACAGACATACACCTCACACACAGCAGTCCCACAGATATAGACCATGGCCACGTGCACACACCCACACCACAGTGCACATGCCCCAACCTGTCAGCTGTGGTGACAGCCTTGCCGGGCACTGTTCGCATGCAAACCTCCCCCATGTGTACAGTGTGCACAGCTGAGCACTCCCACAGTGCATCCCAGGCATTACAGCAACACCAACACCCATCACCTGTGCAGTGACTCCATGTAGGGTGCACACATGCGGATATCGACCTGTCTTAGGTGGTGTGAGTGGCATCTCACACCCTCCACCAAGCACACTGGCAACAGCCACCGGGCGAAGGATGGATGCCACCACAGCCATGAGTGAGTCCTGCTGTCACTGTTGTGTGGATTGCGGGCCACCTCCGGTCCACAGTCTATCATGGAGCTGCTGTGCCTCCTCCTCCTCCTTGGCCCAGTGTAGCAGGTCACTCCAGCACTTGCACATTGCATCAGCCACCCTGCCATGGCCACCGATGGTGTTCACCCCTGCTGTCACCTCATTCCACATCTGGTGCACCACCGCGTCTGTCACCTTGTGCTGCCGCAGCACCTGCTCCCTCTCTTTGGCATCATGCCCATCATCTTCAGCTCATCCTGGGAGAAGTGATGTGCCTGTATGCATTCAGGTTGTGCTGCGGTACCTAAAGGAGACATGTAGAGGGATGTGTGTCACCAGCTGTGGCGGGTCAGTGCTGCATGGCACATGTGGAACAGTTTGTGCATGCCACCCCCAATGCCCGCACTGTCAAACTGGTAGTGGCATGGTGACGGCACAGGCCAGCATGTGCGTGTACAGTGCACACAACCACTGTGTACCGTGGCCACCCCTGTGTGCACTGTGCCTCTATATGACTGATGGTGTACACCATGGACAGACTGCACACACTGGACCCCACATGGGCACCACCAGCACCCATACCATTCACATGTTCCCCAGTATGAGGGGCATCCCAACGGTCACCACCTGGCATTGCACCATATCCTATCGGCCCCCTAGGGGGCATGTGCGCCACACACAGGGTGTGGACATTACAGATGGTATACATACAATAGCAAGCTACCAGGCACAGACCACATGGTGCTGTCAATGTCACAATGGGATCCGCACAGTCCTGACCCTGTGACCCCTGGTCTGTGGCTGTGTACCACCGTCAAACGGTCTGTGACAATCCACGTTCCTCGTCCTGGGTATCGAACGAGGGCCCATGAACCCCATGTCAGTGTGACACTATTGTGAGACATACCTGCAGGCCATGGTGGTGCCCCCCCAGCCCCCTGACTGGCAACCACAGTGTGCAGACGGTGCACGCACGTTGCTGGCTGACGCTGGTGCTTGGGCCTGACACAGGGACCAGTCGGCTGGACGGCTGGCCAAATGGCCTTGTGCACCATTATGCAGCACTGTGATGGCCTGTGGGCCTGCATTTGGAAGCCCTGTCCCCCAGCCTGTATCATTGTGGACTGCTGGTGCACAGTGTGTATGCCCCGGCCTGGTGACATACCAGTGCCATACCTCCAGGCCTCCAGCTGCTATGCAGACCTGCCTCTCACTGCTCTGCCTCCTGTGACATGGCTTTTTCTGATGTGCCTGTTCATCTGTAACATCTGATGAGTGCTGCAGTCCCACAACACAACACCGGTGGAGCACTGCTTGCCCTTATATAGCCCCAGTCGGTCAATCCAGCCTGTTACGCATGCTAACGATTGGATAATGACATGTTAATCAAAGTGTTTGCACCTTACATATACAAGTGCCCTCATTTGCATGTGCCAGTTGAATATGGGCCTGAATAGCACCGGACAATCTGATTAACACCGTGCAAACATTAGCGCTGGGCTATGTGGTGTCCAGCACCGCACTGTCCCATTAGCATAGCACTATGGGGCATTGTGCGACCTCCATGCATGCACGTGTGTCCCCTGTGCCATGCTAGCATCCCAGTGTAGTGTGGCATAGTGCCGTGCTAGTCCACACAGTGTGGCACTATGTGCATGTGTGGCAATAGGGTCATGATGGAGTCATGCATGCACAGTGCGCCCACTTCTGGGTAGCACCACACTACATCATGTGATAGCATGGCACTACTGCACTGCTTGCTGGAGGGACTAGGGTGTGGCTCAGGCTGTGCAGTACAACAGGTGGCAGGGTATCAGTGGTGCATGTGCAGTGTCAGGGAGGCAAAGGCAACATGCTGAGGTGCACAGGGACAGGCACTGGGGGAGGTGGAGTCAGCCAACCTGGTGCAGCTTGTGCAGCAGAGGCACAGACGGCTCTTTGGGGAGGTCAGGGAGGGTGACCTCCCATGATAGCAGGTGTGGGCATCCATTGCCAGGTGGCTGTCAGAGCGGATGGGCATCCAGAGGGATGCAGAGAAGTGCCGTCGCAGGTACATGGACCTGCGCTGCCACCAGAGGAGCCAGCTGGAGGCGCACAGATGCATGGTGCATGAGGACACTGTGCCAGTGCCAGGTAAGTGCCTGTGCATGATGCTCACATCCACCACTTGCGTTGTGGTCTGCCTGAGTGTGCATGCATATGCCTGTGTGTATCTATGTGTGTGTGTGTGTGCACAGGTGTGCTGTTGTGCAGGGTAGTGGGTCACATGTGGTGCTGGTAGTGGGGCACCCAGTATGTGCACCTTAGGGGCACTGTGGTCAGGGGGCACAGCTGCCACTATTGCCAGGTGGCCAAAATGTTGGTGGCAGTGTGTGTGTGTTGTATGCTGTGTCCGGGGGGGGGGGGAACTGCAGTCATGCCATGCATGGCCCTGACACATGGCCATGGTGTGTATGTGGTGGGTGTGGTCATTGTGGGCAGTGGGACATGGTACAGGACTGTCCTGCAGCCAACACCAGTGTTGTGCAGGGGTGCTATCACCTGTGCACTGGACAGCCTACACAGCTGCATGTGCCTTCAGTTGCTGTGCACATGTGTATAGCACAGTTGCACCACTGTGCCTACATGCCTAAATGCCCTGTGTGCCTGGTGCATGCTCCATGGGTCATGGGGTCCACTGTGTGGGTGTCTTCTGCATGCTATCACTGTCTCTGGGCTGCCCTGCGTGTACGGTGTCATGGTGGTGGGCGTGTATTTTGCTGTGGCATTCATGGTACATGCTGTGCTTTGCGCTAATGCTGCTGTTTCCTCTGCCCACTGTGGAGTGGAATGTGCAGCCCAGCACAGGGAGAGGGGGCCAGGAGCTGTCCCAGGCCACATCTGGAGGCAGCCCAAGGGTGCCGGCCATGCAGCAGTGGGTGTAAGAGAGTAGCCACGAGGACAGGGGCCTGTTGCGTGTGTACATCTCTTTCTTCATTTATGCTGTGCCTCTGTATTGTGTTGTACCTTCACTGGGCTGCCATTGACTGTGCTGGGTATTTGGCTGTCATGGGCTTCATGCAATTGCTGCTGCAGTTTAGTGCTGTGCTGTGCAAAACTGTCCCATGGTGCTACTGTTGTGTGGCTGTCTGGATGCCGTGCAATGTAGTGGGGCGCGGTATGTGGCAGTGTCAGCATGCATGGCTGGCATTGCCATGCTGTCGACATTCAGCACTGGCCATGTTCAGCTGGTCACCTGCTGTGTGGGTGTTCTGGCTGCAGGCCACCGCACACATTGCTGTCCACGGGCCATGTGTGGCAGCATCTATTGGTGCACCCCTGCAGGTGTGTGTGCCCTGTGGGCATGCATCTCCTGCAGGTCAGTTTTGCCCTGGCTTGGGTGGCCATTGGCCACTCATCATGCCTACAGTGTGCTGCTCCTGCCTCCCTGTTGTTTGCTGTTGTACTCTGCTTTTTGGTGCATTGTTATCTGACTATGGGCAGCCCGTCCCAATGTGTGGTCACCCATGTGCATGTTGTTGCATGGCCCTCACCCACTGCCATCCTGGGAACTACCTGTGTTCCTGCACTGTCTCACTGTGTGCAGTGCTGGGGTGGGTTGTGTCAACTGTGCCATGGTGCTGTCGGGGCCTGACGTATCCATGTCTGTTGGGTACTGGGATAGGGCCTCTGTCTACCAGGCCTGCCCTGTGGAACCCTGCCAGGTGTGCCTACCATTGCATTCCTCACCACCACTTGGTCATGGCTATCGGGACATGCTGTCCATTCCTGTATAGCCACCTGTGGCTGCAGTATGCCTCCTAGCTGGTATCCCATCCTCACCAGCTCTCCCCACCTCTTGCTGGTCCACTCTGATCATCTCTGTGGGTGACCAGACCGGAGAAGTAGGAGGGCTCGGAGGATCTCCTGCAGCGCATTGTCTGGCAGCAATGGACACTTATTGAAAAGCAGGCAGTCCTAATTTCGGAGACCACGAGGGTCGCAGCTGTCCTGGAGACATGTATGCCAGATCCCTCCCTCAGTCAACCATGAACTTCACCCCATTTCTGATGTCTACCCCTCTTTGTGGACTGGTGTTTATCCCTGGCTTCTGTTACGTTCCCCCTGTTTGTGTCTGCCTCCCCTTCACCCCCATTAACATTCTGTTAATATTGTAGATATGTACATGTTGTTCATGCAACTGCATTATTAGTCTTTCTTATCATAGTTGTAGTCCTTTCCATGCTAGCTCTCTTAGTTGTAGTGTTCTGTGTTGGGAGTGGGTTTTGCTTTCACTTTGTTGGGTTTGTACAGTTGGCCTTATCAGTTTTATTGTTAGTCCATCCAGTTGTCGTTCACAGATTGGTTATGTTTGTTTATTATTTTCATTTAGCTTTCACTTTGTTGCATATACTGTTACATTGCCATTCTTATGTTGCATATTACATTCATGGTCCTACAGTTTACTGTGTCCTGTGTCATTCTTGGGTGCTGGGGCTTTCGCTTCATGTGTACTGCTCCTTGGTTCTCACACTTGGGTCCTGGTAGTTGTTTGCCATTTGCATGTCTATGTGTCATTTGCTGGGTTCTGCACTGTGGTCTGCACCTGGGACCTTGTTCCGGGCTGTGTTTCATTGCATGTGTCCCAGGGCAGGCTGACTCACCTATGCACTGTGTTCCACTGGGTATTTGCACTGCCTCACAGACAAAAAAGCCACCCCAAATTGCAGAGTGTGCTAATATGAGTAAAATCAACCATGAAACAAAAAACTCCAGCACCACTCACTGCAGAGATGAATAAATATATATCATCCATAAATAATCAAATCAACAAGTGCTATACAAGTTGAAAAACTTTTAATTTATTGCAGTACTTCCACACATAGAAAAACAGTCACACACACCAATATACCATACAAACAGGGGCTCAGGTCGGAGCCACAGAGACTCCTACCGGTTTCACCTCAGAGCATCATCACGGAGTGTTCAAACAGGTGATGCACTCTACTTTTATAGATAAAACCTTAAAGTGACAGTATGGCCCAGATATTCAAACTGCGCCAGGCTGTGGCGCAAGCTTGGGCGCAGCTCAACTTGGCTGCGCAGGGGTGTGGACTAGGCGATATTCAACGGAGCTGCACCATGTCTCAGCAGCTTTGAATATTGCAGCCTGGCCACCCCCAGTGTGTATGGTGCCGTGGCACTGCACCAGTGCAAGTGGCCAGAGTGGAGCATGGAGATGCGCTAGTGCAAGTTCCATCGCGCCTTGCACAGCAACCGTGATATTCAAAAGTTGACATGCAAATGGGGCCATAATATATGCAAGGCACACATGGGGCTATTTGCATGTCATTATGGCCCCATTTGCATGCAGGTGCGCTGATCCCCGACGACTTGCACCTGGCGCCCTGCCAGGCAGCAGCCATCAGGGACCGATGCCCCCTGCAGCCCGATCATGGGCAATTGTTTAAAAAAAGATCCCCTTCCAATATCTCTGGTGGTCCAGTGGACCTCTATCTGCCCGATTGCAGGCATTTGTATAAAATAGAATAATTCATCCAATATCCCTGGTGGTCCAGTAGACCCCTATCTGCCTGATTGCAGGCATTTGTATAAAATAGAATAATTCGTCTAATATCCCTGGTGGTCCAGTGGACCGCTCTCTGCCTGATCTTGGGCATCTGTAAAAAAAAAGTCCTATGTCCCTGGTGGTCCAGTGGACCACTCTGCCCAATCGTGGGCATCTGTAAAAAAAAAGTCCCATATCCCTGGTGGTCTGGGTACCCCCTCCCACCTGCCACTGAGCTCCACCGCCCCTCCTCCCCAGTCAGCCAGCGGATGGCAGCACCCCACCCGCCTGCCTCCCCGCCGCCTGCCAACTGACACTTCGGTAGGGCTGCACGCCTATTGGTTCACAGCGTGAGCCAATGGGCGTGCAGACCCTACCGTACTACACATTCCAGATATGCTATACCACTAGGACTCTTTTGTTATACAGTATGACTATGCCTTTTTGGTGGGTTTGGTTTGGGGTGAGGGACGGAGTGTGCCTTATTGGGGTTATTTGCTTTTTACTTGGTGGTACTTGTTTGTCTTGATGATTATAAAACATGATGAGTAATGTAATGAAAATTCTGACTTGGAATATCAGAGGAATTAGAACCCCCACTAAGAGATGCCAGGCCTTGAAGCACTGTG
This sequence comes from Neoceratodus forsteri, assembly GCA_016271365.2. NCBI lineage: Eukaryota > Metazoa > Chordata > Ceratodontiformes > Ceratodontidae > Neoceratodus > Neoceratodus forsteri. The sequence goes on from CM057458.1 coordinate 887,998,490, forward strand.
CCCTCCTAACTGCACATATCATTTTACTACAGGAGACTCACCTCCTGACCCAAGAAACCAACTGGCTTTGCCTGCAAGGTGTGAGTCAGGTTTTTGCTGCCTTGGACTCATTCTCAAGCCGGGGTATAGCTATCTTAATTATGGAGAATGTCTCCTTCCAGGCGGATAGTTCCATAATGGACCCAAATGGTAAATACATTCTGGTCAAAGGGCTCCTAGATTGTAAAGAGGTAGTGCTGGGCAGTATATATGGAACCTGTAGAAGGTGATGTCCACTTTTTTATGGACCTTGTGAATAAGTTGGCCACCCTTCTACCTATCCAATTATTTTTTTTTGGGGGGGGGGACTGGAATGAACCACCTATGCAAGATCTGGACAGGACCTATTTATCGCTCAAACCTCCATCCTCATCCCAAAAAGCTCTGAGTGATCTCATGGATATGCTGGGCCTAGGTGGCCCATGGCAAATCCTTAATCCCTCCCATTGCCTTTTCACCTTTTACTTGGCTATTCATCAATCCTGGTCCCACCTAGACTACATATTGATTAGTCTTCCACTTCTCTCTGGCCTCTGCAATACAGGCATTGAACTGATTGTCATTTCTGACCACTCGGGAGCCTGGATAATCCTATCTCCTGAGCTGGACGTACACAAGGATACTACCTGGAGGCTGAATATCCAGCTTCTGAAAGATAAATCCATCACTTCCAGAATACAATCTCTCATTCAGACCTTCACTGATCTCAACAGAGACTCTGTGCCCAGAGTTGATCATGAATGGTGTGCACTTAAGGGCTTCTTAAGGGGCAAGTTCATCAAACTACCCTCTACAAGGAAAAAGTTGTGAGAATCAAAGGCCTCATCCCTCCTAGCTCAAATAAGGTCCTTCGAGTTATCCCTCTCTTCCACCTCTTAATCTGACTCTCTAGAGACTCTTCTTTCTCTAAGGAATAAATACTCTGATCTCATGTGGGAGAAAGCTGAATACGCCATCCTAAAGACTAGGTCCACCTACGTAGACCAGGGTGAAAAGGCTGGGAGGCTTCTTCAAGATTGGGGGCAAGACTCTTTCCCTAGGATGGCTACCCAAGCTACAGGATACCAGGGTTACTGATTTCTATGATCAGGACTCCCTTCTTTCCTCTCCTGACATCCTTTTGAAGTTTAACATAAGTTTATCCCACATCTTCAAAGTCTTTCAACTCAAACATCTAATAGTTCAACTTTTTGGTACAAGGCCTAAACCCATGATCATACAACCCATCCTTTCTCGATTCTCAGAACTGGCCAATATGCCTCATGGTATCTCCTGCATGTACTCACACCTGCTGTCTATCTTTCATCCAGATCCCTTAAAGGGCTCCAAGGTCTGGGATTACCTATTACCTGACATTTCCCTTAACTGGGCACAAATATGGAAAGACCTTTACATATATAATACCCAGGACAAAGTTAGGCTCACCCAATATTATATCCTCAATTATATGTATTACACACTGGTTAAATTAGCCAAAATGGGGTGTCTTCCTTCCCCTACTTGTTCCAGGTGTGGCAAGGAGGAAGGAAATATCTTACACATCCTATGGTTCTGCAAAAAAATATCTCCCTATGGCAAACAATACAATCCAAGTTGGATCCTTTACTGGGGCTTGCAGATTTGTTCACTGTGGAAATTTGTATTTTGGGTTCTTATTCTAGCATCAGTGTCAAAGAAAAAAGATTCCACGTGGCTATCCTATCAATGGTAGTGAAAAAACTGGTTCTTAGGCACTGGATGGACCAATTAACCATTTCCTACAATGAATGGTTAAAAGAACTCACTTTGTGCTTCCAGACTGAATGTCTAATTGCCAGTACCTGCAACCGGCTTAAACTCTTTGATAAAAAATGGGGCAAATTGTATGCCTTATACTTGTCTTAAATTGTCTGTAACTCCTCTGACTCCTTTAGTGTGGCTCTATTCTGTTCTTGCAAGTTTAGGATATCATAGTGGGTTTGTTAATGGGCAACACTCCTGGAGGGGGTTGGGGGTGGTAGGATGGCAGATAGGTTATTTTTTTGTTAACCGATTAACATCATTTGTCAATGTATCTGTGATGCTGGTTTTGGGATATAAAAACTTAATACAACTTTAAATTAAAGAAAACATTTTGATTGGCAAGAACAAGTCACCTGACCGTGCATGACAGCAGCACTACCCACAGTCATCCTTGTATTTAACCTAATCACAAAAATCACTACACTGCATAGAATTATTAGAAAATGTTTGGTAGCCATTTTTTATTACTCACAAAAAGACCTAAACTGGCAAACAGACAAATGACTAAAAACACCCCTCTTGTTTTTGGCTTGTGTTCCCATTTTACACCAGCTGTGGTTCTGACTCCCTCACTCCGTAGCTTTCTATGAACCTCCCCACCCCCCCAAAAAAAACTGCAAAAGTATTAAAAAAATCATCAAAAGAGCCAACAGCCTTCCATTGGTTCTACCTGCCAGCAATACTGTTTCAATCCTGACAGTCTCAGCAGACACCACAAAAACAGGGGGCAGCTTATAAATCTATGTACATCTTGGCACACCTCAAAAATTGCTTTAAAATATCTTGTGCTAAAAAAAAAAAAAAAAAATCCAAAGCACTCCGACTTTCCCCTCGGAGAATGAGCATGTGTGTGTGTGTATGTGTTGGGGTGGGGTGTCAAGCGAGCAAGCGAGTATCCATAAGAAACAAGCAGGTGGGTGGCCATTAGAAATGAGCAGGCAGGCTGTACTAAAAAGTCATAAGGAAAAATGAAAGGAGCTGAGTGGCGGGTTTGTGGCAGCGGTGGACATTACCTAAATTGCTCAGCAGAGTCAGCACGACTCCTGAAACTAATTGGTACAAACTTTGTACAGCTGGTAGAAATGAGTACAGGGTGGGGGTGGTGCAGCAGTGGTGAACAGTACAGAAATAGTTATGCACAACTCCTGAACTTTTTTGTTTCCCAATTACTATGTCACAAAAATTAAAAACAAATTACCATCTTCCCTGTCAAGTGGTCCAAGACATGTTCTGCGGTATGGTTCACACTCACTGCTACACAATTAAAAATTTGCAAGTATGGATACCATATTAGGACAAACATTCTTAGGCAAAGACAAAATGACTTCTAGTTCTAGCAAGCAGAAGAACTGTTTTACCAAACATACAAGTACAGTTTTTTCATTTTTACATAACCTAACTTAATTTTTTACATTCCTAAAAATATCTAAATGAAAGAAACCCATTTTATAAGCACAATAAAACATGGCTGGGTGTTGGCGGTACTGAAATACCAACACACCCTGGGGCTGAAGGCACTTGGCCTGCAGCCTTGTGCCTCTCACTATGCTGCTTGGTGTGTGGGTATCTCAGCACTACCAAGACCCAGCCATGTCTTATTGCTTACTCCTCTCTGTGTAGCAGGGGTGACAAGAACTGGCTAAAAGAAAAGTATTCCTGTCAGTGGCTTTCCTAAGAAAGTTAGTCCAAATTGTTATATACTGTAAATTGATTCAGTTTTAATGTGATTATTATTTTCTATCTTTTCCAGAAGCACAGATGTATACTGCAAGCATCTGAATTCATCACGCTGAACATTATCTCATCATATGCACCCAGCCTATTTGAAAGCATCTGCTATTTTAATTGTTTGCAGCTCTGAGCACTGAGCACTTCATCACATTTGTGTCTTTGACTGGTGCAGTGACTTTTTGACCCCACTATAAATGTTGGTCTAGAGATGGTGCCCAGTCACTCTTGAGAAAGACTGTTGGTGAAATGTCAAGTATTTTCTGCCCCTGTTTGCTGGCACACCTAATAAATATTGCAACACTTTATATAGTGTGCTGAGTATTTTCACAACTGCATGGGCGGAGCCATGCTGATATGTTACTATGATGTAGGAGAGAGAAGGGACTATGGAAGCATGTGACTGGAGACATAGTGTGTCTTTTTCCATGTAGTTTTTTGACCGGACATGAGTCACATATCTCCATGTTCTCTCCATTTATGACAGTGTTGTATTTGTGTCTGGCCCTCTGCGACCTCTGCTGCCTGCACTATATTGCACTATTTCATTGCTCACTCATCTCTCTCTCACACACATACACACACCTCTTCTGTTTTAGCCTGTCAGAGTGTGAACATTACCAACATTAAAAACTACAAAACACTCTGCCTTCTTTTAAACTAATGCCTTTGCCCAGCTGCATTGAAAAAGATGAGTCACTGTGAGCTGAATCAAATTACAGTAGCTTGCATTCCTATTCAGAGATCATCTCTCTCTCTCTCTCTCTCTCTCTCTCTCTCTGTCTCTCTCCCCCCCTCTCTCTCTCACACACCTGCAATGTCTAGCTGCTACAGTGCTGATTTATTGGAAAATGTGTCTTTCAAACAAGATATTTATATTAATTATTTAAATTAACGAAGCTGTGTACCTCATACTTTCCCCTTCAGTGTTGAAATTCCTAGCTGCTTCATGTGCTTTTGCCCTGTAGAGCAGTGTCCCTCCCAAATTTACATAGGGGCAGAACTTAGTTTTAACACTTGATTATCACCAGCCTGGTGGCATGGAGGGCTGAGGCATCCTGCCTTACCTCCTGGAATGTCAGTGACCCATGTTCACATTGTGAGCAAGTTACCAGGGGCCAACTGGGGAGGAGAAGGATCGAGCATCCCAGGGACAGCTGTCCTTCTCTGTGGAAGGGGTGATCAGTTGTCAGCACATGCCTGGCCCTTAGTGGAGGTTGGGTGCTGGCACACCGATGCTGCCGAGAAGTGGGCGGGGGGGCAGATACCTGACGGGGTGTGTACAGGAGCGTGTGTGTCACCGTCACTGGTGTCACTGCACACCCCACCTCTGAGGGAGAAAACAGGTGGAAAAAGGAAGCACCTGGCTGGATAATGGAGGGAGCTCTCAGATCCTGCCCCGAATAGCCACGGCACTGACCAGAACTGGATCCGGAGTTTGGTGGGGATTGGGGTACCCCCGCCAACCCCGCTGGGGGGGGGCAAGCCCTGGGTGAAGATGGTCAGTGTTGGCTGGTGGACATTGGGGGATGGGACTTGGGCTCCATCCTGACTGAAGGCCGTGCAAGCAAGGGGATAAAACAGCAGCAGAAAAAAAACAAAAAACACTTGACTTTCCTGGTAGTTTATCTTCAGCCTTCTTGTAACTTATAATTGCCGATTCTTTGCTGCGTTTCCCTGTTCAGATCAGACCCATAAAGGCATTGTGTTTTTATAGAGTATTCCTCATCTCTCTTATTTTATTATCCTGTTCAATGTGCACCTCCACATATACTTTTTTTATTTCTAGTTGATCAAGCTTCACAGTAGGTGGGGCAAGGTAGGAGGGAGCTTCACAGTTGCATCTTTATAGTACAATGCATAGGATGTATCTCATTCCATTAACATGCTTTATTTCTGCAGCAGCCTATATATTCAGGGCCCAATCCTCAAATGGTTCGCTGCCCCTCAATGCATCCAGAGCACCTGAAAAAGCCATGGAGTGTCCCCTATGCACCAAATGCACACCATCTGGGTAGTACACAGCATCCACAATATTGGTGTGTGCCCACTATGTGTCCTATGCCTGACCAGTGTGCCTCTCTATAAAGGTAGGTGGGACATTCGCTTGCCAGGGGGCATAGGTCGGTATCTGACTGATCCTAGACACAAGCACCTCGAGGCATATGGTTATTGGAGGGGAGCAATAGCTACATCTGCCTATGGGCAGCAGTAGCAGCTATGTGGCCCCCTCTGCCTGTCCACAAGTCACATATCCTACTTGGTATGATAAGCACCCCATTGCTTGTTTAACTTCCTATTTATGCTTCCTCCAATCTCAGGTGCATCCCTTCTTTGGATTTTTTCAAAGTACCAGACATCTATCACCTCTGACTGCAATATACCACTTCCATTAAGCCATTGCACTGCACCATAGCCAGGGAAATGATTGGACAGCAACCTCCCATAACCCCTAATGTTGCATCAGGCAGCATGGTAGGAGTGGTGCAGAGTCCTCCAAATATACCGGGGATCATCTCTGACTGCTGCTGGGGCTATTTTTTGTTGTTTTCTCACTATCCCAAGCCATCCACACATGGGGCATAGAGCAGCAGTATGCACATCTGCATGCCTGCTGTGAGCCAAGCAGATGCCCCCCCAACCATTGCTCTGCTCGGCTTCCACCTGTGGTCACCAAGGAAGCAACACTGTGGTGGCAACAGAGACCCTCCCACTGTGGGAGGGAGGGCATCCTGTGAGACACTTAGTCCTCCACTCCCTGTCCAGCCTTGAAAGGCCTGTTCCAGAACTTAAGTTGCTGGCCCTATGTATGGTAGCTCTACTACTGTGCTAATACTAACCTTTGGCCATTTCCTACCTGAAAAACAGAGAAGACAATAGGAACTTAATTTAGTATGTACTGTACTGTGGGGGGAAAGAGATCTGTTGTATTAAGGGAATAGGATGAAAAAATGCTAAGAGAAAGGTCATCAGTAAGTTTTGGTGACTACGCTGTGTGGCTCTTCAGACATGTGGCTTGAAAACTAACGGTTTATTGTAGTATGCCTGTGTGCATCATACGAGTGTGCTCAGTAGCCTATGTATGTGTGTTGCACACAGCCCCTTACTACCTGTATGTAACATGGTGCTTTGTAAAGCACTTAGGGTTACAGTGTGTATGGAAGGCACTATATGATATAGTTAGGGTCTGTTCTGTATGGCTTTCCATCCAAACTGAAAAGCTTTGGTACCACAGGTCACAGGTCATAGAATGCTGTTGCACTTTTCTGTGTTGTAATAACTTTTTAATAAGAATGGAAATTCAGTGCTACCTGTGCTCTTTTCTTCTCACAATTATTGACTCCTTTCACCACACATGCACACATAGATCCAAACACAGAAATCTTCTATTTTTTTAATTAATTGTAACTAATAAACCCACCCTGCACCCAGCTGCTAAAGCCCCACCCAGTGCCACTGATAGTGTTTCTGCACTATAAAGTATTTGTGTGAATCTGTTGATTTGAATGGAAGCACATACAGTAAGTGCAGATTTTGCTCTCGCTCATCACCCAGGTCTTCCTTTTTTACAAAGTAAGCTTTTTTCAAATGATTTTAAATGCACATAAACTGTCATTTGCATGGCAAGGAGTATTAGCAGTTGGCTGTAGGGTGGGTTTATTAGTTTTAAAATGTCCCAAAAATTATGTGCCATGTGTGTATGTATGTGTGTGGCAAAAATGTATTTTTTTTTTAGATAAAAAAAAAACATGCTGTATAAAACAGTGGATACCCAGTCTCATGCACAAGCCTGCATTGCCAGCAGGGTTTTGACTTTTCTTGAGATCGGTGACAACACAAGCTTGGTTTGCATAGCTGGCCGTCCAATATCCTCTATGCATAACATTATACATTATGACATCATTCTTGGCTAATCAGGATTGTTTATTTCTAAACATTTCAAGTACTTTTTTTCCCCACAAAACATCTCATGCAAACAGTTTTAAGGCTACAGTTCTAAGTTTAGTTAGCGTAGTCCATTTCATCACACAGGGGTTTCTCTAATTTTCCACAAAATCTAACAGTTGTATTTTAAATTTAAGTTACATTTCTTAGCAGAAACCCTCCACATGATTTATAATACATTTATATGCACAGTTACCATGTGTCTTTGTGGCTACAGGAGTTTCTGCTCAAGTCCTTTGTGTCCCAGAACTGCTCAGCTTCACTCTGCAGTTCTGTCACTCGAAGAACTCAAGAATGCACTTCTATAACCATAACAGACACAGTAACTGTATGTGCAAGCATATACCAAATTCTGTTCCATTCCATTATTCTAACCTAAACCTGAAAATGCTTGCAGCATTTTGGGGCCCCTCCACCTGAGTGGCGCAGGGTCTTGAAAGCTATTTCACTTTAGGCCCACACTCCAGGAGTAACACCAATTTGTAGAGGGGAAAAAAAAACAGATTGGATCAGTACTTTCAGTTGTACAGTAGGAACATTTTGCTATGTTATAACTGCACCGAGATCATTTATAGCCACATAGAGAGTGCAGCACTTACCTGGTGTTTCAAACTCAAACTTGATTCTTCATCGGGGGGCCCCTGTCAAAGAACATAACCAAGTTTATGTCTAAAGCACTAGGTAAAAGCAACACTCTTTGTGTGGCTATAACTTAATAAAATGTTCCTGCAGTTGGAGGTACTGATTCAGTCTGGGTTTTTTTACCTCTACAAATTGGTGTTACTCCTGGATTACAGCCTCATACCTGTTGGTTCTCTTTATTTGTTAAACTCACACAAGTATGGCATCAGCTGCAGCAGGAGTTTCAAGTAGTTTTCACTCAGACTCACTGCTCTGAAGCAGCTGTGTTGGCTCTGACCAGAGTTTGTTTTCTCCATGTGCCTGTTGTACAAAAGCGTCTGCTCAGACCATCCCCAGTTACTTCTTACAACTGCTTCTAAGTACTCAATCATCTTTGCTGCTGTCCCCTGCCTCTCCATCCTATTACACTCCCATATATTGACACTGCTGCGTTTTCTTATCAACTGTATGGCAGACTTATAATGTGATTTGAGAGAGTCCTGCACCTCATTCTTTTATTTTATTTGTTAAACTTCACTGATTTTGTACTGCCTTGAATATTGTATATATGCATATATGTATTTTGTTGTTCTCCCTGTCCCCACCAAGTCACACCTGGAATTGGACTTGGCTCAGTGTGTGCCTTTCCCAGTTAACACATTTTTTTAATAAATAAATAGTTTTCTTTTTTTTCTTGCTAAGTTATTTAACTGTCAGCACTGGGGGTTCCAAGTTATGGCTTTTTTCCTTTTTTTTTTGCAATACACATGTATAGTTGTTCAGAACTGATTGTATGTAAATATTTTTTATTAGCTTCATGCGTAACAAATTGTGTTAATTATGTTGTGTATTCCAGAGGGTAAGAAGACAGAGTTGGTAGCCCCCAGAGGAAGATCATGATTTTGAAACTGGTTGATGTGTTTGGTTAGTCCTTTGGGACTAAGTCTGTCCCTGGTGTCTGTCTACTTCTTCAAATGTGTAATTACTTTTGTTGAAGAACTGAAGCAAGTGACTCTTTTGCAAAATAAAAAAAACATAGGGCTGAAGGCTGTAGATTTGGAAAGTGTGGTATGACTAATGTGAGACTCAAAGGGAATCTCATCTGGTACTTAGGATATGTAGTAAAGGCTGTTACTGTTGTCTGAGCACCCATTCTAATGGAGATATAGCCCTAAAACCTTAAGAGTGAGAAAGGTTTATAAAAGAAAGGCAATTATTTGTTCTTCTAGGACATGCCTATTTTTCTATGATACAGTATATGTGATTACAGTTTGGAGTGGCCATGCATCAAGTTAAAGGTACTGTATATGATTGCTGTGTATGTAGATTCAGTAACCATATGCAGAGTACCATCTGCTGAAGCAAGTTGTGACTGTAATATGTAAAGAACAAGACCTCAGTTTATACTGCTTGTCTAACAGGACATTTCCTTTACCTGAATGGTTCAAGCTGTGGCCTTTGAGACCAGGACTGTACAAATTGATCTAGGTCTGGAACTTTCTCTTAGATCTATCATTCAGTTTATAGAAGCCCCCAAAAAAAAACAAATAAATGCTTGGGAGAGGACATTACATTGGATATGTGGATCAGGAAGATGGACCTGAAGAGAAACAAACAAATTAAAAGGGTCAGGGGATGAAGTGTATACAGATTCAGTAACTAGATACAGAGGGCCTCTGAGGAAGTTGTGAGTGATTGCAACATAGGAAGACCTCAGTCTAACTGCTTGTGTAACAGGCAATTTCCCTTTAGCTAACTGGTTAGAACTATGGCCTCTGAGATTGAGGATATATGGATTAATCCAAGAATCTGGCACTTTCTTGTCAGACCTAACAGAAAGTGTCTTCCCAAAAGCTTGGGAGAGAACATTATGTTGGTGGCGTAGATCAGTTCCCAGCCTATAGAGAAACAAACAGAAAAAAATGAAAAAAAAAATGTAAGTGATGTACAAACTGTATACAGAATCAATAACTAGATGCAGAGTACCATCTGGTGGAGAATGTTGTGACTGTAACTCTGCAACATTTAAAGAATAAGACCTCCATCTACTTGCTTGTCTAATAGGAAGCATGTGTTTGAACACTCGGAGTGAGCATACCAGAGAGGTAATTTGCGGGAAAAGTAGTATAGTATATGGGATCCGTAAAAGGATGCTAGGACAGAAGAAATATCCCAGTTGTTTGGCTTTTGTGTGTCTCTCTTCTTCTGTTGAATAGTTAGAGCTGTGGCCTCTGAGACCAGGGATGTAAGGGCTGATCCCAGGGTCCAGCACTTACTCTTTCCGACATTTAATTCAGTTCATAGATGATGTTCCCTCACAAGCTTGGGAGAGGACATTACAATGACGACATTTTAATTTCCAGGTTTCAAATTACAATAAAAGTCTATTTTAAATAATTATAGCTTTTTACTATGTCTTTTGTTCCAAAAACACCAAAAGCATTGTTTCTGTGTCACTATCTAAAGAACCTGAAAGTTTCAAATTTAAAAACTCTGCCATTTTCTATTTTTTTGTGAGCAAAAAAAAAAATATCCTATAAAATTGTTTCTATACTCCAGACATACTGCTATACAGTAACAGTTTGAGTTGCCATACCCTAAAGATCGGGGCCCAGTGTTCACTGTGGCAGACTGGACCTGCATCCTGCAAACAATGCAAAAAAGGCATCTGCTATCAACAAATGCCGGTGCCTCTATTAAAACGATAGACGCAGGGCAAAAAATTAGAGCAGCACAGCAACAGGAGAAAAGACCACATGCTTGGTCTTGATTAAAGTCTGTTTAATAGAAAAACTAAAGATTGTGTATAAAACACTGCAGCATCCTTCCCTCACATACACAGCCGATGTTTTGCATCACTCTGATGCTTTTTCCAGACATGGAAAAAGCATCAGAGTGATGCTTTGTCCAGACATGGAAAAAGAGTCAGAGTGATGTGAAATGTCGGCTGTGTACATGAGTGAGAGGTGCTGCAGTGTTTTATACACGGTCTTAGTTTTTCTATTAAACAGACTTTTATCAAGACCAAGCATGTGGTCTTTTCTCATGTTGCTGTGCTGGCCTATTTTTTTGCTTTGTACCTACATTCTGCGGCAGGACCTCATGCTTGCTGCGGTCAGGCTATGGGCAATTCTGTGGTGATTCTGCAGCAATTCTGTGATAGACTTTACATTGTAGACAAAAATCATTCTAATACTTTTAAAATAAATCTCGATAGACACCTTTTAAACTGAGTTTAAATAATTACAGGCATCTGGAGATGTACCAACATGGGCTGTGCCTTCTGTACATCTATTACTCTTAGTAGTATGACACTTAGTAGTATGACATTCTCTGGCAACTCAAATGAGCCCCAAAATAAACTCTAGTTACCCAGAAAGGATGCTCAGGAAAAGGCAGCCTTGGGCAGTTTGGCAGATGCACAGGCAAGGAAATGCAAAGCAATTCTGGCATTATGATTTGGATTGGATGTAGAGTACATGGGGGAAATGAAGGGTTCTTTACGTTTTTACTGCATTCTTTTCTTTGAAATTCAAGTTTATTAGATTTTCACAATACAGAGCAATAGGAGGTACAAGTGATGAGAAAGAACTACAAGTTGGAATAATTACAAACCCCTATTACTCCCTCCCACTCCCCCACCTCCCCTACTCCCTCCCCGCCACTCACCCACTTTTCCACTACCCTCCCCAGCCATGCCTGCACTCTGTAAAACACCTTCATGACTGGGACATCATTTGGACATCAGTGGACATCTCAGTTCCCTGAACTTCATATTACATACAATCTCACCAGGAGGGGGATACTCACATTTGGAGCAAATATAGGGCATGAATATCCTCCCAGACTTTGGAATATCTGGGAAGGGAATTCCTCAGGCTTGCCCCTAGTGTTTCTATGCTCAGATTAAATAAGAGTTCCCTAAGCCATTCTGTGTAACTCAGAGGGAGATCATCCAACCAGTGTCTTACTACTAGCTTTTGAGTGAGGAGGAGATAAGGGCCATATAGTATTTCCTGACTTTTACTTCTTCTTTCGCATAGTCTACAATTAAACAAATTTCTGGCGTAAAGCAACTATCTGTCCCCAACAACGGGTCAGCTTTGGCTTTAATGAAATCCCATAGGGCCCTCACAGGAGGGCATTCCCAAAAGAAATGGTAGAGAGTTTCCTTCTCTTGATGGCATCTGTTGCAGGTAGAATTAGGTGTTCTGCCAATTTTGTGTAATCTGGCCGGGGTCCAGAGCATGTTATTCAACAGTTGGAACTGCATCAACCTAACCCTATCCTGGGTAATGTAATGATAAGTGTTCTGCCATAAGACCCCCCAATCCCTAGTCTGCTCAGGCAACTGATCCGCCCAATATTTAGGTGTCCCATCAAGAACCACAGATGCTTAATCAAAAAGAGAGGTGTAAAACCTTAATACTACATGCGGGTCCCACACGCTCTGACAGAATAATTCAAAATATTTCTCTGGAAGTCTGCCTTCTCTGAGGGCTTACTGAGATTGTACTATCATATGTTTAACCTGATAGATTTTAAAAATGTGGTTAGGTCCCACCTTGTACTTGTCGAGTATAGATTCTACAGGGAGGCATCTACCCTCATGCAATAAATCTCTCAGCCTCAATCCTCCTGGTGAGGGGATCCAAACTTCAGAAATCATTTTACCCCCCCTATTTTTAGATTAGGGTTCTTACATAATAGTTGATGGGGATCTTGACTTGCAGTATACCTTAGAAATGAACAGAGCTGGGCATGAATCCTCAGAGAGGTGCTTATGGGTACTGAAGTCAATTTTTTAGGGAGAAATTTTGGAGTTCAATGTAGCAGGACAGCCGGGTCTAAACCTGCTGTCCAAATCAGCTTACAACACCCAGGAGGGAATATAAGGCAAAGAAAACTGCTCTGTAGGGGATAGTAACCATTTTAAATGTTTGCTGGGACTGCTAGCCCAGTAGTATAAATCCAGATGAGGTAGTCTTAGCCCTCCTTTAGTTTTTGGGGCGGATAATTTCTGGTAAGCTCTGCAGGGAACCTTCCCTTGCCAGATGAAGTCCGAGATCACTGAATGTGCCCTTTGAAACCAATTCTGTGGTAACCAGACATTGAGCATACTAATAGGATAGAACATCCTTGGCACAATATTCATTTTAATTAGATTTATCTGGCCCCACAGGGAAAGTGGGAGCTTACTCCATCTGGCTAAGTCTAACTTAACTGTTTGAATGATGGAATTCAAATTGAGCTGGACCATTTTGGAGTCACTCTGAGCCAGTAGTATCCCCAAATATCGTAGGGTGTTTGGGCTCCATTGCAGTCCCGAGTTAGTGATTGCATGCTTCTGCTACTTTGAATTGAGAGGAAATACCATGTTTTTTTCCACATTAATTTTATAGTTAGACATTTTAATATAATCTTCTATTATACTCAGTGCTGCAGAGAAAGTTATGTTAGGGTGGTTCAGGTGCAGAAGGATGTCATCCTCATAAGCGGAAACTTTGAATCTGTGGGAACCCACTACTACCCCTTGAACCCTTGGATCTAAACGAAGGCTACAAAGAAAAGGTTCTAGGTAAATATTAAAGAGGTGGGGTGACAAAGGGCATCCTTGTCTGGTACCTGAAAACAATGAGGAGGTAGAGGAGAAGAATCTATTACAATATAATCTTGCACTGGGATATTTATACAATGAAGTTACCCATTTAGTGAAAATAATGGGAAATCCAAATCTGCCCATAGTTGAGAACAGAAATTGCCAATCCACTGTGTCAAAGGCCTTCTCTGTGCCCAGAGACAACAGGCCATATGTGGTGTCTGAGTTCTGGGACACAGAGAAGACATGATGGAACTTGCACAAATGGTCAGAGGAGGTTCTGCCTGACATAAAGTCAACCTGATCCTGATGGATTATGTGAGTCATAACCTTTGCCAATCTATTTGCCAGAATTTTAGTAAGAATCTTAACATCATAGTTAATTTAGGATATGGGATGATAACTGGTGACTTTCTCCAGATCCTTATTGGGTTTGGGAATAACTATGATAAGAGCTTTGAACAGGTGTTTATCAACTGCTTTTCAAATCTAATATACTAGAAAACAACCTCTTGAAGCTCGGGACCAGTTGTTCTGCAAAACATTTGTAAAAATTTGGAGAGAACCCATCTGGACCCGGGGCCATGTCCAGAGATAAAGACTTGATTGCCAGCTGAATTTCCACTTCCAATATGGAGGAAGTCAACCCATTCTTTAGATCTTCCAGGACCATTGGTAACTGAATCAAGGAAAGATAATCTTCTACTACTAATTCACTGGATTGATGAGTCATGGGGCTTGATGGAACCATCTCTCTGGGATTTGATACTCTGGATAATTTTAGAGGCTTCCTCCACCCTAAACCTCATGGCTAGCAGACGGCTGGATTATTCTCTTTGATCAAGATATATCGTTTTAGTTTTGAGAATAGTGTATTCTGCTTTCTCTCTCAAGAGTTCACTATATTGAGTTCTGAGGCCTATTAACTTTTCCCTAGACTCCTCCGGGGTAGTTGAGGATAGGGTTCTTTCTATTTCTCTTATCTGCTCTAACAGTTGTCATGCCCTACTATCTCTGCTCTTCTTCTGTTCTGCTGCTATTTTAATTAATTCTCCCTTCAAAACACATTTCAAAGCTCCCCATTCTATATCACCTTTCCCTGTTGAACTGAAATTATCACGCTGGTACTGTTCTATTCTTTTATGATGGTATCCTTAATTTGCTCTGATTTAAGTAATTGGTTATTTAGTTTCCATATAGTTTGCCTGGGAATGTTAGGATTGAAGTTTAGGGAACATCTAACCATGGAATGGTCCAAAATTACTCCAGGTTCTGTTGTGCTATCCATAAGCCTCGGGAGTATAGAATGACTTAACAGGAAGAAATCAATTCTTCACCTAGATTTGTGCACTTCCAATATGAAAGTGAACTCTTGGAGCCCCGGGTGAAGGACTCTCCAAGGGTCACATAACCCAGCATGGTCAGAAAAATCACGGAGTGCTCGCTGGGCCAGAGACAGACCTGCTTGTTTCTTTCTATTCTTGTCCAGGTCAGGACTGAAAGGCAGATTCCAATCCCCACCTAAAAGTATAGGGAGGTTAACAAAGGAGGATAGAACATTCAGCAAATCCATAAAGAAACCTGGTGAGTCTGTATTTGGGTCATACACACTCCCTATTAGCATTCTGGTTTGATACAAAAGGCCCTGAATAAGGATATAATGCCCTTCAGGGTCTTTACACACTGTTCATAGACATAAGGTATAGATCTTGAGATTAAAATGGCTATGCCTCTACTAGGCGTGCAATCTCCCACCATGAAGACTTGTCCCACAAACTGCTTCCTGAATAAGCTGGCCTCTGATTCAAGCATATGTGTTTCTTGTAAACATATAATATTCCCTTTGTGTAGCTGTATATGTTTGAGTATTCTATATCTCTTTGTCTTGTTTCTGGCCCTTTTAACATTCCATGTAATCCACTCATAGATATCGCCCATGAAAATTAATCCTAAAATTGTTCTCCGCTCTAAATTTTGCTATGGAGCTGCAGACAAATCCACTGGTCATAAAGGTACCTCCTGGAGGATATGCACTGATCTCTAAACCCTTACATGCAAGGCTGCCCACCTCCCTTCCCCTTTATATTCCTCACCCCCAACGACTATTAATCCAATGAGCATGAAAATGTGACCAGAACAATACTAACATTGAAGGCTGAGATTGAGCTAGTTCCTACCCACCCCCTCAAACATCCCCCATAACAACCATGAATACAAGAGTGAATGCAAAAGCAATAACATTAATTAACCTTACCCCCCTTCCCTCAAACGAAAACACACTTTGGTCCATGTCTGCCAAGAATCCCACTATCCTGCCCCAGCTTCCAGCTTCCAGCCTCCCATAACCCTTTTTACGCAGCCTGAAAGACTAACTTATAACTGTGTAGAAGTACTCAACCCGGACTTCCATACGGTCTAAATATTGCCCCCCACACCCTATGGATTCTTCACGGTGACTCCATTTCCATTTATCTCATAAAATTAACCCATTAAAGAGGTTGAATTCACCCGGGGATTATCCTAGGAATGAAGCATATGAAGTATGGGGATGAGGTATATAATCTGCACAGTTAACTTCACTGTGGCATGACACTCTCCCCTGATAGATATCTACCATATACTTAAACCCCTACAGTGTGAGACCCTTATCAGTAACTCAGAACCTAATAGAGAGGTCCCTACCATTCCAGGTAGTAGTGAGAAAACTTCTCACTCCTGTTCCACTCCCAGTTGTGAAAATGAAAAGAAAAATAAAACAGAACTCTTCACTTCAGAGTTCTACGAAGTGGGGAGTCCAGAGTTTAAAATGCACTGGTGTTCTGAAGGGACTCCTTGGTAAAATAAGAAAAGCGAGCCCCCTCTAGTGGTGCCACACTTGCTATTACATAATACTATGAGGGCAGAATACAAATCTTGAGGGCGAATCTCAAAACACAGCAGACTACAGTGCTTTTATTCTTTAATTGTTTGGTCTAGGCACTAAATGGAGCAAGATGCACTCAGAGTGCTCTGTGACCCTGTGCCCTCCCCCGGTTGACGTCTGCCAAACAAACATTCCCCAACTGCATAGGGTCCCACTCAAAAACCTGATTATGGGAAATAAACCCTTTCATTCTGTATTTATTTATTTTATTTATTTAGTTTTTGTTAACCAGGTAGGTGCACTAGCCTTAAAATTACTATTTTCAGGCACAACCCGGGAGAGTACAACAAAAAGAGAACAGTTGAACAACTACAACATGGGTACAATAATAAAAATAGAGGAACAGTACAGCAGTGCTACAAAAATACAATGGGTAGAAACAACAAAAAATAATGGCAAGCATTATGCAGATAATGGCAGTAAGATATATAATAAGTGCAGAAACCATGGATCCGACCTGTGGAGTGAAAGGGTTAATAAGATAGTAAGGTTATATAGAGAGAAATGTGAGGAATGTTCAGACATAACAAGAAAGACTGGCAGAAGGAAGGTCAGGGGTGGTGAATGGCAAAACAACAGTGGATGGTCAGCAACAAGGTTCGAGAAGGAAGAGAGCTAGTAGTCAAGAAGTTATTTACAAAGAGAAGGAAAAATATGGGGAGGGGAAGAGGAGACAGTCTTGGAGCTGGATTAGAGCAGGGGTGACATTACTGATAAGTCTTAGGAGCTTCAGGTTGGGTCAAAGCATGTACAAGCATCAACTAAGGATAGATAACGACAATATTCACTTTTAAATCCACAGTGAGACTGAGACAGCTGGAGGTTGAGTGGAAGAGCATTCCATAGCCTGGGAGCAGAGAATTGGAAGGCTCCTGTGCCTTTAGTCGTCTGACATCTCGGAACATAGAGCAAGGATTTGTCAGCTGATCACAGGCCATGGAAGGATGGTTGAGGGACCAGCAACGCTGCCAGCTGGGATGTTTTTTTTTATATGAGCAGATGGACAGTTTGCTCTATTGAGCTGCCCATATTCAATTATAAGTGAAAACGAAACTGCTCTAGGAACAAATCAAACAAGTGAGTAGACTCTTAACTGTGTGGCCCTTCAGAAGTGAGGACTTAAATCTTGAGTCAGACTAGTGCACATGAGGGATTCAAGAACAAAATAAGATAACAAGATAAACAAGCTCCCTCTAGTGGCAATTCCAGATATTGATTCTATAGTCAGTATTGAAAAGTGCCATGCACAAATATACTTGACTTTCCAGACCCTGAAGGCTCTGAACACCTCGCGATCCTATACAACAGCAAATATAGCGAGTGTCGGTGATCACAGTGTAGATCTGGAGGGTGGTCAGTTCTATTCAGGCAGATTTAGGTACATTTATGTACTCACTTTTAACTCCCAACTTCCAGACAAACAAGGTACACACAGACTGATCTTTCAACACAGTCTCCGTGGGAGAGGTGCATCCATGAATAGCAGGAACTTAGAGGTAAGAGGCATTTATCCTAACATTTCTCCAACCAGAAGTTGGACAGAAAGTGAAATCAAAGTTCCATCTTCCCTAATGGTTAATTTTCTCCTCTTCACCCTTTCTTGAAAAGAGCTAGTAGGGCTTCGTTCAGGCCAACAGCAGCAGCAGTAACATCCTCATAGCTAGACCAAGTGCTGGCCACAAGTACCTGGAGTCTAGTGGGATAACCCATGCAAAAGCATATCCCTGATGCAATCAGCTTAACCACCAGTGGGTGGTATTCGGCCCTTCTCTGATGGACTGAAATAGGCAAGTCCTGAGCCACTCTCAGGTTCATGCCCTCCCACTTAATTTCCTGGATTTCCTTTATTTTCAGGGAAAAATGCTGTCTTTCTTGATAGTTCAAGAATTGGAATATAAATGGACATGGAGGGGCTCCAGGCGAGGGCACGACTCTCAGTGACCTGTGGGCCCGCTCTACGATGTAGTTAGACCCGAAAGGTGTAGGACCTGCGAGTTTCACTAACAGTTTTTGGGTAAACAATATCGTATCGGTCCCCTCCTCCTTCTCCAGGAGGCCAATTACAGCATTGTTCCACCTGCTGTGTCCCTCTAAATCCTTGATCTTGATTTCCATTTTATTAATTTTCTGCCTCAGATTAACAATCTCTGGATCCTGTCTCACAGCCTTTTTCTCTAGTGAGGTAATTCTGACTTTGCAATCTCCAGTTCTTTTGGACAATTCTTCTAACAACTTCGTAACAGATTTCAAGTTGTCAGTGATCGAGTGGATCTCCTCTTGAAAGGGCTTAAACTCAGCCAAGAACCGCACTAGAGTAAGTAGTTAATCTTCCAGGATTGTCTGGTACAGATCTGAGCCACCAGCAGATGATGAGGTCCTGGTTTTTTTCGGGGCCTTTGCCGTCGACGGGGGAGGAGTGTGTCTGGGTTGCGTTCTCCACATTTCCACATCCATATGTTGCTGGAGTGCTTCGGGTCTTCTCAGGAGCTATTCTTGCAGGTAGGGATGTACAGTAGAAAGAATTGTGAAAAAAAAAGCCTTTTTGATTGTAAGAATTAAATTAATAAGGGACGGATGGCCGAAGCTGTATAGTCAGGCTGCTAGCCGATTCCCTGCATCACATCACTCTTTCCTACTGCATTCTGTTTTATTTTCCCACAGCTCCCTGGCACCAGCCCAGTGCTGATATACCACAGCTATGCTCCTGAGAATATCTCCCCTGCCTGCCCAGTTGCTTGAAGGACAGCACTTCCTGGTTGTAAAACAGTGCTGCTCCAATGGCTCCCTCTCACACATTTGCTTGAAGCCTGGTGATGGTGGATTGTGCTGCAGTACTGCTTTAGTTGCTTCCACCTCCTTGCACAGTTCAACACCAGTGATGTCATTTGTGTCAGTGTCACTTGGCTTCCATATCTTCTTCTCTTCCACTCTGTACGGATTTACTGTGAGGCTAGAGAGTAACCGGACCATTTTACATTAGACAAAGGCCTAGAAAGTCTTGCATTGTTTGTCTGCAATAATTACTAATACTTTTTTATTCCACAGTTCTGCAGTTGGCAAATAGAACCACCATTCTTTCTCATGAGATAGACTTCCTGAAGTTCCTTCAGTGTTTGAGAAGGCCATAATGGTTATAAGCTTCAGGGCTGAGTGCCAGTGGATTGGGAAGAGGTGGCCCCACTAACTACTGCAACCCAGAGGGGAGTGGATGTATAACGGAGCTGCCAACAACTCATACTAATGCCATTTTAAGCTTGCTCACTGTCATTTTAACCACTTAGGTAGGGTTTTCAGTGGTTATGGACATTTTTACTTCACCAAAAAATGCTGTTTCTGTGGCAGAGGCTTATTTCTGTGGCAGAACCATGTTTCTGCAGCAGTTGCTGCAACTGCAGAATTGCAGAAAACATGGGGCCCTGCAAAAGATACACAGTTACATTTTTCACATCCTGGTTCTAAGCTGTAACTATAATCTTGTGTACGGTTTGAGTCATGTACTACTGGCATGTGAAAACACCTTATGAAAACAAGCATTTGTTGATTCCGAATGTTGTCTCGCTGGCATTGGCATTGATAGTACAGTAGTTAGAGATGCATAATAGGAATGGCAGTGAAGTGTTGAACTGATGCCAATCTCATCCCCACCCTGCAGAGATTGACAGGTGTTGGGGTGTGTCTTAGGGTCGTCAGCTATAACGCTCATGCCATTTTACCTCACCCTACCCTGTAGACACTGACAAGTGTCATGGTGTGCTTTGGGGTCCTTGGGCTTTATACTTGCCCCATTCCATAAGGAAAAATGCTGAGGTGGGTGCAGTATAGGAGAATGGGGTGAACTTTGGGGCTGAACACTCCAAGGGACACCTCGATGCCTGTCACTGGCTGCAGGGTGGGGGTGGGGGTGGAATGGTGGGAGCATTACAGCTGATGATCCCCAGTCACACCCCTGACTCCTGTCAGTCTCTACAGGGTGGGGTGTTACAGTTGGAAACCCTAATGCCATAGGCGTGTGTTGGTATTTTCACTCCAAATTATCAACATGGGCTTTTTGTGACTCCACCTCATTAAGAGCGGCACTATCAGTTTGTTAGCGGAAAGGTGATTTTGCAGTGACTGTGCCATTTGGCGCCACAGGTACGGAAACACATTTTGGGCAGGATGTGAAAAATGACAACTGTATTGTTCATGAGGAGGTGTAAAAAATGGCAATATTGAAAATCTGGGGCGAAAATATGAAAAATTGGTGACGTCATGCGCATGCATAGAAACTGAGCAACGCACATCCGTAACCCAATTATTTTTGGAATTTTTTTAACCACATTTTCAACATAGGCATTTTGGGACCTCCCCTCATGAACAGTGGTACTGTGATTTTGTTAATCTGTCTCAAAAGTTGATTTCCCACAGCGACCATGCCATTGTACGCCACAGGTGCGAAAACACATTTTGGGCAGAATGTGAAAAATGACAGCTGTACTGTTCATGAAGAGGTATAAAAAATGCCAGTGTTGAAAATCTAGCAAGAAAATATTGCAGATTTGCAAAGTTACAAGAGTGCGTGGAAACTGCGCAACACATGCTTGTAGCACAGTCATTTTCTGGACTTTTGTCACCAAAATTTTCAACATAGGCATTTTAGGACCTCTGCTCATGAATAGTGGCACTGTCATTTTGTTAATCTGTCCCTAAAACTGATTTCCCACAGTGACCATGCTATTCTGTGCCGGAAGTGCGAAACTACATTTTGGCCAGGATATGTAAAATGACAGCTGTACTGTTCATAAGGAGATGTGGAAAAATGGCAATGTTGAAAATCTGGAGTGAAAATATTACAAATTAGCAAAGTTATGAGCATGCATGGAAACTGCGCAATGTACTCTCATAAAACAGTCATTTTTTGGACTTTTTTTCACCAAATTTGCAACATAGGCTTTTTGAGAGCCCACCTCATGAACAGTGGCACTGTCATTTCCTTAATCGGTC
The DNA here is from genome assembly GCA_016271365.2 of Neoceratodus forsteri. Lineage (NCBI taxonomy): Eukaryota > Metazoa > Chordata > Ceratodontiformes > Ceratodontidae > Neoceratodus > Neoceratodus forsteri. The sequence continues at coordinate 888,020,110 of CM057458.1, forward strand.
CCGAAAGGTGATTCTGCGCAGTGACCTAGAAATCACCTTTCGGGACTGAATAGCGCAATGACAGTGACTGAATTCAGGAGGAGGGGGTCCCAATAACCCCATGTTGAAAATGTGACAACATTTCCAAAAATGACCAAGATATGCACCAAAGTTGAAAAAAAACCTATTTATGCCATTATACAGCTTACCGGCATTTCTTCAGTTCAGGGTCAGCTTTGAAGAGTGCAGACATGTTCCCGGTCTCCCAAAGATCATCAGGTCATGCTCCAGAGGTAAGTATGGGGTGAAGAGGGGTGTGGGGGGCAATGTCCGCAAGGGTGGGCACGAGCTGGGTGAGGGAGCAGGACAGACTGCGAGGGACCATTTTCTGTTTTACAGGTAAAAAAAAAAAAAAGAAAAACATCGCAGTACTTTTTTTACAGAGTCATTTGGCATGCTGGGGTGGGCTCCCAGCATACCATAGTGTTTGGGAGGGCTGTAGCCAATGAGGGATTGGGCACCTGTCAGCACATACCAAAGGGGGGGCATGAGCTGAGGGGCATTGGGCATCCCCCTCGGCACACAACAAATGGGGGGGACATTTGCCAATGGGAAGTGGGCTCCCCTATCAACAAATTAAACTGGGAAGGGAGGACTGAAGCTGATGGGGATTGGGCCTCCTGTCAGCAAAGAAAGACTGTTGGGGGGGCGCGTGATGCCAAGGGGGTTTGGGCACCCCCTCGGCACACACTTGAAATGGGAAGGGGGCCGTTATGCCAATGAGGCTCCCCTGTCAGCAAATGTAGTGGGTCGGGGCATGACAAAGGGATTGGGCACCCCTGAAGTCGGGCGGTAGCAGTCAGTGCCGCCATGTTTGGTGAAAAACTTCACCAGCAAAGGCACATTGGGAGGTGTGTTATTGTGCTGCTGCATGAGGAGCTTACCTCTCATCACAGCAGCACTTTTGTTAGATGTGGTGGCCATGTTATGTATAGCTGGTGTCAGCACCTGCATGCTGGCTTATTGGGGAATGAGGGATGCACCTACTGATGCGTGCCCTGCATTCGCCCACAGTGACTGCACCTCCAAATCTGCTGCTACTGCAATATGTTGGCTGGTGTGCAAGCACGAGCCAACACAAAAATACATACAAAATTTCTGCTCATGCTCAAACAACATTATTTAAAATAAAGATAACTTTTATATGTCATTTATTTGTTTATTTATTGAAAACTGGTAACAGGGAAAGTCACACTGAGCCAAGGTTCATTTCCAGGTGTGACCTGAGGGGAGAACAATAAGGAAAACAAATACATACAATGAATGAAGTACAGTGCAAACAAATACATACAATGAATGACGTACAGTGAAAACAAATACATCCAATGAATGAAGTGCAGACATGTTGTCAGAGCACAATTATTTGAAATGATCTAATTCCCCAAATACCAAAACACCATATTTGAGTAGGACATCATGAACTACAAATTTACAGGTTTCAAATCATAGCTTTTTTTTTACTTATTGAAAAGTGAAGAAAAGAGGCTTATGATGGATTGAACCTGATTCTCACTCACAAGGGACTGGCAGTAAATCACTGCACCATGAGTCACCACTAGTCCCTTGTCTGTGATGCTCAAGCTATGCTCAGTGGGGTTGCATTCATGTTCTGCAGCAGTGTTCATCAGTCTGCACTGAGGCATGGAAAGGATAGGTCACAATGGAAATGACACACAGTGCCAAGTTCTTTTTTTCACATGTATTCTTTATACTCAAACGCAGCCCTCTACCACCTTTAGTTCATCCCCCCAGCCCCAGCACATACCTTCTCTAAGACTTACCAACCTCCTGAAGGTCCCCATGCATTAGCCCCACAGTCACACTTTTGGGATGCCCCCAGTCTGCAGAACCTACACATGCAGGTGGTAGGGGCATTAGAAGTGTGGCCAGCTCCTTCAGATACAACAGGGGTTGGAAACTGGTGAGGGACTAACATGAAGGGTGACTTTTTGTTGGGACAGGAGCTAAGGAGGGAGCCTCACTGAAAACCCAAGGAAGATTTTGGGCTGGGGTGGGGTGGGGCCTCTGAACTATCAGGGAAGATAATCAGGGACTGAACGATAGACTTTGCACTAAGCCCATGAGCCAGCCAAATTTACAGGCCATGTGTGTATTGGGGGGCATGTGTGTGTGATGGACATACTCATGTATGTCAGTGCATGGGAGGTGTACCTGGAGTTAGAGATCTTGCAGTGAAGAGTGTGCCAGTTTGCAGGCCCTTAGGTCAAAAGGTGGCCTAGTTATAGACAATATATCTTAGTGGTTAATACAATGAGCTGGGAACAAACTTGGTATATCCTGCAGACCTGGGTTTGATTCTCATAACCTCTACTTGCATACTGTATAACACTGAGCAAGTCATTTAGCCTCTCCATGCTCCTGAGATGCATCTGCAAGTGAACTTCAGTTCAATATGCTTTTCTGGTCCATAATTAGTAAAATAACCCCCAAAACTGGCAGGCACAAATCACAATTTAGCATTAAAGTGCCTACTCAACCCTAAATAAACACATTTCTCCTGAATAGCTAATCAAGTCACATTACTGCTACCTAGTACCACCAGTACATACGCTTATATACAATATGCTTCACTTACATTTAGAATTTGTTTAACAGAAACTGCAGCCACTAATGCAGACAATAAATACACTTGCCTTCAGTATAGTCCTAATAGCTACTCTGCCAGAAAAATAGAATAGTTTTTAAATAACTATTGAAAAATGTTATATATTATTTTAGCACAACACACTAAAAGTTCATGGCTGCCAGTGCCCATTGTCCCCAAAGTCCTGTGCTATTTGGACAGCTGTAGCCTGTGTCTTGGAATACAGTCATGGGTCAGCAAAAAGTCAAGCCACAAAAAGTGAACCTGTTTTTAACTACGTAAGTCTGTGTCAGTGGCTCAGCAGGTAGCACACTCGCCTCTGAGGCTGGGTGATCAGAAGGTTGTGGGTTCTATCCCCACACCAGGCACTTGGGTTAATATTCCAATACTGACACTGTAGTGCAGCATGAGGGGGGTGCTGCACTCCTGAAGTGCCATCTTTCGGATGAGATGTTAAACCGATGTGCCATCTGCCTGTTCTGTTGGTAGTTCAGGTGGATGTTAAAGATCCCATGACACTTCTTGAAAAGAGTAGGGGAATTTTCCCCGGTGCCCTGGCCAAATTTCCCCTCATTCACTAAAAATACCACCAACAGCTTAATCTGGTTCAAGGTCAGTTGGCATTCATTTATATCCCCCTTCCCGGCTCATGCCTGAAAATAGGCAGAATTTGTCTAGTGCACTTACCCGGTCAACAAAAACTAAAATAAAAAAAAAGTAAATATTTACTGCTTTGGCCTTTTTATTGCATTTGTTACATCTGTCACATAAATCATTAAAAAATGAATACAATAGTTCATAGACAGTAAATATCCATCAGTAATAGACTGGTAGAAACAGAGTTCATATAGACGTTATCAGTATTATATCACTCAACAACAGTTCAAAGAATTTGAAGCTTTTAGGGGACAAAATTAAAGTCTGCATCCCCTACCCCATGTTTAGAAAAAACACACTATGGAAAAAACAGCTCACAAAACATGCAAAAACCAGGAAAGCTGTGCAGAAAAAGAAGACTGTAGGTGGAGCTCCTACATCTACAGTACAAATGCTCCAGCTCATAAACTGATTCCATCCTGTCTGGCAGGGACCAGGGCCAGGTCACCTCCTCCATCTTTGGCAGTTTTATCCACCCTCTTCTCCTGGATAAGTTTAAGGTGATGGGGCTCACTGCCTCTGCAGTCAGTGGTTCCAGTCATAGAAACATAGAAAAGTAACAGCAGAAGGGGACCTTGCAATCCATCTAGTCTGCCCATTTTAGAGTAACTTCCCCCCTCCTCTATTTACTGCCGAGTGCTATGATGTAAGTAATAATACCTGACAGGGTGGGCATTATTGAGATATAATGGACCATACAGGGGCATAATGAGGCCAGACACTGCAGGCAGAGGGCTTTATAGCCCCTGGAAGGTCTGTTATATCCCATAGCTCCCGCCCTGGAGGGTATTATTACACTTAGAAAATGGCTTCTTTGTTAGATTGTTAATAAAGTGCAATTAGATTAATAGGAAACTGAATAAATGTAATGTATACAATAACATTATATATTTTTTGTGAAGTAGTCCCTGGGTGGTGGTGTTTAGGAAAGCCTGTCAGAGTGGTATGAATTTTTGTCCCGCTGATTCATGGGAGCTGTAGTCCTGTTATTGGAGGTCATGAAAGGGATAGTACAAAAATGGCATTAAAAAAAAAAGATTGTGAACACTTTTCGGAGCTAAAGAGAAGACAAACTGATGATTGTAAAGGTGCAGTGGGGCTGGTGGATTGGGTTTTTGTAAGAGAGAACGAGTGAGTGAGCCGGTGAAAGTGAGTGAGTGAGCAAGCTGGTGGGGACTGTGAAGAAGTATAGCAAGCAAACAGAGGAGCAGGAGTTTTGTGAAATTCGTACTGCAGATGGAGTCGGGCTGCAGGGCTGGGATGTCTATGCAAGCGGGCAGGGATCGTGGGTCGGGAGGGGTCTGAGTTGTTTAGTAGTGTGAGCTTTTTGGGTGGGGGCAGGAATAAAGAAAATGTGTTATGCCATTTTTTTAATTAAGAAATATTTTTTTTTTTTGGTGTGACTGTTTCTAGGCTTAAGAGTGATGGGGCCTATAGCTTGCGGTGCTGCTTAATGAGAAAAAATGGTGATAGGTTTGAAAATTAAACTGGTATTATGTTGAGGAGTTATGGTACTTGTTTTTTACCGGACATTGTCAAGAAATAACAGCTCGGGTGTCAGGCTGTTTTAGCCAATCAGGAGATGAGTTTTTGTTTGCCCATTTTCTAAGCCTTTGCATTTATCCCATGTGTGTCTGAAACGTCCGACTGTCCTGACATCTACCACCTCCTGGGAGAGACTGTTCCATGGGTCCACCACTCTGTCTTTGAAGAAGAACTTCCTCGTGTTACCCCGTATCTTCCCTCCCTCCCTCAATCTTCATATCATGCCCTCTGGCTTTTGTGTAACTTGTACACAGGAACATGTCTTGTACCTGAGTTTGGTTGATACCTTTTAGGCATTTGAAGGTCTTTATCATATACCCCCAACCCTCCTCTGTTCAACAGAATACTTGTTGAGTTCCCTCAATCTATCTTCATAAGGTGTCTCATGCAGCCCTTGTATCATTTTAGTTGCTCTGTGCTGAACCCTTTCTAATCTATCTATGTCCTTTTTGAGATGTGGTTGCCAGAACTGAACACAGTACTCCAGGTGAGGCTTCACCAGAGATCTGTAGAATAGGAGCACCTCTTCCCTTTTCCTGCTGGAGATTCCCCTACTTATGCAACCCAGCATCCTACTTGCCCATAGCACTTCCTTTTCATGCTCTTTGCTTGTTTTTAGGTCATCCGTAATAATCACCTCCAGATCCCTCTCCCGCTGCGTGACCTCCGGTCTCACTCCTCCCATGAAATATTCCTCCTCCAGGTTTCCCTTCCCCAAGTGCATGATCTTGCAGTTTTTCACATTGAAATTCAGTTGCCGGGTCCCAGATCATTGTTCCAGTTTCTTTAGACCAGACTTCATCCTTGCACCCCCCCGGGAGTGTCTACCCTGTTACTGATCTTTGTGTCATCTGCGAACAGTCACATTTTACCCTCTAAACCTTCAGCTATGTCACTAATGAAGATGTTAAGTAGGATAGGACCTAATACTAACCCCTGAGGCACCCCACTGGTCACCTCTCTCTCCTCTGATAGTGTGCCATTTACTAGTACTTTCTGGGTTCTACCACTCAGCCAGTTTTCCACTCAGTTTATTACTTTCAGACCCAGTTTAAGATTGGCTAGCTTGTTCAGCAGCCTTCTGTGTGGAATGGAGTCAAATGCTTTATTGAAATCTAGATAGATTATGTCTACTGCTCCACCTTGGTCCACTACCTTGGACACTGAGATGAAGAAGTCTATTAAATATGTTTTAACTGTCTCAGTGCAACCACTTTGGTAAATACCATACACTGTACTCCTTTTTAATAGTTTCAAAGTCTTTTTTATTCTTCAGAGATGTTCCCCAACGTTTCACCATCCAGTGACTTCTTCTGGGGGACTGTTAAATATATAAATATAATCTCAATCAGTCTTACATTCAAAATATTACATATAGTTTTAAATCTTCCAATTAATTAATTTTTTTGTTCAATTGATTATCCATCTTATGAACTTCTGGTTACAGACGGCCTAAAAACAAGCAAAGAGTGTGAAAAGGAAGTGCTATGGGCAAGTAGGACGCTGGGTTGCATAAATAGGGGAATTTCCAGCAGGAAAAGGGAGGCAGTGCTCCTGCTGTACAGATCTCTGGTGAGGCTGTACCTGGAGTGCTGTGTACAGTTCTGGCAACCACATCTTAAAAAGGACAATCTAATAAAATGTATATTCTATCTATTTTTTATTACACTTGAAAGCACAAATAACTAGAAGTTCACAAGACGGATAATCAATTGAATGACAAAATTAATTAATTGGAAGGTTTAACACTATATGTAATATTCTGAATGTAAAACTGACTGAAATTATATTTATATATTTAACAGTCCCCCAGAAGAAGCCATTGGATGGCAAAATGTTTGGGGAACATCACTGAAGAATAAAAAAGACTTTGAAACTATTAAAAATGAGTACAGTGTATGGTATTTACCAGAGCGGTTGCACTGAAACAGCTTTTACTAAGTTTTCCATACCCAAGTAACCATGCTCCACAGTTTGGAACTTATTTGAAGCAGTAGGGTTACCCTTGGACATTTCTACTTATTTGTATTAAATTTGTTTGGCACAATCTCCCCATTGTAAACCCATGTTGTCAAGGATCTAATGTTGCACTCTCCTCCATGATTCTTTCTTTGAGGAGTGCTTCCATGATATTGCCCACAATCGATGTGAGGCTTATCAGTCTATAGTTACCCATGACTTCCCTACTCCCACTCTTATGAAGAATAACCACAATGGCTCTTCTCCAATCCTCTGGGACAACTTCCTGTTCCAAAGATAAGTTGAAGAGTTCTGCCCGGGGTTCTGTCAGCTCTTTCCCTCAGTTCCTTGAGTATCCTGGGGTGTATTTTGTAAGGCCCCATTGCTCTGTTTACCTTGAGTTTCCCTAGTTCTTCTAGGACTCTCTCCCTTATGAATGGTCCTGAGTCTATCTCCTTATCAGAGGTGCTGTTTCCTCCTAGCTTGGGTCTGCTACCATCTCTTTCTTTAGTAAAAGCCAAGCAAAAGCAGCCACTCCTACCTTGAGGGCATATCTTGAGCTCTCCACATTGGAGGCATTCTATCCTTCCTGCTCCTTATCAGCTAAGGCATACCCCAAGGGTTTGTTCTAGGCCCAGTTCTGTTTTCTATGTTCTGAATGACATCATTGTTGTCTACTCCTCTGTGTTTATCCACATATATATATTTATACAGTAGATACTGGATAGGGCATGATAGCAACCTGAACTCAATGTGTTTTGCATAAGAGAATGGCAACAAAAATATGCAGAAGTAATTTTTTTTATTTTATTTTCATGATTATAAGCTGTTTTTCTACATCAGGTGAAAGTAGTCTGGTTGTGATAGGATGAAAAAAGATGAATTTTCTTTGAGCACCAAGTTATTTTTTTAGTCAGTAGTATTGAATTCACTTACTTTTTATCTTATTTGGGAATTGCAGGTGCATGAGTAAAGTTGGGAGATGTTGTCACAGCTGTTGCTTCTGTACACCATCCTAACTGATTTCTTAGTGGTACAGTATAAAATTTTTTTGGCACTCTCCATTGTATCTGTTTATTGCATCCAGCAGTGCTAAAATCAGCCAAGCAAGCCTGATGCTCGCAGCTGATGTCTGCCAGAACCAGCAATTTTGAAAGCAACTAGGATCTCACATAGGCTTCATTGTGGAGAAAATGACACTATCTCAGAAGGCAGAGTGACCAATAATTTTTTTTATCATAATAAAAACTAAGTAAGAAAAGTATTTGGGCTGTTTTGCTGTGAGGCTTATTGCGTGTTAGGGAAAGGTAATACACTATAAGTTACATCACTGCTAAACCGGGAAACTTTAAATTCTTTACTCAGCGATTGTACTTATCTTTGGGGCAGGGGAGGTAGGCTTAGTGCTAGAAAGGGTCTTAGTAACATGAAGAAAACTGAGTTAAATTACAGCTATACTTTCAAATGCATCACCAGAAGATTGGGCTTCTTTTTTTGGGGGGGGCATGGGTCCATACCAGAAAGAAAATCAGATGAGAAACCCTGGCAAAAAAAACCCCACAGTAATACAGCATTTTGACATCAATTTGAACAACTAAATAGCTTCTATACAGTATGTTTTCCATGTAAAGTGATAATGCTGCAAAATCACACTGTGGAGGTTGCTGACTTTTATTGACAATGTCATATATATATATATATATATATATATCCAGAGTTACTAAAGGCTGAAAACAATGGTTATGACAACATACTTTTTGTGTGTGCATCATATATTTGTTTGTACCTGTCTTATTGCGTCATTTTATTCCAGATCATCTAGTACCAAGAGAGTACTTTCATTCCTGGGCTACCTCAATTTTGCCATGCAAATCATCCCTCAAGGCAGATCATTCAGTTTATATCTTTATACTACTGCTTAATTTGTCTCTTCCCTGGATCTCCATATTACAATTTCAGCAGCTGTAAAAAAATGATTTAGTTAAGTGGTCTTATTTGTGGTGGTAATGGAAAGACATTTCCTTGCTTTGTCATGATACTTGCCTGGTAGTTCAGCATAAAATCTTCACTGATGCTACCCTTTCCTTTGGCTATGTTACAGTTTAAATCCATATCTAATTCATTGCCCCATGGCATTCCACCATGACCAAAATTCCTTATTTCAGAACACAGTCCCTCTTCAGTGTTTATCCCATTATTGTGGCAGCAGTCACATGGGGTCCCTTGTGGGTTAATTAGTCCATTATAGTTTATTCCAATAATCAAGCCACCATACCTGTTGTAAACAAAGGCTGTTCCTCTTCTGTGGCAGGCAATCATGAACTTCCTTTGGAGATTGATGTGGGTCTCCTTTTACATCAGGTGTCAAAATCCATCAATGGATCATCATAAGACCAACCTTCTAAATATGAAGATCTAGTAATGACTTAAACCTATATACATCAGAAGCAAACTAATCTGTCAAGCCCTGGCTTCATCTACCAGGCTAGTACATTGAACTGCTTGGTTCAAATACTGTATGCAATGTTCTCAACTATGTAGCATATCAATCCCTTTAATCCTTCTGCAACCATTCCAACTGGTTATCCAGCTCTTCCACCTGACAATATATTTCAGGAATTCAGTTCATCTTGTCATTAATCCTTCCTGCATTTCCATCCTTACTGTCAAGCCCTCAAATAAAACTGTTCATTCAAAGCCTCTGGAAAAGTTCCCAATCAAAGTAAGACAGAAGACATCCCATAGACTTTGATATACATATTTCAGAATATCATTCTCTAGTCTGGTGTATTTCCCCCAACTACAGATCTGATGCTGCAAGCTGCCATGGCTCTAGCCTTTTATGGATTGTTATGACCAAGCAATTTAACTACTGCAACTACAACTTTTTCTCTGCATCATCTACTGACAATTTGCCTTTCAAAGACTGCAGATAGTTATATATTAGTGCTCAAAGCCTCTAAAACTAGTCACATATCACAAGAAATTCTTATCACATATTTTCCTACATACAGCCAGTGGTGTCCAATCAACATACCTATTGAATCACCTAGCTCATACCACCGGTCATCGTTTCAGCCATTGCTCCTGTCAGAAAAGAATTCCATCATGACTACAGTGGAGCCAGACATAACGCAATACAGAAACTTAAAAAAAAAAATGATGTCAGAAGATACTGCATGACACAAGCATTTACTTGCCATTGAGTTACACTGTTGTATGTTGGATACTGGAGCATTTTGTGACATGCTGCAGCATTAGTGCATTGCACTCTTTGCACTCTGGCTGGTGCAGCTATACATCATGGATCATTTCCCATTTAAGAACCCACCAATCGTGCCTGGGTTATGCTGCTATCAAATAATCTGGTCATTGCTTTTGTACTGGAGCAGCCACTACAGCACCAGGAAAGAATATTCCAGGTCACATCATTAAGAGCCTAGGATGCTGAACATTATTCTGCTACAAACTGTACATTGGAAATCCAGAAATTAAGCTAAGTCCTGCTTAGAGACTACCCTCATCCCCTGTAAACCCAGATAGAGAGGGCAGATCAAATGCTATGGTTACACAGAGACTTCCACAGGAAGGTTTTCCTCTCCTAATATACTGGTGTCAAAATATTTAACATAGTATTCCCATTCTTCCTATAGAAGTTTACCTTGGGAGCTATATAAGCCCATGAAAAAAGTATTTGAAGCAAGCTCACTATTCCCTTAAGGCAATATTGTAAAATGTTGTTCTTGTCTATTATGGTAATGATTTCTGATTTCCGCTCTGCTGCTTGCAATTGATTTGCTAAAATCTTCCCAGATGTTTTGCTTGACAAATGACATCTCTTACTACACTTAAGCTAATTTTTATTAATATTTCTTTCGTCTGTGTTATTTATCAGTTTCTTTTTTAATTATTATATTCTGGTTGGACAGCATTGTCTCCTGCCCGCATATTCTTTTCCAGTTCTTGAAGCGTAAGTTCCATATTGTTTCTTATCAGTTTCCTTTGTTTATTTTGCTATCAAAACTCTGATACAATAATTCCTTAAAGTGTTGCTTTCAGTGCATCATATGGTCAGATAATATTGCATTTCTTTTATATTATTAAAAGGTATGACATTTTGAACTGCCTCACATTACCTTTCCTTAATCTTTGGGTCTTTCAGCAAGTTATCATTTAATCTCCATAACCTTCCCTTCTCATCTGTTTGTCCCTCCCAAATACAACTCACAGAAACTGGGTTATGATCAGAGATGTACAGAGTCTCAGTGTAGGCATGGTGACAAGAGCAGTCCCCCCCCCCCAAAAAAAAAAAGTCTAGATGTAAATGAAATCTCTTCTTGAACTAAGCCAATACCAGTATTTATTAGAATAGTAGAGAAATTGATATATTTCTCCATTTAATTCTCTAAAAATACCCATCATGCCATTACCAATTATAACATTTTTCAAAATTCTGGACTTATATTTATTCCATCCCTTACCAGCTGTTGCTTTCTTTAAGTTAATATCCATAAGAGAGTTCATGTCACCACCCAATACAATGTGCTTACATTCCCACTTACAAATCATCTTGTTTACAAGAGATACAAAAGGGTGGTACTGTGGAAATGTGGCATATAGGAATCCAAAAACATGTGAAATATCATCCATATGAACTTAAATTAGGATGATTCTACTCTCTTCATCCATGTAGTGGTCCACCACCTTCCTAGTAAAACTTTTCCCCATTAAAATCACAAGCCCCTTGCTTTTCTATTTTTAACATATGGCACAAAGTAAACTTCTTCAACTTCCCTTTTTTCCAATTTAAGATGTTCCTTCTGATTTAAGAAAGTTTCTTGCAGAGAAGTAATATCTGCTTTATTAGCCATGGGCCAAGATATTCAGACTGTGCCAGACAATGGCACAAGTGGAGGTGCAATGCAACTGAGATGTGTCGGGGCCAGGACAGGCCGATATTCAAAGGTGATGCACCATGGCGCATCACTGTTGAATATGGCACAGAATGCACACGGCACAAGTACAATACGCCGGTGCATTCCCCAAACATGGAGGACTGGGAATGCTCCAGTGCAACTGTGGTTGTGCTGGGTGCATCACCCGTGATATTCAGACTTGGGTATGCAAATAAGGCCATAATGTATGCATGGTGCAAATGAGGCCATTTGCATGTCATTTTGGCCCCTTTTGCATGTGTTGCACAGGGTAGCCTGGAAAAATGCATCTGGCACCCTGCACAGACTGCTGTGTGGACTGAGTGGGTCCTGAAGCACCCCCTGCACTGCAACCACGATCGTCATAGAAATGGTAGAACACAATCCTTGGTAGTCCAGTGGTACCCCCCCCCTCTCATTAGCCCAATCATGGAAGAGAGATTGTCAATTGTCTCTGGTGGTCCAGTGGTCTACCCACCCCTCCTGTAGCAATGGTCCCCCAAATGGAATGGCAACAACTGCCCTGGTGGTCGAGTGGTACCCCCTCCCTATCCTGACCCTCTGATCACCATCCACCGTAGTACTGCACTCTCCCTGGTGCTCCAGTGGTAAACCCTGCCCCCCACTCACAGAGGGCCCACAGCCCACCCAGCTCCCCCATCATTGATGGGTGGCTGCAACCCACCTGCATACCACCTGGCCACCTGCCAAATGACAGCTTACAGTATGCACTGTAAGCTGATTTGTGCACAGTGTCGACCAATGGACTTGCAGGACATACTGTACTATATAGACGGACATATGTGAATGAGGTCATTCACATATATTGGACTGTATAGTACAGTATGCCTTGTAAGCCCATTGGTCCACACCATGCACCAATAGGCTTACAGCGCATACTGTAAACTGTCATTTGACAGGTAGCCAGGTGGTAGGAAGGAAGGTTGCAGCTACCCACCGATGACTCGGGGGAGGGCTGGGGGTCCTCTGTGGGTGGGGATTACCACTAGACCACCAGGGTTGTTTACACATCCATGTTGCCAGCATTCAGGGATTCTGGTGGGGAGGGGGGATCCACTGGACCACCAGAGAGAGTGCAGTACTATGGCAGATGGCAATCAGAGGGTTGGGATAGGGAGGGGGTACCTCTAGACCACCGGGGCAGTTGTTACCATTCCATTTGGGGGACTGTTGCTACAGGAGGGGAGAGGGAACCACTGGACTGCCAGGGAGGGGGACCTATTTGTTTGTATTGTGATCGGGGAATCAGGCAGGGAAGGAGGGGGACTGCTAGCTCACCGGGGTATTTGCTATTCTTTGGCAATACTGGCGATTGTGACTATGGGTGGGGGGTACCACTGGACTACCAGGTATTGCTGTATTGTACTATTACCCATGATCGGGCTACAGGGTGGGAGTGGGGGTTCCACTGGACTATCAGGGATTACCAGGACATGTTTCTGCCCATAATCACTAGTGGGAGGGAGGGGGATACTGCTAGACTACCAGGGCCGAGACAGGTGTTTGTGGATGGTGTTCCTACCTGGAAGCTGGACACCCACGGCTGGTGGCTGCTGTGTTGTGCCTTGCAATACAGCAGCTCACCTGTGGGGGGCCAGCATTTGTTTCAGGATTTTCTGGCTCAACTTTGTGCCCTGGTATGTGGCACATCTGGGAGTTGTGCCAGCAGAAGTGCTGCACATCCCGGACTGAATATTGGGATGCATTGCATATGCATGGGCACATTCCCTGCAGATGTGCTGCATACATTAGCGATGCACCCCGTTGCATCAGGACTTGTGCTGCACAAGTGCCCCTTTTGAATATCGTGCCGGGGCACATTGCGGGGTTGTGCAGGCACAACCCCTTTGAATATCTGGGCTATAATGTACTTTAGAATTCAGTATCATTTTATAGCCAAGTTAACCCCATTAACTTGACATTAACTTCCACAGGTAATTATTTAAATCTACAGTGTCAAGAACTGTAATTACTGTTTTACCCTGGACCCAAATAACAGTGCTGCACTTACCCTGAACATTTTTAAACCCACTCAACCCCAACCTCCCACTCTACAACCCACCTTTTTGGAGCCATGGTGCAAGGCTTGGCAACCTACCATCCAGTGTTTGACCAACCCACCATCCAGTGTTTGAGCAGCCTACAATTGTAGGAGCTATTGCATATCTCCTTCCCTGTGAGGCAGTACTCTGATAAACCATTACCATGAATCAAAAACATAATGTCAATCAAACCCTTTAAATACAAAGAGAAAACTAATTAATGATCAGTTTATTCAAGAAACCCAGAATGTCCCAGTCCCACTCAGAGACCCCCTCCATCTTAATACTCCAGAAAATTACAAGTTGTAGTATTGTATAAGGCATCAAACAAGAAAACAACAGTTTTAAATGAATAAGGTAGGTAGTCTGATTTTTAAATCAGTGATGGAGGCATACATTACTCGTCGTGGATAGAACATTATTGACTCTACATATTACTAGATCAGAAATACATTATAGAATCCAGGCAATGGAAAAGGAAAATATCCAGGAGATGATGGCTTTACCATTAAAATATATACCATACTGTTAATATAATGTTTCACATTCTGGAGATGGTCTTTCAATATATCCAGAAACAGAAGAAGATTTCTGAATCTGTATTAATTTCACTTAGTCCAAAACAAGGTAATGACCATAATAAACCATAAAACTATAGACCAGTTTCCATACTGAACAATGAATATAAAATATTTGCTAAAATAATCAATAGCCACATTTTTATGCTATCTACAAAAAATAATCACAATCAATGAGACTTTATTCCAACTGGACAGATACATGTGGGACTGCATAAGTTTCATTATTTTATTGAATAGTTACAAAAAAGTAAAACAGAAGTAATATTTTTTTTTGTGTAACTTTTTCTCCCTGGTCCCCACCAGTTGGCATGCCTTCTCAGCCATCCTCCCTGCCCACCACCCGCGATCAGGCTACTGTCCCTGACATCCTCCATGGTTTCCCCTCCTTGGCAGGGTGGTGAGGAGCCCACAACTTTACTCACCTTGAATAGGATCCAGACTGTCGGGGGAGTGCCATTCAAGTCAGGGGCTGCAGAGGGTTTCTGTTCATCTGTCATGACCTGGGGCCTTTTTGCTTTTTCTCCCACGAGAGTGGGGCATGCAATGATGCCAGTGAAGGGGCATGCACACGTCTGCATGCTCTCCTCCCAGTACCTGCCCCACTCAGTTCCTTCTTTCAGTGTCATTGGTCTGTCTCCCAGCCACCGCCAGGGGTAAGAAGTGCACTGACCACTGAAATCCCCCTCCCCCATAGAGGGAGAGCAGTCTCTCAGATGTTCAATCCCTCTCCACCCCTGCCAACCACCAGCAGCCCATGCTCATTCATGAACATGGGTCACCAGTATAGTGTATAGTGCATGGTAAGGTTACCGGCGCCTCAGCCCTCAGTGCCACCGGGCTGATCTAAACAGAAGTAATATTAATTAGTTTAGGTGATTCTAAGGTGTTCAGTATGGTCAAGTTTTTTTTGTTTTGGAATACTGGGGTTTTCCAGCTGAGCTCATTGAGTGGATTGGTGTCCTGTATAAGTCACCTAAATCTAGAATCAAAATAAATTGGAAACTTACTGATATATTTGGTCTGTCTAGGTGAGTTAGATAGGCCTGCCATTTTTCCTCAACACTATTTGTTTTGTCACTAGAAGTTTTACTAAATGACATTAGATCTGATTTGGCTATCAAATTCATTAGCATGGGTACAGAAATTATTAAATTGCAGGCCAATGCTGATGATGTATTATTATTGTTATAGCAGTCATATAGTCATACAGCAGTCTGAGAGAACTTAAAATAGTAATTAATCATTCCTCAAATGTCTCTGGCTATACTATCATAGAGGATAAATCTGAACTCCTTGGGCTCATTGGATGAGGTTCTAACAATTTTAATGCCACAGTGATACTAGACTATATGATATATTTGGGGAATGAGCTTGCCAATAATATGGTGAACCTTTATAAATGCAACCGTTTGCCATTATTAAAAAAAAAATGGACTGAAGATTCAGGGCTGGCAGCAACTCCCCTGCAGCTGTGGGTTAAAATTGAAGTTCTGAAAATAGTTGCCATACCGCGTATCTCATATGCTTTCTAGGAATACTCACAGAAATACTGGAAATTTGGTTTAAGAAAATGACTAAGATATTTTGGGACTTCTTTTTGAATGGGAAGAAAGCCAGAACTGCTTGGCACAAGTTATGTCTACCATGGTATGGGGAGAATCTGCTTGTCCAGATCCTAGAAGCCTCTATCTTACATACATGGCTAAATATGCATTATTAATAGTGTATGATAATCAAAATAATTACTTATCAGAAGACACTCTACTTAATTTATATGGGGACAGAAACAATGATAAAGTATCACTTTCAAATATATGGTTTGCACTATCTAAGTATAATAATGCACTGCAAAATTAATATCGAACAAAATATGAGTTCCACAGTAAAATTATACCTTACCAAAACTAAAATAGAAATAAATAAAAATGTATCTCTTAATTTCTGGAAGATGCAAATGTCAAAATTTATGAGAAAACGATTGAATTTGTGAGTTGGAAGAAAAACGGCAGCTCCGTATGGACAGATATACTGGAAAATACAGTTTTCCTGGAATGGGTAGAATGCAAAGGGCATTATTAACTTGCTCAATCAGATGTTTGTGAGTATTTACAACTAAAAATATTTTTAATAAAGATTATGACAGGTGGGAAAGGGCACCTAACTGGCACCGTATGCTTTTAGTTGAGAAAGAGATTTGTAAAATGACTGAGAAAAATTCAAAAGGAATATTTGCTTACTTAATGTCAACATTGTACAATAAAAGAGATAAAGTATACAAAAAAAAATGAAAGATAACTGGTCAAAGGAGCTTAATAGGAATTTAATAGAAACACAATGGAATAATCTGTTTCAGTCTTTTAATTTATACACATCCACTAGAGAAAAGTTCATGGAATGTAAACAGAATAATAGAGCAGGAACTGTGTATTACACAGGTGTAATACTAGTGAGAGGTTCTGGGGTCATAGGAACTTTGAGAATGAAGCTCGACAGGTTCCAATTTCCCCAGAACCTTGAGATGGCATTACACCCGAGTAAGAAACAGTTGCCTATGTGATATTTTTTTGTAATATATGGATCCTATACATTGAAAGTCTATTACCTGTATGCTGTGTTGCAAGGCTGTATGCAAGACTTCTTTTTGTTCTTTGTCTAGCCAATGATTGTGGTTTGAAATGCTAATATGCCATTGATTGTGGCAAATTCATTCAAACTAGTAAAAGTTACTTTTGAAACTGTCAAAGCTCGATTTGTTCATTCTTGTGAGTCTGCTGTGTTTATTCCATGTTGGAATTGGAGTAGATGACATATCTACACTTCTTGATTGGCGGTGGGGACTGATGTATATTTGTGGGGACATCCCTATAGAAAGTGCAGTGGGATCCAAAGATATTGCCTGTTGTTGTGGAGTAATGCAAGCTTCTACTGGTGGTGAATAATTTGTAAGGCATCACTTCCTGTTGTGAGGTTGTTGCTGAAAGGGGATTCTGCAGCTTAGTTTTGGAAGCAAGTTGTGCTGTGGAAGTAGAAAGCTGCTGGTAGTCTCCAGATAGTATGGAGAGTATGGCTGTTTGCTTTTTTTCCAACAAGGTACTGCACTATAATTATTTATAGACTGGATGTTCTTCTGTCTGGAAATTTAGGTTATGTCCCTCTGGGGATATTGGAATCTATTAACATCTGGATTGTTGTTTTTCTGATAGAGTGATTGGTGATGCATTTTTCTGGGGACAAGCCTACAGATTTTTGTAGGAGTTTCATGATGCTCCTTATATTGTTTTCCACTATCGTCATTGCCCGGAACCAGTAGCTTGTTGGTTTGAGTTTTATATTAGAAGCGGGGTAAAAGGGAGAGACACTGATTAACTTTTTGACTGGGTAACCAAAATGGTGGACATAGGCCAAGCAGTGGACATCCTGTACTGGGATTTCAGCAAGGTCTTTGACTCTGTACCACACAAGAAGCTGATCAAGAAATTGGCAGACCTCGGAGTAGGAGACAGTTAGTTAGATGGGTGGAAAATTGGATGGGTAACAGATCCCAAAAGATGATCATTGGAGAAGAGTTGTCTAGTAGCAGGGAGGTCACAAGAGGCATCCCACAAGACTCGTTACTAGGGCACTGCTGTTCAATGTTTTCATTAACAATACTAGGGATAGCATGAAGGGAAAACACTAAGATTCATACTAAGAAAAGTTGACATACAGAAGGCCATAGCCCATATATGTATATCTCTAGCCAAGCTGGTACATCATCCTTAATTTAATAGGTGTCATTCTAGGTTTTGTTTGAATTTAGCAAAATTAGTGTATTCAATTATTGAACTAAGAAGTGAATTCCATAGGGGGATAATTCTTTGGGTGTAGAAGAAATGCCTTTTGTTAGTGCTGGGATAGGTAAGTGCCAGTTGATATTTGTGGCTTCTTAGATCACAGTCCTGTATGCTTTAGGACATACCTAAATCTGACATTAGTTCAGTATCAGTGGATATTTTGTGCATTAGCAAGAAATCCCCTCTGATTCTCTGCTGCTCCAGAGAGTATAGATTTAATTTGTCCAATCTTTCATCATACTCTTTATTATACATATTAGTAATAAGTTTGGTGACTTTCCTCTGCACCCTCTCTAACCTGTTCACATCTCTCCTTAGGTAAGGGCTCCACAAGGGAGAGCAGTAGTCCAAGTGAAATCTGACATAGGCCTTATAAAGTGGTAAAATACATCCCCGATCTCTTGATGTAAAACACCTTTTGATGTTACCTATAAGTCTGTTAACCTGGTTTATAATATGGTTACAGAGGCTATGGAAGGATAAATCTGAGGCAATTATTATGCCTAGATTCTTTTCCTGCACTACTGGAGTTAGGACATGACCATTTAATATAAACTGATTTTCTTTATTTGTAGTTCCTAAGTACATTATAACGCATTTACTGCTATTGAATGTCATATAATTTTTTGCTGTCCAATCCTCAAGTTTTTTTAAATCATTATTGAGGTTTAGGATGTCTTCCTCAGTTTTGACCTGTGCTGCTAGTTTTGTGTCATCCGCAAACTTGATGGCAAAACTGTTAATGTTATTAGTCAGCTCAGATATGAAAATGGAAAACAATGTTGGGCCTAATACTGACCCCTGAGGTACTTCACTGCTAATTAGATAGAATTCTGACATATACCCCCAATACACACCCTCTGAGTATGATTATTCAGCCATTCCTGCACCCAGTTTGTGATTGTACTATTTATTCCTAGTTTTCTCATTTTACGAGTCTGTTTGCAGTTGACACCACACTCTTTGGGAGAGTGGACTCAACAGAGGGGATAAAAGACCTTAAGGAGGACCTAAGAAAACTTGAAAGGTGATCAGATATCTGGCAATTAGGCTTCAACACCAAGAAGTGTAAGGTCATGCATGTTGTAGCCCAAAACTCAAGAACAGAGTACTACCTAGGAGCGGTCTGAGTAACTCCCACAGTGGAAGAGAATGATCTGGGAGTCATGATATCTAGTGACTTAAAACACTCTGTGCAGTGCAAGAAGGCAGTATCATAAGCAAACAGAATGTTGTGCTGCATAGCTGGGGGATCAGCTGTAGGTGACAGGAGGTGGTCATTCCCTTGTACAGATCATTGGTAAGGTTGCATCTGGAGTGTGCTGTGCAGTTCTGGAGCCATCATCTTAAAAAAGAGATTAACCTGATGGAGACGCATCAGAGGAGGGCTACAAAGATGATTGCGGGGCAGTAGGGTAGATTGTATGAGGAGAAACTGGGGACCCCTGAACATGTACTCCCTGGAGGACAGAAGGGAGATGGGAGATATGACTGAGAACTTCAAGCAATGTAAATGAAAGAATTCAATAGGAAAAATAAAGATAGTCTATTCAGGGAAAGCTGAATCAAAACTACAAAGGGGCACAGCCTTAACCTGGGGGGGGGGTGTTTAGGAAGGAGGTTAGGGTCACTTCTTCACAGAAAGGGTGGTGACCAAGTGAAATGCACTGCCATAAGAGATGATCTCAGTGAGGACCATGCATAGCTTAAAGAGAGGCTGTGATAGATATGGGGTGAGGATTAAGATCAGGGGAGGGAAGGAGGAAGGGGATGAAATAATCAGGAAGGGGAGTGGGGACATCAGCCTGTGCTAAGCTGAAATCCAAGTACATTGAGCAGACTTGATAGAGCAGGAAGCTGGCTACTTCGCATGTTTGTACCAATCTATCTATCTATCTATCTATCTATCTATCTATCTATCTATCTATCTATCTATCTATCTATCTATCTTCATTGTAAAAAAATCCATTAATGCATCAGTTAGGGTTTCTTTTGTAGTGACAAAAGTCAGGAAATTTGAACTTAGGGTTACCAACCCTACCATCCCACTCCCACCATCTACACACCAACATGTGTTGGAGTGTGCATTGGGGTCATCTGCCCTAACTCCCACCCCATTCCATGTTTAAAAAAGCTGATATGGTTCACTATAGGGGATTTGGATGAGAGTTATATCCAACATCCCCAAGGCACACCTCGATGCCTGTTGGAGTGTAGAAGGTGGGGGTAGGATGGTAGGGTTGGTAACCCTAAGTTCGAATTTCCTGACTTTTATCACTGTAATAGAAACCCTAACTGATACATTAATGGAGTATTTTTCAACAAATGTCCCTTCGTTTTGAGATAATATAATAGTATCCTCATTTTACTGTGGGAGTGTACTAATCCCACTGTAGATGCGCATATGTATGTAGGTATGGAAGCATATGGCCAACTGGGCCCTGCAGTTCCATGTGTTGAACAACAGTGACCAACCTGTCAGCATAGCCATCTTATTACCCTGCCTCAAGTACGCCAATACATAGAAATTGTGAAATGCAAGACAAAACCTAATTACACACAACTGCAATGCCATTCTGCACCACAGGTCCTAAAACACATCTTGGGCAGGAAGTGAAAAATGACAGCTGTACTGCTCATGAGGTGGTGTGATAAAATGGCTATGCTAAATATTTGGCAGCAAAATATTGAAAATACCAAAGTTATGCATGTGCATAAAATAAAGTCAATGGACTCACATAACTCAGGCATTTTCAAGAATGTTCTCACCAAATTTTCAACATGACCTTTTGGGGACCCCCTCCTTATGAACACTGGCACTGTGATTTTGTTAATCCATCATGAAAGTTGATTTTGCTCAGTGACCTTGCCATTCTACACCACAGGTGTGAAAACAGATTTTGGGCAGGATGTGAAAAATGACAACTGTACTGTTCAGAGGAAGTGTGAAAAAATAATGTTGAAAATATGGAGTGAAAATATAAAAATTATGAGATTATAGTAGCATAGAAACCATAACACCCACTTTCGTAACATATGGCTGTTTTTGATTTTTTTAACTAGATTAACATGGGCTTTAACTTCCTCATGAACATTGGCACTGTAATTTATTATCGGGTCCTCAAAGGTGATTCTGCACATCAACTGCAAAATCACCTTTTGCGACAGAGTAACAAGATGACAGTGACATTGTTCATGAGGTGGGGTCCAAAACCCCATGTTGAAAATGTGGTGCAAATATCTCAAAAAATGACAGAGATATCAACATAAGTTCAAAACCCTGTTGACAGTCATTATACAGGGCTTACCTTGATTCTTCAGTTGGTGGTTCTTCAGCTTTGAAAAGTGCAGATGTCACCTGGCCCACAGAAAATGACAGTGCCCAACCTTTGGAGGTATGTGTGGGATAAGGGGGAAGTACGGGGAGGTGAGTGTGCAGAGGAAGGGTCAGGATGGGGAAGGGGGATGGGGAGATGACAAGGGACCATTTTCTTCTTTCCAGATTCAAAAAAATGTCAGTGGGATGTTTTTCTGTTGTTTTTTTTAACAGGGAAACTATATATCGAAAAACTGGAGGTGGGCCTTCCAGTATCCCACTGTATTGGGGACTGAAACATACAACTAGGAACACTGGGAGTGGGCTTCCCAGTGTCCCACACTGTGACAGAAGGGTGGGTAGTGCCAACATGGGGATTGGGCACTCTGATGTTGGTGGTAGAGATAATGGCATACTGGGAGTGGGCTCTCCAGTGTACCACGCTTGCAGGGGGAGGAGAGATTTCTTTCTACTGCTGACACAGGGATTGGGCACCCTGATGTTGGCAGAAAAATTTAACAAAAAATATACTTTTTGGGACACTGAGAGTGGGCTACCCAGTGTCCCGCAGTGGCAACTTTGGGGGGTATTCCTATCACCAACAAGGGGATTGGGCACCCCAATGTCAGCAGAAACATGTTTAAAAAAAAAACATTAATGAATAAATACAATTGGATTTTCGGCTCACAGAGTAGGATCCTAGTTCGTATCTCATCATATGAACTAGAATGTTACTTCGTATGACACCGATACAAACAAAGAATTTAAATGTTAAAAAAGGCAGTGGGCTGGATATTCAAACTGCACCCAAAAAGTGCGCAATAGCAGGAGCAGGCACAAGTCCATTGCACCCATGTGCAATGGACGAGATATTCAGAAAAGGAGCAAGCCAAATTGCGCCAACAGCCAACGTCTGAATATCGCACAACTTGCGCCATAACGCAACTAGGAAGGGGAAGCTGAGCAGATACAATGCGCTATGGCGCAGCAAGGGCTGCCCAGCTGAGCAGCCCAGAGGTGCCATAGCACAAGCAGGGAGCCCCCCAGCAGCAAAGCAATGTAACTGCAGAACCAGGGATTTAGGTAGGGGCCCACCACCCATGCCACAGATGGGCACAGAAACACACTGCAGAACTGACAATGCACCCCCACACCCCAAGCACAGCACAACAGGGGGATGGCTGGAATATCCACTGGCCCATGGGGACAAGCAAACAAAGCATAGCTGGGCCATGGTGCCCCATCACACCCACCGGCAAGCTGAGACTGCCACACAAGGAGGGCGGACCACCCCATGGCACAGCAGCCCCCCCGTGCACAGCACACCCTGAACCATGACCCCAAGACACCCCCATGAGCAGTGACCACCACTGCAGGAATCCCCATGCATATCACCACCCCCACTGTCCCACTGCAACCTCATGTACCACAGAACCATACAAGCCAGACCCACCATGAGCACCCAGCAGTGGGTGGCAGCACACGGCAATGCAACAACGGCAGACACAGTGCCAACACGCAAAATCCCCCTGAGGCACATCTGAGAGACCGAACATGTGTCGGCACAAGAGGTACCCCACACGGGAAAGGGTGTGCCCCTGACACCACCACCATTGATACAGCACCCTGCACAGTAGACAAGTGTCACAGCCCGACACACCATGAGCCACAGCAGCCAGCATAGACACCCACAGTGGTGTGTGGAAGCATGCAGCACACCGGATGCAACACAGTACAGGGCCAAACACGCACACCCATATCCATGGGGACACTAACACAGGGATGCAGTAGTGTGGCAACCAAGCCCCCAGTGTGGGCCCATGAAAACTGTGCACACACAGCATGCGGTCCTCCATGGCACAGGGGTGACACCCACCCTGTGCATGAACTGTGGCCCTGTACGCCACCAGCATATGCCTGGAGCACAAGTCACAGACAGTGGTGCACAGCCCCTGCAACACACACAAGCCACAGCATGGAGGTGGGACAGCAACTGCAGAGGCCACAGTGTCACCCGAGGCAAACATGCACCACACCATTGACAGGAGGCAACCCAACATTGTGACGGTCACAGTGGATGACCTGCAGGGACAGCCACCACTGACAAGGCAGCAGACCTCGCAGACCACAGACATGCAAGGGTGTCAGCTGCACAGGCCAAGGATGGGTTGACAGGGGCACAATGGACACAGAGCAGGCACCAAGGACCACTGCACACAGTAATGAAACTCACAGGGAACAACACACATGCCACAGATACCGACTGATAGCCACTCCCACACCAGAGACACTTCCCCATGCACACACACATACCCATGACTGAACCACCCCAGGTGCTTGCACACCACTGCAACTGAGCACCTATAGCCAGCTGCAAATCAGAGACCACCACAGTATTCATATCAAAATATCTTTGTTCAAAAACATAATAACATCAACTATATACAACTATGTACAAACATGGGGTGGAGGGACAGGAACAAGGTTGGGGTGGGTAAGGGGCAGGGGTGAACATATGGGAGAGGGAAGGTGGGATGTGAGGGTTGGTCAAAGGGGTGAAGTTGTATGCAGGTCTTGCAGTCACTAGAGGCCAGCCTGGTCCTCTGCTGCCTGGGGCTGTTGCCTGGGCCGCCTCCTTCTCCTTACCCCATGCCGCTGTAGATCCCTTAGGATGGAGAGGAACTCTTGTGCCACCCACAGAAGCTCCTGGATGGCCTGCTGTATTTGCAGGAGTATCCACACACCTAGGACAAGGGATCAGAGTCAGTGGGTGTGACTGTCCATCCGCCTGCAGCCCACCCATTATGCATGGCATACAGCCATGTGCCACACTCCTGTGATGGTGTGCACCCACCCACAGTGACCATGTCCACAAGACATGCCCAACCAGGCAGCAACAGCCATGTGTACCACTGCACACACCCACCACCCATGTCCAGCACAGTACAACCAAGGCCGTACAGTAACGTGGCTATGTGGTGGGCAGGCAGTGCCACATCCATGTGCCCAGTGCATGCATGGACCACCATTGACACAATTCCAGACATGCAGTGCCACTGGACAGTGCTGACTGTCACATGTCACGTGCATGGCAGTGGTGTCCATGGATGGTGGCCATGCTCTGCTTCCCACCCTGTCACACAGCATGCAATAGCAATCATGGTGTCATGGCACTCACCCTCATCGGGATGTTGATGGCGTTGGGGTTGGTCCCCGTCATGCCCCTGTGCAGCGTCCTCCACCCTCTGCTGCCACTCCAACATCCTCCTCTGCTCGGCCATGCCTGTGGGAGACAAAAGGAGAGAAACACATCAGTACAAACCCAAAGCATATTTCCCCTGCCCCAATGTGTGTGCCCACCCACCCAGCCAGACCCACACATCCCATACCCTGTAAACACCGCCACAGCCAACCCTAGACTATCCCTCCCCTATGTGCTGGACACATAAGACAGTGTTACCCATATGGACCATACAAGTGTGTAGACGTATCACCCACCTGGACGAGGCACCACGCCCCTCCTGGCATGTGACCGCAGACGTACAAGTAGCTCTAGCTCCCTCCGTCTAAGGTCTCCATACCAGTGCCTGCACTGTTCGGCTGTTCTCCTGTGGCCAGTGGCAGCCTCCAGGTTAGTGGCCACCTCTTGCCAGACCTGGGTCCTGGCCCTGTCCAGTGGCTCCTCACCAAACAGTGGGCCGTAGTGTGGCTCCACAATGGCCACAAGGTTGGCCAGCTCAAGGGCACTCCACTGAGGGGCTCTCCTGCGTGCCATCTCTAACGCTATAGTAGGCAATATGGCACACTGCAGGGCGGCACCCCCAAGTGGAAGTGCTGCGCGGTACAGCGCCGCCATTCCCTATCGCGCTGTCACCGAACAGAGCGGTAGAGGTACAGCCATGGCAGACATATAGTGCCAAGGGGGCAAAGGTCGGTCACAGGGTTATGGGTCTGTGGCTCAAGGCCACGCACAGTGCCATCGGACTTCTATGCATCTAGCATGATTGGTTGCCTGTGTGCCATCGCCACAGTGAACTATTGCGCAGTTGTGCCACAGCGCCATGTAGTGACCCTCGCCATAGCACCACTGGCACAATGGTGGCCGTGCCCCTGAATTGCCTACCGCACACAGCACGTCATCAGCACGGCAGATGCCTGCATAAGCTACCTGGGCATGTGCAGTGCGGTGTACTACGTAGGCCACAGAACTGCGCCATTGGCTCAGCATGTTCAACACAATTGCGCAACGCGCAAAAGCGCGATATTCAGCTGTCATATGCAAATCATCCGATCAGCCATGCAATGGTGCAGCAGCGCAATTTGCATCTCATTAAAGTTGCTCCACACCTAATTTGCATGGATTGCACTATAAAATTGTGACACTGTTTTGCAGTGGCCATATTCGGTCACTGCAGTTTATTGGTGAGTTGCATGCTGTGTGTGGTTTTCTGGACTGTAGTATCAGGGACTTGCTTTGTACTGCACAGTCACAGGTAACCACTGTCATCCATACAGGCTGAATAATGACCAAGTGAGGACTGGGTGAGGAGGACAATGATGGTGTGTGGAAGAGGAGGCCCAAGGCCGAGACGGAGGCACTCTGCGAGGCCTACATCGATCAGGAGCCACTGCTCAGTGGATGGCGGGGCACCCCTCAGGCCCTTGCTGCTACATGGGAGGGGGTGGCATGTGCCATCAACCTGCACAGCAGCCACCAGCATTCTGTGCAGGAGTGTAAGAAGAAGATGGGTACCGACAGGAGGAGGGTGAAGGAGAAGGTGGCTGCCATCAGGGCGGCACGTGCTGCAACAGGCGGGGACCAACCGGAGGTGGTGCAGCTGACTCCAGCAGAGGACAGGCTCACTGCAAGCATGCAGCGCAGTGCCATTGAGGGCGTTCCAGGAGGTGGCTTCCAGACAGGTGGTAGCCCATCACTGCATGGTACGTCATGGTCTGTCGGGGGGGAGGGCAGATCACATGCACTAACGTGTCCTTACTTTCTGTTACAGATCCTGTGCATCTGCAGGGTCAGCGGTGGAGGGCCTGTCCACTGTGGACAGTCATCTGGAGTTGGAGGAGGGACCATCCACCTCTGCAGGTAGCCGGCGAGCATTGCAACAGTGGGTCTGCCTGGCTGTCAACACTGATATCATTGAGACAGGTGTGGGGGAGGCCCTTCCTGTGTCTCAGCAGTCTGGCATCCAAGGATGCCAGCATGCTGTGGCTGTGGCTGTGGCACAGACCTGCACCATTGATGATGCAACAACCGTTATGGGCAGTGACATGTGTGTGTCATGGAATGGACACACAGCAGGCCAGCTCACGCCCATGGACCTGGCTGGTTCCCACGTGTGTGCCAGCATGTCAGCACAGTCCCAGGCTGTGCCTGTTCACACTGGTGGGGCAGCACTGGTGGCTGGTCAGGTCAGTGGCACTGTTGCGGCCACAGCGGTGGAACAACCGATCCCTTGGGCACAGCAAGTGGAGGGGCAGCAGCAGCAGTTGCCCACCTGGACTGGGGGTTCATGGTTCAGCGGTGGCGTCTGTGCACCACCTGTGGACTTGCCCATACCTGGTCCTGGTGAGCAGTGCCCACCCTCAAGGGGTGCTGAACATCAGGCCCTTCCATACCCTGAGGGACAGGATACCGAGGTGGCAGACGACCTCTTTGACAAGCACACCCGCCTACTGCAGGCATCAGTACAGCAGCAGATACAGCTTGCAACATCCATGGAGGCACTGTGTGTGACTCTGGAGTGGGTCAAGGAGCGACACAGCAGGGACACCTATAGGATCCTGTCGCAGATTGTCTAGTTGCGGGAAGATGTGACCGCTGCCATTGACAGGCAAACACAGGCGTTGGTCGCTGTCATGGCCACAATGGGCACACAGTCAGGTGCCCATGTGTCGCTCACACCGCGCAGTTTGCTATCCACTCCCCATTCCCAGCATCATGCGACATCCACCCTGTCGATGCTGGGTTCAGCTGTGGGCATCCCGAGTACTCCTGGTGCAGGTATGTTCAGTGTGCTGCAGGCCCCTGTGTGGGCATGGTCACGTTCACACAGTGGAACCCCTGGTGGACCATCGGTGCCACCCCATGACACCCGTGGCCAGCCTGCCAGTGCTGCTGGGTCTCAGCGGGGCCACCCACGCATCTGAGGCAGATGTGGCACTGTGCCACAAGAGTGACCTGTCTCCCATTGCGGGCACTGTCTGGTGCTGCCCTGTGTGAATTGTGTGTTTTGGTGGGCAGTGCACCTGTGGGTGCCCAGCCCTACATGCAGACACATGGTCCACCTGCACACCCTCCTGACTGCTGTCCACAGGTACGTGTGCATGATGATGCCTGCATTGCGCTGTACACCAAAGTGAGATGGTGCCCAGCATCTGACACATGCACATAGACAGTCAGTGGACGTGGTGGCCTGTGGACATGTGTGTTGCTAGTGTTTGTGTTACGGCTCTGTTTTGCATCTGACCCTTGTGCACTTTGTGCCTATTGCGTGTGCGTGTGTGTGTCCGTCCATATGGCGTGTTACTGTTCACCCCTCCTTGGTTGTATGTGTGTGCTTCTGTGCCTTGTCACATCCCTTGCCAGTATGCACACCTGGTGTGTTTCCATGTGTGTATGTGGGTTGTGCCCTAGCCACTGGTGGTTGCACATGGCCCCATGACTTACCTGTATTGGCTGAAGTGCTCCTCTGTGATGGTGTCCCAATGCAGCCGGATCAGTCGAGGTTTCCATCGGCCAAGGGGGGGCTGTCCATCCCCATCATCACTGGTGTCACCGTCGTCCCCATCTCTGTCCCCCTCTTCGACCTGTATGGCTATCCCACAGTCTTTGGCCATGTTGTGCAGGATACAACAGGCCAGGAATATCCCACAGGCCTTTGAGGGGCTATACTGTAGGGCACCGCCAGAGGTCTCCAGGCAATGGAAACGTGCCTTCAGCATCCCAAACACCCGCTCAATGATGTTGCATGTGGTGGCGTGTGCTTCATTGAAGCATTGCTGCGATGGGGTTGTGGGCCACCGGTAGGGTGTGAGCAGCCAGGGACGGAGTGGGTATCCACTGTCACCTGTGTGTAGATAGTGGAGGTTAGTGTCTTGTTCAGGTTCAGACTGCCCCAAACCCTGTAGGCCACACCCATGGCACCTCTGGCTTACCCCCCCTTGCCCACGATTTATCAGCTCTACATGCATACTTACCCACTAGATGACCTGTGGGGATGTCCCCACTCTCGAATTGATGGCACAGTGCCGACTGGTACCAGATGAAGGAATCATGTGCTCCCCCAGGGTGCGTGGCACAGACATTGATGATGCGCCCACTGGCATCACACACCACCTGGCAGTTGACACTGGCATATCCCTTCTGATTCATGTAGGTGGCCCCATTGGGGCCAGGAGGCATCTGAATGGCCACATGGGTGCAGTCTATCACCCTAGCATGCCAGGCATAGTGCTACCCTGTGGAACTCCTGTATGTTTGCTATGCGCTCCGCCACAGTGCTGGGGAAATTGATGTACTCTGCAGCATGTGGCAGCAGTGCACTGAGGAATTGGGTGAGGATGCATGATGTGGCCAACTGTGTTATGCCTGTGGTGTCCCCTGTTGGTCTCTGGAAGGTACCTGTGGTGAGCAAGCACATGCAGGCTGTTACCTTTGTCTCCACTGACAGAGCATGACTCCATCGTATGGGTGCCTGCATCACATCACTGCACAGCTCACAGAACCACCTCAGTATTGCCTTGTTCAGGTGGTACTGGCCCACAATCTCGACATCTGTGTACAGCTCAAAGCTGGTGTGGGCTCGGTACTGCTTGTTGGGGGCATACGGCCGACGGGCCCTTCCATGGCCACGTCCCCCTGCAGCATGCCTTCTCACCCCCCTCATTACGGCTTCAATGTGGAAGGTGTCACTGTCCATGTCCCTGGCTTGTGCCCCCCAGCTGTCGTTGCTTTGTTCCCTGCTGTCCTGACTGCTACCTCCACTGCACCAGGTACACCTACTGGCCTCTGCACTCTGTGGCCCCACACACCTTCCCTTGCCCTTATTCTGTGTTTTGGTTTCCCTGGCCTGCCCTCTTTCTCCCTATTTCTCTGTCTCTCTCCCTGCCTCATGTGGCTTCCCTGTAGCATTCTTGCACCTCTTCCTTGCTCCTTTTTATTTTGGCTCATTTCCGCTATGGCGCAACTTCTGCCTGCTCCACTGTTGCGCATTGCGCAAGTCTTTGAACATCGCACTGTGCACTTTATGCATGGTTCCACCCCCTTCAGTTGCGCATGCCTTCATTATCATTGCGCTGTTGCTCAGCATGTTTTCAGTGGCGCAACTGCCTCCTGCTGAATATTGCAGAATGGCGCATTTTCTGACTTGCGCTGGCGCAACCTTTTCGCGTGCGCAACCCTTTTGAATATCCGTCCCAATGTTTAAAGGCATATTTCAAGCAGTAAAGTGCAGATTGCACATCTTCAGGGACTGAAGAAGTGGAAAAAGTTAAACCTAAAGTAAAAAGGAAACGGTGGGGAACGAGGTCGAAGGCGAAGGAAAGTCCACACCATACCCTCTGATAGGAGTTTGGATAATGACTGATTTGTCAATAGCCTCATTAAACACCAATAGTATTATAACAGATATCTGAAGAAGATCTACCTTTGCTGTGTTTGAGGAACAACAACTCAATGTTTTATTTCTTCAGGATACTAGAATTTATAGTTTGTCAGAAGCAAATGCAGCATGAGCGAAATGGTTTAAAAATAGATCTCGGTTACATCATTACCATAAGCAGAATAGATATAGCGAATTACAACACCAGTTGCAAGTTCTCCAGGAGAAAAAAGACACTACGACACATAGCAGTCATCAACTAAAAGATATTAAAGCAGAACTGATGTGACTACAATATAACAGATTTCAGTCACTTGAAGTTGAACAAAATTTGGGACTCAAAAGAAATCACACTTAATTAACCCATACAAAAACTATAAGTTTAGAAGGAAACAAAAGCACATTGTGCAATTAGAATTACCTAATGGAAGTATAATTTCTAGCAAGGCTGGGATTATGGGAGAAATTGACAAATGCATTCAAACCAAATTTGGGACCTCTTTTTCTGTCACCAATAATGCCGTAGTTTGGCTTCAATCCCTGAATTTACTTCAGATTACACAGACTCAGCAAAAACTTTTATTGACCCCAATCTCTAAACTTGAATTGAATACTGTTATTAATTCACTGACAATGAACACGGCTCCTGGCTATGATGGCCTGCCATCTGAATTGTATAAATGGTTGTGGCTTCAGTGCCCTGAGGAAATGGTCCTGGTTTATAATGAATTGATGGGATTACAAATGATTCCAAAGGTTATGAATAAAGGGATCCTTTTTTTCTGCATAAAAAATGAGATAAGAAATGTTTGGGAAACTGGAGACCTATAACACTTATAAATGTAGATTTAAAGATTTAAGCAAACATCTTAAATAATAGATTAGTTAACACGTTAAGTGATGTCATTCATCCTTTGCAGCAAACATCTTAAATAATAGACTAGTTAATGCGTTAAGTGATGTCATTCTTCCTTTGCAAACTTGCACTATCTCACATCGTAAAATCTCTGATATTTTACTTCTACTCTGAGAATTAATAGACCACTGTCAAGTAAATAAAGTGCCAGCGCATGTGTTATGTTTAGATCAATCTCAAGCCTTCGATAAAATATCACATGATTTCTTATGGCTTTGTCTTACGGCATTCCCCAACAATTTATTAAAATTTTGCAAGGATATTATAATAGTACATCGGTAAGTCCCTTACTACATGGCTACTTTGGGACTACTTGCAGGATTGAGAGAGGGGTCCATCAAGGATGTCCCTTCAGTCCAATTTTATATATATTCACCATGGGCCCTGTTCTTAGGGCTATTAATTTAGACAAGGTATAAAGAGTTTTAATCTTCCAACTGTTAAAACCTGCGCATATGTAGATGATGTAGTGGTTACTGTATCAAATCTAACTTCCGTAACTTATGTCCTGGAATTATTGGATAGTTTTTCTACTGTATCAGGAACTGAACTAAACCTTAGTAAAAGTTTTTGTTTGCCAATTGCCTCTCTAGATAATTTAAGTTCTCAAATTGGAGATCTCTCTATAGTGTATGAACCCCATAACATTTTGGGACTCTATTTTGGCCCCAGGAAATATGGCTGAATGCAGTTAAACAATTAAAATTGAACTTGCTGAATGCTGTATTAAGTTATGGAATAAGTGGAAAGTTCATAAACTCAAACGTATCTACATGATTCAATCACACCTTATTCCAGTGTTTTTCTATATCAGCCATATTTTCCCCATTCCCAAATTCCTAGAGAGTAAGGGTTTTGGATGTTTTTTTTCCACCTTATGGGGAAGTCGCTTAAACCCTGTAAAGAGAGGTATTACCTATTTTAAAGTGAATGAAGGAGGGCTGGGGATGCCTAACCCTACTGTGTTCTTTTTTAGCATATTTTTTTATATGAACTTTGTACCAGTGTTACTAGGTGGTTCCCAGGTTTGGTGTCAGTGGCTTAACCATACACTTTATGGGATTTTTTTTGTATGGGATGACACGGCTGGGTTGTGCAAAAATCTAAAGACACTCGGCTTCTCTCCATATTTAAAATATTGTCTGGATAAATTAAAAATGTGGATGCTTCATAAATGACACTTACCTGTATGTACCCTCACTTGATGACAGGTTTATTCTAATATAGTCAAACACTTTTTTAAAGTAGAACCCTCTGAGGATAGAACCCCTCAGGAAGAGCAACACATTTGTAGGATGATAGCTGATTCAAGATTGCCACGAAAGACTTTGGATATGGTTTGGCTGAGTGTGCAGGGGAATTTGAATGTTAAGAATAACTTAAAACATAAGGAAATTGCTGAGCAATATTGCCCTAGACCAGAATGTGAAAGTGCCCTGGAAACCATTCAACATTTTTTGTAATTGTCCATATGTGCTGGGTTTATGGAAAATAATAAAGAATATGTGGACATGCTTACCCTTTCAATACCTCAACTACGATTCTTTTGTGCTAGGACACTTATCAAACCACTGGATTCTTTTAAATACCAGTAGTGTGTATGCTTTGTTTTCAAACCTTAAATATTGGATTTGGCAAAGCAGATGTAGATTTTCATTACAAAAAAAAATCATATTCCCCAACTACTCCTGTTTACTTTTATTAAGGAGGATATGAAAACCCATATTGAGTTGGAATCCTGTAAATTTGCTTCTGACATCCACTCTCAGAAATGGAGGAGTTTCCCCCAATTTTGAATTCTGATTTTGTATGGTAGAGTAGCTATATTCATGAATGATTCTTTTGACCTACAATTGTATATTCTCCCACTCCTTGAGTAAAAGAGGAGGTTCTCTGGCTATCAATTGTTAGATATTTGTTCTGTGGAGTACAGTGCTTAATTGACTCTGAACAACATTAAGTATGAAGGTAATACTAATGTGTTTCTCTCTTTTGATGTTTAGCAGATTCATGTGTGAACTGTCACTGGTTGAAATTCTTTGTTTTTATGTAATAAAACCAAAGATCCCCCTGATTTTTTTTTGGGGGGGGGGGATTCTGTTTTCTAATACCAGTCTAGTTCTAGAAATAGCAAATAGAATGTTATGATGTATGACTGTAATACTTATTTAATTTCTGTTTCATGATTTTAATATTATTTTGTGTGATTAACACTGTCTGTATTAATTTATTACTGAAGTTCTTATAATAAAAATCCCCTTACTCTGACTGTAGGGGGAACCCTTGTTGGCTTCTTCTAAGATGACTGACACCCAGGAGGATGAGGGAGGAGGTCTGGATGCTGCAGGAGATATGGCTCTCAGTGAAAATAACTTAAAGCAAGCTATTATCCAAAAAAGGATGCTGCTTTTGAAGAAAATAGCATGGAATTGGAAGTTAACAAAGTTGGTGAAAATCCTATGGAAACAGACATTTGAAAGGTTTCAGATACAGAAGTGAACCCAAATGACATGGATACAGATATTCTGGTTATCTCAGACAGAATGGAGCCAAGAGCATCAGAGGTATTATCTCAAGAGGAAATATTATGAAAAGCAATACAATCACATAAATATCCCTAGCCCAATCATGTTCAATACCTGACAGATGAAGTTTAGGCCACTTAATTCTGCTATAAGAATTATTGGAAAAGAGGAAAAATGGTTCACTTGATGGTTTTCTGGTCTTCTTGGATCAAAGGAAAGCGTTTGATTTAGTAAGTCAATAATTTTTATGAGAAGTCCTAGCTCAGTATAACATTCCAGGTATTGTGGTACAGTGGATAAAGACTATTTACAATATAGCTACTGTGATACTGCTGATTTATGCATGGAGATGACCTATGATTAGAATTCAAAGAGGTGTGAGACAGGGATGTCCTCTTAGTCCCATTTTATTTGTCTTTTTTATAGTCCCGTTATTACTCACAATTAATGCCTGTCCACATATCGTGCCTTTATAATTGGCAGACCAGTGACTCCCATATAAAATTCTAGCATATGCGGAGATGAACTTGATAGTTATAGATGAACCCACAATTAGTGAAACTATTAAACTGTGTAACTCTTTTGGAAAACTATCCGGAGCTTCCTTAAAGCTACAAAAATGAATAGGTCAAAGACTGAATTATACATTGTGGTATACAACTGAAAATGAAGGAATTAAAATACAACTAGACCGTCTTACTATTTTGCGTACAATTTGGTCCAGGAGCTCTAGATGAACTTAATTGGGAACCTAAAATTAATATTCGCAAACAGAAAGTGGCACAATGGAACAGATGGAAATTGAACAAAAAGAAACGTGTTTATTTGATAAAGACCTTTCTGATACTTGTATTTCTGTATGTCAGTTATATTTTCCCTCCACCTAGGAAGTTTGAAATGACACTTTTTAGTATTTTTTTCAAGCACTATGGGGCAGCTGGCTGAACCCAATAAAGAGAAATATCACGTTTACCATTTAAACAAGGGGATTTAAATATGACAAATCCCATAATCTTTTTTAATAGTATTTTTATCATTCAAAACATAAAGCCCTTACTCATTAATCAAAATGTAGGCTGGGAACAATGGCTCTATGAGAAATGTAAAATATGGTTTCAACAGTGGGAAGTGGATAAATTGAAAGTAGTTAGGAAAACAGCATTAGCCCTGGAATATCTGAAGGAAACTTTTCTTAGGTTAAAGCAGTGGAAAGTTTCTACACAACTTTTAGTGACTTTGCAAAGAAAACAGTTATACCTTCACCTACTGAGCTCAATTTATAGGGTAGAGACATTTTTTGAGAAATGCCCGGCACAGCATTTATAGGCATTGAAAAAACTTAAATAATAATAAGATACCAGAAGGCATGTGGGATGTGCACTGGCTGGCATGTAATGAAAAAATGAATGTTAAGGTGAACCAGAAACATAAGCAGCAACAAGAGAGGCTGTGTAGTAGATTAAAATGCATCCACAAAGAAGAAACTATATCTCATTTATTGTTTCACTGTTTTTTTTGGGGGGGTTCTTGGAGATTATGTGGCACAAACAATGAGTGGAACCGATGTTTAGCACAATAACATATGCAAATCTTATGTATGGCTCTTTTACAGATGCATGGAGAAAATGGAAAATAAGGACTTAAAGGGTTATATTGACACTTTTTAAGTGCCATATCTGGATCACTGGATGTTTTTTTTTACCTTACAGCAAAAAGATAGAAACCATATAGAAAATTTGAACAAGGTGATGCAGGATCTAAAACTGCTTCATAATAAGGAGAAAAACATACTTTTACACTGTGAGATGTTGGAGTTATGGAAATGTCTACCTTAAGTAACAGAAAATGATGTACCTATAACTTGAAGGAAATACTTCTGGAGTGGCACAGAGTCACTCATTTACTATATGTTGTAGTTTGTATGCTTAATTTGAAAAGAAACATGTCTATTTCTGTTGGACATGACTGTATATATTATATGTATTTTTCTTTCTCATAATAAAAATGTTCCCTACTCTTTTCGAGAAGTGCCATGGGATCTTTAGCATCCACCTGAGCTACCACCAGAACAGTCAGATGGGACCTCGGTTTAACATCTCATCTGAAAGACGGCACCTCAGGAGTGCAGCACCCCTCTCATGCTGCACTACAGTGTCAGTATTGGGATTTAACCCAAGTGCCTGGTGTGGGATGTGGGTTATCCCAGAGAATATTGAGCATACAGCCAAGTTTTAAAGAAAGCACAATTACACATACCCCAATAATGCCAAGCATCATGGGAAACATATGCAAACCCCCATGAGAGAATTTGGACTGGCTCAACTTTAAGCAGAATTGCATGGTGCTGGAAGGCCTCACAAGCAATCAGCAAAGGCTAAGATATATATATTTATGCCACGGGGTGGACATAAACAGAGTGTGATAAATCTGTTTATCTGAGAAACTGTGTACAAAAATTTCATTTATGTATACGGTGCTTATGTCATCAGCCATTTATCCACACAGTGCTCATGTCATCAGCCATTTATCTATGCAGTGCATACATCATATTTATTATCACTTTCCTGGTTAGTTTTGTACTTAGGACCTGTTAGGAGGCTAAGAACTGTTTTGACAAAAAGTCTGTATCTCGCACCGTTTTTGAGATACGGGCACTGAAAGGCACGGCGAACGCCGTAATGTTATCCTATGGGAAAAAAACAGAAGTTCAGACTGCCATAACTTTGCGTCCCTGTAATATTTTTTCACCAAACCACTGAAAGGCACATCTGCGGGATGTTGGCTGTTTTCCCTGCAAATTTCAGCTGAAAAGATCAAACTGTTATTTTGCAGCAGGGCGTCAAACGATTGCTGCAATGCGTCGTACGCCGTAATGTTATCCTATGCGAAAAAGCATCAACTTTGGAGTACTGTAACTTTGCCACCATGTAATATTTTTTCAACTAAACACTGAAAGGCACATCTGTGAGATGTCGGCTGCGTTCCCTCCAAATTTCAGCCCAAAACTCCAAACCATTCTTTTGCAGCGGGCTGCCAAAGAATTACTGTTATTTTGGGCATAGTGTCACAAAGTAGTGTCGTGATTTGCGAAAGCTTTCGCAAAAATTTGTAACACTTTTATGAGTGCGACATTACTTTGTGAAAGTACTTTTTCCAGAAATCTGAAAAACATATTTCTGGGGTGTTTTAACCCAAAATAAAGACATGGCTAACATCCTCGGGGCCCGACTAGGTGAATACAAAAAGAATTAGGTTGCTAGAGAGTCCCAAATTTAAATGGCAAGCATTTTTCTGATCACTAACTGAAAACAAGATGGTGGATTTGTGAAAGTAAGAGGGCCATTTTCCACAGTAAAAATGCATTTGCGACACTGTCGAACTTTTTGTTAACTTTTCCCATTGACTTACAATGGGAAATTGTTTTTTGAATAACTTTTGAACCGTTTAATATTTTTTCAGAAAATCTTCAAAAGGCACATTGGAGATCCTGGCTGCTTGTTTCCTGAAGATTTTGGGCTGGTCGCGCAAACCGTGCAACCTGTAGGCGCGACCGTAATATTCCCGAAAAAGCGTAAACGCATGCGTAGATCATACTTAATAACTCTGCAGCCGTGTATCCAACCAGTACAAAACTTGGCAGATCCCAAGGTGTATGGGTCTTGATCGTGTATTCCAAATTTCAGGCAAACCTGTTAAACGGTTGCAAAGTTATTAAGGTGCAAAATTTTGGGTTTAAACATGTAAATGGCTCCTCAACCCTAACTATGGTAGCACTGCCGTGCTACCATAATATATATATATATATATATATATATATATATATATATATATATATATACACACACACAAACACACACACACATACATACAGAACAGAGGTGAGGTGTTTGTCACACTGTTAAAAGCATGTATTTCACCCATAGTGAGATAAACGGAGGCGCAGGCATGCACAGTGAAAATAAATGACATTTAAATTTATTTATTTTACTTATTTATTCAAATTTTGGAGTGATACCTGTAAGCATAAGCTCCTTCAATAGGTTCCACATCAGGGGACAATACAGACAAAGTACAGTTATATATACAGCAGGAACACAATAACAGATCACTAGGTCATTGGAAAAATAACAGTAGTAGGTTGCTAGTACAGTCTTTAAGTGCAGTGTTGGTAGTGCTAGTTAGAATACTTGGCAGGATAAATGACAGATGCAAATAGTTATAGTTCTATGTTACACGTAGCGGAGGTACTGTATAAAGTTTGCCTGAGTTAATAACTATTAGCTTACCAAGATCTGTAGGGTGAAAAGGAGAGGAAGAGGTAGGGAGGGTGGGAGATGGAGAACGAGGAGGGATAAGCTGGGGGGTAGCTGTGAGGGGGAAGCTAGGAAGGGGGCAGGTAAAAAACAGAGGTGAGTGCTATTGCAAGTGCTGTGTGCTATAGGGTAGGCAAGGGGTAGATCGGCTGTCCTTACAGTGAGGGCCTGAAAGGGAGAACATTAGGGATAGCAGTCACAGGAGGCATCGGGTACTAGGTGTTGCCACAAGAGGTGTTTGAAATGACCCAAGTTAGTTGCACTGGACATGCGGGGTGCAGCGAGTTGAGCTAGAGTGGGGCTCTGTAGGCAAATGCATGCTGACCAAGTACGGTGTGACACCTAGGAGTTCTGAAAATCTGATTGCTGGAACTTCTGGTGTTGCAAGGATTTGGCATTGAGTTAAAGAGGGCTTGAGCACCCGGATGCATCAAATTTAGACTGATAGTTTTCGCTAGCAGCCAGGTTTGGTATCTGCACCTACTAGTAAGCTGTAACCAGTTAGCCTGAGAATAAAGGTCACATGTATGTGTCTGACGCGCAGCACCAGTAAGAAGGTGACAGACTTTATTCAGAGCTGTTTTGATGCATCTTAGGGCAGTGTCCATAGCTGATCCATAGATGGCCATTCCATAGTCAGTGAGTGAGGTTACAGAGCGAAGTATGGCTAGTTGTAGCACTTTCTGTGTTAGGTTTCACTTCTGTCTGTACAGCATACCGATCCTCCTGTTTATGGCTTTTGCTGTAATGTCTATGTGCTGTGTGTAGGATAGGGTAGAGTCAAGGGTCATTTCCAGGTACTTGAATTGCTCTACTAGCTCCAGGGTGGAACCCACATAATTTTAAATGGTAAGTTGGAAGTTCTTATGCGGACTGTATGTGCTGGTGAACATCATGATCTTGTTTTTTTATAGTTCATCATGAACTTATGATCAGTAAACCATTTTTCAACAGTCGTAAACTTAGTTGGAGTTGCTTCTGTAGGGGTGTCGGGTGAGGGTGCCTAGGGAAGGTAACGGCATCATCTGTGTATAGAAGAACATGGCCCTTATAAAGATACTGAATAGAAGTGGACACAGGATGGAGCCTTGTGGGACCCCTGAGTGAATGGGTCTACTGTCTGAGAGGACGCCTTCAAGTTTTGCTTGCTGAGATTGGTTAGTAAGATAAGTGGTGAACCACTTGGAGGTGTCCAGGGATAGAGCAGTGACTTTAAGTTGGTCAATGAGGAGTGAGTGGTTTACTGTATCAAAGGCCTGGGTGAGGTCGATGAAGGTTGCCCCAACCAGGAGTCCTTGATCCAGCAAGTTATGTATGTAACTGGTGAATTCCAGTAAGACTGTCATCATACTATGACCATTCTTGAATCTGTGTTGTTGAGTAGATTGAAGATTGTATAATTCCTGGTACACCATGAGCTGGTCGGCAATGATGCCTTCCAAGGCCTTTGAAAGTGGTGGTAGTACTGAGATCGGGTGATAGTTCCCATGAAGTGCATGATCCCCACTCTTATGAATCTGTGCTTTTGTCACCAGCGTTTATCTGCACTGAGCTTATGTCAGCAGACAAAAAGATCCAGCACTGAGTAAACAGTAAAATATCAGGCTTTAATGTATGAGGCATAAAAAGTCTTACAATAATACAAAAATAAGGTGTCACGCAGTGCAGAGTTCATAGCGACCCAACCAGTTTCACTTCAAAAGCTTCCTCAAGAGTCATAGTGTATCAGTAAAGTGCTTCCCTTAAATACCTTCTATCTCTTAAAGAGAAAGAGTACTTAATAAAATGCATGGTGATTAAAAACATCACATTACAAAAAAGCATGTTATCACCCTATATTAGGAGATACTATTTTACTTATACAAATGCTATTCAACAATTTGTGCAGCAAATGTTATTTTAGCACTTGATGAAGTTCCTTTCATTCTACTAAGGATATTTTTCAAAAAAAGTAATAAATCCTCAGTTCATATAACTTGCAATAGTACCAAAAGATGCACCAGATATTATTGGTGCAGTGGATGTAATGCATATTGTGAATGTGTCAACTTTTAATGTTTGTCATGGTTTTTAAGGAAGAAACAAAATCTCCACCAGCTTGTGGCTTCCTCCTGTAATTCCTGTGTCCTGTATGGTGGTTCCAAGATGAGTCGGGTAGGATTGTTATCTCACTTTCCTGTGTAGGTCCATTTTTTACCTCCAGCATACTCCATCACACCACAGAAACACAAACCATATGGAATATAAGGAAGGAGAAAAAAGATACATGGTTATTCACCTCAAACCAAAGTTAAAACAAATAACACATACTGCATATCTGTGCTTATGTCACCAAAATGCATTCTTTTTTCAAACCTATGCTGGAACTACTTCTGACCATGTGTAATTAGTAAAGCACCTCACTTGACATTTAAAATCACCTGCACACTTCCAACACGCTTCTCTTTTTGTCCACCAACCTCAAAAAACATATTACACTGCAGAGCACTGAAATATTTACAGTAGCTTGAACCAATAATGAGAAATACTTTTAATTTTCTTATACCTCAGTTACGATGTTATACATGCTTTGTATCCCTCTCCTTGGTTCCCCAACAGTGGTGACATGGAAATCCGTGGTGAGGTAAACCGCAAAAGTATATAAAGCATGATAATGCAAAATCACACATGCCCATGCCCACACAATGCAGAGCATCATGGGCTGCATATGCAAATCACCACAGAATGTTATGCTGGTTTCAACTTTAAGCAGAATTGCATGGTGCCGAAAGGCCTCTCACATAGTTTGGAAAGGGTGCTAACAGATGACATAAACAAGTGTTTTGTCCTACCAGGACTCATCAGTATGCCTCGTCTGTTTGACACCCCAGGTTCTTTGTCTTTTAAATAGTTTTTTTTATTTTAATGGGTTCACCACAACATAACCAAGACACACTGTCTTAGGGTAGCTGATTCATTCCACTGGGGTGTCAAACAGATGAGGCATACTGATGAGTCCTGGTAGGATGAAACACGTGTCTATGTCATCTGTTAGCACCCTTTGCAAACTGTGTGAGAGGCCTTTCGGCACCATGCAATTCTGCTTAAAGTTGAAACCAGCATAACACTCTGTGGTGATTTGCATATGCAGCCCATGATGCTTTGCATTGTGTGGGCATGTGTGATTTTGTATTTTCTTGAAACTTGGCTTCCCAGTCAAATGCCCTTTGGGGGTAACCCTTGCCTCAGTGTTTGCGCACAGAGGTTCTTTGTCTTTTAAAGCATGATATATCTATACCCTCCAAAAAATGCCAAAGTAAAAAGACAATTAAAGAAATACATGAATACCACCACCAAACACAAAATAATATGCCATGAAGAAGTCTTCTAAACTCCGCCATTGCTCACGTACTCTCCCAGACAGATAACCACGCCCACATGACAAATATAACCAATCACACTGCACATTTTCAGAATGCAACCTGCATTCAGCCAATGAAGTAACACCAATCATATTATAGAATGACAAGCCACAGAAGCATACAACCAGTGAGGATTTACACACACTAATCATTCATGCCCAGCAACCTGAAAGTTGTATAACACTCACACAAGCAAACCTGCACAACAAATAACACAGAAGCAAACACAAATGTTACACATAGAAACAGCACAGAACTTCCCCCCAAAATACTCCTGCCCTATTGTATAAACTGCATACATGATAGGCATGAGTGTGATATGGGAAATATCTGTGCTCATGACCAGTGACCTCAGGATACGTTCACTCATGGCTCCACTATGGTCCACCTCTCATGAGTATCCCAAGGTCACTGGTCAGTCGCAAAGCTATTTCCCATATCACACTCTTGTCCATCATGTATCCTAGATATATACAATAGGGGTGAGTGGTAAATGAGTGAGATAAAACAGCGTATCATCTACTGCAGTGTGATATTTTTACCCTCTGCTCTACTGTGATGATATGAGACATTTACACACACAGGTCACAAAAGGTCACTGATATCTTCACCCTAGGCAGCTTTCCCCTCAGCATGCAAGAAACACCTGTGCTGTTACCATAGACACAAATGTAGAACTACCTGAGAGGTCTCACTGCTGCCTACAGCTAACTCAGTGAGCATTACAAAACACACACCTATCCTCCCCACCAACTTCCAGCTCATTACTATGATGCTCTCAATTTGATGCAGCCAGAATTCCAAACAGCACAGCTTCACAGAACAGTCTAAACTACTGCCTGCAGCTAACTCAACTACCACTGAAACACACTCTCACTTGTTCCTCAAACTCTGATTCTCACCCATTACAATTACTGTGACAATTTCAACTTCACTGCAGCCAGAATCCCAAAGAGCACAATTTCACAGAACACTCTGCTTGCAGCTAACTTAATTACCACTGAAAACAGTATCAGCTGTTCTGACACTCTGCCTCTCAGTTCATTACAATTACTGTGATGCTTTTAACTTCACTGCAGCCAGACTGCTAAACAATACAGCTTCACAAAAGTATGTTTCTCATTCCTATCTAAAACTAACTCATTTAGCATTGCAAAACACACTCATGTGTCTCTCAGAGTTTATAACACTGCCAGCCCATTCAGAAAAGCTCACACACAGAATGAGCAAACACATTAACAGGAACAGAACACAAGACAGCATAACACAACTTCTGAAACTCTTGGCCCTATTGTATATATCGAATACATGATGGGCAGATTGTGTGCTATGGCAAATATTGTCACTCCTGCATCATGAGCTTGGATATCTCACTCTGCAGGAGTGACAATATTTGCCATATCTCACTCATGCCCATCATGTATCCCCTATATATATCTATATCAATATATATCAATATATATCTATATCTATATCTATCTATCTATATATACTGTATATACACACACACACACACACACACACACACTCATGGGATATGCAGTGGAAGCAAGTGCAATAAATAATTTATCTGCACAAGAGCAGTTTGACCTTGGGTAACTTCACGAGTGGAGTAAGCCTCGAGTGAGGTGGCCGAGGTCAAACTGCTCGAGTGCAGATAAATCATTTATTACATGAGTTTTCCATTGCATATTCCATTTATGCAATTCTTTTGTTTTTGCTTTTGTAGGGGGCATTTGTTAGTCAAAAAGTGAATAAAAATTGAATTTTCTGACTTTTTTTGCTGATTATAGAAAA
Source organism: Neoceratodus forsteri (assembly GCA_016271365.2). Lineage (NCBI taxonomy): Eukaryota > Metazoa > Chordata > Ceratodontiformes > Ceratodontidae > Neoceratodus > Neoceratodus forsteri. Next base: position 888,063,209 of record CM057458.1, read on the forward strand.
TCTAAAAGGAATCTAGAAATGAAACACCTCTCATTTTGTAGATATTTTTATGCTGGACAACTTTTGTGCTCAAAGTACCATACTATAATTTTGGGTTTTTAAGTCATTTGCATTTGTTTGATGAAAAAGTGCACAAAAATGGAATTTTCTGCTGTTTGTTTTGCTAATTCTGAAAAAAACTGAAAAGTATCTATAAATGAAACACCACTTATTTTATAGATATTTCTGTGCTGAATAAACTTTGTGCTCGCAGTATCATGCTATCATTTTTCATTTTAAAGTTATTTACATTTATTTGCAGACAAAACGAAAAAAATATGAATTTTCTGCTGTGTTTTTGCTAATTATCAAAAAATCTAAAAGGTATCAATAAATAAAACACCACTCATTCTGTAGATATTTCTGTGCTCAATAACTTTCGTGCTCACAGTACCATGCGATCATTTTTCATTTTAAAGTTATTCTCATTTGAATATGGTTAATACTGCTACTGAGGTGGAACATTCTAAATGACATAAGCATTGTATAGATAAATGGCTGATGACATAAGCAATGTATACATAAATGAAATTTATGTACACAGTTACTCAGATAAATGGATTTATCATACTCTGTTTATCTCCACCCCATTGCATAACTATATATATAGAGAATAACCGATAGGTTTGTGTCTATAATGAGGGAGTAATAGCATTGAGAGGTTCTGGACACATGAACCTCGAGCACGAAGCTCGAGAGGTTCCAATGTCCAGAACCTCGAGATACTAATACTCCTAGTAATAGACAAACAAACCAATCGGTTTTTTTTTTTAATATATGGATGCGACGTATGTTTCAAATGGGTGGTCGACGGTTTCACTGAACTGACTTTCTACTGGTCGACCGCCGCAGTGTCCTACACTGTACATTCAGGTATGTAGTCGCTCGTGACGCTCCACTCCCCCTGTCCATTTTTTTAACATTTTTTAAATTCTACCTGCTCTTTAGGACCACAATGGCAGGATCCACCAGATATTTTTATTTTCTGAGGGAAACCCATAAAATTAAACTGAGAAGCGCAACGATCAAGTTCGCTCTTGCTAAGTGAGACAACTGCCACCATCTTTTTTCAACTGTTCTGCCCGCCTACACAGGAAAACCACCCAATCAGGAGGCACGCTTCAGATGTGGGTGCAAGAGGTTTCTTTTTGGAAGCTTGGAAACAAGCCATTATCAGCTCCAAAGGATAGTATTACCTGTGATTGACAATACTATTATCACTGAAACTTTCAGGCTATTACCAAAATTTTGTTGTATGCTTTACAGACCTATTAAATTCAAGATCCATATATTAAATATAGATCTATATATATATATATATATATATATATATATATATATAAAATGGGTAAGAAAAAAGGAATCAATGGCATCAATGGCATTGGACAAACACCATCAGGTGACCGTGCGTATATCAGAGCGAAACTGCACACCTGCACTTTTACCCCCCAAAACAATTTTGCCCTTTTTGTAAGATAGATAACCCACTCTACGATGTGCTGTCTTGCTCTGATATAAGCACGTCTTGGGTGGTTGACGCTCACCAAGGTGTGCATATATCAGAGCATGACCGCACATCTAAGAGTGGGTTATCTATTACATATATATATATATATATATATATATATATATATATATATATATTATACTGGCCTGGTAGAACCAGTATAGTTAGGGTTGAGTAGGCACTTTAATGTTAAATTCAAAATGTTTACCGTTTTTCCTAAAAATCTGTATGTGCAATCTGGTACCACAGATCACTGGATCTGGAAAGTTTCTTTCTAGTCAGATTTGTGGTTACAGAGCTGTGGAGTATGAAAAATCCTCAGTTTTCTGGAATTCTTTGCTCATCTCCATAGCCCAAACCTTTTTCCGTCAGGTCTGAAATTTTCGGGGTATATGAGAAATGGGTCAGGGAAATGCCTTTGGAAGGTTTGGTGAAAAAAATGTTAATCCATTCAAAAGTTATTAAACTTTTTCTATTCCCATTATAGCCTATGGAAAAAATATATGTGCACCACGAAAATGTTTGTGAAAGCCAGTTTTAGTGTCGTGCTTGGGGTTTTTACTTTCATGCTGCTGACATCTTGTTTTCAGTTAGCGACAATGAAGAAATGATGTAGCTCAAAAAATATTGCTCCTTGGTAAACACCAACAATTGGGTTGGGAACACGACCCTGGCATTAGTTTTTGTTGGCATACCCATAAATATGGTTTTCAAAATTTTTCTCCATTTTAGCTACGGAACTTGCACAAAATTTCCATATATTTTTGTGAAAGTTCCATGGTACCTTTGAACTTTTGAGAAAATCCCCAGTACTTTTTCGAAAGCCTCACATGTAAACCAATGGGACTTTCGTGTCAGTCTGCAGAACTTTCATGAAAGTTCCACAGGTAAATAACACCAAAACACTGATTTATTTGCTACTTCATAGCAAAAAAATGGTTAGGACTTTTGGGGTGCAATTTACAGGGTGGCAAGCCATTGCCACACAGATGTGCCTTTTGCCAGTTTGGTGAATAAATTGACACCAGTTCCATAGTTACAGCACTCTCAAAGTTGCACATTTTCCCATAGGATAACATTGTGGCAGTTGTGGTGCCTTTCTGTGGCTACAGTATATCTCAAAAACGGTTCAAGATACAGATTTTTTACTAAACACAGCATGTATGAATCACGCGTGGAGGTAGCTAGATCATGACTACAACTGCAAAGGAATTTTTTCCAAAGTTGCTTTGGTTACTGAGATATTGCCACATTTGCAGCACAAGGGATACTTGGAATGTCTCTAGGCCTGCAGTATGTGTCTGTACTTTTGTGCAGTGGGAGCACACACTCCCACCTATGCATACCATTTATGCTAACTGGGAGCACAGGGCCCTCCTACGCTATGCCTCTACACGTATGGGTGTGTGGGTGGGAATGCAGGGCCCAGAGGGCTCATGCTCCCACCTATGGATCTAATTATGCAAAACTGAAAGCACAGGGCCCTTCAGCATTATGTCTCTATACTTATAGGTGGGTGGCAGAGCGGATCCAGAGGGCCTGCACTCCCACCCATGGATACCGTCTTGTAATATTGGGAGCACAGAGTCCTCCTATGCTATGTCTCTATACTTATGGGTGGGTGTGAGTGCAGGGCTCAGAGGGCCATGCTCCCAACTATGGATCCCATTATACAAAACTGGGAGCACAGGGCCCTCCTACACTATGCCTCTACACTTATGGGTGGGTGGGAGTGCAGGGCCTGGAGGGCCCTGCACTCCCACCTGAGGATACAGGACTATGCACAGTCCGAATATTATTTCCTGAATACCACGAATAATGTGCTGTTTGCTATTCGGATCCTGAATAATGAATAGTTCACTATTCATCCGGTATTTGGGAAAAATACTAGAAATAGCCCTCTCCCTCTTCTTTTACCCAAAGCAATGATTGGAAACACCCAATTCCTCCAACTTCTGTCAAACAATATTTTTTTTGTATTTATTTATTTGTATAATCAGAATTACAACCCTTTGAGTCAAAGACTCATTTCCAAAGGCTCATCATCAAAGTAAGAAACAGACGCGACCAGGTACACAGGTTAGCAAGTGATCACATAGTTACAGAGTTACATGAGTCTCAAGTTTCACAGACAGGCAGATATTTACAGGATGTACAGGGTTCTCAGATTAGACAGTTAAGCCTATAGTTCAAGACAGGTACATATTTACAGAGTTACCTGAGTTTCAAATTTCACAGATAGGCAGATATTTACAGGAGAAATTGCAGCAGAAATATTTTTTACATACTTCAGGACCAGACCAGAGTAGAGCATTATGCCTACACCCAGTATTCTATGACATTCATTCATTTATTTTACAGGTGGGTAATAACATTGGCCTGTACAGTGATGTAGCCAGACAGTAGTTAGTGCAACCAGAGAGTAGGTGGCTAAAGGGAGGTGGGTTATCTGTGGCCTGAGGGGCATTGTTAACAAGACTGTGATACAGTGGCAGGCCACCAATATGTGCTTGTACAGGAAGAGCAGTGCAAGCCTGGTTATGCACAGCTGCAGTGCTGCACAATGAGAAGGTGGTTCTGGAGGACAAATTTGAATGTATCTATTTTGGGGATGTTAGTGATGGTGTCTGTGAGGGAGTTGAACCAGGACAGGACCCTGTAGTAAAAGGATCTTTGAGCAAGTGACGTCCTGGCTCTAGGTATCAGGAAGGTGGTCTTACATGTTCTATGTGTGGGAATGGTAGTGGATGCACGTTGGAGGGAGGAGGGCAACCCAGTGGGGGTGAGGCCTAGAAGAATTTTCTTGGAAAGGAGAACAGTCTGATAGTGGATCCTCTCATTGAGGTTGAGCATGTTGGTGGAGGAGTAGAGTGGGCAGGTGTGGGTATGCCTGTCTGCACCGTTCAGGAGCCCGCAGGCCTTGTTAACAGATAGGTGGATTTTGGTCAAAGCAGTTTTGTCTGCTGCTGCATATATCAGGAGTCCATAGTCTACTAGGTACAGGACTGAGGAGGTAATAGCTAGTTGGAAAGCATCAGGGGGGAGGCAATCCTTGTGCTGGCAGAGTAAAACTATTTGTGAGTTTATGGCAGAGCAGAGGGTGTTGATGTGGGAGTGGAAGGTGACAGCAGAGTTGAAAGTGATGCCCAGATATTTGTATGAGGCTACTTGCTCCAGGAGGTGTTTCATACTGGGCAGTATCTGGAGCTTGGAGTTACTGACTTTGCTCTGATGGTGGGTGAAGAGCATGGCTTTCGTTTTCCTTAGGTTGATAATTAGCCTGTGGTCAGATAACCACTGCTCTATTTGGGTGAAGAAGTTCTGGAGTGTGGCTTGCAGGGCTGATGGGTTTTGATGTGATGCCAGGATGACCACATGGTCCACATAGAGCAGCACCCTTCCAGCACAGGTGCTGGGAAGTGCATTGAGGTAGAGGCTGAAAATGAGAGGGCCCAGGATGGAGCCCTGGGGGACTCCAGAGCAGATAGGCAGTGTGTTGGACAGTGTGCTATGGATTTTAACACACTGGGACCTTGAGGACAGGTAGCTGTGAAATCAGGCTAGTGGCCCAGGGGAGGGGCCTAATTGGTAGAGGGAGTCAAGCAAGAGGGGATGGGAGACCATGTTAAAGGCCTTGGAGAAGTTGATGTACACAGCTCCAGCAAGGTTGCTGGAGTCCAAGGCAGAGTGGATAAAATTGGAGACTTGTAAAAGGGCAGCTGTAGTGCTGTGCCTAGCTCAGAACCCATGCTGCTCTTTGCACACAATTTCATGCTTGGCTAAGTATTCTGTGAGCTGCACGGCCACTATTTTTTCCAATGCTTTTGATGGGGGGGGGGTTGATATGGAGATTGGCCTGTAATTACTTGGGGAGGTGCAGTCACCACCTTTGAGTATGGGTGTGATGACTGCTGTTTTCCAGGCAATGGAAAACTGGCCCAGACATAGCAAGCAATTAAGAAGATCAGTGAGTGGGAGAAGGATCATGTCCAGTACCAGCTGAAGGAGCTGGGTGTCCAGCTGGTCATTGCATGGACTGGTGCCATTGAGGGCCTTGGCTAAATATGGTCTAACCGTGTTGGGTTATCGTGCAGGTAGAAAGGGGTCGATGGAGGTTGGGCAGGTGGGGGCAGGGTGGGGTCAAAGAAGCCATTGAGGGAGGACTGCACTGAGGTTGGAGAAAGCAGTGTTCAGGCAGGCCGTGATACTATGGGGGTCAGTGGAGACAGTGTCGTTGACAGTGAGTGGGGGGGATCGGGACTTGCCATTAAGTTCTTTAATGTTATCCCAGAATTTCCGGGTAGTCCCCCAGGAGGAGACAAGTGAGGTTTGGTAATGCTCAGCTTTGGCCATTCAGATGTCCCATGTGCATTTATTGCACTCCATATTGTACGCGTGTCTGTCAGCCTTCTTTTCAGACTCAATACCTCTGTGCCATAAGTTGTCCCTCTGCTTCAGTTGTTGGATAATGGATGGGGTAACCCAAGGTGCATTTTACTTCCTGTATGGGTTTTGGTGAGGGGGCAAAGTGATCACAGGCCTTGTTAAAGGGGCTGGTGAAGAAATCTAGTGCAGTGTCAATGCTGGTGGCATGGGAGATGGGTGACCAGTCTATCTGGGCAGGAAACCACTTGAGCTTCTCGAGGTTGCTGGGGCGAGGCATCAACGAAAGGTGGTCCTGGGCCTGAGTTTTTGGGTCCGAGTAGACCATGTGAACAGGACTGGGGGAGTGGTCACTGAGAGAGTCTGGGAGGATTTTTATATCCAAGACTTTGTGGGGGCAGTTGGGGTTGATGACTTCTAGGAGGGTGCTAGTTCCGCTAGTGGGGTTGTGCCTGGTTGGTTGGGGTGATGAGCTGAGACATATCCAGGGTAATGAATGAGTCCCTGGTTTGGGTGGCTGTACTGGCAAGCCAGTTGACATTTAGGTCCCCAAGCAGGATCTGTTCAGTCTTCTAGGGTAGGCTGGCAAGGTAGTCAGTGAGTGAGAGAATGGCTGGGGTTTGGTTATGGGAAGGAACGTAGGCAACAGTGAGGAACAGTGGGGCCCTGGCAGGGTCTGGGGTGATTTTGAGTGAGAGGGATTGTGTCCTGTGCCTGAATTTGGGCACTGGGAGAGCATGACCCATCAAAGTGTCACACATATAGAATGTGCACCCACCTCCACGCTGGCCTATTCAGGCCTCCCTGAAAAGTGTGTAACCAGGGAGGTTAATGAAGGAGTCTGGGGTTCATTTTGAGAGCCAGGTTTCTAATAGGGCTAGTAGGTTGGGCTGGTGCTGGATAACCCAGCATTGAAGTGGTGCTGATTTTTTCAGCATGCTGCAGATGTTCATAGACCCTATATGTAGGCCGGCTGCTGTTGGCAGTTGGGTGGAATTTGGAGGCATGGGGCCAGGGTTTGTGTGCATGTTCCCAGATAGGAGTAGTAGTAGCAAGAATACCTTTAGTAAAGCCAGGTGCCGTTTAGAGCCAGTATTGATATGGGAGGGGGTGGACCTTGTGAGGACACTGCAAGGGATGAGCAGGGAGTGCAGAGTGTATGTGGCAAGGAAGAAGGGTGGTAGAGGGAACAGAGGATGGGCGGTTAGCTGTGGGTGGTGGATGTGTGGGGGAGGCGGGTCTATCCAGAGTGGCAGGGGGATGTGGTTGGAGGTAGTGTAGTGTGGTGGGTAGGTGAGATCCCAGTGGGGAGGGGTGTACAAGGTTTGGGATAGCCAGTGTCAATAATATAATTGTGGCCAGGCTACACAAGTATGTTTGTCTCCCTATGGTGTGTGGATATGGGAAGCTTTGGCACTGTATTAGACTGGCAACTAGCTTCCAAGATGTGCGGTTGCCCTGTTGATTCAGAGGCAGAGCTGTGAGCTTTGGTGTAGAGAGTGACCAGTTCGAAACCTGGTAGGGGAGGGGGTTTCAATGCCTAGCCTGCGGTCCTGTTTGGCTGCTGTCTGGGGTCACTGGGTGTGTGTCCAGAGCTGGAAAAGGGGTGTGCAACAGTGACTCCTAGTGGCCAGAAGTGGGAGGGAAGAGAGATGTGGTGAGGGGGGCAGGACTTGTAGTGTTGGGGGGTTTGGGCAGTGGTTGAGAGACAGAGAGAGAGAGGAGTGGAGTGTCAGGGCAGATAGAGTGGCCAAGGCGGAGCACAGTCTGGTAGGAAGGATGGAAATGCTAGTCTGAGGGAGCAGTGTGCAGGAAACTGCCACTAGTGGGCAGCCAGGATAAGCTGCAAATGGAAAAGTGGGGAGTTAGAGTTTGGATGGACAGGAAGTCACATGACAGGGGTTGGTCCATAAACTGTGGGCCTAGCTTGGGTGGGGGGTGGGGCAATCGACATGCAGTGTCAATGGGCTAACACCCCAAAGAAATATCTTGTAGAGGGTTCTTTACCTTCTGTGCCCCACAGAGCATTTCCCTGCTGAGCTGGTCCCTACAGCTGGTGTGCTTGTAAGGACTTCTTCCCTCCCCCAGAATCCACAAGTATTTTTTATGCCTCTGATAAAATATAAAACTTGTGGGTGTCAGGTGATCTGCTTTACCCACCCGCCTTCACGGTCAACCAGTTAACTTTGCAAAACTCTCTGATTAAGAACAAATAATACATTACCTCCCCCCCACAGCACCCAACACTGGCATCTATTCAGTCCAGCATCCAGTTATGCAAATGTACATATTTATAGTGAGAAGGTTCCCAACACAGCCATCCCTCCTCCAAGGCTGGGCATCTTCTCATGAATGAAAGCACCCACGTGCTTACTATAGTAAAACCAGCTGATCATGTGATCAATTGGTTTTACTATAGCAAGTGTGCAAGCACTTTTATTCATGAGAAGGCAGCTGGCTGTGGAGGAGGGAGGGTTGTGCTAGGAACCTTCTCACTATAAATAAGGACATTTGTATAACTTGATGGATGCTGGACTGGATGTGGTAGGTGCCAGATTGGGTGCTGTTGGGGGGGTTTAATGCATTATTTATTATTTCTTAATCAGACAGTTTTGCAAAGTTAACTGGTTGACCATGGAGTTGGGCGGGTACAGCAGGTCACCCAGCACCTGCAAGTTTTATATTTTATCTGGGGCCATAAAAAAATGTATGGGTGCTCGGGTCGGTATTATTGTTTGACAGAAGTTGGAGGAATTGGGGCTTTCAACTGATTGCTTTGGGTGAGAGAGGAGGGAGAGTGCTGTTTCTTGTCTTTTTTTATATGTTGATGAATAATGAATACTGAATATTTGGCCACCAAATACCGAATACTAGGCCAAATATTCGGGAAAAGGTATTCGCACAGTTCTAATGGATACCATATGAGTAACATTTCAATTTATCAAAAAGAAGGGACATCCATAGCAAAAAAACTCTTTCCCTACTTTTGTTGCTTTAGTCTGAACCATAAATGTTGCATTAGCAGAGTTTTTAGCAAAAAACTCTGTTAATGCATCAGTTAGGGTTGATTCCACACCAACAAAGTCTGAAAATTTGATGTTAGAGTTACCAACCCTACCTCCCCACAACCCCCACTCTCCACTTACAAATGGAATGGGGTGACAGGGCCGATGACCCCAAGGCACACCCTGACACCTGTTGGTCTGTGAAGGGTGAGGGAATGTGGGGAAGGGGGTTAGGGTTGGTAACCCTGACATCGAATTTCCAGACTTTTGTTGGTGTGGAATCAACCCTAACTGATGCATTAGCAGAGTTTCTTTGCAAAAAACTCTGCTAATGCAACATTTATGGTTCAGGCCAAAGCAACAAAAGCAGGGAAATATGGCTTTAGGTTGCCAACTTTAAAAGCCCAGCTCCACCCATAAAACAAATCAAGGATGCAGTCTTGCTTGGCATTGTCAACCCTAAAGCTTATCACATTAGATGTGTATGTTTGGGGAGTGTACAGAATGTTGGAAACCCTAAAGCCACATTTCCTACTTTTGTTGCTTTAGCCTGAACCCTAAATGTTTATACTGGGTGTTTATACTGGGTATAGAATGGAAGAAGGCGTAACTGCCCATTATTTCTGTTCCCTTCATTGGCGGGTCAAACTCAATCCCTGGTTTAGTAGCAGATTGCCTATTTCCTTTTTAAAAATATTCACTGAACTGCTAGCAACTATATTATTAGGTAATCTATTCCAGTTCCTGTTGGTTCGGTTGAAAAATAAATTATATCTGCTATTGTTTTTGGTTGTATCCATCTTTATTTGACGTTTATGTCCCCTTAGACTTTCTGGTTTATTCTGAATGGTTATACCCATTTCCTCCATCATTTCAGGATCACTCATTATTTTAAACATTAGCAATAGATCTCTTCTTATTTTCCTTTGTTCCAAGGAGAATAGACCTACTGTAGGTATTGTAGCCTGTCCTTATAACTATAACCACCAATGGAGCCAATCATTTTTGCATATCTTTGCTGGACTCTTTCTATTCTATCAATTTATCCCTGTGTATATGGATTCCATAATGGAGAACCATAATCCATATGTGGTCTGACATATGTTCTATATAAGGGCAACAAGCATTCTTTATTTTTGCTTATGAAACTCCTTTTTATGTTAGTTATTGCAAAATTAGTGTTTTGACTTACTTTTGTAAGAAGCTGTTTAAAATTTAAATCACTATCACAGGCCTTGCATTAGGGTTGGAAATCAGGGGGTCAGTCTGACCCCCTGCTTCCAAAGTAGGGGGTCAGAAGCCAAAAGTTGAGAGTCAATGCACTGAAATTATAAATTTTCGTGAACACCAAAATAAATGGCTTTTATCAGTTTGGCTTGATTCTTACAACCTCCACTTGCATACTCTGCGACTCTAAGCAAGTCGCTTAACCACCCAGTGCTCCCAGGTCGCCCCTGAAGACAGGCACTTGTGCCTAGTGGGCCTTACCCAGTTACCAAAGACAAAAAAAAAAAAATCTAGAAAGAATATCAGTCAGTACAGAGAGGCAGTGTACCACTTTAGCCAGACTGTGCTGACTAATCAATCAGAGAAATGCAAAGGTTAATCAGAAATTCAACATCCAGCCCCCAAGACTAAAGTCTGAGTTATACAGACTGTCTTCTTCAAATCCTGAGTGCTTTGCCAACTAGCAAGCTCTTCAGTAATTACTCAAAGCAAGCTGTTTTTTTAAGAGTCACTTTTCTCTGCCTCCTTTGTTTTTTTTGTCAGCAAGTTACATCCAAAGTCAGAAATAATGTGTATAAAAAAAATGAAAATAAAAATCTGGTTTCTGATCCATTTCACTGAGGTTCCTATTCCCTCAGACTCTCCTACACTACAGTCATGCTGTTAGCCTTCGATCTATCTCAAAAAGCTGTTGTCCAGAGTAATTCTTTTTATCAAAAATACTCAGACAGAAGAAAGAATATTTAGAATGAGTTCTTCTCAGGAGGAGAAAGTTTTAATGTTTTAGCAAATAGTTCAACTGCCCTGCACTGCTAAAGGAGATCCTTCTCCAATGGCTGAGTAAGCTAAAGTAACTGCATGTTAATGCATAGTCATAGTTAACATGATCTGTGTACCATGTGTGCGTATGGAAGACTGAAAGAGGCACCACGTGATACAGACTTTCTGTTAATGAGAATGCATGTTGGGCGGACACTTACTGGAACCCCTGCCTCTCATATCTGAGTCACAGCACTTCACTGAATATGGCTAAATTATTGCATGCTGCTGTGTAATTAATGCCGCGACTACAGCCTGCATAGTGCATCACTCATTTTTTTCCCCCCAACTCCAGCATTGCCACCCCTCCAGGTAGGTCTCATTACACTCACTGCCTCCCAGTAAGAGAAAACATTTTAGCCCAAGTTCCGTCAATCTGTTACGGCAAGTTCAACTTAAGTCCTCCTAGTTGGGTCAGCACAGTAAGCAGCGTGAAGATCGGAGGACGCAGGCAGCTGATGTGCGAGTCAGACACATGAGTAAAAGCTGTTCTGCTGGCCGTGAAACAAGAAAAAAATCTGGGCTGGCTGATTTAAATGGCAAGTCGTCAGCAGCGCTGTTAATGCCGCACCTTCAGTGAACTGTCAAGAGAACAGCAAAAAAACACCAGCCCCTGATGCAGTACAAAACACAGAAGGGTTAATAATGAACCCATCTATGTTGTGTAATACATAAGGCGCTGGTGTTTTTTTTGCTGTTCTCTTTACATTACACTGAAGGTGCGGCATTAGCAGCGCCATTGATGACTTGCCATTTAAATAAGCTAGCCTGGAATTTTTTCTGTAGTTACAGCATTGGGCAAGCAGAACACCTTTCTATGTCTGACTTAGCACAGCTTGTGGAACCCTGCTTCACGCTGCTCAACCCCTGCTCTCTGCATCAGCCATCCGATCCATCATGAGCCTTGCCACGATCCTGAGTAAATGAGGACCCCCCCCAAACACACACCAGCAAAACCCAACCCAAAAAAGCACCCATTTAGTCTGTTCGTCTCTCTCTCTTTACCCCTGTGCACTCAGAAAATTGGTGGGCTGACAGTCGCTCTCTTCTTCAGTACTCCTCCTGCCAGACTCCCAAAACAGAACTAGCAGGTGCAACATCACTGGACACCACCACGTACACCAAAGCATTTACCATCCAACAGAAGGCACATCGGGGAGAGGAGGTATTGCAGGGGTCGAAATAAGGATTTAATGGCCAGGGCCTGGAATAGCTCCTGGGTATCGACACTTTCTAGCCAACCAGGAGCTACTTTGGCAAAACCAGGAGCTGACTTTTAAATACGAACATACATACGAAACTACCAGCATAAAAAGGCCATTTGGTTTGTTGAGTCTGCTAGATTTTAGCGCATCCCTACTCTGCAGCTGCCTCTCCCATGACCCTCCCTTTTCCCTTATCCCAGCCCCTCTTGAAGCATCCCACTGTTTTATAGGCCACCACCTCTGCTGGTAGTGTGTTCCATTCTGTTACCACCCTTTCTATAAAGAAATGCCTCCTGATTTCCCTCCTAAACCTTCCACTGTCCAATCTCAAATCATGACGACTGTCTCTCCCCATTCTCCCCTTGAACAGTCCCTCTGTGCCTGTCCTGTTTATTCCTCTCATGTACTTAAAGGTCTCAGTCATATCCCCCTGTCCCTTCTCTCCTCCAGAGAATACATGTTCAACTTCCTCAGTCTAACCTCATATGGTAACTCCCGCAGACCCAGGATCATATTTGTTGTTTGGCACTGCACCCCTTCTAGAAATCTAATGTTCCTCCTTGGATAAGGATGCCAAAACTGAATGCAGTACTCCAGGTGGGGTCTGACCAGTGATCTGTGTGATGGCAGAATCACCTTCTTCCCTTACAAAATGTATGCATTGAGGCAGTGAGGTCTGTTAGGAGACTTGTGGGTATCTTAAGGGTAAGTCTGTGGGTTATAATGGTAACACTGGTCTGGGAATTGGAGACCACAGGCTCAAACCCACTGAAGCCAAATACAGACTATGTGACTTTAAGTTTGGGCAAGCAATTTCCAATTGTTTAACCAGGAGAGACACACTAAGCTGAAAGCTTGTTTACAGGTGTGACCTGGGAACACAGTGAAGTGACTTGCTCAGGATCACACAATATGCAAGTGGGGTCTATGGGATTCAAACCCAGGTCTCCAGATTTGTAGCTCAGAGCCTTAAACCACTGTGTTATACTGCCTCAAACCTGCCTCCATTTAACTTCTCAGTGCTCCCGTCCACCAAGCTGCAGGAATTGGAAGAAGCAGGACCACACAAGAAACAAGATGTTGAATCCAGGCTGGGCTTTCCAGGATAAAAAAGAAAAATATAGAACTTTTTTTTAAGCTCTCTGACACAGTTGTGCTGTTTATCATAATTTTATTTTTCACAATAACCTGACTGCCATGGGGAGGGTGTGTCTACCAGCTTATCTGTTTCCTCTACTGTACCAACGCTTCTGTGCTGTTTATAGGGTTAGGTGTGTGTGTGTGTGTGTGTGTGTGTGTGTGTGTGTAGGAGTTCAATATATCCTTCCCTGCTGTAGTATTCAAGGATATTTGGCAGTGGTAAACACTTACACAATACCTGTAACCTGCCACATTATGATTTCTTTCTCAGACTATAAAAGTACATTACATTCTCAGGCTATTACACAAAGTGTACACACAGCACATTCTGTACCTATACCAGCAAAACTGAAACTGTGGTAAGGGCACAAGAGTCTGGTAGGGTACAGGTCCATTGAAGCCAGTGCTAGCTTCCCCCCTCCTCTTGTATGCTACTTAGCTTAGACTGTCATATTTGAACTGGCTTCCTCCCATGACATTTCCAAATTGCAGCTCATCACTATTTGAATGCTTCCCCATTCTCTATCCCCCGTCTTGTGCTCCATCTGTTTACATACTTCCCCAATCCCTAATTCTCTTCACATGCACTCACTCTAATCATTTCTTTCTTCTGGCTTTGCAAAGGAATTTCAGTTCTCCAGCACGTTTTGCATACTTCACTCCCCTTCTGTTTTCAGCCGGCTGACTCATCCGTATCCAGTTTCAGCTATCCAGCAACATTGTTTGCATATATCACGCCCCTTCCATTTTGTGCTCACTGACTCGTCTGCATGCAGTTTCAACCCTGGGAATTTCAGCTTTCTGGAAACATATTTAAATATGTCACGCCCCTTTCCTTTTCTGCTTGCCGACTCTCTGCATCCGATTTCAGCAGAATGTGCCGTTTACTTAAGACGGAGCTCGGACATGCCCCTCCTGACACTGCAGACACACAAGGAGCTTTTGGGCAAGTACCCTTAACATGCTGCCTCTTTCAACCCCTGTATTGTAATAATGAGAGCTGACTGCGATCCCGAGCTCAGGCAGTGTAATTAAATGGGTTAAGTGCTAGCTGTGCACCTCGTGTGGTGGCTTTTTGTATTGCAGCTCACAGGCAAGCAAAATAAATTGTTTTTTTTCCCCTTCCAGCTGCGATTAAAAGCTAGGGAGTGCTGCATCAAGCAAGATGCACTGAATCCTAATCAGTGCGTCAAAAAGATGAAATTTCTCCGATGAGGACGTCACTAGTGCGTTAATGCGACCCCTGCTATCATGATTCCGCAGTCTCTTTCATTTACAGCTGTTTTTAATTGAGTCCCATTAAGTTTGTAACTGAGGTTATTATTGAATTTGCCCAGATGCATTACTGTGCATTGGTCCACACTAAATGGCATTTTATTTATCTTAGACCATTGTTCAATCTTCTGTAGGTCACCTTTTAACCTCTCAGTATTTTCTGGGGTATCTACTGGTCCACCTAGTTTAATATCATCAGCAAATTTAACTACCCAGTTACTTATGTTATGATGATGATCACTAACATAAAGGGCAAACAGTACCGGTCCCAAGACTGAGCCCTGTTGCATCCCACTTGTAACTTCTCCATATCAAGAGCATACAGTATACCCATTACTCTAATCTGTTGTTTTCTTTCATCCAACAAGTTTTTTGATCCATTTGCTTAATCTGCAGTCAATGCCTATTTTAACATTTCCTCTAATAGATTATTATGTGGGACCTTATCAAAGGCCTTTTGAAAATCCTGAAAAATCACATCAATAAGAATATTGTTCTGAATGTTTTTGATGACATGTTCATAGAAGCAAAGCTGATTTTGTTTGAACCCATTTTGTTTTTGTCTTTTGTAATTCATTAAATTCAGATTTTCTTCAATTTTTTTTGTTTCAAGAAACTTTCCGCTGTTTTACATAAAATTCACATTAAACTTACTGGTCTGTGGTTTGATTTTATTGCTCTGTCATCTTTTGGCTAGTCTCCAATCTTTTGGCACTTCCCCTGTTGCAAAGGAAGTACCGTGGTATTATATAAACATGCAAGAGGTTTAGAAATATGTTCTGTAACTTCTCTCCATAGTCTAGGATGTAGCTGATCTGAACCTGCAAATTTATGCGGTTTTAATTTATTAAGGAGTTTTTCAACATCAGTAGCACTTCTTTTGAGTGTAAGATTTGGCACACAGTGTAGACAGAATGCATTTTATCTTTTTTTTTTCCCTCATACACGAAACAAAAGTATTTATTAAAAGTTTCTGCCATATCTATAGATGTTTTTATTTCTATCCCATCATTCAATAAGGGTCCAGTCTGATTTCCAGTTTTGCATTGGTTGTTGACATAGGCATAAAAGCTTTTGCCATTATCCTTTCTATTCCAAATATTAAATTCTAGTTTGTTCCTTTCCTGCCTTATTGATTTCCTCTGTTTTTTTTAATAGGCTTTTATAAGATTTAATATTATTCTCTGTACCATGTGTTTTCATTTTATCATATGCCTTTTTCTTTTCTGTGCATAACTTTATTTTACTTGTACACAACAATGGTCTTTTACCTCTCTTATTATATATCTTTTTGGTAGGTATGTGTTTTTCTTCTGCGTCTCAGTTTATTCTTTATTAACTCCAACATCTTTTCAACATTTTTACTTTTAAAGCATTCTTCCGTATCTCAATCAGCTAGCTCCTATTTTATCTTATAAAAATGTGCCTTGTTGTAGTTTTTAACAATAGTGGTCCCCCTTGTAAGCAATACTTGTTTTTTTAATATAAATTCTATAATATTATGATCACTATTGCTCAAATGTTTTCTTATATTGATCTTAGTCACTAAATCCTCTATATTAGTAATCAGAAGGTCCAGAACATTCTCACCTCTTGTAGGTTTATATATCATTTGATGTAACCCTGCCATATTTAATGATTCCATATTTTTTTTTGCATTTGTTTTTGCTGACAGATTAATCCAGTTAATGCCTAGATCATTAAAATCCCCCACAATAATAACATCACCTTCAGCTGACGTGTTCAATCTTCAGCTCTAAGCTGGTATTACTTTCTTTACTGGAATTTGGTGGTCTATAATAGACCCCCAAGAATAGTTTCTTCTCAGCTTTTATCTGTTCAATTACCTACAAGGATTTGATTTTATATCCAAACTAATTTGGGTATAAGCTGTACTCTGTATATCAATATATATATATATATATATATATTGCTACACCACCACCCTTCTTATTCTGTCTATCCTTGAGTAAAGTGTGTACCCTTCAATGTTTCGATTCCATGTGACCCCAGTGTCCCACCAAGTTTTCAGTGATGAGACAAATATCTGCCCCCTCAGTTTTAAGCATCATTTCCAGTTTAGATTTTTTACTTATTTTGGGCCCTATGCACGAAAGTGCAAGAACTACAATGAAAACAGATGTAGTGGCAGTGCA
Organism: Neoceratodus forsteri; assembly: GCA_016271365.2. Taxonomy (NCBI): domain Eukaryota; kingdom Metazoa; phylum Chordata; order Ceratodontiformes; family Ceratodontidae; genus Neoceratodus; species Neoceratodus forsteri. Next base: position 888,079,965 of record CM057458.1, read on the forward strand.
CAGCTGCACACCGTGCTGTGGATGGTGGCCACGTGGCATGCACAAAGGCAGGCACAGGCAGTGGGCAGGGCCAGATGGGCCACATAGCACACATTGCACATGGTGTGGGGCATGCCTGCAATATACAAGAAAGCCCCATGACCTTGCCATATATGGTGACAGCACATCATCTGCACAGCCACACGATGGTGAATACCACACAACACAGCCGGCAGGATGCAATGGCGAAACTGAAAGTGGATGCAGAGAAGGGTGCAGAGAACAGTGAGGATGACAATGGACAAGGGGGTGGTGGCACCCCCGAACGGGGACATGGGCAGGCATGGGGTGGGAGCCAATCCTGAGCCACAAACTTCAGTGCCGGACAGATTGCCACCATGGTCACCGACATACGCCAGCACTACAGCAGGCTATATGGTGCAGAGGCCCCAAACACACCAGCAGAGGTCAAGGCCAGGCTATGGCTGGACATACAGGCAACTGTAAATGCTGCCAGGACCGAGGCATGGACCCTGGTGATGATCAAGCATAAATGGTGGGACCTGAGGGCGGTGGTGAAGCATAAGCTAGCCACCGGTGGGAGGGCACACAACAGTATGGGCAGTGGCCCACCAAGAATGGACAGCCAGCTGACACCCCTGGAGCAACTGGTGGCCAAGATGCTGATGGCAATCGCCATACGTAGGGTGGCGGAAGAGGTGGATACAATGGCAGATAAGGCACATCGCATGAAGCAGGCTAGAACAGTCCAGCAGCACCACAGCCCATGTAACCCCCTACAATGTTCCCACAGGTGGTGCTGGACCAGGGTGTCCTGGAGTGGCACAGAGCAGGGAAAGGATGCCTACTGCACCGACTGTGGCAGCTCCGGTGACCGGTGACCAGGCAGAGGAAGAAGTGGGTATGTATGCATGGCCTGAAGTTGAAGGGGAGGGCAACCATGTGCAGCAACCTAACTACAGCCCTTTCACCCATACAGGAGCAGAACCAGAGACACAGGAGGATATGGCCAGTGAGAGGGATAGTGCAACCAACCCATGGGAGGATGACTATGGGACTGGCAGCAACATAGCAGCGGGGACAGACATGGAGCATATGGTACCTGGGATGTGTGGAGCAGCATGCGCACAACTGCCATGAAGCAGGGACCCCAACACATGCATGAAAGCCACAGAGCCCCCTACCACCACACACCACAGTGCAATGGTGCCGCCACACAGCAACAGCAGGGATGAGGGGCCCTCAGATCACACCTGTACATAGCACCAGTCACCGTGGCCACAGCCCTACATGGAGGAGCAGTACTGGCAACTGCAGCAACTGGAGTGATACCACCTGAAGGAACAACATAGGAACATCACTGTCATGGAGGCACAGACCACAGTGCAGCACAGCATCCATATGGCCATTCTCTGGTGTGTGGTCACACTGGAGGGCATGCAGGAAATGCTGCGGCACACACACAGCAGGGCCATTGAGGTCACTCCCACATGGCCGGTGGCCATGAACAGTGCCATGCAGTGCAATGTGCCAGCTTCTGATGGCACTCCCGGTACAGGGGGTAGCAGTGACACCATGTGGCCAGTGGTGAACAGCATGCCATGCACAGGCACAGACATGTCCCATGGGTCGCAGACAACCATGGCACACACCGCACACATGGGCACAGAGAGTGAGGACACACAGGCACATGGGCCATGGCAGGGATACAGCGCCTCTGACGTGGGCATCGAGGAGGCACTGGGCCATGGATGTGCCCACCTGCATGGCGGTCGGATAGTAGGGCATTGGTATGGTTTGTGGATCATATGGGTCTGGAGGGGCCCGAGGAACAACACTGCACTGCACGATGCTGTGGTGATCCACCATTCAGAGCCCTGCAGATGGCACAGGGCCAGGTGGTCTGGCCCATGCACATGCTCACCACTGGGCACAAACCCCCCATCCTCCCTGCACAGACAGATGCCGCCCCACCGCATGGCACGCCGCCCACCCACCCACCCCTTGACAAGGTGCACTCAGGCTTATCATCATCATCGTGCACCATCAGGCTGCTGCAGCATGCTGTGCAGGGCCACCATGCTGTGCACCCATCAGCAGTGGCTAGGCGCTATCCTGCATGTTTCCTGTTTCATGGCCACCACAATACTTACCTGCCTCATGCAATGTGTGATTTCAGTGTGTGAACGTGCCCTGCATCAGCATCTGCCAGGCTGCACAGCCACCTGCCATGCCCTGGACCTGTGCGGGCGCTGGCCTGGCATCATCGTCCCCATCGCTACATGGTTCCTTGGGGGCATCAGCTGGCATTGGCACATTCTCATGCTTTGCAATGTTGTGCAGCATGGCACACACAGTGAACACCTTGCATGCCCTTGCTGGACTCAGCATGAATCTGCCGTTGGTATGATCAAGGCATCTGAAGCGCATCTTCAGCTGACTGATGGTCCTGTCCATGACTGCCTGTGTCCGTCTGTGTGCTGTGTTGTATGCGACCTCAGCAGGTGTGGATGGTGCATGGTATGGCATCATCAGTGTAGTCCACAATGGATAGCCACTGTCACCTGCATGGGGGGAGAACGAGATGTCAGTGGCTGGCCCGTGGCATGTGCAATACTCATCCCGCATGGATGTGGGAACTCACCAAGCAGCCAGCCGTTGAGCTGCCCATGGCATAGATATGCACCCATGCCCGAGCCACCAAGGATGTAGGCGTCATGTGTAGAGTCTGGGTACCTGGCGCACACATCCATGAAAAAGCCGTGTGCATCACAGACTGCCAGGCAGTTAATGCTGTGGAATCCCTTCGCCATTCCTGTATGCTTCCTCATGGGCGGCATGTGTGAGGATGGTGACCTGTGTTTATGGATGTATTGTTGGTTCTCCCTCGGTTCCCTTTAAAAGAATTACTGTCCAAAAAATATATAAAGGGGAGTGTCTTCCAACTGGTGAATCAAGATATATGTGCCAATGAATTAAGGAGACTCTCAACCCATAAAAATTATTGTTTCTTTTTTACTTTAAATGCTGTAATTCCTTATACACTTTTTCCATTCTTGTAGTTGGCAAAACAAAATCCATCTTGATATAGGCAAACAATATCCAGCCACTTATAATTTCAATTTATTCTTTCAAATGGTAAACGTTTTCAGGACTAGCCTGCCAGACCAAATATAAGTGCTGTATTTCAAACATAATTAGTATTATATTGTTAATAGGGAACAGTAATAAACAATGCATAATGCAAAATAGAATAAATAAATGAATAAATAAATTCAGGAGGAGCACACCTGAAATTTTTCAGAGTACAAAATCCTGAAATTATACTTGTTAACTTCAGTTTCGGTTTGGCTTTGGTGAATAAAGAAACAAACGATTTTACAATTATAAGTGATCTACTTCAGATTTTAAACAAATTCACCAGAAAAAGGTTTAAAAAACTCCTAGTACTGTTAAACAAATCTGCCTGGTCACTTGGTAAATCTTGGATAGTCAACTTTAAATGTCATAATTATCTGTATAACAAATAGGGGGTTATAGGTATTGTAAGTGACCTTATGTTTTTTGTTGTATCTCTTTTTACATAACATGTCCCTTTCCTACACAAGGCCCTTAAATATAGCTTGCTTGTTTGCCTAAAAGGTTTCCAATGTAGCTTATGCTAATATTCAGCCAATTCCCTCTCGGGTCTAAGACTCAATATTGCAGCTTGGCATGCAGACCTGTGAAATAACTCGCTATTAGGGCTTCGCGTTTCCTCGCTAAACCTAAATATTTTAACTTTCAAATTTTCAAAATACTGCCACCATTACCCAAAATGCCAATACTCTCCTTGTCCAGAAGGATGTGGAAAAGAAGGGGCTGGGCTGCTTAAACCTCATCCCAGATGAAGAATGTGGTGATGTCACTACCGTGACATGCTTTGCAACCCAGTCCTTAAAGAAATCGGTGCTTCTGACATTGCGTTGGTCCCCCTTCAAAAGTGAAATGCTCTCTTGGCACATTGAATACACTGCATACGTTCAGCATGCTGTGCATTGCATAAAACACCTCTTTTGTTGCCCTGACCTCCATTGGTATCTGCGGGAAGGTGGTGTGTACCCCCATAAGCTGTAGGAGGGTGTCCATCACCCATGCCATGGTTTTGGAGATGGAGAACTGGCTCATGCCCACAGTGTCACCAGTGACACGCTGGAATGATCCAGTGGCATAGTAGCCATGGTTGCACAGCACTTGCATTTTCGCCATCATGGTGCATGACTGGCGCGTCCATGGCTCCACTGCTCCATAGATGCTGTCACACAACATGCTGATGGTGTTCCACAGTAGGCGGAACTGCTCGATGCAATGTGTGTTCTGCATTGTCAAGGCATCTATGCAGGCTTGGAACACACATGGCCGATGTCATCATCCTCTTCCTCATTCTGCTAGCTCCTCCAGTAGTTGGACATGCATTAGCACACCTGGACACATCTCGCTTCTGTGGCAGTGTGATCTGTGCAGCACTGCCAATGTGCTGATGCCATCTTATGTACTTGTGACCCACCACCGGCTCACCTAGGTGTGGGCGTGTCTGCACAGTGGGGTACAGCCATGCATCACGTGCCAGTGCCCTGTGTAGTTCTTGTCAGTGCATGCTGTCGGTGTCATGGCAGGGTGGATGGTGGAGCATAGGGCCATGTTCTCCTGGCACATCTTTCATGTCACTGAGAGTGACTATGCTGATGGTGGTGGCTTCAGTGCCCTGTTGGCCAACAAGGTGTTTGACAGGGTCAGTGGCATGTGCATGGGGGGGACTTTCCTACCAGCAGTGCCCTGTGTGCCCATGCGTCTTTTCTCCCCTGCACAGGATCATGGTGGGATGCCTGCCAGAATGGAGCTGACCCTACAGGTCCAGCCAGATGGGGCACATGTGATGGTGGATTCCAGGATGGTACATCTATGTCCCCTGTCTGGCAGGTATGCCTGTACGTGCCCTGTGGTTGATGTCACATACGCTGGCCCTGTGCTGTACTGATGTGTGTCCCATTCATCTTGCAGCATTACCGTGGACCTGTGAGGAGGATGGTGCTATGCTTTGGAGGGCAGTGGGCACAGCCATCACTATTGGTGGAACCATAGGATAAGCAGGACAGTGGGCGATCTACACCGACACGGCCATGGCTGCAGCAGCCTGAGGGACCACCTGTCGGAGGATGCCAGACCATGTAGCCTGTGTTGGCCCTGCCCATGGCCGGGCATGCCTGCATGCTGGGCCATGGTGGGATGGGGTGGCAGACTGCTGTATGTGTATGCCGGACTGTGTGCGGCCCTGGTGGTTCCACCCACCTGTGGACATTGTGCATGCCATGGTGGGCAGGTTGCTTGTTTCAGTATTGTATTTGTTTGGTGTTTGTTTACTGGGTAGGTGCACTGGCCATTGCAATGACTGGTGTCAGGTACGACCCGGAGGGTTCCAGTGATGCACATCCACATAGTCTGTAGGGGATATCCATGTCTGGTGGAGGGTTTTACAGCAGCAATAGTGTATATCCTGGACTGTGTCATTGCTTTGTTTGTGTGCTGTTGGTGCCTGTGGGTGAGTTTGGGGATGGGGGTTGCTGAAGTGTTGACTTGCCTGTGTTACCCCTACCTGCAATAAAGGAGCTTGTTTCCAGTCAGTGTGTGTGTGCGATGCCTCTGGGAGTGGGGCACTGGGGGTGCCGGGCTGCCATGCTGCCTGGGGCTGGTGGAAGGGGGGCTCACTCAGGCTACAGTGTGTGTGACAACCATCCTGCATCTTGCACATATGGCCCATGTGCCTGGTGCTACGGGTGTGCCTCAGGAGGCAGGGACCCGGAGCTGGGGGGCGTTTCATGCACCGTGCTCTGTGCCACCTCCTGCCACTGAGCTGAGCATCCGTGGTGGCTGCATCTGTTGTGGCACATACCATGCCATGTTGCCTGGTGTCCCCACAGTTCTCTTCCACCTTCGATGGTTTGACATGCCCCAGGGGCATGTGGGGCATGGCCTGGGGCATCCCTGTGATTCTGTGTGTGTGCTGTGCCACTCCATTACTGCCGGTGTCAATCCGGTGCTTGCATGCTGTTGTTCCATCCGCATGTGGCACTGGTGTGCCGTGTGGATGGTGCAGCATGCTCCATGTGCCAGTGTGTCCAGCCGCTGGTGCCTGTGGGTGGTGGTTGTGCCCATGGTGCAGCATGCCACCGCTGGTGCTGTGTCATGGGCCTTGGTGCTTCTGGTGTGTTGCCACTGCGGGTGTGCTGGCACCTCTGTGTCCAGTGTCTGCATGCCACGTTGGCATGTGCAGCCTCCCATGGTGTGTTGTGCAGTCCGGTATGCCACTATTCCCCCAGTGTATCCTGTGCTTTGCCACCTGCATGGCATATCATCGTTTGGGCCATTGTGCATGTGCGTTGCTTGTGCCTCCACACCTGTGTGTGCACCTCCACCCCCGCATATCTGCATAGTGCAATGTTCGCATACTGCTACGCCTGCCTGTTGCATGCACACTATGCACCTGCCATGCATGTTGCTGTGTGGTTGCATGCACGTTTGGGTGTTGTAATGCTTCCACGCTTGCCCTACTCATGTGTATGCACAGCACATATCCATCGTGCATAGGGCCCATTGAGACTTCTGGAATTTGATGTCCGTAACTTAATGCCCTTAACTTTATTGCTAGTAACATTTCAAGTTCAAGTTCAAGTTTATTGTAGGAAAGCTCCGTTGAGCAAGCTCATTGACAAGAAGATCTTGATTACATAGAAAAGGGTTCATATATAGAGAATAAAGGTGCATACAAAGCAAAATTGTTACAATCAGTCGAGCAGTAACATAGTACACAAAGGTATTACAAAGCATAAAGATAGGGCAATACAATATTACAAAGTATAGAGGATATATACAATCATAGATACATCGAGTAGAAAGGGCCAAATAAAAAGCAACAGACATGGCTGTGCAAAGTAGGAAGTATCGAAGTGCAGAGGCAAGGAGGAGAAAAGTGAGAGAAACAGTTAGTAGGAGGTTATGGGGAAACATATGAAGCTTAGGAAGAGAGGGTGGAGCAGGAAGGGAAGGGGGAGGAGATAGTGAGGGGGTGAAGAGGGAGGAGAAGAGGCAAAGGGAAGTAAAAGGGTGAGAGGGAGGGCAGGGGAGAGAAGTAAAGATGAGGGTAAGAAAGGGAATGGGGCAAAGGGAAGGGGAAGGAGAGGTAAGGTGGAGAGGAGAAGAGAGAGGGGTGGTCCAAAGGACAGAAGGGGTTGTCCGCACATTGATAAGATGAAGTGATGGCAAGGGGTTGAGGGGGGCAGACAAAGCAGAGAGCGCTAAATCCTTTGGAAGTTACATACTACCCTCAGGTGTTTGGAGGCCAAGGCTTTGAAGGCATTGACTGTAACAATATTTGGAAGCTTGAGGCATGTCTGTAAGCTATTCCAAGCCAAGGGGAGGGAATGGACAACAGCACCTTTATCTAGGGATGTTCAAGTTCTAGGGACATCCAAGGAAATGAATATTGACTTCCTAAGGGAGTATGTACTGTGGGAGATGTGGATGAGGGAGGTGATGTAGCTCAGGAGTTTGTTTAAGAGGATTTTCAGTGTCTGTGTGCAAAATAGCCTTCTGGTGCTGAGGGACATCCAGCTCACTAAGGCATACAAGTCACAGTGATGGGTCCTAGCTGGTGTCATGGTGATGGATTGCAAGGCTCGGTGGTACAGTATGTCGAGTTTATAAAGATTGCTTGCTGATGTGCAGTTATAGATAATGTCTCCATAGTCAACAAGCGGGAGAAAAGTGGCCTGGACTAATCTGAATCTGACCTCAGTTGGAAATAGTACCCTATTATGGAAGAAGAATCCTAGTCGAGTTTTGAGTTGGTAGTGAGGCAGTTGATGCGAGCAGTGAAGGGCAACTTACTGTCAAGCCAGATGCCATGATATTTAAATTTATCGACAACTTTAGGGGATTCCCAGAGCAACATCTTAATAGAGGTATTATTAGGTGTGACCATGTTTGCGGGGTGATTGGTGATGTAACTGAAGAACATAACCTTATTTTTTTCACATTTAGTAGGAGCTTCAAATTGATAAGGCTACGCTCGAGCCACAGGAAGTCAGCCTGAAGCTCATTGCAGACTTCATCCAGAGAGGGGTTGGATGTGTAGAGAATGGTGTTATCTGCAAAGAAATGAAGTTTGAAGTTGACAATATTGGAGTCGAGTGTGTTAATATAGATGAAGAATAGTATTGGACCTAGTATGGACCCTTGTGGGACACCTCTTGTGATGGGGAAGGAGTTTGATAGGAAGCGGCCCAAACTGACTTGCTGGATTCTACCTGTCAGATAACTGGTGAACCATTGGACCGTGGGGGCAGGAACACCTAGGTTTGAGAGGGCAAGAAGCATGAGGTTGTGATCGACAGTATCAAATGCCTTGCTCAGGTCAAGGAAAACCACTGTTTAGAGTCGTAGGCGGTGAACCAGTCTTTAGTAACTTTTGCTAGGGCAGAGATGGTGCTATGATTTTGTCTAAAACCAGATTGAGCGGGGTTAAAAAGCGAGTGGTTTTCAAGGTGTTCTTTTAGTTGTCTATATATGAATTTTTTTAGAATTCTGGCTAGTATTGGAAGGATGGAAAAGGGCCTATAGTTGTTCAGATCACAGGAGTCACCTGATTTAAAAAGCGGCAGAATGTGAGCAGATTTCCAACAGGAGGGAACAGTGGCTGATAAGATTGAAAGATTGAATCTATGAAGAATAGGGGCAGCCAGGTAATAATGTCCAAGTCTAAGAAAGAAGGGTTTAATCCCATCAGAGCCACATCCTTTTTTGGTGTCTAACATGCAGAGATAGTCTTCTACATCCTTGTATGAGACTGGGTGCAGTTGCAGGGGGAGTGGTGACTCAGGCAAGGTTGGAATATTGGTGACAAGGGAGGGTGGAAAATCTCTGCATATGGGGAGGAGTCAAATGCCAGCCCTGTGGTGGCAAAGTGTGAATTTATTTGTGCGAGAATCAGGTTACGGTCATCAAGCTCTACTCCCCTAATACTGATTTTTGTAGGGGATAGAAAGGGAAGCTTTACATCTTTCAATTGATTTTATGGTCTGAAAGGTATTAGCCAACTTCCCTTTGGATAATTCAAGAGTTTCAATGAAATAGTTGGATTTGGCTGACCGGATTAGCTTGACACAGGAATTCCTAGCAGTTCTGAATGCCTGCCAGTCCACCTGATCCTTGGTACATCTATCATTGGCTCATAGTTTGTCCCGGTTGGTAAAGGCAGATTTTAGTTCTGGTGTGAACCATGGGTGGGAGATATTGTGCACTCTGGATCTAATGAAAACAGCATGTTTGTCAGCCAGTGAAATAAGGTGTTCATTAAGGATGGTGACGGCATTGTCCACTGTTTGGGCTAGAAAGAGGCTTTGCCAGTTTATACGGTTGAGGTCGTGGAGAAAGCTGCTTGTGTGGAATTTATGGAAACTACACTTGGTGATGTATCTGGTCAAGGGTAGGCATACTGGATTGAACCTGGTGCAAACTACAATCTCGTGGTCACTTAGATTGTTATGAAATACTGACGTGCTCAGAATTTTGTGTGGCCGGTTAGAATAATAATATCAAGAATAGAGCTGTCAGTGCAATTTTTGGTATTTATCCTGATTGGTTCAGTAATGAATTGGGAGCAGCCAAATTCATCCCAAAGCTCTTTTAGACCATTTGCTTTGGGTGAGAACCAATCACAGTTAAGATCACTAAGGATTATAGTTTTACTGCTGTTGCGCTGTAGAAGGGATTTTAGGGTTGAGATGATTTCACTGGTCCCGGAAGGGGGTCTGTAACAGCCAATGATATTAATCACTTCAGATGGGGATAGTTGAAGTTTTAGTGGCACATATTCAAATGCTTTAGGTTTGGTCATGGTGCAGCTATCAGAAACGCTAAATACAATTTTAGAGTAGATGACAATTCCTCCACCCCTGGTAGGCCGGTATGCTCTAAATGATTTGTAATTGAATAAAGAGATCTGTTTGTCGGAGACAGGGCTTTTAAGCCAGGATTCTGTGATAATGATAAGGTCTGGCCTTGTGTGGGCTGCCCAGATTTGGAGCTGGTCTATTTTATTCAACAAACTCTGTGCATTAATTAGCATCAACTTGAGTCCGGGGGCGGAAGTAAAGTCTAAGGGAGAGGTGAGGAGGCCGAAGGGCCAGGATTAACCTCAATGATCCCAGAGCAGATAAGGAGTAGCAAGATAAGCTTCTACAAATTTTATCTTGCGAGAGCAAGCTCCTTACACCTTTGATTTTGTCCTGAGCATGATGATAGGGGCAATGGCTTGCAAGGGGAGGTGAAGCAGAGGGGGGAGGAAGTGGCAATGAGTTTAAGCACTCGAGTTGACAAATAAGAGAGCAGGGTATTCTTTTTTTTTTTTTGTACAACATTTTCTCGCCTTTCGCCTGGCTTAGCCCCCATCAGACCGACCCCCTCAGCCCATCCCTCAGAATTACTGGGGCTTACCTTATGACCCAGTCTGGAAGCAGTGCCTGCAGGGAGTCGGTTGCCATCCTGCTGCTGGTGATGTTTTCTCCTCCACCATTTTCTCCCAAGGGCCCTGGGAGTGAGCATGCATGTGTGGAAAGGCACGCATCAGTCCCATGACCCCAGGAACGGCCAGCTTCTTCCCACCCCATTGGCCTAATGCCTGGCTCCTCTCTTGGCCTATGCTGTCCCCAGCCTCCACCAGGTGGCAGCTATCAGCCGAGAGGAGCCATCCCACTTCCCTGGATAGAAGCATGCCTGTCAGCAGCTCCATTCAGCTCCACCACCTCCATTGCTGACCTCTGAAGACCCAGGCTCATTCCTGAACCCCGGTCGCTGCATGACGAGAGGTTAGGCATCCAGTGTCTTAGCCCTCAGCATCACCGGCCGGCCCATAAAGCATGGTATTCTGATTGCTCGGGGTGGGGTGTGAGTGGTGCCACGGGGAAGGGGGTAAATGAGAAGCAATGTGGCATGGCAAGGGAGTAGGAAGGGCTGGTGGGGGTTGTAAGTCATGGAACAACTGGGTTCAGTGGAGGCTGTGGCTACTGGCTCCTTATCCGAGTTTGGGAGAGCAGCTAGAGCGGATAACAGCAACAGGAGAAACATGATCAGGGTTGGGTGTATGGGAGTAATAACTTGAGCAGGGGCAGGATAAGCAAAGGATAAGTGACGTAGAACATAAAGGGGAAGGATCAACAAATAGGAAAGACAGACAGGGAAAATGAGGATTGCTCAGTAGAGGAGTGGACTATAAGTTACCTTTAGTGTTTGAGGTACAGGATTGAAGACCTGAGGGAGGTTTATTTTACTGATTGAAGAATGGAGGGGCTAGAGGGTCCCTGAGAATTAATTAGGGTAGATGTGTAGGGAGGGATGAGAATGAGAGGGGTTAAAGAAAAGAAGAAGAGAAATCCTAGTTAGGGTAGAGGATTGTACCCTGTCTTCGATAGAGCAGGTTTGGGGTTCTAGTCTTAGGAGGGCACTCCTAATGCAAGAATTAAATTTTTGACCAGGTGTAAGGGGGGGAGGGGAGGAAAAGAGGGTTGAAGAGGAGAGTATGGAAGGATTCCCTAGTTGTGGTAGGGTATTGTGTGTTGTTTTAGGGGTCCTAGGACCAAGGATAGAATCCTCTGTAGTTACTTGTTGTGCTAATACGTAATTTTGTCAGCAGTAAGAGATGTAGAGTGGAGGAAGATAAGTGGGGTAAGAAAGAGAGGATAAGAAGAGGATCCCTAAATAGGGTTGTGGATTGAGAGTTGTCTTTGGTCCATAAGGTCTGGGGTTCAAATCTAGGGAGGTTGCTCCTTATGGAGCTTCAAAGTTTTTAGGCTGCATTGAGGGAGAGGAATGTGATAACTGATTAACTTCCTGGTTTGAGCTACTATAAATAGAATAATAGATAGATTCTGGTGTATTACAAGGCAGTAATTCCATCGAGCGGTTCTGGGGACACAAGAAACCTCGAGAGCGAAGCTGGAGAGGTTTCTTGTGTCCCCAGAACCTCGAGATGGAATTTCTGCCTTGAAACACCAGAACCTATTTGTTATTTTTTGTAATATATGGATGTAAGGAATTTCCAAGTTCTTACTTGTGCTGCTGTGGTCTGCAGAGTTCGTCAGACTCAAGAGTGTTCCTCGCTTCTCATTTACACCCCAGCTCCGGTCCATTCCGCTTCTTTCAGAGGAAAAAAAACAAAAAACATGGTTCATACAGTAGTCACGTCCAGTGAGCCCAACGATAGTATTATGGGGACGGAGTATAGTATTATTGGGCGGGAAGTATAGTATTACGAGGACCGGAAGTATAGTATTACGGGACTAACTAATCTATTACAAGGATTTTTTTGTATGGTTTTGGGGGGTATTATTTTAAGAATCCATATATTACATTGTAATTTATGTGTCCATCTCCTTTCCCCCTCCTTTTCAGTTTAAACTACTGTCCACTACTTTTTTTTATGGTCAGACCTAATTTTCTGCTTCCCTTTCTATTTAAGTGCAGTCCGTCTTGACAGTAGTATCCTGGTTCATTTATAAACTCTTCCCAGTGGGTGATACAACCTATCCCTTCCTGTGGGGTCCACTGTCTCAATCAATTATTTTGTTCTTTAATTTTAATTATATTAGACTTGCTTTCCTCTCTGTACTGGCAGAATCTCTGAAAAATACGATCTACAGTTCAGTCTTCTTGCTTTGGCCCAGATGCTTTTAAATTCTTCCTTTATTTCTGCTTGGCCTCGGCCCTTGATATTATTAACCCCTAAAAGTAATATCAGTATTGCTGTACCATCATTTTCCTTTATTATATGTGGTAGCATGTTTTGCACATCTCTTACTTTAGCTCCAGAAGAGTAACTGGTTGTGGTGTTCTCCTTGTTTCCTCTAGAAATGTACCTGTCAGTGTATTTCAGGATAGAATGGCCCAATACATACACTTGTTTTGCAGTCTGTAAATTGTTTTCCTTTACCCCATACTCATTGGTTCATCTGGGAATGTACTGTTCATTTCTACTCCACTTGTATGCTCCTCTGGTTTAATTTGAGTATCAATATTATGCTGATGGAGACTTTGTTTTCCAGACTTATTTAAATCATTTGTTGTTTTTCGAATAAGGGTCAGTGGGGTGGGGTGAAGGGGATGAGACATCTATTGTTTCCTGTCTTCAGCTGTTCTCGAAAGTGTTTTTTTTTCTTTTTTTCTTGTTCTGCACAGTTCATTTAGTTATTTTTATTTTCACTTTTGGCTTCATTATCCAGCAAACTTATTCCTTCATTATTTTCTAACATCCATGTCCCACTATCAATATTATTCTCTGCTTCTAATAACATCAAGGGTTCATATCTATTGTGTAATTCTAAATTTAGGCCCATCGCTCTCCTTCCCTTCTGAATTTCCTATTTTCGATTATCCGTACGCCCTCCTCCTCCTCCTCCTCACTTTCTCTAACTCTCTTTCTAGTATCCTGAAAGAGTTGAACATGTACTCCTTGGAAGAGAGAAAGGACCGGGGGGGCGGGGAATATGATTGAAACCTTTAAGTATGTAAAGAGGATAAACAATGCAGGCACTGAAGGGATACTCAAGCTGAGGAGGGGGAGGGGCATGAGAGGGTATGGCTCTAGATTGGAGGGGGGAAGATTTAGAACAAAAATGAGGAGGCACTTTTTCACAGAGAGGGTTGTGGCAGAATGGAATGCTCTACCAGAGGAGGTGGTAGCCTGTAAGACAGTGGGTAGTTTCAAAAGGGGATGGGACAAGGTGAGGGGAGGTAATTGGGAAGGAGAGGGGGTTGGGCAGGAGCAAGATGAACACTTGAGCAGACTTGATAGACCAGGTGGCCTATTTCTGCTGCCAAATTCATATGTTCTTATGCTATCTCCTTGTATTGCCCTGTTTCAGTTCATAAGAGTTCATCCATTTCCTCTAACAGTTTTTGTTGTTGTAATGATACTAGCTTCATTTCTAGGTCCATCATGTTATTCTTTCATTTTTTAATCAAAAAATATTCCTCACAGGTGAAAATCAGTACCTTATTAGTAAGCTCTGTGCTTATTCTACGGCATAAAATGCATCTAATTCCCAGTTTTACCCCTTCTATCTTGACTATATTTGTATCCATCTTGGAGGTTGGCTAGTTACTAATAAGATGGTTGGCAACAGGAGTCACTTGACTGGTTTTGTTAGAAACATTGAGTATAAAGTTAGTGGTGAGCGCTGGGGTGGTGGTGCCTCTTCAAATGATAGTAGACACTGATAAACTGTTCATGAACAGTCATCACCCCTGTGCTAAGGCAGAAACAGCAGTGTTACACAGCAAGTTGTTTTGCAGCTGGCTTTATTCTTCCAATAGTGTGGTGACAGTGTCAAACAAGTACTCTTACATTTCGGACGACCATTCGGGCTTCATCAGAGATGGTGAACATAGTGAACATAGTGCAACTCAAAAAGATATATACACATAACCACCAGTAACTTTCATTAGTGTTAGCCAATCAGATTGCTAGGCATATTGAAAGTGACCAATCAGAGTGAAACAATATATTTCAAAAAAGTGCACTTAAATAGACATTCATTCTAAAAAACACTAGACTGATCACACTTTTCAACCTGTATTATAATATATAGGTTTATACAGTCAGTGTAATTTCTTCAGTCTGATTCATTATTATTTTCCTGTCTCGCATTTTCATTCTCCTGTGATTTGCCTGTGTAGAGAAAACATCAAAAGGAGTGAAACTAGATGTATTACCATCTCTTTCAGCATCCATCAGATGTAGTCAAACACATTCTCTTTGAATCCAATCACATGCATGGTATCTTACTTCCCAATTCTGGGGGCTGGGGGAAAAACAATTTTCTTTTATTCTTTATAAAGGGCTTGTGCTCATACTTTTCATTTAACCCTGGAGCATTTGTGGCTCCTAATCTAGAAATCCATTGTTGATCTTTTTCATTAAGTATAGCCTCTATATCACCCCTCCTTACATTTCTTGGCAAACGTTTGAGGCCATTGCTCACGCCCTATGGTTCTTTTTATTCATGCAAGTTGTAACATGCTGCCATCGCATATGTACAGTTCTGATTCTTTATGGCCAGAATATACTGATTCATTCTGAGGCACAATTTACGTTTCATCCTGCCTACAGAAAATTTACTGCAGGAACAAGTCAATTTATAAATTACTGCTTCAGTGTTGCAGTTGATGCTACCTCTGATTTTTTCAGTAACCCCAGTTTTTGGGTTTTCAAATGTTTCTATGCTCTGCATGAAATAGCATGTGTTACAAAATCCACATGGTTTGGACCCCCACTTGGGTTTAATAGGGGGGCCCCTAGGTTTCTTTTGGTAGCTTTTGGTAGTTATGTACCAGTACATATTTCAGATTTGGACCCCTCCTATATGAAACCCTGAGGGGTTTCTCAAACAGTGGAGCCAGAGGTTCCAGACCTCTCAGTATGTGTAAACTGTTTTTTACAATATTAATAATTTCCTTAGTGCCCTCACCATAAGCAGTTATAAATATCAGTATCCCATCTGGATCTTGTGGGTGCTGTTTAGTTTGCAAAAGACTCTCCCTAGGTATAGCACCAACCTTATTTCTAACTTCCAAAATTTTCCATTCTTCATACTCCCTTTCACTCAGTTTCTGTGACAATTTATCAGCCCTAGTTCTATACGGTTCTTCTGTGCCATAAAAAGGCCAGTGAAGTTAGACAATTGAAAGCTGGTCTAACTTGCCGTGTTTGGCACATGGAGGGCTCAAAGTCTGAGAATCCTGATCCCAGCTCAGGGATTGTCACAAGTCCCTTGCGCCATGCGTTGGGTGCAATCCAAGCCCTTTGAGAATAGAGTTAATTGTTTTTTAAGACAGTCTCAGTCATATTCATCAATATATACATTTTATTCTGTGGTAAGTCTGTATCACATAGTAAGCTTTTCTTTACTGCTGCTAGGACATCCTCATGGGGGATGTGTGTGTGTGTGTGTATCCAATGATTCAACATCAAGTGTGACTAACCACTGTTCGGGTTCAGATTATATTTCCCCTATTATGTTTAGCACACTAGTGGTATCTCTGATGTAACTTCTTGATTCAGGTATGATTGGACATAAATGACTGTTCACATATTTCTATATTGGTTCTGATATCCAACCTGTACCTGAAACGATGGTAAGGCCTGGAGGGGATCTTGAGTATTTATGGATTTTCGGTAGGGTATAAAAGGCAGGTACTGTATCGTTGGTGCTTGAACAATAAAGTAGAACAGTTCATCTGAAGAAATTAGAGAATCCTGATACAAATCCGAGAGGAGTAATTCTACATTTCTCTTGATTTGTTGTGTGGGATTAAAAGTTAGTGCTTTATAGAAAGCACTATCAGAGAGCTGGATCTCAATTTCTTCTACATATTGTGATGTATTTTGTACCACCACACTCCTCCTCTTGTCTGCTGGTTTAATGGCCACCTATTCACTATTTGCCAATGGTTTTAAGGCTGACCTTTCTTGGTTGGTCATGTTACAGAAGGGAAGTTTAGGTGTATTCCTATACAGATCTTGCAAATCCTAAAACAACAATCTAGGAAAGGAAGCCTGGAATGTGTAGTGGGGGCAGAAGGTGGAAGGGGATTTAAGGTAGACTCTGAGGACTGTGTGGGCTGGGTAGTTATTTCATCCTCCTGCCCATTTTCTGTATCAGTAGTTTCTCTATCTGTACCTTCTTTTTTAGTTTCAGAAAAAACAATTCTTAAATTCAGTTTTCCTGCAACTTTGTTAACATCAATATAAGCACTCAAACTCTAGGTACAAGTAAGTATAAAAAAATAGTCCTTTGCTGACTGCTGCATCTCAGTTATTGTTAGCACCAAGTCCAAGATATTTATTACAGTTAGCATCTGTTCAGTGTTCGCTGACCTCGAGCCCTTCCCCTTGACCTTCTTCCTGCTCTGCCTCAATTTCCTCTTCCATGCCTCAACTATTCTGCTAGCAATTGAAATCGAGTATGCTAAGTGCTTCTCCTGGGCTGGGGTCGCCCAGGAGTATCTGCCCCCAAAAAAGCACCTTGCTCTGATTCGCTGTCCGGTTCAGACGCACTTTCCCCTGTACTGTATTCAGTGCACAAATGATCCATTCTCCTAAGGACAGAACATGGTGTTTGAACTTCATTAGTTCCTATGTTTGTACTAGGGATCCATTCTGTATTAATGTTAGTCTCCACATTAGAAGCAATTGCTGTATTCTCAGTCATATTTCTCTTTTTTGCATTATTTTTCCATGTAAAAATCTGATTGTTAGCATAGTCATTAGCATCCCTCAAAAATGTCTCTTCTTTTTGTGCTTTAGTCTTAACATCATAGTGTTTCATGTACTCACAGAATTTATTCTGGCATTTGTTAAAATCAGGGTGATTTTTATGTTGATTGCGCACAAATGCAAGAAACATATTGCGGCATCTTTTGCAAGAAGCAAGTTGTGAAGGCACGGCACTGTTGTGGCCAGTGCCCCACAAGCCTTTAAAGGCTTGTCCCGCTATCCCCAATGGTGAGGCACACTGCTGCTTCTGACACTAGTTCAGCCAGCATGCCACAACCTTCTAAAGTTTTAGCCACTGCAACCAGGGGCAGCCTCGTCATTACAGCATCATCCACTGCAATTAGGAAGCAACTCCTCATTGCAGAGCTGTACTTGAATTCCCCATCCAGGTTGCCGACTGGGAACCCAGTTCCCATCACCATGTCCCCCCCTTTCTTTCTGTGCTGAGGGGGGTGCCCAATCCCCCTCAGCATTATGTCCCCCCCAAAAAAAGTTTAATTTGCCAACTGGGGAGCCCACTCCCCATCGCCATTATTCCCCCCAAAGGTTCATTTACCACTGGGGGAGCCCACTCCCTGTCAGCATAATCATCCCCAAACACCCAGTAGACTTGTGCCTAGGGGGTGCCCAATCCCCCTTGGCTCTTGCGCCCTGCCTTTTGTGCCAATGGAGGTGCCCAATCCTCTATCGGTTATAGCTGCCCTCCCAAAAAAATACTGTGTTGGCACTCTGGGAGCCTGCCCCAGCATGCCAAATGGTTCTGAAAGAAAAAAAAGTCCCACAATGGTTTTTATGCTTGTACCCTATAAAAAAAAGGTCCCTCACTGTCCCCCAGCCCCCTTCCACAACCTGCACCCACCACTGTGCACCCTGCCTCCCACACCCCTCACTCCATACTTACCTCCAGAGTCCAGCGTGGCGATGGTCGGTGGACTGGGAACACGTGTGCACTCTTTAAAGCCGAACGCAAACTGAGGAAATGCCAGTAAGCTGTATTATGGAATAAATAGTTTTTTTTTTCAACTTTGATGCATATCTCAGTCATTTTTTGGAAGTTTGGCACCAAATTTTCAACATGGAGATTTTGAGACCCCTCCTCATGAATTCTGCCATTGTCACAGCGTTAATCGATCCTGAAAGGTGATTTCATGGTTGCTGCATGGAATCACCTTTTGGGACAGATTAACAAAATGACAGTGGCAGTGTTCATGAGGTGGGCTCTTAAAAAGCCTATGTTGCAAATTTGGTGGAAAAAATCCCAAAAAATGACTGTTTTACAAAGCGTGCTTTGAGCAGTTGCTCGCTGCGCTCATAACTTCATGAATTTGCAATATTTTCATGCCACATTTTCAACATTGCCATTTTCCACACCTCCTTGTGAACAGTATAGCTGTCATTTTTCACATCCAGGCCAAAATGTGTTTTCACACTTCTGGCGCAGAATAGCGGGATCCCGGGGGTAATCAGTGTTCAGGACAGATTACAAAAATGACACTGACACTGTTCATGAGCAGAGGTTCTAAAATGCCTATATTGAAAATTTGGTGCTAATACTCCATAAAATGACTGTGTTACGAGCATGCGTTGCGCAGTTTGCACACATGCTCATAAGTTCGCAAATTTATAATATTTTCACTCCAGATTTTCAACATTGCCATTGTTCTGCACCTCTTTATGAACAGTATAGCTGTCATTTTTCAGATCCTGCCCGAAATGTGTTTTCGCACTTCTGGCGCAGAATAGCGAGGTTGCTGTGGGAAATCCATGTTCAGGACACATTATGAAAATGACAGTGACACTGTTCATTAGCAGAGGTCCTAAAATGCCTATGTTGAAAATTTGGTGATGAAAATCCATAAAATGAGTGTGCTGTGAGTGTGCATTGAGCAGTTTCCACGCACGCTCGTACCTTCGTAACTTTGCAATATTTTCATTCCAGATTTTCAACATTGCCATTTTTCCACACCTCCTTATGAACAGTGAAGCTGTCATTTTTCATATCTTGGCCAAAATGTATTTTCGCTCTTCAAACGCACAATAGCATGGTTGCTGTGGGAAATCAGTGTTCGGGACACATTAAGAAAATCACACTGACACTGTTCATGAGCAGAGGTCCTAAAATGCCTATGCTGAAAATTTTGTGATGAAACTACATAACATGACTGTGTTATGAGCATGCGTTGTGCAGTTTCCATGCACCCTTGTAACTTCACAAATTAGTAACATTTTCAGGCCACATTTTCAACACTGGCATTTTCTACACCTCCTTATGAACAGTACAGCTGTCATTTTTTACATCCTGGCTGAAATGAGTTTTCATGCTTTTGGCGCAGAATACCACAGTCGCTGTTGGAAATCAGTGTTTGGGACAGATTAGGATCAAGTGAATGGTGGGGGGGGGGGTGACCGAGCTCAACTGAGCTCTGTCGGGACTGCTGCGGATTGCTTTGTGGGCAGGAAAAGGCAGGCAGGAAAAGCCAACGCAGGCAGGAGCCCAGTACAAAAGGGCTTCCTGCAGCATTGGGAGACACAGAATGAGTGAGTGAGGGAGGGGGAGTGAGTGAGTGCAATGGAGCTCTGTTGGGACTGCTGTGGATTTCTTTGTGGGAAGAAAAAGGCAGCAAAGCATGCAAGGGCCCAGTACAAAAGGGCAGCCTGCAGAGGTGGAAGAAACAGAATGAGTGACTGAGAGATGGGGAGTGAGTGAGTTCAACGGAGCTCTATTGTGACTGCTATGGATTTTTGTGGGCAGAAAGAGTAACAACACATGCAGGAGCCCGTACAAAGGGCAGCCTACAGCTGGCAGAAATGGAATGAGTGAGTGACGGAGGAGAGTGAGTGAGTCAACAGAGCTCTGTCAGGACTGCTGCAGATTTCTTTGTGGGCAGAAAAAGGTGCCAAAAGAGGCAGGAGCCCAATACAAAAGGGCAGCCTGCAGCTCCACGAGAAACAGAATGAACACGTAAGACAGGAGGACTGAGCAACCTCAACGAAGCTCTCTCGGGACAGTGGCGGATTTATTTGTGGGCAGAAAAAGGTGCCAATGCAGGCAGGAGCCCAGTACAAAAGGGCAGCCTGCAGCACTGGGAGAAGCACAATGAGTGAGTGAGACAGGCGGAGTGAGCGACCTCAACGGAGCTCATCATGACTGCTGCGGATTTGTTTGTGGGCAGGAAAAGGCAGCAATGCAGGCAGGAGTCCAGGACAAAAGGCCAGCCTGAAGCGCCGGCAGAAAAGGAATGCACTAGTGAGAGAGGGGGGTGAGTGAGCGAGCTCAACAGAACTGTGTTGGGACTGCTGCAGATTTCTTTGTGGGCAGAAAAAGGCAGCAATGCATGTAGGGGCCCATACAAAAGGGCAGCCTGCAGCAGTGGGAGAAACAGAACAAGCGAGTGAGTGGGGGAGTGAGCGAGCTCAATGGAGCTCTATCGTGACTGCTGCAGATTTCTTTGTGGGCAGAAGAAGGCATCAATGCAGGCAGGAGCCCATTACAAAAGGGCAGCCTGGAGCGGTGGCAGAAATGGGACAAGCAAGTGAGAGCGGGGAATGAGTGAGCTCAACAGAGCACTGTTGGGACTGTTGCAGATTTGTTTGTGGGCAGAAAAAGGCACCAACAGAGGCAGGAGCCCAGTACAAAAGGACAGCCTGCAGCACCAGGAGAAACAGAATGAGCAAGTGAGACGGGGGAGCGAGCGACCTCAACGGAGCTCTATTGTAACTGCTGTGGATTTCTTTGTGGGCAGAAGAAGGCAGCAATGCAGGCAGGGGCCCAGTACAAAAGGGCAGCCTGGAGCAGTGGCAGAAATGGGACAAGCAAGTGAGAGCGGGGAATGAGCGAGGTCAAAACAGCTCTGTTGGGACTGTTGCAGATTTGTTTGTGGGCAGAAAAAGGCACCAACAGAGGCAGGAGCCCAGTACAAAAGGCCAGCCTGCAGCACTGGCAGAAACAGAATGAGCGAGTGAGAGAGGGGGAATGAGCGAACTCAACCAAGGTCTGTCATGATTGCTGCTGATTTCTTCTTGGGAAGGAAAATGTGGCAATCCAGGCAGGAGCCCAGTACAAAAGGCCAGCCTGCAGTGTTGGCATAAACAGTATGAGTGAGTAGCGGGGGTGAGCAGCCTCAATGGAGCTGTGTCAGGACTGCTGCCGATCTCTTTGTGGGCAGAAAAAGCTGCCAATGCAGGCAGGAACCCAGTACAAAAGGGCAGTCTGCAGCAGTGGGAGATACAGAATGAGTGAGTGAGGAAGGGGGAGTGAGTGAGCTCACCAGAGCTCTGCTGCGACTGCTGTGTATTTCTTAGTGGGCAGAAAAAGGCAGCAATGCATGCATGCAGGGGCCCAGTACAACTGGGCAGCCTGCAGCGGTGGGAGAAACAGAATAAATGAGTGAGAGAGGGGGGGGTGAGTGAGAAAACTCAACAGAGCTCTAGTGTGACTGCTGCAGACTTCTTTGTGGGCAGTAGAAGGTGGCAACGCAGGCAGGAGCCCAGTACAAAAAGACAGCATGCAGCATCGGCAGAAACAGAACAAGTGAGTGAGAGAGGTGGAGTGAGCAAACTCAACAGAGCTCTGTCGGGACTGCTGCAGATTTCTTTGTGGGCAGAAAAAGATGCCAACAGAGACAGGAGCCAAGAACAAAACAGCAGCCAGCAGTGCCAGGAGAAACAGAATGAGTGAGTGAGACAGGCGTAGTGAGCAACCTCAATGGAGCTCTGTCGAGGCAGCTGCAGTTTTCTTTGTGGGCAAAAAAAGGTGCCAATGCAGGCAGAAGCCCAGTACTATACGGCAGCCTGCAGCAGCGGGAGAAACAGACCGAACGAGTGAGAGAGGGGGAGGGAGTGAGTGAGCGAGCTCAATGGAGCTCTATTTTGACTGCTGCAGATTTCTTTGTGGGTGGAAGAAAGCGGCAACGCAGACAGGAGCAGGAGCAGTGCAAAAGGCCAGCCAGCAGTGCTGGCACAAACGGAATGAGCGAATGAGAGAGGAGGAGTGAGCTAGTTCAACGAAGCTTTCTCAGGACTGTTGCAGATTTCTTTGTGGGCAGAAAAAGCTGCCAATGCAGGCAAGAGCCCAGTACAAAAGGGCAGCCTGAAGCAGCGAGAGACACAGAATGAGTGGGTGAGGGAGGGGAGTGAGTGAGCTAAAAGGAGCTCTATCATGACTGCTGCAGATTTCTTTGTGGGCAGAAAAAGGCAGCAATGCACCCAGGGGCCCAGTACAAAAGGGCAGCTTGCAGCGGTGGGGGAAGCAGACTGAACGAGTGAGTGAGGGGGAGTGAGTGAGCTCAATGGAGCTCTATCGTGACTGCTGCGGATTTCTTTTTGGGCAGAAAAAAGCGGCAATGCAGGCAGGAGCCCAATACAAAAGGCCAGCCTGCAGCGCTGGCAGACACAGAACCAGCGAGTGAGAAAGGGGGAGTGAGCAAGCTCAATGGACCTGTGTTGGAACTACTGCTGATTTCTTTTTGGGCAGAAAAAGCTACCAACAGAGGCAGGATCCCAGTACAAAAGGCCATCCTGCAGTGCCAGGAGAAACAGAATGAGCGAGTCAGAGAGGGGCAGTGACCCACCTCAACAGAGCTCTGTTGGGACAGCTGTGGATTTCTTTGTGGACAGAAAAGGGTGCCAACACAGACAGGAGCCCAGTACAAAACAGCCTGCAGCACCAGGAGAAACACAAGGAGTGACTGACAGAGGGCCACTGATCAAGCTCAACGGACCAACGCAATCAACATTTGGCATTGACAAATGCTTGTTAAATGTCACAACCACTTTTTCTTGTGCTGTTATCCCCTGTTGCAATTCCTGCATTAGTTCATCACCATCTTTGATTACAAGTTTTATCAGTTCCTGTGATGCATCATGCATCACCTGCTCCCACTTCTGCAGAAGAAATATTATTTACCAGGCACTAGATCTATATCTTTCATGGTGTTGTTTAGCACTTAACAGGAACGTATCCACAATAACTTACTTTACAATATGGTCTTACACCCTCCTTCACTCCTTCCACTGCTGACACTGCAGACACATGCAGACATGCTGCCTGTGTCTTTGTGTGCATCTTCACGTGCAGTGACTGTGCGCTCACCCTGCTCGTGCTCACTCTGCTTGCATGGGATGCTAGTTTTATAGCCCTGTGACCTGGAAGTCAGACAGGGTCATGTGCTCCACCACCTCCCTGTCCTCTAACCACCAAAAAACCCCAAACAAACTAAAATAATGTTATATACAACCATTTTAGAGCACCAGGGACTGCTAAAGTTTATGGGGTAACTTCCCAACACTAGAGCAGAAGTTATTAAAAGCTCTCCTTACAGCCCCCAATCACCAGACAGGAAGTTGGTAGTTTGGTTATCACTGCAGAGAACTACAGTTCCCAGGTACTCCCTGCTGACTACCCAATTCCAGCTCACTTGTAGTATCACTGCACAATGTTAAAAAAGCTATCACTTGCCAGTACTGTTTCAGTAACACACAGGTAGTCTCACAGCATGTGGACAAGCACACTCGCACGGGGCACTAGTTTTATACCCCCGCCACCTGGAAGTTAGATGGGGTGACGTGCTTCACCACCTCCCTGTCATCCAGCCACCAAAAAGCCCCAAACTAAAATAATGTTATATACAGCCCTTTTGGAGTACCAGGGACCACTAAATTTTCAGGGGTAACTTCCCAACACTAGAGCAGAAGTTATTAAAAGCTCTTCATATAGTCCCCAATGGCCAAACAGGAAGTCAGTAGTTTGGTTATCACTGCAGAGAACAACAGTTCCCAGGCACTCCCTGATGACTAACCAATTCCAGCTCAGTGGTAGTATCACTGCACAATGTTAAAAAAAGCTGTCACTTGCCAGTGCTGTCTCACTACCACGCAGGTAGTCTCACAGCATGTGGACAAGTTAAAATCAAGGGTCACAACTTAGACTGACTTCAACTTAGACTGGGTCTCCAGTGCATCCACCCCACTTAAAATGTTCTGTGATTCCCTTGGGTTGTCACAGCTAATAAACAAATCTACTCATCCTAACAAGCTCAACCCTAATAACAGTACTCTCTTAGATATCATTTTAGTTAACAAACCCCATTTATTCTCCCACGCTGGCATCTTTTTCTCTGATATTAGCGACCATTGCTTCATCGCGTGTGTAAGATCCACTCTTAAATCCACAACTATACCAAAATTCTCCTTTAAAAAGTGCATACACAACTTTGATTTCCATGGGTATATATCAGACCTAAGAGACTCCATGCGATGGCAAGACTTCTATCTAGCCAAGTCCCTGACTATGGCTTATGATATTTTCTCAGAAATTGTGCTGGGGGCTCTCAACAAGTATGCTCCCATAGTAAAAGTTTGTGCCAGAAACAAATCTTGTCGGTGGTTTACAGAAGACCTGAAAGATGCTTTGCAGAGTAGGGATGTACTCTGGAGAACTGCTAGGAAAACTAATTTAATAAATGACTGGAATTCTTTCCGGAGGACAAGGAACCTCTACACCAAAATGGTCAGAGAAGCCAAAGCTAATTTCTACCACTCTCAGCTGGAGAGCTCCTCAAGAAATGCTTCCAAAGTCTGGAAGACTATCAAAGACATTGAAGGTCACACCACTGCAGATTCCCTACCTACTAAATTATTGATTGACAATACTGTCATCTCCGACAGACCGTTTATCCTTGATGCTCTCAATAATCATTTTGCCACTGCAAGGCTAGCCTTTGACTCCTCCCCAGCGAATATCCTTTGCCAACAACTTAGACTGGATACACAAGAAAAACCCATCCCCAGTCCATCCTTCTCTCTGCAGCCTACCTCCCTGAAAGAAGTCGAAGATCTTTTCCTTGAGCTGGACACTAGGAAAAGTGCTGGAGCTGACCTCATTGACTCGTACTTCTTAAAGGTCGGCTACTGTGTCCTCACAGTCCCAATTACTCAACTCTTCAACTTATCCTTGTCCCAGGGTGACCTACCGTCCATTTGGAAAAATGCACTTGTGGTCCCTTTGTTTAAGTCAGGAGATCCTAATAACCTCAATAACTACAGGCCAATCTCCCTACTTCCAATCCTGTCAAAGATGAGAAAATAGTGAACTCCCAGCATCGGAAGTACCTGGAATCAGAAACATTGCTCAACCCATTACAATCCAGTTTTAGAGCACAGCACAGTACAATCTCTGCTCTAGCCAAGGCGACAAATGACTGGCAGCTTGAATTAGAGAAAAAAAAAAAACTTTGCTCAGTTTTCATGGACCTAAGCAAGGCGTTCAATACTGTTGATCACAGACTGCTTCTGTCGTCCCTCCAGAACATTGGTTTGGATTCCCTATCCCTTAAATTGTTCTCCAACTACCTCTCAGGATGACTTCAACAAGTAAAGGCAGAAGGGGAAGTTTCTCCACCAAAACCCTTATTAAGGGGTGTACTGCAAGGTTCCAGTTTTGGTCCCTTGCTCTTCACCATTTATATTAACAATGTAGATGCCCCCATCAAAGAAGCACAAATACACCTATTTGCGGATGATACGGTACTCTATGCTAGTAGCCCCACACCCGAAGTGGCCTGTAAAGACCTTCAAAATGAATTTAATCTGCAACATCAGCTTATAAACCAGAAACTGCTGTTAAATGCAAAAAAACAAAAAAAAACAAAGCAGTGTTCCTCTCGCCCCTTCAAAATGCAATAAATCCTGCAATTGCTGGGATACTCCCGCAGATCACTACCATTCTAGGTGAGCAGTTGGACTACGTACCAAAGTTCAAGTACCTAGGGGTCTGGTTAGACCATAGACTTACTTTCACAGATCACTTAGAAGAATTGGCAAAGAAACTTAGACAAAGACTTGGTCTGTTCTTTAGGATTAATAATCTCCTCACAGGAGATGCTAAACTGAAACTGGTTCAAACTACCTTTCTTTCCCTATTGGATTATGCAGACTTTCTATATAGTCAGAGGCCTGCAGGTACCCTAGCTAGACTCGATATGCTTTATCACAGAGCCATAAGATTTATCACGGGTCTTCCATACTCAACCCACCACTGTGCATTGTACACGGCAGTGGGATGGTCGTCCCTTGCCTACAGATGGCAAAAAAATGCTGCGGTTTGGACATACAAAGCTATCTTAAATAAACTGCCCCAGTATAGCTCTGTCTGTTTACTTTTGTGCACTGTGGGGAAGTATGCCTTGAGAAGCACCTCATATACTGTATAGTAGGCATTATGAGCGCTCGGAAAATTTTAGCGCTATTAGCGGGAAACAAAAACCCGCTAAATTTAAATGCCCGCTAATATTATCCGTGGAACAACACTTCACACAAGCTCAAAGAAATACGTTAGTAAAGTGAGTTTCTGTTATGTTCATTTTATTAATTCATTGTATGTTACTTAAAACAAATGTAACCCCCCCCAAAGAAAAACAAGGTGGCATCTCTTTATGCTTAGCTCTGCTTCATTCACCTGGTACATCTTCAATCAGCAGTACTCTGAAAAAAAATATATATATACTTAGGCTAGAACCACAATTACAGTAGTATCTAACTACAGAACTGTATTACTTTATTTTGGTGGTGATCGTACTTACGTTGGTCAAGCAGTTTGCGTGTGCTTCCTTGATGCCGGCTTGCTCAAATCCTCGCCTGATATCTGCTTGAAGCTGTTTCAGGTTGTTGAAGCTGTTCTCCAGCCATCGAGACTGATGTTCTTTAAGGTTAAGGAGTCTTAGATCAGTTGCTATGTTGTCAGCACCCCCTGCAGCAAGACGATCTGAGATTAAACCCGCGTACCAACTCGTAAATTCCTTCTTTAAGAAGTCCTTGAAAATCTTATTCACAGAAATATCAAGCGGTTGCAGAAGGTCAGTACATGACGCTGGAACGTATACTGGTATGATTTGATTGTCCTCCAGATGTTTGAGAACTCCCTCTGTGGTGTGTGCTTGGTAAAGATCGAGAACAAGTAGTGATTTCTGTTCATTAGGCAGCTCCATCTTTTGGATATGTGCGTTTATGTAGGGGGTGGTAACGTGGTCTATGAAATGGATTGTAGTCTCAGCATTGGCCCAATGATTATCTAAGTGAGTCACATCCCACTCACAAGGGAATTTGTGTTTTGGATGGCACATTTTGGTTCGTCCCTTGTATATCAGTTGCGGAGGCAGCATATCACCAGACAGGGAGCAGGCAAGAACAACCGAAATCTGTCTCTTGTCTCCTAAGCCAGTAATGGACACTTGCTTAGCCCCCATTGCTTCCATGGTCCATTCAGAGACAGGAATCATATTGATCCCTGTCTCATCCAAGTTAATGACTAGCTGTGGTGGAATAAGCTCTTGTGCGCTTGCTCTTGCAATAAGAGAAAGAAAAGAAGCTTTCAAAGATGAGAAATCACTTGGTGTTTTTCTCCCAGCTTTAGTTCCCTTGCGCTTATTGTAACCCATGTTCAAGAACCCCATGCCCACTTGGGGTTGTTAGTGTTAAATGCCCTCCATTCTCAGTTAACAAATGGGAGCGTTAGCCTTGACTATACCCACTGCAATAGCTTGTATCACACCAGCACTGACCACAGCCCCTTCAGTGCGCAGTGTCTTGACGATGTTCTTTAGCTGCACTTCTAACTCTCCCTCCAGATGTGTTGGACGACCACACAGCTTAGGAGACAGAACATTTGGCATATTAGTGGGGTCTGGTTTTTTTTGCAGTTGCCGCATATACTCTGACTTAAAGTTCCTGACAGAGCTTTCGTTTATTGATTTACCGGTTGTGGCGAGGTAGTGCAGTACTGTGGCCATCACCCCATGCTCGACAGCGTACTGACCAAGTTTAAATCTGGTCTCTGGTGTATAGGACGCATAAGATGAGCGGCTTCTTTTAGCAGGAGGAGGAGAAACAGAAGAAAGCTCTCTGGCGACCGCTGTTGCCACACTTGATCAACGCCGGTACACTCTGCCAACTCTGCACTGGACACAGTAGGGAGTTGAATTGGGTATTTTCTTTTTACTTGCGAGGATTGCATCCACTTTAACAGTGACCTTCTCCGTAAAGGCAGTTACAGATACTGACACCTGAGTAAGGGAAGGGTGTGTAAGGAAGGGTGTGTACTTATGTGTGAATAACTACTGATAATTAGTAAAGCGATTAGGCTTCAGGAGAGGAATGGGAACTGTTGTAACTGCCGGCATGGAAAGCGCTAAATATATTGGGCGCGAAAATGTCATGGTATAGCCGACGCGCTAAATATATCAGCCGCTAATAATACCTGCTATACAGTATCTACCTTTATGTTTACAAAGCAAAATCTCACATTGGCAGAGCAGCCATCAGCTTTGTGCTCCCTCAACTGTGGAACAAGCTGCAAAAAACTTTGAAATTAACTCACCCCATCAGCCTAACAGCTTTTAAATCTCTATATCTACATCATAATAAGGAGTCCTGTGCCTGTCTACCCTAAATAGTGACTCCTATAAGCCCAAGCACACTCTAATTACTACTGTTAAAAGACTGATCACATCTATAATCGACTCTTCCATCTCCCCTTTTTCTACCACCATATCGGTCCCTTCCACATTTCTTTGACCCTGGTTCCAGCTTTAAATTCTCCATACCGTATCACTATACAGTATATCTTTTTATATTAGGTTTTGTTTGTGTTCTGTGCATCTGATATATATATTTCTTTACTTTTATGAAAAATTTTGTGTCCTACCCAAAACCAGCTGTATCTTTTGTTCCAAACATATACTATAGTCAATGCTACCTGCTGATACTTTGCATATACTGTATTATTGTAGCTCACTTTATTATTATTATTTTCTTGTGTGTTGCATCCCATGTATACTGTGCCTTGTTCCTTGTTAACAAACCCAGGTCCACCTTGAAAATTAGCCTGCTCAACGGTGATCACCTGGTTAAATAAAGACTTTGATTGATTGACTGATTGATTGATTGAAGGGTCACACTCGCACAGGGCACTAGTTTTATACCTCTGCGACCTGGAGGTCAGACAGGATTACATGTTCCACCACCTCCTGTTCTCCAACCATCAAAAAGCCCCAAACAAACTAAAACAATGTTATATACAGCCCTTTTAGAGCACTGGGGACTGCTAAAGTTTCAGGGGTAACTTCCCAAAACCAGACCAGAAGTTATTAAAATTGCTCCTTACAGTCCCTAATCACTAAAGTGGAAGTTGGTAGTTCGGTTATCACTGCAGAGAACTATAGTTCCCAGGCACTCCCTGCTGACTACCTAATTCCAACTCACTGATAGTATCACTGAACAATGTTAAAAAAAGATGTCACTTGCCAGTACTGTCTCATTACCATGCAAGTAGTTTCACAGCATGTGAACAAGTTAAAATCAACTGAGTTTTTTTGCAAAGAATTTCCTTACTTTTTGAAATAGTATAATCGTACCCTTATTTGTCTGCCAGAGTGCAGGGCCCTGTTCACCCATCAATCCATATGTTTTTAGATAGTGCAATCATTTCCTTATTTGACTATGGGAGCACAGCACATTCTGGGTCCTGTGCTCTCATCCCTCCATAGATGCGTATATGTATGTTGATATGGAAGTGCAGGGCCCTGCAATACCATTTGTAGGACAGCAGCAACCAGATTGTCAGCATAGCCTTCTTATTATCCCACCTCATGAACCAGGTACTAAACATTCTGAAATTCATGCAGAAACATCATTCTGTGCCACCACATTGTAATTACGCACTACAGGCATGAAAAGACATTTTGACCCAGATTTTAAAAATGACAGCTTCATGTTCATGAGGTGGTGTAAATAAATGGCTATGTTGAAAATTTGGGCTGAGGATATTCTTAGATGGAAACAGTTATGTCTTATGTTGTGGGGCAAAATGTAAGTCATTTGGATGATGCTTTTGCCATGTGTGTTATACATAATAAGATATAATCCCTTGAGAATTTTGGCAACATGGTGGCAATAGTTTCAAAAAGCCTTATCTGATTTTTATTGGGAAGAGCAGAAACCTTGCCTATCCTTGGCCCGGCTGATGGCACCATATGAAAAGGGTGGCCTTGCTTCACCATGGCTGCAAGGTTATTACATTACAGCATGGCTCCATCAGATATGGCTTTTGTTGCATTCCCAAAAGTGGACTCAGTCTGTCCGATGGCTGGAGCTAGAAGTCGATTGGTGTTTCCCTGGTTTTCCGGAACATATCTTATGGGGCCAACAGTCCTCCTCTAAATAACTGCTTACTCAGGAACATGTGGTGGATGTATGGAAACCAGCCAAGGCATGACTGGGACTCATATGGCAGGTTCCTCTGTCCCTCTGGCCTTTAAGGCATCATCCCCAGTTGGTGTTAGGAGGGAGGTCTTTCATTGGCAGCCCTGGACAGATGGGGGGATTTTAAGAGTGGGGGACCTGTTCTCATCACCCTCAGGTTATCTCATATCCTTTCAGGAGATATAGTGGCAGTGTTCCTTCCCCTCTTCTCATCACTGGCAATACTTACAATTGCAGCATATGCTGCAGCCAAGTTCGGGTGGATCTCTGACCTTACCCCCTCAGACCCTGTAGGATGAAGTCTTTTGGAAACATATTGCAGTAGGTGGTCTATTGAATAGTATGTCTCTTGAGGTTCCAGGGATACATGGAGACTAGTTCAGCAATGATGAATTAGGCTGGAGCTTCATCACCATAAAAGTATAGGTAGCACTAAATAATTCCAGTATGTTGCAGATTAAATGCAAGGGAAGCCTGTGAATGAAGAATAACTGTGTTGAATGTGGACTGACTTCTTATCCAGTCTGGGTGAATAAGGGAGACATGACTATAGCAGGATAGTTTTAGTCTTTGGGCATTGGGTTGAAAACCATAAAAGCACATTTCCAGATTCTGCGGGTTTGAGTTTTGTGTGGTAGCAACCCAGATCTTCACTGAGTTAGTTTTTTGCAACAAAAATATATATAAGGTGTATTATACAGGATATCCAGTGAATATGGCATCTGTAATTGAGTGCCTACAAAAACAGTGACTCAGTTACAGTGCCTGTATTCAGGGCAACCTGGCAGGGTAGCACCCAGATACCTGGGTGAGTGAGGTAGGGCGAGAGGAAGCTATGCACATATGCGTGCACATGCACAGGGGGAGAGGAAGGGAAGGGGATGCATGTGTGAGGTGGTGTGGTGGGCAGCTGCCGAGCTGGTCTGCTAGCGTGGTAGGGAGGGTGGTTGGTTGGGGGGTGCTGGGTGCAGGATTCGGGTCTGGTGTGGTAAGTTTTTGTTTTTGCTGGCAGCTGGCTTTTTCAAATTTCAAGAATTTCACTCCCCCTTACATGCACCCCCCCTGGAGTTGAGAATCCTTTTGTAGGAGGTGGGGCAAAGCCCCTGGATGGGTCAGGCCCCCATTGAAAAAAAGAGTCGCGGATCATGGGGGCCCTCTTTCTAGTCACTGCGAGTGTGCATCGCTGAAATTCTTTTTTGGCGATGTGCACTTGCTGTAATGGTAATCGCTAGTCTGTGATTGCCGTTATCACATAGAACCATTATACAGGCATGGTATTTGGGGAAGCACTTAAATGTTAAACCCCAATTTTTGCAGCTTAATAACTTTGCTCCCATTCAACTGATTTACATGAAATTAGGGCAACAAAGCCTTTGTACCAGGATCTCTTGATCCTGAAAATTTCATGTAGATCAGTTCAGTGTTGGCAAAGTTACAGTAGTGCAAACAATGTAAAAATCACTGTTTTAAAAAATGTTAAAATGTTTTCCTCCCTACCCAACCCCGATAACTGAAAAAATATGAGGATTTGAACCCTGAGACTTTCAGGTTTGATAGAGTTTGGCCCAAGGTGCATGCTTTTGTGGTTTTTAGGTCCAACTGTAAAGTAGTTTTTAAATTATTTATGAAAAATTTTCCATTCCCGAGCATGCAGAGTTCAAAAAATCAGCGTTCTACGGATAGCTGAATGTTTGCAGAAGTGTAATGTCCTGATGTCATATTTCATTATGTGTGTCATATCATATACTGTGGTGTTTCATATAGCAGAACATCACAGTATATGATATGACACACATAATGAAAAAGGAATTCTGAGATGTAAGAATGTTTTCCCTGGTGGCTAGGGGTCCCTCTACCCACATGATCACCCCCCATATACTGTATATTAATAATGATTTCTTTGGAGTCTAGTGGTCCCTCTCCCTACCTGATCACTTGCTCAATATATAATTAAGCTTTCCCTTGTGGCTAGCACTCCCTCTCCCCAGCCAATCAAGCTCTCGTTATGTCCTGTAGTCATATTTCAGTTATGTGTGTCGTATCATATACTGTGGTGTTTCGTATAGCAGAACATCAGAGTATATGATAGGACCTACATAAGGAAAATACATAAAGTTGTTTTCCTCTTGTGCTCTGTTCATTACATTGTATTTCTCTGGTGTCTAGAGGCACCCTCACCCTCCAATCTCTGTGTCAGTTGCTTGTTCACATTTCCCTGGTGTCTAGTGACACTCCCACCCTCTGATCACTGTCCCAGTTGTTTTTTCTTGGTTCCCTGGTGTCTAGTGGCACCCCCCACCCTCTGATCACTGCCACAGTTTTTTTGTCCAGGTTCCCCGGTATCCTGTGGCAACCTCCCACCCTCCAATCACTGTTCTAGTTGTTTTCTGATTTCCCTTGTGTCTAGTGGCACCCCCAACCACAGATCACTGTCTTCATTGTTTTTCCCCATTTCCCTGGTGTCTAGTAAACCCCCTACCCTCTGATCACTGTTCTTGTTGTCTTTCCCTATTTCCCTGGTGTCTAGAGGCACCCCTCCACCCTCTGATCACTGTTCATATTGTCTTTCCTGGTTTTCTTGTTGTCTAGTGGCATCCTTCACCCTCCAATTGCTGCTCCTGCTGTCTTTTCCCATTCGTTTGATGTCTAGTGGCACCCCATCCCACTCTCTGATCACTGTTCCCATTGTCTTTTGGCATTTCCCTGGTGTCTAGTGGCACTCCCACCATCCGATCCCTGTTCTCATTGTCTTACCCTGTTTTCCTGGTGTCTAATGGCACTCTCCACCCTCCGATGGTCATATGTATATGTCTGCAGTACACTTCCTGGAATGAGGAAAACCATCCTGTAACATCTTTTTTTTTACCTGAAACAAAGAAAATGGTCCCTCATCATCACTGCCACCCCTCCCCCATCCTAACCTCCCACTGTGCACCCACCATACCACAGCATCTCTTACCCTATACTTACACCCCAAGGTCGAATGGTGTCATCCTTTGCAGACCGCAACATGACTGCACTCTTCAATGCCAAACCATGAACTAAGGAAAACTAGTAAGTGCCGTATAATTTATTTCAACAGTGTTTTGAACTTATGTTCATGACTTGGTCATTTTTTGGAATTTTTTTCACCAAATTTTTAATGGCCATTTTTGGCATTCACCTCATGAACACTGTTAGTGAAATTTCATTAACTTGCCTTGGAAGGGGATTTCATGGTTGCTGCATGAAATCACCTTTCAGGCTTGATTAATGTATTTTCAGCACCAGTGTTTATGAGGTGGGGTCCCAAAAAGAAAAACTGGGTGAAAAAATTCCAAAAAATTACCAAGTTACCAGTGTACATTGAAATTCGCCTATGAATGTGCATAACTTCGATAACTTTAAATATTTTGACCCCAGATTTCACATAGCCATTTTGTCATACCACCTCATGAACATCACAGCTGTCATTTTTTCACATCCTGGCTGAAACAGGTTTTCACACCATGTCGCAGAATGGTGTTTCAGCCTCAGTGAGTTGGTTTAAGGGAACAAGGCTGAAGGGGAAGGTTCTGCAGCATTCAGCACCAACCCTCACCTAGGTAGGGATGGAACAGTGTTTTGGTGCAGATGCCACACTCTGTGGTGAGTCAGGGAGCCTTACCCACAAGCTATTGATATGTGTGCCAAGGCCTGTTTGGCCCATGCACTGGTTCAGAACTGTCTCCAATATTGTATTTATCTCACTTTTGACAGGTCCTGAAGGGACCTGAACAAATGAGGATACAATTCCACTATCATAAAAAGAAGGGAAATTCTCTGAAAAAAAAAATGACATTAATGCAAACATTAGAGCTGAAGAATGTAAAGCGCACAGAAAAAGGGAACTGAAAAAACATTAGGGATTTGGGTCTATGGAGTATTGGGAAATCATTGGTTGGGTCTTCCTTGGGTTGTCAACCCTAATGCTCACCCCCTCCCCTAATGAGACAAAGTCAGATGTGATGTTTTCAGAAAGGGCCCATAAGGCCCTGCCTGAAGAAAGCTCTGACAGATTCTGTAGGCCATACTGTATCACTATGAGGCACTAGCTTGGAGCTGTATCTTGTGCTTTGGATAGGAATTTACAGGCTGGGTGGAAGGGGTCAGCATTAGGTTTGACAACCCCAAAGAAGATCCCACCACTGAGTCTCCAGTACTCCAGAGACCCAAATCCCTAATGTTTTTTTCATTTCCCTTCTTTGTGCGCCTTCCATTCTTCAACCCTAATGTCTGCATTAACTTAGTTTTTTGCAATGAATACATATGTAGATACCCTTCTACACTGCATTATACTGGTGATAGAGACTAGCAGTTGCCTATCAACAATGTTTATTTGGCAAAATATCTGAGCAATATGTAATAATTCCACCAGTTTACTTCCTTAATGGCAGGTCCCTCAGATATGAAACTGAGTGAACATAAGCAATTCCTTGCAGAATAAAGCATCAGTATTTTCGCAAGTAGCTGTTTAATTTTTCACAAGATTTTCCCCTTCCACATGGATTGAAATATCTCCAAAATATGTATGAGATTCTGTTGCATATGTTCTGATTTTCTGGTTCTTGATTATCATCTGTCCCTCCATATTTCACACATCATTTCCAATTGTCCGTGTCAGCTAATTTATTCTGTTTTTCTAGTTTGCCTTCCCTAATGCCTCTTTAGTAACATCTGAGCCCATTACTGTTCTTGGCCATTCTTGATAATTTGCTTGTCTTTTACAGTCTGTGAGAAATTGGGAAATTAGGACACAGTGAGTTTAACACATGGTCACTCTCCTCTCTTTTGGTGCTACAGTGTTACATTTACAGTTCTCTGATTAATAATAATAATAATGATGATAATTTTTTTTCAGAGATGTCTGTCCCATGAAAACTGCATTAAAGTAGGATTCTAAAGATAACCAGCTGGTGGCACAGGGTTAGGACTACATTTATGTTGCTAGTGATCTGTGTTTGGAACAAGCCCAGGGTGTCTGGGGCTGGCTGTGAGGAGCACTGAGTGTTCCAAAGGCTGCTCTCCTCCTCTGAGGAAGGAGGAAAAGTAGCAGGCTTCACTGAGCTAG
The DNA here is from genome assembly GCA_016271365.2 of Neoceratodus forsteri. Classification (NCBI taxonomy): domain Eukaryota; kingdom Metazoa; phylum Chordata; order Ceratodontiformes; family Ceratodontidae; genus Neoceratodus; species Neoceratodus forsteri. The sequence continues at coordinate 888,115,673 of CM057458.1, forward strand.
TTACACCTGGGATACCAGCGGTGGCACTGCAGTCAAAGCACCTTGTAGGGTGGAAGGACACTAACTTGTGCTGTGTGCAGTCATGCATGTGTGTGAGCATGCTCACATGTTGCCCTCATTACCGGCATCCAAGGGGGAACAGGAAAAACAAGTGGAAACACCTTAAAGCATGCATGATTATGCTTGCCATTTTCAGGCTCTACCCTCCTGACTGGCCACTCCACCTCCTGGTCTAGAAGGCCACAGGGGGCAGCTGAACAAACCTCAGAAAAAAAAAAACACAGGCCAGGGAATGCACAGTGGCATGAGAGGTTGGAGGCAAGCATAGAAACATAGAAGTTGACGGCAGATAAGGACCGCAAGGCCCATTCAGTCTACCCATTTGTTTTTCTACCTTATAAATGTGCCATCGGCCTTTGCTCTGTCAGTGGCCTATCTATTCATAGTCATTTGTATTGCTCCCTTATGCCTATCCCATGCCTGTTTGAAGCCCTGCACTGTATTCATAGCCACCACTTCTTGTGGTAAGCCATTCCGTGCATCCACCACCCTTTCTGTGAAAAAGAATTTCCTCACATTCCCCCTTAATCGGCCCCCCTCTAATCTCATGCTGTGTCCTCTTGTCCTGCTATTTTTCTTGTATTTAAACATGTTAGACTCTTTCACCTTGTTAATGCCCTTAAGGTGCTTGAATGCCTCGATCATATCACCTCTCTCCCTCCTTTGCTCAAGGGTATACATATTGAGCACTGTTATTCTGTCCTCATATGTCTTCTGATGCAGTCCCTACACCATTTTGGTTGCCCTTCTCTGGACTGCCTCAATTTGGTTAATGTCCTTGTGAAGGTGTGGCCTCCAATACTGCACGCAGTACTCCAGATGGGGCCTAACCAGTGTCTTGTAAAGAGGGATTATTACCTCCCTCTTATGACTTGTGATACCCCTACTAATACACCCTAACACCCCCCTAGCCTTACCTACTGCTTTAGAGGTCTGCTTGGATGATTTCAGGTCATCAGTGATGATGATACCCAAGTCTCTTTCTTCCTTTGTGACTGCTAGCAACTCCCTCCCAGCCTATAGGTGGCTTCGGGTTTCTCTTCCCTATGTGCATGATTTTCACTTCTTTGCATTAAATCCCAGTTGCCACTCTTCTGACCATTTTGTCAGTTTATCCAGATCTCTTCTCATTTCCCACCCATCTGGATCATCTACTCTGTTGCAGATCTTGGTGTCATCTGCAAACAGACAAGCCTTCACCCTCTAGTCCATCTGCAAGGTCACTAATGAAGATGTTGAAGAGGACTGGCCCCAGGACTGATCCCTGAGGTACCCACTTGTGACTTGCATCTCTTCTGACTGTATACCATTTACCACCACTCTCTGTTTCTGCCCGTCAACCAGTTTGCCACCCAGTTGACCAACTTCTGGCCCACCCCTAGCCTGCCCAGCTTATTTATCAATCTTCTATGTGGAACAGTGTCAAAAGCTTTGCTGAAAGTCAAGGTAGCGACATCAACTGCTCCCCTTGGTCCACCACTCTGGTTACCCAGTCAAAGAAATCTATGAGATTAGTTTGACAGGACCTTCCTTTTGTAAACCCATGCTGTCTTGGATCCTGTGCCCCTATGGATTCCAGGTGTTGCACTATCCTTTCCTTAAGGAGTGCCTCCATAATTCTGCCCACTACTGAGGTAAGACTGACTGGTCTGTAGTTTCCTGCCTCCTCCCTGCTACCACTCTTGTGGGGCGGGATCACATGAGCCCTTCTCCAGTCTTCTGGGACCTCTCCTGTGCTCAGAGACTCACTAAACAGTTCTGCTAATGGCTCTGCTAGTTCCACCTTTAGCTCCTTAAGTACCCTGGGATGTATGCTATCAGGTCCCATTGCCTTATCCACCCTGAGCTTAGCAAGCTCTTGTAGGACCTTTCTTTTGTGAAGGGAGAGTGCTCACCTCCTCCCCCTGTGTCCATGATGCTGAGCTGTGGACCCTGCCCTACCTTCTCTTCAGTAAATACTGAGCAAAAGTATCTATTTAGGATAGATGCCTTTACAGGGTCCTCCTCCTCACATGCTCCCTTTTCTCCATTAAGCTTAGCAATACCCCCTCTGGACTTTCTCCTTTCACTAATGTATCTATAGAAAGTCTTGTCACTTTCTTTTACTGTTCGTGCTAGTGTTTCCTCAGTTTGGGACATTGCCTGCCTTACTGCCTTCCCTGCTTCCCTTAGGGCAGTGGGTATGCCTCCCTATCTTCATCCCGCTGTGTTACCTTATATTTCCTGAAGGCCAGCCTTTTGGCTCTGACCTTTTCTGCTACTATATTTGAGAAAAAAAGTGGTTTCCTTCTTCTTTTGCACTTCCTTTTCTGTCTAACACAATGGGATGTTGCTTCAAGTATTGCATCCTTAATGCTTGCCCACTTTGCCTGTACCCCCTCATCTGTGCTTCTTTTTGCCAGGGCTAGCTTAACTCTGTTGGCCATCTTATCAAAGTCAGCTCCTCTGAAGTCCCATATTTTTGCCTTGGAATGGGATGATTTAGATGTAGTAGCCAAATTGAACCATACCATGTGATGGTCACTGGCCTCAGGTGACCTTCTACCTGGAGATCTGTGATCCTTCCTTGTTAGTCAGTACTAGATCTAGGATAGTCCTGTCTCTTGTGGGTTGCTGTACCAATTGTTTGAGGCCCTCCCCTGCAGGGAATCCACTATGTGTCTAGTTCTGGCAGATGTTCCTGCTGGTATTGACCAATCTGTATCCAGCATGTTGAAGTCTCCATTATCAGAACCTCCCTTTAGCTGTCATGTTTTGTATATCTTCTAACAGTAATGTGTCTATGTCCTCCCCCTGGTCTGGGGGCCTGTAGACAACCCCAGTTCTTATGGCTGTCCCATTTCCTGTTTCCAGGGTGACCCACAGTTCTTCTGGCTCCTTATGTGTATTCTGAATTTATGTAGCTTTGATATTTTCATTGACATACAGGACCCTCCTCCCCCCTTTTGCACCTCGGTCTCTTCTGAGACAATACATAGCCAGGTACTGAAGTCTCCCAAGTGTGGTTACTGGTAAACCACGTCTCACTAATTGCTACTATGTCCAGTTTAGCCTCTGACATTATTGCCTGCAGGTCTGGGATCTTATTTCTCAGGCTGTGAGCATTTGTGTACATGATTTTCCATTGGCCAGATTTTGGTGTGTTAGTTGTTGGGTGAGGTTTGGCATTACCCTGTCGTCATATGGGAGACAAACCTTTTTCTTACCTGGTGATGCAAATGAACTGCAAACATGCTGAATCCCTGTTTGACCACTAGCTGAGGGGAGGGTGTTCTTTGCATTCGACGATGTAGGTGCTGCACCCCTCTCCCATTTGCTAGTTTAAATATTCTGCAAAGATGTCAAACTTCTGCCCCAATGCACTGACTCCTCCTTAGTCAGATGCAGTCCATCAAATTAAAGAACTTTCGCTCCAGAACTGTTGCCAGTTCCCTACAAATCTGTGTCCTTTTTCCTGGCACCAGCCTTGAGCCACGTGTTTGGCTCCCTATCACCCCCTTCTCTGACCTTCCGTCCATCTGCTCCCTCTCCCAGACTGGCAGGATCTCAGAGAAGGAGATGCAGACGAAATAGATGATAGTTTGTCACCCAGCCGGTCAGGTGTTCCTTGGTCTCCACAACTGACCCGGCTGGCGAATCAGCTAGTCCTTTGTGTACTAGGGCATCAATGTTTTCTCCTGCTTGTGAACACTTTTAGCAATGCGGTCAGTGTCTCTCCATGCTGATGTACCTGGAAGACATCTGACCATTACCCCTGGCTGGAGATGGGTATGAACTCTCCGAATGATGGATTCTCCTATGATCAGAAGTTTTTTGGATTTCCTTTTTGCTTCTTTGTTTTGGTTCCTGATTTGGGTGAGTTTTGTTGTGCTAGCTCCTGTGCTGCAGTGTCCTGCTCTGCAGTGTCTTCTGTCTCTTTGTTTGATTTCAGAGATAGAGGCAGATACCTGTTTGTAGTGTTTATATGGTTTTTGGAGGTAATATGTTGGAGAGCAGAGAGTGATGGGGCACCCAATTTGCCCCTCCTAACCACCTGCCAACCTCCTGGACCAACTACCCTCTGCGGTCGAGATTTTTCTGTTGGATGCTAGGGAAATGGCAGGTGGTTCTTATAATGTATTTCCTCTTGAATATGAAATTTGAGGCATGCAATCTCTGCCCATGCTGCCGGGCTGAGCCCTAAGATCTAAGGCCCAGCATGTAGGACAGTGTCCTAATCCTGTAAGACTGTCCTTCTGAAAATTGTTCCACAGTACTTGCAGTTAATGATATCCATTCCAGATAAGTTGCTGGGTTTATAACCTAGTCAGAGTAATTAGAAGGAAAAAAAAGGAAAAAAATGCAAGTAATGGTTTGATTGTGTTTTGTTTAACTTGTTATAACAAGTTAAATTACTAGTGCCCCTGTAAATGAGCTCACCTTGTGGAGGCCCCACTGATCCACCCCTTCCTGCTCTGCCACAGAAAATGTCACAACTGCGGTACCCTATTAAAGGAGTGTAGTGTGGGGTGCTTGGGGATGGGGGTGGGTGGCTGAGCCCTTCCCCTGCCGAAAAAGAAGAACCACGGACGAAAGAACAAGGAGGTAAGAGCAGAAACAATCAGTCAACAACAAATGCAGTAACCCTGAAAGCTTATCCTAATGTTAGATAAAACTGTAAAACCTGTAAACACCACCTGTAATAATTTCAGAAAGATATACGCTGTAAGAAACACTTTGCTACAGAAAAAATAAAACAATGAAATGTTAGCAACAAACAGTAGCAATCCCTGTGAGTAAAAAATAAAAACACCACCACACAGTAAATTTGCTTAGCCAAAATAAGTCTTAATCCTTTTCCCTTGCTCTGGTAAGTTTCTCTACTCTGCCTTTCAAGCAGTCTTAGAAGGAAAGAGCTCAGGTGAAGCTAGGTGCCTTGGCCAGCAAACCAAGTCTTCTACCAAGCACGTGAGAACAGAGGGGCTGGCAGTGTTAGTCAGGGACGAAGAGGGCAAATCAATGACAGGAGGATAAACATAATAATTAAAAAAAAAGATTGTGAACACCATCGTTAAAAATCATAACGTTACATGCTGCCGTGTTTCCACTCATTTCAGTCATTAGGATAGAATAGTATGGGGTAGGATGACTTTTTACTGAGCACATTTTTAAAACACTGAACACTTCACGGATTAGATTGAACATAAATTACAGTATTACAACAGATAAATGTTATTAACATCAATAATAATGCATTTTCAGTAAAAATAGGATATATATAATGAGTGGTATTTCATGTAAACAAAGACAAATGTAGTCATGATACAGTAGTCATGGTAGCTTCTCAGGGCAAGTGGAACAGTAAAACCACCTCCAGGCCTCTGCCTTGAAGTGGCTCGGACTTTGCATGTTCCAGATTCTGTTGATGGTGAAAGAGAATTCCATAAGATTGAGGCTAGCACCCAAATCACACTGTCCCCTGCAGATTTATGACTTAATCGGTGGATCATCAGCAGCCCCCAGTCTCTGTATCAGAGTAATCAACCAGAGTGTATGGAGATGTCAGGAGCTCATAGAGGTACAGTAGGTACTGAAGGATCCATTTGGCTTAGGGCTGTAATGTTAAAAATCCTGTAGTCAATCATCACCCTAATAGGCAACCAGCTCATTTAAGGCAGTGCCAGACATATATGTTCTGACCTCCTAACAGAGCTCAGAATAACGTGAACTATAGCATTATGCAGGATTGCTGCAGGTGTTGGATCTGACTACAGGGCTGGTCCTTGTATGGCACACAACAGTTATCAAGATGTGAGGAACTGAAGGCTTGTGCCAGAGTTTTCAGATCCTCATGTTCAAGAAAAGAGTACAATCTGGTGATAAAAGCTACTCCTTCCAGTCAACACCTGTGGTTTCAGCATCATCCTTTCATCAAAAAGTACTCCCAGTTAGGTTGCTTATTACTTTTTCCACCACAAACTGAACACCAGAAAGAAAGCAGATAGACACTGCTCCAGTGGGCATGCTGAATTACAAGATATGCGCCAGTTTAAACCTATCATTGAATCCCAGATAGCTGTATGCTTGCATATTATTAGAAACTCTCCCTTCTCATAAATGCCTCATCACTACCACCTGTTTTCCCCAGTGAACCTTCTCAAAGCCATAGAACACTATTTGATATTCCTGCAGTCTTGTACCAGTAAATTGTTTTCCAAAGCCATATTTTGCATCTCTCATCTGCCAGGCCTTGACATGTTCACCTATCCTTACCTGAAGTCTGTGGGGAATCCTGCCCAAACAGAATGTGCCACAAGATCACTGCTATCAATAAATACTACCTTCCATATCACAGGTGATTTCTCTGTTTCACTTGGACATCACTTGTTATTTCTGGGATGGGAGACTAGTGCATGTTTGCTGTTGGAGGGTGGGTGCACAGTTTGGACACTTTGAGTACCTTTTTGATCTTTTAGTGGTTGCTCTGCCATAGAACCTATGGAGCAGCTTACTACCTATTATACTACGTATCCTCAAATAACTGAGGAACTGATGTGCATGTCAGTCTGATTAGACAATAATGTGCTGTCTCAGATGCAATGTGGCAAGAGGTTGCTAAAGAGACCACAGGGCATGAGACATTATTGATGGTAATAAAAACCATCAGCACTGGATGTGGATGTGAAAATTGTCATGTACACCCCCAGTATGCACCTTTGAAAGCAGAACAGTTAACTGACTTCTAATGAAAGGAACAAGAATTGCAATATCAGTACAGCTTCATAAATCAGTCCCAATGCGCATACATGTAGGTTATGTAGGCATGGAAAAGTGCAAGTGACGTACATGACAAATACTTTTATTGGCCCACCATGCATAAGGATATTGAAGACATGGTAGCAACATGTGGTCTGTATTTACACAACAGAAATTCAGAAACAAATGAGCATATGCTTTTAACAGATATACCATCATATCTATGGGAAAAGATGGGCATAGGCGTGTTCATGCTAGAAGAAAAAGATAATGATGTCATTATAGATAATTATTCAAACTATCCTGAAGTAGTATCTTTAAAAAGGGCAACAGCTTTTCATGCCATCAAACGTATCAACTTATACTAGCTAGACATGTTATTCCACAACAAATTGTAACTGACATTGGAGCTGAATTTGCATGGCTTCCTGAACCATGCAATTTCAGACATATAATACTGAGACCAAGGTACCCACCAGTGAATGGATTCACTGAAAGTGGAATGTGTATTGTCAAGCCATAGTCACTGGAGAAAGGAAAGGGAAAATTGTTTAACCAGGAGAGGCACACTGAGCCGAAGCTTGTTTCCAGGTGCAACCTGGAAGCGCAAGAAAGTTAAGTGACTTGCTCAGAAGGGGAGCCCAGGGAAGAGCCTGGGAAATACAAGCCAGTCAGCCTTACATGCATTGTAGGCAAGCTGATAGAAACTATTATTAAGGAATGGTTGGTAGAGTTTCTAAACACAAATGTGCTCCAAGATAATAGACAGCATGGGTTTGTTCAGGGAGATCATGCCAAATGGACATGATCATTTTTTTACTGGTTCACAAAAGAGGTGGTAAGGGCCAGGCAGTAGATGTACTATACCTGGATTACAGTAAGGCTTTTCAATTGGTCCCCCTTAAAAGTTTGATCAAGAAGTTGGAAAACCTGTAGGTGTGTGTGTGTTGGAGAGGGCATGACTAGGTGGGTGGAAAACTGGCTAGGAGGCAGAACCAAGAGAGTGGCAGTTAGAGGAAATGCTCAAGGATGATACAGTGGGGTGCCGCAGGTGTTGGTGCATTGGTCTGTGTTGTTCAACATTTTCCTGAATGACATTGGGATGGCATTAAAGGCATATTTTGCCTTTTCATGGATGATAGCAAGCTCCACGGGACGGTGGACACAGAGGAGTGGGTCGGAAACTTGACTGAGGATGTGGAAAGGCTGGAGATTTGGTTCAGAATTAGGCATCAAGGGTTCAGTGAAAAGAAGCTCAAAGTCATGAACATGGGGACAAAGAACCCTGGGGTGGAATACAGGCTGGAGGAGTGACTGTTATAGTGTACAAGGGGGATGAAAGAGCTGGAGATTGCAACTTCCAGTACCCTGAAGCCCTCAATGCAATGCAGGAAGGCAGCAGCAAGGGCTAAAAGGATGATGGTTGTATAAGTAGAGAGTGTACTAGCAAGAGAAAAGAGATTTTAGTCCTTCTGTATAGATCCGTGGTATGACTGCACCTGGAGTATTGCATTCAGTTCTGGTGCCCTGTCACAAAAAGGCATTAAATAGCTGCAGGTGGTACAGAGAAGGACCACAGAAATGACTGAAGACCAGTGGTGGGTCTTGTACGAGAGAGACTGGAGAACCTGAATATGTACTCATTAGAGAACAGAAGGGAATTAGGGGACATGATAGAATCATTTAAGTACCCAAAGGATATCAGCAGTGCATCAATCCAGTGAAAATTCTGACCTATACTTTTGTATGCTATTTTAGCATAACCCTTATCTACTGACTTGTATGATACCCTTCTTTTCTCAGTTTGAGTCCACTTTAGTACTTTTTTCACATCTGAAATAATAAAAGGAGCGCTCATTTTAATATAGCTTATAACATGGGTTCCTACAATACTGTCTTCTGATTGGTCCAAACAGGTCACCTGACCATGGATTAATGTCTGATTTACCCACAGTTGCACGGTCACATGGCTTTATGTCACTGTTTTTTTGGGTAAAACTCAAACAAAACATTGCCCATGTTATAAGAGGATTAACCCTCTCCAGGGTATGGGTTTGCTGCCTAAATCACTCTACTTCGCCTTGTGATTCCAGCCCCCCCCCCCAAGTGTGGATTAATGCTCAGCAAACCCATACCCTGTTGTGGGTTAATCCCTCTTTAGACCAGGTTTTTATCAGTATTCTCAGTTGTCTTTGTACATCAGTTGTTTAAAATCACATCTGTTGTGACTGAAATGAACTAGCATGCAACAGGCAGTGTTCCGAGACCTTATGGAACAGTAAGTGTTCAAAAACAGCTGGAAATAGTGATGATAACCTGGTCTGAGCCATATTAAAAGGAGTGTTCCTTTTATGATTTCAAATGTGAAAAAAGTACTAAAGTAGACTCAAAATGGAGAAAGAATGGTATCATACAAGTCAGGAGATAAAGGACAATCTGAAATAGCATAAAAAAGTATAGGTCAGAATTTTCACCAGATTGATGCACTGCTGCTAACAAGGGAGATCCTGATGAACTTTTCAGGATCAGTGAAAACAAAGACACTAGAATACACAGCTACAAACTGGCTAGAGGTAGATGCCAGAAGGAGGCCAGGAGGTACTTCTTCATGGAGAGGGTTGTGGATGGGTGGCGCAGGCTACCACCAGAGGTGGTAATGAAGATAACTCTTAATGGCTTCATCAAAGGATGAGGAAAAAAGTCAAGGGGAGGGTAATTGTGTCCATGGGGGGGGCAGAGTGACATGTAAAGACAAATGCATGATCTCTGCTTCAGGCAGACTTGATAGGCAGCATTGTGTTCTTCTGTTGGTAAACTTATTTACTTATGTTCAGTCTCCCAGAGAATTGTTATTTAACAGTCACTTATGAACCATGCTATTAGGGACAGTGTCCTATCAAGAACAACATACAACAGGTATGTATAGAAAGACAAGTCAAAAGGTTGTCTTATTGCCTTCACTATGACAAACATGCAAAGGAACTTCAGTTCCTTTAACAAGGTGACACTGTGAGAGTACAAGCTGATGGACAGTGATAAGAAAAAAACAGCAGTGATTTTGGAAGACATCGCTCCATGACCATATGTTGTACTGTGGAAGAGTGGTACTTATCTGCATCACAGCAAAAGGCATCTGACACCAGATATTCAAAAGTTTGCCCGGTGGGCGAAGTGATTGCATGCCATTTGCATGGAGTTTGTGCTTGAGTGCAATATTCAAAGGGGGGAGGGGCGCATGCTGAAATGGATAGCACATGCTAAAAGATAATGTATTCCATAGGCAAAGGGAAGGGTGGGGACATGAATAAAGGCACAGTGCTATATTCAGTGCATTTGCAGTGCACACAAGGTTTAGAGCAGGCCACTTTGTGATGCACAAGCACTGCTGAGAAAAAGCCAGACATACTCTGGGCTACCCTAGCTGCCAGTGGAGTCACTGCAGCCAACAACCAAACTGGCAGCTGGGAGAGCACACCTGCTCCCTGGTTTCCTATAATACGCCACAGTCTCCAATTCCTGTGCCCAGTAAAACTAAAACATTTTGTGGAGTGCAGTGATACCCACCACCCTCTTATCCCTGACCCTGATAAAAATACAACATTCCTTGGTATCCAGCAGTACCCCCACTCTCCGATCCCAAGCCCTGGTACAATTGCAACACTCACTGGTGTCCAGTGGTATCTCCTATCCTCTGATCACTGTCCCCATAAAAAAGAATCACCTGGTGTTTAGTGGTACACCAACCCTCTGAACCTCATCCCTTGTAAAAATACAACATTCCCCAGTGTCCAGTGGTACACCCTGCCCTCTGATCCCCATCCCTGTAAAAATCCAAAACATTCCCTGGTGTCCAGTAGTACCCTCTCGCTCTTATCCCCATAGGTTTAAGTCCCTAGTGTCAAGTTCCCCCACCACCACTGTTCTCATTGGGTACACCACCCTGTCACCCCCTCTTTACCATATTTGTCACTGCCATGGAGAACCCATATGGCTACCAGTACAGCCCTCCTCTAACCACCTTGGCTGGCAGCTATATGCAATGGCAGATAGCATCCATCATGTGTACTGTAAAGGGAGTGCACATGCTGTTTACAGTAGACAGTATGCATGCTCCCTTTACAGTACACAGGATACACGCTCCCTGTTATTACATACAGTGGTCAGCTGAGGTGGTGAGAGGAGGGCTATGCCAGTCACCATATGGGCTCCCAGCAGCACTAACGAATATGGTAAGGGGGGATGGCAGGGTGGTGTAACCAGTGCAGGGGGCGAGGTGGGTGCTGCAAGATGCCAGGGACTTCTTTTAAGAAACTGTGGAGAATGATCAGAGGGTGCGGGTGCCACTAGACACCAGGGACTATCTTGAAACCTACAGAGATGGGGAACAGAGGGTGGAGAGTACCACTGCACACCAGGGAATGCTGTATTTTTACTGGAGACAAGGATCAGAAGGTGGTGGGGGGTACAACTGGACACCAGGGAATGTTTTATTTTTTATGGGAACAGGAATCAAAGGGCAAGGGGAAGGTCATGCAGCTGGCAGGTGGGAAGTTAGGAGTCATCCCCTTCTGAACACAGGGCCTCAAGGGCCCTGCACAAAGCAAGTTACCGTTCTACTGTCTCAGAAACTAAGGAAACACAAAGCAAATAATAACATTAATGCAGATTAGGGTTGCTACTGCACACAACTCAAACCCTCAGAATTTGGGAACATGCTATTATGGTCTTTAACCCCATGCCCACAAAGTTTGGAAATGTGATATTAGGGTTGTCAATCCAAACTCCCACCCCCTCTTGCATTCCTCTTTTTATCCTTACTTTCTACTTTATTTGCTTAGCTATTTCATACACTGTACCCTCTGAATCTTTACTTTTTACTTTTTAATTAACCTTCCCCTTTATGCCTTCCTTGAACAGTTTCTACACCCAGTCTAGAAAGGGTGTCTCTCCTAATCCCACCTGTATCAGCTACCTGCTTCTTACCTTCCTCACAGATACTTCCAACTCCCCCACCTGCACTTCTATATATAGGTAACAGTAAGCTAACAAGTGTCCTACCTTACCTGGTCAGTCTGGCAGAGCCCCCTGCTTATTTATGGTCACCTGCAGATGCTTGCTGACACCTAAGATGCCAGTGCCTCTTCCACTCCCATGTTGTTCCACTCATGCACTGGGACATGGGCATAATGTGACACACTAGGCAAAGGAGTCTTTTATAGTGTTCTTGTTAGAAGGCACTAAGGCTCCGGCAGCTCCACTCCCCAATTACACACCTGATTCCCAGGGCACTCTGAATCTACTCAACCCAAGATTAACCTCTTGAGCTAGGTTCCTTACACCACCTGTTACAATTTTAAAGGCAAGGGCCTTAAACACTGCCTAAAAATCTATTTTTCCAGCTCAGTTACACTGCAACTTTCAGTATGGAAAGAATATACATAAAATACAGGAATCTGTTGTTGGCTGGAATCAAACCTCTGTCCCATTGCTTGTAATGCCAAGACACATCCAATGCATCAGTCAAGCCCCACTATTTATTGTACATATCTCAAAAATGCCCCACTCTCTCTATGGTCCTCTAGTGTGGTTATAGATACATAACATCCAAGTATGAAAGACAGCAGTGTAGTTATTGCATTAAGCAACAAATACATCCTTTTTTAAATTTTTTGGATTATAATTAACCTCTCTGGAAATATATTCTGGGGTCACCATGGGGTAGAGACCTCTTTATCAGTTTTACCCTATCTAGTCTAGTATCTAGTGTGCAGTGTCAGTGGCTCAGTAGGTAGCACATTTGCCTCTGAGGTGGGAGATCAGAGGGCTGTGGGTTCAGTTCCCACATCTGGCACTTGGGTTAATAGCCCAGTACTGACACTGTAGTGCAGCATGAGAGGGGTGCTGCACTTCTGAGGTGCCTTCTTTTAGATGAGATGTTAAACTGAGGTCCCATCTGCCTGGATTAGTGGTAGTTCAGGTGGATGTTAAAGATCCCATGGCACTTATAGAAAAGAGTAGGGGAATTTCCCTAGTGTCATGGCCAAATTTCCCTCATTCACTAAAAATACCACCAACAGCTTAATCTGGTTCAAGGGTGGTTGGCATTCATCTGTATCCCCTTCCCCCGGGTTGTGCCTGAAAATAGGCTGGATTTGTCTAGTGCACTTACCCGGTCAACAAAAACTGAATAAAAAATAATTAAAAATAAATAGTCAAAAAACATGAATTCTGTGGGTATCCTGAAACACCCAGAGCGTATTTGAGCATCTCAAGTGTGTTCACAGGTTCCCATTCTGCTCCAGGCTCCTTCTTCTCATTAACAACCTGGACTGCACTGAAAGTCAAAAAAGCTAAAACCTAAAATGTGTGCCTTTAATTCAATATGTAGATTGTATTGTGGAATCACTAACTGTATGAATTCATTGCTTGCTGCAATAACTTAAGCATGACGTGTCTGCTTTATTAAAACAGAAAAATAACATTTAAATTATATCAAGAAAGTCATGTCACAGTTGCAACTCAGCAGTGTTGCATAGGAACCTAGAAAACATACCCATAATTAGATAGCAAAAGGTTTGGTTTATACTTTGGTTCTCCAGTCAGTCAGTCACCACTTCTCTCACTTTATTGTACATGCAGAGTTTTACAATTAAATTTAATTGCATAACAGCAGCTTGCTTAGAGCAAAGCCCCATAAGTGAGAGCAATGTGCTTTATACTCAGTGGGAACACATGCTTTACCTTCACAGATCAACTGGTACTGTATAATATTTTCCTCACCATAAATCAAGCGAGCACTACAGAAACAACTGCTTAAAGCATTTTATCTAAAGTTTTACCCTTTTAATGAAGCATCTCTTTTGGCAAAATAATGTAAGTTTACTCACCTGGTAAAGGTGATTATGCGAACATTCCCTTACAGCATTCTGGTGTAATGAGGAGGATTGCTATAAAGGAATGTGAACTGTAAGTATGCAGTAGTCTAGAACACTGTATGGGTTATGGTGGGATATACCAATGCCTGGTGTGGTGTGTCTCAAAGCCACAGGACGAGTTGTTTAAACCACACCAGAAGTGGGTAAATCCCAGAATAACCCATACCCTGGAGTGGATTATTTAGTGAAAATGCAATGAGTTGTAATTAAAGAATAAAGAAAAGTTATATAAAAAGTTAGATTTACTGTTTTTAAAGCTTTTTTAAATTGATATTTTTGTAATATCCTTTCTCTATATATTATTGAGTGCCTTGTTGCAAGGCACACTATAGTGGAAGTTGCCCCAACAGTCCCCCTCCTCACATACATGGACATGCGATTATGTGTCTTTTTAAGTGTCTTTTCATGTTTTTTTTTTAAGACAAAGAGAGCCTGGTGCAAGTTGTGAGTGACTCTCATAACAGCCTAGGTGAGAGAGCACGGTGTGAGCGCTGAGTGGCTGCTGTAGTTGTGCAAGTGGTTCCAGGGAGAGTGTAAATAAGGGTTTTGCAGCCAGGTTGAATGTTTGGACTCCATGGATATTTTTTGTTTATTGTGAGAATCTGGAGCTGGGAGGCAGAGGGTGCTTAGAGAAAGGCAGCAGGAGAGTGAGTGAAAGTGTAGTGCGTAGGTGAAGAAAAGTGAGTGCGAGTGAACGGGTTGGCAAGCAAGTGGTTTCAGTTTGATTTTTGGTGATAAAGCTGGGAGCAGTTATTAATTTAATTTATGGAGGTATTGTGCGACCATAAGTTGTTTTACAAGGTTTGTGACAATGTGTCTCTTTTTGGGAGTCTAGTGTAACTTTTTTGCAGGTTGGTTTTTAGAAAGAAAATGGCAGCCAAAATGGAGTTAAAAAGTGTATTGTTTCTTGTGCTGTGCAATGATCTGTTGGGATGGCTGGAACTTTACCTGTGGGTTATGCTGGAATTTACCCCACAGGTAAAGACCACAGGACCAGTCAGGGTACTGGATTTTTAGACCCCATTGTATTATCAGTAGTGTGAAAGTGTTACAAAGCTCAGAAGCTGCAAGGATAGCACTGTGGAAAAACAGGAAACTAAGCTCACAAGCTGTAGATCCCCTTATAGAAACAAAGAAACATAGACATTGTTGGCAGGTATGGACCTCTTGGCCCACCTAGTCTGCCCAGTTGTCCATGCCTACTGTACTACTGCAGACCCTACTTGATCTCTGGTCATCTCCTCCACTTGCTTTACCACCAAGGTCCCTTTGTATCTGTCCCTTGCATGCTTGAATCTTGTCACCATTTTGGCACCCAACACTTCCCCTGGAAATCTGCTCCAGGCATCCACTACACTCTCTGTGAAGAAGTATTTCCTCACATTTCTTCTGAGTCCCCCGTCCAACTTCATAGTATGACCCCTTGTCCTCGGCTTTTTCTATGGAAAATGCTACCTTCTGGTACCTTATTAATACCTGTTAGATATTTGAATGTTTCTGTTATATCCCCCTTACCCTCCTTTCCTCTAGAGAATACATATTTAGTTCCTTGAGTCTCTTCTTGTAGTGCTGTTGATGCAGACCCTGCACCATTTTGGTAGCCCTCTTCTGCACTGCCTCCACCTTATCAATGTCCTTCAGGAGTTGGGACCTCTAAAACTGAACACAATACTCGAGATGCAGTCATACCAGTGATCTCTACAGGGGTAATATTACCCCCTTCCTCCTACTGGTGATTCACCTTCCTATGCACCTGATCCTGCTAACCTTCCCCACTGTCTTATCACATTGCTTGGCTAACTTCAGGTCATCAGAAATGATTACCCAAGGTCCCTTTCATGTTTGGTGGTTGCCAGTACTTCCACTCCCAATTGATATATGGCCCAGGTTTTCTGTGCCCCAAGTGCATGGCTTTGCACTTTTTTGCATTGAAACCCATCTGCCAAACCCTTAACCATTCTTCTGACTTTTTCAAATCATCCCTCATGTTTTCCACCCCCCCCCCGGGTGTGTCTACTCTGTTGCAGATTTTTGTGCCATCGATGAGCAGGCATACTTTCCTATCTAGCCCTTCCTCAATGTCACTAATAAAAACATTGATGAGGACTGGTCCAAGTACTGAGTCATGAGGCACCCAGCTGGTCACCTTGCCTTCTCCAGAGTGGACACCATTTATCACCACCCTCTGACTCCAGTTGCTTAACCAACTTCTAACCCAGTGTATATCTTTTTGACCCACTCCCAGACAGGCCAGCTTGTCCACCAGTCTTCTATGTGGGACGATGTTGAGGCACTTATTGAAATCCAGGTAGGCCATGTCTACCACTCCTCCCTGATTCACTACCCTGGTTACCCAGTTTAAGAACTCAGTCAAGTTTGTCAGACAAGCCCTCCCCCCTGTGAAACCATGTTACCTTGGCTCCTGTAATCCACTGGTTACAATGTATTCCACTATCCTTTCCTTCCGTAGTCTTTCCATTTCTTTGCCCATTACTGGAGTCAGGCAGACGGGTCTCAAATTTCTGGCCTCCTCCCTGTTCCTTCTTTTGTGAAATCAGACCATATCTGCCCTCCTCCAGTCCCTCAGAACCTCCCCTGTTTCTAATGATAAGTTGAACAGAATTGTCAAAGGTGCAGTCAGCACCTCTTTGAGCTCCCTCAGTATTCTGGGGTGCTCCACATGAGGTCCCATTGCCTTGTCTACTTTTAATTGTGCTACTATCTTGAGGACTTTCTCCTCTGTTAAAGGACTGGTCTCCACCTCCCTACCATTTATGCACTTGTCCCTTATCTTTAGCCTATCATCTACCACTTTTTCTATAAATACTGAACGAAAGTATTTGTTCAATTTGTCTGTGGTAGTAGGATGGTGGCCATGCTGGGTTAGCCATCAGCAGCAGCACTGTAGATGTATTTTAAAGTTTATTTTATATAATTTGATTCCTCATTTGTTTTGTTTTGCATTCTTAGTTTATTGTATTGTTTGTCAGCTTACGTTAGATAATTTAGAGGCAGTTTAGTAAGGGCCTGAAGTGAGATAACAATTTATTTATTTAAAAAGTTTTACCAGGAAGGCATACTGAGCAGAATAACGCTCAATTCCAGATGCGTCCTGGGGGAGGGAGCAGTGGGGAAGTATACAATAGATATTTATACAAATCATATGCAGGTACAGCAGCTAAGCACATCCAACAGTAGGCTTAGGATTTACTAACATATTAAACATCTGAGGGTAGAGGACAGTGAACACTTGGAGTGGAAACTGTGTGCAACTAACAGGTGGTCAGGATATTGTAGAAATGCAAGATGTATAGCCCTCAGAGGTGCTAAGTGCAAGTGCAGGAGGTGGAAAAATGCTCCTTGAGGAGATAGTGGTGGTGCAGGGTATTGGCAGTGTGATGAATGTCTGCTGGCAAGGAGTTCCATAGATTAGGCATGCGGTATTTGAAGGCATGTGATAGTTGAAGGCACAATTGAAGGTACAGCGTCTTCAGGGTTGCTAGTTTAGAACTTAAAAATGTTCTCCTGTGTGCCAGTAAACTGGAATTACTTATCCCATATTGCAAAGTTCCCGTTTTGTCGCTAGCATTGCTGATCCAAAGATGCTAGTGTTTGTATAATTACTAACTTCCCCTACCTGCTGGTAGTGTCCTTGGAGTCTGGAGTTTGAGTTTCAAGGATTTTTTGGTGGAGTCCTTAGATTTGGTGGTGTCCTGGTCTGATGGGAAGGAGGTCCTGAGACACCAAAGGAGAACCACTGTATGAGGGTGGTCAATTGGAGCATTCAAACAAGGATCTTTTAGCAGCTGGACTCTACCATAACATCATCAGTGAATCATCATCGGTGGATTGTTTGTGAACGGTGTGTTGCTCGGAGTCCCTGGAAGTGCTGTTGGAAATGGCTAATTTGGAGGTTGGAGGGAGCACCTGGGGGTGCCTACACTAGCCTATTCAGTGGGCAATTGCTGTGTGCTGGGGCCTCTACAGGAGGTGCCGGTCTGGGTCTACTGAAGAGTGGATGTGTTACTAGCGGCTTCTAGGTTTCTCGGGGGGGGGTATACTGATGAGTGAACTCTGGGCTGGGAACCACAGTTGTGGGTCCATTTGGGCAGGGTAACTGCCTTCTGAGGCAAGTGGTGGGGGGTCTCTCCCTTGTTCCTTAAACCAGCACTCCTGCCTGCTACTGTGTGGTGGGATATCACTGCAAGAATTCCCAAAGTGAAGACACCCCAAAAGAGGACAACTGTTGCAAGAAGAATGGTTACAGTCTAAAGCAGGATCCACTGGAGGGACTCTGCATTTTCACTGTTGGTTTACTGTATTCCTCATCTTGCTCCAGACTAGTCCATAATCAGGTACTGTAACTATTTTCTTTATTTTGGAGGCAGTGAGAGAGCCTCAGAGGATTTCAACACTTATCAAATTCAGTTTCTGTGGCAGTGAGAGGGCCATGTTTCTTGGACATTCTTACAAGGGCTGGGCGAGAGCTACCCTTGTTGTATAAACTCTAAAGGACTTGGCAAAAGACATTTGACAATATATCTTACTGGACATTAATAAGTAACAACCTAGACCTGTGGCCATCCTAATCTTTTTTCTGGATTATTGATTCTGGGATTTTAAATTCTGGGGTGGGTTGGGATTGTATTTTGTTTTTATTGAGTTAATTTATTCATTTTGTTAACTCTTATAGCTTAGGGTATAAGTATTGTTATTAAGATTAGATTTATTTGCTTTATTTGGGGTGGGTTGTTGATTTTAGCCTATTTGGTTTTCTTTATCACTTTGTATAGCATTATAATGTGTTGGGGAGGTTTAGCAATGGTCAGGCATTATTCCCTCACCAGGCTCAGGGAATTATGTCCCTTTGAATGTCCCCCACTATCATCTGACACCTATTTTAGGTGTCTTGCTTTGGGTATACTTAGAAAGCATAAAAGAAGGGGGAGAGCTGGGCCTGGGGGGGGTCAGTAAAGGGTAGGGTGGATTGGAGTTGTGGGGTCCAGGAGATGCCCTGGGGTGAAATGGAGTCAGGATAGAGGTTTTCCTTGTCTAGTCCCCATACCCAAGGGCTCCGATGTTAGCAGGCAGGTGCCAAGGTCTTCCCCGATAGCGCATCCTACCTTGGCAGTGTTATGCAATGCCAGATCTATTAAAAACAAGACAGCGATTATAGCTGATCTTGTTGGAACAACTGATCTGGCTTGCATCACTGAGACCTGGCTGGATGAAAATGCAGGCCCTGTATTGGCCTCAGCAACTCTGGCTGGGTTCTTAGTGATACATCATCCAAGGTTGGATTGTAGGGGTGGTGGGATGTGGCCATTATGTTTAAGACTGAGCTAGGTCTTGTGGATGTGCCATTGGGAAGTACCGGATCCTTCAAATATATCCTGGGAGAGGGTGTAAGCTGTGGGATTCTCTTCATCTATTGTCCACCAGGAGATGGAGGAGAATTCCTGCAGGAGATAGCAGACTTCATCATTAACATGGTGTTGAGGTCCCCCAGATGGATAGTTCTGGGGGACTTCAATGCCTGGGTGGACGATGAACTCTCACATTTTGGTCAAAATCTCCAGCTAATGATGACGTTGGGCTTTACACAGATAGTTACCTTCTCGACCCATGTAGATGGTCACTCGTTAGTTCTGCTCTTCCTTTTAGGTATAGAGATAGCTGGTCTGGGGGTGGAACTAGTCAGCTGGTCTGACCATCACACCACAAGGTTCAGCTTCAGGCCCCCCCAATAGGTCTGCCTCTATAGAGATGGTTTAGTATCGCCCTTTAAGGGGGGTTATCCCTAGTGACCTATCGGTGGTGCTGGACCTATTGGGCTTGTTGGGTGAATACATGAGTCCAGATGATCTCGTACTAGCCTATAATAAGGCTGTAGGAGATGTTCTGGACAAGATCACTCCTGTTTGTGTTTAGCCTCTCACCCTTCACCCAAGGAGCCCTTGGTTTGATGGCTCCTTGAAGGAGTTGAGGCGAGTTGGCCAAAGGCAGGAGAGAGCCTGGCAGAAGTCCAGTCATGATGCTGACAGGCTTAGGTTGATAGCACATTATGACTGCTATCAATCAGAAATCACCCGTAAGAAGGCAGAATTCCTGTACTGCACAAGGATATTTCTGCTGCGTGGAATCAACCGGCTCAGATTGTGCAATCCAATTTGTCTCCAGCCCAGAGAAGCTTTTTCTCAGCTAAGATGTGAGGAGTTTGCTCAAATCTTTGCAGATAAGGATGCCAGTATCAGGTCTGACATTGGTCCGACATCTTCTACAAGGGATTGCAGTGGTTGACAGGAAGTGATATGCACTGTCTATCTGGTCAGATTTCTGCTGATGGACATTGTGAAGATCATCCAAACATGGTGCCCAACCAGTTGAAGTTTGGATCCGGACCCTACACCCCTTTTAGTGGGATGTGTAGATGCTATCTGACCGATCCTTGCTGAAATTGTCTGGAAGTCCTTGGAGAGGGGGGTCTTTCCTGACCCCCTCAAGGAGGCAGTCATTTGACCACTCCTTAAGAAATTCTCCTTGGATCCAGACTGTATAGCCAACTACCGGCTTATCTCTAACCTGCCATTTGTTGGTAAGGTTATTGAAAAGGTGCTTGCATTGCAATTGGATGATCATCTTACAATTCACAAAGTCTATGATCCTCTCCAGTCTGGTTTTAGGAAGAGGCATAGCTTGGAGACTGCTCTTGTCTGGGTATTGAATGACCTCCTAATGGCTAGAGATTGAAAGGCATGTACCATTCTGGTCCTTCTTGATCTCTCTGCTGCATTTGACACTGTAGACCATGGTGTGCTGATGGAGTGCCTGCGGCTCTTTTGTGGGCTGTCTAGTACAGTCCTTAAATGGTTCCATTCGTTCCTCATGGGCAGGTTTCAGAGAGTTGCCACTGGAATTTATTCCTCTGGTGCTCACTCCCTGCTCTGTGGGGTGCCGCAGGGCTGCATTGTGGCCCCCATGTTGTTTGCAGTGTACTTGCTGCCATTGGGAGATATCATCAGGTGATACAATCTGAATCTTCTCTGCTATGCAGATGACACTCAGCTGTACATACAGTATCCTTTCTGTCTCAACAGAATAAGGCACTCTCCGTGCTAAATAATTACCTTACTGAGATCAGATCCTGGATGAGTTACAGCTGGCTGAGACTGAACCTAGACAAGACTGAAGTGCTGGTAGTGGACCCAGGTTGTCCTGGGTGGGTTTGGGGGCTGGACAACCATCACGCTTGTTGCTTGATGGTATACCGATCACTACCTCAGACCAGGTGCGTAACCTGGGTGTTATTTTTGACAATGGTCTGACTCTAAAATCTCAGGCATCAGCTGTCATCAAATCCTCTTTTTACCAACTGAGGAATATCACCTGGGTGAAACACCTGGTTCCTCCAGATGATCTTCCAACATTGGTCGATGCCTTTGTCACTACCCATCTTGATTACTGCAATTCCCTGTACCTAGGGCTACCAGGGGTTGATATCCACTGCTTGCAGCTGGTGCAGAACACGGCTGCCAAGCTTTTGACTGGGACCTCTAGGACCAGTCATATTACACCTGTGCTCCACAAGCTGCACTGGCTGCCTGTTCAGTGGCGGATCACGTTTAAGGTTGGCTTGTTAATCTTTAAAACCCTACATGATCAGGGACCCGGCTACCTGCAAGATCTCCTGGTACACTACTGCCCTTACTTTGTCCTCTCCGATCTGCTGATGAGGGATTGCTGGAGATTCCCAAGATACGATTGAAGTCATTTGGTTCTTGTGCTTTTTCTTTTTCAGCTCCAACCCTGTGGAATTCTCTACCTCATCGGTTAAGAGAATGCCTGACCATCGATAGGTTTAAAACTGAGTTAAAAACGTATTTATTTAATTTAGCCTTCCCTAAATATTGATAATTTGTTTTTACTGCTACTGTTTTTAATCCTGTTTATATCTGTTGTATTTTGTTTTATGTACAGTGCCTTGGTTTGGAAAGGCGCTATAAAGATAAAGCTGCCTTGACTTGACTTGATATGCCTTCTTTTGGCCCTCTTCATCGCAACCCCCTACTTCCCCTTTTATCCTTACTATTCCCCCTTTGGTCTTCCTCTTCTCATTTATATGTCTAAAGAAAGTTTTATCCTTTTTCTTTTACTGATTGAGCAATATTCTCCTCTGTTTGTGCCTTTTCACATTTAACTGCCTTCTCTGCCTCCCTTTGCTTCTCCTGGTAGTTTTCTGTATCCTCCTCCTTCTATGTCTTTTTGTACTTTTTAAATGCTAGTTTGTTTTGCTCTTACGTTTTCTACTACATATTTAGAGAACCATAGTGTTGTCTTTTTTCTCTTGCCCTTGTTAAAATACCTCTGCCTGACACAGAGATTTGTTGCTTTTTCAATGCCACCCTTTTTTGCCCATAGTTTCTCAATTCTCCCCAGGTCCTCCATTCCTGCCAGGGCATCCCAGAGGTATTCTCCCATTTTCCTGAAATGGGCCCTCCTGAAATCCAGGACCCATGTCTTAGTGCAGCCAGGTTCTGGCCCAGTCCTTATATTGAATCACACTGTATGGTGAGCTCTGGATTCCAGGTTGTCACCAGCCATGATGTGAGCAACCCTGTCCCATTTTGTCAGAATCAGGTCCAGTATCGCCCCCCCCCATGAGTGGACTTCTTAACCAGTTGCCTGAGGAACGCTCCTTGCAGAGAGTCCAGGATGTCCCTACTTCTGACTGTTGCTGCAGCTGGTAGGCTCCAATTAGAGATGCAGCAAATTTAAATTCCACTGGCAAAGTGAACGCGAAGTGGGCACTTCGTGTTGGCAATCCGCTATGCAGATTACCACTTTGCGTTAAGGCGGAATGGCAATGCGAAGTAAGGCAAAGTCATTACGTTCCTCATTATGATTCTGAGTGATCCACTTGATGTTTCTGATTTGGCAGCCCCCCCCACACATCACATGGCTTGTAGTACTGTAAGTCACATGCTGTTTAGCTAGGCAGGAAGAAAGTGAATCATACAAGCAGACACTTTTACTTTCTTCTGTGCCAACGGAGAAAGAGTAGTGTGTTTTGTGACTGTTGATACTTTGAGATCAGAGTGAGGAGGAGATTTAAACTTTGATTTAGACCCAATAGCTTTTTTAAAAGCTACATTTTTTGTCTTTTCTGTACTCTTTTTTACTTAATTTGTTCTTTCTGTAAATTTTATTTTTCTTTCCTTTATAAATAGTTAGTTGTTTGTCTGTGTGACTGTGAGTGTGTGCTGTGTGACAGTGTGAGTACTAATTGCTTGGACTGAGGGAGCTCAGTAGGAGAGATGGACCAGGGTGAGGGAATGTCTGGGGTGGGAGCAGCTCTGGGAGAGCATGGTAGTGGTAAGCATTGTACCGTGTGCATGTGTGGAGGGCATAGGCACCCATTCCTGTTGGATAGCTTGATACTTGTGAGTGTCCACCCCCGGAAGCAGGACTAGCACTGCCTCCTGTCCTGTCTGTGAGGCAGTTGAACCACCACCACCACCAAGTTCAGGTTCTCTGGAGCAGGATGTGCCTATTCCCCCGGGCCCAGGTGTGGATCCCATCCCTGTTCAGCACTGTGACCAGCCAGCTGCCAGTTCATCTGGTCATCCCCTGCCTGTGCCTGGTCCTACCCGCACCTCAATTGTTTTGCAGTTTTTTTTTACTGTGTGGGGGGACAGCAGTGTGGTCAAGTGCCATCTATGTGAGGTGGAGGTGTGCCGTGACCCCCGGGGGACTGACCTGGGGACTGAGGGCCAGTGCACCCATAAGCTCAATCACCAGTAGTTGGAGTGGCAGGCTACCACAGAAAGGACCATGTCTGCACCTGCTGGCCATTCTGTGGCAGAGGGTGCAGCTGTGCATTGCGGCATCCCTAAGAGGAGGGCCACAGCAGCACACCTGCTGCTCCACCAGCACCCCACCCCCCACCACCAGCAGGTCAGCCTGTAGAATGTGAGACCCCAGAGAACTGCATGTAACACAGGCTGACTTGGCAGTTCTCTGGAGTGCTGTTGAGGATAACAATGAAAGGATGAGTGTTGTGGAGCAGTGGATGGATCACATAGAGGAACATCAGTTGCAAGTTATGTTATGCTGTAACTGTTGCTGGATCAGCCTTGGGATCCCACATTATTTTTTTTTGCCTCACACCATGTGCCCCCCACACCTTTCTTGCTGTGTTATAAACTGTATTCCTCCACCATCCCCAACCCTGTTATGTAATTATGCCCTTTTTTGCTGTCTTCCGTATGCATGACACGTTGTATTCTGAACAGTGCAAGTACACTGTACTAAACTGCATGTGTGCATTCAGTCTTCTTTCCAGTCTGTGTATGTACTGCAGACACTGTCCAACTCCCTGATTTAAAAACAAACATTAATGAGTACAATGGTGGGGTGGTGAAACATGGAGAGATACTACAAAATAGCTTACAATACATCCAAGTAACTATTAAAAAAAATTAATGCTGTGATCCGTGACATGATCGTGAATCATGATTTGTGACTGCATTTGTGACCGTGATGATGAAGAAAGTGATTTGTATCACGAGTGATTCGTGATGATAGTCCTGACTTAAAAACGCATATTAATGAGTACAATGTTAATGCAGAATTAAGCACCACACCTGTCCAGTACTCTGAAGGGAAGTCAAAGAAACAACTGTGGTTTAAGTTACAGATGGAGATTGGGCCCTAAAGAGATGCAAATGCACAGACAGATTAAGATTGAACTGTGCACTGAAGAAATGCAGACACAAAGGCACAACACCTAACCAGTGCTCACCATCAGAAATTCAAATCTGGAAAAGAATACCTTTGCGGTTGGAGGCGGGCCACGGGGGGCAGTGTAATGCACTGCTGCAGCAACAGTCACTAGTACTAGTACCAGTAAAGATACCACAAAGAAGTACAAAAATCACACAGCTGCAGTGGATAGCAGCTTTACATTGCTGAAATTATTATGTGGCACAATAAAAGGCGTCTGATTTGATGACTCGCGTCACACACATACCAAATAATGCATAGCAAATTGAAAACTTCAGTAATATAACCACATATTTTAAACAGACTAAAATTATGCACTATGGCAGTAACAGTCACTAATACTAGTATCAGTAAAGATACCACAAAGAAGTACAAAAATCACACAGCTGCAGTGGATAGCAGCTTCACATTGCTGAAATTATTATGTGGCACAATAAAAAGTGTTTGATTTGATGACACGTGTCACACACATACTCACACACATGAAGTAATGCATGCAAATTAAAAACTTCAGTAATATAACAACATATTTTAAATAAACTAAAATTATGCACTGCTGCACCACAACAATCAGCCAAAAGAAATGGCAAGAAATATAGAAAATATTACAGTGTGTACATTAACAGTTATACAAGAAAAATATCACCAAAACAGAAAGCACTATCTTTTTCTCCAAGTTAATATACCTACACCACAGATTCCCCTTCCCCCAAAGCACACTTCCACAGTCTCTCAGTACACAGACTGAATGTTGTACATTAATATTCAAAATCCATACACAAACAATAAACGCTCGATGATATGAGCACAGGAGAGTTTCCTATAATCGATGAACTAAAGTTTCAGCAAAATAAAATGACTCAAAAAGGCTTTTCTAACAGCTTTTTGAAGGTTTGAATTGCAGAGAGCTCTCAGAGCAGATTGTCTCCTACAGCTTCCTACAAACACTACCCCAAACTGAGGCTGTGCAGAACAATCTAGAGCCCATGTGACCTGAAATCCCATGAAACACTGCAAAATTCACCTTTGGAACTTAAAAACAAGGCAAGGTAAGGCGAAGTACATTGTTTTCAATGTACTTCACCTTAAGAATTGGTGGAGTAGTGGTTTGGGAAGGCAGAGTAACGCAAAGTCATTGTTTTCAATGGACTTCGGATTACTCATTAATAACGCAAAGTACTCCACTTCGCATTGCGGAGCACTCCGTGAAATCGCCCTCACTCCATGAATCATTCCGCGGAGCGAATTGGGGCCACTTCACCTATCACTAGCTCCAATCCACATCTGGTAGATTGAAGTGCCCCACCAGCAACACCTACCCCTTGTATAACATCCTTTGAATGGCTTCTATTATGTCCTTATCCAACTCTCCCCCTCTACTGGAGGTCTGTAGATCTCTCCTATGCAAATAGTAGCCCCCATACACATTTCCAGGTTGACCCACAGTACCTCAGCTCCTCCCTGCTCTTCCTGTATTTCCATGGCTTTTACTTTGTTCCTAACATAAAAAGCTACTCCTCCCCCTTTTTTACCTACCCTATCTTTTCTGAACAGAATATACCCTGGTATGGCCACATTCCAGTCCTGGTTTTCATTGCACCAGGACTCAGTAATTGCAACCATATCCAGGTCTGCCTCTGCCATGGTGGCCTCTAGGTCTGCAATCTTGTTGCCTATACTTTGAGCATTTTTGCACAAAACTCTCCAGGTTGTGTTTTCACCCACCTCTTGTTTCCCTTTTGCCCACCTTTGTTTCCTCCACTAGCTATCTCATTATCAATCTTGCCTTCTATTTCCTGGATTCCTTTGTTATATGGTTCTTTTGGGGGTTTCATCCCCTCAGAATTCCCCTTGCTGACCTTGTGCATAACATGCATAATTAGCATAACCTGTGTACCAAAAGTCACCTGTGTGACAGGAAGATCCTGCCACTCTTGAGGACCGACCTTTTCTTAAATCTGTTGAAACAGTTCTTCTATTTCTTAGCCTAATCTATCATTTACAATTTCTAGTCCATAAGGTTGGCCACCTATGGGCCTCACCTCCTCTTTCTTGACTATACTACAGTGTCCAGTCTTATTTTTCCTTTTCCCTCTCAGGTCCTCATACAGGAAGGTTATTGTGGTGACCTCCGAGCTGATGTAAACAACAGGCTGTGTTCCTTGTTGTTGGATTTAGTATGCAATAGCATTATGTCATAAAATATATTGATGTACATGCCTTACATGTATGAAACATGTAAATGTTGAAAATACCATGGCACTAGGTGTTTCTGATAAAGGTAAAAAGTTACTAAGGGACTATATTATAAAAATTAAGTTACCGGAGTAGATGTATCAGTAACCCCCACTGTGTTATTTTATATGCATGTAAATTACAGATTGTTTGAGAGGCCCTTTGGTACCATGTGTTCCTTCTTTAAGCTGAACCAGCCTAAAATTTCCTGATGATTTGCATATACATCCCATGATGCTTTGCATTATGGGGGTTTTGTGATTTTGTGTTTCTTTGAAACTTGGCTTTATTGCCAGTGCCCTTTGGGGCAACCCTTGATTCAGTGCTTCTGCATTGTGATTCTTTGTTTTTGGCTTGTTTTGGGGAGGGGGGTTTCTTTTTTTGAGCTCCTCATCACCCAAACACATAAGATCAACATAGGAAATGAAATGATTTCACTAAAGAGATAGATCAGTGAGTCAGTAGGTGCTAAGTCCAGATGAAGGACATACATAGTCTGTTGCTGCAAACTGATGTATTGAAGAAGGGATATACCATTGCTTAAGGTTATTCCCTGTCTTTTAAATAAACATCACTCAGAGATTGCATGTTGGACCTGACGTTCTGTGTCTGGTACATCTGCTACCCCATAACTCCTCCACATCCTGAGGTGTGCAAGATGATCGGGGCAGCTCTGCAGGCATTATGGATGCCACAGTACTTTAAAAGCAAAGTGCACATGCAGCAGGTAAATAAAGAAATTCCACTGAATGCTAAAAGCCCTAACTGGGTATTTCCACAGCAGCTGTTGTACTTTTCTGGGGAAGGCATTTGGACACTTGGCCTGGCTAGCCAGGGTATGTAACCTGGGAGAGAAGCAGTCCAGCCTCTCTGTCTGTTACTAGGCCATACGGCATGCAGCCCCAGGGACTGTTGCAAGATCCCTGGGGTCCTATGGTACTGGTACCCTTGTGCCTGTTCTCCAAAGAAGGGATCTGTCAGAAGCAACTGAAGGTCTCAGGACTCAGACTGAGATTTGTAGAACAACACCCCTGAGAGGGCATTACAGGAGAGTGTTGGGGTAACCCTAAAGAGAGGTTGCCGAAACCCTCACAGATTCACTTCCAGCTGTAGAAAGAAAATGGAAGAGGTCTTTATCTAGAGCAACCATAAGTTTACCTTACTTAAATAATGCTCTGTATGTGAAGTCCTAGACAGTTCACCTCAAAACCCCTGGGAGGTAGCTCAATGAAAGGTCATTAGGTAGGAGGGAACCTAACAAAGGTTGGACTCAGAAAGTCCTTGAGGATGGGGCCAGACATGGGAGCTTTCTTTTTGAGCCACTAGGGCTATCAGTCTTGTGCCAAAGGGAGACATTCACAACCAGACCAACCTTGCTTTAAGCAATTAGTAGTACTATCATAATGCTGATACACAGTTATATGTATCATCCTACTGAGCACAGTGAGACTAGTGCACAACACAGCTTGCCCCTCGTAAAAGTGCTTGCCCTAACTGAGGAGTGTGTCAGCACATGAATGATCTTTTAAGCGCCAGGGCTCCAGGGACCCCACAAGGGAAGTTAGGGTATGGGAGGGTTGAGAGAGACCCATTATACAATGCAAATGTACAAAAGCAAAAAAAATGAGCACCCAACACCTTTCATTACACAGACATCATAGATATTAAAATGCCATATTCATTGTTAAAAGGCACAAAATGCCTGATGCTTTTTGGATCATGTAAGATCCTTTCTCAAAGGCTAATTACCTATATGCTGAACACTATTTAAGTAGAAAACTACAGCGTGACATCATAATGACATCATTAATGAGAATTTTAAATCCCTTGAACAAATACCACATGATCTGTTTAAACAAAAACACCAGTTAGTCACCGTGTAAAACAGAAAATTCTTAAAGGAGAATCATAAGTGATGACACTCTCTACCACATATCCCCTATAAATAGTACAAATATACAGCACGAGAAACCACATGTAAAATCCAGCAGTCACACATTATAGAGGGAAGAGAAACCTAGGGAAAAGAAGGGAGGGGGTAGGATAAGTATAAATGGAAGGAAATGAATAGTGGAGGGGAAAGGGAATGTGAAAAGGAAGGAAAAGGGAAAGATAAAAGGAAAAAGAGATGGGAAAGAAGAGGGAGGGGGAGAGAGAGAAGGAAAAAGGAAAGTAAGGAAATCTAAAGATCTTTTTATTTCGAACAGTATCACAGCGATAATCATTAATAATCAGAACTCATTTTCATTTTCCTTTCCTTAAATATGGTCCAAGGTCTAGTCCAAAATTTAAACCTAGGGTTCTATTAGCTCCCAATGTTATAGTCCAGATATTTTCTTTATTCAACACTACATCATTAAAATTTCCCCCTCTCATTGAACAGAATACCTTCTCAATATCTTGGAATTTAAAAGAGTGTTCCAAGCCATCTGAGGACTGTACTATATGTTTTGCAGTTGTTATGTTATGTCACCTGTTTGTATGACTTGGATGTGTTCCCCCACTCTAGTTTTCAAACACCTGGCTGTTTTGCCCACATAGAAAGCTTGGCTGGAACATGTTGCCAAATAAATTACCCCCGTTGTCACAGGTAATTATAAGTCTCACTTCAAAATCCTTGGTTACATTACAGCTTGTGAATTTCTTACCATTTATAATGTTTTTTACAGGTAATGCATCTTTTACACTGTACACAACCATGTATTCCCAGATTGAGCCATGTTTTAGTAGATTTTGGTTCAGTTTAATGGCTATGTACAAGAATGTCTTTAAGTGTTTTAGCTTTTCTGTAAGACATTCTGGGAGGTTGTGCTACCAATTTCTTCAGGCCAGGATCACTGGCCAAAACTGACCAGTGTTGTTTAATAATATATTCAAAGTAATATGCCTGATTGGAAAAAGTGGTAACAAAACTGAAACATTTTGGTGTTGCCTCATTAGATACCTTGGCCTGTAAAAGATGTTCCATATTACACATGCTCTGGCCTCCTGAATGGTTTTATGGCTATAGCCCCTTTCCTGAAGCCTATGTGGCATCTCATCCATACTTACAGTCATGGCCTCTTCTGTGGTAGTTTTCGGTATGTTTAGTACAGTATGCTTTGGATGGCAGCTTGATGCCAGATGGATTGTATTACCATCAGTTGGTTTCCTATACATACCTGTATAGATATTCCCATCCTCTGCTTTGTTGATGGTGAAATCTAAAAAATTCACCTTTTCTATGTCTGCAGTGCAGGTAAACCTCAAATGGCTATTGGTTCATTGCAAATATTGAATAAATTCCTGTAGCAGTGTTTCATCACCTTGCCAGATTAGGAAAATATCATCAATAAAACATTTAAAAAAACAACACATTTTCAAAGTATGGATTTTGAGTCTGACTTAGCACATATTGATTTTCCCATGCCCCAACATATAGGTTGTGTATGGTGGGTGCACAAGTCACCCCCATAGCCGTACCTTTTATTTGTAAAAATATATTCTTATCAAATACAAATGTAATGCACTTTAGGACACATTCTGACAATTTAAGTGCAAAGTCAGTAGGTGGTTTTACTGCACTAGGCTTGGAGTTAAGAAATTCAGCTGCTGTGTCCAAGGCATCCTCATGTGAAATATGGGTGTACACTGCCTCATATCAGGCATGACTAATAAGGCATTTTCAGGTAAGACCACATCTTTTAGCTTATTCAAAAAGTCTTTTGTGTCTTTTAAGTAAGCTGGTAAGTTCTGAACAAATGGCTGCAGGTGGTAATCAACGAACTGCGAAAGTGGTTCAGTCAGAGAGCCTAGTCCACTCACTATGGACTGCCCCGGTGGATTGCAGAGTTTTATGTATTTTAAGTAGCACATAAAAAGTTGACCATATAGGATGGTCAGTTGTTAAAAAGTGTTTGACTTTCACATCAATAAAGCCTTGTTCACATGCATGCGTTAATGTTACATCAGTCGAGATTTTGAATTCAAATGTCAGGTCAGATGTTAGTTTGGAATAAAATTCAACATTATTAAGCTGCCATTTTGCTTCTGCAATGTTTTGCTTTTTGTACTACTGGTTTGTCTGGAGCACCACCGACCCAGTGCAAGACTTTACAAGGTAAAAATGAAAATGTAATTGTAGCCCCTTTAGTTCAGGGGACAGACTTAGAACAAATAAGAAGGTGAGGTGGGCAAATAGGCCCCACAGGTATGGTAACACCAGTCCTACTAATAAAGATACAGAAGCCCCAGGAAATTGGTAGTGAAGAAGTGTAAAGAGGGAATGGAAATTTAAGGGAAAGTGTGCAAATATCATGGAGAGCAAAAGTAATTACATGGGGAATGCCTGTAGATGTGTAACATTTGGCACCGCCAAAAACAAATTAACACTATGCTTAATCCTGGCTTCATTATGAACAATCTAGTTTGTGTGTGATCTCATGTTTATGGTGCCCAGGGTATGGCTGTGTATGGCTGTTATGGTGCCCTTATTCTCATCACCCCTGTCCTGTGATGGCATTATGACTAGCGTTATTGTCTGGTATAAGGAGGGCTCTCTCCTGAATGAGATGTCATCAAACACCTATAGACGCAGGAGGGTGACCCAGCCTTTATATGTTTGTAATACTGTGATCCACACGTATAATTTTTCAATTTTTAAAATTTAGTTGGCCTCTGTTTTCTTCTTCTCCTCACATAAAATGGGGTAAGGAAGAAAATGCCATCTTCTAAATTATAAGAAAGATTACAGATTACTGAAAAGTAACATATTAATCTTAATTATAAAGCATTTTAGTTCAAGAAAGCTCTTTTCTGTAAAAACAAAAACATCTGCAAATGGGTTTGCAGTTTATCATTAAAATACAGCACCAGCCTTGCCAGTAAAGATTTTCTGACTTCATAATACAAGGACTGAGGTGGATTCTTTTTGATTTGATTAGTGGTTGTGCCCTCAGTCTGTGTTAACAGGAGGATTTTCTAAGGTTCTCAGTTCCATAAGCTGCCACCTTCTCAACACTTCAAAAGGGAATCCTGGCCAAATATTGATGTTTATCATCCCTAGAGACATGGGGCAGTCATCACCCACTCACAGGCAAAGACAAGGCTATATCTTGGACTCTCTGATTGGGGCAGCCCTGTCCTTTGCTTCCTTTAGATAAAATGGATCTTATTTTTGGACCCCAAATCCCTCTTGGCTGGAATAGTGATAGACTCCACCACATTACCAGTTGGTCCTAATACTCTCTCCCTTCAAAGACCAATCGGGGGGCTGGAAAGTCTTCCAGATAACCTTATTGAGAGCAGCCCTCAAATGGTCCTGCATTTTCTCACCCCTCTCCTCCTCTTCAATCTCATTCTCAAAATACTTTCCCTCCCACCCTTTCTATAGCTAGGTGCTAGGGTGGTGGTTGTGGGGGGGTTATAGTTGTGTTTACCAAACATCATCAAACTGACAATCCAGAGTGCCAGAAGAAAACAAAAAAACACAGGAGAGGGAAAACAGAGACTTTTAGAGAAATGTGCAGTACAATTAGAACTGAGTTTATAATCCATTTTCTATTTTTTTGTACTCACAGTTTATCAAATGGATCATTTTCAGGCATGACCCGGGCCATAAACAATGGCACATTTAGCAAAACAGAATACAGGAGGAGTTACATGGCCGCAATGCAGGCCAATAAAAATGAGATGCAAGGAATTACAGAACAGAGGGGTATTAACAAAATTGAGAATACAATAAGGTACAAGGTGAAGTTGTAGACTAGAGACAAGTTCATATACATCATCACAGGAACATGGAGAGCAATACAGTAAGGTGAAAAATTACCAGGAAGACCATATAAAGTGCAATTTCAAAAAGGCATGCCAAAAACAAAATCAAGTAACAACCACATGGATATTCAGAATTCAGTGTGACAGTCCACAATAAGCAAAGTGCAGTGGAGCAGACTATAGGGAGGGGAGAGAGGGCCAGGTGGGGGTGGGAAAGAGGCTGGAGAGAAAAGGGTGTTGCAAGGGTGGGGTGACCCCACAAAATGTGGTGGTGGGAGGAAATCATCCCAGCTTACACAGATGGTCAGCAGCATTTGGCTTCCAGTAGTAGCCAATCTTTAAAGTGACTTCGGAAGAATAAGTGGGAGGAGGATTAGTGTAGCTATATAGGGAACTTGTTCCATAAGAAGAGGGAAGAGACAGAAAATGCTTTGCTGCCCATGGTAGTGGAGGGTATGCCATTTGCACAGCAAATGCACAACAGTGAAATCCCTCACAGCGACAATCCCAACAGGTTTCAAAATTGTCACTGTGAGGGACCCAAGGGTGAAATTTCACCCTTTTGCCATCTTTTGCCTCCACCCTTTTGAAACAACTCTGACTCAGAGTTAGATATCTTAAGAAGGAGGATTGGGGGGGGGGGCACAGCCAACCTGATAGAAAATAGGCAAAATTTTGCCTGTCGACATTGGGGATGTCACCATGCCAAACTTCAACAACGCTGATATCATTTCAGAATGTTAGAATTGTAGTGGAGATTCTGGGAATTGCCATGTGGAGGAAGGATGATTCATGGAGGTACCTAATAGCCACTTTGCCCATGAGTAAGGGTGAATAAGGGGACAGGGGACCATCTCTGAGTTTAGTGTCTATTAGGCAGCCAAGGCATAGTCGAAGGGTCCTTGACATGGGAGCCAACCAAGCAATTTGTATAAGTCAAAATGATGGGTAGAAAAGGGTGTGAGGAGGAGAAAGTGGCAGATGCTGTTGTAAACTGCTGTGAGCCTGGAGCACAGGGCTAATGACATGAGGGAATATATGGGAGAGCAGTAATACATAAAGGGTAGAAGGTTGCCTTGTGCAATTGCTAGGCACTCCTCATGGGACAGGAATTGTCTTAGCTGGAAGGCGCCTCCTAATTTCTGGTTAACTCTACACATGGAAAGATTAATATGATCAGTGAATGTAAAGGAGGGTTCCAGGATGACTCCCAAGTATTTGAAACTAGAGATATTTTTGGAGGGGTGGCAAAAGGTGTGAGTACAAGTAGAGAGGTCTCCTCTTTGGAGACCTTGGTGAGGAATGGTTTTGTGCCAGATAACATTGATTTTGCCTTTTTTTATTTACCAGGAGCTTTTTGGAAGTAAACCAACTGTAGGCAGCACAATAATTAAGGGTAAGGATGGAGGAGATGTTTGCAAGTGACTTTTCATTATGGTGTAGAACAAGGTCATCTGCATAGAGAAGTGCCTCACAGGAGAGACTCTGCTGGGAGTGCATTGATAAATATGGAAAACAGTGAAGGTCCAAGGATGGAGCCTTGGGGGACCCCAGTAGAGACAGGCAGGACAGGGGAGGATGCAGCCCCAATGGTAACTGACTTGGACCTGCCCTCCAGATAGCTCCAAAACCATGAGAAAGTCTCTGAGGAGCAGCCAAGGCAGTGGAGAGTACAGTGTAGGAGATGGTGATTGACTATGTCAAATACCTTAGTTAGATCCATGAATACAGCACCTGTGGCCTTACCTGAATCCATGTTTCTGAGGACATGGACAGTGAAATGGGCTAAGGCCGATGTAGTGCTGGGGAGCCTGCAGAAACCATGTTGCTGGGGGCACAGCAGTGAATATTTTTAAAGGTGCTCACAAAGCTGGGAATACATAATTCTCTCTAGTAGCTTGCTCAGATGAGGGAGGAGGGAGATGGGACTGTAGTTATTGGTAGAAAGGGCATCCCCTGCTTTAAAGATAGGAACAACTTTAGCATGCTTCCAGGAATCAGGCATGGTGGACGTGGAGAGGCCAAGGTTGAAAAGGAAGGTGAGGGGTTTAATGATTGCAGAAGAGATGAGGAAGGAGGGGAACAACTGATCACAGCCAGGACTAACTCTGGTAGGGAGGGACTTTAGGAGCTTGAAGGTAGTTTCTGGGCCTATGGTTCTAAAGTAGAAGGGGGACAGGGAGAGGGTGTGGCCAGCAGGGAGGCAATCTACCTGACAGCTAGGGCTAGATTGTGTCTGGGGGAAGTCTACTGAGGTGGACAGAGAGGTCAGTAGATTTTTTGTTAAAGTTCTGTGCAGTCTTAGCAGGGTCAGTCAGGGGGCCTGATGGTGAGGTGAGTTGAGTGACTTGGCAGTGAGTCTTTGGATTGAGTAAAGATCCTGTTGAGGCCCAAAAATACCACAGATGGCTGAGGTTGTTCATTTGTAGGTTGAGGTAGAAGTTGTGCTTTAGTGTTTTGGCTGTTTGCTTGCAGTTGTTACGTAGGTGCCTGTAAGCATTCCAGAGTTGGGGGGAAGGGGATGCTTTTTAAGCCTTCCACTGGATGTCACTCTTTTTCATTAGGGTCAATAGATCCTTGGATATTCAATGGGTGTATCCCACCCTCTCCCTATGAATGGTGAGTGGGAAGTGGAGGTCTTGTACCCAAAGGAGGGCATTGGTGAAGAAGCTATCTGCCAATGACAAATTATCATTGGTGTGCTGATGCACGGTCAACTCTTGCACTGCGAACACTAGCACAGTGACAGATTTCACCTGTCTGTGCCTAGTCGCTGTGCTGGTGCAAAGAAGACACCAGCGGTGTGGATTCCATTGTTGCGCTCCCCCCCAGTCCAACTCTGGCTTGGAGTTAGATATTTACAGACCGGGGGGGTGGGGTGCAGAGCCACCTATATGGGGGGTTTGGGGGTGTAGCCCCCCAATGGAAACACACTGACATCCCCAATGGTACATTGCCAACACTCTGCAAGTGTCTGTCACTCTGGGGGATGTTGGTGATAGTGCTATAGCAGCGCTACAGTAAAACCATTGTCAGTGAGGTAAAGGGCAGACCGTTTAATACTCTTATGTCATCAAGAAGCCTGGTGGAGTCTGGGCAGTTAAAATTTCTGAAAGAGGGGTTCTTGGGAGAAGGGAGTTTAATTTTAGTGGTCAGAATTATGTAAGTAGGCGAGTGATTACTTATAGAATCTGACAGGATACCTGTCTGAAGGACCATGTCCAACTGATTTGTGGCCACAGTTTGTGTACCGTCTTAGGTCTCTGGATCCTACATTTGTTTGGGAGTCCAATGGCACAGACTTGCTCATCTTGTGTCTGCTACACTACCATTCTGCTAATCCATGGAGCCATGGCTTGCCCCCTCAAAAGGGTCAGGGATGAGGGGGATGTACCGCAAATTTCCAAGTCTCAGCAGGTAGCAGGTATGCTGAGCACATGAAGGCTAGGACGTACCAAAGGTGCCTTCACCTCAGGAGCTACAGCCACTGCTTTTTCTTAATTTTTCTCTCTGATTGCCAGTGTGCATAGGGCTGAAACACTCATACTCATAGCATCAGCTTATATTCACTCTACTTTGTCTACTTCTGCTGCACTGCCACCCATGGTCATCTAAGTGGTAGCATTGCAGTGAAGGCAGCAATCCTTCCTCACCAGATGAGGACCCACAGGTTTAGGTTTTCTCCCTTGGCTGGAGTTGGGCTAAAAACCTACTCCTGCCAGGAGGACTGTGACCTTTTGTATACTCAGTACTCCTCTCCATGGCCAGCTCCCAACAATCTGGTCTCACTCTGGAACTCAGATCACCGATGTTGTGAGCAGTAGTGCTACCTCTGTGCCAATGGGCTAGAAAACAAAAAACATTTTCTAAACTAAATTGCAATGAGCTTCAAGTATAAGTTTCCATGATTGTCCCATCCCAGTAGACAATGAATTGGTGGTAATTTTGCATCAAACTGTTGTCTACAATTCTTTATTTGTACTTTATTCATTACATTTATATGTACATTCAATGATATAAAACTTACAAACAAAAAATTTAACTAAGCAACTCATTAAACAATGAGTTTGCAACATACTACTATTAAATTTCGATGATGATTGCACTGTGCAGATATGAGCATTTGTTTTTGCTCATGTGATGATCATGTAAACACCACATGGCAGGTCTAGTAAATAATGGTAGAATTTGGCTGTTTTTACACATTTGTGAAACTGATCAAAACCAAGTGAAAAACAATTTTTAAAGCAAAATCTCTATTTTGTGAATAGAAGAATTCACCAGTTTTCAAGTGAAATTTTTTTGCACAGATTTTGAAATTTCTTCTTGAGGTGATTTTTGCACAATTATTTTGTAAAGGACGGCAATTTTTGCAAAACTTTGTTGCTGTGTGAAAAAATGAATTTAACGCTACACAGCTTTTTAAACAGGAGGAGTCTATAATTGTGGAATGAAATAGCAGTTTGTGAGAACAAAGAACTTGGATATCTATATATTTAGAATCCCATGGCCAGATTTTCATTGGATAGCACAGGCTTTCATCAAGCCCTGCATCAAACCCTTTTCAAGTGCCATACCGATTTTCCACAGCTGCACACAATTTTACAGTCTTGGGCACAGTTATGACAGTGTGTCTGTTTTATGGCAGCTTGCACTGAATCTCAGGCGTAAGCTCTGTGAAAATGGTCCTCAGTATTAATGCAAGCTAGACCACAAAAAGGTGGTCTTGCTTGTGTCAGTTGCCACAAGGGATGCAAAAAACCTTTAGATCACCACAAGCCACATATCTTTGGTGCACCTAGGGCCTGCAGCAAACTGTGGTTTTGTAAACTCTGGCCCTAAGTGTGTCCCTTTCTTTCATGAGGTTTAGAAGTGATATGCAAAGGCCTGACTTAGAGTATGTCATTTTCATGAGGGAGGGGACAGGATCATAACTCACAAGTGGCAAAGTCATGAGTGAGTTGTGAAGGTGCCTGCACTCACAAATGAAGATAAATTGTATATTCTGAGTTAGGCCATTGTGTGTCCAGTTTATAGTACACATTTCAAATGGTAAAATGCAATGCTTTCAGATTAGCTCCTTTTTGAAGCTGAAGCTGTTCATTTTGGCTGTGCTGCTTTGTTTATGGATTTCTCAAGAGAAAGTGCCAGACTGGGGCATGAAAAAGTTTTGGATGGTTTTTTTTCAGGCTTTGAGGAGGCCACCTTCACTTATCCACTGTACCAACTAATTTTTACTACTGTGGGCAGAGCCAACAGGAGTATTACATGTATAAATGGAGTCATATCATGTTTCCATTCCATGGAACTGACTGAAAGTGTAAATAGTCTCCTCCACCTTACCCTCCTCCAAGAAATATGTTCCGCCCTCAAATAAATATGCTTTCATATTAATCAATGGTTGCAGGGTACTATTTTCTTTCTTAAATGGGTAGTACAAGAACTGGAACCTGAGTAGTGGGAGGCAGCATTGTTTTTTGGGGGAAAGTAAGGTCCACCCCACCTCCACCCAAGAAGCTCCAAAAAGTCCATCCCACCTTTTTTTATTCATGTGGAAGAGGCATGATGTGGATCTATCATGCTGAAAGAAGACTCACTAGTTTGGGGTGTGGACCAAGGAACAAGAAGTCTGTGGAGTCCCTGCATTTTGTTAAGGACTAGGAGAACAGAAGATACTTAAAATGCCTTCAAACTGACTTAAAAACCATTGGAACAAATGATTATCAGTCACCTGGTGTCTCAAAAGGAAAGACTAAGAAATGTCTAAAAACTAAGAAAATAGCTTTTAGGTATTTCTTAAACATTTATATACTAAAAACAAAGTTCAGCTTTTGGGATTAACAGTATTTGTTTACCATATTCTATGTACATATATAGTTTGTCTTTTTAGTAGTTTCAAAACCTTGAAAGCATTGATGTTAGTAATGCATTTATAAATACATTTTTTAATTGTCTTTATAGATAAATCATGCATGTTCATGTGAAGGCACATTTTTGGGGGGATGGGGTTATGGGGTTCAAATTATTTTAATCATGGGCACAGTACTTGGTAAATACAGTCTGTGATGAAGTGTATTTTTCTTTTTAAGTTTGAGAAATGGAGTTGACTTGCACAAATGGATAGTACAGACATCATAGAAAGCTATTAGAAGTAGAATGGGTTAAACACTTCCTGGAACTTTCTGCATAGCAAGTTCCCCTAGGCACCTCACAGCATTTGACACCACCATCCTAAGAGTAGTCAGTGTGTTGCTTTGCAGGACGTTGCATAGCAAGAGAGACAGCCTTGCCTTTTTCGAAATAATTTACCAACTTCATTCTCAGGCAGGCAGTTCTGGGCTACTGTTTATATTCTACTGAATCTTCTTAAAGGAAAACTGCATGTTAAAATGAGGAATATATGTATTACTACCAGTTTTGTGTTCTAACTTCAATCCAGTGTTTTGTTTCTGGCTAGGCTGTGAGATGATTTTTTTCTAATTTTCCCTGGGTGTTTTATGATGTCTGGGGGCTGCCATTCAAGTTTGTTTTATTGCATCTTCTCCAAGTTAGTCTTCACAGAGCACCCTTAGGTTTGATATCTAATAGCTCCGACAGCAGGCCAGTGTCTTGTTACAGTGTCTTGCGTAGCCACAGCAGACAAAGAACACTGCAGCCAGGATTCACAGTGCTATGCAATATACTATAGAAAGTTGCATGTTTTAACACACACACACACACACACACACACACACCAAGCAGAACACAGCTGGATAAGGTACCAGTATTTAGAAAACTTATCATACTTACCCAGAATAAAGCAATGTGAATCCTGGCTGTGACTATAGGTGTTTACAACTGAATGATAATAACCACACTTGCTTCACTTGCAGATATGTAGGCATTTGTGTCTAATATCTGTTTGACTTACTGTAGGTTACACATAGAATCTGAAAAAAATCATAACATGCTGTATTGTGATTCAATGAACTGATAAATGGGAATTTTGGTTTCTTTTGCAAATTCATTTTTCCTGACCATGGATATACTAAAACAAAAAATTCTCAACAAAATGTTTTTAGATAAAGGTTTGACTCACAGCAGCAGAAGAATCATGTTGGCCTTAAACGCTTAATGGTGTGGATGTAGAGGCACCAGTATTTAAGCATAACTTTGGTAGAGGATTAATTATGACTGGGGGGGGTGAGGGAGGGAATGAGTCTTGGTATTTGTAGCATAATGGTTTTCTGAAACTTCAACCTTCAATGGGTTAGACTTTGCAGCCATCTGTACAGTATATCACTAAGCCATATGCAGTGTGGTATGGGTAAAACCCAGATCACCAGACCAGGACCAGTGCTGTAAAATCTGCACTAGGCACAGCTTGTGCAAATATTGCTGATCCAGTGGATCAAATAAATACCTGCAAATAAATAAATACTCAGCTTCACCTCAACCCACCCCAGGAGTGACGTTATTACATGATAACACACACTTTGTCATGCCTTATTGCTTAAATATGCCCTTTCTCAATGTACTATACTTTGATTCAGTTAGTGTATGCAACAGCCTTCATGTGAATATTCTGGGCTTCTCTTTGGCTCCTGATGTCTGTTTGCTTTAGCTATTGTATATTATTTGAACTGCTTTGGTCTTCTTGATGTGGTACCTATGTGCCTAAACTATGTAATCTGTTTATCTACTGCTACCCATGTATCTCCAGTGAATGATTGTTATAACTGTCTGCTCTCCAAGCCATTGTTTTTTGACTTGTTAACTGTGCTGTCTTTGTATTAGTTTTGATGAGGTGCCTTTGTAAATGAGTCTCTGACTCAAAGGTTTGTAAATCTGATATTTTTTAAATAAATAAATAAATGTTTATGTTTAAACTCATTAAACACCCTTATCTAGTTAATGCATTCACAGTCATAGTGGCTATGCCAGAGCTTGTTGTAACTAGCCAATAAAATTCCTTTTTACAATTTTTTCTTTTATCTGGCATTGATATCTTTTTTGTAGAGGAATAGTGCTGGGTGTTTTTGGTTGGCTATGTTTGTTTGACTTACAGTGCATTCTGCTCCTGTAGCAACTCCTTGCTGGCTATAAATTCAGCCTGCCCTGTTCCTGCTGCAGGTGGAACAAAATATGGATTTTTCTACCCTCTCTACCACCAACACTCAAAAAAATATTTGTCAAATAAACTTAGGCTGCCAGAAGATTTAGAACATGTAGGTTTCGGGGGCATGACTTGGACCAGAAAGAGATGGCAGCCTAATTTTTTCTCTCTGCCCCAGCCTGACAGAAAAAGCAGATTAAAATGTCTTAAATGCTGGACTAAACTTATTCTAGCACTCCCATACACCTTCTCCCACCTCTGCCACCACCGCCGAGATGCAATTTGGTGAGCCATGCTCTTGTGCAGTACCTAACGGGCCACAGACACTCTGGAACCAACACACAGTAGTAGGCCATGCAGGCCCGAGCTTGATATATCAGTGCTGTCGTACTTTCTTCCCCCTCCTAACATGACTGGAGCTGCAGCGTTTCTGGTCCCCCCAAGTGACTATTGGGGCAAGTCCAACGAAGATTCCAGAGTCAGTGGGAATTTTTGCTGTTCCCCCTGAGGGAGAGGACACTAATCCTGTTGATTGCTAGCCATAGGAGGTTGCTGCAGATCTGGAGCCCATGAGCTGCAGTATGGTTGGAGCTTCTCATCAACCACTCCAGCCTCTCTTGATCAGGCACAAGCTGGTGAAGCCCTAGCTAATATCACTTAAATGCTGGAGGCTTTACTGAGCAGAGTGGACACAATCGGTGCATCTCTAACTACCAATGTGGCAGATGTACGTCATTTAGAGGACCAGCATAATGTTTTGGAACAACGGACAGAAGAGTTAGAGAAACAACATCTCCATGTCCTACAAAGGCTTCGGGACCATGAGACCAAGTTATCCGCTTACGGTACAGAGCAGAGGACCAGGAGAATCGAAGCAGGAGAAATAATATACGAATTCTAGGTGTACCTGAAGGAGTCGAAGGGCCTAATATGGAAAGATTTTGAACGACTGGATACTACAGCTCCTGGGTGACTGATGGAAGGAACCAGTTGGGGTGGAGAAGGCCCACCGTGTTTTCGGTAACCCTAACAACACTAAAACTCCAAGTACCATTATAGCCTATCTGCTACGTTCTCAGTCAAGGAACATTTACTACGGGCAGCTTGAGACCTGGGAGAAATTGAATGGAAGGGTAATATCATATCTTTTTACAGAGACTTTACTCAAGAGGTGGCGGTGAAATGTATAGCATACAATCCTCTAAAAAAAATCCTTGCAGCCAACTCAGTGCAATATCACTTCAAGGGCCTTACTGCTTTGTACCCGAACAGAAATGGTCAGTCTTTTCTCATGGAATCCCCAGGAGATGCAGAGGCCTGGATTCAGGCCAATTGGCTGGGTATGATACCATGAACTACATCCCCCAGATGCCTCTGGGAGCCTAGGAATCAAATGCCTCTGGGAACCATAAACAAAGGAAGTGGTGTATCAGGGGACAGAAATTC
Source organism: Neoceratodus forsteri (assembly GCA_016271365.2). Taxonomy (NCBI): domain Eukaryota; kingdom Metazoa; phylum Chordata; order Ceratodontiformes; family Ceratodontidae; genus Neoceratodus; species Neoceratodus forsteri. The sequence goes on from CM057458.1 coordinate 888,157,715, forward strand.
GTATTGGAATGGCTTGCCAAATGAGGATTCCCCCATTAGCAAACAGCTATGGACCCCACAACCTACAGTGGGTTAGTTGAATAAATTGGGGCTGATATTCCTAATGGCCAGGAGGTGCCAACTAGCAAATTGCATAATAATAATCTGGGCGAAGCTGTGACTCCGATGCCTGCCAGGCAAAGGCAATGTTCTAGAAGCCCCCACTCCTTGATGTCAAATGGTGCAGCAGCGTCACCTCCTGCTAAACAGCCTAGGGCCACAACCTCAGTTTGGAGTGAAACCAACCAGAAAGATCAACCGGAGGAAGAGGCTGCTACACTCCTGGAGGATCCGACTCCGCTGGACTGGGCAAGTGAAATGGATGTATATGAGGAAGAAGATGTGGCAGCTGACGGTTTGCTGAAACTGGGCTTGAAGACGTTTGCAGAGGCCGTTGCCTCAGGTGTTAGCCCCGCTGACTCTGGACTAACTTGTAAATCAGGGGATGCCATGACGTGCTCTGACACTTAGGGCATATCAGCCCTTCTTGTGGGTTTTTCTAATGTGCAACAGTCCCTGCGCCCATTAACATTTGAGGCATTGGCAATGCCATGCCATGGGTAGTTTCCTGCCTGGGCAATTTCTGCCATTTCAGCTATGTGCCTCCTATATGGGATGTAGGTCTTTCACCCCTTCCCCTAACAGATAACATGTAGTAGCTGTAATAGACCCCCTCCCCCTCCCCTCCACTTGGTGTGATGTTTATAGACAGGGAGGGTGTGAATCTATTGCTTAGAGGAATCCCAGTAACTAGGGTGGTCTACAGGGGTGGACCATCATATTATAGTAAGAGTATGGTTGAACAGATACAACTGGCAGCCCATCATCCCTTTGAAATCTACTCCTAGACTATAAGGCACCACTATTTGCAGGGAAGAATACCTATTTGTGTGTGGCTGACCGAGGCTCCCCTCCCCCCTCCCCACCTCATCCCCTATCTGGGCGACTTAAGATCGCAGACATGCCTAGACTCTCCAGTTTGTTATGATGGAGTCAGGCTGTGTCAGGTCATATTTACTGGGTGTGATCTTTCCCATTGCTCTTTGTGGTGCCTAAAGCAGTGTGGCTCATAGGGGTCTTTTATCTCTATTCACTCGTATACCTTGACACCACCAACTTAGTTAGTCTTAATAACTTAGACAAATAATATTGTTACATTTTACTGTTTGATAACTTTCTATTGTACCATAATTATTGTTAAAGATAGATAACTCTTTTTGTCTCTATCCTTACTTTGCCTAGGTATCTAACCAATATGGACTAGACCATCTGCTGCTGTTTACTCTTTCTTTCATCACTCCCCTTTTCCAAGGTCTGCCTCATATCCAGCAGTAACAGGTTACCTTCTCTCTGTTGCATTGTGTTTACCTAGTCCTATTTGCAGGGTGAGTACTTTATACTTCTATAGGTATTTTAGGGTGAATCGCCATGGCAGTGACTACTGCAGGACCACGGGGGTGGGGGTGAGTCTCCTGGAATGTCAGGGGACTCAATCACCCGGCGAAACGTACTAAGGTTTTGCAGTTCTTGAATTCCATGGGGACTGATGTGGCCCTGCTCCAGGAGATGCACCTCACCAGCTGAATGGTTCAGTAACTAAGGAAATTATGGGTAGGTACAGTCCTGGTTAGCTGTGCAGCTACAAAGTCAAGGGGCGTTGCCATCCTCCTTCGGAGGCTGGGACCATGGTCAGTCGAAGTCCAGCATCAGGACTCCCAGGGGAGGTGGTTAATGGTCAGGTTGTCCTACCCGGGCGGCAAAGTTATAATGGCCAACGTCTATGGCCCCAACACAGATTCCAGGGATATCTACTCTGAATTGAACCAAGCTTTAGCAGAACTTTCAGAAGAGGAGGTAGAGATCCCTATACTACTGGGTGGTGATCAAAAAATGATTCTAGATGTTTTCATAGACAAATTCATCCCCATTCCACAATCTCATCCCAAAGTTCTGGCTACCTTGAATACTCTGACGTCAGAGTGGGCTCTAGGAGATCCATGGCGAAACAGCCATCCACAGGGATGTGACTATACCTTCTTCTCCAATGTGCATGGCACCCACAGTAGATTAGATTTTTGGCTAGTCAATCATGTAGCAATGCCAGGTGTGAGTAATGTGACCATAGGTAACATTTTGATATCTCACCATGCCCCTGTTGCAATTACTTTCTCCCCACCAGGCCAAAGCCCTCCATCTACAAGATGGAGATGCAGTCCCCTTCTGTTACAAGATGCAACTTTCCAGGAGTACATAAAGGAGGAAACACACCAGTACTTCTCCCTGAACATCCCTGGAGAGATGAGAGCGACCATGGTATGGGAAGCCTTGAAGGCTGTCATAAGGGGGAGAATTATTTCTTATGCAGCCGCTAAAAATAAGGAGCGTGCAAAACATCTTCGGGGTTTGCAGGACCAATTAGCAAAATTGGAAAAGCAATTTAAAGTCTCCCCTCAGAACCCACTTAATCCCCCATTTTTGGCCCCTATTACAGGTTTAAAATACCAGATTAATGTTTTGTTAAATAGAAAGGTGGAATGGCAGCTGATCTGGGCAAAACATAGGGTATAGGAAGGTGGGGACAAGGGAGGGAAACTACTTGTCTACTACTTACAGAAGCAGCAGACTCCTCCAGAATATTGGCCCTCAAGAATAAGGAGGGAGAACTTCTCATGGCACCAAAGGCCATTAATGCGGAGATGCAAAATTTCTATCGGGAACTCTACTGATCCCAGAGTACCCTCTCAGATAATGAGCTCTCCGACCGATTAAGTACCCTGTGTCAGGGGACCCCATTTCCTTGAATTTCGGAGACACAACAATATGAATTGGGTGCCCCCATCAACTCTGATGAGCTTTGCAGTGCGTTATCCCAGATGGCGAAGGGAAAGGCGCCTGGGCCGGTTGGAGTGTCAGTGGAACTCTACCAACTACTCCAAGACCATATCACTGACCCACTCCTACAGGCACTGCAGGAAGCCCAAAAAGATACCTTGCTTCCCCCGACTATGCATGAGGCATTAATAACCCTTATCCCTAAAAAATCATCCGATGTTCTCCTTTGTGTGAATTTCCAGCCAATTTCGCTCCTCCCTGTGGACAACAAGCTATTGGCTAAAATCCTAGCAAATAGATTAGCCTTGCTCTTACCCACCCTAATTCATCCATCACAAACCATTTTTTTAAAGGGGAAATCGAGTGCAGACAACTTGCGTTTAATCTTGAACCTTAAGTGGTTGGCGCTGCAATCTAAAACCTCAGTGGCTGCTCTGACAATAGACTTTTCCAAGGCATTCGATTCCCTAGAATGAGTGTTCCTCCATAAAGTCTTCACACTATATGGATTTGGGCCAGATTTTTGTTCATGGGTCTCTACATTATACCACTCCCCTACAGCTAGAGTTGTCACTAATAAAGATACCTCCCCCCTTTCCATTACAAAGAGGTACCAGGCAGGGCTGTACTCTTTCCCCTCATCTTTTTTTCATGGCCTTGGACCTCCTAATTAGGAAAATCATAAATTCTCCCAACATTACGGGTATTCTCATAACAGGGACGACTTATCTGGTTAACGCTTCCGCAGACGATATGCTCCTTACACTTTCAAATCTCCAGTCTTCCATCACTCCACTTCTAACAGTCTTACAGGAGTTTGCTTGTCTCTCGGGTATGATGGTGAATCAAAAGAAAACTATCCTGTCCCCCCTAAACTGAGCATGTACCAGATACTGTCTTGCCGGCACTGACATTACCTGGGCCCCACAAGGCTTCCCATACCTAGGGGTAATTATTACTATGGCTTGGAAGGATCTATAATCTGTGAGTTTCTCCCCGTTATTGGCCTCTTTAGTGGCTGAAGTTCAGCGATGGAAAAGGCTCCACCTTACCCTTAAAGGTAAGGTAGAAGCCATTAGAATGTTCCTATTTTCCAGAGTGTCGTATCTACTAAATAACCTTCCCATCCCACTTTCCCCAAAACTTTTTAAGACCCTAGACAACTTAGTTTATTCTTTTCTGTGGGAGGGCAAGGTTCCAAGATGGGAACGTACGAAACTCCATGCACACTGGACTAGAGGTGGGCTGGGGCTCCCTTGGTTTGAAGGATATCATTTGGCTTATAGAATGGCCCAAGCTACATCCTGGTTTATTTCTCATTTCATCTCACCTCCCCTCCTCAGTGGGTGTCTTTAGAGGCCACCTTGTCAGTGGATAGCCCCCTTTTTTCTCTGCTTTCCATTGCAAAGCTGGCTGCAACTAGGATCACTCCCATTATGTCAGAAACATGCAGAGTGTGGCAGAGGGTGATGGCAATTACTGAGGTCTTGAAATCAGAACATCTTCCCCTGCTTAGGTATGCCCCGATATGGAATAACCATCTTATCATGGTTGATCATAAACCACTTTCTTGGCCCCATTGGGCCTCAAAGGGAATTCGAGTTATAGGGGATCTGCTACTCCCAAACTCTCAATTGTTAATTTCCTTTGAACAGATTCGGGATAGATATGGGATGTGATCCTCAGATGTTTGGAGATTTTTGCAGTTGAGAAGTGCACTCTCTTCTCTTCTTAAAGCCCTCTCGTCACAAAACTCCTGGTATAGTTTGAGCATCCTTCATCTGCCTAGAAAGGGCCAGGGACTGGTGAGCACTTTCTATAAGACACTTAGAGATGCTCAGCCAGATGCTACATCCAGCAGTAGAGCCACCTGGGAAAAGGACCTGCTCCACTCCTTATCCTAACAATAATGCTCGCTGTACATCAGAGCAGCTCATACAGCCTATGAAGACTCTAAGTGTCAATTAATACAATTAAAAATTCTCCTAAGGTGGTATAAAACCCAAGCAGTATTACATAACCTTAAGATTATACCACAGGATCAGTGCTGGCAATGCCACTCCTCCCCTGTCCACCTACTCCATGTTCTCTGGACCTGCTTGGCCTTGCAAAATTTCTGGATGCAAGTTCTAGGGGACTGCTCCAGGATAACTGGTAAACCAGTTCGGATGCAGAACTATTCCCTCTTACTGAGGGACACATTGGCATTAAATCCACTCCCTCTCCTCAGTGCAGCATGGATCCTAGTGGCTGTTATGGAAGCTAAGAGGGCCATTCTAAAACTCTGGAGACAATCTACACTCCCAACAATTTCACAATGGCATTCTGCTATGACTAGATTGGCTACCTCCGAGAGGCTTTCAGCGGTGGCCAAGGGACGACTTGACAGATACTACAAGAAATGGGGAGCTTATTTACATTCCCATATCTGTTCAGTTGTACCCCTGCCATGCAACCCCCCCCATACCATAAAATGCAGCATAGTTTGTTGCTAACACTATAATAGTCGACCACAGCTGTATGGTCTTGTCACCCTCTCTACTTATATTGTCCTATATGTCTGGATCTTCTTGGCTTTTTCTTTACTGCTTATTAATCTGAAAGTTAGAATTTCCTTGGCCTCTACAGACCATTATTAATTAGTTCTTATTTCATAGACACCTATATTGATTGAGGGTAGGATGTACTGATCAAACCCTTGAGACCAGATCGGAATAACTTTTTGGCTAAGATAAACGGACCATGATAGCTAGTTTCCTTACTGTGTGAAATCTATATGTTGTAGTCTGAAGTGGCGTATATTTCATACCTGTATTATGATATACTTGTCTAAAGCATAAAACTTGTAGATAACCTACTGTACCTTGAGAATAATTACCTATGTATTAGTATGTCTGACTATATTGTATGCTTGGTGTATGAGGGCCATTTTCACGGCTTATGATACCTGGAACAACTTAATAAAATCTTATACGATAAGAACATGTAGGTTTCTAGCATGCATACATACACTGGCGGCACAGCAAGGGTAAGTACTGTACTTTGTATGTGCAGTTTTTATATGTACATTATTGTATAATGTATTTTTAAAATGTGAAATTTTTCATTTTGAACATGAATAAAAACTGAGCTAAACTGAACTAATATGAGTTCCTTCATCAGCCACTGTCCCCACACATCCTTCCCCTGTGAAAGAAAACTGCTGGAAATGACACTGAGATGTGAGAAGCATGAGGAGTGCTCAGAATTACTGACTGATTGCTGCAGGTCCAGCAGCTTGCCAACAACTTGGACATGCTCAGTACGAGCTCCCTGTAAAAAGTGCTGTGTTATGACACCAACATGCCAAAGTGCTGAAAAGAAACTGAATTCCTTCAGACTTTCCTCACTGGTGTCCAAAATGTCAGATTATGGTGAGTTTACTGAGTGCAAATTCAACATCAGCACATCCTTAATTTGGAACAAGTGAATATACATCAGAGAATTTACTACTTTACTTGGAAAGGTGTCAGCAGAAAAATACATACTAGTCCATCATGTCTTCCCATATTCCTGTTGAGGGATACCTACCTGCCCTCGATCTTCCCAAAGCTATATTACTATTGGCAGATCAGCCTTGTCACCTTCACTCTCAAACCACTTCCTTGATTTATTTTTTACCAGTCCCTTTTAGCTGTCCCATGCTTTCTTGAAACCTGTCACCATCTTGGTATTTACTGTACCACCTCCCTTTGGATACTGTTTCAGCTATTCACTTCCATTTTTATTAAGAACTACTTCCTCATATCTCCTTATTGCCATTTTGAAGAAATGTTTGGGGTTGTTGTCTTCTAGAATGCAAAGAATGATCATTCATTTGCAGAAATATGATTTGGACATTGCGTCTGTACTATGGAAATAATTAGTAGTTGCTAATACCCTATCCAGAGAGTGAGGCTGGAATTCATAGTCTACCATATCCTCTAATGGTGTCCAAATGGTACTCCTCCATCTGGCAGCCATTATACCTTATATGCATATGAATCACTTACTGAGTCTCCTAAGTGAATCTAAAAACTTGCTTTTAATTATTTTTTATTGCAGATAAAGAATCACACTTGGAGTTTAATCAAAGTACACAGGACACACAGTGTAGCAGTGCAAGAATTGCAAATGCTCACGGATGACTAACATTTCAACCCCGTTGATGAGGGCTTGTTCAGAGTAACTGATTCATAGTACTGACCAGCTATATAAAGTGGGTCACATGAAATGCTATAGAAATTCATGTACAAACATACAGTACCACCTCATCCACCAGTGGAGGAGGTACGCAATTACTGTGCTAACTGCTGAAGTCAAGGGATGCTTAAAGTCTAGCCAGAGCATTATTAGGTAAAACAACCATTTCTCAATGCCGAATGTTTGCTTGCCGGCATTGGCATTGGTAGTGTAGAAGTTACAGAGCTGCATAATAGGAATGGCAGCGAAGTATTGAACTGAAGCCAACCCCACCACCACCCTGCAGAGAGTGACAGGCATTGGGGTGTGCCTTTGGGTCGTCAGGCATAACGACCACACCATTTCACCACACCCTACCCTGCAGACACTGACAAGTGTCACAGTGTGCCTTGGGGTCTTTGGCCCTTATGCACACCCCATTCCATCAGGAAATATGGTGAGATGGGTGTGGTATAGGAGAATGAGGTGAAGTTTGGGCCCGAAGAGTCCGAGGCACACCTTGATGCCTCTCACTGGCTGCAGGGTATGGGTGGGGGTGGAATGGTATGACAGGCAAGAATCCCAAGTCACACCCCTGATGCCTGTCATTCTCTACAGGGTGGGGCGTTATGGTCGGAAACCCTAACGCCTCAGGCATTCGTTAGTATTTTCACTCCAAATTTTCAACATGGGTTTTGTGACCCCACCTCATGAACAGTGGCAATATCAGATTGTTAGCCAAAACTGCTTTTGCACAGCGACTATGGCATTTGGCACCACAGGTGCAAAACACATTCGAACAGGATGTGAAAATGACAGCGGTACTGTTCATGGTGAGGTGTAAAAATGGCAGTGTTGAAAATCTGCTGTAAAATCTTAAAAAACTGTGAAGTCATGGCGTGCATAGAAACTTTGCAAAATGCATAATTTGGCAAACTAGTTCAGGATTTTTACAGCAGATTGTTAACACAGGCATTTTGGGACCTCCGATCATGAACAGTGTCAGTGTGATTTTCTTTATCTGTCCCGAACAATGATTTCCCACAGTGACCACGCATTTCTGTGCTGAAAGTGTGAAAACACATTTCAGGCATGTTGTGGAAAATGACAGCTATACTGTTCATAAGGAGGTGTGGAAAAATGCCACTGGTGAAAATCTGGACTGAAAATATTACAAAGTCATGAACTCATGAGGGTACGTGGAAACTTCGCAATGCTCACTCGTAACACTGTCATTTTGTGGAGTTTTGTCACCAAATTTTCAACATAGCGATTTTAAGACCTCTGCTCATGACCAGTGTCACTGTGATTTTCTTAATCTGTCCCAAACATTGTTTTCGCTCACCGACTGTACCATTGTGCGCTACATGTTTTTTTTTTATTTAATGTATTTTATTACTTACTAGAACCATAATATCATAAGAGAAAAGAGAAGACAATGAAATAACACAGTTATAAGAGAATGTATATCATACCAGAGAATTGAGGGAGAGAAATAAAGACTCTACAAACTACACAATTAAACAAACCTGAAGTTGAATTTAACCATTTTTCCCCTTCCCCCCTCCCATAACTTCCCCCCTCCCTACGCTGTGGTGCATGTTAATTCCTATACATATAGCTATGCAGATCATTGTGGCAAAGAAAGGAAAAGCATTTTGGGTCATCTGCAGATTAACAGTGAAGTTCTCTTCCTTCTTAAACTAATGGAAAAAGAGATAGTTGAGGAGGAAATAAGAAACATAGAAACATAGAAGCATAACATCATGGAGGAGTCCGCAGCCCATTTTACACCTAGACCTCAATTAAAGTAGAGGGCATATAACTTACCCCATTTTTTAATAAAGGAAGATAGACGGTGATTTACTTGTGCTATCAGATTCTCAACACGAAGTGCGAAAGAGAGCTCATGTAACCACTCCGTATACGTTAATATAATTTGGTCTTTCCAGTGTCTAAGTACTAGCTTTTTAACCGCCATTGATACTAAAGCCAGATGATATCTCTTTTCTTTCACTTGAATTTCTGAGTAATCACCAAAATACAAGTTTTAGGGAAAATAATCCATGTAACCCTAACATTGGATCAAGACTTGATTCTATTTGTTTCCATAAAGGGATACTAATTCACACGACCTACAAAATATGTAGCAGAGAGCCCTCTCTTTGTTACATCTAGAGCATGTTGACGAAGATATACGTTTCATTTGCACTAACTTAACTGGGGTATAATAAAGATTATTCAAAATACAGTATTACGTAATCCTGTATCTATCTTGGGTATGATAAATATAAAGGTCTCTCCATATACTGCGCCAATCAATATCTCTATCTGGGTATAAACTTTGCCAGATTTTAGAGCCAGCAACTGATGGGGCTTCTGGGAATGTGTGAAGTAAATTATACAACTTAGAGACACCATGCGGTTTATTAACTATTATGGAGATTTGGTAGAGAAAATCAGCGAGATGAGAAACTTTAGCATTGCACCCAAATCTTCTAGTTAAAAGGTGCCTCAGCTGGATAATTTTAAAGACTGTCACTGTCGGCCACCTAAATTTTGCTAAGATTTCTTCTATAGTTAGAATACAATCTGGAGAGTAAAATCTCCCACCTTGCATTCGAGAGAGATGGTAGCCATCCTCTGGTTATCATAGAATTACCTATCCATAGGTTTGGATTTGTGCAGATGGGTTGAGAAAAGTCCAAGTTGAGAGACTTTGAAGTACTTAAACATTTGAGAGACAACCCTGGAAGAAACCCCAAGCGGTAAAGATTGGAGCATTGTAGGGATATTTTTTTTTTGATATATAGAAGAAGGACATTGGGGTAATGTTGTGAATTTTCAGAAGGTCTAGTTTGGCCTGTAACCATACTGGGCTATATCCTTGATGAGCAAGGGGGGACAGATGAAGATATCCATTTTCCACATTTATTCAAATGTGAAGCCCAATAGTATAATAAGAAATTAGGGAGACGAGGCCCCCCAAAATCTCTAGGTAGAGATAACTTATGATAGGATTTTCTAGCAGATTTATTGTTCCAAATAAATAAATTTATTCCTGAATGAATACGCAGTAGGATATTGGTAACCATACGTCCAACATGTTCAGGGATAGAAATTCTGGGTAACACGTTCATTTTAATAGTGTTGATTCTGCCCTAAAGCGATAACGGTAGTTTCACCATCTTGCTAAATCTTGCTGGATATCACGCCATAAATCTTCCAGATTCAGCCTCCGCGATAAAGATGGGGTTAGGGTAACGTAAATCCCTAAGTACTTGATGGAACGCGGAGCCCATTTCATCCCAAAGTGAGTAAAGTCTGAACTATGAGTAAAATGATTGAGAGGAAAGATCTCTGTCTTGCTAATATTGAGTTTATAGTTCGAATACTTACTAAAGTCTTCAATTATTTTCAAGGCCTCTTTTAGGGAGGGAACTGGGTTTGAAAGATGAAGGAGAACATCATCAGCAAACACTGAGATTTTAGTAGTGTTATTAACTATGGGAATACCTGTAATTAATGAGGATAGATTTAAATGCCTAAGAAGGGGTTCAAGATATAAATTAAATAGAAAGGGAGACAGTGGACAACCCTGTCGCGTACCTGAAGTGAGGGGGAAAAAGTCAGATAGAATCCCATTACAATACAATCTAGCTCTGGGTGAGGAATACAATGCTTGTGCCCATTTTATAAATAAAGAAGGGAAGCCCATGGTTTGCAACTTTGCCCAAAGAAAAACCCAGTCTACCCTGTCGAACGCTTTTTCCGCGTCCAGGGAGACTAGGGCCATTGGCATGAAGGATGATTTGGCTGCACTAATGATATATTGTAGTTTTCGATGGTGGTCTACTGGGGTTCTATTGGCGACAAAGCCTATTTGTTCCGAGCTAAGTAAGGGAGTCCAGACCCGCTCCACCCTCCTAGCCAGCATTTTGGCGAGAATCTTAATATCGTAATTTAATAGGGAAAGGGACGTAACTAGATGGAAGATGCGCTGGTTTGCCTGGTTTAAAGAAGGGTAATTAGGGCCTCTGAAAGTGTTGGGTCTTGTCACGTTCACAGTAAGTATTGGTAAGGCAAAGCAGGCTTGGTGCTAAATCCTTGGTGAACTGTTTATAAAATTTGGAGACAGGCCGTCAGGGGCAGGGCTTTATCTGGGGCCAGATCTTTAATCGCTGCCAGTACCTCATGGATGGAGATAGAGAGGTCAGCAATAACTGTTGCTCGGGAGTAATCGAAGGTAAAGGAGCTGATGCTAAATAGTTCAGCATCTCATTTGAGGAGGGGCGGAGACTTTATTATATAACTAAGAGAAATAGTGCTTGAGCACTCGATACTATTTCTCTAGGATCGGGTTCTAATTTCCCAGTGGTGTCTTCTATTGAATTTATTATTCTAGAGGTCTCCAATTTCTTAGCCTCAAAGCTAAAAGGTGACTAGCTTTTCACCTTGCTCAATATACTTTACCCGAGTTCTCAGAATAGCAAACTCGGCTCTTTCTTGAAGCAGAAGAGAGTATTGGTTCCTTAAAGACAAAAGGGTTTTGAGGGTGTCTGGTGAAGAAGAGGAAGAAAGGGAGTGTTCTAGTGTTTTAATTTGAGCCAGTGAGTGTGTGTTTTAGCTTCATTCTTCCTCTTACGAGTGGAGGCCAAGCAGATGAATTCTCCTCTCAAGTAACACTTTAACGCGCACCATTAGTGATCAACCCGAGCAACTGACCCCTGATTAAAGGTAATGAAGGATTGAATCAAATCTGATATTCTAGAGTCTATGTAATCATCCTTTAAAAGTTGGTTATTTAGCCACCAGATTAAATCTCTATTAAAATTCTTATCAAGGATCGTGGCCACCCAGACTGCTGCATGGTCCGATATCACTATAGATTCTATACCGGAGTCGCACATACCCTGTAAAAGAGAGTTGCTGAATAAAATATAATCCAGCCTGGACCACGTAGAATGTACCGCAGATTGAAAAGTAAAACAACGGGCTACTGGATTTTGCAATCTGCATGGGTCGCATAATCCAAGTGAGTCCATAAAATCTGAGAGCGCCTTTTGGGCAGTAGAAAGAGGTTTAAGTAAGGGATTAGATTTGTCCAGATCCTGCGTGGGAGGCAGGTTCCAATCCCCTCCAAGTATCATCGGTATGGACATAAAAGTTCGTAACTTATCTAGTAGCGTTATAAAGAAGTCTGGGTTCCCTCCAATAGGACCATAAATGCTCCCCAGTACTATCTCAGCATGATCTAAGATACCATTTACTATCTAATCCCTATTGTATGCAATATATGTGGGTCGCACCTGTAAAAGGAACTTGTTTCGAGTGTGCTTACCCGTTAAGCGAATAAACAAACAAACAATCGTGTATCTTCCTGCTGGATCTGTAATAATATTTTTGGCTTGGAAAGCTACTGAATGGTGTATAATAATAGCTGTTCCCCCTGCATTAGACGACCCACCCGAAGCAAAACCTTGCCCAATCCCTCTCTTGCATAAGCTAATGGCTTCATTTGGTAGAAGGTGGGTCTCTTGAATAAAAGAAACTTTAGCTTGTAACAGGTCTAGGTGTTTCAGTATTTGCATTTTCTTAATGGGTGTGCGGGCTCCTCTCACGCACCACAGCACCCTCCCCATATTTATGCCCATTCCATAAAGTGATATTAATATATATCCATGCCTTATAATTGGCTAACAAACATACAAAACAGTAAGTGTACCTCATACGCCAAAAATCCCCTATGACCAAATTTGTAATACCTCTAGGAATAGCTCTAGAAAATTTTCTTCCTCCCCCCCCAATTCTACCCACTGATAACTATGTACAGTAAATATATAGTTCTTAATCCCCTGTAGCCAAAGTCTTATCGTACTTACTCCTACTATTAATATCCTAGCATGCTTTCCCCCCATAGACACAGTTAGAAGCAATCGGTGACTAGTATCTAAACTAAATTTAGTTAAATACTGCCACATCAGGGCATTTGTCCCATAATGTAATTTGATAGGTTGAACTTCTACTTTCATTGTGCAAAGGAAAAGACTTGCTCCTATGACGTAAGCTAGGAGAACCCCCCCTGTGCTCCAGTACGTGTGGTTGGACATGGTCAGCCCCATTCCATCCTCTCCCCACTCTCCACCCCCGAACCCACCATAATACCCATCACTAAACATTGAGGGAGAGAGAAAAAAAAAGAGGGGGAAGGGGGTCACATAAATTTTTTTTTATTTTTCTTTTGCCCACCATCTTTCCCTCCGCTCCCCCCCCTTCATCCAGAATTTATTTCAACTTTATTTAGTTCGCAGATTAAGTAGTGATCAATTTTCCAGAGACGAGCCTCAGTTCTGGAAGGCTGTTACATCAAATTATCCAGGCTTGAAGTCATATAATTGTATTAAGGTGAAACAGATAGGCCATTTCAGTTGGAGATGGTGTTTCCCTGGGGACTGGAATCACGAAGAACAGGCCACATGGTAGCGCGACATAATATCAGGTCCCCCAGAGATATGTAGCCTTAATTATGGGTTCCTATTTTAAGGCCCACTCAGGACTTGCCAGGACTAAGCGAGCTGTTAGACAACAAGTCTCCCTGGTGTCAAGTCCATTCAGGTGATTAAAGCAGAAGACGTGGAATTATCTTCTTCCCCTTCAAAAAAGGCTCAGGTAAGGGATGTTGAACTTCACAGAAGACGGTGAAACAAGATGCAATATAGCATAGCAGCACCTTAGACATTGCTGGTCAAGGTTCTTTATGGATCTCTGACCTATATTCTCCTTCAGCCCTTAATTGTCATTGTCTCAGGAGGCCTTAAATAAAGAAGGTAGCATTTGGGCTAAGTCTTCCTGGGCATGGGAGACTGCCTCATATGAATGCCATTTTCCTTCTAATAGGACCTGAAGATGCGCAGGATAGGACATTTTAAATTTAATGCCCGCAGCTATTAATTTAGTAACCACAGGATGAAAGGTGGCCCTTCGTTGGCGGGTTTCCAGTGGCAGGTCTTGGGTTATGCGCAATTTTTTCCCCTCCCAGGTAATGGATTGCAAATCCTTCGCTTTCAGGAGTATATGTTGCCGTTCTAAGTAATTCAGCATTCTGATGATTATGGGTCTGGGAGGGGCTGATGCCTCAGGTCTTGGTTGCAGTGATCTGTGAGCCCTTTCGACTACATAGGTAGGATTATGCGGTGAGGGGCCTACAATCTTAGCAAGCAAGGATTGAATGAAGGTAATGGGGGAAGAACCTTCCGTTCCTTCTGGGAGGCCATGGACCAAAATGTTGTTTCGCCTGCAGCGGCCTTCTAAATCTTCTGTTTTCTGCTGCAATTTGGCGACTTGCTGTCTCAGTTTAATCAGCTCTGGTTCAGTTTTCTCTCGCCAGGACTCCATTGAGTAGATACGCGCCTCATTATCTATCACTTTCGCTTTACAGTGGTCATCTCACCATGGAGACTCTTAATTCAAGTGTTAGTTCCAGCAGATTCCTTAAAGGATGCATTTCTTCTAAGAAGCGCCTCTGACAGAGGGGTTGACGTGGAAAGGGCATTCAATTGTTTGGCCGAGGGTGTCTGCTGGTGTTGTTTGGCCTTCTTAGCCTGCTTGTCCGGCGAGACTGGCGGAGTATGTTTGGGTAGGGATGCCTTCATCTCTGAGTCCATTTTTTGGCTTTCTGCTTACCGATAGCTGTATCGATCCTTCTCAGGCAGTACCCTGATTGGCTAACAATAGCACTAGGTAGGTGTATACGGCGGATTGTAGGCTGAATACCGTTGAAATAATTAAAATTAACGGAGGTGGAGCGGGAGCTCAGAGGACTTGCTGCTAGCCCGCCAAGCGCATCACGTGATCTATTGTGCGCTACATGTGCGGAAACACATTTTGGGTGAGATGTCAAAAATGGTAGCTGTACTGCTCATAAGGAAGTGCGGTAAAATGGCACTGTTGAAAATCTGGTGTGCAAATATTACAAATTCGCAAACTTGCCAGCGTGCGTAGGAACTGAGCAACGTGCGCTCCTAAAACAGTCATTTTTGGGAATTTTTTCAACATAGCCATTTTAACACCTCTGCTCATGACCAGTGTCACTGTGATTTTCTTAACATGTCCCATACATTGATTTCGCACACCGACTGCGCCATTCTGTGCTACATGGGCAGAAACACGTTGTGGATGAGATGTGAAAAATGACAGCTGTACTGCTCATAAGGAGGTGTGGTAAAATGGCAATGTTGAAAATCTGGAGTGAAAATAGTGAAAATTTGCAAACTTACGAGCGTGCGTAGGAACTCTGCAACACACGCTCATAAAACAGTCATTTTTAGGAATTTTTTTCACCAAAGTTTCAACATAGCCATTTTAAGACCTTTGCTCATGAACAGTGTCACTGTGATTTTCTTAACATGTCCCATACATTGATTTCGCACACCGACTGCGCCATTGTGCACTACATGGGCGGAAACACATTTTGCGTGAGATGTGAAAAATGACAGCTGTACTACTCATAAGGAGGTGTATTAAAATGGCAATGTTGAAAATCTGGAGTGAAAATATTGAAATTTCGCAAACTTACGAACGTGCGTAGGAACTGCGCAACGCACGCTCGTAAAACAGTAATTTTTAGGAATTTTTTCACCAAATTTTCAACATAGCCATTTTAAGACCTCTGCTCATGAACTGTGTCACTGTGATTTTCTTAATGTGTCCTGTACATTGATTTCGCAAACCGACTGCACCATTGTGCTCTACATGGGCGGAAACACATTTTGCATGAGATGTGAAAAATGACAGCTGTACTGCTCATAAGAAGGTGTGGTAAAATGGCAATGTTGAAAATCTGGAGTGAAAATATTAAAAATTCGCAAACTTACGAGCGTGCGTAGGACCTGCGCAATACACGCTTGTAAAACAGTCATTTTTAGGAATTTTTCCACCAAATTTTCAAAATAAGCTTTTTGAGAGCCCACCTTATGAACACAGACAGTGTCATTTCATTAATCATTCCAGAATGGTGATTTCGTGCAGTGGCTGGGAAATCACCTTTTGGGCCCGAGTAACGTCATGGCAGTGACAGCATTCATGAGAATGGGTCCCAAAAACCCCATGTTGAAAATTTGGTGAAAAAATTCCAAAAAATGCCTGAGATATGTAATAAAGTTCAAAAAACCCTATCTATCCCATTATACAGCTTACCGACATTTCCTCAGTTCGCGGTCGGCTTTGAAGAGTGCAGACATGTTCCTGGTCCACGAAGATCGTCGGCGCTGAGCTCTGGAGGTAAGTAAGGGGTGGGGAGGGTAAGCAGGGTGGGGCGGGTGGGGGGCAGACACAGCGAGGGACCGCTTTTTGATTTTCAGGTTTGTTTTTTTGAATGAGGATGACGGGGACGCTTGCCATGCTGGGGTGGGATCCCAGCATGGCAGAAGGATGGCTGGGGGCATGGAGCCAAGGGGATTGGGCACCCCATCGCCATGAGATTTGTTGCCACGCTGGGGTGGGCTCCCAGCGTGGCACCCTGTACTCAGGGGAGACAGTGGAGCCGATGGGGGATTGGGCACCCCGTCAGCTATATGATGTGTAGCCACGCTGGGGTGGGCACCCAGAGTGGCATATGGATCTGTGTTTTGGGGGCGGGGGCACAGCCAGCCGATGGGAGATTGGGCACCCCTGTTGGCTATACAGTGTGTGCTTTGGGGGGGCGGCATGCAGTGTGTGTGTGTATGTGTGTGTGTGTAGGGGGAGCGCGCATGAGCAGGCGATATCTGATCGCTGCTCACTGAAGCGTAGCTCCCCCTTTCAACTGTAAGCCACTGCATTTTGGAGCTGTCATAGACAGCTCCAGCAGGCATTGGAGAACTGCGGCCGTGCCTGCAAACACACTGACTGAATTGGAAGAGGGCTGACACACTTCCGAAAACTCTGATGATGGCACTATGTTTCTTGCACGTGCGTGCAAGCAAACATAAAAATGTGTGCTTAATGGTGATCATTCTGCCACCAACAGCATTTAACATTAATTGGTGTTATATTTTACACAGTCATGTGCTATATTTCTATGGTCTATAGCTCACTGTAATTAATAGCTTGCTTCAGTTTGAAAGGCTTTTGAATTCTGTTGTGTGCCACACCAGATTCCCTGCTGCTCCACTTTTGTTGGCAAGGAGCTCTATTAATCTGCCATCTCCATCTTTAAGCCTGAATTCTGTTGTGGTTCCAAATGACATAGAACAGAAAGGAAAAACATAAATAATTAATGTTAAAAATTTCCATTATCATATGTGTTGCTTTTCTGTTCAACATCTGCCTGTAATATATTCCCTTCCAAGACAAATCTGTACAGATATGTGTTGTCTATTCAGAAGTTTTAAAGGGGTCACTCTTGTGTTATTAATTTACTGTTTATATTTTTACTCAGGTAAACTATTAATTGGATGGGTGGACTATTCAAATGCCCCATCCATTGTAACTAGAAATAACCCATTATACACAGATAGTATGAACTTGGCTACCCCATAGAAACTGCCAACTGTGCACAAATGCATGTTTTGGGTGTGACCCAAAAACTCAATTTCATATGGACAGGGAAAATTTGGGTGCGACCTGAAAACTCAATTTTCCATGCACACAGAAAATGTGGATGCAACATGAAAACCCAGTTTACCATGCAAATGACAAACGTAGGTGTCTCAGAAAAATGTGTCTGACTCCAATACCTCTTTTGTCACACACATGCAGGAAACTGTGACTCAAAAACTTAATTTCCTATGTGTATGGAACATTTTGATATCTCAGAATGTGTCTGACCCCAAAACTGTATTTCCAGTGTGCACAGAAAACGTGAGTGTCTCAGGATGTGTCTGAACTCAAAACGCCATTTCTTTTTAAATGGTTTTGTATGTAAGCCAGAAAATGGCTCCTCTTGCTAAGTTGGGTACTGTAGATTTTGGTGGTGTTTCTGGCCCTAACTTTTAAAAAGAAACACTAGAATTTAGCTAAATGGATCCTGTTTACCTAGGTTCAGGGTGTTTGTTTTTTAAATACATCAGTTTTTAGGCATTTCCTTTCTTTTTTTGGACTTTCTTTCTCTCCCAGACCAGTTGCCTCAGCCTCATCACCCCGGCATCTACTGGACTCACCTCTGCTTCCATGAGGTGCCGACTGGCTGGGTCCAGTGCCTGTGGGAGGTTGGCATTATCTCGCCAGTCAGGATTCCCTTTTCTCTTTTTATTTTCTGGCCCTGAGCGCAGAAAGAAGGTGTGCAATGATGCCAATGGCCGAGCTACACAGGCTTCTGCGCATGGCATATCAGGCATCTGCCCTGCATCTGCCCCCTACATTGTGGGTCCATTGTGCCAGCCCCCAGCCACCATGAGGAGCCAGTCAAACAGCAGACTCCATCCCCACCCCTCCCTAGGAGAGGAGAGCAGTCCTCCAGATGCTCAAACCTCTCTCTCCCTGGCCAACCCATGGCAGCCCACTTGCACTGTGAACATGGTTCACCAGCATGGCAGGAGGTAAGACATGGATGCCTCAGCCTTCCACACCATAGGGACAGCTTTTTTTCCATTTTTTAATGAAAAAAGAAGATGGTGACTGTTATGATCTGGAAAACATTTTTTTTTTTTGCATAAAATTGTTTATTGAGTTTTCAATATTTTTAGCAAACAGTATACATATACTGTACCAGAGATATGATGTACAAGGAGCAGTTGTCACTTTAGTTGCATAATACACAGC
This sequence comes from Neoceratodus forsteri, assembly GCA_016271365.2. Lineage (NCBI taxonomy): Eukaryota > Metazoa > Chordata > Ceratodontiformes > Ceratodontidae > Neoceratodus > Neoceratodus forsteri. Next base: position 888,176,525 of record CM057458.1, read on the forward strand.
TGTACGTGTGGATTTGATCAATGTTATCTAAATATTTGTTATACAGTACTATAGTACTTGTTATACTAATAAAGCTAATACTCAAACTTGTGTCTCTGGAGTATTACATATATCCATTACAATGCAGTGGTAATGTTCACATTAGTGAAAAATATTCTTACAAGAGGTGCACAAGGTAACAAACCATGGTGCTATATTATAACATGAGAATCAAGTAAAGCTTCTTTCTGTGTCTGTAGGTGTGTGAGTGCACTTGCATTCCAGATAAGTACTAGTTTTCCTTTCTAGTTGAAAGGGTATTTATTAGAGTGAGGCTAAAGGCATTATTGAGATTTGTGGAAATTTCCATGAGCAAAAGAGACATGGGTGAGAAAGAAATGTGATCTATACCATGAGCCATGCATGAGGGAAGGGGACAGGGGAAAGGGAGTAGTGGAAGTGGGAGTGGAGAGGAGCGTATGACAGACAGGGGGGATATACCCTATGTGGGTTCAATGAGGTCAGAGGTTTCTCCTTGGAGAGACTGACCCATGCAAGAGTAGTAATGTATACTGTATAGTACTAAGGACTGGGGGGGATTTTATGAGCATCCCACTAGTTCATCTATAGGGAAGAAGGAGCAAGGTTTTCTGAGCTGATAGGGAACCCAAGTAACTCTATTGATCCAGCTTATTTAGCACCACATGGGGCAGTCTTACATACTTGGCAGTAAGACTTCAGAAATTCCCCCATTTCATTTTTATTTATTTGCTTATTTCACTAGGGAAAGACTCCATTGAGCATGCTCATTAACAAGGGGGTCCTGAATAGGACAACATTACAGTATTTGGAAACAGTGATACAGGGCACAGAGGTACAGAAAACATAGTATAGTATTCACAGTAAGAGTAGGTTCATTGGGTTCACAACTCTAAAGTTAAATATAGAATGTAAGGTGTACCAGATCTGACTGTATAGCTAAACTAGCAGCAAATGCATCTAGAATATTTGTTTGCCATAACAAAGAGAGGAGCTGCACCATACAGTGAAAGACCCTTTAGTACTAAATCAGAATAGGCTAGGCACACAAGCAGGTTGTAGTGTATAGTTTTTCAAAAAGCCTTTTAAAGGTGCTGAGATTGACTAATGAGGTAAGTTTTAGTGATGCTTGGAATGAGTTCCATGTGGTAAGGATGATCCCCTCATGCATGCACACTCCTCTCCACTTCTATTTCCACTACTCCCTTTCCCTGTCCCCTCCCCTCATGCATGGCTCATGGACAGAAAACCCATCTTCTTGAAGTTGGAAGCAAGCTTCTTTGAAATGACTGGGAGCTGCATGGGAGACAATGTACTGAACTAGCAAACTGCAAGAAAGCTCACTGTTGCTCAAATCTGAAGGAGGTGTACCTTACTTTACTTTAACTCTTACACTTGGTATTGCTTTTTCTTTCTTTCTTTCTTTCATCAAAAGTATTGAAATACTGCATAACTGGTTTTCCCTTGTGGTTAGCTGGGTTGTCTGCTGGTATTTTGTGACAGTTTGCATCAAACTGTTTTTAAATAATGTACTGGTGGCTGAGGAGTTGTCACTGTAAATTCTGCAGTTTGTGTATTTGAACCCAGACAGTGCCTCAGGTGATGGAAACTGGTTTCCCCTGATTGCTTTCAGAGCACAGAACACCAGGCTGTATTGGGTCAGGGGGGGCTTAGATCACAGGTATTGGGCTCAACTGCTCGATTTTTCTCTGATTGTAATTGTTTGCTTTTTGCTGGGTATTTTCTCTTTTAAATTGTTGTGCAGGTTGTCTTGCTGAAAGGAAGATCCTCCCTCATTGTAGTGGTGGGTCAGAGCTTGTAGCTGATTGTTTCCGGAGGGCACAACTTGGGCCCACTACCCCTGCCCCTCACCCCAACCCCAGGGTGTAATTTCCTTTATACCAAATGACATCATTTCCCCAAGAGGGCAAGGGGCATACAACTGTCATATTCTTACCAGCACACTACGCTGAGGGTAACTGCATGCACAAATACACACTAACTAAAAAAAACCTTAAATAAACAGGAAAGAAGACAGACATATGGGGAGTACTGCAATTCGCTGGCTGTGGGGCAGCAGTCTTCCAGGAGACTTTATGGAGGCTGTGATGCTGCCCTATTTGCAGGCAGCTCTCTACTCTGAGGGAGGAGGTTGTCCATCTCCAGGACAAACTGGAAAGGAGTAGGGAAACCTCCCCCACCCAGGTAAATCCAGGGCCACCACAGCTGCCTCATAGGTTGCCAAGAAAGAGGAGTGGTTAGACCATGGTGAGCTCAGGGAGGGTAAGGGTGGTGGAACAGAGGCACACCCTTCCAGTTGTACCTCTCCACAATCCATACACCATTCTGGTGGAGCATGGTTCCCCTATGGAGGCACCAGGAGTGGAGACCAAGGAGGTTGCTGGAAACCACCCCGAGGGAGGCCCACAGGAAGGTGGCATGGGACACCACAGAGGAGGGAAACAGCTACTGGTGGGGGACTCAATTATTAGGGAGGTAGAACTGGGGGAGGCAGTAAAAAGTGAAGAAAGGTGCCTGCCCAGTGCCATGGCTTGGAGGGACAGGAAGCGAATCCTCAGACTCATGACAGCAGCTGCATGGGAGAGGCAGCTGGGCATCATTGTCCACTTAGGGACAAATGAGTTGGCTGTGCATGGGATCAGAGCAGTGCAGAAGGGGTCTGTGGAGTTGGGGTGGGGCCTTAGACAAGTAGCACACACAGTATCCTTCTCAGAGGTACTGCCTGTCTATGGCATGGGTGAAGTGAGGGTACTTTGCACCATGCAATTCAATGAATGGTTGAAAAACTGGTGCAGACCACGGGGTTTTGGCTTCATTGGGGACTGGGGTTCCACCTGGAGGGATACCTGCCTACACTGGCATGATGGTCTGCATCAGTCCGGTAGGGGAACCAGTCTTCTGGGGATAGGTTTAAATGCTTCATTGGTAAACTTTTAAACTAGCCAAAGGGGGAGGCACTGACAAGAAGCAGTGAATTCCTAACCTTCCCCCACAAAACAGGGTAGTTAGCAAGGTAAACACCAAGGCAGAAAGGTCAATAGGGAGCAGAACAGGGTAAATGGAGAAGGCAAAGTCAGGAAAAGCAGGGATGGGGCTAAAAGAGGTAAAGCCATCCAAAAATGGAGAGTAATGAGTACCAATGCCCATAGTCTGGGTAACAAGCTTCCTGAACTAGTGGTCTTGATGGAAGAGGGACACCTGGATATCATGGCAGTCATAGAAATATAGTACACACAGAACCATGACTGGGATGTAAACATACTAGGGTACACAATCTACAGGAGGGAGAGGAAGGGTAAAAGAGGAGGAAGAGTAGCTTCCTACATAAGGGAATGGATCAAAGCAACAGAACTAAAGGATAAACAGGGAGGAGAGGAGGCACTGTGGGTCAACTTGGAAACAGTCAATGGCATTACAATCTGCACTGGGGTTGTATACAGACCCCCTTCTCAGAGGGAGGAAATGGACAAGAAAATGATAGAAGGCATTCTTAGAATGGCAGAAAAAGGGGAGATATTGTTGATAAGAGACCTGAATATGTCAGATGTTAACTGGAGCACATTTGCTGCAGCCACATCCAAGAGCGAGGTCATTCTTGATGCCCTGCAGGGGGCATGCCTCAAGCATCTAGTGATGGAACTCGATCAGGAAGGAGCAATCTTACACCTACTACTCTCAAATGAAGATAGAGAGAGGATCTTGGATTTAGAAGTGGGTAGCCATCTGGGAACTAGGGACCACCAAACAGTACGGTTCACAATAAACACAGCATTAGAGGCAAGACATACAAAGGCAAAGATACTGAACTTTAGGAGGGCTGACTTTGCCAAAATGGGTGAGTGCCTAAGGAATGGACTAGCAAATGGGCAGGAAGGAGGGGTGGAAGAACAATAGGGTAAAATCAAAACTGCCATCACAGAGGCAGCAAGCCTTTGTGTGAAGCAAATAAACAAAACAAAACCAAGTAAAAAAACCACTATGCTTCTCAAAGGAGGTGGCAGGCAAGGTTAGCATTCAGGAAGTACAAGGAATCACAGAAGGAGCAGGACAGAGAACTGTTTCAGTTACAGCAGAAGGAAGCAGGGAAACAGTCAGAATAGTGAAGGCCCAAACCAAGGAAAAGATAGCCAACTCAGTTAAGAAGGTCGATAAAACCTTTTATAGGTACATCAGGGAGCAAAGGAAGCATCAAGGAGGATAGTGAGGCTTAATAAAGGGGAGGAAGGTGACAGAGGGTGACTGTGAAAAGGCAGAGATATTGAAAAGCTACTTTGCTCAGTATTCAAAAGAAGAAAAGGAGGTACCCAAAACAAACAATATAAGCACTTTGGAGAGGGGCTCAATACCAGTCTATTCACAGAAGAAAGGGTCCTGAAAGAACTCCTAAAACTCAAGGTGGACATTGCAATGAGGCCTGATAGGATTCACCCCAGAATTCTAAAAAAAACTAAAGGGAGACCTAGTGACACCACTGACTACCCTTTTAACAAATGGTGTGGTACCTGAGGACTGGAGGAGGGCAGATGTGAGAGCAAGGCAGAGGCAGGAAACTACAGACCTGTTAGCTTGACCTCAGTGGTAGAGAAAGTAATGGAATCACTTCTGAAAGAAAGAATTGTTGAGTACCTAGAGGCCAGGGGGGCACAGGACCCAAGGCAACATAGATTCACAGCAGGAAGGTCATGTCTGATGAATCTAATAGATTTCTTTGACTGGATAACCAAGCTGGTAGACTAGGGAGGGGCTGTGGATATGGCATACCTAGACTTTAGCAAGGCATTTGACACAGTCCCACACAAAAGATTAATAAACAAGTTAGCTAGCCTGGGAGTGGGTCCCAGGGTTGTAGTCTGGGTTACGAGCTGACTGGACAACAGGACCCAGGGGGTAATAGTAAATGGAATACACTCTGAGGAAAGTGGGGTTACTAGTGGGGTACCACAGGGTTCAGTACTGAGACCGGTCCTCTTTAATGTCTTTATAGGAGACATTGCAGAGGGGCTGGAAGGGAAAGTATGCCTCTTTGCAGATGACATGAAGATCTGCGACAGGGTTGATACACAAGGGGGGATGCAAAGGATGAGAAGGGACTTGGCAAGATTGGAGGAATGGTCAAAAACATGGCAGCTTAGGTTCAATGCAAAAAAAGTGCAAAGTAATGCACCTGGGAAACAAAAACCCAAAGGAAGAGTACACAATGGGAGAGGGAGGTACTAACAACAACACAAATGGAAAGGGACCTGGGCTAGTCATATCAGATGTCCTTAAGGTAGGTAAACAGTGTGAGAAGGCAGTAAGGAGGGTTGGGAGAATTCTAGGCTTTATAGGGAGAGGCATCACCAGTAGAAAACAGAAAGTTGTTATTGCTCTGTACAGACAGTTGGTGAGACCCCATCTGGAGTACTGCATGCAGCTCTGGAGACCACATCTCCACAAGGACATAGACGAGATGGAGGCAGTCCAGAGGAGGGCAACTAAAATGGTGCAAAGTCTGCAACAAAAGCCATACGAAGAGAGATTAAAAGTGCTTAATATGTATACCCTTGAGGCAAGGAGGGAGAGAGGGGACATAATAGAAACTTTCAAGTACCTCAAGGGAATCAATAAAGTCCAAGACGGAAGCATTTTTCAGAAAAGCAGATGTACAAGAACAAGGAGGCACAATTTGAAGATGGGGGAAGGGGATGGCTCAGGGGCAATGCGAGGAAGTATTTTTTCATGGAGAGGGTGATGGAACCATCTTTCTGAGGAGGCTGTGATTTCAAAAACAGTGGGGGAATTCAAGAATGCATGGGACAGACATAAGGCAATTATAGTGAGGGGTAGGAGGAAGTAGGCTTTTGGGTAACTAGAATATGCATCGTATCTGATAGATAGGGAAATGAGCAGACTAGGTGGACCAAGTGATCATTATCTGCTGTCAGATTCTATGTTTCTATGTAAACAACTAAGTGCTGATTTTCTTATCTGTGTAGTGTGTTTTGGAATGTCAAACAATATGTAAATTGTACTCCTGAGTGACTAATTGCTGCTTGATAAGCGAAGAACCACAAAACCTTGGGAGATCTTTTATGAATATTTTTATGCCCAGGAGTTCAAATTCAGAATCTTCTATTAGCTAAAGAGGACCATCCAGCTACAGCATATGAGTAACAGTGGTGGGTCTGGACCCTAACCCTGTAATAAATCTGAGTGCTCTGTGGTAGAGTACATCTAATTTGGCAAGGTACTGTATGTGGCTAAAGTGTGACAGTATATCATGTCAGCATAATCTGTCAGTGGTAGTCTGGTGGCCTGGACCAACTGTTTGCGTGCATCGTATGGGAAGCAATGGCTGTTTCTAAAGTAGAATCCAAGCCTGATACAGTTTCTTGCAAAATGCCTCTGTATGGGTGGCAAAGAAAAGTTTGTTGTCAATCCAGACTCAGGTATTTGTAATTTTCCACTACTTCGAGAGTGTAACCTAACAGAGTAGTAATGGCTGGGAAGGATACACATTGCATCACTGTGTAAAGTGATGTAATGAACATGACCTTAGATTTTCAGGCATTTAATAGCAGCTAAAACCGAAGAGACTGTGTTGGAGTTTATCAAAATCCCTTTGAAGGGCAAAGCAGAACATAGTGATGCTGGACCTGGAGATGTATAGAATGGTATAATCCACATGAAAGTGTGGTTTGGCATCAGTAATGCTCTCACCTAAGTAATTTATATATAACATAAAGAGTAGTGATCCTAATATGGAGCCCTGTGGGAAACCTCTGGGAGGGAAGGGTGCAAGTAGAGTAAAGACCCACAACTTTTATCTGCTGAACCTGGTCCATTAGATAGTTACTAAACCACTGCAATGGGCCAATATCTAGTCCTATCTTAATCAGTTTTTGAAGCAATATGTTGTGGTCGATGGTGTAGAATGCTTTACTTAGGTTGAGGAAGATAGCTCCATTAACATGTTTTTAGTCAATAACTTGTATCTAGTCATTAGAAACTTTTGTCAAAGCAGAGATAGTATTATGTTTATGTAAACCAGACTGTAGGGATGTTATAATATTTGATTGTTTCAGGAAGTCTCTTAACTGAGGATTGACAAATGTTTCTAGGTGCTTAGCTAATACTGAGAGGACAGATATGAGCCTATAGTTACTGAGGATACTAGTGTCATCTGATTTGAGGAGGGGAACGATGTGTGCTGTTTTCCAGATGTGTGGTATGTCCTTGCTAGTGAGTGATAAGTTGAACGGTTGCATTATGGGTGCTGTGAGATGCATAAAATCAGTTTTAAGGAAAAAGGGTTCTAAGTCATAAGCACCATCACTTTTTTTAGTATCTAGCCCTAACAGGAGCTGTTCCACTTGTTTGTAGGCGATGGGTTGGATGTTGATGGTGAGGGGTTGGATGTTGAAATGGCTAGTATTGGTTCTAGCCAGTATATTATGCTTCTGTGGGGGATAAGGTAAGAAGCAGCCTAGGACCTATTTTATGCTAATCCAGCCAAAATGAAGCAGGAGTTAGTTTTCTCCTGAATGATTTGTTTGTCTGTTATTAGATTACCATTGACCAAGATTCTTGTTGGAAGGGTGGGGGCAGGTGAGGATCCTCCAATGGATTTGAATATCTTCCAGAATTTCACAGCATCGTGTTTGTTGTCATTCAGGGAGTTTAGACAGTAGTTAGCTTTTGCTTCCTTAATTTGTTTAGTGCAGTAGTTTTTTGCATATCTGAAGTTGGCCCAATCTAGATCTAGCTTTTCGTGTCAGGTAATTTTCCACAGAGATTCTCTGTTGTGTATGGTCTCTTTCAACAGCTTAGTGAACCAGGTGCTGGATGTTTTGCTTACATGTCACTTAACCATTGGAACATGCTTATTTATAACTCTCAGCAGCAGTCTGTTGAAAATTGCAGTCACTCTGTGTACTGTGGGGGGCCAGGTAAAATGATCCTCAGTTTAGTAGATCCAAATCATTTAGATAATTTGTAACATTAAAAGTGGTGGGTGTCTTTTGATGATGAATTTGGGTTGGATTAGATGAGTTTTTGTGCCTCTAGAGCAAGTGAGCACATTGTGGTCACTTACGTCATTTTGAAAGACTGCAGTGAGTGAATTTATGTGGCCTATTGGTTAGGATTAGATCTATTAATGAAGCATTGTCAGGGTTGTTTGGGTTAGATCTAGTTGGTTCTGGTATTAACTGAGTAAATCATAGGTTGTTGCACTGTTTTTTTTTAGATCGTTAGATTTATTTGTGAGCCAGTCTAGGTTTAGATCTCCTTCTATGAGGCATATTTTTGGACAGGGACTTACCAAGATGCTTATGTGTTTAAGGGGTTTACAACCACCTTTTGGTGGACTGAAACATCCTATTATGTTTAGGGTTTCATTTCAAGACAGGGCTATTTCTACCATTATACATTCAAACTTGTTAGCCACTGAGAGAAAGCTGATTTTGTCTATTTGATATTTTTTGCTAATATATAATGTTAGACCCCCCCCCCCCGGTAGGCCAGTCTAATCTAAATAAACTGTTGGAGGGAATGGCTACCATCTGCAAGGGCACTGATCCATTTAGCCAGGTATCTGTGAGTAGCAACATGTCTGGTTTGGTGTGTATAGCCCAGATTTTTATCGCATACAATTTATTTAACAGGCTGCGCACATTTAGCAAAATTATTTAAAAACCTTTAAGATAGGCAAAATCCATGGGGAGCTGGTGCACCTGGAAGAGGGGAACTGTGTTTTATCTTTACATTACCTGAACAGAATAGTAGAATGTGATTATACATTTAGATGTATGGTGATTTGTGTATGTAAGCCTCTGGTGGTAATATTTTCTCTTGATCCTGCTGTTACATATACTTAAAGGAGTAGTATATGGCAATTTCATAGCATTGGAGTTGAAAACTATTAGGATTTCCCTAACAATAATTCGGTGTATAAACACTTACTTGGCAGACAGGTCTGTGGAGCTTTGTCTCCATAGATAGTCAAGTAATACTGTGAGGTTCTGCATAGTTTAATTAATATGTAGAGGATGGTGAGGATCATAGGAAGCTGAGGAAAGTTAACACTGTACTGGGCACAAACAGCATTTCCATAATAGCACTGTGGAAAACTAGGTTTGCTGGCAAAGACACCTAGTTTCCCCTGAGCTCTTTTCTTCTAGGTTGCTTGTAAGGACATAGCAAAGAACCTTACCAGAGCAAGGAAAAGAATTAAGGCTTCTTCTGGCTAGGCAGATTTACTGTGTGTTATTATTATTTTTTTTTGTACTCACAGGGATTGTTACTGTTTGTTGCTAATATTTAATTGCTTTATTTTTCTCTGATTCAAATTGTTGTTGCTGGGTATACCTTCTGCTGCAATATTATGTGGTGTGCCTACAGGTGTGTATGCTTACAGATTACTGCTGTAATCTTCTGATTCAAATTGTCTTTTGCAAAGTATATCTTCTGTTACTGCTTTATTTTTCTCTGTAGCAAAGTGTTTCTTACAGGGTATATCTGCTGTGAAATTATTACAGGTGGTGCTTTACAGGTTTTACAGTTTTATCTATCATTAGGATAAGCTTCCAGGGCTACTGCATTTGTTGCTGGCTGATTGTTTCTGCTCTTACCTCTTTTTTTTTTCATCTGTGGTTCTTTTTTGGCAGGGGAAGGGCCCAGCCACTCACCCCCATCTCCAACCACCCCACACTACTCTCCTTTTATAGGGTAGCATGGTTGTGACATTTCCTGTAGCAAAGCAGGAAGGGGAGGATCAGAGGGGTATTCACACAGTGACCTCCCACAAGTAATTTAACTTGTTATAACAAGTTATACAAAAACAAACAAACAAAACAAATATCAAAATTTTGCTTTCATTTTCCTCCTTCTAATTACTCTAATCAGGTTACAAACCCAGCAACATATCTGGAACGGATATTATTAACTGCAGGTACTATGGGACACTTTTCAAAAGGGCAGTCATACAGGATTTAGGACACTGTCTTACATGCTGGGCCATTGGAGATCTAAGAGTTCAGCTCCAGGCAGCATGGGCTGAGACTGCATGCCTCAAATCACATATTCAGGAGGAAATATATTATAAGAACTACCCGCCATTTCCCCAACATCCAACAGAAGCACCTCCTGACAGGTGGTTAGAAGGGGAAAACCGAGTGCCCCATCACTCAGTGCTGTCCAACATATCACCTCCACAAACCATATAAATGGTCAGATGTCTCCCGGGTACATTTGTGCAGAGGGACACTGACCACATTACTAACATTTTACAGGAAGCAGAAAAAAACATTGATGTCCTAGTACACATAGGGACTAACGATCTCACCTGCCGGTCAGTTGTGGAGACCAAGGAACACCTGACCAGGCTGAGTGACAAACTATCATCCATTTTGTATGGCGTCTCCTTCTCTGAGATCCTGCTAGTCTGGGTGGGGGGGAGATGGACAGAAGGTCATACAAGGGGAGATAGGGGAGCTAAACCTGTGGCTTAAGGGCTGGTACCAGGAAAAAGGACACACATTTGCAGGTAACTGGTAACAGTTTTGGGAGCAAAACTTCTTTAAATTCAATGGACTGCATCTGACTAAGGAGAGAGTCAGTGCATTGGGGCAGACGTTTGACATCTTTGCAGAATATTTAAACTAGCAAATGGGGAGAGGGGTATAGCATCCTATACATCGAATGGGAAGAACACCCCTCCCCCCTCAGCTAGTGGTCAAACAGGAGGTCAGCATGTTTGTAATTCATTTGCATCACCAGGTAAGGAAAAGGGTCCAACTCCCCATACAACACACAGGGGAAATGCCAGACCTCACCCAACAACTAATGCACTGAAATCTGTTGCAGTCTGGGAAACAAGATCCCAGACCTGCAGGCAATAATGACAGAGGCTAAACAGAACATAGTAGCCATTACGTGACATTGTTCACCAGTAACCAGACTTGGGAGTCTTCAGTACCCAGCTATGTACTGTTCAGAAGAGTCCAAGGTGCAAAAAGGTGGGGTGGAGTGGCCCTTTATGTCAATGAAAATATCAAAGCTACAGAAATTCAGAATACACATAAGGAGCCAGAAGAACTGTGGGCCACCCTGAAAACAGGAAATGGGACAGCCATACGATCTGAGGCTGCATACAGGCCTCTAGTTCAGGGGGAGGACATTGACACATTACTGTTAGAAGATATACAAAACATGACAGCTAAAGGGGAGGTTCTGCTAATGGGAGACTTCAACATGCCAGATGCATATTGGTCAATACCAGCAGGAACATTTGCCAGAACTAGAAACATAGTGGAATCCCTGCAAGGGAAGGGCCTCAAACAACTGGTACAACAACCCACAAGATACTGGGCTATCCTAGATCTAGTATTGACTAACGGGGAAAGGATATCAGATCTCCAGGTAAAAGGTACCCTGGGGGCCAGTGACCATCACATGGTATGGTTGAATTTGGCCACTAGAACTAAATCATCCCATTCCAAGGCAAAAATATGGGACTTCAGAGGAGCTGACTTTGATAAGATGGCCAACAGGATTAAGCTAGCCCTGGAAAAAATAAATACAAGGTGAGGGGGTACAGGCAAAGTTGGCAAGCATTAAGGCTGCAATACTTGAAGCAACATCCCATTGTGTTAGAGAAAAAATGAAGTGCAAAAGAAGAAGGAAACCACTTTGGTTCTCAAAAACAGTAGCAGGCAAGGTCAGAGTCAAAAGCTTGGCCTTCAGGAAATATAAGTGAACGCAGCAGGATGAAGATAGGGAGGCATACCAAACTTCCCTAAGGAAAGTAGGAAAGCAGTAAGGTAGGCAAAGGCCCAAACCAAGGAAACACTAGCAAGAACAGTAAAAGAAGGTAACAAGACTTTCTATAGATACATTAGTGAAAGAAGAAAGTCCAGAGGGGGTATTTCTAAGATCAAAGGGGATAAGGGGGCATTTGAAGAGGAGGACCATGTAAAAGCATCTATCCTAAATAGATACTTCTGCTCAGTATTAACTGAAGAGAAGATAGGACAGGGTGAACAGCTCAGTACCATGGACACAGGGGGAAGGGAGGTGTGCATTAGTCCCTTCACAAAAGAAAGGGTCCTACAAGAGCTCGATAAGCTCAGGGTGGACAAGGCAATGGGATTTGGTGGCATACATCCCATGGTACTAAAGGAGCTATGGGTGGAACTAGCAGAGCCACTATCAGAACTGTTTAGTGAGTCTCTGAGCACAGGAGAGGTCCCAGAAGACTGGAGAAGGACTCATGTGTTCCCGCTACAAAAGAGTGGTAGCAGGGAGGAGGCACAGAACTACAGACCAATCAGTCTTACCTCAGTAGTGGGCAATATTATAGAGGCACTCCTTGAGGAAAGCATAGTGCAACACCTGGAATCCCTAAGAGCACAGGATCCAAGACAGCATGGGTTTACAACAGGAAGATCCTGTCAAACTAATCTCATATATTTCTTTGACTGGGTAACCAGAGTGGTGGACCAAGGGGGAGCAGTTGATGTTGCCTGACACAGATTCACTTAGCAGGTCAGGCCCTCTACTCCCAAAGTGCCAACCTTTGAGTGCAGTCTTGTGAACAGCGTAACACACAAGGTAACCCTCTTGTCTGTTTTTGTGAGTTTGGATCAACCTTTGGTCTCCATTTCTGGAGGGATTCGAACTGTTAACCTCTTGTTAGCATACCCAGTGCACAGACTCAGATATATCTGTCTTTGGGGGGCCAGATATCTTTGCCTACGGGCACCTAACCAGGTATTCAGAGATGAACCCTTTAAAACTTTAATGACCTCAGATTTAATGTTTCTCTTTCCAGTTTGATACCACCATTTAAGCTTATGTCTGTTGTTTGCTATAACCATGGACTTTTCTTACAAAATAAAAAGCAGCCAAAGCAGACCAAGTAAGTTCTAAAAAGAAAAAAGTGAAACACAAAATACAGAACTCTTATATCAAACAACATACACATATTTTAAAAGAAACAAGGTTTAAACAATGAAGATTCCTACTACAGTACTTAGACTCTAAATACTTGCTTAAGTGCCCCCAAGATGTTTCGTGGTCAGAGTCCAGGTCAAAATGTGTGTCTCAGTAAAACAGAATTATTCCTTAAACAACTGTATTGGCCAACCCCTTTTTGATGAGGTCAGCTAGCTCCTCCTCTGTCAGATTATATTTAAAAAATATATGTCTTATACAACCACAGGATGTATTTTCAAAGTATTACATTCTGCAATCCTCAGCATAATTCATGTGTGTCAAATTACATCTCTTTGATATTTAAACAGTATCCTCTGTCACACAGACATCAAAGCATTTATGATCTCGCACTAATACATCACAACCTGCTTTTCTTCCTCTGGAAGTGTCATAAAATGGATATGCTGAACATCAAGCTTCTTAACCCTATAATTAGCTTCAGGCTTTTCCACGTAACACATTGCCTCTAAAATCTGTTTGCGTATAATCTCACATGCTGTCTCAGCATTTGTCTCATGGCATCCATCCTTCAGCTGGAAGTGGGGGGGAATGAGTGAGGTCATTCTAGAGCATTTGAATTTTCTGCAGAGACAGTAAGACATTTTATATTAAAAAAATATAATACAGCACTCAGAACTGGCTGTCTACGTCACACTCCTCCCCACCTAGACTGAATGTGGGGGATTTATCCCCTACATGAGATGAGCTTCCCAAATCAGTTCACTCCTCATTCACTCTAGACAGCCCATCTGAGTTCTTGTTCTTCGCTCCAGCCCTATGTACAATTTTTAGATCATACCCTTGTAAAGCAAGACTCCATCTTAGTAATCTGCCATTGTTTTTGCCCATCTGCGTCAGCCAAACCAGGGGGTTGTGTTCAGTCTGCACCACAAAATGCTGCCCATACAAGTATGGCTCTAATTTCTTCAGGGCCTACACTATGGCAAGACACTCCTTTTCCACCGTGGAGTACACTTGCTCCCTGTGAATAAGCTTCCTGCTCAGGCACACAACTGGGTGGTCTGTCCCTTGGCTGGCGATCTGGCTAGTACTGCTTTAATACCCACATCTGAGGGCATCCGTCTGAACTATAGAGGTTTTGCTATAGTCCAGACTTGTCAAAACAGGAGCACTGCACAGTGCCTCCTTCAGTCTGGTAAAGGCATCCTCACAGGCTGGGCCCCAGGTAATTTTCTTTGGCATCTTTTTCTTTGCTAGGTCAGATAGGGGAGCAGCCAGGGCACTGTAATTAGGTACAAACTTTCTGTAGTATCCTGCTGTCCCTAGAAAACTCCTGACCAGCTACTGGGTTTCTGGTCTGGGCCAAGCCTGAATCACCTCTATCTTTATTTGGTTAGGATGGAGCTGTCCCCTGCCTACAACATGCCTGAGGTATGCCACTTCCCCCATGGCCACCTGGCACTTCTCGGCTTTGACAGTGAGCCCGGCCCTTTGTATCCTGCCCAGCACTTCCCTAAGGTGTGAAAGGTGTTCCTCCCAGCTGGTACTGAAGATGGCAATGCCATCCAGGTATGCTACAGCGTACTCCTTGGCACCATTCAACACCTGGTTCGCCAACCTTTGGAAAGTGGCCGGGGCGTTCTTCATTCCGAAAAGCATTACTTTAAACTCAAATAAGCCTATCAGAGTGATGAAGGCCGACCTCTCCCTAGCTCGGTCTGTCAATTCTACCTGCCAATACTCCTTAGTCAGGCCAATAGTCGTAAGGTAGGTCACCCTTCCCAACTTGTCCAGGATTTCGTATGTCCAGGGCATCAGGTGGGCGTCGGACTTTGTGACTGCATTCAGTCCACGATAGTCCACACAGAAATGAGTTGAGACATCTGGCTTGGGCACAAGGACTACGGGTGAGGCCCAGGGGCTGTGGGATCTCTGGATTACCCCTAAATCCAGCATCTCCTCCACTTCCCTCTTAATGTCCTTTTGGACAGCCTCTGACACCCGAGGTGCTGTCCACCGTATGGGCATCTGCGTCCCTGTCTTCACATTGTGTGTTGCTATGGGGGTTAGTCCAGGTTGGCGCTAAACAAATGGGCAAAATCTGCTAAAACCTCTCTTACTTTCTGGAACTGGTCTGGGTTCAGCTGGGGAGACAGTTTTACTGCCTCCACAGAGGATTCCTGCTTACTCTCTTCCAGCAAGTCCAGAAGGGGGTCTCCTTCGTCCGTCCCCTCCCCATGACTACATACTGCAAACACCATGTCAGCCCTATTAGCATATGGCTTCATCATGTTGACATGGTACATCCTTTCAGTCTGTCTTCTGTCAGGTAACTCCACAATGTAGTTTACGTCATTTACCTTCCTAACCACCTTGTACGGTCCTGCCCACTCAGCTTGCAGCTTGTCTTTCCGGACTGTAATAAGGACCATGACTTCCTGACCCACCATGTACGAGTGAGCTCTGGCTCTCTGGTCGTACCACACCTTTTGTTTCTGTTGAGCAGCTGCCAGGTTGCTCTGGTCTGTCCCCATAAGCTCCTTCAGCCTTTTCCTAAACCTAAGGACATAATCCACAATGGGAGTTCCCTGGGTGGTGTGCTTGTCTTCCCAGTCCTCCTGGATTAAGTCTAGAGGACCACGTTCCCAGCATCCATATAAGAGTTCGAAGGGGGAAAAATCCTGTTGACTCTTGGGGCATCTCCCTGTATGCAAAAAACAGGTGGGGAAGGTATTTCTCCCAGTCCCTCCCATGCTGTTCAGCAAACACCCAGAGCAATGAATTTAGGGTACCATTGAATCATTCCAAAAGCCCATTGGCTTGTGGGTGATATGGTGTCGTGCATCTCTGCACCACCCCACACTTCTCCCATAAACATTTCATCAGGTCCGACATGAAGGAACCCCCTCGATCGGTGATTACCTCCTGTGGAAACCCAACATGGGAGAAAATCCCAGGTAAGGCATCTGCCACTTTGTCTGTCCTCAGTGAGGATAGGGCAACTGCCTCTGGGTACCAGGTGGCATAATCCACCACAATCAGGATGAATCTCTTCCCTGAGGAGCTGGGGGTATTTAAAGGACCCACAATATCCATTCCCACCCTCTGGAATGGCTCCTCCATTGTGGGCAAGGGGATCAGGGTGGCTTGAGTTTTCTTGCCCGCCTTCCCTACTTCTTGGCACCGGTGACAAGACCTGCAATACTCTTTCACCTGCTGGGTGAAGTTAGGCCAGTAGAAATTCTGGGCCAACTGCTGCACTCTGTGTGTGATTCCCAGATGAACAGACAAGGGAATATCATGTGCATTCTTGAGCAACTGATCACAATACCCCTGGGGAATGACAAGCTGCCTGTCTAGCATCCCTCCCTCTGTCTGTACTGCCTGGGTATACATAAGTCCATTTTCCCAATAAACCTAATGTCTGCTGTCACCTCCCTGTGTGCCCTCGGAGTCTGCCCAAGTCTTCAGCTTCTCTAAACTAGGGTCATCCCTCTGAGCAGCTGCAAACCCCTCACACAGTCCCAAGGCATGGGACAAGTCCCCTTCAGTCACTAAACTAGGGTCCTAGCACTAGTGTCAGGGCTTTCAGGATCATTGTCAATCCTAACCCTCTGACAATTGGTCACCCTTCCCTCTTCAGAGTAACCTTCTATAGCTGTGTGGTCACTCGCTACCGGGGAAATTTCTACCCTCTTTTTATTAGTCTCCCCATCTGGAGACACAAGCTGGGGAACCAGCCTCTCTGTGGTTTCCACACTGGTTTCTGTGGGGTTCAGGGAACTGCTATTTTCCCTTGCCACTTGGCTATGGGTAACTGCACATACCATCCCCTGTTGGAGATTGTTACCCAGGATCACATCTACTGCTAACATTTTAGCTACAGCCACCTGTTGTACAGTTCTCCCTGTTTCACCCCAGTCCAGGAGAACACTGGCCAGAGGCAATGTTTTCTCTTCACCCACAAAGTCCTGTACAGTCACGTACTTATTGGGTATATTGCTGTGCAATGCCAGGTTGATCAGAAACAAGACAGGAATTATTGCTGCCTTGGTTTCATCGGTCGACCTGGCTTGCATTATGGAGACCTGGGTGGGAGATGATGCTGACCCTGTTATTGAGGCTGTAGTCCCACCAGGATATGCCATTGTGCACTGCCCCAGAGAAAATTGCAGGGGTGGTGTAGCCATTTGTTTTAGATCTAGCCTGACCTTCACCGTGCACCCAGTGGGAACCCTGGGTTCATTTGAGTGTGTGGCAATTTGTGGAGGACTCGGCATAGGCTGCAGGATCCTCCTCATCTATCGCCCTCCTGGCCCGATGGGGGGGTTTCTTGCAGGAATCTGCCGAGTTTGTTGCCGGCGAGATGTTGGATTCCCCCAGATGTGTTTTTATGGGTGATTTCAATGTCTGGGCAGATGATAAAGCTCAAAGGTGCACCAGTGAATTTTTGCAAAATATGTCCTTGTTAGGGCTGTTGCAGTTTGTTGATGCACCTACTCATCGGTAT
This sequence comes from Neoceratodus forsteri, assembly GCA_016271365.2. Taxonomy (NCBI): domain Eukaryota; kingdom Metazoa; phylum Chordata; order Ceratodontiformes; family Ceratodontidae; genus Neoceratodus; species Neoceratodus forsteri. The sequence goes on from CM057458.1 coordinate 888,194,010, forward strand.
GGCCACACATTGGACCTGGTGTTCTCACTGGGGATTGAGATTGTAGATCTTATGATTGATCAGGTACTTTGGTCTGATCATTGCACGTTGAAGTTCACGCTTGGGGCTCCTGCCTTAAGTTTCTCCCCTGCTGAGATGATTCGCTGCCACCCTCTACACAATCTTACCCCTGAGGGTTTTATGGCGGCAGTCGATTTATCTAGTATGGGTGGTGTGTGCATCAGAGCTGTTGGTGTCAGTGTGGACACCTATAATAAGGTGTTATCTGACACCATCAACTCCCTCGCACCTATCCATGTACAACCCAGAACTTCGTACCTGAGGTCTCCTTGGTATGATGGAGATCTCAGGGAAATGAAGAAGATGGGTCAGAGATTAGAGCGCTGCTGGAGGAAGTCCCACCTGGAGATGGACAAACTGGTCCTGCGTGTGCATTATTGCGCATATCAGGAGGCAATCAACCGAAAGAAGACAGCATTTTTGTCTCGGGAGATTGCTGCTGGGAGAAACTGACCAGCCTCACTCTTCTGGACTGTTGATAGACTTCTTCATCCTGCCTGCCTCCAGCCTGGAAGAGTTTCCTCAAATGAGGATTGTGAGGATTTTGCTTGGTTTTTCTCGGACAGGGTGTCTTTGATCCGGTGGGAGGTTTCTTCAGCCAGCAATACCGTTGCTGACAGTGGTCGCCAGTTGTGTACTGAGTGCACTCCACCTAGTTGGGGAGAGTTTAGGCCAGTGGAGGTCCGTGAGGTTATTGAGGTGGCAGTCAATCTGAAGCACACCTGCTGCAAACTGGACCCAGTGCCAACGCGTTTCCTAATGAGATGCATTGACTCTGTTGGCCCGGTGTTTGCCCTGATTGTCCGGTGCTCCTTAAGTCAGGGTGTCTTTCCAGATGCCTTGAAGGAGGCTCTGGTAAGACCCCCTTTTAAAGAAATCTTCTTTGGACCCGGAGGTCAGGGCAAATTACCGTCCCATCTCCAATCTCCCATTTTTGGGGAAGATTGTTGAGAAGGTGGTGTCACTTCAGTTGGAGGAACATCTCATGACTCACGAGTTGTACAATCCTTTCCAGTCGGCTTTTTGGGCCAGACATAGCACTGAAACTGCGCTAGTTCGGGTGCAGAATGACCTCCTCAGGGTTAGAGATCGAGGGGACAGGACAATTCTTGTTCTCCTCAATCTCTCTTCAGCATTTGATACTGTGGACCATTGTGTGTTGCTTCTCCACCTGAGGGAGTTATGTGGACTCACCGGTACTGTCATCAAGTGGTTTGAGTCCTTTCTCACCAATAGGAGACAGCGGGTTGTGATGGGAAATTTCTCATCTACAGCCTGTCTCCTTTTGTGTGGAGTCCCTCAGGGTTCAGTACTGGCCCCAATGTTGTTTGCAGTATATATGCTGCCCTTGGGGGGGATCATTAGGAAGTATGGTCTGAGTTTTCATTGCTATGCTGATGATACTCAGCTATACTTATCCTTTGCCCCAGGAACATCAAACGCAGTGATGTGTTAAACATCTGTCTGGCTGAGATTAGTGACTGGATGGCCTCCAGCTGGCTACGACTGAACCCTGACAAGACTGAGGTACTGGTAGTGGAGTCGAACAAGAGTTCGTGATGGGATGGCCTCTGACTCCGGCAACTGGACTTGTGCTAGGAGCTGCGTCATTGATGGCCTCCCCTTGGGTGTGAAATCTTGGTGTGATGTTTGACAGGAATTTGTCCATGGAGGTTCAGATATCTTCCATGGTCCGTTCCTGTTTTTTCCATCTTAGAAACATTGCCAGGATTAAGCCCCTTGTTCCGTCTCTGGACCTCCCTACCTTGATACATGCCTTCGTCACTTCTAAGCTTGACTACTGTAATGCCCTCTATCTCGGGGTCTCTGGGGGCTCTCTTCGCAGACTGCAGCTAGTGCAAAATGCTGCTGCCCAGCTTCTGACTAGGCAAAGTAAATTTTGCCACATTACACCTGTGTTGCGCGAATTGCACTGGCTGCATCTCTGGTGGAGAGTGCTCTTCAAGGTGGGTTTTCTCACCTATAAGGCCCTACATGGACAGGGCCCTGGTTACCTGTCAGTTCTCCTGGTACCCTCTTCCTCTACCCGTAATCTCCACTCTTCTAGTGGTGGCCTCCTAACTGTTCCAAGAGCGAGATTAAAATCTGCAGGTGACCGAGCCTTTAGTGTTGCTGCCCCTGCTTTTTGGAACTCCTTACCAGCTGTAGTTAGGGAGGCCCCCACTATAACTGCCTTTAAGGTTCACCTAAAGACCTTCCTATTTCTGCAAGCTTTTGGGGTGTAATTTTGATTATTTATATTTACTATAATTATTTTATATATTTATGCGATACGAAATGCTATAAAGTTTTGTGCGGTGCCCAGATCCTTTGGGACTGGGCGTCTTTTTACATAAACTTGCCTTTGCCTTTGCCTTTATAAGCTGACCAGGCTGGACCAGATCCCACTTTACCAGTGTCAGGGATGCCTCTGTGTCTATTAACCCCTGAGTCTGTACACCATTTACCATGACTGGGTGCATGTGTTCCCTCATGTTCAATGGCATGGTTCCAGGGACACACAAACAACCCACTTCCTTTCTGGTACTACTTTGCGTATTATTGCTTGCCCTTCTTGGACACTGTCTGGCAATGTCCCCAGTTTCTTTACATGACCAACAAGCATTTCTTACTTCAGAAAAATCTTTTTGTTGAAATCTGGGGCTAACTGGTTTCGGTGGAGGCAGTGGGGGTTTTAGCTGCCCTGAAGGTGCGCATTTCCCTTTCTGCACTGCCATGCCCACCCCATTCACTCTCAGAGCAGGTCTGCTCTTGGCATAGCGGTCCAAGAGTTCAGCAGCCTCTTGCACTGTTTTTGGATCTTGGTCCTCTAGCCAGGTTTTTAGCTCTGCTGGGCAAGCCCAATAAAACTGTTCTAATAAAATCACATTTTCAATTCTATCAACAGAATTTGCCTCACTTCCTTCCCACCAACATTTTAAAAACTGATGTTGTTTTGTGGCTAGCTCCTCATAGCTTATATCAGGGCTTCTCCTGAGCATACAGAATTTAGCTCTGTATGTTTCAGCAGTTAATTCAAACCTTTTTAACAGTGCAGCTTTTAGCTTTCTGTAATCATTGATATCATCATTGTCCATTTGACCCAATGCATCTCGAGCTTTCCTGGTATGTAGCGGGGATAGCTGGAAGCTCCATGACTCTCTAGAAATTTTAGCCTGAATACAAACTTTTTTCAAAAGAATTTAAAAAGGTGTCCATGTCCTCCCTGTCCTTAAACTCAGCTATTAATTTGGAGTTCAATTTGTAACCCAGTCCTGCAGTCCCAGTTAAACTCAAGCCACTTACCTGCTCTGGTGCCGCTGGTAGGAGTCGCATCTTCTCCAGCTCATGTTGCCTCTGGTGCTCCTGCTCCTCATGGTCTGCATCTCGGAGTTCTCATTCTCTCTTCTCTTCTGCATCATGCTGGCACTCACGCTCTTCATGTTCTTCCTCCCCCTGTTGTCGCTCTGCCTCTCTGCATTCTCGCTCTGCCTCACGGTCCACCTTTCGTTTCTCTCACTCTCTCCTCTCCTGGGACTCCAGCTCCATCCTGCGTAACTCAAGTTGCAACCTGAGAACTTCCAGATTCAGGATACTGGTGACTCGTCCCTTCTGCTGTAACCCTTCACTGACAGTGGTCCTGCTATCCTCCTCATCGGCTCGGGACCCCTCACTGGCTACTAGTTCTGCCACAATTGAGGTCTGGTCCCTTTCAGTCATGGTCTGTGACTTCCTGCTTTGGGTATCTGCTACTGTCAGGGCCTCTATGAGGTTCTGCTTTTTTGGCTGTCACCTCGAACAGGACTCCTCTGTCCTCGCACAGCTGTTTTAACTGTTCTACAGTGTGCCTGCTGTAGTTGGACGCCATCTTTCCTAACTACTGCTACTCTGACTTTGCACTTTCGAAAAAAAAACAAAATAGGTAGGAACTTGACTGTATACCAAGTGATATATAGTTCTGTTTCCTTTTAAAAATAAAACTCTGTCTTTTTCTTTCTTTGCAAGAGAGCTTACGGTCTCAGCTGACAGAACAATAAAGCTTGTGATACCAAAATTATGCCACTGCTGCCAACCAATCTGTCACAGATTCACTGAGCTGGTCAGGCCCTCTACTCCCAAAGTGCCAACCTCTGAGCACAGTCTTGTGAACAGTGTAACAGGCAAGGTAACCCTCTTGTTTGTTTTTGTGAGTTCAGATCAATCTTTGGTCTCTAGTTCTGGAGGTGTTCAAACTGTTAACCTCTTGTTAGCATACCCAATGCACAGACTCAGATATATCTGTCTTTGGGGAGCCAGATATCTTTGCCTATGGGCACCTAACCATGTATTCAGAGGTGAACCCTTTAAAACATTAATAAAGACCTCAGATTTAATGCTTCTCTTTCCAGTTTGATACCACCATTCAAGCTTATGTCTGTTGTCTGCTATAACCATGGACTTTTCTTACAAAATAAAAAAGTCAAAGACAGACCAAGTAAGTTCTAAAAAGAATTTTACTAAAATAGTTAAAAATATGTGAAACACAAAATACAGAACTCTTATATCAAAAGACATACAAATCTTTTAAAAGAAACAAGGTTTAAACAGTGAAGATTCCTACTACAGTACTTAGTCTCTACATACTTGCTTAAGTGCTCCCAAGATGTTTCATGGTCAGAATCCAGGTCAAAATGTGTGTCTCTGTATAACCGAATTATTCCTTAAACAACTGTATTGGCCAACCCCTTTTCGTGAGGTCAGCTAGCTCCTCCTCTGTCAGATTATATTTAAAAAAATATATATATCTTATACAACCACAGGATGTATTTTCAAAGTATTACATTCTGCAATCCTCAGCATAACTCATGTGTGTCAAATGACATCTCTTTGATATTTAAACAGTATCCTCTGTCACACAGACATCAAAGCATTTATGATCGATCATGCACTAATACATCATAACCTGCTTTTTTTCCTCTGGAAGTGTCATAAAATGGATATGCTGAACATCAAGCTTCTTAACCCTATAATTAGCTTCAGGCTTTTCCACGTAACACATTGTCTCTAAAATCTGTTTGTGTATAATCTCACATGCTGTCTCAACATTTGTCTCATGGCATCCACCCTTCAGCTGGAATCTGGGGGGATGAGGGAGGTCATTCCTAGAGCATTTGAATTTTCAGCAGAGACATTAATACATTTTATATTAAAAAAATATAATACAGCACTCAGAACTGGCTATGTACATCATGTCACCTACCCTGACTTCAGCAAAGCTTTAGATACTGTTCCACATAGAAGATTGATTAATAAGCTGGGTTGGCTCAGGGAGGGTCAGAAATTGGTCAACTGGGTGGCAAACTGGTTGACAGACAGAAAACAGAGAGTAGTGGTAAATGGCATACAGTCAGAAGAGATGCAGGTCACAAGTGGGGTACCTCAGGGATCAATCCTGGGGCCAGTCCTCTTCAATATCTTCATCAGTGACACTGCAGATGGACTGGAGGGTAAGGTTTGCCTGTTTGCAGATGACACCAAGATCTGCAACAGATTAGATGATCCAGATGGGGTGGGCAGAATGAGAAGAGATCTGGATAAATTGGCAAAATGGTCAGAAGAGTAGCAACTGGGGTTTAATGCAAAGAAGTGCAAGATCATGCACATAGGGAAGAGAAACCCTGAAGCCACCTATAGGCTCAGAGGGGAGTTGCTGACAGTCACAAGGGAAGAAAGAGACTTGAGCATCATCATCATCACAGATGACCTGAAATCATCCATGCAGACTGCCAAAGCAGTAAGCAAGGCTGGGGGATGTTGGGGTGTATCAGTAGGGGTATCACAAGTCTTAAGAGGGAGGCAATAATCCCTCTTTACAAGACACTGGTTAGGCCCCTTCTGGAGTACTGCATGCAGTTCTGGAGGCCATACCTTCACAAGGACATTAACCAAGTTGAGGCAGTCCAGAGAAGGGCAACCAAAATAGTGCAGGGACTTCATCAGAAAACATATGAGGACAGATTATCAGAGCTCAATATGTATACCCTAGAGTAAAGGAGGAAGAGAGGTGATATGATCAAAACATTCAAACACCTTAAGGGCATTAACAAGGTGAAAGAGTCTAACATGTTTCAACAAAAGAAAAATAGCAGGACAAGAGGGCACAGCATGAGATTAGAGGGAGGTCGATTAAGGGATAATATGAAGAAGCTATTTTTCACAGAAAGGGTGCTGGATACATGGAACAGCCTTCCTCAGGAAGTGGTGAATATGAATAAAGTGCAGGGCTTCAAACAGGCATGGAATCAGAATGGTACAGAAAGGTGGGGTATGGCTTCATTGGGGACTGAAACCTCACCTGGTGGGATGAAGGACTGTATTCTCCAGATGGCCTGCATCTATCCAGGGGAAGCAAAGGTATCCTCTGTGAGAAGTTTAAGTGCATCCTTAGTGATCATTTAAACTTGCCAAGTGGGTGAGACTTGACAGTCAAGAAGATTTTAATAGCCTCCCCCCCCCTTACAGCAAATAACTGAAAGCAGTGAGGACCCAATAACTAGCATAATATCTAACCATAAAACTGCCATGGTTACAATGGGGGAGAGAACAGAAGGTACATCACTAATGTGGCACAGGGCAAAGACCAATAAACAAGGAACATCAAGGAGGTACTGTACACAGAGTGGAAGATCATGTGCACAAATATGCACAGTCTGGGAAACAAAATCTCAGACCTAACGGCACTGATGGCAGACACAAACCTGGACATTGTGGCAATTATGGGGACATGGTACACAGGGAACCATGACTGGGATGCATCGTACCATGGTATACACTTTTTAGAAAGGATAGGGAGGGGAAGAGAGGAGAAGGGATTGCTATGTATGTAAAGGAATGGACTAAAGCTATGGACACTCAGTGATCCAGCAAAGAAGCAGAGGCATTGTGTGTCTCTCTGGAGTTAGGGAACAAAACAACCATTCTTGCTGGAGTAGTTTACAGGTCTCCCATGCTGAGGGAGGATATAGATCTAGTATTAGTGGATTCCATCCATAATATGGCAGCTAAAGGGGAAGTATTACTAATAGGTGTCTTCAACATGCCGGATGCAGATTGGAATACCCAGACTGCAAGTACATCAAGGAGCAGGGACCTCATGTCTTCCATGTATGGGGCACCTATGGCAGCTGGTGGTTGAGCCCAACAGGGAGGGGGCTGTACTGGACTTAGTGCTGACAAACATGGACAGGATCATGGATGCTGAGGTGGACAGTCCCCTTGGTACCAGTGACAACAGAACTGTGTGGTTTAGAGTCAACACGTTGGCAGAAGAAAGCCATTCAAAGATTAAGATCCTAGATTTCTGGAAGGCCAACTTCATGGAGATGGGAGAACAGCTCAAAATTGGCCTGGCAGCAGAAGATTCAGGGGTAGGGGTAGAAGAGCAGTGGCTTAGGCTCAAGAAATCCATAGCAGGAGTGACAAGTCAGTGTGTCAGATTGCTTAGCAAAAGGAAAAGAAAGAAGCAGCCACTGTGGTTCTCTAAGTCAGTAGCTGAGAAAATGAGAAAAAACAGTAAGTCATTCAGGAAGTACAAAAAGACACAGAAAGGAGAAGACAGACTGAAATGTCTGGAGAAGCAGAGAGAAGCTGGGAAAGCTGTCAGAGGGGCTAAGGCAAGAACAGAGGAATGAATAGCACAGGCTATTAAGAAGGGGGATGAGACCTTCTTTTGTTATATTAGTGAGAGGAAGAAGACCAGAAATGGTATTGTTAGGCTAAAGAAGGGAGAGGATGGTTGGGTGGAGGACAACCTTAAAAAAGCTGAGATACTGAACAAATATTTTTGATCAGTATTTACCAAGGAAGAGGCAGGGAAGGGGCCAAGACTCACAAGGAATGATGTACGGGGGGATAGGCAGACACCAGCTCATTTATGATGGATAGAGTCTTAGAGAAACTAGGAAAAGTAAAGACAGACAAGGCAATAGGGCCAGACAGGATTCACCCTAGAGTGTTGAAGGAACTCAGGGAAGTCATAGCAGGTCGGCTGACAACCCTCTTCAACCAATCACTAGAGATGGGGGGGAGGTACCTGTGGACTGGAAGAGGGCAGAGGTGGTTCCCCGCACAAGACTGGAAGTAGGGAGGAGACAGTCAATTATTTTTTTTTTTTTTTGTTCAACAACTGTTTATTAGATTTGATTAATACAGGACATCCATTACAACAAAAAGAAAAAACAAAACAAGCACCTGGAACCCAGGATACAGCCCAAAACTGGCTGTATGAACTATTTACAAGGAGACAGTCAATTATAGACCTGTAAGTCTGAACTCATTGGTGGGGAAGCTGATGGAGACCCTGCTTAAGGAGAGGGTAGTGAAATTCCTGGAGTCAAGCAGTGCAAAAGACCCAAGGCAGCATGGATTAATTGAGGGTAGGTCCTGTCAGACTAATCTTATCAATTTCTTTGACTGGGTGACTGGGGTTGTAGATCAGGAAGGGGTGGTGGATGTGGCCTACCTGGATTTCAGTAAGGCCTTCTACACCATTCCTCATAGAAGGTTGCTTAACAAATTGGGGAATCTGGGTGTGGGCTTTAATGTGGTAAAATGGGTTGGAAACTGGCTAAAAGGCAGGACCCAATGGGTGGTAGTAAATGGCATAAAATCAAAAGAGAGGGAGTTGACCAGTGTGGTTCTACAGGGATCTGTGCTGGATCCAGTTCTTTTCAATGTCTTCATAAGCGACATTGCAGAGGGACTAGAGAAGAAAGTATGCCTGTTCACAGATGACAACAAAATCTGTAACAGAGTCAACACACAGGAGAGGCTAGATAAAATGAGAAACAACCTAAGACTACTTGAGGAATGGTTAAGGGTTTGGTAGTTAGGATTTAATGCTAAAAAGTGCAATATAATGTGTCTGGGACACAGAAACCCAAGAGAGGAATACAGGATTGGGGGGGGGCAGGTTCTAGCCACCACAAGTCAGGAGACAGACCTGGGGGTTATCATATACAATGACCTGAAGTCAGCCAAACAATGTGAAAAAGCAGTGGGGAAGGCAAACAGAATGCTGGGTTACATAGGAAGGGGCATAACCAGTAGGAGGAGTGAAATGGTGATGCCACCGTATAGATCACTGGTGAGGCCTCATCTGGAATACTGTGTCCAATTCTGGAGACCACATCTCAGGAAGGACATAGACCGAATGGTATCAGCCCAGAGAAAAGCAACCAAAATGATACATGGACTGCACCACAAGCCTTATGGGAAAATACTCAAGGAACTAAACATCTATTCACTGGAAGAGAGAAGGGAGAGAGGGGATATGATAGACACTTTCAAATACCTTAGAGGAATAAACAGGGTATAGGTGGGGAACAAATTTCAGAGAAGAATGTGCACAAGGACAAGGGGACATTTATTTATTTATTTATTTTTTGTTGAACAGGTGAGTGCACAAGACATATTCTGCCTATTTTCAGGCATGACCCTGGGTAGGGTATACAGATGAATGCCAATTGACCTTGAACCAGATTAAGCTGTTGGTGGTATTTTTAGTGAATGGGGAAATTTGGCCAGGACACTGGGGAAATTCCATCTCTGCCAGCAGGGGGCTTGACTTCCTGCAGAGTGGAGGATCTCAGTTTGGAGCTGGACAGCAGAATAGGAGGAAGTGCTGGTGTGGCAGTGGTGTGGACTTGTGAGAGTAAGGAACTGGAGGCTAAGGAGCTGGTCTCCTTCTTGGCTTTTATGATGCAAGAAGGCCGAGAGACCATGGAAGATGGTGAACACCCAAAAAATGATGTGGAGACTGCAGACACTGCAGTGGCAGCAAGAGAGGAGCAAGGAAATGAACAAAAAAGCATGTGCAAGCAGAAGCAGAGAAGAAATAAATCAGAAAGAAACACGTTCCATGGAGATAGAGGGTGGCAATACAGTGCAAGTCACAGTGAGTAACAAAAAGACTGGAATAAAAGCTAAAAGGAGGAAAAAGTTTAAATGCTGTATATAATGTAAAGCCCAGAGCCAGTAAGCACTTGATTAGCTCTGACAAAAGTGAAAGTGAGCATGAGTGTAGAGCAAGTGCTGACGTGGCAGCTGGTCAGGAGGCCGTGTGTAATGCTGAGGAGAAAAATGACATTTGAGAGAAACTGGTAGTTGAAAATGTTAAAGTTAATGGCGATTCTAGTCGGAAACAGTTTGGCCCAGGAAAAATTAATGAACAAAAACTAACGACTGGGGGAGATGGAAGGAATATAACTCCACAGCAAGAGGTACAAAAAGTAAATGAAAAAAGTGATACAGAGGGGTTTCAGGATTTCAAAGATACACCTGATTGGGTGAAAGATGCCCTAATAAAAGCAGGGTGGACCCGCAAAGAGGATGATACTGGCTGGGACCCAGATGGGCCTAGTATGTCAGGCCAAAAGGATACAATAATGAATGACCACAATAAAGACACTAATAACTCCCAGAATAAAGGGGACATGAACACTAATGATACTAGAGCAACAGAGAGGATGACAGAGGATGAGAGTGGGGAAACATTGATGGAAGTGGAAGAGAAAACAGTTCAATCTGACAAAATTCAAAGTGAAGGGGAGGCAGACACAAAAGAAAGAGCATGGGGTGAAAGTACCAAAGAAAAACCTTTTCCAGGGGAGGCAAGGCAACAACAGGCCAAAAGAAGGAACACAGCTAGACTGCATTTCAGAGTGGCAGCTGCAGATGCCCTGGATAGGTTGTTCATAGGGAAGCAACTAATAAAGGAAAGTATGAAATGCTATCCCTATGAGATATATACATTTATACATGTACCGGGGAGCAGTGAATATGATATCAGTTTTAAGCACCCAGGAGGTCTTGATCGATTCTGGAAATGATACCACCAAATGAAAAACACAGTGCTATGGAGAGAATTTATTGCTATTCCCCTAACAAAACCAGCTTTTAAAATAGTTACAGTACTTTTTAGAAATGAAGGGGTGAATGTGATGGATATTTCATTCTGGATGAAACAAAGGTGTGTGATACATGGGGCCCCAGAACTAATACTAGAAGAAGAAGAAGCTATATGGACAGGGGGATGGAAGTACAAAGTCACTCTAAAACAACAAGATGGGGAAACACAACACATACTGAAAAGTTTTTTCTTGGGGCAAGATAGAGGCATAATATTTTATGCAGGACAACCACAAGCATGTTACCGATGTGGGGAAAAAAGCCATCTAAGTAATGCAAGCAAAAAATTAAAATGTGGAATGTGTGGTGAACTAGGACATTACGGCAGAGAATGTAAAAACAAAAAGAAATGCAACTTATGTGAAGAAGAAGGGCACATTTTTATGAATTGCTTCAGGATCTCAAGTAAGAGTCTGGATTCAAGTGAAAGGTCAGAACAAGATGTTTACGTAGTATTGGCCAAAAAAAAAAATAAGCAAGATAAAGTTGTGATGGATGCTCTGAATGAAGAAAGAGGCTATGTAGAAAATAGGACTGAACAGCCCCCTCACCAAGGAAAAAGAGAGGAAAAGACTGAAGGGATAGAAGATTGCCAGAATAAGAAAATACAAGAAACAAATGCAAAAAAAAAAAAAAGGAAATAAAAGGGAAGGAGAAAATTACACTATGGTAACAAGGGCTACGAGGAAAAAACAGGGAAAAGCCTGGAAAGGAAAGGAGAAAGATACAGAAGGAGTTCAATTAACAAACAGATACACATTGTTACAAGATAAAGAGTGTGCAACACTGGATGAAGATTCAGATATAACAAGCCCAGATATATCGGAGGGGGAAGACTCATTAAATGGAGATACTACAGATATGCAAGTCTCAAAAAAAAGGAAAAAATCAAGTGACACAGGATGAAGTGAAAAAGAAAAGTGACAAAAATGGACAAATTAAATTGTATCACATGTAATGTGAATAGCATTAAGTCTAAGGTCAAAAGGTTAACAAAATTTAAAATACTGAGTGACCTGAAAAGTGATATCATTATAATGCAAGATACACAGTTACATACCATAGAGGAGTTACAACAGACTCCGAGAGATTGGAGATGGGGTCTTCCCTCTGGACAAAAGGGGAAGACAAATGTTCAGGGTGGGGGTAGACTTTATGACAAATAAAGTTCAGGTAGGAAATATAGTAGATTTAGTTTCAGGGAGACTATTTATTATAGATACTATAATGAAAGAAGTAGCTGTAAGGATTGTTGTACTGTATAACCCTCAAACTAAACTGGAAATGACTCTGATTATGGACTTGATAGAGCCATATTTACATACCTCAAGGTTAGTATTATGGGGGGAGGGTTAACTGAGGTGTGACAAAGGAAGATTGGGGAGGAAAATTAGTAAAATGTTTAGTGATACTAACTGTCTAAAGAAAATTCTTGGGAAAGCTGGCATGGATGATGTGTATGTCATTACAGGAAAAAAAGGAGAGCATACCTTTTATAGAGGGAGGTTATCAGCATGAATAGATTTTTGGATGCTTAAAAAAAAATCAACAATTAAAGACATAAGGGTAATTCCAATAGAAACAACAGACCATATGGCAGTAAGTCTCACAATAGATCTAGGGAAAAGTATGAAATTTGGTGTAGGGTATTGGAAAATGCATACAGAAATGTTACAAGAAGAAAGGTGTACAGACAGAATTAAGGATTTGTTGGAGGCTAGAATGACAGTGGTAGATTTATATGATAGTAAGTTAGAATGGTGGGAAGTTACAAAGTGGGATTTGAAAAAAACTATGTAGGAAGAGGCAAGAAATAGAGAAGCAACACACTATGGAAAATATTTAAGTCTAAGAGCTAAACTATATAAACTAATTACCATGAAAGAAAGATGCAAAACAGATGTAGGGCAACACATAATAGAAACTAAAGAAGAAATGAAAAAATATCAGTATAATAGAATAAAGTCATTAATTATGGAGCAAGAAAGTGGAACTCAAGGTTCAAAAAACCAGTCAAATCCATTTGATAGTAATAGGGAAAGAATAGAAGAAAGAATGATGTATGAACTTAAAGGTAAAAATGGAAACGTATATACTGACATAGGAAATATTAAAAATATAGTACAGAAATTTTTAAAACAAAAATATCAAAGACAAGGGGAGGAAAAGAAAAAAGATCTGTTTGAAAAATCAAAACTTACACATTTAGAGGAAAATGAAGTTAGAATTTTGGATGAAAATATTAGAGAGGGAGAGGTGAGAAAAGCCTTTAGAACTTTATCTAATAACATGACTCCGGGTATAGATGGCATATCAAATGTATTTTATAAAATTTTTGAGGAGAACGTAGTACCAATGTTGACTTTAGATTTTAATGAAATAGAGAGGGAAGGAAAAATAACGGAAAGTATGAAAATGGGAGCAACAATATTTTAATATAAAAAGAAAGGGGAAAAAACAAATTCAAAAATCTGGAGACCCATCAGCTTGTTAACAGCTGATCATAAAATGTTGGCAAAAATTATAAATAACAGAATAAAAGAGTTTACTGGTCAACTTATTAAAACTCAGACATGTGCAGTGCCAGGGAGAGACATAAGAGATAATTTAGTATATAGAAGGGAAATAATGAATGAAAGTCAAGAAGGGAGACTAGAGGGATAACTATATATGTTGGATCAAGAAACAGCCTTTGATGTAATAAAACATAAACATATAGGTTCATAGGTTCATACGTGATTTCAAGCTATGTAGACTTTCGTCCATAATGCTTGCCTTATTATTTATAACTTTTTTCTTTTCTATCCAAGAAGAAGTCATCAAGTTTGTTTTTAAAGGAGTCCATAGTTGTACTAGACACCACTTCCCTAGGCAAAGAATTCCATCCTGCCACGACTCTGTTGCTGAACCAATGTTTTCGTGATAAAGTCTGCCATTTTTGGATTTCAAACTGGAAAGGGTGTCCCCTAGGTTCATATCTTGATTTCCTCCAGACTAGTCCAAGTTCTGACAAGAGTACAGGGTCATTTATACATCTGAATAGTAAGCAATAATCCCCCTAGTTCTTCTATACTCCAGGGTAAACAGGTTCAACTCACTCAATCTCTCAGGGTAAGTCTTCTTTTCCAGCCATTCAACTGACTTAGTCGCTCTTTTCTGTATTCGTTCAATATTATATATTTCTGCTTTTTTATAAGGTGCCCAGACCTGAGCACAATATTCCAGGTTTGGTCTAACCAGAGCACCATAAAGAGGGATTAACACCTTCCTATCCCTGCTTGAGGTGTGTCTCAGAATACAATTTAAAATTTGATTTCCCTTTCTTATTACTTTATTACAATGTGAACTAAATTTTAAGTCAGAACTAATTATTACCCCCAAGTCCCTTTCCTCATCTATTTTATTGAGTACAGTGTTATCCAGTTTGTAAGAGAGGGGGTTGTTGTTTTTTACATTACCCAAGTGCATAGTTATACACTTGTTTTTATTCAATTCAAGCTTACTAGTTACTGTCCAATGATGTATGTAATTTAATGCTTCTTGTAAATCCTGCTAGTTTTTTACAGTATTGGTTATTGCACCAATTCTACAATCGTCTGCAAATTTTGTCAACCAGATATCATTGTTTTCCAATTTCAAGGAGGTTATATAGATATTAAAAAGGCAGGGTCTAAGGACTGAGCCCTGGGGCACCCCACTAGTCACAGCCTCCCACTTTTACTTTTCTCCTTGTATCACCACTCTTTGCCTTCTTTCACATAACCAAGCATCTATCCAGTTTATTATATTGGTATCTAATGCATACTGTTTAAGGGAAAGTATTAATTCTTGATGTGGAAGTTTATCAAAAGCTTTAGAAAAATCCAAAAAAATGACGTCAACTCAATTTCCCGCATCTAAGGCCTTCCCAACCTTCTCGTAAAAAGTCAAGAGATTTGTCTGGCAAGAACGTTTTTTTTGGAAACCATGTTGTAATGGGTCCTGCAGTTTGTTAACCTCAAGGTACTCGACTATATAATTCTTTAGAATAGATTCCATCATCTTACCCATGACCGATGTCAAACTAATCGGTCTATAGTTTTTTAACTCAGATTTCGATCTGCTTTTGTATATAGGAACTACCATCACTTCTCGCCAATTTTGTGGTACTTGTCCTGTATCCAGGGATCTTTGGAATCTGTGGGTTAGGGGTGGTGCAAGTTGATCTGCCAATTCATACAGTACCCTAGGATGAATTTCGTCAGGTCCTTGTGATTTATTTATATGTACTGTTTTTAATTTATCTAGGACGTCTTGTAGTTTAATCTGTATCCTCCCTGGTCTAGAAGTAGTATTGGGAGTAGTATTTAGTAAAGTAACTGGGTTAAAGACGGAGCAGAAATATTTATTTTGTAACTCTGCACAATCTCTATTACTAAGTGTTTCTCCTGCATCATTTTTGAAAGGTCCAATAATATTACTCTTTTTTTGTTTATTATTTATTTAAGAATAGAAAGTCTTATAGTTGTCTTTAACTAGTGATGCAAGTTTTAATTCGTGGGATATTTATATGTGGGATATATTAAATAAATACAAGTTTCCTGAAAAAAAAAATTAAAATAATTCCCTTTGTGAAAGGACATTTGAGTATCCCAATGTATATTAAAAATGGGGTACGTCAAGGGTACCCTTGAAGCCCACTGTTGTATGTTTTAGGATTGGATCCAATTTTCAGAAGTTTAGAAAATAACACTAGTATTCAAAACATTGAATGGAATGGGCAAAAACTTAGGAAAACAAGTGGATATGCTGATGATTGTATTGTAATGGTTAAAGATCAGCAAGATGGGGATGCAACAATACAAATGTTAGACACATATAAAGGATATACAAAATAAAAATAAACAAAGAAAAGAGCAAAATATTTTCATTGGGGAAAGGAAAGGGAGGGGGAAAAGGGGACTTAGAGGTTGTACAAGGGAGTATAAAGATTTGGGGAGTTTGGTTTGGTTTGGAGGACAGGACCCTGAGGTTTAGAACTGGGAAGAGAAATATAAAATAACACAGGAGAAAATTACAACATGGAAGAAATGGAAGATGACAAGAGAAAAAATAATACATCTGTTTAGAACTATTATAGTCCATTTTTTTGTACATAGCATATATTTTTCTGATACCTCAGGTAACGCAAACAAAAAATTTGAGTTTGTTTTTTCAATTATTTTGGGGATGTAGATTAACTCCTGTAAAAAGAGGAATTACATATAGGCCAATAAAAGAAGGGAGTTTAAATATGGTACAGCCGGTAGTTTTTTTATCAATATTTATGTGTATGCAAATATTTTGCCCATTTTAAAAGGGGAACAGAAATTATAGATGCCATTTTTGAAGGGCTGGGAACAGGTTTTGATTAAAAGCATAGAAATGAAAGGAAATATAAAAGGGAGGAAGGACGTACCAAAGTATATGGAAATTAGTAGGAAATATATAACACAGTGGAGGTCACAGTGGATTTATTAAGGAAAATTATGACGAAGTTATACAAGATAATTATGGAACAAAACTTTTATGAAGCAAAAGTTTTTAAAGTAGATAGTGAGATAGATATTAATAATGTGTTGGAAATAACATTCGAAAAAAGAATACCACAGAAGATGAAAGAAATGGTGTGGATGTATAGTCATGGAAAGCTGTATGTGAAAGGAAATCAAAAACATAAAAAGATTGAGGAGAGAATTTGTGGAGAAGTACAGTGTGGATTACGAGAAGAAAATATGAAGCATCTTTTTTTAGTGCAGTTTTATAGTTATGTTTTGGGAAATGTTAGCTAAATATTGGAATATGAAGTGTTTTAAAAATGTGACATATTATATTTTGGTATATGGACAGTTACCTAAGGAATGGGAAGGAATGAGTAAAAGTACAGTATATGTAGTTTTTGCAATACTTAAGTGGGCTATATGGCAAAATAGCTGCCAGAGATTTCTGAAAAATAAAGAACAAATTGTACAAGATTTATTGTTTATAATACAGGTAGAAATGGATAAAGTGTATGAAGAAGAATGTAGAGTAGTTGGAGAAGAAAGAGGGGGAGGGCCTCAAACAACTGGGTTGGGTTCACCACAATATATCCCAGGCACACTGCCTTAGGGGTAGCTGGTCCATTCCACTGGGGTGTCAAACAGACGAGGCATACTGATGAGTCCTGGTAGGACGAAACACCTGTCTATGTCTTCTGTTAGCACCCTTTGCAAACTGTGTGAGAGGCCTTTCGGCACCATGCAATTCTGCTTAAAGTTGGACCAGCATAACATTCTGTGGTGATTTGCATATGCAGCCCATGATGTTTTGCATTGTGGGGCATGTGTGATTTTGTATTTTCTTTGAAACTTGGCTTCCCGTACAAATGCCCTTTGTAACCCTTGCCTCAGTGTTTATGCACAGAGGTTCTTTGTCTTTAAATAGTTTTTATTTTAATGGGTTCACCACAATATATCCCAGGCACACTGCCTCAGGGGTAGCTGGTCCATTCCACTGAGGTGTCAAACAGATGAGGCATACTGATGAGTCCTGGTAGGACGAAACACGTGTCTATGTCTTCTGTTAGCACCCTTTGCAAACTGTGTGAGAGGCCTTTCGGCACCATGCAATTCTGCTTAAAGTTGGACCAGCATAACATTCTGTGGTGATTTGCATATGCAGCCCATGATGTTTTGCATTGTGGGGGCAAGTGTGATTTTGTATTTTCCTCAAACAACTGGTACAACAACCCACAAGAGACAGGGCTATCCTAGATCTAGTACTGACTAACAGGGAAGGGATCACAGATCTCCAGGTAGAAGGTCACCTGGGGGCCAGTGACCATCACATGGTATGGTTCAATTTGGCTACTACATCTAAATCATCCCATTCCAAGGCAAAAATATGGGACTTCAGAGGAGCTGACTTTGATAAGATGGCCAACAGAGTTAAGCTAGCCTCTGGCAAAAGAAACACAGGTGAGAGGGGTACAGGCAAAGTGGGCAAGCATTAAGGATGCACATTTGGAAGCAACATCCCATTGTGTTAGACAGAAAAGGAAGTGCAAAGAAGAAGGAAACCACTTTGGTTCTCAAATACAGTAGCAGAAAAGGTCAGAGCCAAAAGGCTGGCCTTCAGGAAATATAAGGTAACACAGCGGATGAAGATAGGGAGGCATACCAAACTGCCCTATGGGAAGCAGGAAGGCAGTAAGGCAGGCAAAGTCCCAAACTGAGGAAACACTAGCACAAACAGTAAAGAAGGTGACAAGACTTTCTATAGATACATTAGTGAAAGGAGAAAGTCCAGAGGGGGTAATACAAGCTTAATGGAGAAAAGGGAGCATGTGAGGAGGAGGACCATGTAAAAGCATCTATCCTAAATAGATACTTTTGCTCAGTATTTACTAAGAGAAGGTAGGGCAGGGCCCACAGCTCAGCACCATGGACACAGGGGAGGGAGGGTAAGCACTACTCCTTCACAAAGAAAGGGTCCTACAAGAGCTTGCTAAGCTCGGGTGGATAAGGCAATGGGACCTGATGGCATACATCCCAGGGTACTTAAGGAGCTAAAGGTGAAACTAGCAGAGCCATTAGCAGAACTGTTTAGTGAGTCTCTGAGCACAGGAGAGGTCCCAGAAGACTGGAGAAGGGCTCATGTGATCCCACTCCACAAGAGTGGCAGCAGGGAGGGAGGCAGGAACTCATAGACCAGCTGGGTCTTACTCAGTAGTGGGCAAGATTATGGAGGCACTCCTTAAGGAAAGGATAGTGCAACACCTGGAATCCATAGGGGCACAGGATCCAAGACAGCATGGGTTTACAAAGGAAGGTCCTGTTAAAGCTAATCTCATAGATTTCCTAACGACTGGGTAACCAGAGTGAGTGGACCAAGGGCAGTTGATGTCGCCTACCTGTGACTTCAGCAAAGCTTTCGACACTGTTCCACATAGAAGATTGATAAATAAGCTGGTAGGCTCGGGTGGGTCAGAAGTTGGTCAACTGGGTGGCAAACTGGTTGACGGGCAGAAAACAGAGTGGTGGTAAATGGTATACAGTCAGAAGAGATGCAAGTCACAAGGGTACCACTAGGATCAGTCCTGGGCCCGTCTCTTCAACATCTTCATTAGTGACCTTGCAGATGGACTAGAGGGTAAGGCTTGTCTGTTTGCAGATGACACCAAGATCTGCAACAGAGTAGATGATCCAGATGTGGGTGGGCAGAATGAGAAGAGATCTGGATAAACTAGCAAAATGGTCAGAAGAGTGGCAACTGGGATTTAATGCAAAGAAGTGCAAGATCATGCACATAGAGAAGAGAAACTCTGAAGCCACCTATAGGCTGAGAGGGGAGTTGCTAGCAGTCACAAAGGAAGAAAGAGACTTGGGCATCATCATCACTGATGACCTGAAATCATCTAAGCAGACCTCTAAAGCAGTAGGTAAGGCTAGGGGGGTGTTAGGGTGTATTAGTAGGGGATCACAAGTCGTAAAAGGGAGGTAATAATCCCTCTTTACAAGACACTGATTAGGCCCCATCTGGAGTACTGCATGCAGTAATGGAGGCCACACCTTCACAAGGACATTAACCAAATTGAGGCAGTCCAGAGAAGGGCAACCAAAATGGTGCAGGGACTGCATCAGAAGACATATGAGGACAGATTAACAGAGCTCAATATGTATACCCTTGAGCAAAGGAGTGAGAGAGGTGATATGATCGAGGCATTCAAACACCTTAAGGGCATTAACAAGGTGAAAGAGTCTAACATGTTTAAATATAAGAAAAATAGCAGGACAAGAGGACACAGCATGAGATTAGAAGGGGGCCGATTAAGGGGGAATGTGAGGAAATTCTTTTTCACAGAAAGGGTGGTGGATGCATGGAATGGCCTACCTTAAGAAGTGGTGGCTATGAATACAGTGCAGGGCTTCAAACAGGCATGGGATAGGCATAAGGGAGCAAAACAGATGAGTATGAATAGATAGACCACTGACAGAGCAAAGGCCGATGGCACATTTATAAGGTAGAAAAAGAAATGGGCAGACTGGATGAGCCTTGCGGTCCTTATCTGCCGTCAACTTCTATGTTTCTATGTTTCAAAAGATTTGTGGAAAGAAATGACTGAAATTGGTTAAAAATGTGAAACACTGAAGTATGTAAGTTATCTGTTTTTGGTTGTAAGTAAAAACTTTCCCTACTTTTTTTGAGAAGTGCCATGGGATCTTTAACATCCACCTGAACTACTATCAGAACAGGCAGATGGGACCTCGGTTTTAATGTCTCATCCAAAAGACGGCACCTCATTAGTGCAGCATCCCCCTCCTGCTGCACTGCAGTGTCAGTATTGGGATATTAACCCAAGTGCCTGGTGTGGGGCTAGAGCCCACAGCCTTCTGATCTCCCAGCCTCAGAGGCGAGTGTGCTACCTGCTGAGCCACCGACACTGATATAGCATGAGGCTGAAGGGGAGGGTGGCTTAAGGGGAATGCTAAAAAGCATTTTTTCACAGACAGGGTGGTGGATCTGTGGAACAGACTGCCAGCAGAGGTGGTGGAAGTGAAAACAGTACGGGGATTCAAATGTGCTATATGGGATAAGCATGAAGGCACCCTGCTGTACAGCAGAGCAGGGGAAAGGCAGTCCAGATAAGAGTAGGGATTGCCAAAACAAGACGGAAATGGGCAGACTAGGTGGGCTGTATGGTCCTTATCTGCTGACAAAGTCTATGTTTCTATGTTTCTAAAGTAACATCATAGGACATGCCTTGCAATTTTGTTCGTACCCTCTGCTTTTTAGCTGAATTATTTATCTTATTAAGGTTTCATGATATTACCTTTAAACTATCATAGTTAGCCTTATTGGACCGGGAGAAAATGTTCAATGGAGAGATATTCTGAAAGATACATAAGTCAGGCACCATGGAAGCTCCCACCCCCACCATCTCTCCCAAATACACACAAACCCAAAAGACTGTACGTTACGTCAACCAGTATGCCAATCCCATATAACCTTTATGGTAAAGTAGATTATTCTCACAGTAAGATGGATGTGAGAAGGAAACATAATATAGATAAAGCATCCCCAGTCAATGAAGGCAGGTTAGTTGATTTCTCTCTCTAATAGAGATAAAAAGAATTCCAGTAGGCAAGATGCTCACGCGGAGCACAATAAGACCTGAGCAGGAAAGCTCTGCAGTCTCCCTTCCTTTGCTCATCTGAACATGCTGCCTGGTGGCTAGCAGACTCTGTGAAGTATCAATTAGGCAAACCAGCTATGATAAAAAGTAACTGCTGTGAGCAAAGGCAGTAAGTGTCTGGTTACTAAAGCAGTGCCCCATATATGGTAAGTATTGTACAAGGATATATTCAAGTTCAAATAGAAGGAGTTCATCTGCATGTGACTTTTGTCTGCTTCTGTGTCCATTGTTAGTCTCTGTTCTGAGCTGATGACTGAGGAATACATGACAGGGAGTGACTGATTGACATCCCATGGTGGTAGTTGAAGTAAGAGGGGGGGTGTTTGTCCATATGTCTAGTGTGGGAGGCTAAGGTCTGAACAGTTCAATAATCAGCAGTGTATAGTGGACCAATGGTATGGGAGACTGAATGCAGGGTGCAGGTCATAACTGGGCAGCAAGGTCATACACCAGACAAGACAATGGGAATTCAATACACCATCTTGACTAGTCATAGTAGAGGGAGAAACATGAAGAAAACTTGGCCAAAGTCCCAGCTGAACTCTTGAGAAGAGATAAACAGTCCTCCCTGGGCTCAGTTCATTATTGTTGAAAACAAAGTTAGCGTACGTACTGGGATTCATCCTTTGCTGGTTTGTGTGGCTGCATGAAATGCCTGTCTCCACCTGCTCCTCACAGCTGTCTGGTTTGAGGTGGAAGGAGCATGGTGATCCTGGGGCCTGCTGAAAATAAGCATTGGCTTCTGTGGGCCTATCAAAAAGCAGCTTTTTTTCCATTGAAAGTGACCAATAAAGTGGCTGGGTATAGTAAGGAGTAACAGAGCCCTCAGATTTTTTCCTGTCAAATGCTTGTTATCCAGGGTGCTTCTGGAGTAATCTGGGTAAAAGGAAATTTTAGCACCATTCACTGGTACATCCCCTAGTCCTCTAACCCTTAGCAACAAGATGGAAGATCTGGAGGCTGTCATGGTGCAGTCAGACCTGGACATTGTGGCCATCACTGAAACCTGGTGTAATGATAACCACGACTGGGAGATGGCCATACCTGGCTACAACATATTCAGAAGAGACAGAGCAGGCAGGAAGGGAGAAGGAGTGGCACTGTATGTGAAAAATGACATAAGGGCCACAGAGATCCAGGAGGAACAAAATGGGGGAGAGATACTGTGGGTTAAGCTGGAAAGGAAAATGGGGACAGCCATCCACACAGGTGTGGTCTATAGACCACCAGCCCAGGAGGAAGAAACAGATAGGGAGCTGATGCTAGCCATCCAAAGGGTGAGGTAGTACTGGTTGAGACTTCAATATTCCAGACGTGGACTGGAGCATCCCAGCAGCAGCATCAACTAGAGCAGATTTATCCTGGACTCCTTCAGGGTGCCTTCCTCAAGCAACTGGTCATGGAACCAACTCTGCAGAAGGCAATATTGGACCTTGTGCTCACAAACAGGGACAGTGTGATGGGGTAACAGTGGGGAGCACCTGGGGAACAGTGACCACCAGTCATTGTGGTTTGAAATCACAGAAAGAGCAGAACCAAACCACACAAAAACACGTATCCGGATTTTAGGGGGGCAGACTTTGGGAAAATGGGGAGATACTTGAAAGAGGCATTAAGGGGAATGGGACAGGAATCAGGGGTTGAGGAACAGTGGGCAGTATTTAAAATGGGGATTACAAGAACAACAGAATTATGCATTAAGCAGGTTAGCAAAAGGAAAAGGAAAAGGAGACCATTTTATTTTTCCAAAGAGGTAGCAAAGAAAGTGAAAGCCAAAAGATTGCGTATCAGGCACATAAAAAAGACACAGCAGAAGAGGATAGGGAGAAGTACCAGGAGAAGTAAAGGAGGCAGGGAGGTCAGTAAGGGAAGCCAAAGCTCAGACAGAAGAACACATTGCAAAATCAGTGGGTAGAGGGGACAAAACCTTTACAGGTACATAAGTGAAAAGAAAGACAAAGGGAGGGATAGTGAGACTGAAGGGGGAGGATGGGGGCCGCGTGGAGGATGACAACAGTAAAGCTGACATACTGAACAGGTGTTTCTGCTCAGTCTTTACTGAGGAAGAGGAGGGTAATGGGTCTGAAGGGAGTACAAGGTGTGATAATGGTGCAGAAATAGACACAAGTCCCTTTACATGATAAAGCAATGGGGACAGATGGGGTGCACCCCAGGGTCCTTAAAGAACTAAGAGAGGTGGTGGCTGAACCTCTGGCTATCCTGTTTAGCCGATCACTGGAAACAGGGAGGTACCCAAAGACTGGAGGACAGCAGATGTAGCCCCCTTATACAAAATCGGAAACAAAGAGGAAGCAGGGAACTACAGACCAGTCAGCCTCACCTCGATAGTGGGGAAGATCATAGAAGCACTACTGAAGGAGAGATTGGTGGAACATCTGGTTGTCAATGGACTACAGGACCCAAGGCAGCATGGTTTCACCAGGGGGAGGTCATGTCAGACCAACCTCGTTGAATTTTTGACTGGGTGACTAGGGAGGTGGATTAGGGAGGACAGTGGACATGGCCTATCTGGACTTCAGCAAGGCCTTTGACACTGTGCCACATAGAAGACTACTACACAAACTGGGGAATATGGGTGTAGGCAGGACAGTAGTGTGGTGGGCAGGTAACTGGCTGGGTGGCAGGACACAGAGGGTGGTGGTAAATGGCTGTCACTCCACAGAGGGGAGAGTGACCAGTGGGGTACCACAGGGATCAGTGTTGGGACTGGTCCTATTCAACATCTTCATCAGTGACATTGCACAGGACCTAGAAGGCAGAATTTCACTGTTCGCTGATGACACAAAGCTCTGTAACAGAGTAGACACACCAGAGGGTGTAGACAGAATGAGAAGGGACCTGCAGAAACTTGAAGAATGGTCAGGGGTTTGGCAGTTGAAATTCAATGCAAAGAAGTGCAAGATAATACATATGGGGCACAAAAACCCTGGCACAATATATCAGTTGGGGGGTGAGGATATAGCATGCACCAAGCAGGAAAGGGATCTTGGGGTTATCATCTCTGATGACCTCAAGGTAGGGAAACAGTGTGACAAGGCAGCAGGTAAAGCAAATAGGATGCTGGGATGTATAGGCAGGGGCATCACCAGCAGGAGAAAGGGAGGTCATAATTCCCTACAAGACACTAGTAAGGCCCCACCTGGGTACAGTGTACAGTTCTGGATACCATACCTACGTAAGGACATAGACAGGGTAGAGAAGGTTCAGAGGAGGTCAACAGAGATGGTGCATGGATTGCATCACAAGTCCTATGAAGACAGGTTGAAGGAACTGAACATGTACTCCCTGGAGGAGAGGAGGGAGAGAGGGGATATGATTGAGGCATACAAGTATCTCACAGGGAGGAACAGGGTGCAGGAATACACTATTTTTAAGTGAAAAAGATGTTCCAGGACTAGAGGGCATGGGATGAAGTTGGAGGAGGACGATTCAGAGGAAACATGAGGAAGAATTTCTTCACAGAGCGGGTGGTGGACAAGTGGAACACCTTGCCAGAGGAAGTGGTGGGGGCTGAAACAATCACGGGATTTAAGAATGCATGGGATAGACATAAAGGAATTCTGGAGGTCACGGGTAAGGGACAACAGACTTCTAGGAAAACATAAACTGAACTTACAAGCTCAAATGGGCAGACTGGGTGGGCCATAGGCCCTTATCTGCCAACACTGTCTATGTATCTATGTAATCTGATGAGCCTGAATATGAGAGAGCACAGTCCAGCTGCTGCTGGGCCGGTGGTTTTATCCCTTTAAATTGTATGCACCCTACCTAATTCAAAATCAAATTCAGAGACTTCCAGTAACAACCATTCTGGAAGTCTTTGCAGAGGAAGCTTACCGGGTCATGGCCCTCAAAATCATTGTCCAGGCCAATGAGATGCAATTTTTTCTTCATCCCTGGCTCTTGAGATCTTCAACTTTCCAGGCCAGCCACTCTATCTGTTCCACTGAGGCCTGGAGTCTATGACTTGTCAAGGATTGTGCTTTATCAAGCTCCTTAATTTTGTGCTCTGCAGTTCTTATCTGCATAGTTAAGGCTGGGATGGCTGCTCGCGTTTCAGTGATGGTATACCTGACAGATTTGACACTCGCAGTTATGTCAGAATCAGCCACAGGGCCATATGAAATGCAAATACTTCAGCCATCTTCAATTGTGGATGAGATGGATCAGACACTGGGGTAAATAAGCCCTTTTTCCTTTTTAAGGGAGTTGTAGGAAGTCAGAAATCTGCCCAGTCTGCTTGCATAAGCTGCCGCCTTCAATCCTGATGAGTTGTGCTATCTTGAAATGCTGCAAATCTGTTGATGGAAGCTGACTAGGGAGAGAACGCACGGAGCCGAGGAACTACGTAAATGACCATCTTGTTGGGTGCACACATGACCTTCCAAAAAAACTGTGTTCAAGTTGTGATAAATAAGTGATATGAATGCAAAATCCAGACATTTTTCAGGTCATATCAGAGGTTTATCCAAGAACCCTACTGAACATGCTCAGAAAAAAAAAAAACTTTAAATCCTTATAACTCTGGAACTGATTCTTTTTTGTGAAACCTTGGAAAGGCAGTACCTTGGTACAGGCTACTGTTACTATAACAGATTCAAAAAAAGAATTCCGTACTCTCTTGGTTGTATGTGACACCAAAATATGTGTAATAAGTATAGGAAAAAACATTCTTTTTCATGAAAAACAACATTCTGTAATTCGGAGTCCATGCAAGCTGCCATCACAAAATTTCTCATGTCTTGAGAACTTTCCTCTGACATAAAACTTGCCAAATTCTGGGCAATTTTGTTGAACAGCACTAATGTTATTAAGGTGCAAACTGATTTAAATTTGAACACCCTGCTGAATACTAAGTATACTAGTGCTACTTTGCCAATATAATATACAGTATATTTATATATATATATATATATATATATATATATATATATATATACATATAATTGCAAAAAAAAACTGTATTAACACACCAGTCAGGGGTTAACTTAATGCCACAAAACAAGGGAAATGTGGCATTAGGGGGCCAGATTTTCAAATGACCAGTGGACTAAGTCCAGTGCCACAGTTCACTGGTGCATAAAAAATCTCCACACCAGTGGATAGTCACATTTTTAAAATCATGCAGCCAGTTGTAAAATGGCTCTGTCTTTGGAAATCTGGCACTGGCAGCAAAAATTGTGGCTCCACAAGTGAAGACCCACTTGTGCATGTTTTCCCCACACCTGCACCAATTTCTTGAGTTTTCTAACATTTGGCCCTGTATTTCCAACCCTAACTTCCCACCCCCACAAGTAGAAAAGGACAGGACCACACAAGCAACCATAGACACCCATCATCACGTAAGATAACAACATACAACTTTTTCCAAATAACACAAATTCAGTAGCACTGATGTGCTACCTTCATGGATACTGCAAGACATACACATTCACTTGTCTCTGCAGATGAAAATTCAAAATACTATAATCATGTCACTGCTTCTGTGTGCAAAAGCACAGGCTCCTTCAGATACATATCTATACATTTCTCTGTGTATCTCTATCTATATAGGTGTGTGTGTGTGTAATGTATATGTATATCTATATATCTGTATCTATATATATAGATAGAAATTATATATATATATATATATATATATAGATAGATAGATAGATAGATAATGTGTGTGTGTGTGTGTGTGTGTGTGTGTGTGTGTATATATATATACTAGACAAGCCTCAAAGTTTCAGCCAGAACTAATTAGATTAATTAAGGGAGACTTTAACCTACATCTGAACTGGCCTCCCATTTAAATAGGATAACCCTCTAGGGAGACCTGGTTACAAGCACAAAGCATGATATGTTTAGATGTGCCATATCTGACATCCTTTGGGTTATTGGAAAGCACTACAAATCTTATTGTCAATGAATCAGTCACCAGACAAAATATTCTCTGTGACAGTGCCAGGAGGTTTTCCATGCTATAGTTTTGATCAAACCCATAAATGAAAATGCCATCAACTTGGAGATAGGGATGGGAGGCAGTGGTTTAAGGCTTTGAGCTGCAAATCTGGAGACCTGGGTTTGAATCCCACAGCCCCCACTTGCATACTGTGTGACCCTAAGCAAGTCACTTAACTTCCCTGTGCTCCCAGGTCGCACCTGTAAACAAGCTTTCAGCTTAGTGTGCCACTCCTGGTTAAATAAATGGATGAAAAAAAGAAAAATATACTAGATGGCTTGTTGCTGATGCACTGTACCAGAAGAAAAAAGGTTCCAGTTATCTATAGCCACGCAATCATTTGTCTACCTACTGATACACAAATGATTCTCCAAGGCACAATCCCTGAATCCATGTTTGCTGACACTGGGGGATCAATTTTCAAACCCCCTGATTGCCCCTGACAAGATATGGTGCACAGGGCTAGTGGTAATCACCCGGCTAGTGATCGGGAGTTTCAACCTGTGTGCCAGGTGCTGCAAGTTAGACCAACTTTTTCTGGTCTAGCTTGAGGCATTCCTGGGGGCTGGTTTTAAGGACTTGCACCAGATATTTGGTGCAGGCTGCTATAAAACATGGAAACTGTTTAGATATGAGAATCGGGTGCAGTTGTGGCAAAAGGGTTCAGTGCACTGCCAGAACATAAGTGTCGTGGCACAGGGCTAGGTGAAAGCCATGCACCATGCATTGAAAATCGAGCCCTGAGACTTTTTGTTTTAAAGCTCCCCTACAATTGCTGTCTTTGTACTCCTGAGACTTTTCATTTGCATGCTGTGAGCAGAAGATTCTTTCAACATGCCAGAAACTTGGTGTCTTAGAGATGCAACATCTATTCCATTTAATGAGCTCCACTAAGCATCCCTTTCTAAAGTTACAGAATTAATGTTTGTAATTGCGATTAAAAAAATAAGATTTTAAATAAGCACCTAAAGCAATAATAGCCTCTTTTCTAATAGCTCAAAATGCAGCCACACACTGAGACTGCTGCACTCACCATGCATGAAACATGGTGTTTTATTAAACTTGTTAGTTCACTGGCCACATAATATATACACACAATCACCACTTCATAAGCTAGATGATCCTGTTATAAACAAAAGAGGCCCTTTCATTACATATTCAAATATACCCTGGTATTAAATTGAAATAATGTCTGATATTTCTGAAGAGGCGTTGAAGACCAGGTAAGTGCAAAGGAAAAGGGCATTCTGTTAAAGAAATCAATTGCAGTTCCAGTTTTGAAGTAATACAATTTATTTTTCTGTTACAGGTTTTTCTTTCACTAAAATGAATTGAGTCTATTGGTCTTGAAGGTAAAGCAGTCATTCTATGATAATAAAATTGTGCCACATAAAAAGAGATGAAAATAAATGATCAGACAGAAAATATATGATCTGCTTCTAGCATCCCCAATTGTTGTTTCTCATAAATTATTTCTCACTTAAATCTCTTCCCTTTTTAGGTAGTACTGTGTAGTCTGCATTCGGACAACTTATCTGCAAAGCATGTAGTCTAATTTTGTAACTGTTTTTTTTAACTTAACTTATACAGGGATGTACTCTACAGTTAAGACACATTTCTTCTATTAAATGTGGCCCAGTTAAAAATAACACCATTAGAAATCTGAACATTCTGTTGCTTAACCTTGAAACCACATGACCAGCCCCACGAAACTGAGTTTAGATGTTAACCAGCTATAATTACATATCCTGTTATGTGCTTGTTCTCATTTATTTATTTTTATTAGTGGTTTTTCTCCTTCTCTGCCGACCTGGCCCCACTCAGGACTGCCCCCAGCTCCATCACCTGGCTTTTCTGGGGCTTAACTTGGCATTGCCCATTGTCCTCAATAAATTAAGCCCCAGGGAAGCCGCATGATGGGGCTTAACTTGCTGTTGCCTGTTGTCCTCAGTCATAGGATGTTGGGATGAGCCCAGTCACCAGTGTAGGGCCTGTGAGGGACCCGTCCACCATCCTGCCAGGGTTGGGGATTTTCCACCTTGGTTTTTCTCCATGGACCTGTGTCAAGTACAATGATGCTTTATCTGCACTCTACCTTTATGGATACAGCCCCTGCCATCAATGTGTGGGTCACCTTCCCTGAGGTTATGCTGTGCTGCCACCCAGAACCACTAGGTGGCAGCTGCTGAGCGAGACATCTTGTCCCCCACCCCAGGGAAGAGAGCCTCTTATTCTCATTTATAGAGAAAAACAAAACAATACAAATAATTAAAAACGAAATTTAATCCACTCACTGCTCAGTAACTCATGTGACTATCATGCAGCTGTGAACCTTATGTTTTAACATACCTACTGAAAAACTGGAAAGTTTTTTTTGTAAAAAACAAACAAATGAAAACTACTAATTTTAAAACAGTATACAGTTGACACCTATTTCATAGAGAAGTACACACACAGCAAAAAGTACTACAATATATTCATGAACCCAGTCCTGCAGCCGTGATGTTTATGAACATCAGCACAATTAGCAAACATTTAAAGAGCAAATATCCACTTTAGTATGAACTTTAATAAACCCTGGCCCAGATATTCAAAGCAGTTACACATGGTGCAACTGAGTTGTGCCAGTGCCGGTGTGTACCTGAGCCAAGGAACGATATTCAGTGGGAGCCAGTGCGCAGTGCAAATCTCATTGTGCCAATGTGCAACTATAATGAATGCAGGCACAAGTGAAGGGGGCATGCCCATGAATATCCAGCGCAGTGCGATATTCAACCATGGAACCATGGCACAAGTGCGGAGCAAATCAGAGATGCACCAAACAGACTTGTTCCTATAAATACAGGGTGCAAGCACACAGAAAGCACTTGCGCCAGGTGAGAGGGAGTGAGAGAGAGGGAGAGAGAGAAAAAGAAAGAGAAAGACAGACAGAAAGATAGACAGAGAGGGAGAGAGTGCGAGACAGAAAAACAGAAAGACAGACAGACAGACAAACAGACAGACAGACCAAGGCAGATACAGAGGGAGAGGGACAGAAGTGGCAGTGGAGAGGGAGACAGGGACAGAGAGAGAGAGTGTGACAGACAGGCAGACACACTGCCAGGCAGTGCACAAGGGTGGAACACAGCACGCAGCAGCCAACCACCCAGGGGGATAGAGGACAGCAAGGGCCATGGATAGTGCATCCTTAATGATGGAGGCCATAATGAGGGGTGTGAGGTGGTAGCAGGAATGACGACGTGGCCATGGAAGGGCCCATTGTCAGTATGCCCAACACAGATGGCACCGCTCCCGCATCACCTTTGAGCAGTACTGTGACACGAGATCGTGGGCCGGTACCGCCTGAACAGGGCCATTCTGAGGCAGCTCTCTGTGAGCTGTGCAGTGAGGAGATGCAGGCACCCACCAGACGGAGCCACGCCATGTCTGTGGAGACAAAGGTGACTGCCATCATGTGCCTGCTCACCATGGGCACCTTCCAGAGACCAACAGAGGACACCACAGGCATAACCCAGTTGGCCACATCCAGCCTCCTCACACAGTTCCTCAGCGCTTTGCTGCCACATGTGTCGGAATACATCCATTTCCCCAGCACACAGGTGGAGCGTACAGCAACCATGCAGGACTTCCACAGGGTAGCACGTATGCCTGGCATGATTGGGGCCATTGACTGCACCCATGTGGGCATCTGCATGCCACCTGGCCCTGAGGGTGTGGCATATATCAATAGGAAGGGGAACCTGAGTGTCAACTGCCAGGTGGTGTGTGATGCCATAGGACACATAAGCAATGTCTGCACCACACACCCTGGGAGTGCACATGATGCATTCATCTGGCACAGCTCTGCACTGTGCCACAGGTTTGAACATGAGGCTATCCCCACTGGCCACCTAGTGGGTGAGTATGGCACAGGCAAGGGGTGATGGGCAGAGCATACCATGGGATGGGGGAGGGCAGGGTGTGCATGTTGGCATAGGCAGCAGGGACAGGCAAGGGGCACAGCCTAGAATAGCAGAGAGATAATCATGTCAATATCCACACAGAGGACAGCACCTATCTACTGCAGCCCTGGCTGCTCACCCCCTACCGGCGCCCATAGTCCCCAGTAGAGGAACGCTAGAACGAGGCACACACCAGCATGCACAACATCATCAAGATAGTCTTTGGTATGCTAAAAGCACAGTTCTGTTGCCTAGACAGGTCAGGCGGTGCCCTACAGTACAGACCCTCGAAAGCCTGTGGCCTATTCCTGGCCTGCTGCATACTGCACAACATGGCCATTGACCATGGGATAGCTGTCGATGCTGATGAGGGTGACAGTAGTGGGGACAATGGAGGCAATGGGCTGGAGGGAGGTGGAGAGCCACCCCCTGGGTGGAGGGATCCTTGGCTGATCCAGCAGGCAAGATGGCACAGGGACACCATAGCATGGGAGCACTTTGGTGCACACAGGTAGGTGGTATGAAACACTAGGCCACACAAACAGGTACAGCATACATGCAGGGGCAGGCATGGCAGTGAGCATGCACACACTGAGGTGGGAAGCAGGGTTAAAGGTGACAGGGGCACTCACACACACACAACCACACACACATGCACCCACACAAAGGTATGGGAATGTGGCATAGATCAGATGCATCGCACTGGTGCACAGGTGCAGCTGGTGCAGGACTGCTGTCATCATGCCCACACCACATGGCCCAGGGGCCAGGAAAGCATGCACAAAGGCACCACACCTGTGGCAGGCACACACACACCACCCATGTGCACACTTGGCAGCATCTGCAGACTGCAGGTGGGGTGGACTGCACATCAGGGCCACTGCATGGAACCATGGCCACCATGGTCACAGGGGCAGCTGTGCCTGGGATAATCGGCAGCTACAGGCTGTGCATCAGCCATGGGGGTGTGTGCAACAGCCCCCCATGGGTGGAACCATGGGACCACAACTGTGTCTGCTCGGGTGTGTTGAGGTGCCCAAACAGCCCAGCCCTGGGTATGCCTGGGATGCCAACATCTGAGCCCAGCATTGACTGCACAGGGGTTGCCCAACACCAAGTACACAGGGTGGATAGCACACTGCAGGGGGTCATTTTTGCCTGGCCATACCCTGTGGCAGCCAGCAGTGCAAAGCCATCTGAGATTGCATGGCAATGCGATCCAGGGAGGTGGTTGTGGCCTCCTGCATGCACTGAATCCCTGCCAGGATCTGTGCAATGCCCCTCTCCTGCTGCTTGGCTAACTGTCGCACCTCCTCACACAGTGCACGCACCCCAGTGGCAAGCAGCACCTGTTGCTGAATGGATTGCCACAGCAAACAGGTGTGCTCAGCCAGTGGCTCAGCATCCTGGGATTCCTGGGCTGGACGCCGATCTCCATGTGGT
Organism: Neoceratodus forsteri; assembly: GCA_016271365.2. Classification (NCBI taxonomy): domain Eukaryota; kingdom Metazoa; phylum Chordata; order Ceratodontiformes; family Ceratodontidae; genus Neoceratodus; species Neoceratodus forsteri. The sequence goes on from CM057458.1 coordinate 888,226,561, forward strand.
GACTGGCCATGCTGCACAGCCCCCCTCTCTGGTGGATACTGCACAGTGGGGCCTGCAGGGGGATTCGGTATGGCAGGCGTACCAGTGGCAGACCCCGCATCCGGCTACCTGGTGGCACCCAGAGCCCACTGCTGCTGCCCAGCTGGCCACTGCATGGCACCCAGCACCTGCGTGGCAGCACTACCTCTACTTCAGGGCACAGCCTGGGCAGCACACACCACTGCACCTGCAGTGGTGGTGGGCAGCTGTTCTGCCACCAGCAGGGTGCTGAGCGTGCTGCCTGTGTCAGTGGCCAGCAGGGTAGTCTCCCCCACAATGGTGGCCATGCTGTCCAGGATGAGCATTACGTTGTCATCGGTGTCGGACCCCGCCCGATCTGTGTCTCTGTGCACAGGACCCCAAGGCTGGCATCCTCCAGGAACTCATCCAGGGCCTTGTCCAACCCCAGGTTCAGGACATCTGCCTGCACAGCAGCGGTGAGTTGCAGCTGGTCAGACCCCCAGATGCCCATGGAGGTGGAAGTCTGGTCCTCTGAGGCTGGTCCAGTGGCCATGGCTGCTGCCATTGCTGCTGCCCCATCTTCTGCACGGAGGTGTGCTGGTGCCGCAAAAGAAAGAGAGGCGTGTTAGTGATGCATTGCCTACATGTGCCCCCCCACTGCCACTGCCTGTGCCCTGCAGCAAGGCATATGCGTGGGTGTGCACACATGCACATGACAGGCATGCCGGCTGTGTGCATGCCAGCATGGTCGTGTCTGCACCCTCCACCCCCCCAGCTGTGTGTGGCTGACATACTCACCATGCAGTGATGGGCTGTCACTCATCTGGAATCCACTGCCATGCACATCCTTCACCGTGCTGCAGCGCATGGTGGCTGCCACCAACTCCTCCTGTGCCATGAGCAGGGGGGGGTGCAGCTACAGGCCCCCCCTCCAATGGCATTCCGGGAGGCATGGATGGTCGCCACCCTCTCCTTGATGTGGCTCTTGTCCGTGCCTACCTTTTTCCTGCACTCCTGCACTGAGCGCTGGTGGCAGCCCTGCTGGTTGACACATGCCACCACCTTCACCCAGGCCCCAGTCCTGGCCTGTGGTGTGCCTGTGGCACCACTCAACAGGGGCTCCCTGTCAAGGTAGGCCTCAAACAGGGCCCCTGTCTCCACCTTAGTTAAATTAGGCCTGTGCTTGCAAGCAGGCCCACGCTCCTCACCCTCCTCACGTTCCGACATGTCACTTCCTGTGGACATGGGGAGCGCAGTGTGTCAGTGACAGCAGCCCTCTGTTCCGTCCGCCCTGCTTTGCTGGCTGTACCCAGTGTGCTACAGCAGCATGTGCAACTTACCTCAGAAGAATGCAATATCTGTCCAAGGCCTGTGCTGATCCATGGCACTTTTATAGTGCATTGCATGCAAATGAGCTTTGGCGCAACTGTAATGACATGCTAATTCCCATAGTGTGCCACGCATTGGCTGATGAGCTAATTTGCATGTGGTTGCTGAATAACATGATTTTGCTCCATGCTCAATGAGTTTGCTCCGGAGTAAGTCACAGCGCAATGCACATGCATGTGTGGTGCACAGGACTGCAGTGCACATGTGCCGGACAGTTTAATGTTATCAGTTGCACACTATATGCCGACTGCATGATGGAGGCCAAGGTGCATGGTGTGCAAGGCCTGCTATTACGCACATGCGCACTGTGCGGTGGTCAAACCTTGACCCCTGCTGTGACCTCTGGCCTTGGGTGACCCCCACACCCATGACTCCGCCTAGCCACTCCCATGCCATGCGTCTTCAAGACTGCGTGATGGGCGGACACAGCACATGTCTCCTCAGCCTGTACATCTGGCGTATGCTATAGCCACATGTGCTTACCACTGCCATTTTGCTTACTGGCTCACACTTACAGCATGGTGCAGCAGAGAGCACCAAGGGTGGCTAACTGAATGCAGGTTGAACTGGTCAACCTTGTCACCTGCGTCCAGCCCCACACACCCCAACTGTTTGGCCAGGCACCACTGCAGCAGCCCCGGGTAGCGGTGTGGCAGGACATTGCTGCCACACTGCAGCAGCACACAGAGGTGGCCAGGATGGGGGAGCAGTATCACCACCACTATGGTGACCTGGCACGGAGGGACCCAGAGCACCTCAGGAGGCTGGAGGTGTGTGTCAGGCGTGGGGCTGTGCCAGAAGCCAGGTGAGTAGGCCCATAATGCATGTGTGCCTTGGTGCTGTACTGTGGTGTTGGCTGGGTTGCCTGGCATGCCCTGCAGGGTGGTGCACTGCCATTATGCACATCACGGGGTGGCATCACCCACTGCCACTTGCATTGTGATGCTGCTGTGTGGGCATGTCGGGCAGGGGCTCATCCTGTGCACAGGAGTGGGAGTGGTGGGCAGCTGCTGTGGTTGGTTACTGATGTATACCTGTCTCTGTTCCATTTCCAGGACCTGAAGACCAGAGGAGGGCAGCAGCAGTGGCAGCAGGACAGCAGGCCGCAGTGGGCCAGGGTGGCAGTGGAGGAGTGTCTCCGGCACCAGTGGGACCACAGAGAGCAGGTAGGCACTGACATAGTCCTTCACACCATATGTGGGGGGTGGCGGGGCCGTGGGTGTGGGCATGGCCATCTGTGCCATGGCAGCTCTGTGTGTTGCACTGTGCATGGTGCCCGCCACTGTGGCACATCCATTGAACATGTTTGCCAGCTGTTGGTGGGGTGGGTGTGCGCCCGGCTGTCACTGACATTACTGTGGTGCTGCCAGAGCACTATGCCATGTGACTGCCATAGCGCAGTTGGATGGGCACTGTGCGGCGGGGACCACCATGTGCACTGTTGTGGTGTGCCATGTTGCTGGCCGGTATTGGCCCACCCCCCTGCTGGTGGCCTGTGCAGGCTCTCTGTGGGGGTGTGTGATCCTGCTGCCCATTGCGTGCTGTGGATGGTCATGCTTCCTGGGACATTGCACTGATCATCTGCCCTGTCCCCTGTCTTAGGTGTCTGGTGGTGGTGCAGGAGGCTCCTCTATTGCCAGCTGCTCCGCCAACTTACATTGATTACCTCAACAACCATGGAGGCAGTGCTGCAGGTACAAAGGATACTGCTGGTAGACAGGTGGCAGCAAAAACTGCAAAGGGCAGCAGGCCGTGGCCGTCGCTAGTCGGGCCCTGAATTCCCCTGCTTCCCCAGCTGTACCTCCCCCTCCAGTCCCCCTTTCCACTGTACAGTCCCTGTTCCCTATCCCCTTCACTGGCTTTCTTACCCTCCCCCACCCTTCTATTGTACGTAGTTGAATTGTTCAATATATATATCTTTTGACATACCTGCCTGTACTTGTGTCTGCTTTGCAGGTGGAGTGAGGAGCCATGCTGCAATGGCCCAGTGCCTGTCCATGTGGTATGCATGTATCAGGGTGCATGTTGTGCTTCTGTGGATCACTGCTTTGTGCTGAGGTGTGGCCCACTGTGGTGGTGTCCCTCCCCGCGGTCAGTGGCTGTGCCTTGGGGTGCCCATGGGGGCGACTGTCAGGGGTGTGTGGTGGGTGTGTGCGTACTTGGCTGTGTGGTCCTGGGTGTGGCCTGCTCTGGTCTGGGTGTGTAGTGGAGCAGCCTGTGGGGGGGAACCCCTTGGCGGCCCTCCGTTCACCATTGGCACCTCCTGTTGCCTACTGTCTGTGCCACTGTTGTGTTCTGGGGTGGGGGTTTGGGTGCCTGTGTGCATTGTGCTGTGCCCAGCTGGTGGTGGCCTCCTGTGGCCTGTCACTGTGCTTCCTTGTCTCTGTCCATGGTTCACCTCTCTGTGCTGTGCCCCCCTCTGTTGCTCTGTTGCTCTGCTCCCATGGTTGCCCTGGGTCTTCTCTGTCTGTGTCATGGTGCATCCACGGTTGCACCATAGTGCAACTGTGCCATGTTCAGCCAGGTTGCACTCATGCAGTGTGGCCAGTGCAACCTCTGAATATGGCTTCTGTTGCACCATGGCACATCGGATTTGATCTGTGCCAGACTTGCACCGGCCTTTGGCGCATTTCTGAATATCTGAGTCATAAGGTTTCACCTGTAACAGTTAACTACAGAACACATCTAGTAAGTTTTCAGTTCTTCTTTCCAGGCTTTAGAGAACATCTTGGCAGGATATCCAAGAAAGCTGCATAAAAAAAATATTTGGCTATTTCACATTGACCTTAAGGTGCCTGTGTTTGTGACACATAGTGCTGTCCATGGCAGTAGACTGTGATGTCACAAACCCAGAAATTGTACTATCTCTTGGGTTCAATGTGGGGCTTTTTGAATAGCACTGTGAAATATGCATGCAGTACCTGAAAGAGTTAGAAGAACAATAACCCTAACAAAAATTAGCAGACATTAAAGTTAAGCATTATTTTAGAAAATATTATGGAATCTGTCACGCAAATAAATAATCTTGCAGTAAAAGCTTAAGGTTCTTTATCAGTAGCTTAATACATCAGAGGCATGTTTTCATTGGGCTGAGTCTCTGTACAGACTAAACTAACGTCACACACATGGGCTTCCAAGTGTCCTCTGGAGGCCAACACAACTAATTACAACCTTCAAGATAAACCTTATTTAACCCTTTATGAGACATCCCACTTTTCCAGGCTGCTTGATGTAGCCAGCAGACTTACTGCAGAGAAGGTCTACAGGAAGGAAGTAGGAATGTTACTCAATGAATTGTAGAGTATGTTTGCGTGTGCCTCAGCCTAACTCTACCTGCTCAAGGATACAGTATCCCCATAGGGATTGCATAAATGGACTTATATAGTATACCAAACTGCACATACCAAAATAATACAAAGCATCAGGGGAACGATATACAAATCTCTATCATCAGCAGGTTAATCAACCTCACCAGGATGAGATAAAAGGAGATCCATATACGGTTGCAGTGATGGATGAGTGGCAGAAGTCCCTTTTACAGCCACTCACTAAAACAACCACTCACATGAATATGTCATATTGTATATAAATGCATTTTGCTGTCTGTCAAGAGGTATTCTTTCCCATGCTAGTGGCTCAGCATTTTTTTTCATATATATATAGATAGTAAACATTAAAGTTAAGCATCATTTTAGAAGACATAATGGAGTCTGTTATGTTTGTCATACAAATAAATGATCTTAAAGTAATGTAAGGGTTGGATAAGGTGTTTCATGATAACTCCCAACTTTGCACCTTAATAGCTTCATCCCCATTCAACAGAAATGCATGACATTTTCCTGTGTGGTTTGGGGCAGGGGCATGGTCTCTTGAGTTGACAAGTTTCATGATGTTTGGATGTGTGGATTCCAAGATCAGGATAGTGCAAAAAGTGGAAAAATTGGGGTGTTTTTCTATTTTTTTGCTCTCACCTACTGCCTAGACAGTTTTTCTGAAATGTTCAGGTTAGAAGGGCATTTACCCACAATGGTGCCTTTTTATGTTGATTGCGCACATGCGCAAGAAACATATTGCGACAGCTTTCTCGGGAAGCAGGTTGTGGAGGTGCAGCACTGTTGTGGCCAATGTCCCCACAGTCTTTAAAGGCTTGGCCCACTTCACCCAATGCTGTGGCACACTGCTGCTAACACTAGTTCAGCCAGCGTGCCACAACCTTCTAAAAAAGTAGCCGCTGCAATCAGGGGCCACCTCATCATTGCAGCGTCAGCCATTCACTGCAATGAGGGAGTGACCCATCATTGCAGGGTGGGATCTTGCAATACTGCCATTGTTTGTGAACATGGTGGTGGCTTGCCACCGTGTTCACAAACAATATTAACCTCCCTGCCAAGGGGGTGCCCAATCCCCCCGGCAGCATGTGCCCCCCCCGCACATTTGTTTGCTGATGGGGGCCCCAATCCCCATTGGCTGTGCCCCAAGATTTATGTTGCTGACAGGGAGCCCACTCCTGTCGGCATTATGTGACCCCTCTGCTTTTGTTGTGTACCGAAGGGGTGCCCAATCCCCATCGGTATAAGCTTCCCCTCCTTTTGTTGTGTGCCAATGGGGTGCCCAATCACCTGTCAGCTACAGCTAGTCCCCCCAAAAATGACTCCCTTGGCATGCTGGGGTGCCCCTGTAAAATGAAAAACAGTCCCACAATGTCTTTTTTTTCCAAACCTGTAAAGAAGGAAACGTTCCCTCGGCAGTCTCCCTGGCCCCCACACCCACACTCCACTCCACTGCGCACCCTGCCTCCCCACACCCTCACCCCATGCTTACTCTCGAGTCCAGCACGATGATCTTTGGTGGACCGGGAACATGTCTGCACTGTTCAAAGCCGACCGCGAATGGAGGAAATGCCGGTAAGCTGTATAATGGAATAAATAGGGTTTTTTCAACTTTGATGCATATCTCAGGCATTTTTTGGAATTTTGGCACCAAATTTTCAACATGGGGTTTATGGGACCCCCCATGAATTCCATCACTGTCATGGCTTTAATAAGCCCAAAAAGGTGATTTTGCTATCACTGCTCGGAATCATCTTTCGGGACCACTTAACAAAACAAAAGTGCCAGTGTTCATGAGGTGGGCTCTCAGAAAGCCTATGTTGCAAATTTGGTGGAAATAAATCCAAAAAATGACTGTTTTGCGAGCGTGTGTTGTGCAGTTGCTATGCGCGCTCGTAACCTCGTGAATTTGCATTATTTTCACCCCAGATTTTCAACATTGGCAGTTTTTCATACCTCCTTGGGAACAGTACAGCTGTCATTTTTCACACCCTGGCTGAAATGTGTTTTTGCACTTCTGGCACAGAATAGCATGGTCACTGCAGGAAATCAGTGTTCGGGACAGATTATGAAAATGACAGTAACACTGTTCATGAGCAGAGGTCCTAATATGCCTATGTTGAAAATTTGATGACGATACTCCATAAAATGAGTGTGTTATGAATGTGCATTGTGCAGTTTCCACACAAGCTCGTACCTTCGCAACTTTGCAATATTTTCACTCCAGATTTTCAGCATTGCCATTTTTCCACACCTCCTTATGAACAGTGCAGCTATCATTTTTCACATCCTGGCCAAAATGTGTTTTCACTCTTCCGGCACACAGTAGTGTGGTCACTGTGGAAAATCAGTGTTTGGGACACATTAAGAAAATCACACTGACACTGTTCATTAGCAGAGGTCCTAAAATGCTTATGTTAAATATTTTGTGATGAAACTACATAAAATGACTGTGTTATGAGCGTGTGTTGTGCAGGTTCCATGCACCCTTCTAAGTTTGCAAATTAGTAATATTTTCATGCCAGATTTTCAACACTGGCATTTGTTCACACCTCCTTATGAACAGTACAGATGTCATTTTTCACATCCTGGCCAAAATGTGCTTCCACACTTCCGAAGCAGAATATTGCAGTCGCTGTTGGAAATCAGTGTTTGGGACAGATTAGGATTGAGCAACGGGGGGGGGGGACTGACCGAGCTCAACTGAGCTCTTTCTGGACTGCAGCGGATTTCTTTGTGGGCAGGAAGAGGCGACAATGCAGGCAGGAGCCCAGTACAGAAGGGCAGCCTGCAGTGCCAGGAGACACAGAACGAGCGGGTGAGGGAGGAGGAGTGAGTGAGCTCAATGGACCTCTGTTGGGACTGCTGCATATTTTCTTGTGGGCAGGAAAAGGCAGCAATGCATGCAGGGGCTAAGTACAAAAGGGCAGCCTGCAGCGGTGGGAGAACCAGAATAAGCGAGTGAGAGGGAGGGTGAGCGAGCTCAACGGAGCTCTATTGTGACTGCTGCAGATTTCTTTGTGGGCAGAAAAGGGTGGCAATGCAGGTAGGAGCCCAGTACAGCAGGGCAGCTTGCAGTGCCAGCAGAAACAGAATGAGCGAGTGAGACGGGGGAGTGAGTGAGGCCAACGGAGCTGTGTCCGGACTGCTGCAGATTTCTTTGTAGGCAGAAAAGGATGCTGACAGAGGCAAGAGCCCAATACAAAAGGGCAGTCTGCAGTGCCAGGAGAAACTGAATGAGTGAGTGAGACAGGGGGAGTGAGTGACCTCAGTGGAGCTCTGTCGGGACAGCTGCGGATTTCTCTGTGGGCAGGAAAAGGTGCCAATGCATGCAGGAGCCCAGTACAAAAAAGCAGCCTGCAGTATTGGGAGAAACAGAATGAGTGAGTGAGAGAGGGGGAGTGAGCGAGCTCAGTGGAGGTGTATTGTTACTGCTGAGAATTTCTTTTTGGGCAGAAAAAGGTGGCAATGCAGGCAGGAGCCCAGCACAAAAGGCCAGCCTGCAGCGCCGGCAGAAATGGAACAAGCGAGTGAGATGGGGGAGTGAGTGAGCTCAACGGAGCTGTGTCGGGACTGCTGCAGATGTCTTTGTGGGCAGAAAAAGCCACAAAAACAGGCAGGAACCCAGTACAAAAGGGCAGTCTGCAGCAGCGGGAGACACAGAATGAGTGACTGAGGGAGGGGGAGTGAGTAAGCTCAATGGAGCTCTGTTGGGACTGCTGCGGATTTGTTTGTGGGCAGAAAAAGGCAGCAATGCACGCAGGGGCCCAGTACAAAAGGGCAGCTTGCAGCGGCGGGAGAAATAGAACAAATAAATGAGACAGGGAGAGTGAGTGAGCGAGCTCAATGGAGCTCTATCGTGACAGCTCCTGATTTCTTTGTGGGCAGAAAAAAGTGGCAATGCAGGCAGGAGCCCAGTACAAAAGGGCAGCCTGCAGCGCCAACAGAAACAGAATGAGCAAGTGAGACAGGGGGAGTAAGTAAGGCCAACAGAGCTCTGTTGGGACTGCTGCAGATTTCTTTGTGAGCAGAAAAAAATACCAACAGAGGCGGAAGTCCAGTACAAAATGGCAGCCAGCAGCGCCAGGAGAAACAGAATGAGCAAGTGAGACAGGGGGAATCAGCGACCTCAACGGAGCTCTATAGGGACAGCTGCAGATTTCTTTGTGGGCAGAAAAAGGTGCCAATGCAGGCAGGAGCCCAGTACAAAAGGCCAGCCTGCAGCCTTGGCAGAAACGGAACGAGCGAGTGAGCGAGGGGGAGTGAGCGACCTCAACGGAGCTGTGTCAGGGCTGTTGCACATGTCTTTGTGGGCAGACAAAGCTGGCAATGCAGGCAGGAACCCAGTACAAAAGGGCAGCCTGCAGCAGCGGGAGAAACAGAATGAGCGAGTGAGGGAGGGGGAGTGAGTGAGCTTGGGTCTGCTGCAGATTTCTTTGTGGGCAGAAAAAGCAGCAATGCACCCAGGGGCCCAGTGCAAAAGGGCAGACTGCAACAGTGGGAGAAACAGAATGAACGAGTGAGATGGGGGAGTGAGTGAGCTCAATGGAGCTCTGTTGGGACTGCGGCAGATTTCTTTGTGGGCAGAAAAAGGTGCCAACAGAGGCAGGAAACCACTACAAAATGGCAGCCTGCAGCACCAGGAGAACCAGAATGAGTGAGTGAGACAGGCAGAGTGAGCGACCTCAACGGAGCTGTGTCAGGACTGTTGCACATGTCTTTGTGGGCAGACAAAGCTGGCAATGCAGGCAGGAACCCAGTACAAAAGGGCAGCCTGCAGCACTGGGAGAAACACAACGAACGAGTGAGAGAGGGGCAGCGAGCGAGCTCAACGGAGCTCTATCGTGACTACTGTGGATTCCTTTGTGGGCAGAAAAGGGTGGCAAAGCAGGCAGGAGCCCAGTATAAAAGGGCAGCCTGCAGCGCCGACAGAAACGGAATGAGCGACTGAGACGGGGGAGTGAATGAGGGCAACAGAGCTCTGTCAGGATTGCTGCAGATTTCTTTGTGGGCAGAACAAAATAGCAACAGAGGCAGAAGCCCAGTACAAAAGGGCAGCCGGCAGCACCATGAGAAACAGAATGAGTGAGTGAGAAAGGGGGAGTGAGCAACCTCAACGGAGCTCTGTGGGAACAGCTGCAGATTTCTTTGTGGGCAGGAAAAGGTGCCAAAGCAGGCAGAAGACCACTATAAAAGGGCAGCCTGCAGCACTGGGAGAAACATGATGAGCGACTGAGAGAGGGGGAGTGAGTGAGCTCAATGGAGCTCTGTTGGGACTGCTGCAGATTTCTTTGTGGGCAGAAAAATGTGCCAACAGAGGCATGAGACCATTACAAAATGGCAGCCTGCAGCACCCGGAGAAACAGAATGAGCGAGTGAGACAGGCAGAGTGAGCGACCTCAATAGAGCTCTGTTGGGGCAGCTGCAGATTTCTCTGTGAGCAGAAAAAGGTGCCAGCGCAGGCAGAAGCCCTCTACAAAAGGGCAGCCTACAGCACTGGGAGAAACACAACGAGCGACTGAGAGAGGGTGAGTGAGCGAGCTCAATGGAGCTCTATCGTGACTGCTGTGGATTGCTTTGTGGGCAGAAAAAGGCGGCAATGCAGGCAAGAGCCCAGTACAAAAGGCAAGCCTGCAGCACCGGCAGAAACGGAAAGAGCCAGTGAGAGAGGGGAAGTGAGCTACCTTAACAGACCTGTGTCAGGACTGCTGCAGATTTCTTTGTGGGCAGAAAAAGCCACCAGCAGAGACAGGAGCTCAGTACAAAAGGGCAGCCTGCAGCACCAGTAGAAACAGAATGAGCAAGTGAGAGAGGGGGAGTGACCCACCTCAACGGAGCTCTGTCGGGACAGCTGCAGATTTCTTTGTGGGCAGCAAAATGTGCTAATGCAGGCAGAAGCCCAGTACAAAAGAGCAGCCTGCAGCACCAGGAGAAACAGAACGAGCGAGTGAGACAGGCGGAGAGAGCGACCTAAATGGAGCTCTGTTGGGACAGCTGCATATTTCTTTGTGGGCAGAAAAAGGTGCCAACGCAGGCAGAAGCCCAGTTCAAAAGGGCAGTCAGCAGCACCGGGAGAAACACAACGAGCGAATGAGAGAGGGGGAGTGAGTGAGCTCAGCAGACCTCTATTGTGACTGCTCTGGATTGCTTTGTGGGCAGAAAAAATCTGCAGCGCAGGTGGGAGCCCAGTACAAAAGGCCAGCCTGCAGCACCGGAAGAAACGGAATGAGCAAGAGAGAAGGAGTGAGCTAGCTCAACGGACCTGTGTCAGGACTGCTGCAGATTTCTTTGTGGGCAGAAAAAGCCACCAACAGAGGTAGGAGCCCAGTACAAAAGGGCAGCCTACAGCGCCAGCAGAAACACAATGAGCAAGTGAGAGAGGGGGAGTGACCCACCTCAACACAGCTCTGTTGGGACAGCTGCAAATTTCTTTACAGGCAGAAAAATGTGTCCATGCAGGCAGGAGCCTAGTATAAAAGAGCAGCCTGCAGCACCTGGAGAAACAGAGTGAGTGAGTGACACAGGGCCAGTGAGCGAGCTCAACGGACCAACGCAATCAACATTCGGCATTGACAAATGCTTGTTTTAGTTTGGTGAAAACATATTAATTTGTTCCTGAACAATAAGGATTTGAAATTTTGGTTATGAGCATGCTCAGTAGGGTCTTTAATTTATATTTCTAATACGAAAGAATTTCTTCTTTCGTGAGCCAGAATTCTTCTTTTGTAAGAAAACATTTTCTTTCCATATGGCAGTCATCTTATTTTTATTTTAAAAAAATTAATAACTCATAAAAATCAAAACTTGTTTTGTTTATGACTGTTATTTGTTTTGGAGTTACTATGTAATGTAATTTGGTATGTCCTGTTGTTTGATTATTCTGACCTGCCAAATATGTGTAGAACATGAAAAGAGTAACCAAGGGACCTACTTGAAAATGAGTTTAGCTCAATAGGGTTTTTATCCCTGTTCATATTTTTATATGAGTACAATTTTTACTACCACTACTACTTATACCCTGGAGAAAAACAAACACATGACTCTAGCTAAATGTGATCCATTTTTCTAGGTTCTGGTGTTCGTTTTTTGAAAAAAGATCCCAAAATATGCTTTTAGGAAATCCCTAAATCCTAGATGGAATGTTTAGCGAGGTGCCCTGGTTCTTCTTTTGTGAGTTCACAAAAGAAGAAACTTGCTTCATTAAAGAAGAGGGTGAGACTTTTTCATGGTACTTTCATAAGGTGTACTTCTTCGTGAGTCACAAAATAACTCACTAAAGAAGAATCTCTGCTCATGAAAGAAGATTGTGGGTCATATTTTTTCACAGTTCTTTTGTGAGGTCACAAGACAACCATTGTTATTTCATGAAATCTTATCGAAGAAGTGTCCATGAGTGGTACTTTCTTGAACTGTGAAGCCATAGCTAGTGTTGCACTGCCGGCTGCAATTGGAGCAGTGAGTCACCAATCCTCTGGTCTCTCTCTCTCACTCTATGTCTGTCTGTCTGTCTATCTATTTATCAATCTTCTATCTAGCTAATCAATCTATTTTTAATATTTCTTAAAGATCAATGGCAATGCTTATTTTATAAAACCATTAAACTGCCTTTTTATGCAATCATATAATTAAAAAATAAGCTACAAAAACATATATGATGTGTGTCTTGTGTCATTCCTTTCTATGATCTTCATTTATTAATGTTTAATGTCTGATGTCTGTAATGATTCTCCCTGCCCTTTTCTCCAGATTTGGATCTGAGCAGACGATCATTGATGTTATTCATGGAGTGACATCAAATATAGCCACTCTTGGGAAACTATAGAACAGCCAATGTTTCATGACATCCTCAATGTTTCGCGGCAAAGAAAGGAAATAAAATCACTTGTTTTTTATCTTTTTTTTGGCAGTGTAATAGATCTGCACAGCATACCAATAAAAATCATGATGTACATACAGTTCATTGAACACCAGACTGTTTAACAAATCACATGGCATATCTGATTCATGGCCACTCGAGTTATTTATTTTTTTAACTTTCTGTTTCTAATCCCCCTGTCATCACCATAACCAGTCTTTCCTTCCAAGCTCTCCTAAGGAATTCTATGTCTTTGCTGACCTCCAGGTACTAGCAGCCCCATACTGCCATAGTGCCTCAGTTTGCTACCCAGGTGGGGAAGGAGGGGGTCTGCTCATTCCCCCCTTATACTAGCCATATCAGATCAGGGTCTGCAGGTCCTGGGGTGAGTCTGAGCTAAGGCACCAGGAGCTCTTCATCTGGCTTGGCTGTGGGGCCATTTTTCATTTTTGACATCCCTCCCCAGATTGTTGGCCTGCAAGGAGCTCAAGGGAATGTGGACACACAGAGGTGAGTCTAAACTGGCTCTGTAGCTCAGCCAATGTCTTCCCTTATTATGGTGCTCCAAAGCTACACCTCCACCTGTGGTCACCCAGGTGGCATTATAGCAGCAGGCATGACAGCCCTCCCTCAGCTAGAGTAGGAGATCATCCCTAGGGATGCTCAAGCTTCTTCTCCCCTGCTGATCTTGACAACCCAAGTTCTTTCCCAAACCCAAGTCATCAGTGTCAGGAGTGGTAGTGCTACTGTGATGGTGAAAGGTTGGCCACTCAAGAGATTATTGCCTTCCTAATCCCTTGTCAATCTATTGCATCTGCTGGCTTCTGTGTATTTGGCAGTCAAAGTAATTGTTTTTTTAGATAATAACAAATGATATAAACTACTTAATGACTTCCGCCCCGAAGGCGCTGAGGGCTGAGACGCAGGACACCACACCTCATGCCAAACCGGTGACCCAGGTTTGGGAATGGACTCGGGCTGCCAGGGGCTAGTAGGGGAGAGGAAGTATTAAGCAATGCATGACTGCTCTCCTTCCTCTGGGGTTGGTGGGAATGGCACATTGTGGTGCAGCAGCAACTGGCAGAGGCCAGCCACACTACAGTGATGTGCCTAGCAAGGAAAGGGAGCATGGCAGTCATCAGCACAGATGTGCTTTGATGCCATTGCATGTCTGGCTCCATGAGGACTAGAAAAGCAGAAAATGGTGGGGCGACCTCAGTGGCTGATGGCCATGCTCCATGCCCCCAAACAAGAGAGGCGCCTTCATTGAGGTGTATCTAACCCTGTACGATAAAGCGATTATCCATGTGCCAGACCAGGTCCGCGGATGTGGGTGCTGGTGGCTGGAGGTTGTGGGGCCCAACCCGCTAGGGAGAAAGTGTTTGATGATAAAAAAAATAAACTACTCAATGACATTTAGGTGTACTTCTAATGCAGGTGACCGAGAACTGAATCTTTGCATCGGGGGGGGGGGGTGCTGAAAACTTGATATACTATTAGCGGTACTAAGTGTGGCCACTATTGCATTAGAAAGTTTATCTAGTGCAGTCTTATTTTACATTGCAGCAGCAGTAAGATTCCTAGGAAAAAAATAATTCATAGTGTGCATTATGTTTATTTACTTGCGTTTGGGGTGCCAGGCTCTTATGCTAACTGTATTATGTATGTTTGTATGGTAGCTGGCAGTATAGCCTAGAGGTTAGATTAATGAGCTGTGAATGAACTTGGTACATCCAGCAGACCTGGGTTTTATTCCCCCAACTTCCACATACATACTGTATGACTCTGAGCAAGTCACTTAACCAGCCCAAAGCTGTCAGGTCACCCCTTAAAACAGGGAGGTGTGCCTAGTGGGTCTTACCCAGTTAACAACAAGAAAGAAAGAAAGAAAGAAAGAAAGAAAGAAAGAAAGAAAGAAAGAAAGAAAGAAAGAAAGAAAGAAAGAAAGAAAATGCTTTACAAGTGTAAGTGATGCATGTATTTAAATTTTGGGCTACAGATTCTTGAAACATCACATCTTTACACATGCTAGAATACAAATTCAGTGATTAATAAAATATGTCATGATGAATTAAGAGAATTATTTCATATATATGATGTCTGCATATGAAGTCTTGCAAGTAAGCTTGTGGTATGTTTGATGGGTGGTAGAGACTGGCAACTCTTGCCCTCCCTTCACACTTGTTCCCCCACAGACTCTAGCCTAATGTACACATTGAGTCTGCATCACTTTGCAGTGTTGAAGTAGTTATCTGTATTTTGTTTTCCCACTGCAAACTCAATGCGTACATCAAGAAGAAGTTCAGTGCACAAAAGAACTACAAAAGAAACTCCAATAAGTTCCACCCTCTTCTTTCATGAACCGATATTCTTCTTTTGTGAGGCTCATGAAAGAAGTTTGGCTCAGGAAAGAAGAACTGGGGCCACTCGCTAAACTTTTCACCTTGGATTTTAGGGATGTCCCAAAACCATATTTCATTGTTTTTTCCAAAAACACAAGCACCAGAATGTAGCTAGATGCATGTGTTTGTTTTCCTCCAGTGAAAAATGTATATGGGTTTTCAATTTTTTTTAAACAAGATGATTGCCATACAAAAGAAGATTTTTTTTCACACAAAAGAAGAATTTTGGCTTGCAAAAGAAGATTCTTCTTTTATGAGCCATAAATTCTTCCTTTGTATCAGACATATAAATGAAATACCCTAATGAGCATGCTCAGAACCAAAACTTCAAATCTCTATGACTCTGAAACAGATCAATATTTTTTTACCAAACCAAAAGAAGGCACCTTTCCAGGGAAAGCACCTGCTACCCTGAAAACTTCAGAACAAAATTCCAATTCATCTAGGCAGTAGGTGAGAGCAAAATAATTGTAAAAAAACAGATTTTTCCATTTTTTGTACTATCTGCATCTCAGAATCTGGACATCCAACTATCAAAAAATTTTCCAAATCAAGAGACCTTGCACCACAGACCACACTTCCAAAATTCACATGTGGTAGCACTCTATTGTTAGGGTTGAGTAGGGTGCTTAATGCTAGACCCCCAGCTCTGCACCTTAATAGTTTTAGCCCTGTCTAATGATATTGCACAAAATTTTGCATGCAAAATTTACAAATATGAAAGAGGAACCTCAGCTCATGAAAGAAGAGTGTGGGACTTCGTTTTTCTCAGTTCTTTCATGAGGTCACGTGAAACATCTATTGTTCTTTCAGAGATCTCATGAAATAATTGTTCATGAGCGGGACTTTCCTGAATTGTGAAGCCTTAGCTGGAGTTGTGCTGCCAGCTTCAATTGGAGCCATGAACCACTGATCCCTGATCTGTCATTCTCTCTTGCTGTGATTCTCTCTCTCTCTCTCTCTCTCTCTCTCTCTCTCTCTATATATATATATACATATATATATATATCTGTCATCTATGTCTTGCTATCTATCTAATCTATTTTTTTATATTTCTTGATCAATGGCATTGTTTATCAAATCAATTAAACTGCCTTTTTATGCATTTGTATAAAAAATAGACTAAAACAATCTTGTGTGTCTTCTGTCATTTCTTTCTATGATTTTCATTTTTTTAATGTTTAATGTCTGATGTCTGTTATGATTCTCCATGCTGTTTTTCTCTGACCTCAGATCTGAGCTGTTATTTATGTCATTCATGGAGTGACGTCAATGACAGCCATTTGTGGGCAGCTATAGAACAATCAATGTCTCAAGACATCCTCAGTGTTTTCTGGCAAAGAAGAAAAATAAAATCATTTGTTCTTTTATCTGTTTTTATGACACTATATTAGACCTATACAGCATACCAATAAAAATCATGAAGCACACACAGTTCTTTGGTGTACTGTACTTCTGATGTGGTTGACAAAGAACTGAATCTTTGCAGCCAGGTGAAATGCTGAAAACTTTACATTATATTAGTGCTTTTAGGTGCTGCCTCTGTTACATTAGAATGTTTAACTAGTGCAGTCATAGTTTACATTGCAGCAGCAGTAACATGCCTAGAAAAAATCATTCTTAGGCTGCATTATGTTTACTTGCTTATCTTTGGTGTGGCAAGCTCTTATGCTTTATAAGCACAAGTGATGCATACATTTTAATTGTGGACTGCCAAATCTCAAGGGATCTCATCTATGCACATGTGAGATACATATTCAGTGATTAATAACATTTATCATGCTGAATTAAAATAACTTTTTCATGTATGATGTCTGCATATGAAGTCTTGCCAGTAAACTTGAGCTGTATTTGAAGGGTGACACAGACCAACAACTCTCACCCCCACCACCATTCCCCCCACAAACTCTATCCTAATGTACACCCTGGGCCAGATATTTAGAAATGCGCCAATGGCCGGCACAAGTCCAGGGCAGCACAAATCTGACGTGCCATGTCTCAACGAGTGCCATATTCAGAGCTTGCGCACACCAAAATGCACCAGCGCAACACGGCTGAATATGGCAGATCTGCGCCATGGTACAATCAGACTTGCGCCATGGCACAAGCAGAATTGCATCATGGCACAACCAGACATGCGCCATGGTGCACAAAGAGCAGCCACAGGCAATGGTGGCAGCACAGCAGCAGAGTAACAGATGGGGGCACGGCACAGGAAGAGACCCAGGGTCAGTGCCAGAGAAGCACAGTGGCAGGCCACAGGTGGCCACCACCAGCAGGGCACACACAGGCACTCAGACACCCCCACCTGGAACACAACAGTGGCACAGAAAGCAGGCAACAGGTGGCACCAATGGCAATCGGAGAGCCACCAATGGAGACCCCCCTGGCCACATGGTGTGCCCCCACCCACCCAGAACCCAGCAAGCCACACCCAGGACCATACTGCCAAATACACATATGCCACACATCCCTGACAGCCACTCCATGGGCACCTCAAGGCACAGCCACCGACCAAGGGGTAGGACACCACCCCATGGGACACACCATAGCACACAGTAGTGCACTGCAGATGCACGACCCGCACACCAACACATGCAGACCACGCAGACAGACACCACACCACTGCAGCAAGGCTCCTCACACCAGCTGCAAAGCAGACACTGACACAGGAAGGTATGTCAAAATAAGTGTAATGTAGAAAACTATTTACAACAGCGGTGTAGTAACGGTGTAGAGTGTACATATCTAGCCTAAATATAAGCATATCTAGTCTAAATATCTGGCCCAGGGTGTACATTAGGATAGAGTTTGTGGGGGGAATGGTGGTGGGTAGGTAACTGGCTGGGCAGCAGGACACAGAGGGTGGTGGTAAATGGCTGTCACTCCACAGACAGAAGAGTGACCAGTGGGTACCACAGGGATCAGTGCTGGGACTGGTACTATTCAATATCTTCATCAGTGACATTGCGCAGGACCTAGAAAGCAGAATTTCACTGTTCGCTGATGACACAAAGCTCTGTAACAGAGTAGACACACCAGAGGGTGTAGACAGAATGAGAAGGGACCTGCAGAAACTTGAAGAATGGTCAGGGGTTTGGCAGTTGAAGTTCAATGCAAGGAAGTGCAAGATAATGCATATGGGGCACAAAAACCCTGGCACAATATATCAGTTGGGGTGAGGATATAGCATGCACCAAGCAGGAAAGGGATCTTGGAGTTATCATCTCTGATGACCTCAAGGTAGGAAACAGTGTGACAAGGCAGCAGGTAAAGCAAATAGGATGCTGGGATGCATAGACAGGGGCATCACCAGCAGGAAAAGGAGGTCATAATTCCACTATACAAGACACTAGTGAGGCCGCACCTGGGTACACTGTGCAGTTCTGGAGACCTTACCTGCATGGGACATAGACAGGGTAGAGAAGGTTCAGAGGAGGGCAACAAAGATGGTGCATGGATTGCATCACAAGTCCTATGAGGACAGGTTGAAGGCACTGAACATGTACTCCCTGGAGGAGAGGAGGGAGAGAGGGGATATGATAGAGACATACAAGTATCTTACAGGGAGGAACAGGGTGCAGGAATGCACTATTTTTAAGCTAAAAAGATATTCCAGGACTAGAGGGCATGGGATGAAGTTGGAGGGAGGATGATTCAGAGGAAATGTGAGGAAGAATTTCTTCACAGAACAGGTGGTGGACAAGTGGAACACTCTGCCAGATGAAGTGGTGGGGGCTGAAACAATCATGGGATTTAAGAATGCATGGGATAGACATAAAGGAATTCTGGAGGTCAGGGTTAAGGGGCAACAGACTTCCTGGAAAACATAAACTGAACTTACAAACTTTAATGGGCAGACTGGGTGGGCCATAGGCCCTTATCTGCCAACACTGTCTATGTATCTATGTAACAGCAAGGGGTGGGAAAGGGTAGGAAAGTGAGGGAAGAGGACATGGAACAGGGACTGTACAATGGGATGGGGACAGATGGGGGAGGGACAGCAGGGGAAATAGGGAAAAGCTGGGGCTGGATCTAAGGGTGGCCATGCCCTGCCACCACCTGGTGCCTCCTTCACCACTGTTCAGCCAGCAACAGCTGGCGCACCTGCTGGGCCACCTCCATGGTTGTGGAAGTTTTAAGGATGATCTGGCACAACAGCCTACAGTACAGGGGCAGCCTTGACCTCCACCAGATACCTATGACAAAGGACAGGAAAGGTGATCAGTGCAAGGTCCCTAGGTACCATGCCCACCCACTGTGCGCAATGGGCAGTGGAAAAATGCAACCCTGCAGTGGCACCCCGGCCACCCACAGGGGGGTGGGCCAATTCCTGCCAGCAACCCAGCACGCCATGACAGTTCACAGAGGTGGGCACCACTGCCCAATGGCCACCTGACTGTGCAGCGACAGTCAAAAGGCACAGGGCACTAGCAGCACCACAGCAACACCAGTGGCAGCCAGGCGCACACCCATCCCACCAACAGCTGGTACACGTGTGCAATGGCTGCCCCACAGTGGCATGTACCATGCACAGTGTGCAACAGAAAGCTGCTATGGCACATGGCACAGGTGGCCATGGCCTCACACACTCCCCTGCTGACCACCCTGCAATGTGCACATGACTGAAACAGTGCCTACCTGCCCACTGCAGACCCACTGGCACCTGTCCTGCTGCTGCACCACCACTGCTGGGTCCTGCTGCGGCCTGCTGGGCTGGTCCTGGTGCTCCTGCCACCATTGCCCTGTGGTGATCTTCAGGTCCTAGGAATGGAACACAAGCATGTACTCATCAAAAGAACACCCACAGCATGTGCCCACCACACCACCCTGTGCACAGCATGTGCCCTGCACTGATGTCCCACAAGGCTGTAGCACAATGCAAGCTGCGGCTGGCAATGCCACACCACAATGCACACGACAACAGTGTACCCCTCTGCAGGGCATGCCAGGCAGCCAAACCATCATCACAGCACAGCACTAGGGCACACATGTAGCATGGGATGACGTACCCGGCCATGGCACAGTCCCTCAGCGGTCACATGCCTGCAGCTGTCTTAGGTGCTCTGGGTCCCACCGCATGAGGTCTCCA
The DNA here is from genome assembly GCA_016271365.2 of Neoceratodus forsteri. Classification (NCBI taxonomy): domain Eukaryota; kingdom Metazoa; phylum Chordata; order Ceratodontiformes; family Ceratodontidae; genus Neoceratodus; species Neoceratodus forsteri. The sequence goes on from CM057458.1 coordinate 888,246,628, forward strand.
TACCGGTGACAGCATTGCTCCCTGGTTCTGGCCACCCCAGTGTTCTACACCAGGCTGGCAGTGATGCCCTGCCAGACATCCTTCCATGGCTGTTGCAGGGGCACCTGTCCAAATAGCCCTGGTGCATGTGGCTGCACACAGGCCACCAGATTGACCAATTCAATGTCAGACCAGTTATGGACAGGCGAACTCCCCGCTGAGCCATTGTACTGACAGCGTTGAGTGGGGACAAAATGGCAGCCAGAGGTGCACATGCGCTCAACGTGCGCGGGACGTGCGCCTCGTGGAGGCATGTGCTGTGTCTGCCAATCGTGCAATGCCAGAGATGCACAACATGGGCATGGCCTGACAGGCATGTGGTGGTGTAGTCCCAAGGGGTCAGACGGTCACAGTAGCAGCCATGATGCACAATGCACACAGTCTCTATTGCGCAGTGGGCACACAGTGCACAATATGTGGTAGCACACCACCTGATGCATGTGCACTGCGGTCCTGCACACTGCGCATGCCTGGACGCTGTGCCGTGACTTGCTCCAGAGCAATTCCATTGCGCACAGAGCAAGTACACAATATTCAGTCGACACATGCAAATGAGCTCATCAGCCAATGCATGGTGCACTGGAGAAATTAGCATGTCATTACCGTTGTGCCAATGCTCATTTGCATGCGTTGTGCTATAAAAATGCCACAGTCCAGCACTGGCCATGGACTGGTATTGCAACCATCTGAGGTAAGTTGCGCATGCTGCTGAGCCCAGCCAGCACAGAAGGGTGGATGGAGTAGGCTGCTGCTGACACTGACACACATGTCCATGTCCACAGGTAGCACTATGTTGGAGTGTGAAGAAAGTGAGGAGTGTGGGCCTGCTCGCAAACACAGGCCCAATTTTATCAAGGGAGAGGCAGATGCCCTGTTTGAGGCCTACCTCAACAGGGAGCCACTGCTGAGTGGTGCCATAGGCACACCACAGGTCAGGGCTATGGCCTGGGTGGAGGTGGTGGCATGTGTCAACCAGTAGGGCAGCCACCAGCAGTCTGTGCAGGAGTGCAGGAAGAAGGTGGGCACCGATAAGTGCCGCATCAAGGAGAAGGTGGTGGCAATTCGTGCAGCCCGGACAGCCACCAGAGGGGGGCCTGCTGCTGTGCCACAGCTGAAGGTGCAAGAGGAGTTGGTGGCAGCCACCATGCACCGCAGCACTGTCGAGGGTGTGCCGGGTGGAGGTGTTCAGACTGGTGGAAGCCCATCACTGCATGGTACGTATTTTGGGTGCGCACAGCAAAAGCAGTGGCTGGGGGGGCTGGGGATGTTGGGGGGGATGGGGGCCTTGCATCAGTGACACATCTGTTTTCTCTTTCAGCACCAGCACCCCTGCATGCAGAGGATGGGGTGTCAGCAGCAGCCGTGGAGGCAGGCCCTGCCCCAGAGGACCAGCCACCCACCTCCACAGGCATCCAGGGGCCTGACTGTTGCAGCACACCACCGCTGTCCAGCCGGATGTCCTGCGGGTTGGATGAGGCCCTGGCTGTGTTTCTGCAGGATGCCATCCATGGCATCCTCTGCATGGATACACTGATCAGGGTGGGGTCCAACACCGATGACAACCTGACCATGATCCTGGACAGCATGGGTGGTGTCATGGGGGAGACACCCATACCATCACAGGTAGCATGCCCAGTGGCCTGACAGTGGTGGGACAGCTGCCCTCCACCACTGCAGGTGCTGCTGTGTGCACTGCCATGGCAGGTGCCATGTGGTGGTGGTGTGACTGTTCAGGTGCTGGGCAGCGTACAGGGGCCAGAAGGGCAGCAGCAGCAGGCAGCAGGGACCATAGGGCAGCTGGATAAGGGGTCCACTGCTGGGGCACTTGATACAGACCTACCCCATGGGGACTCCACTGTGCAGTGTCCACCAGAGCAGGGGACTGTGCAGCATGGTCATCCACTGCCAGAGGGTCAGCGCCCGCCCAGGTTCCCCTGGGCGCTGACCCATTGGCAGAGTACACCCATTTGCTGCAGGCCTCTGTGGAGCAACAGGTGCTGCTGGTAGCTGTGGTGCATGCACAGCATGCAGAGGTATGCCAGGTGGCCGAGCAGTGCAAGAGAGGCACTGTGCAGCTCCTGGAGGCTATACAGCAGTTTTGGGAGGACACGACCGCATCCCAAGATCGCATAGCCAGTGCAGTCACAGATGGCTTTGCACTGCTAGCTGCCACAGGGTGTGGCTGGCCACTTCAAAAACCACATAGTGCACTGTCCATCCCACGATCCCGGCATCAAGCAACACCCTCTCTGTCGATGCCAGGCTCTGCTGTTGGCATCTCAGGCATGCCTGTTTGGGTGCCTACACACCCCTGCATGGACCCAGTATTGATCCTGTAGTACAACCCCTGGGGGACTGTTGCAAACACCCCCTGTGGTCGATGTGCAGCCTGTGGCTGTCGATCAGCCACGGCGTAGCTGCCTCTGTGGCCGCAGTGGCCATGGTTCCACACGACGGACCTGATGTGCATGCTGCCCTGGCTGCAGTCTGCTGCCAATGCCCTGTGCATGCATGGGTGGTTTGTGTGTGTGCATACCACAGGTGTGGCACCTGTGTGTCATGCTGCATGCTGCCTGTGTACATGCCTGCCTGGCTACTGGCCCATGTGGTGTGGGCATGATGAGAGCAGATCTGCACCAGTTATGCCTGCGCACCAGTGCACTGCATCTGATCCCCGCTACATGCCAGTGCCTGGGCATGTGTGTGTGTGTGTGTGTTGCTGTTCATTGCTTTGTGCAGTTGTGTGTGGCTGTGTGGTACTGTCACCCCCACCCCTGCACCACGCCTCTGTGTGTGCATGCCCTTGCCTGTGTGCGGTACCTGTGTGTCTGGCCAGTGCGTGGGTGTGGCACCACCTACCTGCGTGCACCATAGTGCACCTGTGTGATGGTGTCCCTGTGCTGGCATGCCATCCTCTCCAGTTGGGGATCTCTCCACCCGGGAGGGGGGCTGTCCACCACCCTCCAGCCCATTGCCCTCATTGTCTCCACTACTGTCCCCCTCATCAGTCTTGACAGCTATCCCATGGTCAATGGCCATGTTGTGCAGTATGCAGCAGGCCAGGAATAGGCCACAGGCTTTCGAGGGGCTATACTGTAGGGCACTGCCACACCTGTCTAGGCAATGGAACCATGCCTTCAGCATCCCAAATATACGCTCAATGATGTTCCATGTGCTGGCGTGTGCCTCATTGTACCGTTCCTCTGCTGGGGACGACGGGTGCTGACAGGGGGTGAGCAGCCAGGGCCTGAGTGGATAGCCTCTGTCACCTGTGTGGATAATGACATGGTTAGTACTGTATCCACCATTACTGTGCCCCTTGCCTATCCCTGGCACCCTCTCCAGTGCACCCAACCTGCCCTACCCCATCCCATGCCCTGCTCTGCCCGGCACCCCTTGCACATCCCATACTCACCCTCTAGGTGGCCAATGGGGATGTCCCCATGCTCGAACCTGTGGCACAGTGTAGAGCTGTGCTAGATGAATGCATCATGTGTACTCCCAGGCTGTGTGGCACAGACATTGGTGATGCACCCCTTGGCATCTCACACCACCTGGCAGTTCACACTGGGGCACCCCTTCTGGTTCACGTAGGGCACACCCTCAGTACCAGGTGGCATGTGGATGCCCACGTGGGTGCAGTCAATGTCCTCAAGCATGCCAGGCACGCGTGCTGCCCTGTGGAAGTCCTGCATGGTTGATGTACACTCCACCTGTGTGCTGGGGAAATGGATGTATTCCAAAGCATGTGGCAGCAGGGCGTTAAGGAACTGTGTCAGGAGGTGGGACGTGGCTGATTGGGTTATGCCTGTAGTGTCCCCTGTTGGTCTATGGAAGGTGCCTGTGGCGAGCAGGCACATGACTGCTGTCACCTTTGTCTCCACAGACATTGCGTGGCTCCATCTTATGGGTGCCTGCATCTCCTTACTGCACAGCTCACACAGCTGCCTCAGAATGGCCCTGTTCAGACGATACCGGCCCACAATCTCCATATCGGTATAATTCTCAAAGGTGGTGTGGGCACGGTACCATCTGTTCTGGGCATACCTCCAAAATTCCCTTCCACAGCCACATTGCTGTTCCTCCTGCCTCCTTACACCTCTCATTATGGTCTCCATTAGGAAGGGTGCACTGGCCATTACCCCTGATGTCCTGTCTCCCCCTGGGTGGTTGGCTGCTATGGGCTGTATGCTACCCTAGTGCACTGTGTGGCACTTTGCCTGCCTCCTCCTCTCACTCTCTTTCTACCCCCGGCTCACTCTCCACTGCCACCTCTGTCCCACGCCCCTGTGGCTGCCTGCACCAGTCACTTTGCCCCTCACTGGCTCTGTCTCCCTTGCTCTGTCTCTTTTTCTGTCCCTCCTCCTTCTCTTGCCACTCTCTCTCTCTCTCTGTCTCTCTCTCTCTCCCCCCCTTCCTTTCCCCTGGTGCAAGTGCTGTCTGTGTGCTTGCACCCTGTATTTATAGGCTCAAGTCTGCTCTGCGCATCCAAGGTCTACTCCGCACTTGTGCCATGATCCCACGGTTGCATATTGCACTGCACCGCATATTCATGGGAATGCCCCCTGCTCTTGCGCATGCATTCATTATAGTTGTGCACTGGCACAATGGGACTTGCGCTGCACAATGGCTCCCGCTGAACATCGCTCCTTGGCGCAAGTCTGCACTTGTGCCACCCCAACTCAGTTACGCCATGTGCTACTGCTTTGAATATCCCGGCCCCTGACTTTGCCTCTCTTCATGATGTTGAAGTGGTTATTATAATGGTCTGTATCTTATTTGTTTCCCCACTGCAAACTCAGTGTGTACATCAAGAAGAAGTCTGGCTTATGAAAGAAAACCTAAGTCCCACCATCTTTCATGAGCCAAGAAACTTCTTTCATGACACTCACAGAAGAAGAAGTTCTGTTCATAAAAGAAGAATCGGGACCTCTTACTAAGTCTTCCATCTAGGATTTTAGGGATGTCCCCAAACCATATTTTGGTGCTTTTTCTGAAAACAAACACCAGAATCTAGATAAATGGGTCCAGTTTAGCTAGATTCATGTGACTGTTTTATCCAGGGCATAATTTCTATTGTTTTTTATATACCTGTGGTATATATTCATATGTTTTGTAGAGGGCACTCTTATGTTACCGATTTACTGTTTATATATTCACTCAGGTTAACTATTAATTGGATGTGCAGACTATCCAAATACCTCACCCACTGTAACTAGAAATAATACACTTGGTTTATGCACAGATATTATGAACTTGGCTACCCCACAGAAAATGTCACCTGCTCATATATACATGTTTTGGGTGTGATCTGAAAAGCCAATTTCCTAAGAGTGTGGAAAATTTGAATGAAACACACAAATGTAATTTTCTGTGTGCATTGAAAATTGGGTGCAACCCAAAAGCCCAGCCTCCTGTGCACACAGAAAATTTGAGTGCAACCTGAAAACTCAATTTATCGTGCACATGGAAAATTTGGGTGTTTCAAAATGTGTCCAACTCCACTATTCTATTTCCCATGTGCATGAGAAATTGTGACCCAAAAAAACTCAATTTCCCATGCACATGGAAAATTAGAGTGTCTCAGAATGAGTCCTACCCACAGCCTCAATTTTCAGTGTGCACAGAAAATTCAGGTGTCTTAGGGTGTGTCCGAACTCAAAATTCTATTTCCCATTAAGTAGTTTTGTGTGTGAGCTGAAAAACAGCTTCTCTCACTAAGCTGGTACACAGGATTTTGGGGTGTCCAGAAAATGTACTGTATTTCTGGTGACAATTTCAAAAACAAACAAACACCAGAATCTAACTAAATGGGTCCTGTTAAGATAGGTTCAGGTGTACCCCGAGCCTGGCCTCCAACAATCAGTGTCTAGTTGTTATAAAATATTGCATAACTGGGCTTACCCGACTTGTTTTGCTCCATCGGACTACTGGGTGACCTTTTTTCCCACTCGAGATTTAGATTGGACTGCACTATGGCATAATTGTCATAAATACATTACCCAGGACCAACTACGCCTTACCCAATTCCATATATTACATAACTTATATTATTCTCCACAGAAATTATTCAGATTCGGTCTTCTCCCATCTCCTGTTTGTACTAGATGTAAGAAAGAAGAAGGATCTTTGTATCACATCTTCTGGAATTGTCCTAAAATTACTCTGCTTTGGATTACTATTCAGCAAAATATTGATCCCTTATGGGGTTTGCATGACCTATTTACCCCAGAAATCAGCCTACTAGAGGACTATATGGAGATTCCTGAATCAATCAGGAGATACCACATGGCCCTTATCTCCATGTCCATTAAGAAATTAGTTCTACATCACTGGAAGGACAGTGACAATATCTCATATTCAGAGTGGCTTAATGAACTCCTCTCAAATCTCAGGACAGAAAAAACAATAGCAAGTCTTAATAATAAGCCTGAGAAATATGTAAAAATATGGGATCCCCTACATACATTGTACTCCCTTTGAAGTTCTTGCCCCTAGATATATCATTCCATTGCTCAAGTAGACTCCAGACAAATATCTGTGCTGAATAAGTAGAAGGAGGTGGAAGGGTTTAATGGGGAGGCGGGGTGAGGTGGGTGGGGGGGTGGGTGGAGGGAGAGTGGAGGACAGATCCCTAATGTTGTCTATATCATGTCTACTATGCATTGTTCTTCTGGACCTGTTCTTATTATTGTGAAAAATTAGTAAACTTTAATTTGAAAAAAAAAAGATAGGTTCAGGTGTTTATTTTTTTTTTTTAAAACACTTCATTTTTAAGTATTTCCATGTTTTTTAGTAAAATAAAAAAAAAGATTGTGACCATCATGACCCGAGAAACTGTTTTTATTTTTGCCACAAACGTGTTTATTGAACTTTCAACTTTTTCAGCAAACAGTATACATATACCAAAGATTGGATGTACAAGTAGCAGGTGCAACTTTAGCTACATAATACAAAATTGTATGGGTGGATTTGATCAATGCTATCTAAATATTTGTTATACAGTACTATAGTACTTGTTCCGCTAATAAAGCTGATACCCAAACTTGTGTCTCAAGAGTATTCCACACATCCATTGCAATGTTATGGTAATGTTTGTGTCAGTGAAAAATATTCTGACAACAGGTGCACAAGATAATAAACCATGGTGCAATACTGTAACAAGAGAACTGAGTAAATCTCCTTCCCATGTCTCTAGGTGTGTGAGCGCACTTGTATTCCAGGTATGTACTCGTTTTCCTTTCTAGTTAATGGTATTTATTAAAGTGAGGTTACAGGTATTAGTGAGATTTGTGGAAGCTTCCATTAGCCTAAGAGGCATAGGTGAGAAAAAAATTTGATCTATACCATAAACCATGCTTGGGGGGAGGGGATGAGGGAAAGAGAGTTGTGGATGGGGGAGTGGAGAGGAGCATAAGAAAACAAAATCTGTCCAGAGCCGAAAGGGCTGCAGCTGAGGAATTTGGGATAAAAGTGTTGAAAATTACCAGCGTTATGAGCCTATGTTAGCAAAATGTAACATAGGCTCATAAATTTGTTGTTTTGTAATATTTGTAAACTTACTCAAGTTTACAGCTCAGTGCTTATAACCACTATGCTATACTGGCTCCCCAAATTGTGCTGCAAGTCCTAGGGAAGGCATGGTATACTGAAAAACTATATTTTCCAGTACATTTTCAGAACCTAACACTTGCTGTGTAGTTAAGGGATGAGTTTCAGCCAGTGGGGGTGGCTGAGGTTATCGAGGGCAATCTCGAAGCTGCGATCCACTTTTTGTGAACTGGAACCAGGCCTGATGTGTCTCCAAGTGGGATGTGCCGAGTCCCTTGGTCCAGTGTTCACTGAGATTGTCTGGTGCTTGCTTTCAGAGGGGCTTTTCCCCGATGCCTTGAAGGGGGCATTGGTGAGGCCCTTACTGAAGAAACCGTTACTCAACCCTGACAACTTAGCAAATTATTGACCTGTCTCCAATCTCCCATCTCCCATTCTTGGGAAAGGTAGTGAAGAAAGCAGTGGCTTTGCAGCTTGAGGCTCACCTGATGGTCTTTGATATCTACAAGCCACTCCATTCCAGATTTAGGAGAAATGATAGCACTGAAACAGCATTGATCAGGGTGTAAAATGATCTCCTTAGGGTGAGAGACAGAGGGGGGAATGGTCAGTTCTCATTGTCCTGGATCTCTCTTCAATCAGCATTGGATACCATAGACCATATGGTGCTGCTTGTTCACCTTACAGAGTTTTGAGGACTCACCAGCAAAGTCATCAGCTGGTTTGAGTCCTTTCTGACAGGCAGGATGCAACAGGTAGTGATCAGGAATTTCTCCTCCTGCTCGAAGCTCCTGAGCTGTGGAGTTCCTCAGGGCTTGATCTTGTTGTCCATGTTATTTGTGGTGTAGACAGTGCCCCTGGGTGACATCATTAGGTGTTACGGTCTGGGTTTTCACTGCTATGCAGATGATACCCAGCTGTACATGCCCTTTTCCCCTTGGGATATTGGACACTGTGAAGGTGCTAAATAAATGCCTATCTGGGAGCCAGGACTGGATGTCCTCTAACTGGTTGAGGCTTTACCCGGATAAGATGTAGATACTAATGTTTGAGCCTGGTTGTTGGCAGGATGTGGTCACCACCAGTGCAGGAACAGGGTTGTTCCTGGGGGTCACCTCACTGGTGTCAGTCACTAAGGTGCGAAATCTGGGCATCATCCTTGATGATGGTTTGACACTTGAGGCTCAGGTGTTTGCCATCGTCCGAAGTGGTTTTTACCACTTAAGGAATGTCACCCGGATTAACCGTTAATACTGCCTGATGATTTGCCCTCACTGCTGCATGCTTTTTTTACATCCAGGCTCAATTACTGTAACACTTAATACTTTCAAGGTCAGTGGAGGTAACCTCCACCAACGGCAGCTAGTGCAGAACGTGACAGCCAGGTTATTGACGGGTCTTTCGAGGTCCGCTCATATAATTCTGGTTTTGTGTAAACTGCACTGGCTGCTTGATAGGTGAAGGATTGCCTTCAAGGTGGGCTTGCTGTCCTATAAGGCCATATATGGCTCGGGCCCTGGCTATCTGACTGATCTCCTGACACCTGTCTGCCTGGTGTGCTCACTCTGTTTCTCTGTGGAAGGTCTCCTGGTGATCCCAAGGGCACAGCTTAAGACATCAGGAGACCGTGCCTTTCAGGTGGCAGGACCAGTGCTATGGAACTCCCTACTGTGATCACTAAAGAGAGTTTTAAGCAGGGCCTTAAGGCACACCAATTTAAGCAGGCATTTGACAGCCACTGAATTTTACCGGAAGTTGAAGGAGTTTTAGAATTTTTATTATTTAATATTGACTGTTTATCATGTGCTTTATAATTAACTGACTCTATTTTTAAACTGTTCTAAACTGTTTTTTAAACTGTCCCACCTCTTTGTGAAGCACCCAGAATCTCCGGGATTGGGTGCTTAAGAAATAAATTTTGACTTGATTTAACTTGAGATTATATACTGAAGTCAATACTTGCACTTTAAAAATCCATTTTTTTATGTCGATGAAATTAGATCCGTGTATACCAACTGTAAATCTTCTAACAATTTATGAGATTTGTCATTGAAGTATATATCCCAGGTACTCAATACCTACATTTACTCATAGATAGTATGATCCCTGCTGCTAACCACAAACCCTATCTAATGTTCTCCTAAAGCAGCAACTAGTGCATATTAGCAGTTCATGAAAATAAGAATAGAAAGAGGCAGTTATTCTGTTGTGCCTTATTCCATTATTTTCTTTGTAATGTTACTTGAACTTGACAAATGAAGTTATAATAACTGTTAACAAGCATTTGTCAATGCCAAATATTTGCTTGCTGGCATTGGCATTGGTAGTGTAGGAGTTAGAGAGATGCATAATAGGAATGACAGTGAAGTATTGAACTGAAGCCAACCCCACCACCACCCTGCAGAGACTGACAGGCATTGGGGTGTACCTTTGGGTCATCAGGCATAACAGCCATGCTATTTCACCACACCCTACCCTGCAGACACCAAGTGTCATGGTGTGCTTTGGGGTCTTTGGGCCTTATGCTCACCCCATTCCATAAGGAAATACAATGAGATAGGTGCAGTATAGGAGAATGGGGTGAACTTTGGGGCCATAGAGTCCAAGGCACACCTCAATACCTGTCACTGGCTGCAGGGTGTGGGGGTGGAATGGTATGAGCACTACAGGTGACAATCCCAAGTCACACCCCTGATGCTTGTCAGTCTCTACAGGGTGGGACGTTATGGCCGGAAACTCTAACGTCGCAGGCGTTCATTGGTATTTTCACTCCAATTTTTCAACATGGGTTTTGTGTGAACCCCACCTCATGAACAGTGGCAATATTAGTTCGTTAGCTGAAAGCTGATTTTGCACAGTGACTACACCATTTGGCAGCACAGGTGCAAAAACACATTTTGAACAGGATGTGAAAAATGACAGCTGTATGGTTCATGAGGAGGTGTAAAAAATGGCAATGTTGAAAATCTGGAGTGAAAATATAAAAAAACTGGCAAAGTCATGGCCCTGCGTAGAAACTGTGCAATGCACACCCGTAATGTAATTCGTTTGGGGACTGTTTACAGCAGATTGTCAACACAGGCATTTTGGGACCTCTGCTCATGAACAGTGTCACTGTGATTTTCTTAATGTGTCCTGAACACTGATTTCCCACAGCGACCACGCATTTCTGTGCCTGAAGTGCGAAAACACATTTCGGCCAGGGTGTGAAAAATTACAGCTGTACTGTTCATAAGGAGGTGTGAAAATATACCAGTGTAGAAAATCAGGACTGAAAATATTACAAATTCGTGAACTTACGACGGTGCATGGAAACTGCGCAATGCACGCTCGTAACACAGTCAGTTTATGGACTTTTGTCACCAAATTTTCAACATAGCCATTTTAAGACCGCTACTCATGAACAGTGTCACTGTGATTTTCTTAATCTGTCCCAAACATTGATTTTGCACACCAACTGCACCACTGTGCGCTACTTGTGCAAAACACATTTTGGGCAAGATGTGAAAAATGACAGCTATACTGCTCATGAGGAGGTGTGGTAAAATGGCAATGTTGAAAATCTGGAGTGAAAATATTAGAAATTCTCGAAGTTATGAGTGTGTGTAGGAACTGTGTAATGCACTCTTGTAAAACAGTAATTTTTGGGAATTTTTTCACCAAATTTTCAACATAGGGTTTTGGGGTGCCTACCTCATGAACTGTGACACTGTTATTTTGTTACTTGGTCCCAAAAGGTGTTTCCACGCAGTGATCGTAAAATCATCTTTCAGGACTGAATAACAAAATGACAGTGCCATAATTCATGAGGTGTTGTCCCAAGAACCCCATGTTGAAAATTTGGTGAAAAAATTCCCAAAAATGCCTGAGATATGTATCAAAGTTGAAAAACCCTGTTTATTCCATTATACAGCTTACGGCATTTCTTCAGCTTGCAGTCAGTTTTGAAGAGTGCAGACATGTTCCTGGTCCACGAAGATAAGTGCGTGCCAGACTTGGAGGTAAGTATAGGGTGATGGGGGTGTGGGAGGCAGGATGCAGAGGGTGGGTGTGGGTGGGGGAGGGTCAAGACAGTCAGCAAGGGACCATTTTTCTTACAGGTCACTTTACTGTAAGACAACATGGGACTTTTGCCATGCTGGGGTGGGCTCCCAGTGTGGCAGCTGGAAGTTGTTTGGGGGGGGCAGTGGAGCCGACAGGGAATTGGGCACCCCCTGTCAGACATACGGATATTTGCCATGCTGGGGTAGGCTCCTAGCATGGCAACTGGAAGTCGGGATATTTTGTGTGTGGGGGGTACAGTGGAGCCGATAGAGGATTGGGCACCCCCATCGCCATACGGACTTTAGCCATGCTGGGGTGGACTCCCAGCGTGGCACCTGGAAATCTGTTGGGGGGGGCAGCGGAGCCGATGGGGGATTGAGCACCCCCATTGGCCATACAGTTCCCAATGCCTTAAATACCCAGGTTTACTTCTGGCTAGAACAGAGACAATGATGAGGAAATTAAACTTAGATCCCCTCCTCCTTACCATTCAACACAACTTGCAGAGATGGCAATCCCTTCCAATCTCGCTTTGGGGGAGAATCAATGTAATTAAAATTAATGTGTTACCCAGACTGTTCTATCCTTTAAGTACGTTGAACTCATGGATCCTTCTTGGCTGGTTCAGGAAGGTACATGCTATTGTCTCTTCTTGTATCTGGCTTGGGAAATGGCCTAGGTGGGCTGACAGAAAAATGGCAGCCTCCACATCTAGTGGGGGTCTGAAGCTCCTTCACTTTAATCTGTACTTCTGGGCCAGCCAGGTTGCTAAATATCTGAGATGGCTCACCCTTCAAGAGGAACTAGCCCTTCACTCCTATGTCCCTGAGTGGCTGAAACTAGAGAGGAAGATGATAGCGGATGCCAAAATTTCCCCTGAAACCATATTACATATGACAGCTAAGGCCCTCCCAGTTCACCTGGTTAGCTCCCCAATTGCTCTTTCATTAAAGATACACACCCAACTGTGTGCCTTTTTGCACTACAAACACACCAGGGTCCCCAGGCAGCCAGTGACTGAAAATCCCAATCTGAAAATCAGAGGCCATTGTATTCCTCCACAGTGGCTACCCTGCCTAGGAGGCTATAAGGTTTCACACTTTTTTTAGAGGGGAAGTGTCTGGATTTGTGGGAGATTATGGTTAAACTTAAATTGGACAGGTTCTGGATTTTCAAAGTTCTCCAATTGTGTCACTTGATGGTTCTTTCCCTGATGGACCTGAACATAGGTCCTGAGATGAGCGATTGTTCTAAAGCACTGACATATCTCAGTGGCAAACCCCATGCAATTTCTATGTTGTATGCCCTTCAGACACTGGATCCTCATAATAGCTTCCCCAGGCCTGGACAGATCACTATCCCGGTGCTGTCAATAGATGCAACACTATCTGGAGGGCCACCTTCTCATACATTCCGCAATACAGATTGAGACTTATCTAATTTCAAATATTAAATGACATGTACTGGACCCCCATCAAACTTCAAAAGGTGGGAAGATCTCCTGAAGCTTTATGTAATAGATGTCGGCTGCAGAAGGGCTCCTTCAAGCATATTTTTTGGGACTGTCTGGGTATCAAAACACTGTGGGATCAGATTAAACAAAGGGAAGACCCCTTACTGGGTCTTGAGGAATGGTTTACTCCTGAGATATGCTTGTTGGGGGACTTCTCCCAGGTACCAGCTCGGATCATGAGGTATCATATGGCGCTCCTATCCTTAACTGTAAAAAAACTGGTTCTATGTCACTGGTTGGATGGGCAGCCCATTTCATACCTCGAGTGGTTGACAGAGCTTCTCTTTAACCTCTGAGTCGAGCAAATGAAAGCTAGCCTGTGTGGCTCACTGCCTCGATATAAGAGACTTCGGGAAAGTTTTCACACACTTTACTTGCTCCAATCAGGGGTTCTAATGACTTTAATAGGGTCAGAAAGTATAAGTATTGGCTATAAATTCTAATACTTCCCCACTAGTTACTCCTCACTCTATGGGCAGAGTCCTATTTAGGGCTCCATATGGTACTGAAGTCTTTATATGGTGGATTCTGTTCACCATGGTTTTTACTCTTGCCTTATTTTTCTCTTGATTGTCAAGCCGGGGGGGGGAGGTAGGGGAGGGATGGGGGTCTGGCATGGGATGCAGGCTAACATTTCATTTATGTTTATTTATTAATTCCATGTCATGGCCTGTGTTGTTGAAAAATCAATAAACTTGAATTTCAAAAAAAAAAAAGAAATGGGAATGTAGAAGTGGTGGCATTGTATGATGTTTTGACACAGGCCTTTCTATAAATGCATGTGTCTACATCAACAATGCCCCACCCTCAATCGTATTTTAACTTTTTTCCTGAACTAAATGGTTTAAAATATGTTATTTGCATTTTTCTTGCCATTATTTCAGTAAAATGTTAGCTCAATATCTGATATTTTTTTTTACTTATAAAATACTGTATTCTGTAGCTGTAATGTGTTGTATTTTTGTAAATCATGGCTTATGGTTTCCTTGCTTTTCCTCTTTATGCAGACTCCAGTTCTCTTACAGTTATTTTCCATCTTCTTCATATTCCCATTACTTTCCATCATTCACTTTTTTCCCTACTGTTCAGACTCTGCCCTTGGCCACCACCCCTTTTCTGTCATAAACTCTTTTCTATTTTATTTTTTTTGGACTTTTATACTGTGTGCTGTGTTGCCCCTGGTGGTTTTCTTCTTACTTCTAACCTCCTTGTAAATGAGCAGTGCTCAGTGGAGTTTTTCTGGTAAACGAAATAAATACAAATGATTCCTGGCTCATCCTCTTCCCACATAGTTTGTCTCGTGTTATGGTTGTGCCTCCCCCTAGATGGTTCCCATAATAATGCAAGAGTAGCACAGCCTAGAACAGCAGAACTCAGTCCTTCACAATGGACACTACTGCAGTACAGTATACTGTAATAAAATTACTTGACATGGGGTTCATCTTGGTGAGCGCATCTGTACCCAATAATACCCATACAATATGTGATGATAAAGAATCAGAAAAACTGAACTGGAAGCGGAACTGAAAGCCCTTAATATCATATCTGTAGTGTGTTCTTTTATTTCAACCCTTTAACATTTTTTCTAGACTTAACATTTCCTTATTAAATTACTGAATTTGCAGTTATAAGTTTTATTCATTTAGGATTTAGATACTAAAGGATAGCCATGTTTAGGTGCTGTACCCATTTTCCGATAGGGTCCTGGGGAAACATTACAGCAACAGAGTAGTTACAGAGAACAGCAGCAGTTACATTAAGTATAACTACAGTGATGTAATTACATGCATGGAACAGGCCATTGTTCTACATTCGCTGCAGGGCCCTCAGCTATAGTTTGTGAGGGGGTCAGCCAGGATTTAACCTGTGTGGTGGGACAATTGGACAATGCAGGTGGCAGCAGGGCACCGTGCCTATCAGGTGTCCTTTATGGCACCCCCCAGACAGACTGAGATGGAACTCACACTACAAAGCTGCTGATGACCAATGGATTTAGTCAGAACTGGAATGCTCTGCACCCTGCGCTGACATGCCACATAATTGCAGTGGTGGCCGCTGATGAAGACAGTTCTCTTTCTCTCTCTCCCTCTCTCTCAACACTTTGTGCCACTGCATCTTACCACTGTCTGCCACTACATCCTGACTGCAACTGACTGTCTCATTCGGTGTGCACCCTCCCCTGAGAACAGTACTTACGGCATGATGAGTGTAGCTGCGGGACCCATTCTGTCTCTCTCTCCAGTGTTTATTCCTGTGTCTCTTGCCAACAGACAAATTGCTGCTGCCTGCTTTACTGCATCAGGGGGGCATCCATGCTATGTGCTAGACAATGAGGGGATGGCAGGTTTTTGTCCTGCCCATGCACACTGAAGTGGCACCAACAGGCTACAAGGGACAACATGGCAGACAGAAACACTCGGGACAGGAGAGGGAAAAGAAACACTAGTTCGCTCTGTGCTGTCACTGCCTCTCACATCCCTGCTGTAGTGCTGGTTCTTGCTTGATGGCTGTTGCTATCTCTCTCCCCCCTAACCAACAGCATGGTTACAAGCTGCCTGACCATCGCAACCGGCTAAGCATGTTCTGTGAACCACAGCCGAAATAAAACATACACAGCTTTGGGGTAATTGCGGAGACATTATATATGCAGATATGTGGCTCATATAATATAATGAAACCCCAATGTTGTCAACTCAGTCAAGTTTGATTAATGGGGAGTTCGGAAGATTGGGGTTTCATTATATTGCATGAGCCACAGATCTGACTATATAGTGTACTGTTTCATCTGCTACACTACACTACACTCCTTTACATATCTACTGCAGTTTTTGGTTATACAGACATTGCCATCTGGTTCGAATTGAACTTGTCCCACATCCCACGACTATTTTTCTTCTTGTTACAACATTTTTACACAGACTTTCATTCTTGCATTAATAATTATGGGCTCACTGTGCTGGGTTTTATGCTAACTAAATCAACTAGCATTGCCAGCTAAATGTTATTTAAACCACACAGAAAAACAAGAAAAACAGGTTCACTATCACCTCCATTCTATCTGTTCTTACTGTTTATCCTGTCCTCAACTCCTAATCCTCTGTTTGTGACCGCCAGAAAAACAAAACAAGCATTTGTCAATGCCGAATGTTGATTGCATTGGTCTGTTGAGCTCGCTCAGTGGCCCTCTGTCACTGGCTCAGTCTGTTTGTCCCAGTGCTGCTGGCTGCTCTTTTGTACTGAGCTGCTGCCTGTGTTGGCACCTTGTTCTGCTGAAGAAGAAATCCGCAGCTGTCCCGACAGAGCTCCATTGAGGTGGCTCACTCCCCCTCTCTCACTCCCTCATTCTGTTTCTCCTGGTGCTGCAGGCTGCCCTTTCATACTGGGCTCCTGCCTGTGTTGGTGGGTTTTTCTACCCACAAAGAAATCCACAGCTGTCCCAACAGAGCTCCATTGAGGGCGCTCACTCCCCCTGTCTCACTCACTCACTCATTTTGGGTCTCCTGGCGCTGCATGCTGCCCTTTTGTACTGGGCTCCTGCCTCTGTTGGCGCCTTTTCCTGCCCACAGAGAAATCTGTAGCAGTCCCGACAAAGCTCCTTTGAGCTCACTCACTCCCCTTCTCTCACTCACTCATTCTGTTCTACCGGCGCTGCAGGCTGCCCTTTTCTACTGGGCTCCTGCCTGCATTGCTGTCTTCTTATGCCCACAAAGAAATTTGCAGGAGTTACAATACAGCTCTGTTGAGCTCACTCACTCACTCATTCTCGGTTTCCTGCCACTGCAGGCTGCCCTTTTATACTGGGCCCCTACATGCATTGCTGCCTTTTTCTGCCCACAAACAAATCTGCAGCAGTCCCAACAAAGCCCCATTGAGCTCACTGACTCCCCCTCCCTCACTTGCTCATTCTGTGTGTCCTGGCACTGCAGGCTGCCCTTTTGTACTGGGCTCCTGCCTGCATTGGCGGCTTTTTCTGGCCAGAAAGAAATCTGAAGCAGTCCTGACACAGCTCCACTGAGCTCGGTCACTCCCCCTCTGTCACTCTTGCATTCCATTTCTGCCGGCACTGCAAACTGGCCTTTTGTACTGAGCTCCTGCCTGCGTTGATGCATTTTCTGCCCAGAAAGAAATCTGCAGTAGTCACACTAGAGCTCCGTTGAGATCGCTCACTACTGCTCTGTCACTCACTTGTTCTGTTTCTCTTGGCGCCGCAGACTGCGCTTTTGTATGGGGCTCCTGGTTGCGTTGGCACCTATGTCTGTCCACAAAGATCTTGGCTAGCTGTCCTGACAGAGCTACGCTGAGTTGCTCAGTCTCCCTCATCGCTCATTCTGTTTGTCCTGGCGCCTGCAAGCTGCCCTTTTGTATGGGGCTCCTGTATGCATTGGTGCCTTTTTCTGCCCACAAAGAAATCCCAGCAGTCCTGATAGAGCTCCGTTGAGCTCAGTAAGTCCCCTTGTCTCACTCGCTCGTACGGTTTCTCCCAACGCTGCAGGCTGGCCTTTTGTACTGAGCTCCTGCCTGTATTGATGCCTTTTTCTGGCCACAAAGAAATCCGCAGCAGTCCTGACAGCGCTTCGGTGAGTTCGTTCACTCCTCCTCCTTCATTCGCTCTCTTGTTCTGTTTCTTCCAATGCTGCAGGCTGCCCTTTTGTACTGGGCTCTTGTGTTGGGGACTTTGTCTGCCCACAAACAAATCCGCAGCAGTCCCGACAGAGCTCAGTTGAGTTCGGTCACTCCCCCCTCTCACTCGGTCAATCTTAATGTGTCCCAAACACTGATTTCCCAGAGTGACCGTGCTATTGTCCGGCAGGAGTGCAAAAACATATTTTAGCCAGGATGTGAAAAATGACAGCTGTAGTGTTCATAAGGAGTTGTGAAAATAATACCACCATTGAAAACGTGGCGTGACAGTATTACAAATTTGTGAAGTTACAAGGGTGCGTTGAAACGGTTCAATGCACGCTTGTAACACAGTCATGTTATGGAGTTTCATCACCAAATTTTCAACATAGGGATTTTAGGACCTCTGCTCATGAACAGCGCCACTGTCATTTTCTTAACCCATCCTGAACAGTGATTTCCCACAGTGACCACGTTATTCTGCGCCGGACCTGTGAAAACACATTTCGGTCAGGATGTGAAAAATGACAGCTGTACTGCTTATAGGGAGGTGTGAAAAAATGGCAGTGTTGAAAATCTGGTGTTACAATATTACAAATCTGTGAAGTTACAATGGTGCGTGGAAAGTGCACAACGCACACTTGTAACACAGTCAATTGATGAGCTATCATCACCAAATTTTCAACATATGCATTTTAGGACCTCTGCTCATGAACAGTATCATTGTCATTTTCTTAATCTGTCCCAAACAGTGATTTCCTACAGTGACCACTCTATTCTGTGCCTGAAGTGCGAAAACATGTTTCGGCCAGGATGGGGAAAATGACAGCTGTACTGTTCATAAGTAGGTCTGGGAAAATGGCAAAGTTGAAAATCTGGAGTGAAAATATTATAAATTTGCGAAGTTACAAGCTCCGTTGGGGTCGCTCACCCCCCTTCTCTCACTCTCTCATTCTGTTCTGCTGACGCTGCAGGCTGCCCTTTTCTACTGGGCTCCTGCCTGCGTTGCTGCCTTCTTATGCCCACAAAGAAATTTGCAGCAGCTACAATACAGCTCTGTTGAGCTCACTCACTCACTCATTCTGGTTTTCCTGCCACTGCAGGCTGCCCTTTTGTACTGGGCTCCTACATGCATTGCTGCCTTTTTCTGCCCACAAACAAATCTGCAGCAGTCCCAACAAAGCCCCGTTGAGCTCACTGACTCCCCTTCCCTCACTTGCTCGTTCTGTGTCCCCTGGCAGCCTGCAGGCTGCCCTTTTGTACTGGGCTCCTGCCTGCATTGGTGGCTTTTTCTGGCCAGAAAGAAATCTGAAGCAGTCCCGACACTGCTCCACTGAGCTCGGTCACTCCCCCTCTGTCACTCTCGCATTCCGTTTCTGCCGGCACTGCAAGCTGGCCTTTTGTACTGGGCTCCTGCCTGCGTTGCCACATTTTTTGCCCACAAAGAAATCTGCAGCAGTCACACTAGAGCTCCGTTGAGCTCGCTCACTACTGCTCTGTCACTCACTTGTTCTGTTTCTCTTGGAGCCACAGACTATGCTTTTGTATGTGGCTCCTGGCTGCATTGGCATCTTTGTCCACAAAGAAATCTGCAGCTGTCCTAACAGAGCTACGTTGAGGTCGCTCAGTCTCCCTCTGTCATTGCTCATTCCGTTTGTCCTGGCGCTGCAAGCTGCCCTTTTGTACGGGGCTCCTGCCTGCATTGGCACCTTTTTCTGCCCACAAAGAAATCCCAGCAGTCCTGATAGAGCTCCATTGAGCTCAGTAAGTCCCCTTGTCTCACTCTCTCATGCAGTTTCTCCCACCGCTGCAGACTGGCCTTTTGTACTGGGCTCTTGTATTGGGGCCTTTGCCTGCCCTCAAACAAATCCGCAGCAGTCCCGACAGAGCACAGTTGAGCTCGATCACTCCCCCCTCTCACTCGGTCAATCTTAATGTGTCCCAAACACTGATTTCCCAGAGTGACCGTGCAATTGTCCAGCAGGAGTGCAAAAACATATTTTAGCCAGGATGTGAAAAATGACAGCTGTAGTGTTCATAAGGAGTTGTGAAAAAATGCCACTGTTGAAAATGTGGCGTGACAGTATTACAAATTTGCAAAGTTACAATGGTGTGTGGAAACAGTTCAACACACGCTTGTAACACACAGTCGTGTCATGGGGTTTCGTCACCAAATTTTCAACATAGGGATTTTAAGACCTCTGCTCATGAACAGTGCCACTGTCATTTTCTTAATCTGTTCTGAACACTGATTTCCCACAGTGACCACTTTATTCTGTGTCAGACCTGTGAAAACACATTTCAGTCAGGATGTGAAAAATGACAGCTGTACTGCTTATAAGGAGGTGTGAAAAAATGGCACTGTTGAAAATCTGGTGTGACAATATTACAAATCTGCAAAGTTACAAGGGTGCTTGGAAAGTGCTTAAACGCACACTTGTAACACAGTCAATTGATGGGCTATCATCACCAAATTTTCAACATAGGCATTTTAGGACCTCTGCTCATGAACAGTATCAGTGTCATTTTCTTACTCTGTCCCAAACAGTAATTTCCCACAGCGACTGCTCTATTCTTTGCCGGAAGTGCGAAAACACATTTCAGCCAGGATGGGAAAAATGACAGCTGTACTGTTCATCAGTAGGTCTGGGAAAATAGCAATGTTGAAAATCTGGAGTGAAGATATTATAAATTCGTGACGTTACGAGCGTGTGTGGCAACTGTGCAACGCACGCTCGTAACACAGTCATGAGTATCGTTACCAAATTTTGAACATAGGCATTTTAGGACCTCTACTCATGAACAGTGTCACTGTCATTTTCTTAATCTGTCCTGAACACTGATTTCCCACATTGACCGCGCTGTTCAGCGCTGGAAGTGTGAAAACACATTTCAGCCAGGATGTGAACAATGGCAGCTATACTGCTCACAAGGAGGTGTGACAAAATGCCAATGTTGATAATCTGGCATGAAAATATTGCAAATTCGCGAAGTTACGAGCGTGCATAGCAACTGCGCAACACACACTCATAAAACAGTAATATTTTGGATTTTTCCCACCAAATTTGCAACATAGGCTTTTTGAGAGCCCACCTCATGAACACTGGCACTGTCGTTTCATTAATCGGCCCCGAAGGGTGATTCCACGCAGTGACCATGAAACCACCTTTTGGGGCTGATTAATGCCATGACAGTTCAATAATTCATGAGGAGGGGTCCCAAAAACCCCATGTTGAAAATTTGGTGGAAAAATTCCCAAAAATGCCCGAGATATGCACTAAAGTTGAAAAAACCCTATTCATTACATTATACAGCTTACCGGCATTTCCTCAGTTCACGGTCGGCTTTGAAGAGTGCAGACATGTTCCTGGTCCACAGAAGATCATCACGCCAAGCTCTGGAGGTAAGTATGGGGTGAGGGGGGTGTGGGGAGGCAGGGTGCGCAGTGGGTGGGTGCGGGTTGTGAGAGGGGGCAGGGAGACTACAAAGGACTGTTTCCTTTTTTTCAGGTACAAAAAAACATCACGGGACCATTTTTAGCTTTACAGGGGCATGTGGCATGCTGAGGTGGGCTCCCAGCATGCCACCAGAGACTGGCTTTGGGGGGGCAGCTGTAGCCGACGGGGGATTGGGCACCCCCATCGGCAAACAAGAAAAGGGGCATGAGGCACACGAGGGTGGGCTCCCAGTGTGCCACCGGTGTCTTGTTTTTGGGTGGGGGCAGCTGTAGCCAACAGGGGATTGGGCACCCCCGATGGCAAACAACAACAGGGCAGGGAATTCTTTTCTGCCGATGGGGATTGGGCACCCCGTTGGCAGACAATAAAAATGGGGGGTTGACAGTATGCTGGTGGGGAGTGGGCTCCCCCATCTGCAAATAAACATGGGAGGGTAGATATCGTTTGTGAATATGGCAGCAAGCCGCCGCCTTGTTCACAAACAATATCAGACATCCTACATCCCGCCCTGCAATGACGGGTCACTCCCTCATTGCAGCAGATGGCTGACGCTGCAGTGATGAGGCAGCCCTGATTGCAGCAGCGAATTTTTTAGAAAGTTGTGGCACGCTGGCTGAACTAGTGTCAGCAGCAGCGTGCCCGACATTGGGGGATGGGGGACAAGCCTTTGCAGGCTGTGGGGGCATTGGGCACAACAGTGCTACGCCTCCACAACCTGCTTGTGGAGAAAGCTGACGCAACATGTTTCTTGCGCATGCGCGCAATCAACATAAAAAGTAGTGCGAGTGTGTGGAGTGACGGATGCATTACAAAAGAACAGGACATTTAGGGCATTCCATTTTTATTGATAAATACATCTGCAAACATACATCTGCAAGGTAAACAGGCTCACTATGCCCTCCATTCTATCTGTTCTTGCTGTTTGTCCTGTCCTCAACTCCTAATCCTCTATTTGTGACTGCTGGGAAAAAAAAAGTAGAGCGAGCACCCAGAGTGACAGACGTGATACATCTGCAAGGAAAACGGGCTCACTATCCACTCCATTGTATCTGCTCTTACTGTTTGTCCTGTCCTCAGCTCCTAATCCTCTGTTTGTGACCGCCAGCAAAAAAGGAAAAAAATAGTGGGAGCACCTGGGGTGAGGGACGTGGAGGCAACTTTTTTTGTCACTTCAACATTTTGTTCATTCAGAAGGAATGCAGAGTCCTTTTTACTAAGTGATTGTAAAAGGACTGCAGGGCTATGCCCACTGCAGCCCCAAAAAGGGGAAGTACACTACGTAGGTTCAATGATGTCAGAGGTTTCTCCATGGAGAGATTGAAGCTCACCAGAGTATTAATATATGCAGTGCTAAGGAGCAGAGGAATGTTATGAGCATCCCAGTAGTTCACCTATGGATAAGAAAGAACAAGGTTTTCTGCATTGATAGGTAGGGGCCCCAAATAGCTGTATTGATCCAGCTTATTTAGGACTGCATGGGGCAATTTTTCATACTTGGCAATAATAGTTAATGAATTCTCCCTTTCCTTACTTGCAGGCAGTTCAAGGTCTCTCCACCTGTGCAAGATAAGCCACTTTGCTACAGAGAGAGCACTGCTGATCCAGATGAATTGATCTGGAGACAGGGACACTTCAGCAGGGGGATGCCTAGTAGAGTACAACAGCAACACGGCTCAGGAGCCACGCGCTGGAGCCACGCTTGATCGGAAATACCAACAAACAACAAAAAGTGGGCTCGACAGCTCAAGAAGCTACAAATAGCAGCATAATTTATTGAATTAAAAAGCACGCACCTCCCTAGTGTGCACACATCAACGTTTCATGCAACCCTGGTGCTTTTTCAAGATGTCAGCAGCATGTGTAATTACTCTCATTTATAGAGTCATCCCCACAACCATATTAAAGGTACATACACATTTAAAAAGGAAACATCGCTATTCATCCATACATGAGCAGCACAATATCTGTAACTATAAATAAAGCTACATGAAAGCAGCTTATTTAGCAGCAAAAACAATTTCTCAGAGTACTCACAACATAAAATACATTAATTAATAACCATAAATTGATATCACCAACTATTGCTGTATATTATCCAGTTACCTAAAGTGCTATATAATGATGCTAATTCTATTGGTGAAATATGCTTAAAAATGCTAAAGAACATACTTAAATGTTATATTAGCACTGAGTAGGTAGTACACATAAAACTGCTTGTATAAACCTACTTGCTCTCTAAATATACTACTCTCACATTTCACAACCATAAATAACATGCCCTATACTAATATCATTTCTCCTATATCTAAAATACTCAACAGCATCTAAGTAAGCAATAATACCTGACAGGGTGGGTGGTATTGGGAAATACCGGACAGCCCAGGGGCATAATGAGGCCCAACGCCATAGGCGGAGGGACTTACAGCCCCTGGAAGGTCCGGTATTCCTCAATACCACCCATCCTGGAGGGTATTATTGCACTTAGAAAATGGGCACTGTAATGTATTTGTTTAAAAAGGCATCATTTTATATTTAAATGTTAAAATGTTTAGATATTTCATTTATTATGTAATAAAGTAGTTCCTACACCTGTATCACAGTGCCTTTTTTGAGCTTCAGACTTTTGTCTTTCTAGATCTGGATTTAGTTGTCATGGTTATCCTCTCACCCACAGACACGGAGATTGAGCAAGCTGTGAAAAAAATGCAATGAACTCTTTTAAAAGGGGTACATTATTTTTTTTAATGGTTTTGCTCTTCATTTTGATGCAATATTGCACAGTCAGCGTACGTTTTAGTTGTGTAGTCGCTCTGTCCCCCCCCCCCGGTGCCCTGTATGGATGCTAAGATTGCTTTGGGGTAAGGAAGGGAAAGGGCAGTTGTGTGCAGTGAGGTAACAAAGCAGCAGTAAGGTTTTTACATGCTGAAGCTTTTTCAGTCATGTTTTTTCTTGTTTCATCATCAAGGTGAAGCAGGAGGCAAACCCAGGACTAGCAGGACACTGGCTATGTCAGGGACAGTTGCAGTTATGGTGGAGGTACTTTAAAAGAATATTTCCTCCCCTTTGGTGATTTTACCCATTCTCCAAAAAAAGGCTACCCTTGCCAAAAACAAACTTACCAGTCTCTCTGTCTTTTAACCCCCATTCTTACTGTTAGGCTGCTCCGTCAACCCGGAAGTAACTACACAGTGTGAGGCAGCAGAGCCGCAACTTTAGTTTAAGTGTAGCTTCTCGGCAGAGGTAAGGAACCGGAGGAGCTACAAACAGGCCAATAAGCAGAAAGGAGGGGTACAATTTTAAGTTAGAGGGATCGGTAGCAGTGGTGCCGTCAATTTAAAAGAATGACAGAAGCGCTACTGCACGCATTCGAGCTGTTGGGCAACAGCATGATCAGGTATGAATGAAGGAACTGTTTTGTTAAGAAAAACAGTTAGTTGTTGCTAAAACACAAGTTGGTGTAAGATACTAATAGAAATATTATCAGAGAGGCATGTATACATAAGTATAGTTCCAATACATAACAGTAACCATTCTCCAAATTATTAATAGAACACCAACACCACCTATACTACAGTGATAATATTTCATTTCCATTTCACCAAAAAAGGGAACAATTGAAAAGCATCATTAAGTCTTTGGTATTGTCCAGCTCTCAGTTTAAATTGCCAACAAGTTTCTCTACCCAGTAGTTTGTTAACAAGGTTGCCCCCTCTGGGGCCCAATTTCACTATTTCCAAGCCTCTAAACTTGAAGGCATGTTCATATCCTACCCTCTTTATATGGCATGCTAGGGCATTCTCATTTCTTTTCAATCTATGGTGTGGCAGTGTGCCCAGACTCTCTCCCAGTACTGGTCTAGGATGCAGCAAGACCACAATAAATGTGTGAGGTTAACCTGTGGAAAGGCGCTACCTCCAGCAGTCACAGTGTTGCAGAAGCTCCAACAGATACAAGGCTTGCAGGGTCCTGTATACCCTATGTAGCTCCTTGAAATTGCAGACTCCAGGCCTGGAGCTCCCAGCTAGCATGATGGACATTAGTCCAAACTGTATTCCACTTTGCTGGCAGTATGGGAAAATTCAACTATTTCCCATTGCTTCCTGGGTCCTACAGGTGAAGAGTGTGTTGTATGGCTAGCTGTTTGTCTGGAGAGACAAGTGGTCATATGCTTCAGTGAAGGAAGTGCCTGGAGCCATCTGTCAAGTGGACTGGGCTTGAGAAAGCATGGTGAAGGAGTGAGTTCAGTTGTACAATAAGAATATCCTTTATTTGGAAGTATTGCCAAAACAGTATCAGGTTCTCATCTGCTGCACCTCTTAGAGTAGTATAGGAGTTGAAGACCCCAGTAGTACTATCATACAGAGCTCCTACAGTGCAGATACGTGACTGTTTCAAGAAAGACCAGACTATTTGACTGTCCCCAGTTTTCAGAGAGTAATTTTGAAGAAGGGGTCTAAAGCTAAAGGATGCATGGACCAGCTAAGAAGTTTAAGTAGTTAAGCCCACACATTTCAAGTGTGTGAGTTGCAAGGTGAGGTCATCCTGGGAAAGGGCCAATCAGGTGATACCAGTGCAGTGGAGATGGCATCTTTACTCTGTGAGGTTTACAATGTCCCTGGCCAAATTTCCCCCCATTCACTAAAAATGCCACAAAACAGCTTAGTCTGATTCAAGGTCAGTTGGCATTCATCTGTATCCCTCTCCCCAGGGTTGTGCCTGAAAATATTTATTTATTTATTAGTTCGGAAAGACCTTTGAGCATGAGCTCTTTTACAAAGGTTTCACGTCAGAGCAGACAAACATGAACATTAGACATCACAGTAGAATGGTTACAATTACAAGAGCAGTAGGCATTATGTCAGAAGGTACATGACATCACCCTCCTACAGTGGAGTGGTGGCAATTCAAATGCAGTACAGCAGTAATAACATTGTCCTAGGTAGTTCACATTCTGAATTAACACAGGACATATAGTTACAGTGCCTAGTCAGTACTTGCATGGGTTTGATACTGCATCATTGGGGGGGCAGCGGTGGTGGTGGAGGAAGGGGGGGTAGCAGCCTCTTGGGCTTTGTTGAGAAGAGGGGTGGTAAGTTGGGAGTTTAGGGTTACAGTGTGAGGTGAGAGAGTGTAGCTAGTCAATACTGTAGGGAAAGCTCAACTAGGTCAGGGAGTGGGCATGTATGGCCAGGATATTTGTGCTAACATGGCCAGTACAGTGATACGCTGGGCTAGGTGAAGGAGAGAGGGTGGGGAGGGCAGTGCCGAGAGTGCAAAAAAGGACTGCTTACTATGGGTAGTCAAAGGTTTGGTTGGGGGGGGGTGAGGAAATTAGAACCTTATAAACCAAATTGGCAGAATTTGTCTAGTGCACTTACCCGGTCAACAAAAAATAAATAAATCTATTCCAGTGG
This sequence comes from Neoceratodus forsteri, assembly GCA_016271365.2. Taxonomy (NCBI): domain Eukaryota; kingdom Metazoa; phylum Chordata; order Ceratodontiformes; family Ceratodontidae; genus Neoceratodus; species Neoceratodus forsteri. Next base: position 888,273,267 of record CM057458.1, read on the forward strand.
AGCTGAGGAGTCAGTAGATCAGGCCAGCAGAATACCACTGCTTGGCAGAACACCACCCACTGATGGAAAAATAAAAGATCTGGTATACCAAAGCAGACCTTGGACCAATGTTTTTTGTAGAGTTTGCCAGTGAATCGTATGACGTTTATCTTATAATGTTTACCACCTCAAGCGAATGCTGTTAGTATTTTACTTAAGTTCTGTAAAAAGGCAGGTGGCATGGGAACCAACAAATTTGCTAGTATGAACTGGAGTTTAGGTATAATAATAAGCTTTGCAACATTTATTCTACCTCATAGTGACAATATGACTCCACCCACATTGATTAAGCTCCCTACCCAGCTTATCTGACATAATCTGAACATTTGCCTGAATTGTCCTGTCCTCAGCTTCGAATCCTTGTTTGTGACTGCCGGGAGGCGGTGTTGCGATATTTTATCAACATCACCTGGAAGTTTCTTTATTAATTACTATTGAATAGTAGTATCTCTCTGGAGTTCTTATCAGACTGGCTACTGTACTTCTTCAGTTAACATTGGAGGGTAAAAGGTTTGTCACTATTGGCAGTTTTCATAATCCACCACAACTTGGAGTTGCAGGTTTGCAAGATTTTTGTTCTGCTAATACCTCATGCTTATCTGTGTTTGACTTTGGATTATTGGGTGATATTAACTTAAATTGGAATTTAACTGGGGGTCAGGACTATGAATCTTTACTGCAATCCTTTAATTTACATTAGCTTATTAGGGACCCAACTAGGTTGAACATCCAAACAGGGAATCACACTCTGTTAGACTGGGCTGTAGTTAATAGGCCAGATGTTATTTCTCAGGTAAGGGTGCTACCTGAGTCCATGTCTGATCATCAGGCCATTTTCTGTGTACTTAATTTTAGGAGGTTAAAGGTTCCACCCCACTTTATCCAGTATCGCAACTTCAGAAACATAGAAACATAGAAGTTGACGGCAGATAAGGACCACAAGGCCCATTCAGTCTGCCCATTTCTTTTTTTTTATCTTATGAATGTGCCATAGGTCTTTGCTCTGCCAATGGCCTATCTATTCATACTCATCTGTATTGCTCCCTTATGCCTATCCCATGCCTGTTTGAAGCCCTGCACTGTATTCATTGCCACCACTTCCTGAGATAGGCCGTTCCATGCATCCACCACTCTTTCTGTGAAAAAGAACTTCCTCACATTACCCCTTAATCGGCCTCCCTCTAATCTCTTGTCCTGCTATTTTTCTTATATTGAAACATGTTAGACTCTTTCACCCTGTTAATGCCCTTAAAGTGTTTGAATGTTTCAATCATATCACCTCTCTCCCTCCTTTGCTCTAGGGTATACATATTGAGTTCAGTTAATCTGTCCTCATATGTTTTCTGATGCAGTCCCTGCACCATTTTGGTTGCCCTTTTCTGGACTGCCTCAATTTGGTTAATGTCCTTGTGAAGGTGTGGCCTCCAGTACTGCACACAGTACTCCAGATGGGGCTAACCAGTGTCTTGTAAAGATGGATTATTACCTCCCTCTTCCGACTTGTGATACCCCTACTAATACACCCCAACATTCCTCTAGCCTTACCTACTGCTTTAGAGGTCTGCTTGGATGATTTCAGGTCATCGGTGATGATGATGCCCAAGTCTCTTTCTTCCCTTGTGACTGCCAGCAACTCCTCTCCCAGCCTATAGGTGGCTTCAGGGTTTCTCTTCCCTATGTGCATGATCTTGCACTTCTTTGCGTTAAACCCGAGTTGCCACTCTTCTTACCATTTTGCTAGTTTATCCAGATCACTTCTCATTTTGCTCACCCCATCTGGATCATTTACTCTGTTGCAGATCTTGGAGTAATCTGCAAACAGACAAACCTCACCCTCCAGTCCATCTGCAATGTCACTGATGAAGATACTGAAGAGGACTGGCCCCAGGACTGATCCCTGAGGTACCCCACTTGTGACTTGCATCTCTTCTAACTGTATACCATTTACCACCACTCTCTGTTTTCTGCCCGTCAACCAGTTTGCCACCCAGCTGACCAACGTCTGACCCACCCCGATCCTACCCAGCTTATTAATCAATCTTCTATGTGCAACAGTATCAAAAGATTTGCTGAAGTCAAGGTAGGCAACCTTAACTGCTCCCCCTTGGTCCAGCACTCTGGTTACCCAGTCAAAGAAATCTATGAAATTAGTTTGACAGGACCTTCCTGTTGTAAACCCATGCTGCCTTGGATCGTGTGCTCCTATGGATTCCAGGTGTTGCACTATCCTTTCCTTAAGGAGTGTCTCCATAATCTTGCCCACTACTGAGGTAAGACTGACTGGTCTATATTTCCCTGCCTCCTTCCTGCTACCACTCTTGTGGAGCGGGATCACATGAGCCTTCTCCAGTCTTCTGGGACCTCTTCTGTGCTCAGAGACTCACTAATCAGTTCTGATAATGGCTCTGCTAGTTCCACCTTTAGTTCCTTTAGTACCCTGGGATGTATGCCATCAGGTCCCATTGCCTTGTCCACCCTGAGCTTATCGAGTTCTTGTAGGACCCTTTCTTTTGTGAAGGGACTAGTGCACACCTCCCTCCTGTGTCCATGGTGCAGAGCTGTGGGCCTGCCCTACCTTCTCTTCAGTAAATACTGAGCAGATGTATCTATTTAGGATAGATGCTTTTACATGGTCCTCCTCCTCACACGCCCCCTTATCCCCTTTGATCTTAGCAATACCCCCTCTGGACTTTCTCCTTTCATTAATGTATCTATAGAAAGTCTTGTCACCTTCTTTTACTGTGTGTGCTAGTGTTTCCTCGGTTTGGGCCTTTGCCTGCCTTACTGCCTTCCCTGCTTCCCTTAGGGAAGTTTGGTATGCCTCCCTATCTTCATCCTGCTGCGTTCCCTTATATTTCCTGAAGACCATCTTTTTGGTTCTGACCTTTTCTGCTACTGTGTTTGAGAACCAAAGTGGTTTCATTCTTCTTTTGCACTTCCTTTTATCACTAACACAATGGGATGTTGCTGCAAGTATTGCATCTTTAATACTTGCCCACTTTGCCTGTACCCCCTCACCTGTGTTTCTTTTTGCCAGGGCTAGCTTAACTCTGTTGGCCATCTTATCAAAGTCAGCTCCTCTGAAGTCCCATATTTTTGCCTTGGAATGGGATGATTTTGTTCTAGTGGCCAAATTGAACCATACCATGTGATGGTCACGGCACCCAGGTGACCTTCTACCTGGAGATCTGTGATCCTTTCCTGTTAGTCAGTACTAGATCTAGGATAGACCTGTCTCTGTGAGTTGTTGTACCAGTTGTTTGAGGCCCGCCCCCTGCAGGGAATCCACCATGTGTCTAGTTCTGACAGATGTTCCTGCGGGTATTGACCAATCTGTATCTGGCACGTTGAAGTCTCCCATTATCAGAACCTCCCCTTTAGCTGTCATGTTTTGTATATCTTCTAACAGTAATGTGTCTGTGTCCTCCCCCTGGCCTGGAGGCCTGTACACAACGCCAGTTTGTATGGCTGTCCCATTTCCTGTTTCCAGGGTGACCCACAGTTCTTCTGGCTCCTTATGTGTATTCTGAATTTCTGTAGCTTTGATATTTTCATTGAAATAAAGGGCCACTCCACTCCCTTTTGCACCTCGGTCTCTTCGGATTAGATCCCATGATGTGGAACACCTAGCCTTACCCATGCCATAGACAGGCAGCACCTCCGAGAACGTTACTGTGTGTGCTACTTGTCTAAGGCCCCTCCCTAACTCCACAAACTCTTCCTGCACTGTTCTGATCCCTTTCTCAGCCAGGTCATTTGTTCCTAGGTGGACAATGACATCCAGCTCCCTACCCCGTGCAGCTGCTCCGGCTATCCTGAGGATTCGCTACTTATCCCTCCAAGCCATAGTGCGAGGCAGGCACCTTACCTTCCTCTCCCCTTCCTCCCCCAGTTCTATCTTCCTAACAATGGAGTCCCCCACCAGGAGTTGTTTCCTTCCCCAGTGGGGTCCCATGCCACCCTCCTGCGGGTCTCCTTTGTGGAGGTTCCCAGCATCCTCCTTGGTCTCCACTGTGGGTGCCTCCATAGAGGAACTACACTTTGCCAGAATGGCATATGAATTGTGGAGAGGTACAACTGGAGGGATGCACCTCTGTTCCACCACACTCACCCTCCCTGCGCTCACTGTGGTCCAACCATTCCTTTTCTTGCCAACCTCTGAGGCAGCAGCAGTTTGCCCTGGTGGTCCCTGGGTGGGAGAGGAGGTCCCACAAATCCAGGCCAACTCAGCCTGGAGATGAACAACCTCCTCCCTCAGCCCAGAGAGGTGTCTGCAGATGGGACAACACCACATCCTCCAGAACGTCTCCCGGAAGACTGATGTGCCACAGCCACTGCACTGCACCACTCCCATCATGTCTTACTTCTGGTCCCTTAACTGTAGTTTTGAATACTTACTCTTTCCTCTGTTTAATTTTTTTTTCTCTCCCTATTTACTTACTGCCTCTGTGCCATTTAAGTTCATGATCTTCCTGTTGTGATACAAGATGTTCCTATATCTCTCAGTAGTCTCCTTACTTTCTTAGAGTCAGACCTCCAGCGGCGGGGGGGGGGAGTGGAGAGCTACTCTTTTCCTTCTAGAATAGTAAGTCTTTTGTGGCTCTGTGATCACTCGCTTTCTGCTCCCAATCAGGAAGTTCCTGTTGTCAGTGAAATCCTGTGCCTATTAAAGTAGAACTGGCTTTGAGTGGGTGGGGGATGGAGGGAAGGGGAAATATAGTCCCAGTAGAGGAGTATAGTTATAACAGCAGTTCCTTTCTCTTGCTGTTCTCTGCCTGTTTTCTGACAGAAGCTATCTTGGGCAGTTTTTAAATCTTGCTTCAACCTGGCTTCCTTCTAGCTATGCCACTCCCCCTACTTTACAGCTCTTTCTACACTTAGTTAATTGCACAGATAACGATTCACTTCAGCCACCTGAGACAAACACCTAGATTACTGCACAGAAAACAATTCACTTCAGCCAACTCAGTCAAACACAGTAACTCTTTTTTTTTGTTTTGTTTTTACCCTAAATTGAAGGTCCCAGTAGTAGAGTTCTAGTTCTTTAGTCCCAGTAGAGAAGTATAGTTATAAGAGCAGTTCCTTCCTCTGGCTGTTCTCTGCCTGTTTTCTGTCAGAAGCTATCTAGAGCAGCCACTCCTGAAGCTGTGGCTGAGAGTGATCATCTGCCTGTGCCTTGCTGCTGTTGCAGGGCCCCAGCCATTGAAATGCCAGATGTGGCGGGGCCCGCAGTCACAGCTGTTCATGCTCAAGCAGACCTGACACAGCAGCTGGTGAGCATGGCGGACCTGGCTGTGCTGTGGGTGGAGGTGGCAGACCTGAAAACGGCTGTGGAGGGGGCCATCCAGCAGCTGAACCATATTGAGGGGCAGAATGCAGAAATTGTCTGCTTGCTGCAGGGTGTGAGTGCTGGTGGCCAACAACAGCCCCCACCAGCCCCTTAATAAAGTGATCATAATTTTTAATTTCCCCCACAAAAAAGTCTACTCTGCTTTTCAGTTTTTCCTTAAGTAATGTTTATTTTTTTCTCCCAGCGGAAGTATGACATTTCTGTTCAGTTAATGTTTTGTTTGTTATTTTTTGCATTTGTTAGTTAATTTACTTTATTGTTCACATGACTGATGGTCAGCAAATGGCGGATGCTGCCTGCTTTCATTACAGGTGAATCTGTCATGCCGTTATCCATGCTGCAATAAAGGTGTCTTGAAGATGGCTTTTTGGTGGCACAATTTAAACCGAAATGAAAGCATGCAGTGGAAGTACAGTTGGTGACCACATGACTTATTATTACATAAAGTAATGAGTAAACCAAAAAATGGTTATTGTGGAAAGCATAATGGTGTGCGTGTGTGGGCAGGGGGGACATTTGGGGTAGGTGCAGAATGGGATTTACCATTGTGAGGGGCAAGAAATACAGGATTATAAAAATTTCCCCCAAAAAAGCTTTTCTCTGCCTTTAATTGATTTCTTAATCCATATATATATTTTTTTACAGAATACAGTATGACATTTATGTTCAGTTCATGTTTTCTTTGTGATGTTACTTTTCTTAATCCTGTATTTCTTGTCCCTCATAATGGTAAATTCCATTCCCTACCTACCCCAAATGCCCCCCCCCCACACACGCAATTATGCTTTCCACCATAAAAAATGTTTAGGTTCTTACTCATTAGTTTATTTAATGTAATAATAAGTCATGTAGCTGCCAACTTGGCAGACGCTGTGTGCTTTCCTTTAATTTTAAATTATGTCACCAAAATACTGTCTTCAAGACACTTTAATTGCGTCCTGCGTAGTGGCACGACAGTTTCACCTGTAATGAAAGCACGCAGTGTCTGCCATTTTCCCAACCAGTAGTTATGTAAAAAAGAAAGCAAATTAACTAACAACCATGAAAATACTTGTTATTTTTCTGAACATTTAGTTAAAGCACCAGCGCAATATTCACAATACAATTACACCACTTAGCATAATCCTGCCAATGTGCTATCTTGTGTTTGAATGTCCCCCTGTTTTAATTTCATGAAAAGCCCAGATGAAAACTAACATTCCCGAAATGCATCAGAGTGTGTTAAGTGACACCATTGCCTTGTAATGCCATTTGCTGCTGCTGGTGCTTTTGGCCTTTTGTTTTAATATCATGAAAGGCCCAGATAAAAATTAATAAAAGTCCAGAAATGCATCCCAGTGTGTTAAGTGACATCATTGCCTTGTGACGCCACCTGCTGCTGCTGCTGTTCTCCTGCTGACATTAATGAATTACAACAAGTACAGATAAAGACTAAAAAGGCAGTAAATGCTGCCTCACCAACACATGTTGCCCCTGGTGTGTGCCTTCATACCAATGGTGAGTTGTGCATGCCACTGTAAATGTTTTCCCATAAACACATCAAGTTTATTTCTATATAATCTGATTCTATGTTGTAAGCAGTCCGTCATTTTGTTCCTTTTAAGGGAACCTTGTTAATAATGTACCATGGTGGGCATGATCATCAAATCCAGTCAACATCCGTGGAACACATAAGTTACAATTCTGAAACTTAATCTGGTACTGAAAGACAATAACGTATTCATTTTATTTTTTTTCCAGGTTGTAGGCACAGCAGTGGTGGTACACCACTTTTGGATGGCTACCTTCTTTGGCTGCACAGATACTGTGTCAACCCATTAAAGGAAAGTATAATTTTTGTTTGTTTGTTTGGGTGGGGGTGGGGGAGCATTTAAAGAAAAATGGTTCATTAATGTTGTTATCATCTTTACAGGTCTTCAGCAGATCATCAGAAGTGTTATCCTTTTTCAGAGTGGAAGATACCATCCATGGCAGTGGACAGCACCAAAATTTTACCTGAAAAGAGATGAAGTAGAATTTATGAGGACTTCAGTGTTTCTACCTCATCCACTTCACAGCGTGTCTGTTCCTTTCTTCTGTTATATATACAACTTTAAATACAAAGCTAATAGTAAACACCATTTCCATAGTAAAATTACGAGCTATTAGTAAGAACCCTGTATCCAGCGTCGAATACCCAGTTATTATTAATGTAGTAAACCACATCCAAAAAAGTTCCACGTTTACTGAGTGCCACGCACTGGAACACTGTGTTAAGTTACATGATGTCATGTGGTTTCTGGGGCAGGATAACACAATTTGACAACAGTGGCATAATGAACTACTGTACACCTCTCCCATCTGTGAATAACAAATATATTATGTGGCCTGTATTCTGTATTTCACCGCTCGTTAATGCTTTTCACCTGCACCACAAAATGAAAATCAAAACTTAAATATGAACGAACATTGGTACTTACCTGTAGATGTGATCCCTCCAGTGGTAGGATTACTGTACTTCTGACAGCTTACACAGTCTGTAACCTGTGAAAACAAAATGGAAATCAATGGCCTGTATTTTTTGACAGTGTCATCTTTGCCTAGGTATTGGAATCACGGACACCACAGTTAAAATAAAAAACAGACTATATGACATTGGTACATACTTACAGTAAATTATTGATGGGTGGTTGTTGCTGGCTGTGAGGTCATAGCTGGGCACAGGTAGAATCTCTCTGTCACATCCTAGAATCAGAGTGGCTGTTGCTGGCTGCTGGGTCATAGCTGGGCACAGGTAGAATCTCTCGGTCACTTTTGAGAATCAGTGTGGCTGTTGCTGGCTGCAGGGTCATAGATGGGCACAGGTAGAATCTCTTGGTCACTTTCCAGAATCAGGGTGGTTGGTGCTGGCTGTGGGGTCATAGCTGGGCACAGGTAGAATGTCTCTGTCAGTCACACTGTTGATGTGTTGTTGACTGTAGGTAATAACGACTTCACACTTTATGTGAACTATTCCCTGACAATCATTAAAAGGGAAGAAAAAAATATAATGACATGTCATATATTGTTAGTTGTCATACGCATTGAAGGCCACAGTTTGTCTTTTGTTCAGTCCAAAATCAAATAACATTATGGCACTGAAAAGGCCTTCAGCATGGTAATTGTGCCATTATGCGCTATCACCATCATCCTCCACATCATCATTAAGGATGAAGCAGCCCTCGCAATCCTCCAGCCCGGAGTTGTACCCACATGGAAATTCTTTTTTCATGCCCATATCATCAACATTGGTGGTAATACATTTTATGTTTCCACAAGGATGGTCTGCTTCTCGCCATCAGCAGCAGCAACACCAGCATCATGAGTGGGTACAAAGAGAGATGTGCTTCTCTGACTTGGTGTGTGACCTTTATTCATTTTGATAAATGTCAGCATGCTGACATTTGTCGGTGATAAGTTAGTATGACGGTCATACACTATGGCCCCTGCAGAACTATATACTCTCTGCACACTGACACTGGAGGGAGGGAATGTCAGGTACTTCACTGCTACTGATGTCAGGGCTGGCCATTCATTCACCTTGCCAGTTCATTACACTAAAGGATCATCCTTTTTTGACAGATGCCTGTTTTCTGCCAAATAGGCATCAACCATGCTTTGTGATGCATGCATTCCAGATGAATCGTCCACCAGTTCACAAGATTCATCTAGGTCACAAATTCTGACTTGTGACAAGGGGCCCCAAAGTGGATTAATGGACACCAGTTTTGCAGACAAAACCCCTTGCCCCTCAGCCACCTTACTGGATGTACTCGGTCCACAGAGACCTTTAGCCTTCATATGCTATGATTTGTATAACTTTGCACATGACTTCTGTGCCCATGAACCAATCGCACAAGCTGTTCAGTCAGATTTTGTACTTGATCTTACCCTCCCTCCAGTATCAATGCAATGCCACATTTGTAGCGTGGGTCCAGCATGGTTGCTATTCCAGATTCTGGTGATTGCTGAATAGTGGCGATGTGTCAATTGTTGTCTAATATAGTAAGCATGTGTTTCAGTAATGCACTGCTTGACCTATCTCTGGCAACATCAAAGCTAGGCTGCAGATTCAACAAAGTCTTCCTCAGCACCTGGAGATGTGGAATGGCTTGACTAACAGATGCAGTGTCCCCACTCACTGCCTGTGTGGCATGTTCAAAAGGTCTCAAAATTATTATTACCGAGTCCATGAGTCGCCATTGTTCACTTGTCATAGACATTGAGGTCCAGGAAGTGTCACAGCTAGTCTGCATAAATAGGTACTCGTTGATTGCTTTGTACTGCTCGTACAAATGTGCAATCATGTAAAGTATGGCGTTCCATCTTGTGAAACCTTCAAGCTTCAGGCTGTGCAAAGGGAGGCTGTTCTGAATCTGCAGCTGCCTAAGTTAGTCACAGACCTTTCCAGAGCATGCAAAGTGGGCACAGATGTGGTGTGCAACAGTCAGCATTTGCTTTATTTCAGGGTACTGCAGAAACTGCTGTACCACCAGATTTAAGCAGTGGGCCATACAGGGAACCGGCACAAAGCCATCATTGCTCATACAGTTCACAACATTTGATCCATTATCACTAGCTATGAAGCCAGATTTTAGTGACAGAGGGTACAGCCACCCATCAGTTTCTGTCAGTAGCAAGTCTAGCATGTGTTCTCCTGTATGTGACCCTGTTACACTACACATTGCAAGCGTGTCATGCTGTCTAATGCCCTGAAGGTTGCTACTACCACCACAGTCTGACTTATTACACTGCTTTCCCATTCCACCATCACAGACAATACCAGGTAGCTATGCCTAATGTGCAGTAATACACAGATAGGAACTACCAGCCATTTTGCCACTTGTCCACATATCCATGCTTAAGTGACTGTACGGTGAGGCAGAATGTTGAAGGTCATGTCTTACACACTCTGTCACCTTCTGATATAACTCAGGGGAGGCATGGGTGGAAAAGTATGTCCGGCATGGGAACTTTCATTTCAGACATGCACGTGCCACAAAGCACCAGAAGACCGCATTCTCCACAAAAGAAAATGGCAAAAAGTTAATTGCCAGCATTTCCACCACACAGCATTGAGTTCACATGCAGCTGCATGATTGGATGGGTATTTACTGGTGTGTGAAAACAGGCTGTGCAACATGGGCTGCATTGTTCGTTGCTCTACACATGGTGTGCAACATGGCTCTACTCTACTAACTGACATGGATGGGCTCCCTGGGACATGCCATGGTGGGTGCACAGGTGACAAGCCAATACATGCTGGTATTTTCTGTGTTTTAAATACAGGGGTTGATGTGGTAGAATTACTACGTGGACCACCGCTGCTACTCTGACCACTGCTTGAACATTCCGTCAAATCCTCCTGCTCCTCATGCCTATAGTAATCCTCCAGTGTTACTTCACCACTTTTACACACATGGATACTTACACTGAAGGAAGGGGATACCATGTTCCCTAACATGGCTGAGGGTGAATGTCCAGCTATGGCATTAGTTGCTCTCTGGTGCCAAGTCCACAGTGCCATGTGCCTGCTCTTTAGATGGGTATGCTGGTTCCCAGTTCCCAAGTGGCTGCCCTTTTTACCACACTTCACAAGTGCTTGGCAAAGCTGGCAGATTGCCACTGTTTCATCATTGTCATCATGTACAAAAAAATCCCAAACTAGAGATTTGGATGCCCTGCTCTTCACATGTCACTGCTGGTACTGCTGTTGCATATGTAACTGCACTTTTGGTGCCGATGAGATGGGGGGGTGTAATGCATGATTTCTGCTGTTCGCGACAATGTGACTTTGACTGAACATCACAATCACTGACTATTAACTCCGGATCATCATCAGCATACATAGGTACAGAAGAACTTTGAGGAGGGGGGAGGGGAAGTTAACAGACTATATAGAAACAGCCACCTTAACTTTATTTTTTTCCGGTTCCCAAATGGGATCACTAGCATCATTATCATAATCATCAGCCCCTACTTCACTTTGGATGCTGTTCTCCTGTGGAGCTATTCCACATTCAGCTGCAGCCTCAATATTATCATCCACACTTTTTTCATCAACGGCTGAATGTTGAGATGGGCTAATCTCAGCATCAGTGCAAACATGAGACTGTGACTCAGCATAATCAGAAACAGAATCATGTTCAAGTACTGTCAGACTCAGAAGTGGTACATCAACTGCACTCACGTCTGTGGATTCAACTACATTTTGTCCACATGATAATTTTAACAGGGTCAAACTTGTAGCAAACTGCATGTTGTTATCAACCATGCCCACGCTAACTTTACTAACAGCAGGGAGAACACCAACTCCAACCATCATTGAAGCGACTTGAAAAACATAGATGGAGAGATCCCTTTACTTGCACCACTACCTTGCCCTTCTGCTGCATACAACCACAGCAACTCTTAACACTGCTAGCCTTGGTACCCCATGAAAAACTTGACTCATCTTGACCACAAAAAACACTGCTAATGTTATTCTTGGCAGCAGCATCACATACAGAAACTGCTTTCCCTGACTGTCTCTTCTTGGGCATTTTGTCATATGACACAGACAATTCACAGCAACTTGATATTTTGGCACTTTTGGGTGGCTGGGAAGAAACATAGTAATTGCAGCCACACAGGCACAACAAAATACCTGTCCTTGAATCCTGAGCCAATGTGCAAAAAGTAGCCACTCACAAAACCATACTTTGTTTTGATGGGGGGGGGGTGGATGCAGTGTCTAGCTACAGAAGCAGGGAAATATATTGCAGGCAGGATTACAAATTCAGAGTACTGCTATTGTGGTGATGCAATGACATGCATATCAAATGACAAGCAGCATGCACGCAGATTAAAGGTCAAGCACAGAAACTGCAACTGTTCAGTATATGTACAACACAGACAGTCCTGTAAAAAGACTGAAAAACTGCTCAGCATTCAGAAAATATTTAGAAACAATTCAGTTAAGCTGTACTGTGTCTACAGGAACACAAAAATAATAAAACAATAGCCAACAACAGTTGGATAAACTCCCTTTCCCTAGTGAATTAGTGAATCTGCCTTCTACACCACAGATCCATCCCTTCCCGAAGCACACTTCTACAGTGTCTGTCACTACAGAGACTGAATCAACTAAATTTACATTCAGTATTCACAAAAAATCAACAAATGCTTGATGATATCACTACATAAGGATTTACTACAATCGATCTACTAAATTTTGTCACAACATTTTGTGGCAAAAAGGCATTTTTAAAGGTTTGAAAAGGGTTTTAATCTCAGAGCTCTGAGAGCAAACTGTCTCCAGCTTTCCACTACACACACTATGATGAACTGAGGCTGTGCAAGACAATATAGAGCTCATGTGACCCTACATCCCATGAATCACTGCAAAATTTGCCTTAAACAACAAAAATATAAGCAAAGTAATGCAAAGTCCATAGAGAACAATGGGAACTTTGTGTTACTTCGAGATGCATAGTTATTCACTTCAAGTTGCGTAGCATGCTGCAAAATTTGGGTTATGCGCGAAATACTACGAGTTGCAAATTTTAGCCACTTTGTCTACCACTACTGGTAGTAGACCCCCACAGAATATATTTGATTTTGAGTCAATGCCATCTAATAGGCCACCTTTTTATTTCCATAGAGTGTCATGTAAGGAGGTTGAGAAGTTGCTAATGCTTATCCCAGATAAATTCAGTGACTGTAGGAATGAGCTAAATGGTAGATTTCTATGTCTTGTTACTTCTTTTGTTGCCAGACCATTGAGTTCAATCTTCAACTTGTATATAATATCAAGTCAATTTCCTTCAAGCTGAAAGTATGCTAGAGTAGTACCTGTCCCAAAGAAACCTAATGCTGTATCTCCTGATGATTTTTGGCCCATTTCTATTTTAAATCCTATAAGTAAGATTTTTGAGAAAACAGTGGCTAAGCAATTTACTGAATATTTGGAGAAGTGTGAGATAATGCCTAGACAACAGCATGGGTTTTGAAAATTGCATGGAACTGAGACTGCTGTCAGGTTCACAGATTCCACCCTTCTTGGCTTTGAAAAAGGCCTAATGACTGGGGTGGTGTTTGTGGACCTGACCAAGGCATTTGACCTTATTGAACATGGACTGCTGGTTGAGAAAGTGTTGTTTCTAGGTTTCTCTGAGTCCACTGTAGATTGAGGTATTGATTATCTTGGTGGGTGCTCTCAATTTGTGTCTATTGGATCAGCAGTTTCTACCACTTCTGTGGTGAATTTTGGGGTTCCTCAGAGCTTGATTTTGGGTTTGATTATGTTTAGTTTATTTATTAACCAGCTGCTCACGATTTGCAAACTCTGTAATACTCTTCTTTATGCCACTGACTTGATATTATTTTACCAATCAAATTCTTTGATTGAACTTTTGGCTGTTGTTGAGTCGGAGTTTGCAGGGGTTAGCAGCTGGTTTATTGATAATGGTTTAATACTGAATTTAAAAAGACTAAATCAATGCTTTTTGGAACCCCCATTATGCTTCGAGCTAACCCTTCTTTTTCCATACATGATATTACAGGTATTCTGCTTGAACAAGTTTACGAGTTCAGATATTTGGGTTTTCTTCTTGACCCTGGTTTAACTTTTAATTCTCAAGTTTTGGGTGTTAGTCGCATAATTAATCGTAAGTTGGGGGTGCTTTATAAGGTTAAGCACTTTTTTCCCCTGAAATTCAGAAAACAATTGCCCTTGGCTCTTTTGTGCCCCATTCTGACAACTGTGCAAGGTTATATTTGAATATTGGGGTTAAGAAAACTAGAATTTTGTCTGTAGCATATAACAATATTTGTCATTTTGCAACAGGTTCATCATTTAGAACTTATCGCTGTTTGCTTTATTCACAATTATCCTGGTTATTCCCCAAACCAAAAATTGTGTACTACTTTGGATGTCAGATATTTAAAGCCATCTTTTTATCTTCTAAATCCCCCTTGGCTGATTTGGTTTTTATTTATAATTTCCCAGTCCTTTTGCGCTCCTCCCAGGGTATAGTTTTACAGTCCATTTTACATAAAACTAAGTTAGAGTTACAATCTTTTTCTATTTCAGCACCGGTATTTTGGAATAAGTTACCAGGTAATCTACTTGACTTGTCTTGATTTTATAGGTTCAAAGTTAATTTTTAGCAATATCTGTTGTCTGCTGATAATTGTGATTGTTTTTCATAAATTATCTAAGTGTTGATTTGTATTTTTATTGTCTGTGATATTGACATTTTTGTCAGGTTGGGCTTGAAAAAGGACTTGTTTCCAATGCCCTATCCTGGTTAGCAAAATAAAAAATGAAATTCTCTTTCACTGTCGGCTTCAGCTTAATGCCCAGACAAGTAACCCCTTCAGGTGACCACTGTTAGGGATAGCTGTGGAAAGAGGGACATTTACATTGTGCATTCAGGGGCAGAATTTGAAACTTTGTCCTATTCAATTTGCACCCCAAGATTTGTGAATATTCTGATAGGAGGTGATAGAAACATAGAAACACAGAAGGTGATGGCAGATAAGGGCTGCTGGGTCCACCCAGTCTGCCCATTTTTTTTAACCTTCATTTTTTGCTGCAGACCCTGCTTGATCTGCGGCACAGTCTCTTTCCTCTTTCCTTATATCTACAGTTCCCCTGTACCTGTCCCAATCATTTTTGAACCCCACCACTGTTTTCACATTTGCTACCTCCACTGAAGGACTGTTCAGGTATCCACCACCCTTTCTGTGAAGAAGTACATCCTCACTTCCATTCTGAATTTATCCACCTCCAGCTTCATAGAATGGTCCCTTGTTCTAGAACACCTTTTTCTATGAAAAATCTCCCCTCCTGTACCTTATTTACCACTGTGAGGCATTTAAAGGTCTCTATCATATCCCTTTTCCCTCCCCCACTCCAGGATGTACATATTTAGCTCATTTATCCTCTTCTCATAGGGCTTTTGATGCAGACCCTGCACCATTTTGGTAGCCCTCCCCTGGACCACCTCCACTGTGTCTATGTCCTTCTTGAGATGTGGCCTCCAGACCTTAACACAATACTCAAGGTGAGGTCTTACCAGCAATCTATATAGAGGCAGCACCACCTCCTTCTTCCTGCTGAAAATACCCCTTCTTATGCACCCCAATATCCCACTAGCCCTTCTGACTGTTTTGTCACACTGCATGGCCACCTTTAGGTCATCCAATATGATTATCCCTAGGTCTTTTTCTTGCTTGGTCTTGGTCAGTATCACACCACCCATTTTGTACTCTGCTCTAGGTTTCTATATGGCCCAAGTGCATTATTTTGCACTTCTTTGCATTAAAACCCAACTGCCATGCCCTTGACCACTCTTCCAGTCTTTCAGCTCCATGCCCGTCCTTTCCACTACCCCAGAGTGTTCACTCTGTAGAAGACCTTGGTGTCATCATGCAAAGAGGCAGACCCCCTTCCAGTTCCTCTGGTATGTCACTTATAAAGAGAGTGAAGAGAACCCATCCCAGCACTGATCCCTGAGGTACCCCACTGATCACTCTCCCGTTCTCAGAGTGATATCTGTTTACCACTACCCTCTGTGTCTTATCAACTAACTAGAGTGGGTGTCCCCCAGTATGAAACCCAATTCTGCAGCATTTTGCAGCACTCTGCAGAATGATGTGGCAGATCTACTCAATAAAGCAATGTAATTTCAATGGCAATTAGTCCCTTTTGTCATTCAGAGAAATGTGACACTGCCAAGATGAAGTGACTGCCACAGTTTCCTGCATGACAAATGGGACTAATTGCCATTGAAATTACATTGCTTTATTCAGTAGGTCTGCTGCAGCATACTGTGGAGTGCTTTAAAAGTGGGTTTCATCCTGGTGGATGCCACTGCAGTTTCTTATGCAGGTTACCACTTTATTTCCCAACCCAAAGTTACCCAAGTTGCTCACCAGTCTCCTATGTGGAACAGTGTTGAAAGCCTAACTGAAATCCATGTAGGCTACTTCCACTGCTCCTCACTGCTTCAAATCCTTGGTCACCCATTTAAATAAATCTATCAAATTTGTTTGGCATGACCTTCCCTCTGTGAAACCATACTGCCTTGGGCCCTGTAATCCATTGGATTCAAGGTATTCCACAATCCTTTCCTTTACTTGTGTTTCCATTACGTTATCTACCACTGATGTCAGGCTGGTAGGCCTATAATTGCCCACCTCTCCTTTGCTGTCACTTCTGTGAATTGGGACTACATCTGCCCATCTCCAGTCCTCTGGGACTATGCTGGTCTCTAGTGATTTAATAAATAGGTCTGTCAGAGGTGCAGTTAGTACCTCCCTGAGCTCCCTCAGCACCCTTGGATGTACTCCATCTGGCCCCATAGCTTTCTCCACCTTCAGGTTAGCAAGTGATTTCTGGACTTTCTCCACAGATGATGGACAAGTGTCCATTTCACTTCCACCAAAGCTCCTGGCTCCTTTTGGTGGCCCATCCCATCCCCCTTCTACTGTGAACACTGAGCAGAAGTATTTGTTCAATAGTTTGTTTCTTAAAGTTTATTAAGATTTTATCTTTAAACTATACAAAGACAAATTAAATTATTGGTTTTTGGTAACAAAACATCCTCTCCAGAGCAAGCCCCATGGAGGTATAACACTAAATATAATGTTAAAAAGGGAACAGTACATGACAAATTACTGTCCTATAAAAAGTGGTACACAGAAACATCAAGTAAACCTCAATATGCCAACATATTTAAGCAAATATGACAGAGTAACAGAATACACATAGTACTGCACAAAGCATGGAAGCTTGAGGCAGAATAGCACAGTGGTTTAAGGTTCTGAGCTGCAAACCTGGAGAACTGGGTTTGAAACCCACAGCCCCCACTTGCATACTGTGTGACCCTGAGCAAGTCACTTAACTTCCTTGTTCTCCCCAGGTTGCACCTGTAAACAAGCTTTCAGCTTAGTGTGTCTCTCCTGGTAAAGCAAAGGTAAAAAAAAAACATGGAGAATGGTATTGCCTTTAGAAAGGGAAGACAGGGTATAATGCTGTTTTAATGTGAGTAGTGACAAAAAGGTTTGATTTTACAGTTCCTATGTGACTGCTGATGTATGTGTGGGCACTAGGGCACAGAGAAATGGGTCACAAATGCCTTTGATGTGGGCAAGGCTGTGTGTGGCTAGGTACAGAAGTCGTTCATGCTTTGCCAATCTAGTCAAGGCCAGGACCCATTCAGTGAGGAATGGAGGCATGACAAATCTCCATTCCAAAAGGATTTGTCCCTTTGCCTGCAATGCAGCCACAGAGAGCCACACCTTCTAAAGATTGATGAGGTGCTTTGCTTCCTGTATATCCTCCAGTATCCATAGTCTGGGTCTAAGAGGCAGTGATACTGCAAAGAGTTTCACAAAATTCAATTATATGGGTCCAGAATAGGGAGAGAGATAGGCAGAACCAAAGTATGTGCTCCAATGACCCTGTGGGTGATTACACTGCCAGCATTCCATGTTATTTAAAAGATCCATTTTATATTGGGTCTCTGGACTGTGGTACCATCTATGTAAAATCATTGTTTGGATAAGCTGGTGATGACAGTTCCTCAGACTAGTGTGTGCCCTACACAATAGAGCCTCCCACTCTTTATCTGAAAGAGAGTTATGGAAGTGTGTGTCCCAGGCAGTTTTTTGGTGAAGGAGACAATTGCAATGAGGTGCTAGTAAAAACTGGTAAATCCTTTCACCAATTTTCTGGGGATGGAATTCCCACACTGCTAATAGGGACTATAGTGGTGACTCCCCCAATTTGGTCTCTGCACTGTGATGGGAATATTTGGCCTGTCAAATCTGTAGGTGCTTCCAAAAGTCTGCATGTGGAAGGCAGCATAGAGTGACTAAGGTTTGGAAAGACTGCAGGGTTTGAGAGAAAGGGTCTGTCAAATCTCCAGTGGTGAGTACGCACCCTCTCAATCCAAGTATGTCAGATTATGGGTTTTTCCTCCACTGTAATGCACTAATTACCCCAGATTGATTCCCATTTGTCAAGGTAGCACACACAAGTTCCATTGTGATAGACCACTGTGGCTCAAGCCTGTTTGGCAAAAAGTGAAGTAGGGGAGAGGACCACATTTTGGGAGCATCTGATGTTCAGCCTTCCACTTCAGGGAAAGTGCATGGGTGTGGTCCTACAGGCTGCACCACAGAGGAGCCATGGTAGACACAGGCTAGAGCCACAAAAGGTATGCCTATGGCTTGATGGTAACCCACAGCCATGGTACTCCCCAGTCCCCTTTCTGTACTGGGGTTTAAATCCCCTCTAGTCTGCAGAAGGTGGCCTCCAGTATGTGCATGGGAAGATTACTGAGGCAAGACATGTGCTTAGGGAAGGCCATAATTTTAAAAGTGGCTATCTTCCCCAAATGTAAGATTAAGACACTTTCATCTGTGAAAATCTGTTTCTAAGTCCTTTATAATGGAGCTCAGATTAAGTTCCACTATGTGCTTCAAGTCGCTAATAATGGTCATGCTCAAATACTTGAGTTGCTTAGTAAACCATTTCATATTAAAATTTAGGATCAACACATGTTGGCACATGGGTGTCATCGAGGCACAGGTCAGGAAACATAGAAAAACCAGGAGCAGTTGTTACATTCTCAAAAAGAGTTTTATTATGAATAACAATAAAATAAAAATATAACATTTTTCAGAATGACTATATACAAAGGCAGAATAACCAGAGAAGATCCATCTGAGTTTTCCTTCAATCTATGTGTCTTTCCAAAACACTGTAGTTCTCTTTCTCTCTTATAAGTCTTTGCAATCCCCCTTCTTAACAAGCATCCGGTTTTTTTTTCTAAAATGTTCTTGTATGTTTCAAGCAGGTGCAGCTAGAACACAATGTCCCAGAACTGAGGCATCTTTTCAACAGCTTCTGAAAAATGGCTTAACAATTGCATTTCAGGTTAACCCCTGGAGTTCCCAATAGCTTTTTGCAATCATCTCAAACTATAATTACAGTGGTGTGAAAAAGTATTTGCCCCCTTCCTGATTTTCTCTATTATTGCATATTTGTCACACTGGATGTTTTCAGGTCTTTAGACAAAATGTAACATTAGATAAAGGGAACCTGAGTGAACAAATAACACTTGTTTTTTTTTTTTATTTCACTTATTTAATGAAAAAAAGTTAACCAACACCAATTGGCACTGCGTGAAAAAGTAATTGCCCCCTTACACTTAATAACTGGTTACGCCACATTTAGCTGCAATGACTGCAACCAAACACTTCCTATAATTCAATATCAGTCTTTCACATCGCTGTGGAGGAATTTAACCCACTCTTCCTCGTAGAACTGTTTTATTTCAGTAACATTTGGTAGGTTTTGAGCATGAACTGCTCGTTTCAAGTCCTGCCACAGCATCTCTATTGGGTTTAAGTCTGGACTTTGACTAGGCCACTCCAAACTTTAATTTTACTTCTTTTCGTCATTCTGATGTGGACTTGCTTTTGTGTTTTGGATCATTGTCTTGCTGCATGACCTAACTACGCTTCAGCTTCAGCTGATGGAAGGATGACTGGACATTCTCCTTAAGAATTTTCCGTACAGAGCAGAATTCATGGTTCCTTTAATTATGGCAAGTCATCCAGGTCCTCAGGCAGCAAAGCATCCCCACCATCACACTACCACCACCATGTTTGACTGTTGGTATGGTGTTCTTACTGTGGAATGCTGTGTTTGCTTTTACGTGAGACATTATGGGATCCATGTTGTCCAAAAGTTCCACTTTGGACTCTTCTGTCCATAGAACATTTTCCCAAAAGGCTTGTGGATCATCCAGGTGCTTCTTGGCAAATGAGAGACGAGCATTTATGTTCTTCTTGGTTAGCAGTGGTTTCACCTTGCTACTCTCACATGAAGCCCATTTTGCCCAGTCTCTTTCTGATTGTGGAGTCATGAACACTGACCTTAGCTGAGGCAAGAGAAGCCTGCAGTTCTTTGGATGTTGTTTTAGGATCCTTTGAGACTTCTTGGATGATTTTACACTGCGCCTTTGGAGTAATTTTGGCAGGCGCTCACTCCTGGGAAGGTTCACTACTGTTCCAAGTGTTCTCCATTTGGAGATTATGGCTCTCACTGTGGTTCGATGGAGTCCCAGAGCCTTAGAAATAGCTTTGTAACCCTTTCCAGACTGATAGAGGGCAACAAAATGTTTTTCTGATCTTTTCAGGAACTTCTTTGATCATGGCATACTGTGCTTGTTGAATCTTTGTGCTGGCAATGTGACTCTGATGGTAAGGGCCAAAATAAGTGAGGTTTATATTGAGCAGGGCTGGCTGTAATCAAGCCTGGCTGTGTTCAATCAGCTGACTCTAATTATCCCTTTAATTGGGTTGATTTAACTAGGGGCAATTACTTTTTCACAGTGCCAGTTGGTGTTGGTTAACTTTTTTCATTAAATAAATGAAATAAGTAAAAAAAAAAAAGTGTTATTTGTCCACTCAGGTTCCCTTTATCTAATATTATATTTTGTCTAAAGACCTGAAAACATCCAGTGTGACAAATATGCAATAATAGAGAAAATCAGGAAGGGGGCAAATACTTTTTCACGCCACTGTATATACGTTTCAACAGTAACACCATATCATTTCTAAACAAAGGAATCCCAATATCAGTTACATTTCTACATAATGATTTGCATACATTTTCATACCATCAAATATGCAAGGGAGGAAAAAACAGAAAAAGCAAGTGAGGCTAGAGAGACAGTGAGAGACAAAGAATTGTGAGACTGTCAGGGTGGTCAAATCCTAGGTCTCACAGAAAAATTTGGTTGTGCAACTAGACAGACATGAGACAGGAAAGGAAAGAACAGAACAGATCCCTTCATTCAAACTCTCCATAACAGCTGGGACAGGGTCCTATTCAAACCTGTCACATACATCCTCCTCCTTAAGAGGAAACCTGTTTTATCAAACAGGTTTCCAAAACTTTCTGTTAATTCTGCACTAACATTAGTTTCTAAAGTTCAGAAATTAAGCACATGTGAAGTATCCTTTTTTTCTATAACAGTACAGCAAACAGTAGAGTTTAAACTCATACATCTGTTTTTCGACCTTCAGAACCCTCAATTCCTGATCCATATTTTGACAGAAAATCAGCATTGCTATTTTCTTTACCAGACTTGTGTATTAACTTGAATTTTTTTTTTGTTATTTTACTATTTATGCCTCCTTCTCACCCCCTCAGCTCTGGTCTTCCTCGGGAGCACATGGAGTCATCCCCCTATGGCACGGACCCTACCTGGCCATCCTCCATCACCCATGTAGCTTGGTTGTACCCTCTGGGTGGGGACAAGGTGGGCCCCAATGCCCCGACACTGCAGTAACATCAGTCAGGAGGATGCCAGGTGGGTGGCTGCAAATCAGTGGCAACCTCCGGTGCTCCATCTCCACCAGAGCCAAGAGGCATTTTCTCTGTTTTTCTCTGGGGAGTGGCTGGTGCCCTGATGTCAAGGCATATCTGACATCTGCCACTCACCTGCTCCTTCTCTCTACTCCTCAGTGCCTGCTGTATCTCCAGCCTCCACCAGAGATCAGCAGAGCACCAAACCAGGACCCCTGTCTCTCCCCAGGAGAGGAGAGCTATCCTCCAGGTGCTCAATCCTCTCCCTCCCCTGCTGACCCCCGGCAACCCAGACTCATTCCTGAACCCGGGTCGCTGGCATGATCACCTTGAATTTAAATGGCTGTAGTGCCAGGTACCACCTTGTGATTCTGAAATTTGTATCTTTCATTTGGTTAAGCCAACAGAGAGGGTTGTAATCTGTTATAAGTACAAAGTCAGTTCCTAGCAAATAAAACTTAAGGGACTCCATGACCCACTTTGCTGCCAGACACTCTTTTTCAATGGTGGAGTACCTTTTCTCTCTGTAGTGCAACTTCCTACCTATGTACAGAATAAGATGTTTTTTCCCATCTATATGCTGACTCAAGACTCCACCTAGGCCTTCCTCTGATGCATCTGTTTGTAACAAAAATGGTTTCTCAGAATCTGGGCTTCTTAAAACAGGGGCTGAATATAATGCAGCCTTAATGGCTTGAAAAGCTTCATCACACTCTGGGGTCCATTTCACATTATTTGGGTACCGTTTTTTCCGGAGTTCAGTGAGGAGAGTAGCTAACTCAGCAAAGTTGGGAACAAATCTCTGATAATTACCAGCCAGCCTTAAAAATGACCTGACATGTTTCTTTGTTTTAGGGATGGGGCTGTTAGCTACAGCTTCTATTTTAGAAATTTCTGGCTTAACTTCCCCATTTCCCAACACATAGCCCAAATATCTGGTTTTCTGCATGTCCTATGCACATTTGGTAGGATTAATAGTCAGACCTGCATTTTTGAATGCTTGGATAACTGCTCATAGGTGTTCCAGGTGGCTTTTTCAGTATGGACTGTATACCACAACATCATTCAGGTACTTAACACAATAACCAGTGTGAGGTGATAAAATTACATCCATGTACTGCTGGAATGTAGCTGGCATACCATGTAAACCAAATGGCATGGTGGTGAACTGATAGAATCCAACAGGAGTGGCAAATGCAGTTTTGTCTCTGGATTCTTTGGCTGAAGGGATTTGCCAGTAACCCTTGATGAGATCGAGGTTACTGATATACTTTGCTCTCCCCAATCTGTCCACCAAATCATCTATTCTGGGTATAAGATAACTGTCAAATTCTGACACTTTTAAGTATCCTAAAATCAAGGCAGATTCTAACATCCCCTTCTTTTTTGTTTACAGTTACCATTGGAGATGACCAAGCACTCCTCAACTCTTCTATGATTCCCAGTTCTTTCATTTTTTGTATTTCCTTAACCACGTCAGCTCTTAACTGCTCTGATAACCTGTACGTCTTTTGTCTAATAGGGCAAGCATTCCTTGGCACTATTACATGCTCAACCTCTTTTGCTCGGCCTGGTACTGTAGTAAAAGTACTGTTAAATGTCTTTAGCACATTATGAATGTCTGCAGTTTGTTCTGAGGTTAAGGAAACATTCACCTTTACAGCATCAGCAGTTACAATTTGTTCCAGTCTATCATAAGCTACATTAATATCTTCTATATCAGTTTCTGGTAAAACTAGCAAAGTAGCTTTTGACATTTTTTCAACCCATTTCTTGAGGAGGTTAGCATGGTATATCATAGCAGGATTTTTCCTGTCCGGGTCTCAGTCTTGTAGTTAATGGTGCCAGTACACCTAAACACTTTATAAGGGCTTTGCCACTTCATTAACAACTTGTTTTCTGTTGTAGGTAACAGTAGCAAAATCTTTTCTCGGGGCTCAAAAACTTTTTCTTTTACCCCATGGTCATAATATACCTTCTGCTGGTTTTGGGCCTCTTCCTGATTACTATGGGCAATTTCAACATCTTTTGCCAGCTTCTTTCTTAGGGCACACATAAAAGATGTTATAGATTGTTTCTGAGTGGGGTTATCTTTCCACGTTTCTTTTATCACATCCAATGGCCCTCTTGGCTTCCTACCATACAGCATTTCAAATGGTGAAAACCCTGTTGATGCCTGTGGCACTTCTCTGTAAGCAAAAAGTAGGTAAGGCAAGTACTGGTCCCAATCTTTCCATTCTCCTTTTACAAACCTTTTTAACATGCATTTTAGGGTTTAGTTAAAATGCTCAACAAGACTGTCTGTCTGGGGGGTTCTTATGGCAATGATACCTAGTAGTCTGTACAGCTCCTTAAGTAATGCAGCACCAAAATTACTACCCTGATCAGTAATAATTCCTTTTAGTATGCCCTCTCTGGTGAACATTTTTGCAAGCTCTGCTGCCACTTTTAAAGCTGTGACAGTACATATTGGAACTGCTTCTGTGTATTGAGTAGTACTGGTGCATACTATCAGTATAAATATATTACCCTTTTTACTTTTGTCCAAAGGACCAACCACATCCATTGCAATTCTTTCAAAAGGTACATCCACCAAAGGTAGGGGCACCAGGGGCATTTGTCTTTTCTAGTGATTGGGGCTACTTTGTGACACTCAGCACAGGAATTATAATAGGTATCAACATCTTCATGAATTCCAGGCCAGTAAAATCTATTACAGCAATCTGGCAAAAGTGTGATCCCTCCCTGAGTGACCAGCCATAGGACTACCATGCTATTTGTAACAACTCTGTTCTATACTTCTGTAGTATAACCAATTGTTCTGTCTGTTCCTGTATCTGAGGTTTAACCCAAACTCTGTACAGTAACCCATTACATTTTTCAAATATTGGTCCATCCTGTTTTGGTTTCTCCCCCAGCTGCTTAAAATAACCCTGGAGAGAAACATTGTTAGCTTGTTCTGAAAGAAAATCACAATCAGTGATCAGTTTAGTTTCAGCATTTTCATATGTTAGCCCCTTATGCCCATCAGTCATTTGTTGCCACAGTTTTCCCGGGCATCGTCTTTCTTTCCTGGATTTCTGGATCTTGGAGTTGTGCTCAAACAAGTCCAAATCAAAATCGGCGAAAGGAAAATAGTCCTCACCATCTGAAATTTTCTTTGCCTGAGCTCTTTTTACCACTGCTGCTGAAACTACAGGGTTCAATTTCTCTGAGATTAACTCAGTACATCCTGGATAGTCATTTCCAATAATCACAGGCAGGGCTTCAGTTAACTCCATATTTGGAGTATCTGACTTCCAAAAATAAGGCAAAAACTTTCAAAATACAGAGGGAGAAAGTCATTGACTTCCAGATGTAAAACAAAAAATGAGATGTCTTCCAAACTTGCAAATTTGGAAGTCAGAAATTATGGCTTTTTCTGAAAGAAACTGTATTTTAACACTAATATACTGTATTAACATCCATAAAATTGTCCTTCCTAGAATATTGACTTCCAAAGGTGTCATTCTGGAAGTATTTTGATTTCTAAACAATTAGAACAACTTCCAGATTTTGACTCCTGGAAGTTTTAGACTTCCACTGAAAATAAAATTAATGGAACCTCTGATCACAGGTACAGATAACTTAGTTACTACTCCCACTTTCATTTCGTGCGACTCACCTTTAATGGTCAGAGTCACTTGGGTGGTGGGATAGTATCGAGTGTCCCTGTGGATGCAGATGACACCAATACCTGGTCCTTTTGCACAGAGTTTTCCCAGCACCTCAACATGCACTAGGGTTTGTCTGCTTCCTGAATCAGTGAGTCCCTTTACAGTCTTATCCCCCACCTTCACATCTGTTAAGTGCTTGCCCCAATTTGCCAAGAACAAAACTGCTCCATTGCCATGCTTCTTACAGCAATTTCATTCAATATGACCTGGCCTTTTACAGTCATAGCAAATAACATCTTTGGGCACAGATTTGTTACCCCCACCAGAGTTCTTATCAAACTTGGAGTTTAAATTGGCTGTTACCTCACTGCTGTGGCATCTGTCTGGCCATTTGGTAGTCTTCTTCTAAAGAAACAGCCTTTCCCCACTTTCTGGTTGGTGTTCCTTTACCCAAAGCTGCAGATCTATAGGCAGGATGTTGATGAATTGCGCCATTGCAAAATGTGTCGATGATCTGTGTGACTGTTTTGCTCTCTAGTTGGAGCAATTTTATCAGGAGTTCTCTGAGTCAGGTGAAGGCTTCGCAAGGACTGTTGACTGAGTTGTACTTCAGAGATCAAAATCTCTGCCTGTAGGTCTCTCCTGAGATGTCATATCTTTTCAGGATTTTGCTTTTCACCAGGTCATAGTTTTCTGACTGTGCAGTGTCCATATTGCTGTAGGCAAGTTGGGCTTTCCCTGTCAGGTAGGGTACCAGTCTAATTGTCCATTGCTGCTTTGGCCATTGGCAGGCTGTGGCAACTTTTTCAAAAGTTGTCAGGTATGCCTCGATATCATCCAAGGGACACAACTTTGTAAGTTTAATGGCTTTTAAGTTGCTTGAGTTTTGTTGCTTATCTGGATTTGTGCCAGATCCTCTGCCTTTGATAGATTGCAAGGCATCCAGCCATCGCTGCTCCTGTCACTGCATCTCTTCTCTCATCTGTTGCTTCTCTTCTCTCCTCTCCTCTCCTTTCCTGTGTTTCTCCATCTCCTTTTGCTGTATTGCCCACCATTTGAAAAGTCCATCAGGCTTTCAGGTTCTGTCACTGCCTATTCTTTTTTCATAACTTGTGCTGGCTGTACAATCTCAGCTTGGACTTCTGTCTCTGCTAGTTTTGCTGCTATTCTTCTGGTAACCACTCCTGGACTTGCTGCTGCAGAATCCATACCTTTCTCTATGCTTACCTGGTACTAGGTCCAGTACCCATGCACAAAACTCCTGGCTTAGAGTATGCACGGTGTAAATCTCACTTAGGCTGACACCATCTGTCATCAAGGCACAGGTCAGGAAGCATAGTAAAAACCAGGAGCAGTTGTAAAATTCACAAGTGTTTTATTATGAATAACAATAAAATAAAATAAAAATTGTTCAGAAAAACTATTTACAAAGGCAGAATAAACAGAAAAGATCCATCTGAGTTTTCCTTCAATCTCTGTCTCTCCAAAACATTGTAGCTCTCTCTCTCTTATAAATCTTTGCAACCCCCCTTCTTAACAAGCATCCTGTTTTTTTCTAAAATGTTCTTGTATGTTTCTGGTGGGTGCAGCCAGAATACAATGTCCCAGAACACAATATCCCAGAACTGAGGCCCCTTTTCAACAGTTTCTGAAAAATGGCTTAAAAATTGCATTTCAGGTTAACCCCTTGAGTTCCCAATAGCTTTTTGCAATCATCTCAAACTATAATTATATGTATTGCAACAGTAACACCATATCATTTCTAAACGAAGTGATCCCAGTATCAATTACATTTCCACATAATGATTTGCATATATTTCCATACCAGCAGCTATGCAAGGAAGGAAAAAACAGAAACAGCAAGTGAGGGCAGAGAGACAGTGAGAAGCAAAGAACTGTGAGACTGTCAGGGTGATCAAATCCTAGGTCTCACAGAAACATTTGGTTGCGCAACCAGACATACAAGAGACAGGAAAGGAAAGAACAGAACAGATCCCTGCATTCAAACTCTCCATAACAACTGGGACAGGGTCTTATTCAACCCTGTCACAATGGGATTATGAGGCATTGCCTCTGTTTTAGTCCAGTTGAACTTTATGCCAGAAATGGTGCTGAATTCATTCAGAATGTGCAAGGCATGGGGAATGGATTCTTCTGGACTCAAGATACAATAGCTAGGAGCAGATCATCTACATATGCTAGCATCTTATGCACCTGCTCCCCATTTGAATCCTCAAGGTTTCTGGCATATGATAGATCCACCGTAAAAGGGGTCCCATAACTATGTGGTATAACATTGGTGAATTGGACATCCCTGCCTCATTCCCCACTGAAGGGGGAGAGGAGCTTAGATTAACCCCTTGGTGAGAAGCACAGCTCGGGGATTGGAGTAAAGGAGCTTAATCCAATTGGCAAAACTAGGCTCAAATCCCATTACAGATATGGCCTGATAGAGGTAGTCCCACTCTACAGAGTCAAAGGCCTTCTCTGCATCTATGTTAAGCAGGAGTGCAGGGTTTGCTTGCCGAAATGCATCCCAACTCACATCAATGACTGCTCTTAGGTTGTCAGAAGCCATTCTGCCCTGGACAAAGCTAGTCTGATGGTGCTCTACAATTAGGGCTTAGTGAACCTCTAGAAGCTCTACCTTGCAAACTTTTTGAATAGAGCCCAAAAAAGTTCTACCAGGCTCTATCTGGTTGTGCCAGGTAGAATCAGGTAAAACTGAGTTCTACTGTGGGTTCTACCAGGTTCTACCTGTTTTTTTCCAGGTATAACCAGGTAGAATTGAGTTCTGCCAGGTAAAACTAGGTTCTACCAGCTATAACCATGTTCTACCAAATATAACCAGGTTCTTCCAAGTAAAACAACATTTTCTACTAGGTATCACCAGGTTCTACAACATATAACTAAGTTCTACCTGGTTCTAGTTAGGAAATCCACAGAAGTATATATTTTTTTGCATGTTTGGAATGTAGTATAGTAGTGCTAAGAAAGTAAGAATAGTATGTTTTTCAAAGTTTTGGTGCAGAGGATTCTGTCTCAGTGCAGCAAAACTTTGCAGAATTTACCATTCTTAGAATCTTATTACTACATGTAATTTCCCAAACATGCAAAATAAGTGGATTTTTTACTCAGTTAGAACAAGGTAGAAATTGATATTATTATATAGTAGAACCATACCCAGTCTCAGTAGATGTTATAAAATAGTGTTGAAACAGATTTAGAAGTGATATAGGTCAAGGAAGATACACAACTCGTATATCATCCCTGGCATCTAGCTCTTTCTGAATCTGATTACAGCCCAAAGGGTTAGCCTTCTGAGCTATTCCCTGTAACAATATTTAATTAAATTCTTCTCCCCTTGTTGGACCAAGGTACAGACAGACCCTAATAGCTGTGGCCATGGGCCATAAAGAAATACATGGAACTGGATGGCTAGCATCTGCTATCAGCGTTGGGCTTTATGTTATTTTGAGTAAATAATATATATCAAAATTACCTTCCTGTTCTCTCTTGTCCTTCTTGTACACTCATCTGCCCTGCTTCCCATAAGCTCCATAAGTTAATTATTACTCCCATTTGTCCCACCCTCCCTAACACCCCTTCCCTGCCCCTCACTGTCTAGCAGAACTTCTCAGCTTATATCATGTATTGTAGTAGTGACAATTAGCAAGTATGGTTCTACAATGCCAGTTCGACAACTAAGTTGTTGACCACCATCACAGCAATGGATTTATGTCAATTGCAACTTGCGGTTGACATAAATCTGACTGGAGATCCTGTCTGTTTTTTCATCGGGGGCTTTGCCCCGGAATCCCCCATGTGAGGGGCTCTGCCCCCTGCACCCCTGATCTAAAGTATTCTAATTCTGAGTCAAAGTTGAATCATGGAGGGGGTGCAGAACTGGGAGAGAGAGAGTTCTGGGGTCTCGGGCAGACTATTACAGTGAAAACATTGATGTTGTTGGCATCAACATTTTCGCTGTAATAGTGTCACCATCATGGTGGCATACCAGCAAGGACTACTTCTATATATGAGACACAGAAGAGAAGCAGTTTTTGACAGACTGGTCAGGTAGTGCGATGAAGAAATGTGGGAGAGTATCCAGTAAAGTGGAAGGAGGAATTCAACAGATGGATGAGGAAAAAGGGAGCTAACTTGATGTTTTATTTTTTTGGTAGCATTTATTGAATAGTGAAGAAGGGTTGCATGCATTTTGTAAAAGTGAAAGGGCAGGATTTTCGAAGCATGGCACAGGGCTTGCTTCTAGACCTGTGTCATAACACTTTTGTTTTGGCAATATGCCAACCCCGTCACTGCAACTGCACCTGATTTTCCAATCTTGCTGCACCTTTCCCCACCAACCTTGGTCCATTAAACTGGCTCTCTGAGCTCACACCTGAACTCAGGTCATTGGCATGGGAAGCAATGTGGTTCCCACTTGGCCAGCGGACAACCCTGAAAACAATGTTAGTTCATAATTTTGTTGTTTTTGTTGTGATGTTCTGAGTCTTTTATGACCCCTCCTTCTGAACATGACTGGTGCCATTTAATAACATACTGGACAAAAAGTATTTTTTTGCCAGCAGTGCGATATCACATGTTGCCCAGGATTTGAAAAACAACAGGTGTCACGTTCATGAAATGGTGTGACAAAATGGCTTTGCTGAAAATTTGTGGTTTAAATATTGAAAAAAATCAAAGTTATGAGCAAACAAAGAAAAAGTACAACATATCTCAATAACTTTGCTGTTTTTGAGTAATTTGACCCCCAACTTTCAACACAGTTTTCTTATGACCCCACCTTATGAACCTGTTAGGTGAAAATGTTCAAAGCCCTGATGAAACATCATTTCATGCCACAGGTACAAAAACATGTTTCAGTCAGGTTGTGAAAATGACAGCTGTAATAGTCATGAGGTAGTGTGAAAAATGGCTATGTTGAAAAGATGGGATCAAAATACTGAAAATGACCAAAGTTAAGGGTGTGTGTAGAAACATTTCTTTGTATGCTCATAACTTGATCATTTTTACATGTTTTTCATCACATTTTTAACATGGCCTTTTTGGGATCCAAACTTATGAACACTGATAGTAAAATTATGTTAATCAGGACTGAAGGTGATTTTATGCAGCGACCACAAAATCACTTTCTGGGCTCGATCAACATAATTTCACCATCAGTATTTATGAGATCAGGGTCCCAAAAAGGCCATGTTGAAAATTTGGTGAAAAATATTGTAAGAATGACCAAGTTATGAAGCTAAGTTAAAAATGCCATTGAAATATATCATACAGCACTCACCAGTTTTCCTCAGTTCCTGGGTTGGCACTGAAGAGTGAAAACATGTCTTCAGTCCAGAGAGAATTATGGCCATGGACCTTGACTTGGTAAGAATAGAGTAAGGGGGGATATGGGGTACTGGGAGCTGAGTGGAAGGGTCAGGATGGAGGCTGGGGATGGCAGAAGATTCAAGGGACTGTTTTCTTTATTTCAAGATAAAAAAAAAAGACATTGCAGGACATTTTCCTTTTTTACATGGTTCAACACTGAGGATTGGGCACACAAGTGTCAGCATGTCATTCGGGGGCACCGGGGGGTGGGTACCCTGGAGTCCCACATTGCTAGGTTGGAGAAAGATTGTCCAGTTGGACACCAGGTGATTGGACACCTTGGTGTCATACAGCATAAAGTGCAGTTTTGGGAGGGAACATAAGGGAGGGGACAAAGAAGGTACCTCCAACACTGGGGATTGGGCTCCTCAGTGTCAGCATGAAATTACACTGACACTGGGTACTGGGATCTCCCCTGATGTTGGAAAGTGCAAATTATGGGTGTGGGAGGGCAGTATGGAGGGGAAAGGTGAAACAAACAAGCACTGGAGGTGGGCACCCTGGTGTTGGACTACATGATTAATTAAACCCCGGTGTCCAGTTTATTTAAATAAAGCAACTTGATGCAGCTCATGGTGGACAGAGTCACACACAGATAGATACAGCACACTCTGCATTGGAGGAGCTACATACTGACACATAGCCCTGTCCCTGCTTATTGAAAATAGTGGGTATGGATTCATCAGCAGGGAGCTGGCCCTGCCAGCTGACAAATAACAGCTTTCTTGTAATGAGACAACATGACTTCACAGTGTTGTAAAATTTCTGTTATCTTTAGAACATTGTTTTTTTTACTGCACATGCTCACAAACAGAATTATTTTTCTTAGAAATCAGATTTCTAGTGAGCAGTCATCTCATTATCCCCCTATAAATAGATATTTAAATGTGTAACTGCAATGAAATTGCTTACATCTTTCTTATTTGTTTGCTGCATTGTTTGGTTTTGTAATCTCAATTTTGCTGGCTACCAAGTACTGCCAAGTGTTATGTGGGCTATTCAGGAAACCAGAAGTGACACATGTTTAGGACATCACCTCTAACATCATACTACTGTAAGTGACTGTGAGTTGCAAGGTTGAGTGATTCACCTTGCAGCTTTTGTTTTTGCATAAGTATCTTTAAAAAAGATAGTAAATATGTTCTGCTGTCACTTAATTATTCCTGTCTGTGTTGTGTTCAATCTTCGTGTTTTGTTTCTGTGCTCTGTATGACCTGGACATGTTCTTTTTACCCTATCACTATTATGCCTGTAGTGTTAGATGTGTTTCATAAAATACCCGATGCCTCTCACAATGAAATACCTAAATTTTCTAAAACATTCCCCAGATGACTGCCCCAGACCATTGCCTAACACTGAGAATATTGCAGCCTTAATTCCAGTTTCCCAAATAGCCCATATAACATTCGACAGTACTCAGTAGCCAGGAAAGCTGACATTACAAAACCAAACAATGCAGCATACAGGAAAAAAAGATGTCAGCAATTTCATTGCAGTTCCACACTGAAAAATCTATTTAGGGGGATAATGAGATCAATGCTCATTTGAAATCTGTGTTATTGAGCTACAGTAAACTTTCATGCACTGAGGGACGCTTGGCGGGCTGTACATAGAAAGAGCTCCTCTATCAATAGAGTCAGTCATTTTCCCATAACTCCAAGATTTTGATGCGTTTGCTAACATTACATTTTGTTTCATGGAACTAGAAACACAGTTTTCACTTGTAACCAATGCAAGTCTAGGAGAAACAATGTCCATGTACTCTCATTGTGTTTCAAGGCAGAGTCCCTCCAAGCAGTGTGCTGTGCCTCAGCCATCCACTCCTCCTGTGCATGTACATTCAACAGAGCCCCCTGCGAAGCATGTCTAAACCTGTGAATGTATGACTTAGATTTTTTCAAACATATAACAACAAAAGCAGTTTCCCAAAAGCTGATAGTCCTCTGAGTGTCAGAATGTAACTGCAGTATTAGAATGAGGACTGTAACATGTATAATCTGATGTTTTAAATCAAAAGCCGTAAATACGGGCATGCGCAGTAGCACGTTGCTACTATGCATGCCCGTATTCACAGCTTTTGATTTAAAAAATAAGGAGAGGATGGCCAGGCAGAACATAAATAACAATCACATTAAACAGTTTTTATACTCAGTTTATTTAGAATCCATACACTTAAGAGCAGAATGTGATAATGAAATATTTGTTGTCCTCTACAATATAGATTGCACTGCTGAGACAAGAACACACATAATTAATTGCCACAAAGGGAAAGGTACCATGCTAGCTGGCTTGAAACCCGAAGACGTGTTCAGTCACTATCCTGATTTTATGTCACACACACACGGATTTCTGAAGATTACCAACATCAGGATTCATGGTGAACTGCAGCCACTTCCTGTAACAATGGATTTTACAAGGCAAATAGAAAATAAATAAGACACAACCACGAATTAATAATTACATCAGGTAGTTTATTAAATTATGATTTACACATTTAAATAGTAAAAATGACATTGACAATCACTAGAATCCTGCTCTTTAAATAATTTAAAAATACTTAAATTTGGGACATAAAAACACAAAAGTGCACGCTTCGGGCCAAACTCTATGAAACCTGTAAGTTTCAAGTTTCAAATCATCCTAGTTTTTATGTTTGCAATGTGCAGGTGCAGCAAGCATCTTGTTATGATAAACAGGGCTTTGAGTTGTGTGTCAATGTCATCCAGTGCAGGGCAATCTGCAAGTGGCTCATCATTGTTACATCAATAACCAGTCAGGCTAATCAGGACACTGTTCCGGCTTGTTGGGCAGAAATTTCATGTAGTTCAAAGGAGAGAGCCAGTCCATTCATAGGATGGCTCTTTCCTTTGATCTACATAAGACTGCCCAGCAAGCACAGCTGATCTGTCATGTTCAGCATGCTGTGGTCACCCCCAATGTAATCCCTGGTGCTGGCTACAACCCTCCACACTGCTCATTTTCATTGTGTGACACCAGGGAGTCCACCCCCGGTGCCACCAAACATAAAGAAAACCCTCACTCAGTCTCTCCCGACTCATTTTGTGGCATGGGGATGCCCAGTTCCCAGTGCTGGCTGCTACTCCCACCTTGCCTATTTTGATTGTGCGACACCAGAGAGCCCAAACATAACACTGACACTGGGGTGCCCAATACCCTGTGTTGGTACCTGAAGTAAAGAAAACCATCCTTTTTAGTTTTTTTTTATTAAAATACACCCTGTAAGAAAGCAAACCATCCATCAATGTCTGTTGCCACTACCGTAAATCTCCCCATACCAGACCCTCCCATCCAGAACCCACCACCCTTCACACCTCAGGCCCTTATTTACCTACCAGGGGTTCAACACCATAATCCGCTCTGGACCAGAGACATGTCTTCATTCTTCAATGCTGGACTGCAGACTGAGGAAATTAGGTAAGCAATTCAATCTATTTCAATAGGTTTTGATCTTGTTTACATAACTTGGCCATTTTTGAATATGTTTGCTGCAGATTTTCAATATAGTTTTTTGGGGACCCCGCCTCATGAATCAATGACAGTGAAATTATGCAAATCTGTCCTGAAAGGTGATTTTGCAGTCACTGCACGAAATCACCTTATGGGCAGGATTTGAAATTTTCTCCACCCTTGTTCATGGGGTGGGGTCGTAAGAAGGCTATGTTGAAAATCTGGGGTAAAAACATTTTAAGACAACAAAGTTATAAGCTTACTATGAATTTATCAACACATGTTTGTAACTTTGGCAGTTTTCAATATTTTGACCCCAAACTTTCAACATAGCCATTTCTTCACAGTAGTGTTGCTTGGATAGTATCCTGCTAGGTTGGGTACCAACAGATACCATCTATTTGGTTGGATATTGGATAGCCTCAGATGGTATAGCATCTGAGCAAGGATCCAACCTCCTAGGATCCACTATAAGTATCCAAGGTATCCGTGGATCCAACCTGGATCTGAAGGACCCGAACATCGGATCCAGCAATCCGAGGTTGGATTCAGTGGATCCGCCCACTGGACCAAACCTCAGATCCATTGGCTAGATTCTAGGTTGGATACCAGCACTACCCAATGGAGGAAAGTCAGATCCTCAAAAGCACTATCCAAGCAAAACTACTTCACAGCTCCTCATAAATGTGACATCTATTATTTTTCAAATCCTGGCCAAAATGTGTTTTCGCACTTGTGACATGAAATCATCCTTTGGACAGGATTTGAACATTTTCTTCACCCTTGTTTATATGGGGGTGGGGGATGGGGGTGGTCATAAGAAGGCTATGTTGAAAATGTGGGGTAAAGATATGAGAAAACAAAAAAATGATGAGCCTACATTGAAATTTTTCAGTGAACACTTGTTAAGTGTAGTAACTTTCAATATTTTTACCCCAACTTTTCAACATAGCCATTTTTTAACACCACCTCACGAATGTGACAGTTGTCATGTTTTCAAATCCTGGTCAAAACGTGTTTTCACAGTTGTGGAACAAAATCACCTTTTGAGCATGATTTAAACATTTTCTCCACCTGTCTTCATGAGCTGGGGTTATAAGAAGGTTGTGTTGGGTCATAAGAAGGCTATGTTGAAAATTTGGGGTAAAATATTAAAAACAACAATGTTATGAGTGTATGTTGAAATTTTTCAATGCATGCTCGTAACTGTGATAATTTTCAGTATTTTGACCCCAGCTTTTTAATTAGTCCTTTTTTAACATCACCTCATGAATGCAACAGCTGCCATTTCTCAGACCCTTCCCAAAATGTGTTTTCACACTTGTGGAGCAAAAAGATGTTTCAGCCATTGTTTTATAAATGACACTTGGCGTTCTTAGGAGTGTTCATAAAACGATTATGTTAAAAATGTGGGGTAAAATTGTGAAAAAACAACTAAGTTATGAGGAAACATTGAATTGTTACAATATTTACTCATAACTTTATTTTTGCAGATTTTGGCCCCTAATGCTCAACATATCCCTTTTGTTACACCATCTCCTAAACAAGGCAGGTGTCATTTTTAAAATCCCCTCAGAAACTCATTTCCACAGTCCCACAGTAAAAGCACCTTCTGGATGGGATTCTAAAAATTCCACCTGTCTTGATCATAATGTCTGGTCATAAAAAGACTGTTGGACATTTGGGGTCAAAATGTGGGAACTCACTTAAAAGTAGATATTGCCTCTCAGTTGCCCTGTCCTGGGTAATTACAATCTAACAATGCATAAAAGCAGGACACCACTGAAAATCAGACATTGCATCTCATCTGCTCCATCCTTGGTACATATATAGTAAAAATGTGTACAAGCATGACCCGGTAAAACAGCAATATCAGTGGCAAACATTTTGGCATTGGCAGGTGCTTCTTTAGTTTTAGATTAGCCAACAAAAAATGTAATAAATTTTGGGATTTGGGGTTTTTTGCCCCACTGTAACTTTGCCCCCAGTGAACTTATTTCCATGAAATTTCCAGGATCCAAAGATCCTGGTGCCATCTCTGTGCTTTCAAACTTCATGTAAATTGGTTGAACAGTAACAAAGTTATTAAGGTGCAAAAATTGGGGTTTAAAATTAAAGTGCTTACTCATCCCTAACATACATGCACTACCATGCCTGTATAATATATTCACTGGAAAAAATGGTAGCCCATACAGAGGGCGCATGGAGATGGGAACCATCCATAATGGTGACTCCTTCTCCGCTGAATCCCTCATGGCAATGGGAGGGTAGGGTGACCAGATGGGGTGGGTGGGTGAAATGGGTGACAGGATGTCACTATATGTACATGCATTGGGGGGCAGCGAGCACGGCGAGTGTGGGCTGGAAGGGGGCGGAGGAGCTGTAGAGGGTGGTGCTGTGATGGGTTCTCTCAGCTGTATCATGGCGTTGGCCTGTGGTTGAGGTCAGTGAGGTACCGGGTTCGGGTCCGGGTGCTGGTGTGATTTTATTGTGCCTGGTCAGAACCTTTAATTTTACATGTTTTCAATCCCCCGACATGCATCCCTCCTGGAGTTGAGAATCCTTTAGTAGGGGGGTGCAGGGGTGAAGCCCTCCGCATGGGGTTGGGGATGTAACCCCCCCACAGAAAGCACTGAAATGTATGTCCCCGGCACCATTGTCCTGTGTGCCGGGGTGTCAGTAGTGCCGAAAATGTTTTCGGCACTCTGACTGCGTGATAACTGTGATAGCCTTTAGGCGTTTGCCATTATCACATAGAACCAAGAAAACTATGTTAATGTACTAGCTAGTATTTAACTTAATGAACCAAAACTAGGGAAATGTGGCATTAGGATTTCCAACCCTAATTCACCCCCCAATCACCACCACAAGCAGAACAAGGACAAGACCACACAAGCAACCACAGGCAGCAATCATCAGGCAAAACAAACAACATGCAACTGTTTCCAAATTACACAAATGCAGTAGCACTGATGTACTACCTTCATGGATTTGTATCTGCAGCATGCACACTGCAAGACATACACACTTTCTTGCTACTGCAGAAAAAAATCCACAATACTCAAGTCACAACACTACTTCTGTGTGCAAAAGCACAGGCCCCCGCAGCCACAGATTCACAGCTACAGTATATATGAGTACACATATATATATATATATATATATATATATATATATATATATATGTCTGTATGTATCTATGTCTCCATCTATCTAGACATAGATTTCTTTCTTTCTTTCTTTCTTTCTTTCTTTCTTTCTTTCTTTCTTTCTTTCTTTCTTTCTTTCTTTCTTTCTTTCTTTCTGTCTTTGGTAACAGGGTAAGGCCCACTATGCACAAGTGCCTGTTTTCAGGGGTGACCTGGGAGCACTGGGCAGTTAAGTGACTTGCTCAGAGTCATACAGTGTGCAAGTGAAGGTTATGAGAATCAAGCTCAGGTCTGGTCTGCTGGGTGTACCAAGCTCATTCGCAGCTCATTACTCTAACCTCTAGGCTATACTGCCATATAGATGTATATGGGATACGCCATGGCCCTACCTTAAATATTGCTGGTATTTTCCCTGAGTTCAGTTTTACCTATGACATCATGAGTGGTGAAGCCATGAGTGATGTCATAGGTTAAAGTGCATAAGGGAAAATATCAGCGATATTTCAGGGTAGGGCTATGGTATTATTTAGTTATGCAACACAGTTTGTGTGTTGCTTCATTCATTTTTGTTGCTTTTAAGTAGATTTTGCATTAGTTTTATGTTTAGGGTGACCGAGCTTGATTTTCAGATGGCTAAGTGCAGGAAGAGTATTTTATGATGTACATGACATTTGTGTGCTTCATTGCTCATGTGCATTTCCAGAACTACAGTTTCCATTGGAGGTAGTGGGGGGAACAATGCTTTTTGAGGGAGAGGCCAGGGAAGATACACTCATTGCCAGCTTACAGGATTTGGATGTGCCAGTTGGAGATGGGAGGAATGGTATGTGAGCATGGGAAGGAGGTAAGAACTCAAAATGTGGTTTGGTGGTGTTGTGGGGGTGCAGGAGAATGAATTGTGGGGTTCATAGGATTCATAGGGTTTGTACAAGTTGAGAAGCTTGCATCATATAGACTTGACCATAAAATTAAAACCTTTCATTCTCATGTGAATTCATGTCAGTCCAAAGCGTTTTTAAATATTCTCATGCTGTCACTGTTAACCACTAGGGCTGGCAAATTATTCCCTTCAGATACAACTCTTTGGTTAAACCAATGACCCTATTGGGTTCTTCTTATAATGTATCCCTTTCAATAGTTTGCCGATCCTTCTGCAGTCTCTTTCACAATTCCTTGACTCAAGCCCCAGGCATTTCCACAGATCACAGTTGTCATGGGCCCTGTAGACTAGGCACATACCCCCTCTAAATCTTCTATAGCTCAATTGAAGTGTTTTTCCCGGTATATAACAGTTTGCAGGTTCCTTTTTTAAGTAGGGGGAAAGTGAAAGTGCTTTGTTGATGGTAGCCGCATAGTGAAACTAGTGATGTGGAGCTGACGCTATAATGAACCGGTGCATTCTAATTGTGCTGCTCATGCTGTCAACTCTAACCAATGGCTACCTACTATGTGAATAAATTCTGGCACGGGGGACTTACAATGAGGATAAACATGATATCATCACTGTAGGTCTCAATAATATTTGCCAGAATTTATCCTCACTAGTGTTTCATAAATATCTATATCTGTATCCTAGACGAGCCTCAACATTTCAGCCAGAACTAATTAAGTAGACTGCAACACAGAACTAAGAGTTCAATGTTCTGAAAGTCTGCTTGAAACTTTGCTGAAACTCTATTACTGACAGCAATGACAAGTGAGAAAGAAAAAGTCTGCCATATTGTGGATCAAACCCAGACTGTGATATCATTCTACCAGAATTATTTCATTTAGCTGCACCTTTGCTGATGTAAGTATGCTGATAGTATGCCCATCCTGAATGGGAATCTATCTGTAAATCACTATATTTGTTGCTCTGCTTTGCCTGTGATTTCCATTTGTAGAAAATGGATTTAATTTACTGGCTGTAGATTGTCTTAAGCCTGAGTGTTGCAGCTCCCCTTAATCTAGAGTGTTCTGAGACTTGAGCCTACACCTGAATTGGCCTCCCATTTAAATAGGATAAACCTCTAGGAAGACCTGGTTACATGCACAAAGCATGATATGTGTAAATGTGTCATACCTGACATCATCTGGGTTATTGGAGGCACTATAAAGTTTGTAGTTAATGAGTTAGTCACCAGATAAAATATTCTCTGTGGCACTGCCAGGAAGTTTTCCATGCTATAGTTTTGATCAAACCCATAAATGAAAATGCCATCAACCTGGGGACATCACATTTAGTAGATGACTTGTTACTGATGCACAATTGGCATTGGAAGAAAGTTCCAGTTCCAGCATCTATAGCCATGTAATAACTTGTCGGCCTACTGATCCACAGATGATTCTCCAAGGCACAAACACAGAATCCATGTTTGCTGACTTTGGGACTTTTTGTTTTCAAGTTCCACCCCAGTGCCCCTCCTTGTACTCCTAAGACTTCACATTGGCATGTTTTGAGCAGGAGAGTCTTTCAATATGCCAGAAACTTGGAGCTGTGGAGATGCAACAACAACTGTTCTATATAATGGACTCCATTAAGCATCCCTTTCTGAAGCTGTGGAATTAATATTCATAGTTGTGACTAAAAAAAATAATAAGATTTTAAATAAGCACCTAAAGCAATAATAGCCTCTTTTCTAATGGCTCAAAATACAGCCACACACTGAGACTGCTGCACTCACCATGCATTAAACATGGTGTTTTATTAAACTTGGTAGTTCACTGGCCACACAATATGTACACACAATCATCACTTCATAAACTGGGTGATCCTGTTATAAACAAAGGAGACACCTTCATTACATGTTCAGATATACCCTGGTATTAAACTGAAATAATGTCTGAAGTTTCTGAATAGGCTTTGAAGACCAGGTAAGCACAAAAGAAAAAGGCATTCTGTTTAAGAAATCAATTGCAGTTTCAGATTTGAAGGAATATAATTTATTTTTTTGTTACAGGTTTTTCTTTCACTAGAATAAATTGAGTTTCTTGGTCTTGGGGGCAAAACAGTCATTCTATGATAATAAAATTGTGCCACATAAAAAGAGAAGAAAATAAATGATCAGATGGAAAATATATGATCTGTTTCTAGCTTCCCCAATTGTTGTTTCTCAAATAAAAATGATTTCTCACTTAAGTATGTCTTTACTAATTAAGTAGCACTACAGTATGTAGTTTGCATTCATGCAATGGTACTTCAAAGCACGTAGTCTAAGTTTAATTTTTTTTTTTAAACTTAACTTATACAGGGAAGTTCTTTACAATTAAGACATATGTCTTATTTTACATATGGCCAGTTGAAAATAAGGCTTTTTGAAGTCTGAACACTATATTGCTTAACATTGAAACCATATGGCCAGCTTCGTGAGACAGAGTTTAGATTTTGGCCAGCTATGGTTGCATATCTCG
Organism: Neoceratodus forsteri; assembly: GCA_016271365.2. Taxonomy (NCBI): domain Eukaryota; kingdom Metazoa; phylum Chordata; order Ceratodontiformes; family Ceratodontidae; genus Neoceratodus; species Neoceratodus forsteri. The sequence continues at coordinate 888,314,106 of CM057458.1, forward strand.
TTACACTCTTGTTCTCATTGGTTGATTTATTAATTTTTTATTAGTTCTTTATTTCCTTTCACTGCCAACCCTGCCCCACTCAAGACCAATCTGCTCATCCCCATCATGCAGCTTCCCTGGGGCTTAACTTGCTATTGCAGATTGACCTCAGCCAGAGAACATTGGGAAAGCCCAGTCACCAGGGTGGGGCCTGTGCAGTATCAGTCCACCATCTTGCCAGTGTCAGAGAATTTCCCCTTAGTTTTTCTACCAGGGCCTACGTCAAGTGCAGTGACACATTGTTCACACTCTGCCTCTGTGGGCGAAGCCCCTGCATTGATGGGCAGCATCCTCTTCTCTGATGCCATGTGGCATTGCCACTCAGAATCACTAGCTGGCAGCTACTGAGCGAGGCAACTTGTTCCTCAATCCCGAGAGAGGAGAACACCTTGTTTTCATTTATCAGAAAAAAAAATACAAATAATTAAAAATTACATTTAAGCAGGACACTAATACAGTAGGTTGGCTAGCATCACCTCGTAAACCTATTCCACTCAATGCTCAGTAACACATGTGACTATCATGCAACTGTGAGCTTCATGTTTTAAGTTCCCTACTGAAAAACTGAAAAATTGAAAAGCTTTTTTGTAACAAAAAAAACATAATAATTTTAAAACAGTATACAGTTGAGAACCATTTCATTGAGGAGTTCACACACAGCAAATAGTACAATTACATACACCCAGTCTCGCATCCATGATGTTTATGAGCATCAGCACAACTAGCAAACATTTAAACAGCAAATATCCACATCAGTAAACTTTAATAAATGTAATGATTCACCTGTAACAGTTTACTACAAAACACATTTAGTAAGTTTTCGGTTCTCTTTTCCAGGCTTGAGAGAACATCTTGACAGAATATCCAAAAAGGCTGCATAAAAAAAGTATTCAGAGACAAAATCCTCAGCTCCACACATGCATGCCACCTTGCAAAAATGATCAGTAGAAAAAAGGTAACAAAAGGCACCGCAAGTATTACAAAATGTGAAAATTTAATCAGGCAATAAAAATTGCAGAGCCGCCCAGCAATATAGGAAATGAACCTCAACTAGTTTCGCACACACCGTGCAGCATCAGGAGGATGGTCTACTCACACTGCATACCCTTAAAAAAAGCTTACAATTAAAGTGATAGCACCTCAAAAAAGAAATACATATAATGCATCATAATACAAACACACAAACATTCAGTGGAAATAATACATAAACCTTACTAACCAAAAGCATCTCTATACATTAGTGTTACAGAAACATCTAATGCACATTTCATTTTAAAAACAAATGTTTTTATATCTGTAATAACTAACATAACAAGCATTTGTCAATGCCGAATGTTTGCTTGCTGGCATTGGCACTGGCAGTGTAGAAGTTACAGAGCTGCATAATAGGAATGGCAGCGAAGTATTGAACTGAAGCCAACCCCACCACCACCCTGCAGAGAGTGACAGGCATTGGGGTGTGCCTTTGGGTTGTCAGGTATAACGACTATGCCATTTCACCACACTCTACCCTGCAGACATTGACAAATGTCACAGTGTGCCTTGGGGTCTTTGGCCCTTATACGCACCCCATTACATCAGGAAATATGGTGAGATGGGTGCAGTATAGAAGAATGGGGTGACGTTTGGGCCTGAAGAGTCCAAGGCACACCTTGATGCCTCTCACTGGCTGCAGGGTGTGGGTGGGGGTGGAATGGTATGAGCATTACAGGCAAGAATCCCAAATCACACCCCTGATGCCTGTCATTCTCTACAGGGTGGGGCGTTATGGTCAGAAACCCTAGCGCCTCAGGCATTCGTTGGTATTTTCACTCCAAATTTTCAACATATTTTTTGTGACCCCCACCTCATGAACAGAGGCAATATCAGTTTGTTAGTTGAAAACTGCTTTTACACAGTGACTATGGCATTTGGCACCACAGTTGCAAAAACACATCACAAAAAGGATGTGAAAAATGACAGCAGTACTGTTCATGGGGAGGTGTAAAAAATGGCAATGTTGAAAATCTGCTGTGAAAATCTTAAAACTGGTGAAGTCACGAGCGTGCGTAGAAACTGTGCAATGCACTCCCGTAATGTAACTAGTTTGGGGATTTTTTTACAGCAGATTGTTAACACTGGCATTTTGGGACCTCCGATCATGAGCAGTGTCAGTGTGATTTTCTTTATCTGTCCTGAACAATGATTTCCCACAGCGACCACTCATTTCTGTGCTGAAAGTGTGAAAATACATTTTGGCCATGTTGTGGAAAATGACAGCTGTACTGTTCATAAGGAGGTGTGGAAAAATGCCACTGGTGAAAATGCGGACTGAAAATATTGCAAATTCATGAACTTACGAGGGTGCGTGGAAACTGCGTAATGCTCACTCATAACACAGTCATTTTGTGGAGTTTTGTCACCAAATTTTCAACATAGCCATTTTAAGACCTCTGCTCATGACCAGTGTCACTGTGATTTTCTTAATCTGTCCCAAACATTGTTTTCGCACACCGACTGTACCACTGTGCGCTACATGTGCGGAAACACATTTTGGGTGAGATGTGAAAAATGGTAGCTGTACTGCTCATAAGGAAGTGTGGTAAAATGGCACTGTTGAAAATCTGGTGTGCAAGTATTACAAATTCGCAAACTTGCCAGCGTGCGTAGGAACTGCGCAACATGCGCTCCTAAAACAGTTATTTTTGGGAATTTTTTCACCAAATTTTCAACATAGCCATTTTAACACCTCTGCTCATGACCAGTGTCACTGTGATTTTCTTAATGTGTCTCATACATTGATTTCACACACCGACTGCGCCATAGTGCGCTACATGGGCGGAAACACGTTGTGGGTGAGTTGTGAAAAATGACAGCTGTACTGCTCATAAGGAGGTATGGTAAAATGGCAATGTTGAAAATCTGGAGTGAAAATATTGAATATATTCGAACTTACGAACGTGCGTAGGAGCTCTGCAACACACGCTCATAATACAGTCATTTTTAGGAATTTTTTCACCAAATTTTCAACATAGCCATTTTAAGACCTCTGCTCATGAACAGTGTCACTGTGATTTTTCTTAATTTGTTCTGTACATTGATTTCGCACACCAACTGCGCCATTATGCGCTACATGGGCGGAAACACATTTTGGTGAGATGTGAAAAATGACAGCTGTACGCTCATTAGAAGGTGTGGTAAAATGGCAATTTTGAAAATCTGGAGTGAAAATATTGACATTCGCAAACTTACAAGCGTGCATAGAAACTGCATAGACACGCTCATAAAAAGTAATTTTAGGAAGTTTTCCAGAATTTTCAAAATAGGCTTGAGAGCCCACCTTATGAACAATGGCAGTGTCTTTTCGTTAATCAGTCATGAAAGGTGATTTTGTGCAGTGACTGCGAAATCACCCTTCGGGCCTGAATAATGCCATGACAGTGACAGCATTCATGAGAAGGGGTCCCAAAAACCCCATGTTGAAAATTTGGTGCAAAAATTCCAAAAAATGCTCGAGATATGCAGCAAAGCTGAAAAACCCCTATCTATTACATTATACAGCTTATCGGCATTTCCTTAGTTCGTGGTCAGCTTTGAAGAGTGCAGACGTGTTCCCGGTCCACCGAAGATCATTGCGCTGGACTCTGGAGGTAAGTATGGGGTGGGGGTGTGTGGGGAGGCAGGCTGCACAGTGGGTGGGTGCGGTGGGGGCAGGGGACCACGGGACCGCTTTTAATTTACAGTTTTTTTTTTTTATTATTAAGATGACGGGACATTTGCCACGCTGGGGTGGGCCTCAGCGTGGCACCAGGAAAGCTTTTTGGGGCTGGAGTGGAGCCGACGGGCATTGGGCACCCCATCGGCTATGCAGTATGGGGAGTGCATCAACACGCAATATGCGCATGCGTGTTGGGGGGAGCCTGCTCACTGAAGGAGCTCTCCCTTTCAACTGTATGCCACTGCATTTTCAACTGCTGTCATAGACAGCTGGAGCAGTGATTGGTGCACTGTGACTGCACCTGCAAACACACTGACTGAATTGGAAGAGGCTGACACACCTCTGGAAAACTCGGATGATGGCACTATGTTTCTTGCACATACGTGCAAGCAAACATAAAAATGTACTGCTATTACTTCCCCAATTGAATCGAGATTATGCTTTTATCAAAATCTGGTCTACTTATCATTAACTATATCATCAGTCATTATGACCAGGCGGATCTCTAGACTTACTAGTAGAAGTCCATTATGATACATTTTTGTAGCTTAAAAATTATTTCAGGCAGTATATATATATACACACATATATATATATATATATATATATATATATATATATATATATATATAGATATATATATGTGTGAAAAGTGTGTGTGTGTGTGTGTGTGTGTGTGTGAAAACAGTGCCATCTAGGGGAAAGAAAAAAGAGAAAACAAATTATAAAGAACTAATAATTAGGTAATTTACATCCATTATCACAAATTGCTACATCTCAAATACATCAAGCTCCATAGTATTTTTATTATTTAGAATTGCAAACTGAGAAAAAAATCCTTACAGATGTTAGAATTCATAAATCATTTTTCTTTCTCATATTTATTAAAGGGATAACATCAAACTTGTCATTTAATCCTGGCAACTGTAAACCCCCAAGGGTATAAATCCAGTATGCTTCTCTGTTTAGTAGCAAATCATTGATGTTACCCCCTTGTGCACCCAGTTTTACCAATTCAATTCCACAGAACTTAAATTCATGTTTCATTTTGTCTATCATATGTTTACAACAACGTATAGCCAGTGCACTCCTATCATCATTTTTGATTATGCTTCGCATGTGTTCACCGACTCTTACTTTAAGCTGGCGTGTAGTTTTGCCAATGTACAATGCCCCACATGTGCATGCTGACAAATACACCAAATTCTCAGAGGTTCAGCTAAAAAAAACCCATTGTATATATTTTTGTAGTATTAACTGATGTGAACGTAGTACTCTTTAACATGGTAACACAGTATTTGCAATTTCCACATGCAAAATTGTCATTAGGTATGCGTGGTAACCATGTTTTCACATCCCTCTGTACCCTCTGGACAGGTTGGTAGCTTTTAGTAACAATATCCCCAATATTTGTGCCTCGATGATACACTATACGTGGCAATTTACTAGCTACCCCCTGTAGTTTCGGTTCCAGATTCAAAAGTGTCCAGTGTTTTTTAATTATATCACCAACTTCACAGAGAGGGTTGTGGATGAATGGAACAGCCTACCTGAGGAGGTTGTGGAGTCAAGAACAGCGGGGGAATTCAAGAATGCATGGGACAGACATAAGGCAGACCTAGGTGGGGGGTAGGAGGAAGTAAGCTGTTGGTTAATTAGGATCTGCAGCTTATCTGTTAGGTAGGAAAATGGGCAGACTAGGTGCGCCAAGCAGTCCTTATCTGCTGTCAAATTCTATGTTTCTATGTTTCTATAACTACACCAGACTGTTTACAATACCCCCCGGTTTCTAGATAGGGGGTACTTGAGAGAATTGGTGGAAGATGCTATGGTTGAAGTCTCTGAAAAGAGTTGTGATGACATTATGAAATCTAAAACTAAACAAGGGGGAATTGACAATCGAATTTGTTTCACCACATACTGTAAACAGTCTGGTGTAGTTGGTGATATAATTAAAAAACACTGGCCACTTTTTAATATTTGTCTTTGCTGGCAGGGGTACTCAGTCACTGCTGGGAGTTGGGAGTTCTGAAAGGGGAGCATTCTTTGCAGTGAGGGTAATCAGTCTGGTGATGTAGGGGGGCAGGATCAATGTGATATGGCCCAAGAGATGCCCAGGGAGGTGAAGGTCCCAGGCCAGAGGACCATCATACCTGGTACCCCTCCCTAGGGCTTTACCAAATGTTTCTGGGCAGGAGGTGGTACATCCATCCAGCATGGCTCATTCCCTTTGGGCTGTTCTTTTTAACGCAAGGTCACTGAGGAATAAAACCATGGTAATCGAGTCTTTCATTGCCAATTATGAAGTGTCCCTTGTTTGTATTACTGGGACTTGGGTGGGTGACAATGCTGGCCCTGTGCTGGCGATCTCTGTTCCCCCAGTTATTCAATCTTGTATTGCCCGAGGAGGGACTACAGAGGGGGGTGGGGTGGCCATCTGTTTTAGATCCATCCTTGGCCTCACTGCATTGCCAGTGAGAATGCCAGTGTCCTTCGAATGTGTGGTTGCCAAGTGCATGTTGGGAGTCATTGGCAGGATAGTCCTCATCTACCAGCCTCCACGGGGTGGGAGCCTTTTCCTGCAGGAGCTGGCAGGCTTCATCTCTGAGCACGTGTTGGAGTCCTCTAGGATTTTGGTCCTGGGGGTCTCTAATGCCTGGATCTGTGATGAATCCTGTCATTTTGGGCAAGAGCTCCTCCAGCTGATGACTCAGCTGGGATTGTATCAGAAGGTTACCTCCAAACCACACATACATGTCCACATTCTCGACCTGGTCTTCTTACCCAGACTTGACATTGTGGCAGTCAAGCTTGATCCAGTTTGTTTGTTGGATCATCATGCTGTTGAGTTCCTGTATGGGGCCCCTTGTGAAATAACCCCTACTGTAGAGACAATCTGGTGCTGTCCAAAAAATAAATTGGAGCCTCTCCAACTCCAGGAGTCACTGAATGTCAGGAGCTTGTTTCTAGCCTGTGCTCAGGGTTCAGATGCTGATGTTGAGGCTTATAATACAGCCTTGACCGATGCCCTGGACCTGATTGCACCTTTCCACATTTGCCCCTTGACCTCCTGACATCGCTCACCGTGGTACTGTGCTGAGCTGCATCAGTTGAAGACTAAGGGAAATAGGTTAGAGTATGCCTGGAGGAGATCTCGCTCTGAGGGGGCAAGGCAGTGCAGAGGCTCCACTACTTGGAATATCAGCAGGCAGTCGATCTAAAAACAGAGTTTTTGTCTTGGTTGATTGCTGTAGTGGGGAATTGTCCAGCTGTGCTCTTCCACACTGTCGTCAGTTGGCTGAACCCTTCCTGTCTACAGTCCAGGACAGCATTTTTCTCAGAAAAGTACAAGCAGTTTGGGCATTTCTTTGCTGACAAGGTGTCCTCTATCAGGTCAAGTATTGCCTCCTCTGGTCCAGCCTCTACTGGAGGTAATCAATCTGTTGGTAAGGATCCTTTGCCAAGCTGGAGTGAATTTCAGCTGGTTTTGGCAGTTGAGGTCCTCCAAGTACTCCCCAGCTTGCATCCCACTGGTTGTGCCCTGGACCCAGGACCAAAATGGCTTGTCATCAGCTGCTTGGATTCCCTGGGTCCAGTGTTCATAGAGATCATAAATGGGTCTTTAAGTGAGGATGTCTTTCCTACAGCCTTGAAAGAGGCTGCGGTGAGACTCCTCCTTAATAAGTCAACTTTAGAACCTGACATTCTCTCAAACTATAGGCCTATCTCTAATCTCCCCTTTTTAGGGAAGGTTATTGAGAAGGTGGTGATTGACCATCTGGCTGAGTGTTTGGAGAGGATGTCCATCTTTGAACCTCTTCAGTCAGATTTTCAGCCCCAGCACAGCACTGAGACGGTTTTGGCCAGAGTAGAACATAATCTCTTCATGGTGAGGGACCGAGGGCAATGTACCATCTTGGTGCTCTTGTTCCTATCCTCAGCCTTTGACATGGTAGATCATGGGTGCTATTGGATCATCTGCAGAACTATGTGGGTGCTGCTGACACAGTTTTGTGCTGGTTTAGCTCATATTTAACTGGAAGATTGCAGCACATTGTCCGTGGGAATTTTTCCTCTGGACTTTTCATGCTGCCCTGTGGTGTTCTGCAGGGTACTATTTTGGTCCCCCTGTTGTTCTCCATGTACATGTTGCCACTAAGAGAGATCACTGGGTGGTACAATCTGGGGTTTCATTGCTATGCTAATGACATCCAGTTGTACCTGTCCTGTGCCCCAGATGACCTCTCCACCTCAGGTACGCTGATCCAGTGTTTGGCTGAGATTAACGACTGGATGTCTGCAAATGGGGTATGTCTTAATGTCAGCAAGACAGAGATTTTGGTGATCAAGGCTGGTCATGGAGATGTTTCCAACGATGGGAGGTTGCTTGCCCCAGAAGTTGGTGGGAAGCCCATGTTGGTGGTAAGTGTAGATAAAGATCCTGGCTTTTTTGTAGATGACCAACTGACCCTTGAACAACACTTGTTGTCAGTTGTCTGATCCGGTTTCTTCCATCTCTGGAATATTGCCAGGATCAAGCTGTTCTTGATGCCTGATGTCCTGGCCACTAGCATCCATGCCTTTGTCACTAAGGCCCTGGGCACACTACAGAATTGCTTTTGAAAACCGTTTATAAAACCAGTTTAGCTAAACCATTTCAGTGCAGCCACACTACTCAGTAACCATTTTTGATCATGGTTTAGTGTGGCTACACTGCTAGTGTTAAACCTGTTCTCCTTGTAACTATTTTAAGTCCAACACACAAAACTGTGCTTGCCTGGACACACTGCAGCTAGTACTGTTTTAGTTAAACCATTATAGCTTGAAACACTTTTACTCCTGGACAGACCTGAAAGTAAAACCATGCTAGCACCAAAATGTTTTTAAAAATGGTTTTAAGACTAGGTATCTAGCAGGGTTTAAAAACACTTTTGTTAAAACATCTTAAGGGGCTTGTAGTCTGTCTGCAAACAGTGCTGGGGGATTTAAACTGTTTTAAGGCACTTAAACCATTTTAAGTTCCCCAGTGTGTCCATGGCTAAACAGACTTGATTACTGCAATGCTCTATACCTAGGGCTGTCTGGAGGTTTGATGCACTGACTGCAGCTAGTGCAGAATGCTGTAGCCAGGATGTTGACAGGTGCCTGTCTGAGGGATAATGTCACTTCTGTTCTGCATGCTCTGCACAGGCTGTCTGTGAGTTCACGCAGCACCTTCAAGATTTGCTTGCTGACATACAAGGCCCTATGTGGTTCAAGACCTGACTACCTCAAAGAGATCCTGGAGTCATATCGACCTATCCACCCCTATGCTCTGCCGAGGCTGGCTTGCTTGTTGTGCCCTTTTCTTATCTTAAGAGATCGAGTGACAGAACTTTTGTTACCGTTGCACCAGTGCTGTGGATTTTTCTTCCACCTTATATAGACACAGCCAGCTCAGTGGAGGCCATTAAAGCCTCTCTAAAAACTTTTCTTTTTCATAAAGCTTTTAGTTTTATTTAAATTTTTGAATTTTAATTTTTGAGGATATTGCTTATACTGTAAAGTGCTCTGAGCCCCTGGATAGGGTGCTATATAAATAACATTTGCCTTGCCTTGCCTAGGTGTTCACTGTAGCAAGGTGATAATATGCCTACTTAGTGAACAATGGAGCCATCAAATATATTTACTATAAGAAGGGGTTTGCTATAGAGGGGTTCGTTATTTTATGTATTTGTTTATTTATTCATTTATTTATTCAATTTTGATAACTGGGTAAGTCTACTAAGCTCCGGATGTCCCTTTTTCAGGGGCGACCCTGAATTAGTTACACAAAGTAATAACATATTGTTTATACAGTACATAAGTGAGCAGATCACATTTGTTTACAGTCAAGACAGTACTCAATAGGGGATCAGACAGTTACCAGTAGGTAAATTCATCAAATAACCATATTAGGACTAGATCTGTCCATATTGCTCCACTTTTTCAGAAACATTTTAAAAAACCTTTTGTGTTCCGTGCTAGAGCATGGTTGTCGGTGCATCCACACTACAACCCAATACCATGCTTGCCCACTTCAATTCCCAGATATGCTTGCGGCAATACCGGGCACCGCAATGCATGCTGGGATACTCGCAAATGGGCATGGTCACGGATCGAGAAAAAAATTATTCCAGTCAATTTGGGAGCTCATCATGAGGTTGAGGATGTAAGGTAATTATCCCCTTTTCTTTTGGGCAGCAATGTACAAGCCCCAGAAACCAGCGGAGGTTGCCTTAAACTGTGTTACAGCACAGTTTGCATTCACACTACTGTTAACATGGTTTAAGGCAACCGTTTTGGTCTGAAACTATGCTCGAAACTTGCTCCAATCAGGTTTCAAGCACGGTTTCTGAACACAGTTTGTAACATGGTTTTATCATGCTACAGTGTGGATGTGAACCGTGTTTGCTGTTCTTGTAATGTTACCAACTGCTGGTAACATTTCAAGACCTCTAGTGAGGACAGGGCCTATGGTATTCATGCTTTTAGTTATTTATTAGTGATGTATTGACTTATTTTTACCAATGTTTACATTTAAATTAAAGTTACTGAATTTTTTTTTGCATAAATGGCTAAAAGCTTCTTTAAATACCTCAATTTATCGAACACGTCACTATAATAAACAGTAAGGTTGGACCAGAATTTGTTCATTATAGTGAGGTAGCACTGTATGTTCTTTGCAAAAAAACATTGTTAATTCACCAGTTAGGATTCATGTTAACTCTGCAAAAGTAGGGAAATGCAGCATTAGGGTTTCCAACCCTAATCCCCCACTTCCACCCCCAAGCAACAAAAGGAACAACATTAGGGTTTTGGGTGTCTGGAGTCTTGGTGTATCAGTATTGGGGTCTTCCTTGGGGTTGTCAACTCTAATGCTCACCCTTCCCCCCAGCCTGTGGCCTCCTGTTCAAAGCACAATGTATAGCTCCAAGCCAATAACTCATAGTTTTACACTCTTCAAAGGTAGAGAGCCATGTCTCATTAGATGTTGTCAACACAATGTGTTGTAGCTTTCTTGATGCAGAGCCTTGTGGGCCCTGCATGAAGAAAACAGATCACATCTGATATTGTTGTTCAGGGAACGGGGTGGGCATTGGGGTTGACAACCCTGGGTAAACCCCACCACTGATTTGCCAAGACTCCAGAGCCCCAAAACCCTAATGTTTTCTCCTTTTGCTGCTTGGAGGAGCTTCAAAACCCTAATGTTTTTATTCCCTTTTGCTGCTTGTTGGAAACTCTAACACTGTATGTTCCTACTTATGTGGCATTAACACGAATCTTAACTGGTGTAGTAACACATTTTTTTAAAATAATTTCTTTTTTTTTTTTGAGATGGCAGAATTGTATCCTCATTCATGCAGGTCACTTTGGAACCTGCATGAACAGATGCAGATGTACAGAACTATTGGTTCCCCTGTACCAAGGGAAGACTCCGTCTGCCTACAGAAATACAAGATTTTTGTGGGCCCAGCACTTCTGTGCTGCGACGAATATCAATAATTCATGAGGCTATCTGGTGGGCTGAGGAAGCTCAGGATCCTCTGGTCCCTGTGTTTCAATTTGGCCTCAGATAAAGAGGCTCAGGGCAAAGAGTCAATCTGCCAACCAATGCACAGGGCCCTCTGCCACCCATTGGTGCAGAGGTGCAGGCCCTATGCCAAGAAAACAGTTGTCTTCACTGTATGGTACCGACGCCCATGTGGACAACCCTGCAGATTTTATTCCCTGGCTGGGGGGGCGCGCATAACAGCACCATCCCCTCACCCTCACCCCATCCAGCTGGGTGACTGAGCTTGCCCCTGAACTCAACTCACTGGAATGAGATCACAAGCATACCCACTGGGTCAAGACAGGCACTACACACAAGGCTTTTTTAACAATGATATATATATATATATATATATATATATATATATATATATATATATATGTGTGTGTGTGTGTGTGTCTATATATTATATATAGAATAGGGTGAGTGGTAAATGAGTGAGATAAAACATTGTATCATCCACTGCAGTGTGATATTTTAACCCTCTGCTCTACTGTGATGATATAAGACATTTACACACACAGGTCACAAAAGGTCACTAATATCATCACCCTAGGCAGTTTTCCCCTCAGCATGAAAGAAACACCTGTGCTGTTACCATAGACACAAATGCAGAACTACCTGAGAGGTCTCACTGCTGCCTACAGCTAACTCAGAGAGCATTACAAAATACGCCTATCCCCCCCCAACTTCCAGCTCATTACTGTGATGCTCTCAACTTGATGCAACCAGAATTCCAAACAGCACAGATTCACAGAACAGTTTAAATTACTGCCTGCAGCTAACTCAACTACCACTGAAACACACTCTCACTTGTTCCTCAGACTCTGATTCTCACCCAATTACTGTGACAATTTCAACTTCACTGCAGCCAGAATCCTAAGGAGCGCAATTTCACAGAACACTCTGCACTCTGCCTGCAGCTAACTTAATTACCACTGAAAACAGTATCAGCTGTTCTGACACTCTGCCTCTCAGTTCATTACAATTACTGTGATGCATTTAACTTCACTGCAGCTAGACTGCTAAACAATACAGCTTCACAAAAGTATGTTTCTCATTCCTATCTAAAATTAACTCATTTAGCATTGCAAAACACACTCATGTGTATCTCAAAGTTTATAACACTGCCAGCCCATTCAGAAAAGCTCACACACAAAATGAGCAAACACATTAACAGGAACAGAACACAAGACAGCATAACAAAACTTCTGAAACTCTTGGCCCTATTGTATATATCGAATACATGATGGCCATATCGTGTGCTATGGCAAATATTGTCACTCCTGCATCGTGAGCTTGGATATCTCACTCGTCCCTTTGGCACTTGTAAGATATCCAGAGCTCACTCTGCAGGAGTGACAATATTTGCCATATCACACTCATGCCCATCATGTATCCCCTATGTATATATATATGTATATATATACATCCATAATATTAGCACTACACATATTTTTAACAATAATATATATTTATTTTAACTTTGACCCCAAATTCTCAAGATAGTCATTTATGACTTCCCTTATAAATATGACATGTAGCACTAAGAATATATTACATTTTATTAAATAAATGCTTCTAACTTAGGGGACACCATTATACTTGGAGATTTTAACTTACCCGGTTTAAACTGGGAAACAATGACTGGCACTAGTAAACTACATGGGGCATTTTTTGACTCACTACTTAGTCGTGCACTTGAGCAAGTAATCCTGGACTTGACTGGGGTAACAATACCCTGGATCTATTATTTAACAACACTTATTTTCTTTTGTAACATCTGTGTTGATTCAATAAAAGGTATCAAATTATCTCTTTTTTTTCTGTCTCTTTTACTAACACTGAGTATGAGATAACGGATATCTCGGTTCTTTGGCCTTTGGGTAATAGTGACCCTAATATGGTCACATATAACTTGAAGGCCACTATGTTTAAATGTATTGGCAGTACTTAAATGAGAAATTATGACCGGCCAAACTCCAAAGAGATGAAAAAAAGTCTGTTAGCTGTCTTTTTTTTTATTTATTTGAATATTCAGAAAGACCTTTGAGACAGAGACTCATTTACAAAGGTTCTACGTCATACATGCATACATTGCACAGGGGACGGTACTTAAGATACAGAAGGTAAGAAAACAGCACATTACATAGTGACATAAAATAACAAAAAAAGGGTTGCATAGTTGTTTCAATGTGGGCTAACAGAGAAATTTAGGAAGTTTAGCACAGCCAGGAGGGAAAACAACAAAGAAATGTCAGAGAGATTCAGTAGGGGGCTGTTTGTCATGTTTCATAAATGCATTTGAGGTACATTGAACAGCTAATAGCTTATTTGTAAGGAGGCGAGGCAGATCAGGTTTCAAGGGCAGTCCCATTTATTTGAAGCCTGCAGGTATTCCCTTAGCTTTGATTTATATGGGCCCAACCTTCTTTCCTCAGCTATATTGATAGGGAGGGAGTTTGTCCAGGATGGGGCCCTGAAGATGAAAGTGCATTGGTATTGGGAGGTCCGGCCATGGAGTACCCACAGTAGCCGCTTGCTTGAGCTACGGGTTGTTTTGTCTCGTGGTGCTGGGAGGATAATTTGGTGCAGTGGGGGTGGGGTGAGGCCTAGTAATACCTTTTTGGCCATAAGGCAGGTATGGTACCTGATTCTGCTATCCAGGTTTAGCCAGTTAGTGCTGCTGTATAGGAAGCAGGAGTGTGTGAGACGACCACAACCTAGGATGAGGCGGCAGGCTTTGTTGAATACAAGCTGGAGCCTGCTTAGGGCTGTGGAGGATGCAGCACTGTAAATTAGGATGCCATAGTCAAGTAGGGATAGGATCGAGGAGTTTAGGGTAAGCTGTAGTGCCTCGGGGGTGAGGCAGTGTTTGTACCAATAGAGTACGCCTAGCCTGGAGCAAAGAGCAGTAGTTAGGTGTAGGGTGTGTTGATTAAAGCTGAGGGCGGGGTCTAAAGTAATCCCTAGTTATTTAAAGTTGCATACTTGTTCTAGGGGGCTCTGATTAGCAGTGAGAATTTTGGGGCATAGGTTTTTATGCTGGTTTTGAGGGTGGGCGAATATCATGACTTTAGTCTTATTACAGTTAATAATAAGACAGTGGGTGGTGAGCCAGTCTTCAATTTCGTGGAAGGAGAGCTGGAGGGTTTGGTGAAGATTGACGGGAGCTGGGTCGGAGGCAAACAAGACTGCATCATCTGCATAACAGAGCAGATTTCCAGAGCAAGAGGATGGGAGGGAGTTGAGGTATAGGCTGAAAAATAGGGGTCCAAGTATGGAGCCCTGAGGAACACCAGATCAGATTGGGAGGCAGGGTGATAGGACCAGGCCTATCTTGACTCTCTGCGTTCTGTCAGAGAGATAACAGGCGAACCATTTTACGGTGTCATCAGAGAGACCCGTGTAGGCCAGGGTACTTAGTAAGAGGGCATGGTTTACTGTGTCGAATTCTTTGGATAGGTCCAGAAAAAAGGCACCCGAGAGGTGGCCGTGTAAACTGGGTATGGCCAACCTGTCTGTTGAAGATTCTTGGAAATGATTGAAAGGCACTATTCTGAAACTAGAAGAGAAATACGTCCCTATTAAAAATAAATATAACAGTAAAGGGAAAAAAAACTCCATGGTTAACCTCTGGTATAAAGAAACAAATAAAAGTTAAAGAAAGGGCATATCACAACTTTAGGCATACTCCAACAGACACAAATATCCCAATACACAGGAAAGAGCTAAAGCAGTTTAAATCCACGATTAGAAGGGAAAAACACAAAATTGAATTTAAAATTGCACACACAAAGGATAACAACAAATCATTGTTTGCATACATCAACAACAATAAAAATAGCGCTTGAAATATAGGCCCTCTTATAAATAATGGCATTGTAATTGCTAATGATGTAGATGAGGTCAACTTGTTCAATTCTTATTTTTGTTCGGCCTTCTCAGAAAAAAGTAAGGCTAATGAGAGACTTAAAATGCATTTGACCAATACTTATACCATAAATGAAAATTAAGTTCTGTCTGCCATTAGAGAACTAAAAAGCAATGCTAGGCCTGGCCCAGATAAAGTGCATCCTCAGTTCCTAAAAGAACTGGTATCTGTCCTTGCTCACCCCATGATAATCATTTTCAATAAATCATTGGAAGGAGGCGTTGTGCCAGGAGATTGGCAAAGGGTGGTGGTAGTACCGATATACAAAAAGGGGAACAAAAGCACAGTTGGAAATTACAGGCCCATTAGCATTACCTCTCTCTGTAGTAAAAGTATGGAAAACCTTACAAAAAAAATCTTGAAACTGAATTGTGTACATCGGGGTTAACCGGCGTGAGCCAACATGGATTCAAACAGGGTTTCTCTTGTACCACTGACTTGGTATCCTTTCAGAACAAAGTCAATGTCTTGACTCAGGCATTGCAGTGGACGTGGTTCTGTTAGATTTTAAAAAAGCATTTGACACTGTTCCCCATGGTATTTTGATTGCTAAATTAGTTAGTATGGTCTTCAGTTTAAGCCCATTCCGATGGGTGGAAAGCTGGTGACAATCAAGAATACAATCCATACAAGTTAATGGCCATCTGTCAAGGGAAGGAAGTGTAAATAGTGGAGTTAGTGGAGTGCCCCAGGACTGTGTCCTGGGTCCAACCCTTTTTAGCATCTTTATTAGTGATATCCCCACTAGTTCAGGGAATTTTATTTCAAAGTTCACTGACTACACCAAGTTGGGTGAAGGGTGGATACCTTTGAAAAATATGAAACCATGACCAGGGATAGTATCCATGTAGAGTGATATATACTGAGCGCTGCACTTTTGAGTGACTCAATAATAGCACTCTACAAGGGAGTGAGTGATGTAGTGCATCACTATATCTGTATAGTGAGTATAGCAAAGAGCTGTAATCACTACGACAGGATATAGGATCCTTTGTGGCTGATTCCTGCCAAGCTGCTTGCATAGCATAGTGGTATTCACCACCGCTTGCAATGTGAGCAGACCTGGGTTTGGGTCCTGCTACTGGCAGAATAATTTTATTTTGTTAGATATTCAATAACTTGTCCCGAAGTCTGCACCCCTCTTGGAGTTGGTTATTTAAGTTTGGGGGGTGTGGAGGACTTGTCCACCACAAGGGTTGGGCATGGTGAGTGCAGCCCCCTGCATAAAAAGTTTTTTGTGTCCTGTTTTAAAGTATTGTAGTGACCATCTCTATTTGCGATGGTCGGTACAATAACCATCGCACTTTTGACCATGGGCTCATATTTGTTCACTTTATGTGATAGGCAATCTTTCAGACTCACCTTTATCACATAAAACCATAACCAGGGACCATGGTTCAATCGAATACTGGGCAAAAAAAAAACCAGAATGTTTTTCAATTATGAAAACGGTTATGTTTTGCACTTTGGAAGGAATAATCCTTTGTACACTTATTCACTAAGCAGAATCCAGATTCAGTCAATCAACAAGAAACGGGACTTGGGAGTTATTGTTAATGATGGCTTGTCTTCTGCTGACCACTGCAAAAAAGTGGCAGAAACAGCAAATGGAATGCTCAAAATGATCAAGCGCACCTTTATTTCTAGAAACAAGCAGTGCCTGATTCCTTTGTATCGAATTTATTTTTGATACTATTGGGATTATGGCTTTCCATTTTGGAGCCCACACTTGGAGCAGAATTTGAAATTGGTGGAGAGAGTACAGAGGAGGATAACCAAAATGATTACTCGGTTAAAAAATTAAAACCTACAATGCTAGATTTAGGGATCCTGGATTATTCGATCTGCAAAGTAAAAGATTAAGGGGTGACCTATGACTGTTATTCAAAATCCTCCACTCCCCTGAATTAATGTCACAGTGTAGGTTGAGGTTCTGCACTAGAATACTTAACCTAAGCTCCCACAATAAGCAATGTTTTCTGCTAAGGGTAAATATCAACAGGAAAAACTACTATTTCACTATTAGGTTGGCAAGAGCTTGGTACTATTTGCCCAAAGAGATAGTTAACCAAACAACCATCCTGTGATTTAACATCACACTAGATGATTACTTTAAATCCAATAAATCCTTGATATAATTAGCCCACTGAGTGTGGGAGACAATCCTAATGGGCAATTGGCTTACTTTTGGGTTCTCTACCTAGTAAACCTATATTGGCCGCAATGCCATTTTGTACCATAAGTGCAAAAACACATGTTATCCAGGATTTAAAAAAAATACACCTGTCATGTTTACAAGGTGGTGTGGAAAAATGGCTATTTTGAAAGTTAGGAGTCTAAATATTGAAAATTAGTGAAGTTATGAGTGAACATTGAAATACCACAACATTATTTTATAACCTGGGCATTTTACCATATTTGTACACCACATTTCTAGCATAGCTTTCGTATTACACCACCTCTTGAACCAATTAGGTAAAACATTTCAAATCCCTTCTTAAACATCATTCTGTGCCATTGAAACATCATTCCATGCCGCTGGTGCAAAAAAAAAATTCAGCCAGGATTTGAAAAATGAAAACTGTCAAGTTTATGAGGTGGTGTAAAGGATTGGCTATGTTGAAAATGTGGGGTAAGACATTTAAAATTACCAAAGTTATGAGTGAGCATAGAAAAATTCTAATGTACGTGCATGACTTTTGGCATTTTTACATATTTTGACCCACAAATTTTAACATCACCCTTAAATGACCCCACCTCACAAATAAGAAGGTGAAAATGTTCAAATCCCACCTGAAAGGTGAGTTCTCAAAGCAACCAAGAGAGATTTGCATAATTCCACCACCATTGATCATGAGGTGGGGCCCCAAAACAGCCATGTTGAAAACTTGGGGTCAAAATAAGTAACAATGACAAAATTATGAAACAAAGTTCAGAACCCCTTTCAAATACATTGAACCGCACTTACCTAATTGTCTCCTATTGTAGTTGCTGGTTCCAGCAGCAAGATATGTTTTCAGTCAGAGTGTGGATCTATGCCATGGGGCATGTTCAGGTGACTGAGAGTGTGCGGTGGATGTGGTGGGGGTGTGGAGTAGTGGGTGCTGAGTGGGAGGTCGGGAAGAGGTGAGGTGCATGTGTGGGGAGTGAGATCAATAAGGGACTGTTTACTTTTTTACAGGGTTTAAAAAACCCACAGAGGGATGGTTTTCTTTATTTCAGGGATACAGTATTCCAACAGTGGGGATTGGGCACCCCAGTGTCAGGCTTATGTTCGGCGGCACCAGGGGTGGGTACACCGGTGCTGCCAGCTAGATGGAATGGGGTGGGTGACATGGAGGGGAAGGGCATCAAGAGAAGCAGTACTGGGGGTGGGCAATCCAGTCCACTAATAAATGTAAAAAAATCTAAACATTGGGAACAGCAGGTTGGCTATACTGTAGTAATGGAAAAGCAAGTGCACTCTCACAAGTGTGAGTTACTTACAGAGGAAATGCACTCTCAAATCTGCGAGCCTGCATACCTGACTGCCTGTCAGCATGATACAGACTGACAAATAACAATGAACACAGATTCAGAGCTGAATCTTAGATGACTTAGTGATGGAAATGGTATATTTTAATGGTGCCTATGCACTAACTGGTGGAATGTACGCTCCAGAGGTGCATACCCCACCCACGTCACTATGTACCCGTGGACAGGTGCGAACATGCTGGTATGCACTAATGCCGGCCACCTATCCTCAGTCCCACCTCACCTCCAGTGCTCAGGACTGCACAGGGCAGCTGAGGACTGAGTAGCAGGCCCAGGCGGGCATCCAATTGGATGCCAGTCCTGGATCCTAGAGTGGATCACATATGTATGAAGGCACAGGTCTGGAGCTAATGCAGGCACCTGGACCCATGTGGCCAGGTGCCATTGTCCAGTGGACCCCCTGAATGAACCCCTGTGTCACCATGGCTGCCAGGCACACAACCGAACCACCAGCAGGACACCCGCTCCAGGCCCATATTGCCCACCCCCTACACATCTGCCCCTTCCCTGTTGTTGTACCTGCAAACCCCCACCCTGAACACACACTGGTGCCCCATCTCCTTTGCCAGTATCGACCCCCCAAATACACCAGTGGCCCATCCCCTTTGCCAGTATCATCCCTCCATACACACTGGTGGCCCATCCCCAGTGTACATAAAGACATCTTCCCCCCAACTTACAAGGCAGCCCTGTTCCCATCATTATGCTGTACCCCCAACACACATCACAGCACCATCCCCACTGTTTTGCTGTAACCCCACCACCACACAGCACAGCCCCACCCCATCTTTATGCGGCAACCCCCGCCACACAACTATGCCCCATCCCTGTATTTATGTTGCCACCTCCCCCATCTAGAGCCCCATCATGAAGCACTCTGTCCAAGACAGCTCTTCCCAACAACCCCCTGACCCCTGATCCCGGCCCTTCCGGCCGGTCATTGCTGTTCACTGATCCCCCCACCCCCATGGCACTCACAACATCACCACCCCATCCCCTGTACCTGCCAGTTGGTGCCATGGCTCTGGACAGCCAGCAGCATAGCTCTCCTCACACCTCCTCAGTCACTAGTCATCCAACTGATGCTGTGAGCACACTGCCTATTTATAGTAGTGAGCTTCCAGCATCAGTTGGATGGCCAGCGGTTGTGGTGATGTGCAAAGGGCTGTGCTGCTGGCCACCCAGAGCTGCAGTACCAACTGTCAGATATGGGGGACTGGAGGTGATGTTGTTAGTGCTGCGGGGGTTGGGGGGACCGCTGAACAGCAATGAGCAGCCAGAAGGGCCAGGATCGGGGGTCAGGGGATAATCAGGCAGAGCTGTCCTGGGCAGGGTGTTTCATGACTGGGCTTTGGTTGGGGGTGGTGGTGACATAAATACGGGGATGGGCATAGTTGTGTGTTGTGGGATTACTGCACAATGAAGGGGATGGGGCTGTGCTGAATGGTGGGGGGGTTACAGCACAAATATGGGGACAGGGCTGTGATGTGTGATGGTGAGTCACAGTATAATGATGAGGATGGGGCTGTGTGGTGAGGGGTTACAGAACACATATGGGGACGGAGCAGTTGTGTGTGTGTGTGTGTGGGGTGGGTTGCCATACGGGATGTGGGTGGTGGTACCATTCGGGGTGGGGGCATGCAATTGGCTGCATGGACTGGGCAGAAGTGCTGTATGTGTGTGGTGCTTTCAGCAACCTATGCCCTCCTACACCACCCCGTGTGCTACACTATGCACATTTGTGCATGGCGTGCAGTGTGGACACACCCCCCTCCCTCCCCCAGACTACCCTGGTGTGGAGCTGCATGTGTGGCCAGGGATTCTGGTGTGAACCTAGCCTGTGTGCCTTTGGTGAATGCTGCCAAGGATTCGCAGGTCCCCGCTGAAAGGCATTCCCGCGTATCTATGCCTACGCACCCAGTTTCCACAGTGCATAGGTATAGGGCCCTTCATTTGTTTCTCATAGACAGACTGTCTTCAGATGCCTTTTCATAGAAACATAGAAACATAGGCTTTGACAGCAGATAAGGACCGCTTGGCCAACCCAGTCTTTCCATTTCTCTACCTATTGGATAAGCTGCAGATTCTAGTCAATCAATAGTCTACTTCCTCCGACCCCTCACTATAATTGCCTTATGTCTATTCCATGCATTCTTGAAACCCCCCACTGTTTTTGACCCCACAACTTTCTCAGGAAGGCAGTTCCATGTGCCCACCACCCTCTCTGTGAAAAAACTTCCTCACATTGCCCCTGAGCCATCCCCGCCTCTGTCTTCAAATTGTGCTCCCTTGTTCTTGCACATCTCTTTTTCTGAAAGATGCTACCCTCTTGAACTTGGTTGATTCCCTTGAGGTACTTGAAAGTTTCTATCATGTCCCCCCTCTCCCTCCTTTCCTCGAGGGTATGCATAGTAAGCTTCTTTAGTCTCTCTTCATATGGTTTCTGGCGTAGACCCTGCACCATTTTAGTTGCCCTCCTCTGGACTGCCTCCATGCTATCTATGTCCTTGTGGAGATGGGGTCTTCAGAACTGACTCTCTGTACAGAGGGATGACAACTTCCTGTTTTCTACTGGTGAGGCCTCTCTCTATGTATCCCAGTATCCCCCCAGCCCTCCTTACTTCCTTCTCACATAGCCTGCCTACCTTTAGAAATTTAATCAGTTTTATTAATGTTTACACAAAACAAACCACAAAACCCTTACACAGACAATGATCGTATGAACAGTCAAGGTGAAATCTGGAAAAAACAAGTTCAATAAACTCATCCCCCCCCTCGCCCCACCTCCCCACCCCCCAGGAGTGTGTCTAAAAGTTTAACAGTAGGTGAGTTTTAACATTGCCATTGACTCGTAGAAAATTGTTGAACTTTGGAAAAGGGGGTTCAGGGAATTTTCAAGAGGTCAGGAGAAATAAAAAGCATGGAGTTTACCCCATTTCTTGTTGAACTGGGGGAGAAGGTGACGAAGACTGGCAATCATAGGCTCAACTCGAAGAGCGAAGGAGAGTTCCTGTAGCCAATCAGTATATGAGATGAATGATTGGTCAAACCAATGTCTGCTAGTTGACTTTTTGACCGCCAGGGAAATGCGGGCCATGTGATATCTTCTCTCCCTAACTGGGATTTGTGAGAAGATGCCCAGGACACAAATTTCAGGGGTAAAGAGTCCAGTCAAACCCAATAATGGATCACTTTGATTTTCAGTTTGTTCCCATAAGGAAGATACCTTCTCACAGGTTCAGAAGATGTGCAAAAGGGTTCCATCTGCCTTACCACATCTTGTACAGGAGGAGAGGGGAGGCAACCCATTTTAGCTAGTTTAACCGGTGTGTAGTACCTATTATTTAGAATATGATACTGAGAGAGTCTAAGCCGGTCCTGAGAAAGATAGAAACATAGAAACATAGAAGTTGATGGCAGATAAGGACCGCAAGGCCCATCCAGTCTGCCCATTTCTTTTTCTACCTTATAAATGTGCCATCGGCCTTTGCTCTGTCAGTGACCTATCTATTCATAGTCATTTGTATTGCTCCCTTATGCCTATCCCATGCCTGTTTGAAGCCCTGCACTGTATTCATAGCCACCACTTCTTGTGGTAAGCCATTCCATGCATCTACCACCCTTTCTGTGAAAAGAATTTCCTCACATTCCCCTTAATCGGCCTCCCTCTAATCTCATGCTGTGTCCTCTTGTCCTGCTATTTTCTTTATATTTAAACATGTTAGACTCTTTCACCTTGTTTATGCCATTAAGGTGTTTAAATGTCTCGATCATATCACTTCTCTCCCTCCTTTGCTCAAGGGTATCATATTGAGCTCGTTAATCTGTCCTCATATGTCTTCTGATGCAGTCCCTGCACCATTTTGGTTGCCCTTCTCTGGACTGCCTCAATTTGGTTAATGTCCTTGTGAAGGTGTGGCCTCCAATACTGCACGAGTACTCCAGATGGGGCTAACCAATGTCTTGTACAGAGGATTATTACCTCCTCTTACGACTTGTGATACCCCTACTAATACACCCTAACACCCCCTAGCCTTACCTACTGCTTTAGAGGTCTGCTTGGATGATTTCAGGTCATCAGTGATGATGATGCCCAAGTCTCTTTCTTCCTTTGTGACTGCTAGCAACTCCTCCCAGCCTATAAGTGGCTTCAGGGTTTCTCTTCCCTATGTGCATGATTTTGCACTTCTTGCATTAAATCCAGTTGCCACTCTTCTGAACATTCTGCTAGTTTATCCAGATCTCTTCTCATTCTGCCCACCCCATCTGGATCATCTACTCTGTTGCAGATCTTGGTGTCATCTGCAAACAGACAAGCCTTTACCTCTAGTCCATCTGCGAGGTCACTAATGAAGATGTTGAATAGGACTGGCCCCAGGACTGATCCCTGAGGTACCCCACTTGTGACTTGCATCTCTTCTGACTGTATACCATTTACCACCACTCTCTGTTTTCTGCCAGTCAACCAGTTTGCCACCCAGTTGACCAACTTCTGACCCACCCGAGCCTACCTAGCTTATTTATCAATCTTCTATGTGGAACAGTGTCAAAAGCTTTGCTGAAGTCAAGGTAGGACATCAACTACTCCCCTTGGTCCACCACTCTGGTTACCCAGTCAAAGAAATCTATGAGATTAGTTTGACAGGACCTTCCTTTTGTAAACCCATGCTGTCTTGGATCCTGTGCCCCTATGGATTCCAGGTGTTGCACTATCCTTTCCTTAAGGAGTGCTTCCATAATCTTGCCCACTACTGAGGTAAGACTGACCGGTCTGTAGTTCCCTGCCTCCTCCCTGCTACCACTCTTGTGGAGTGGGATCACATGAGCCCTTCTCCAGTCTTCTGGGACCTCTCCTGTGCTCAGAGACTCACTAAACAATTCTGCTAATGGCTCTGCTAGTTCCTCCTTTGCTCCTTAAGTTCCCTGGGATGTATGCCATCAGGTCCCATTGCCTTATCCACCCTGAGCTTAGCAAGCTCTTGTAGGACCCTTTCTTTGTGAAGGGAGTAGTGTCACCTCCTCCCCTGTGTCCATGATGCTGAGCTGTGGCCCTGCCCTACCTTCTCTTCAGTAAATACTGAGCAAAAGTATCTATTTAGGATAGATGCCTTTACAGGGTCCTCCTCTCACATGCTCCCTTTCTCCATTAGCTTAGCAATACCCCTCTGGACATTCTCCTTTCACTAATGTATCTATAGAAAGTCTTGTCACCTTCTTTTACTGTTTGTGCTAGTGTTTCCTCAGTTTGGGACTTTGCCTGCCTTACTGCCTTACCTGCTTCCCTTAGGGCAGTTTGGTATGCCTCCTATCTTCATCCCGCTGTGTTCCCTTATATTTTCTGAAGGCCAGCCTTTTGGCTCTGACCTTTTCTGCTACTGTATTTGAGAACCAAAGTGGTTTCCTTCTTCTTTGCACTTCCTTTTCTGTCTAACACAATGGGATGTTGCTTCAAGTATTGTATCCTTAATGCTTGCCCACTTTGCCTGTACCTCCTCACCTGTGTTTCTTTTTGCCAGGGCTAGCTTAACTCTGTTGGCCATCTTATCAAAGTCAGCTCCTCTGAAGTCCCATATTTTTGCCTTGGAATGGGATGATTTAGATGTAGTAGCCAAATTGAACCATACCATGTGACAGTCACTGGCCCCCAGGTGACCTTCTACCTGGAGATCTGTGATCCCTTCTTTGTTAGTCAGTACTAGATCTAGGATAGCCCTGTCTCTTGTGGGTTGCTGTACCAGTTGTTTGAGGCCCCCTCTGCAGGGAATCCACTATGTGTCTAGTTCTGGCAGATGTTCCTGCTGGTATTGACCAGTCTGTATCTGGCATGTTGAAGTCTCCCATTATCAGAACCTCCACTTTAGCTGTCATGTTTTGTATATCTTCTAACAGTAATGTGTCTATGTCCTCCCTCTGGTCTGGGGCCTGTAGACAACCACAGTTCTTATGGCTGTCCCATTTCCTGTTTCCAGGGTGACCCACAGTTCTTCTGGCTCCTTATGTGTATTCTGAATTTCTGTAGCTTTGATATTTTCATTGACATACAGGGCCTCCTCCCCCCTTTTGCACCTGGTCTCTTCTGAACAATACATAGCCAGGTACTGAAGTCTCCCAAGTGTGGTTACTGGTAAACCACGTCTCACTAATTGCTACTATGTCCAGTTTAGCCTCTGACATTATTGCCTGCAGGTCTGGGATCTTATTTCCCAGGCTGTGAGCATTTGTGTACATGATTTTCCATTGGCCAGATTTTGTGTGTTAGTTGTTGGGTGAGGTTTGGCATTACCCTGTGCATCGTATGGGAAGACAAACCTTTTTCTTACCTGGTGATGCAAATGAACGGCAAACACGCTGAATTCCAGTTTGACCACTAGCTGAGGGGAGGGGTGTTCTTCCTATTCGACGATGGGTGCTGCACCCTCTCCCATTTGCTAGTTTAAATATTCTGCAAAGACGCCAAACTTCTGCCCCAATGCACTGACTCCCTCTTTAGTCAGATGCAGTCCATCAAATTTAAAGAACTTTCGCTCCCAGAACTGTTGCCAGTTCCCTACAAATCTGTTTCCTTTTTCCTGGCACCAGTCCTTGAGCCACGTGTTTAGCTCCCCTATCTCCCCTTCTCTGACCTTCCGTCCATCTGCTCCCTTCTCCCAGACTGGCAGGATAAGTGTAGAGATTCTTCCACAAGGTGGGACAAATAATATTGGCCTCAGGAAGCAAGGCGTCTCACACCTTGGAGTCTTCTGATGAAAGGGAAGGATGAGCAGTGAGCAACCATAGGTATAATTTGGAAGTGCCATAGGGTTTACAGGCCCACTGCAGGATCTGTGTACGTAGGTCACCGAGATCAGAGGGTGATGGGGTGTTGCCAGATTGTTGTAAGAGCAAGTGATGAAGCTGATACATTTTAAAAATATGGGTTGGGCACAGTTGGAATTTTACCAGTAGTTCTGGGGATGCTAAAAGGGAAGAATGAGAATAACAATTAGCCACAGTAACATCTTGTGAAAGGGGAAGCCAACCCGGGGGTATTGGGTGTTCACCAATCCTAATGTTTGGATTAGAAAAGATGTGTTGTGCATAACCTTTAACTAAAGGGATTTTCAAATATGAGCAAATCTGTGAGAGCACTTTGAGAGATACACCAATTGGAGAAGAGGCAATTTGAGTTGGAAGAGCTTTCCAAGGAGTGTAATGGATGGTGAGGGAGGAGAGATTGTTAAGGGTGAGAAGACAGATTTCTGTCTGTAGCCATAGGGTACATATTCTGAATCAGGAGCAGAATGGGGTAGGAAAACCATTTCCCGCTTTTATAGAGATGGCTGGCCCAGAAGTAGAGCTGGAAGTTGGAAAGTCGGATATCACCCAGATGTTTTGGAAGCCCCAATTAAGATAGGAGTGCCTAGGAGCTTTATCCCGCCAGATGAAGGAGGTAATCAATGAATGAATGTGTTTGAAGAAGGAGAGGGGAAGCACGACATTTAGCATGCTTAAGGGTTAAAAAAACCTTGGGAGAATATTCATTTTAACTATGTTAATCCTGCCCCATAGTGAGATAGGGAGATCCCTCCATTTTGCTAAATCTTGCTGAACCATGACTAAGAGATCTTCAAGGTTCATTTTCAGTAACTGAGATGGGTCAGAAGTAAGGGAAGTACTAAGACATTTGAGAGATCAGGGGGACCATCTAATCCCAAAGGGAGCAAAATCAAGATTATTGGTAAAAGGATTAAGAGGATAAATTTTGATTTTACCAAGTATAAGTTTGTAGTTAGAATATCGGCTGAATTGTTCTATCACCCTTAAGGCCTCAGCAAGGGAGTGAACCAGGTCAGACAAATAGAGGAGAATATCATCGGCATATACCGAGATCGAGGGGGTCAACCCTTCTATGCGAATGCCCTTAATACTGGGAGAGGACTTCAGCCTTCTAATGAGTGGTTCCAGATATAAATTAAAAAGAAAGGGTGATATGGGACATCCCTGATGGGTGCCAGAATATAAAGGGAAGGTAGAGGAAAATACCCCATTACAGTGAATTTTGGCTGATGGGGAAGAGTAGATCATTTGAAGCCACTGAAGAAAAGAATCAGAGAATCACATTTTTTGAAGACTGAGCCATAGAAAGGACCAGTCCACCATATCAAAGGCCTTCTCTGCATCAAGAGAGATTAAGGCCATTGAAAGGGGGGAATCCTGGGCTACCTGGAGCAGGTGACTTATCTTACGTAAATGATCGGTTGAAGATCTCCCAGGAACAAACCTGACCTGCTCTGGACTGAGGAGACCTGACCATACTGATCTGATATGGGTGTCTAGGATTTTGATATCGCAGTTCAGTAGGGAAATTGGACGGCAGCTTGAGGGGCTAAGGGGGGGTTATTGTGTTTGAGTAGAAGGATTATAGTGGCCTCGAGAAGTGAGGGGTCCAATTCGTTGGCTGAAAACATATATTGGTATAAGCAAAGTAGTATAGGGGATAGGTTTTTAATAATGAATTTATAGAAATTGGAAGGAAATTCATCTGGTCCAGGAGCTTTGTCTAATGGAAGACTGTTTATAGCAGCTTCCACTTCCACAATAGAAAGGGGGGCAGAAAGAATAGCGCAGTGAAAATCTGTGAGGCAGTGTAAGGGAACCGAATCCAAGTATGATGACATCTCCAAGGTTGGTGGAGGGGAACAATGTTTACCGTATAACGTGGAATAGAAATTTTCAAAAACCTCAGCCACATCCCTAGGAGAAGATTTTATAGAGCCATCCAGAGCAGTAATTGAGGTGATGATCCTGGAGGATTCGAGCTGTCATAGGGGGAGGGCGAGCAACCTACCTGCCTTTTCACCTTGCTCAAAGTATTTAGATTGTGTTTTAAGAATAGTATACTCTGCCTTCTCCTGGAGAAGGGTAGCATATTTATCTCAGAGGGTCAATGATTTATTCAAAGACCCTGGAGAATTAGTGGAAGAAAGAGATTGCTCTAATGTGTGGATTTGTGCGAGGATAGATAAGGCCTCCACCTCCCTACGGCGCTTCCAAGTGGAAGCCAATCTGATGAATTCACTCCATAGATAACATTTCAGGGCACACCCCTCACAGTCTTGTCTGTTAATGGTATTCTGATTGGTGGCAAGAAAGGACTGAATAAGGTTCAAAACCTTGGTAACCAAATGGTCCTCCTTGAGAAGTTGGGTATTAAGCTTCCAAGAAGTGTCACGTTGCTGGTTAGAGCAAGGGGTGAGGAGTAGCCATGTTACAGCATGGTCGGAGAGTACAATGGGCTCAAGACCAGTGTTACACAGACCAGAGAGTGCGGCAAAACTAAGAAGAAGATAGTCAATTCTGGAGAATGTGTGACGAACCATAGAGTAGAAGGAGTAGGTACAGGACAGAGGATTGAGGACTCTCCATGGATCACAGAGCCTTAGTAATTCCATAAACTCTCTCAGAGCTAATTGAGCCACAGAAAGAGGCTTGAAAGGAGAAGAGGACTGATCAAGATCTTGAGTAGGGGGAATATTCCAATCCCCACCTAGTATAAAGGGGAGATTAAGGAAGGGTGAGAGCTTATCTGCTAGCTCCATAAAGAAACTTGTCTCCCACAGGAGCATAAATACTACCCAGAACTATTTCCTGGTGGTCAAGGATACCAACTGCAAAAACATGGTGACTCTTGGGGTCTAGGATAGTGTGGTTAACTTGAAAGGGGACAGAGCACCCAATCAGAATAGCTACCCCTCTATAGGAGGTTGAATCACCAGAAGTGAATACTTGACCAAACTCTTGTCTATGGAGTCTGAACGCTTCATGAGTGAGAAGATGTGTTTCCTTTAGGAAACCAATTTGGGCATGCAATATAGAGAGATGTTTTAGTATCTGATATTTTTTGGACAAGTCCCTGAGCCCCCTAACATTCCAGGACACAAATTTTAAGGTGTTGTTAGCCATAATACTCATAAACCAACAGAGTAGTATTATAAATAAACAAGTAAAGGCACACTCCTAGAAACCCACCCACCCCAACCCCACCCTCCACTGTAACAATCAAATAGAGAACTGGTGTAACAGTCCAGTACAAAAAGAGTGTAAAAACATACAACTTTAGACTTACTAATAACAAAACTATCCCTTCCTACCTTTCCCAACCTCGCTACCCCTCTTATAACTGTGACAATTAACTGACAAAGTATCCCAATATAAAAATATGGAGCGAACTGGGAACAGATGAACTGGAGTTTAATAAGATTAACATCTATATCATGAAAAATAGGACCTTGAAACAGAACTCCACTGATCCTACTACTCTTTACTAAGTTCTTTTTTTATACTTCTTTATTGCATTTTTCTTTTTTTCATAATACATGTTTAAAATATCACTTCATCATGCAGATGCTTTTGCTCCTTAATTCCAGAGCATCAGGTAGCATTTGATATTTGTACAGCATTTAGAAAGTGCAGTTTTCCAAGTACAAATGTAGATTAAAATACACACATACAAAAAAAAATTTACATACATAACTAAAATACATATAAAATCAAACATGTCAACAATTGTGTCTTTTTTATCTCAAAAATAAATTAAGATCCTGTTTATGTAGCATGAGTTTTCCATTAATATTTGGCTTATTTAGTAGAACTTTTAGAGCATTTTATAATTTCTCTTACTTTTTTTTGTATATCTTTCTTAGGGGGTCCAAGAGGTATATTTAAAAAGAGATAATTTCTCAGCTTCCCCATAAGAGAAAATACCTTTTAATGTCCTCCAGGTTTGCTTATTTCCCCTTAACTCTCAACTTAGGTCACTTGTTGAGGTCCCATCCGGTCCATTGGTTCTGGTATAATGCAGCCCTGTCCTGCAAGTTATGCATTAGCTGTTCCATGTGTTGTATATATGCTACTATTTCTTGCATTCTAGTAAAGTCAGGGGTTAAGGGAGCAGCCACTTTTTAGTAATAGCTTTATAAGCTGCAGCTATACATATAGCCCAGAGATATAAAATATCTCTGTCTTTTAGGGTTTCAGGAGGTATGCCCAATAGAAGGTTTTAAGGGGTCAAGGTTTCCTATGTGGTCATTATTTTAGTTATTTGGTGGATGATTGCTTGCCAAAATGGCTTAATCATTAGACAGTTTAAAAATATATGCACATGGGAAGCCTCTAGTGTCCCACATTGTCTCCAGCAGGATGAAGATGTAACAGGGTTACGCTTTGCTTGAACTAGGGGTACTAAAAAGTACTTAGTGCGGACCTTCCAGACATACTCCCTCCAGCTGGGGGACAAAGTTGTGGACCATGTTGATTGCCACATTTTCGGACAACATTGTTCTAGTAGAGGGATATCCAAGTGCTTCTCCCATCTCCTTTTTATTAAATCAGTTAGATGGCTCTGGAAAGTTCTAAGGAATTGGTATAACAATGATATGGCATGGTTTTTTCCAGAGATTGTCTATATGCAAACAAAGGGATATAATTTTGTTTATTTTGTTTATTCATATGTTTTTAAATTGTTGTAAATTTTAAGATTATACGGTATGAAATGCTGTTAAGTTTGTACGGCGCCCAGAGCCTTCGGGATTGGGCATCATTTTAAATAAATGTGACTTGACTTGACTTGACTCATTTTGTAATGATCTGGAGTTTGGGGTTTTTATTTGCATATTAAACCAATCTCTCATCTGTAAATAGTATATGTAGTCACTGGATACCCAGCCATGCCTTGTTTGTGCTTCTGTGAAAGATATTGAGGAAGAATTTTGAATTATTTGCCAAGGTGCCACAAAGCCTTTAGTGGCCTGATGAGCATACCATTTATATTCTTGTGCTGGCGGAAAAGTAGGATTCACAGAGAACCAACAATATTTCCAAGCGTGGCTAGAGAACCATTTTTGTGGGTAGCCCCTCCTCCAACCCTTCAGGATTGTTCCTGTACTATTTGGTAATAGTCCTTGAAGTTGTCTCATCGAGGGGGCAAAGAAGGTCGAGGGTAAAGGGTGGGGCAAGACTGTACAAAGATCAATTTGCTTCCAGTGTGCCATATAATGGGTGTTTCCCGATAACAACACCAATCACATTTGGGAGACATTCCAATAAAAGTGTAAATTAGGAAGTGCTATTCCTCCTAGGTTTTTGGAAAGCATCAATAATTGGAACTTAAGACAGGGTTTTTTGCCTTGCCAAAGGAACTTCAAAAATGTCCGTTGCCAGTTGTTCAGGGATTGTATGGGCACTATATTAGGTACACATTGAAACAAATATAATAATCTTGGTAGAACATTCATTTCAAGTGCTTGATTTCTCACATAAAAAGATAGAGGTATCACTGTTCAACAGTTAAAGTCTGTCTTCAGGGTCTGTATTAAGGAGTCATAGTTTTGGTTGTATAGTGATCCAAGATCAGCTGGAATATTAACTCTTAAGTACCATAATGTTTGGGAATTCCATTTAAATTGGAATTTTTCTTTAAGTTGTCTAGAGGGGTTATAATTAAAGGCCAATAAATCAGTTTTGTTAGTATTTAAGGAATATCTAGCCAAGGATGAAAATAAAGCTAGTTTTTGAAATAATTGTGGAAGAGAGTTATTCGGGTTTGCTAAATATATCTGAACATCATCAGCAAATAATGCTATTTTGTGTTTGCTTCCAGCCAAGTTAATACCAGGAAGATTTTGGTCTTGTTGAATCATTTGGGCCAAAGGTTCGATGTAGAAAGCAAACAAAAGGGGAGAAATAGGGCATCCCTGCCTGGTTCCCCTATGCAAGTGAAATTTATGTGACAAATGGCCATTAGATCTAATATAAGCTTAAGGGGTCTGAAAAAATTTAAATATGGTGGTTATAAATTGCTGTGGAATTTTAAAAGTATTCAGTACTTCCCTTAAAAAGGGCAATACAACTTTATTATCAAATGCTTTTTCAGCATCTAGACTAAGAAGAAGGGTTGGAGTTTGTGCTTTTTGGATATGTTCAATTAGGTATACCGTTCTCCTAATATTGTCTTGAGCTTGACGACCTTGAATAAACCCTGATTGATCTTGCTGAATTAAAATGGGGGCTAATTTGGCTAGTCTGCGAGCTAGTATAGATGCCAAAATTTTGTAGTCAGTATTCAGAATGGAAATAGGGCGATAGGAACCAGGCATTCTCTACTAAGTTAAAGCAACTATAATCATGTAACTGGGTAGTGGTGGGATCTTCCCCACTAAACTGTTTAACTAAAAGGCCAGTGGGAAGGAGGGTAGTAACAAAGAGAAAAAACCCTCCCTTCGTGGATTGCCCTCCCCACCCCCTTATTAATCAGAGAATTAAGTAGACTTCAAGGTGGAAAATCCCTCCCCCCAGACCCAACCTCCCTCCCTACCTCTATAAAAAAACAGAATATAACAGAAGACAGTAAGATAGAGCCAACCTCCCAACCTCCCTCCGTTCCCCTATGCCCTTTACTTAATGCTAAGACCTCCCTCCCACACCCCGCCCCAATAGAACTATGTACAGAGGTTCCCTTCAGAAGCTCAGATTTGAAATGATTAATATAAAACTGAGAAGGGGAAGTCCAATACCCCAAGGTCCTGAAATATCCAATTTTGAAGAAAGCGCCAACATAAACAGACTAGTGTATATTTAGCTGGGGTAAGGAGGACTTAAATAAAACATTACTAGGATAAACCAAATGTAACTCCAACCCATAACTGAAGACTAGTGGAAAAATTAGAAAATAATACCAGAACAAAAGTGAATAACCGATGATAATCAGGGCCCACCCCCCTTTGCCCCAAAATGTGAAGAAGTACAGCACACCACTTGGTTCATGTTCAGAGCCTTCCCCTTCCACCTACCTGCCCATCAAGCTGCCTGGAGCCCACAAAGATAGCCATGAAACAAATGCAGCATAAAAATAAAAATAAATAAATGTCTACCTTAGTAATGCCAGCCGGTTGCTTTTGTGGGGGTACGCTGGTCCGGCCATCTCAAAATAAATAAAAAATGAGAGGGAGGAGGCTAGAAAACAGATTGATCAAAACAATTATGATTTAAGGGGAAAGCTTGGAGAACCTCAGAGTGTCTGGGGGAGGAATTAAACACCTGGCTAGCATGGTCAAGACCCTCAATACAGTTAAGGTAGAAAAGGAGACATGGCAAAAGGCAAAACTAGTAATAAAGAACCAATTTTGAAATAGATGCACCCTTCTAAGTAGAGATATGGACCCTCGCGTTGGGTACTTAATTGGGGGATTCCAACTGTGTCTGGTAGGAACCAAAACACAGATGGAACCAGTCCCTAGGGAAAACGCTCCTCAGGGGAACCATCATCAAAGAGAAGGGTTCCAATAGGAATTAAACTAGGTGGCATACAAGGAGGGATGCATTCATGACTCCATTCCAGGTCCTAACAGACACTTTTATTTGGGGGGTTACCAAAACCAATAAAAGGAGTTCAGAAGAGCTATATGGAGATACAGAACAATGACCACGAGGAGCCACTAGAATGATACCACAGAAACTAATAAGTGCATTGATGCAATCATGAATATCAGTCCATAGGAGCCATAAACAGTTTCAAGAGACCATTCATGTATCTTTGAAGAGATCCGGAGGGAGAGTAGCCAGTTCTTTAGTAGCCTGGGTGGGAGTATCAAATGAAAGCCAGGATCCCATGATTAAGGCCTGTAGCCGGGCTGGGTAGGTAATTTTGAATTTAAAGCCTGTGGCTATCAGCTTGGTCACAACCGGATGGAAGGCAGATCTCTTTTGTCTGACCTCATATGGTAGGTCTTGGGTAATTCATACATTTTTCCCCTCCCAGAGAATAACTTACAGCTCCTTAGATTTAGAAGCTACATTTAGTCTTTCAAGAAAATTG
Organism: Neoceratodus forsteri; assembly: GCA_016271365.2. Lineage (NCBI taxonomy): Eukaryota > Metazoa > Chordata > Ceratodontiformes > Ceratodontidae > Neoceratodus > Neoceratodus forsteri. Next base: position 888,347,734 of record CM057458.1, read on the forward strand.
AGAAACCAGGTGATAATGGGTCTGGGAGGTCAGATTCCGCTGGCTGAGGCCATAGTGAACGATGCGCTAGCTCTAGCTGATAGGCCCGGTTGTGTGGAGAGGGGCCCGTGATCTTAGCCAAAAACTTCTGCAGGAAAGTGATCATGGTAGCATCCTCTTCTCCCTCTGGGAGCCCGAATATTAAGATATTATTCCAACGGGAGTGTCCCTCTAGGTCTTCTATCTTGAGCTGAAGCATTTGTATCTGCTGGCAGAGTTTAGTGATCTCCGGCTCCACATGATCTTTCCAACTTTCCAGGGAGGAAGTGCAGACTTCAGTATCCCCCACCCTACGGCCTAGATCCCCCAGATCGGCCCAAAGTGATTTAAGCTCAGAGGTGATCGAGAGTGATTCCTTGAATGGTGCTAATTCCTGAAGAAATCTATCTTCAGTAAGGGAACTGGAGCTATTGTAGAAGTAGAAGCTTTAGATTGCGAGGTAGCTTGAGCTTTGGATTTCTTTGCGGCCTTCTCCAGAGTAGCCGGTGGTGTATGTCTCAGTGAGGCCGGTCTTGTATCCATCTCCACTGCGGTGTTATTCACCAATTACAATGCAGGAGAGATGAATAATTCACTGCAGCAAGGGTTTAGTAAGGTCCCAAGCAGCCTTGGAGTACAATCTTAATCAGAAAATATAGTTTTATTGCAGGTGGATGATCAGGGATAGAGGAGCTCCAAAAATGAGCTGCTACTGTGCTGCAGACATCATGTGATCTGCCACCTGCCTACCTTTAGGTCATCTAATATGAAAAAAGACTTTCCAGTACAACCAAAACCTCAAAAAAAGGGAAATTTAGAAACAAATATGTATCAGCAGCTGTAATAGAGAGAGGATAATAACCAGTAAAGGCTTATGCGCAAACAATACAAAAGTATACTAGAACTTCACCCCACTCACCCTAAAGTAAATCAACAAACTATGTAGTCTTAGACTTTTCAGTTAATTGTTTAATAATGTTACATCCAAATCAGCTTTCTCAGCTTTCTACGTTTCGGGTAAAATACCCTTCATCAAGAATTGGTTTCTAAAGTAAAAAATATATAAATACAATCATTTCCATATTTCACTCTACAACAAATGTTTTTTTTCATTAAATGTTTGTTAAAGAACATTTATATTGCAGAAGAAACATTATCATTCCATATGTAAAATAGATTATCACCCTTTTATAAGGATCGTTCTTGTAATTTTAAATATGTTGTCAGATTCAACTCCCACCACTACTGTGCTGAAAATGAATCATAAAAAACAAAAAAACATAATATAAGTATTACTTAATTTCTAGTGTGTTCCAAATATCAAGTTAACTCAAGGAAATAATAATGCTGACCTTTTCTACACTACTTCTCAAATACTGTCTTAACTTACAATGTTCCACATTAACGCTTCACTCAACATGCTTCTTGTAGCAAATTCAAATACGTACTAATTAGTATCCCCATTATTTCCATATACATCTTAAGCTAATTGCCAGATAAGACTTCCACATTCTTATTTAAATTACCTAAATTGATCAACTTGGTTTACTCTTCAGTTAAATGTCAGTCTAACTTAAGTCACTATGCTTTTAAATTTACCGCGCGTAGTGCTGTCTCTCCAAATGTTCATACTATCCTCATTTATACAAAACAAAAGAGATTAGCTTCACTCCTTCTTCAGTAACATTCATTATTTAAATGAAAATCTAACCTGTAAATGCCATTTACTTTTTCTTCAAAGAAGCAGCACTTGTCAGTGCGGTCTTTTCTATCTTTATTTCTTTACCTATACAGACAGAGGACAGGCTCTAACTTTTATTTCACAATCTTTTTCTTACTCAAACAGATAGGATTCAGTACTTACTTATAAGTGCCTCTTACAGCTCCTAGGTGGGAATGAGAGCTCGGGGGCTTTTCAGGCTAGTTTTAGAGCAATAGCCCCTCCCCTGAATCTGGCAATGACGAGTTACTTATTTATTTATTTAGCTTTTGTTGACCAGGTAGGTACACTAGGCAAGCATTATACCTATATTCAGGTATGACCCAAGAGAGCACAGAGAAAAATACAGATTCAAACAAGGTACATAAAAACAAGAGGGCAATTTACATAGTTACAGGAGAGCAAGATAAACAGATAGTCTACAGTGAGCAGTATTAGGTAAACAATTCATATACAGTTATAGGTAAAAATGTACATATACATACAAATAAATATACTAAGACATTAAAATGGCAATTTCATTGTATGAGTGACCCTCATACCAGGGCCACATTATTCATAAGCAGATAGGAAGCAATCACCTGCTTCCCAGAGTAGACAGTGGACAGAGGTTTGGGTGAGACCAATTTGGAGACCTGATTAAGGTGGCTTAGGACACCGACACACAGAGAACAGGTTCAAATGCCCCCACAGGGAGTTCCGGAAACTCAGATGGGAGGGGGAGGTGCGAATGTGATCAAGAAGGGAGTTCCATAGCCTTAGAGTGCACGTGGTGAAGTCCCTATCCCCCATTAGGGTTCGAGTATAAAGAACTTTGAGCACCCCAGGACCTTGAGACCTGAGGGAGTAGGCGAAGGAGGATTTGGCAGGCTTGAGGAGCTGTGCCAGATCTGGGGGGAGGGGGGTTCCGGTTCTGAGCACCTTTCCCACGAAGCAGCCCAACCCATATTTCAAGTGGTTGGCTGGGGAAAGCCAGTCCAGTTTATTGTATAACGTACATTGATGGGTGAGACGTGTGGCTGCCAGGGCAAAGCGACAGATGTTGTTGTAGGTCGTGTTCAATCGAGCAAGGTGGACCATGGAGATACTAGCGAATAGGAGAAGGCCATAGGTAAGTAACAGGAGCAGCACACCTCTGGCCAGCGCCAAGCGAGCTGCAGACATCAAATTTTTCTTTGCCCTGTAGGCAAGACCCAGTTTGCAGTTAACAGCTCTGCAAACATTTAGGATGTGACACCCCATGTCAAGTTGGAGATCGAGTGTCACTCCAGGGTATTTTATTGACACCGTGGTTAAGAGGGAAGAGCCATCAGCACCTCTGACACATAGAGGGACAGGGGAGGCCTTGATCTTGGCAACAGACCCAAAAAGCATCGCCTGAGTTTTCTTTAGGTTGAGGACCAGCTTGTGAGTCATTACTCAGGACTGAATATTTTTAAAGGCCTCACTCAACTGAAGGTTGAGAACCCCAGTGTCCCTGGAGTGTGTAAGGATGACAAGATCATCGGCATAAAGGGTGGCGCTACAGTTGGAAGCAGCAGCAGGAAGGTTGTTAACAAATGCAGAAAAGAGAAGAGGCCCTAAGACTGATCCCTGTGGGACACCCTAGATCACTGGAGTGGGGTCAGAGAGGACCTTGTTGAACTTGAGTCTGCTGTGTTCTGCCTTGGAGGTAGTTTCTAAGCCAATTCAAGGCAGGAGGGGTCAGACCAAGGGACTGCATCTGTGAGCAAAGTAATGCATGGTCCACAAGGTCAAAGGCCTTAGATAAGTCTATAAAGATGGCCCCAGAGAGTGTTCACCCTGGTCCATGGCCACCCTGATACTAGTAGGGACTGAGACCAGGGTCATGGACATGCCATACCCTTTTCGATAGCCATGCTGTGCAGGAGACAGCAACTAATGAGTCTGAGCATACTCTGTGAGCTGTTTGGCAACAGCTTTCTCTAAGAGTTTACTAAATGCTGATAGGATGGCAATTGGATGATAGTTGTCCAGGGCTTTGGGGTTCCCTTGCTTTGGATTGGGGGCAATCCTCACTACTTTCCAGATGTCAGGGATAACACCAGTGGCAAGGGACAGGTTGATGATATGTGCCAGTGGGATGGCAATGTAGGGGGCACCCAGGTTCAGAAGTTTGGGCTCCATGTTATCATGGTCTGCACTGGAGTGTGGAGAGAGACCAGAGAGGAGTCTCTGCATCTCCATGACAGACACGGCTTTGAGATAAAATAATGGGCGAGAGGAGAGATCCTCCTGAGGGACAGAAGCCGAGGGGTCACTGGTGTTCTCTACAGCAGGGAAATGGGAGGTAAGCACAGACAAGTCAGACAAGTGGGAATTTAAAGCATTAGCAAACGTAAGTGGATTATAACAACTTGACCCACCAATGATCATATCAGATATCCCAGAGTTGGAGGGGCCACTGACTAAGTTTTTTTATGATCCTCCAGAACCTATGTGGGTCCTTGGCGGAGCTAAGCAGGGCAGATTTACAGAAGTCACTTTTTGCCACCCTGATGGCTTTTTTGCACTCGTTTCTGAGCTTCTTATACTGTTGCAGGATGGACTGATCCAACGTGCTTTTGAAGTGAGCATAACACTTGTCCCTTGCATGCATGAGGGCTAAGAGGCTCCCATGCAGCCATTTTGTGGCAGACCCCCTTACTCTCCGCCTAATAAGAGGAGGCATGTTTGTCCTGCAGGATGCCAAAAACAGTGAGAAAATGGGATACAGCTGTAGAGTGGTCATTGGTACTAAGCACTTCTGACCAGTCAGTGATCCTCAGATCCTCATGAAATGACCCCAGATCAAACCTAGAGAAATCCCTAACCTGAATGATCTAATGGGGAATTTTTGGTGAAGGGACTTTCCACACACAAAACACAGGGGTGTGATCTGAGATGGAGTCAGGTAGGGTTTCTGTGGAGCTGATTCTTTCTGGACAGTTTGATAGTACCCAGTACAGTAGGGAGCTAGTCCCACCACTGGCAGACCATCTAGTGGGCTGCTGGATAAGCTGAGACAGGGCAAGACTTGTTAACAGAGGTTCAAATTGCTTGGAGTTGCCCCCTGTCCAGTTTAGGTTCACATTTCCCAGGATCAGAAGTTTATTATCCCCAACATAAGGACCAATAGTGTCTAGAAGGTGGGTGAGCCCAGGCAGACCACCCTTGGGGGATTGTATGTGCATACGACATGCAGCTTCTTAGTATTTCCAAGTAACAGCACAGTGAGCAGCAGCTCACAGGAATGCAGTGAGGACTGCTGATGGATTACCACAGATACTTTCAAATGACTCTTATAGTAAATTAGGATACTACCCCCTCGCTTTTTTCCTGGCCGATCATGTCTGATAAACTCATAACCAGGAAGTGCACAGGTTGAGTCTGGTATTGAGGGTTTCAGCCATGTCTCTGTAATGCCTAGTATGTCAGGCTTACAGTGGGCGACCCAGGCAGACAGTTCATCAAGATTTGGTAGTAGACTGTGAATATTTAGGTGAGCAATTTTTAACCCCTTTCCAAATTTCCAACTATTTTGGATTGAAGAGGCCTGATAGGCAGGACCAGGGTTTAGCTTGATGTCACCAGCAAGGGCCAGTATGACTAGGAGGAGCCAGGGGAGAAGTCTGATAAGGGGAAGGGTACCTCTGACCAAGGGCCTATGGGCAGAATGTCTTCTCTCCCTGGCAGTACCCAGAAGGCATCTGAGGTCAAGACAGCTGGTGTTGCAAGGAGGCAGTATGTCTTGAACTAGAAGGTTAGAGAAGGTGAAATTAAACACCCCATGAGGGGCAGTCATTCCCCAGTGTTCCCTGGACAACCGGGAAGAGTCAATGGCCGTTAAGGAAAGGAAAAGGCCTGTGAGGAGACCTATGGAGAGAGCAGCTTGAGGCAAGGAGGGCAGGCCACCCTCCCTAGTAGACCTGGGGGGTACCATTACAGATTCAACTCAGCAGTGCCCAGTAACACCCAACTTGAAGAGACAGTATGAATCCTGAGTGCTCTGGCTGATTACGCAGCTAGACCAGTGAACTCCCAATATAGCAATCTAGGGAGAAACTGACAGATTAGGGAATATGCTAGCAAGGAACCTGGAGAACAGTAACCTTTGCTGTTAATAGCCCAGCAAACACCCTAAGCAACATTCCAGGGTAATTTTACAGAGTAGGCAGAAATATTCAAATGATCTTACTGGTACAGGAAAATGCAAGCAGCACAAGTAAGTAAATCCCATAGGAGGTGCGTTGTCAAAAGCTATTGAAAAGACAAAGACAGAACACTGGTTATTATTATCATTTTCTTTTCTCTCTCATAGTCACTTCCAATCTGCTAATTGGGTCCTTGTACATTTAAGGGAGGGGCTTGCAAGCATTGAAGGGGAGGAGGGAACGGGATGGATGGGTGTGAAGAAAAGCCCCCGCGCCGAGTCCCAAAATCGAGCAAGCCCCATGTGGGGGAGGAGGGGGTCCCAGCAAGGACCAGTCCACACCTCCAACACCCGCTGCCAAAATGCTGAAGTCAGGGTGCAGGCTAAAGCCCTGCAATTTAAACTGCTCTAGCAGTTTGATTCTTGGTGCCTTTTTCTTCCCTGACTCTCTCGATCTCTTTCTCTCCCTCCCCTCATGGTCCAACTCCACAAGCAAGGAGCCCCATGGAGACATTCAAAAAATTGAGCAAGTCCCAAGTGGGGGAGGAGGGGGTCCCAGCAAGGACCAGTCCACACCTCCAACACCCGCTGCTGAAATGCTGAAGTCACAGTGCAGGCTGAAGCCCTGCAATTTAAACTGCTCCAGCAGTTTGATTCTTGGTGCCTTTTTCTTCCCTGACTCTCTTGATCTCTCTCTCTCTCTCTCTCTCCCTCCCCATTGTGGTCCAACTCCACAGGCAAGGAGCCCCGTGGAGACATCCAAAAATTGAGCAAGTCCCAAGTGGGGGAGGAGGGGGTCCCAGCAAGGACCAGTCCACACCTCCAACCCCCACTGCTGAAATGCTGAAGTCACAGTGCAGGCTGAAGTCCTGCAATTTAAACTGCTCCAGCAGTTTGATGCTTGGCGCCTTTTTCTTCCCCGACTCTCGCTCGCTCTCTCTCCCTCTCTCCCCCTCATGATCTGACTCCACAAGCTAGGAGCCCCGTGGAAAGACCCCCCAAAAATTGAGCAAGTCCCAAGTGGGGGAGGAGGGTGTCCCAGCAAGGACCAGTCCACACCTCCAACCCCCACTGCCAAAATGCTGAAGTCACGGTGCAGACTGAAGACCTGCAATTTAAACTGCTCCAGCAGTATGATTCTTGGTGCCTTTTTCTTCCCCAACTCTCGATCTCTCTCTCTCTTCCTCCCCTCGCGGTCCAACTTCACAAGCAAGAAGCCCTGTGGAGAGACCCAAAAAATCAAGCAAGTCCCAAGTGGGGGAGGAGGGGGTCCCAGCAAGGACCAGTCCACACCTCCAACCCCCGCTGCCGAAATGCTGAAGTCACAGTGCAGGCTGAAGCCCTGCAATTTAAACTGCTCCAGCAGTTTGATTCTTGGCGCCTTTTTCTTCCCCGACTCTCTCGATCTCTTTCTCCCCTTCCCCTCATGGCCTGACTCCACAAGCAAGGAGCCCCGTGGAGAGACCCCAAAAAATCAAGCAAGTCCCAAGTGGGGGAGGAGGGGATCCCAGCAAGGACCAGTCCACACCTCCAACCCCCGCTGCTGAAATGCTGTTACATCAATTAACAGGCTAATTCAGCCGGTTCTGTGTGCCAGACCTGCCTCTCTGCAACACCTAATTACCACAATACTAGGTGTCAGGGGAGCTACTTATTTGTACTGTTTCTCCAAGATATGTAAATCAACTCCAACAAATATTATAATAGGTTTTAGATTATATTTTACAATATCATCACAGTTTTTAAAAGGAAAGTATTACACTGAAGTTTATTGTTATAATTCCCTCTTTTTTTATTTCTTTGAACTTTTTCTATACCAAAGTACCGTAATGTTGGTATCTGGTGCCCCTTTCAATAAAATGTCTAGCTATGGGAGATGTTAAATCTTTATTTCTTATGTAACCTATTCTCTTTTTCAGTTGTACTTTGGTATATAAAAAGTTCAAAGAAATAAAAGAGGAGGGAATTATAATAATAAACTTCAGTTAAGAGAAGCAATGTATATTGATTACTTTCAACCTAATAATCCAAAATTTGGACTGAATGAGGTAATAGAATGGCAACTGATTCTTTGAAAATTTTAATATAATACGAATAAGCAAAACTGGTTAAATAATACCTTTTTATTTAATATGGACCAGCCTTCAGTGTAGTACTTTCCTTTTAAAAACTGTGAGGGTATTGTAAAATATGATCTAAAACCTATTATAATATTTGTTGGATTTGATTTACGTAGCTTGGAGAAACAGTAAAAATGAGTTGCTCCCCTGACACCTAAAATTGTGGTAATTAGGTGTTGCAGAGAGGCAGGTCTGGCACACAGAACAGGCTGAATTAGCCTGTTAATTGACATAACTCGTCATTGCCGGATTCAGTGGAGGGGCTATTGCTCTAAAACTAGCCTGAAAAGCCCCCGCGCTCTCATTCCCACCTAGAAGCTGTAAGAGGCACTTATATGTAAGTACTGAATCCTATCTGTTTGAGTAAGAGAAAGATTGTGAAATAAAAGTTAGAGCCTGTCCTCTGTCTGTATAGGTAAAGAAATAAAGATAGAAAAGACACCGCACCGACAAGTGCTGCTTCTTTGAAGAAAAAGTAAATGGCATTTACAGGTTAGATTTTCATTTAAATAATGAATGTTACTAAGAAGGAGTGAAGCTAATCTCTTTTGTTTTGTATAAATGAGGATAGTATGAACATTTGGAGAGACAGCACTATGCACAGTAAATTTAAAAGTGCAATGACTCAAGTTAGACTGACATTTAACTGAAGAGTTAACCAAGTTGATCAATTTAGGTAATTTAAGTAAGAATGTGGAATTTTTATCTGGCGATTAGCTTAAGATGTATATGGAAATAATTGGGATACTAATTAGTATGTATTTGAATTTGCTACAGGCATCATGTTGAGTGAAACTTCAATGTGGAACATTATAAGTTAAGACAGTATTTGAGAAGTAGTGTGGAAAAGGTCAGCATTATTATTTCCTTGAGTTAACTTGATATTTGGAACACACTAGAAATGAAGTAATACTTATATTATGTTTTTTGGTTTTTGTGATTAATTTTCAGCTCAGTAGTGGTGGGAGTCGACTCTGACAACACATTTAAAATTACAAGAATAATCCTTTTAAAAAGGTGATAATCTGTTTTACATATGGAATGATAATATAATGTTTCTTCTGCAACACAGATGTTATTTAACAAACATTTAATGAACAATTTTTTTTTGTAGAGTGAAATATGGAAATGATTGTATTTATATATTTTTTACTTTAGAAACCAATTCCTAATGAAGGGTATTTTACCCAAAATGTAGAAAGCTGATTTGGCTGCAACATTATTAAGCAATTAACTGAAAAGTCTAAGACTACATAGTTTGTTGATTTACCTTAGGGTGAGTGGGGTGAAGTTCCAATATACTTTTGTATTGTCATCTAATATGATTACTCCCAGGTCTCCCTCCATTTTGTCATTGTTAGTACCCCCCCCACCACATTGTGTACTCTTTCCCTGGGTTTTGGTTTCCCAGGTGCATTACTTTGCACTTCTTCACATTGAATCTAAGCTGCCATACTTTTGACCATTCCTCCAACCCTGCCAAGTCCCTTCTCACCACCCCCACTTGTGTATCAATCCTGTTACAGATCTTTCTATCATCTGCAAAGAGGCATACATTTCCTTTTAGTCCCCTTACAATGTCACTTATAAAGACATTAAAGAGGACTAGCCCCAGTACTGAACCCTGTGGTACCCCACTAATAACCCCCCTTTCTTCAGAGTGGACTCCATTTACTATTACCCTCTGTGTCCTGCTGTCCAGCCATTTTTTTACCCAGGCTACCACCCTGTGACCCACTTCCAGGCTGGCTAACTTGTTTATTAATCTTTTGTGTGGGACTGTGTCAAATGCCATGCCAAAGTCTAGGTAGACCATATCCATAGCCCCTCCCTGGTCTATTACTTTGGTCATCCAGTCAAAGAAATCTATTAGATTAATCTAACATGACCTTCTCGCTGTGAACCTATACTGCCTTGGGTCCTGTGCCCTGCTGGCCTCTAGGTACTCATGTAATGCCCCAAAGTTGGTCATTCCAGAAAAAAAATAAATAAATAAATAAACGCAGAGTACACAGGTGCTCAGGGTACCTGCTGCAGGAACAGTCAGCAGGGTACTGTGCTAAGAGGCCCCTAGAAATAAAGAGTCAACCTCCTGACACACAGAAAATACTATAAATAATAGAAAAGTGCCCCTGTGCACTTACAACTGGTCAAAAGACAGATTATAAAGCGTTATATGTCATAATGGCCTGGATGGAATGCTGTGCTGAGTGGCTCATGCACAGCATTCCAATCCAACCATTCTAGAACCCAGGCAGGTTTAACTTCAAAACACAATTCTATAACAGTTCAGTTAGTCAAGTTGGGGAGTTCCTGGGCAGCTGTTGAGGAGAGAGGACACAGTAAGTCAAAGGGACAAGGAAAGGGCTTACCTGGGGGTTGAAGCCATCCCTGCGGAATTAGCTGTGTGCCTGCTCTGCCTCCACTGCCTGAAGAAGCCTGTGCTGCTGTAGTGCTGTGTTCGGTTCTGCCATCGGGGCACCATGAAGAAGAATGCAGTTTCCCCATGCTTTAAGGGCTTTTATGCCCTCCGTTTATTTATTTTTTGCCCCCCGAGGTGTTTCCCAAGTTTTCTCCGGTCCCACATCGGCAGCAAGCAAGCCTCATCATTTTCAGCCGTCGGAGGCCCCCCCGAGCCATCCCTCTCACTGCCTGATCCTTCCCTCCCACTGCCAGCTCTCCTCACGCCTCCCAGTGACAGCAACGAACTCCCGGAGACCGCAGAGCGGTAAGTCGGCGGCAACACACGCTGTGCTGAGTGCCAATTTGTTTAAGGGGACTGAGTCTGTTGGAAAAAGCACATTAGGCACTTACAAAAGGCGGCCGAGCACCGCAGGGTCATTGGGTCATTAGGACCCTTGATTTTAATATGTATTAGGGAGGTGGGGCTAGCGACGCCCACGGGGAGGGGCCAGTGTATTAAGGCCAGGTTAAAGGCCTATAAATATTCATAAGGGGTGGAATTAGAGGTGGGGTTTCACAACATAAGGGACAGCAGGCTCAGGGAGCCTGAAAGATTTAAAAGGGCAACAAACTTAAAAGGGCAATTATGGCCCAGATATAAAGTAGGGCATTAGGCTCAGTATAAAGTGGGGCACCAGGCCCAAAGTTTAGAGGGGCATTAGGCCCATTATAAATTGGGACACCAGGCCCAGTATTTTGTGGGGCACCAGGCCCAAAGCAACATGGGGCACCAGGCCCTGTACAAAGTGGGGCACCAGGCCCAATGCAATGAGGGGCACTAGAACCATTGTGAAGTGGGGCACCAGGCCCAATCTAAGGTGGGGCACCAGACCCAAGCTAATGTAGGGCATCAGGCCTGAGGTAAAGATAGGGCATTAGGCCCAAGGTAAAGCCTGGTCTATAGGGAGGCCCTGGCCTAGCGGAATAGGGCAAGCCAGCCCAGTGGTACTAAAGGGAGGCCCCAGCCCAGCGGAATAGGTCAAGCCAGCCTAGTGGTACTAAAGGGAGGCCCCAGTCTAGCAGAATAGGGCAAGCCAGCCTAATGGTACTAAAGGATTCCCTAGCCACAATGAACAGTAAGGGATCCTATTCCAGAATACCCTACATATAGAAACAGGGGTTCATTTGAGAGTGCTTGATTTGCCTATACTGTGAAACTACTGTAATTACTGTACTGCTTATGCTAAACTATTGTCTGAAGTACCTGAACTATTGCCCTAAGTACCTGAACTATTGCCCTAAGTACCTGAACTATTGTCCGAAGTACCTGAACTATTGCTCTAAGCACCTGGACATTGGCCCTCATCAGTAATAATTACCCCTGAAGTTATAATTTGCCCTCCTCCGGCAAATTATTCTATCATTCCACAGTTCTTTGGGCATTCTTCAGTTACATGTTTACTACTGTACGAAGACAGTCTCAATCTTCTACCACACTGCAGTGTCCTAGTGTGGTCTGTAACACCACGTGCTCAGAATCAGTCTCTACTCAGAAGAAGATGTCCTTCCAGCATTCTTCACTCCTGGGAGATCATCCATCAGCTCATCCCATCCGTTTGTGTCATCCGCCGAAGTCGAGTCTGTCTTCAGTCGTACAAGTCGTACCCGCCGTTTTCTTGTTTTCACAGCTTGAAAGTAAGCCCGCCGAAATGCATCACGACAGTTGTGCCAGTGTCGTTAGGTATGGTTCCTGTTCCAGATGTCCCGAAGTTGGTCGCCCTCTACAGAAGAGTGAGCTCATCCTGGAGAACCTGTTCTGCGCCCCACCTGGTCGTTCGCCGAAAGTCGAGTCCGTTGAAGCCCAGTCCGGGGCGCGTCCACCGTTTCTTTGTTTTGTGTTAGTTCCTGATCCTAGGATTGCAGAGTCAACCATCATCTCTTCAGATTCTTATGTTTCCTGATCCTGTCAGAGTTCCTTCCAAGTCCAGCTGGCCCTTGGAGTGCTGCAGCATCAGTTAGGTCATGGTAGTCCTCCATTGGACTCATCACCACGCAGATCTTGATCTTTCTTTATCCTTGGCGACCCTGGAAGTGGGTTTTGGCCGAGGAACCTCTTGTTTCAGTGTGTTATTTCAGGAACCAGTTGCTTTGGTTCTACATTCCGGCAGCCTTGGAGAGAGTGGGCTTTTGCCAAAGATATATGGTCTGTTTACCAAACCTCTCACCAGCCCAGTGGCCTTATCTAGGTCTTTGCTGAGAATTGAGATTAGGGTTCTACAGTTCTGTTTTACTTCCCTCGTAACTACCAATGAAGAACGACGGTGTAAACGAAGACGCTGGATCTCTGGACTCTTGTAATATCTGGACTCTTATGGAAATGTGTGGTGCTAATCACCCTAATGCTGTGCTGAGTAGTCTATGTAACCTGATTCTCATTTAAAGTATAAAAGTACAGTATAGATTAGTGTCAGAATAAGAGTGGCAGTAAGCCTAGAGTTTATTCTTGTAGTAATAACCGTAAAAGTGGTAGATAAAAGTATTTCCCCGTTCCATTGCCCCATTGTTCTCTGGCAACCCCTCCTCCTTCTTGTGACTGTGTCTGTCTACCCTTGGTACCAAATAAACACCCTGCGGGCACCGAAATACTAAGTTGACTCCTGCCTCTTCTTGTCTGGATAGCAGTTATCCTATCCACATAATTCAGACCTTGGCTGCTCATCTACATCATCATCTCGAGCAGATCATCACAAAATTAATTGGCGTAGTCTGCAGGATAGAGATAATTTATCCGAGGAGTCCAAAGTTGGAGTGGCTTAGTAGGAAGCACAAATGGAGCCAGGGTGTAGTAGTGAATTGTCCGGAGGAGACTGAGATGGACTTAGAGGGAATATCCCACCATCTCCACTAACCATGCCATAGTACTTTGGAGCGCCATGGCTTCCACAATTTTCCGGAGAGAAAGATGGGGATGGAACCAGCAACCTGGGAGAATTCCATTCGAAGATGCAAGCCATGTTCCAGCTGTATCAAATCCCTGAGCAACAGAAAGTTGAAATTCTAATCGGGCAATTAAAGGGAGCTGCCCACCGTGAAGTCCAATCATGGCCAAGTGGAGCAAAAGCCACAGCGGACCAGATAATCCAGAGGTTGCAGCAGATTTTCAATGCTAGGACAGTGTCTGACCACAAAATGAAGTTCTTTTCACGTACCCAGAAGTCTCAAGAGACCCTGAGAGAGTTTGCACTGAGTCTACAAGAGCTGTTACGAGCAATAGAGAGAGTAGACGCAGCAAAGGTCCGAGATGCAGATAGAATACTAGTCGAAAAATTTGTGGAAGGAGTACAAAGTGAGGCCCTGAAAAGAGAACTATGTATGCTGCATTTATAGAACCCTGAAGTTGACTTTCTGGATTTTAAAGAGAAAGCCATCCGAATATTTGGTTCGGGACATTCTAGAGAGGACGCTCCAGCATATCCTCAAATCTCTATGGGAACTCAATGGCAGACCTACACTACCAAGGGTTGGAAAGAAGACCATTCTTGGCAATTAGGACTCCAACCAGAGGAAGTGTCCTTATGAAGATGAGAACTGGGAAGAGAAGCTGTTGCCTCCCCGAGCCAGCATTCAGAACATGAGCAGATACCTGACCCAAGGTTATAGACACCAATATGTTCTGTACAGACGGGCGCTCAACAACATTCAGAGCTGACGGAGCAGATTGCTACGCTGACCAACCAGATGGCAGAAGTGTATAAAGAAATGCAGAGTTGGAAAGCTGGGTGGAAGAATGAGAAAAGCTTTGTTCCATCAGGGAAAGAGAGGAAGCACAACCAAATGAACCATTCGAGAAGGAGTAAAGGGAGATGCTCCACAGATCGATTTGATGGCCAAGGAAGGCCCATATGTCGCCGGTGTGGTGTGAGTGGTCATATAGAAACAAGATGTGGTCAGCCAGTCAATAACACCTTAAGTTTAAACAGGAATTCTTTGGGGATGAGGACCGACCCCCGAAGAGCAGCCGATCAGGTCCAGCAGTCCTGCTAGAGCAGTCATGTTTTGTTGGTAACAGCCCCATGATTCCAGTTAAGGTCGATGGCATCAAGCTTATGGCACTACTGGACACCGGATCGCAAGTCACCACCTTGCAAGGAAGTGAGTTCCGAAGGTACTGGATGCCCAATGATCTGAAGCCACCTCCTAGATCTTGGGTAAAGTTGATCGCAAGCAACAGTGATGAAGTCCCATATTTAGGCTACCTGGAAGCCGATGTACAGCTAGGAACAAATGTTCAACGTAACACAGGCATCATTATGAGCGAAATTGAGAGTGATCAGCTGCCACCACTCATTCTCGGGATGAACATTTTACAGAATTGCTTCGGCGAATTAGTGAGCATCCTCCAGCAGCAAGCCAAACACGTGCCTCGAGTGGAGAAGCATGCCCTGCGACAGACTATCTACAACTTGCAAAGCCATCAACGATTCGCCAATGCTGAGGGTGAAATCGGTAAAGTAAGGGTGACGGTTACTAGACCAGTAACCTTGAAGCCAGGCACCGAAACCACTTTGTGGTGCAAAGCAAAGGTGGGCCCGAGGGGTCAAGACTATGATGCCCTAGTAGAACCCTACCCAATGAATAAGGAAGAGCCAATAATAGTGGCTAGGAGTGTAGCCATGGTGATCAGAGGGAGGATACCAGTTTGAGTGCTAAATTACGGGACTCGTGACGTACAGCTGTACCGGAACCAGATGGTTGCTCAGATCCACACGGTATGTTTACAGGACATTGTTGAAGCTGGGGAAGAAATGGAGAAAGTGCTGGAAGATGGGATGGAAAGTGACCAGAGACCAGAATGGACCTAGGAGATTAAAGTTGGCAAAACAAAGACCAGCATGAAGCAAACAGCTGATGTTTTGAAAGTAGTTTTACACCAAAAAGAAGCTTTCAGCCAACACCCCTTGTATTTTGGGTCAGCTCGTGGGGTACAACATCACATCAGTACCCATGGACATCCGCCTATCAGAGAGAGATTTAGGCCAATTCCACCAGCTATGTACCAGCAAGGCAAAGAAATAATTAAGGAGATGAAAGAGGCGAATGTGATAAGAGAAAGTCACAGCCCTTGGGCAGCGCCAATTGTTCTGGTCAAGAAGAAGGATGGTAAGATCTGATTCTGTGTGGATTACCACAAACTAAATGCCATCACTCATAAAGATGCATACTCTTTGCCTAGAATAGAGGATTCCCTCATGGCTCTTCAATCAGCAGCGGTATTCTCCACTCTAGATTTGACCAGCGGATACTGGCAGGTTCCTATGGCACCCCAGGATCAGGAGAAAACAGCTTTTATTACCCCCCATGGGTTTATTTGAATTCACCAGGATGCCTTTTGGATTGTGTAATGCACCAGAAACTTTCCAAAGGTTAGTGGAACATTGTCTGGGGAGCCGAAATTTTGATACCCTGTTGTTGTACTTAGATGATATTACTGTATATTCCAAAACGCACGAAGATCATCTGCGTCACCTGGATGAAGTGTTCCAAAAGTTGATCCAGTACGGCCTGAAAATAAAACCTTCCAAATGTCACCTGTTGCAGACCAAAGTAAGTTATCTGGGACATATAGTCTCCGCAGATGGAGTGACGCCAGACCCAGCGAAGATCGAAGCAGTGAAGAAATGGCCTGTTCCTACCACCATTAGAGAGGTCTGGAAATTCTTGGGATTTGTTGGATACTACCAAAGATTTATTAAGAATTTCTCAAAGATTGCTGTGTCTTTACACAAACTCTTGAGAGGGTCAGCAGAAGGTAGAGTCCCAAAGAATTGCCTGGTTACATGGGGTACTGAGCAACAAGAGGCCTTTGATCAACTAAAAACAATACTAACTGAGGCTCCTATATTGGCATATCCAGACTATGCGAAACCTTTTCTGTTGTATACCGACACCAGCAACAAAGGATTGTGCACGGTGCTCGCACAAGAACAGAATGGTGTGGAAAGGGTAATAGCCTACACAAGCAGAGGATTAAGAGGTTCCAAGCGGAATGACACCCGCTATAACTTTTTTAAACTGGAATTTTTAGAGCTAGTCCGGGCTATCACTGAAAAATTTCGACAATATTTAGCTGACACCCCTTTCACGGTCTTCACGGACAATAATCCTTTAGCACACCTGAATACTGCAAAGCTAGAAGCCCTCAAGCAAAGGTGGGCCTCTCGACTCGTGAATTACCAATTTTCCATCAAGTATCGCTCTGGTAAATCTAATGCAAATGCTGATGCCTTGTCCCGGATGCCTGAACATGGAGAATCAGAAATAGATGATACCCCACTGGAAAATATAGAAATGCCACCTTTTCTGCAAGTACCAGCTAAGATTGTACAGGCATGCTGTCAACTTACTCCCGAGTTTAAAGTGGAAGATCAACTGGAAATGGATGACATGATTGCAAATCAAATGAATCTATGGGTAAAACTACAAAGCCAAGACCCTATAGTTCACCAAGTAAAAGATCTAGTGGCTCAACAGAAGCGCATGACCAGAAAAGAAAGAAGGAAGTTGAACACAGAAATGATGAAACTTTGGAGGCACAGAACTCGCTTGACCATAGAAGATTATCGTCTGGTTAAGAAAAGTAGAGATCCTACCACACACATAGAGATAACTCAAATCGTAGTTCCAAAGACCAGTGCTTCCGTAGTGTTGGAAGCATACCATGACAACTCAGGACATTTCGGTCACAAGAAAAATGAAGCTATAATCAGAAGGAGATTTTATTGGGTAGGAATGTGAAATGATATAGTGAAATGGTGTGAGGAATGTCCAGCATGTAACTTAAAGCACAAGGAAAAGGTGAATCAGAGAGCTCCTCTCCATCCAATAGTCAGTAACGCACCATTGAAACTAGTTGCTCTTGATCATTTGAAATTGGACCCTAGCTCAAATGGACACGTTTATATCCTCACTATGGTGGATCACTTTTCCAAGTTCGTGGTTGCTAGTGCAGTAAAAGATCTATCTGCTTGAACTACTGCCGAAACCTTTATGAGATGTTTTGTACAACCTTACGGATATCCCACAAAAATCCTAACAGATCAAGGAATGTCTTTCGAATCTCAACTCTTTCATGAACTGTGTGCTCTGTATGGAACTCATAAGTTAAAGACCACTGCTTACCACACCCAAGGAAATGGACTTTGCGAAAGAACAAACCAGATTATCCTAGAAATGTTGCGAGCTCTACCAGAATATAAATGTCTCTTCTGGCCAGCTTTACTTCCTGAACTCACGTATCTGTATAATAATATGATTCATTGCTCCACGGGTTATACCCCACATTATTTAATGTTTGGACGACACGGAAGACTTCCAATGGACTTAGTGCTGGAAGTGCCACCAGAAAAAACTAAAG
Source organism: Neoceratodus forsteri (assembly GCA_016271365.2). Classification (NCBI taxonomy): domain Eukaryota; kingdom Metazoa; phylum Chordata; order Ceratodontiformes; family Ceratodontidae; genus Neoceratodus; species Neoceratodus forsteri. The sequence goes on from CM057458.1 coordinate 888,365,562, forward strand.
GAAAGAAGCCAGTAACAAATTGAGTCCAAGAACATAATGAACATTTACAAGAAGCTGGAAAAATTGTTGGAAGACACATGGAACAAGCACGGCAGAAGCAGAAAACAAACTACGATATCAAGGCCAAAGCTACACCTTTACTTATTGGAGAAAGGGTAATGTTGAAGAAGACCCAGAAATGCAGCAAACTGTCTTCAAAGTGGGAATCAGAACCTTATTACATTATCGAGATACCTTACCCTGAGCTGCCGGTCTACAAGATCCAACAAGAATTTGGACATGGCACCAAAATTGTCCATCGCAACCCCATCGCAACCTACTGAAAGCGTGCACTTTCAGAGACACTGTGATTGTTAAAGAACAGGACAGTTCTATGCCCAAAGAGAGGCAGGAGTCCACCAAAGACAAAATGTGAAAACCAGATTCACCAACAAATTGATGTACAGAACCTTGGACTCGTACTTCGTGTATGCATTCCCTTGACCGTTCTAATTGTGCACCAGTAATAGCTCCAGAAATACCTGGAAGGAGAATGTATTGTTCAAGAACCTGTTGATTTCCAACCCCACAGAACTCAAAGATCGAACGCAGGTATCCCTCTTAGAAGTTATATCACAGAAGCTTCTCAACTCGTACCTTGGTACATCAGGTAGATCTAATTCAAGTAATTTCCCAGACACAGTCACTTTAGGGTAAATCTATAAAACAAAAATTTACAGTATAGTAGATGTTTTAAGAATATTTTAGAGATTTTAAGAGTGTTTTATTAACGTAAGACTTCATAGAGTATTAAGTAAGATTTTAGAGGTTGTTACGATGATAGATTTTATAAAATGTTAAGGGAATACATGGGGACATGTATTTTTAGGTGGGCCCGAATCTGTAATGCCCCAAAGTTGGTCATTCCAGAAAAAAATAAAATAAATAAATAAACGTAGAGTACGCAGGTGTTTAGGCTACCTGCTGCAGGGATAGACAGCAGGGTACTGTGCTAAGGGGCCCCTAGAAATAAAGAGTCAACCTCCTGACACACAGAAAATACTATAAATAATAGAAAAGTGCCCCTGTGCACTTACAGCTGGTCAAAAGACAGATTGTAAAGCATTATATGTCATAATGGCCTGGATGGAATGCTGTGCTGAGCGGCTCATGCACAGCATTCCAATCCAGCCATTCTAGAACCCAGGCAGGTTTAACTTCAAAATACAATTCTATAACAGTTCAGTTAGTCAGTTGGGGAGTTCCTGGGCAGCTGTTGAGGAGAGAGGACACAGTAAGTCAAAGGGACAAGGAAAGGGCTTACCTGGAGGTTGAAGCCATCCCTGAGGACTTAGCTGTATGCCTGCTCTGCCTCCACTGCCTGAAGAAGCCTGTGCTGCTGTAGTGCTGTGGTCGGTGGTGCCATCAGGGCACCACGAAGAAGAACGCCGTTTCCCCCATGCTTTAAGGGCTTTTATGCCCTCCGTTTATTTATTTTTTGCCCCTGAGGTGTTTCCCAAGTTTTCTCCAGTCCCACGTCGGCAGCAAGCAAGCCGCATCATTTTCGGCCATCGGAGGCCCCCCTGAGCCATCCATCTCGCTGCCTGATCCTTCCCTCCCACTGCCAGCTCTCCTCCCACCTCCAAGTGACAGCAACGAACTCCCAGAGACCGCAGAGTGGTGTGTCGGCGGCAACACACGCTGTGCTGAGTGCCAATTTGTTTAAGGGGACTGAGTCTGTTGGCAAAGCGATTAGGCGCGACAAAAGGCTGTCGAGAGGGGAATTCAACAATAGGACCTTGATTTTAACATGTATTAGGAGGCTGGGCTTGTGACGCCCACAGGAGGGGCCAGTGTATTAAGGCCAGGTTAAAGGCTCATAAGTATTCATAAGGGGCGGAATTAGAGGCGGGGTTTCACGACATAAGGTACAGCAGGCTCAGGGAACCTGAAAGATTTAAAAGGGCAATGAACATAAAAGGGCAATTCAGGCCCAGATATAAAGTAGGGCATTAGGCCCAGTATAAAGTGGGGCACCAGGCCCAAAGTTTAGAGGGGCATTAGGCCCATTATAAATTGGGGCACCAGGCCCAAAGCAATGTGGGGCACCAGGCCTCGTACAAAGTGGGGCACCAGGCTCAATGCAATGAGGGGCACTAGGCCCATTGTGAAGTGGGGCACCAGGCCCAATCTAAGGTGGGGCACCAGGCCCAAGCTAACGTAGGACATCAGGCCCGAGTTAAAGGTAGGGCATTAGGCCCGAGGTAAAGCCTGGTCTATAGGGAGGCCCCGGCCTAGCGGAATAGGGCAAGCCAGCCTAGTGGTACTAAAGGGAGGCCCCGGCCCAGCGGAATAGGGCAAGCCAGCCTAGTGGTACTAAAGGATTCCCTAGCCACAACATACAGTAAGGGATCCTATTCCAGAATACCCTACATATAGAAATAGGGGTTCATTTGAGAGTGCTTGATTTGTCTATACTGTGAAACTACTGTAATTACTGTACTGCTTATGCTGAACTATTGTCCGAAGTACCTGAACTATTGTCTTAAGTACCTGAACTATTGTCTTAAGTACCTGAACTATTGCCCCAAGTACCTGAACTATTGGTCCAAGTACCTGAACTATTGGTCCAAGTACCTGAACTATTGCTCTAAGCACCTGGACGTTGGCCCTCATCAGTAATAATTACCCCTGAAGTTATAATTTGCCCTCCCCCGGCAAATTATTGTATCATTCCACAGTTCTTTGGGCATTCTTCAGTTATATGTTTACTACTGTACGAAGACAGTCTCAATCTTCTACCACACTGCAGTCTCCTAGTGTGGTCTGTAACACCACGTGCTCAGAATCAGTCACTACTTAGAAGAAGATGTCCTTCCAACATTCTTCACTCCTGGGAGATCATCCATCAGCTCATCCCATCCATTTGTGTCATCCGCCGAAGTCGAGTCCGTCGTCAGTCGTACAAGTCATACCCACTGTTTTCTTGTTTTCACAGCTTGAAAGTACGCCCGCCGAAATGCATCACGACAACAGTGCCAGTGTCGTTCCATATGGTTCCTGTTCCAGATGTCCCGAAGTTGGTTGCCCTCTACAGAAGAGTGAGCTCATTCTGGAGAACCTGTTCTGTGCCCCACCTGGTTGTTCACCGAAAGTCGAGTCCGTCAAAGCCCAGTCCAGGATGCATCCGCCGTTTCTTTGTTTTGTGTTAGTTCCTGATCCTAGGATTGCAGAGTCAACCATCATCTCTTCAGATTCTTATGTTTCCTGATCCTGTCAGAGTTCCTTCCAAGTCCAGCTGGCCCTTGGAGTGCCGCAGCATCAGTTAGGTCGTGGTAGTCCTCCATTGGACTCATCGCCACGCAGATCTTGATCTTTCTTCATCCTTGGTGACCCTGGAAGTGGGTTTTGGTCGAGGAACCTCTTGTTTCAGTGTGTTATTTCAGGAACCAGTTGCTTTGGTTCTACATTCCGGCAGCCTTGGAGAGAGTGGGCTTTTGCCAAAGATATATGGTCTGTTTACCAAACCTCTCACCAGCCCAGTGGCCTTATCTAGGTCTTTGCTGAGAATTGAGATTAGGGTTCTACAGTTCTGTTTTACTTCCCTTGTAGCTACCAACGAAGAATGACGGTGTACACGAAGACGCCGGATCTCTGGACTCTTGTAATATCTGGACTCTTATGGAAATGTGTGATGCTAATCACCCTAACGCTGTGCTGAGTAGTCTATGTAACCTGATTCTCATTTAAAGTATATAAGTACAGTATAGATTAGTGTCAGAATAAGAGTGGCAGTAAGCCTAGAGTTTATTCTTGTAGTAATAACCGTAAAAGTGGTAGATAAAAGTATTTCCCTGTTCCACTGCCCTATTGTTCTTGGGAAACCCTTCCTCCTTCTTGTGACTGTCTGTCTATCCTTGGTACCAAATAAACGCCCTGCGGGCATCGAAATACTAAGTTGACTCCTGCCTCTACTTGTCTGGATAGCAGTTATCCTATCCACATAATTCGGGCCTTGGCTGCTCATCTACATTATCATCTCAAGCAGATCATCACACTCATTAATTCTTTCTTTCAGAGGTGATTCCATCATTTTCCCTACCACTGAAGTCAAACTAACAGGTCTATAGTTTCCTGCCTCTGCCTTGCTTCCACTTTCATGAAGGGGAATCACATCCACCTTCCTCCAGTCCTCAGATACCACCCCATCCTCCCATGATTTGTTAAAGATGGTAGTCAGTGGTGTCACTAGTTCTCCCCTTAATTCTTTTAGAATTCTGGGATGAATCCCATCAGGCCCCATTGCCTTGTCCACCTTGAGTTTTAGGAGTTCTTTCAGGACCCTTTCTTCAGTGGATGGACTGGTATTGAACCCCCCATCCAGAGTGCTTCTATTGTTTGGTTTAGGTACATCCCCCTCCTCTTTTTTTGTGCATACTGAAAACAAGTATGTGTTCAGTATCTCTGCCTTTTCACTGTCACCCTTTGCCCACCCCTCTCCCATTTATTAAGCCTCACTATCCCTCCCTTGGTCTTGATTTCACTTCCAAATGTGCCTGTCTAAGGTTTTATCCCCCTTCTTAATTGAGTTGGCTATCTTTTCATCAGCTTGGGCCTTTGTTATTCTGACTGCCTTCCCTGCTTCCTTCTGATTCAACTGATACAGATCTCTGTCCTGCTTCTTCTGTAATTCCTTATACTTCCTGAATGCTATCTTTCTCTCCCTAACCTTCCCCACCACCTCTTTTGAGAACCATAGTGTTTTTTTTCCTTCCTTTTGTTTTGTTTATTTGCATCACACAAAGGCTTGTTGCTTCTGTGATGGCACTTTCGATTTTTCCCCATTGTTCCTCCACCCATCCTTCCTGCCATTTTGCTAGTGCATTCCTTAGGCACTCTCCCATTCTGCCAAAGTCAGCCCTCCGAAAGTCCAGTACCCTTGCATTTGTTTGGCTTGACTCTATGCCTGTATTTATCATGAACCACACTGTTTGGTTGTCTCTTGTTCCCAGATGACTACCCACTTCTAAATCCGAGATCCTCCCTCCTTCCCCATTTGAGAATACCAGGTCTAAGACTGCTCCCTCTTGAGTGTCAACATTATTGTTACTAAGCCAGTGATCAAACTGCAACTGCTTAGTTACAGCAGCTCGTGTGTCTTGGACAGTCTTTCTTATGAGCTGCTGTAACATACCTGACATACATGGACTGAATCTCCTTCTAGAAACTTATTCCCCTTTATCAAAATGTTGTTATGTTTTTTGTTTGCCTTATTATAAGGTCAATGGAGTCAGCCAGCATTCAAACTACTGATGAAATGCATCACTGCAGCTCATCTGTGAGATATTTAAGCAATAAGGCATGACAGAGTGTGGGTTATTGTGTAATAACATCACTCCTGGGGTGGGTTGAAGCATGAGGTGAAGCTGAGTGCTTCCACCACCCCAGGAGTGATGTTATTACACAATAACCCACACCTTGGAGTGCCTTATTGCTATTATATAATGGCTCCTTGTGTGTTTTTTGTTGGATGGTTGTGTAATGGAGAAACAGACAGATTTTTTGGTTTGAGTGGATTTTACTGTTTTAAACTGGCAACTTCTGAATTTGACATAAAATAGTTCATATAAAGTAACTAGTTTATGAATATTTCACTATTGTGTCTTACATCACCCCCCCCACACACACACACACACACACACAGCTGTACCTTTTGTTTTACTTTAAAGTGCAGTTCATTTCACAGGTCAGGGTCCAGGGAAGACAGGGATGCACCGCTGATGTTTTGAAGAGAGTGTGGTGCTCTTGTGGAAACACGCTACAACGCTCCCACTTCCACAACTTTGCTCACCAAGAAGCCACTGTTCTGGTTTTCTTTGTGCTTTTTTTGTGGTCGGTGCTTGAAGGGGACTGTTTTGTATTTTCTTTCTTTTTCTCTCTTTGGCTGATGAGCAGTCTGGCAGTTGTACAGTGCGAGTCCAAAGTGCACGTGCTGACATGTGTCATGATCTTGGCACACAGTGGCAGAAGAAAGAGCCACTTCTACAGTTTATTTATTATACATGTTAGTTTCCAAACTTAAGTTTGGATGTTCGGCAAATGTGCAGATGTGCATGAGTGTCCCTCAAGTTAGTTATGGCAAGGATGGAGCTGCAGGGAGCAGTACTTGTCAGGTACAAATTGTGGGGTTAAAAGTCACACACAGTGTTGTTTTATGAAGGAGTTTTGCTCTTCTCTGAATAAAGTTGGCCTTATAGAAATAAAATTCTGAGGAGTGGTGATTTGCGAGTGACCCGATTTAGGATGTAGAACTCGGGGGGGGGGCTGGGGGTGTGAATGTACAAGTGAGCTACATCAGCGTCAGGCTTCCAGGGTAGTCCAGCATGGAGGGATATGGTTTAAGTGCTGTGGCCATCTTAGTGCCTGCCCTAAATACAGTGATGTTATTGTCTAATAACATCACTGTGTCTAGGGGTCAGCAGCCAATCAAGTTGCTAGAATTTTACTTGCCATTGTATAATTTTAGTTACAAGCTGCTGTGACACTGAAGCACAGGCAGTCACAGTGAAAGCTGATCCTGATGTATACAGATTAATTGAAAATACAAATTGTGTTATGTTTCTATCCATGGCACTCCAATCATTACCGCATGGATCTTAGCCCATCTGACAGGCTCTAGATGCACGTGAGACACAGGATCAAATTTCTTGGATACACCTAGGTCCCAGGAGTCCCTGCTCTCTAGTTCTGCTAGTGCATCTCAGAGGCTAACAGCACTCCAGAGTCACTGCATGCATCTTCAGACCCTTTATAGTCATTCTCACCAGTAACATGTAATAACAGTGAATACAAAATAGCGACTCAATAATAGCAATGCACTATATAGCGACCGGCACATTAGAGCAACTGTCACATATGAGCAACTGAAAGTTGCCTATACCCCCACCATCAGTGAGTGGCGTGGATAAGAATCCTAGAGAGAGGGGGGTTGGGGGACACAACCCCCTGTAGGGAGTACGGGGGGGGTGAAGCTCCCCTCGTTAAATACAATATAAAACTGTATAAATGTTGCTCTGTGAGCTGTAGTAGCTGTTATGTGCTGCACTATCATGTGTATGTGCTGTTCTTGTTGTCGCTATTTTGGATTCGCTGTTTTGACTCTCACTTTTATTGATGTGCTATTATCACATGGAGCCATTCTCACCTCAAGGTAAGATACAATTTCTTTTTTGGCTACCACAGGGGAATTAGACTGGTTTCTGAGAAGGAAGAGAACAAAAATTCTATACTTTCTAAATTAAATTATGTCTATTATTGTGTTAAATTCTGGAAGGCTAATCCCCCCTCCCATAGTGGGGACTTGGCCTATTGTTGGGAAGGTGAAGAGAAGCCTCTTTTGTTATCTGCTGTTTTTTTGTTTCTTGTGGCTCAGCTGATGTTGGTCTGTTCAAGTCTGTTGTTTTTGCTTGTACAGTGTTTGATTTTGATTACTGGGAGCATGGCTGCAGGATTGCTTCTCTTCCACTGCCCCCACCTCTCATCACTCCCTCACGTTCTCTGCCCTCTCTGACTCAGACACTCTGGCTGTCGGATGGAACATGGCGTGTAGCTTTTTAAATAGTACACCAGTTCCAAGCCACACCATCAGCCCTCCCTCCCTCTCAGTTTGACCATACTAGTCCCCTAGGCTGTCCTCTTGCTTTCCAGGTGGGGCCGAATATGTTGGGAGCTCAAGCAGCATATTGATTGGACAAGGGACAGATCATACATATTCCTTCCAATTCCATTGATCCCACAAGTCATCACAAAAATACGGAACTTGAGAAGATTCAGAATACCTAGACAAGCATGAAATAATGTGCAAAGAGCAGCATGGGTTAAGAGCTAGGCACAGCACTACAACTGCCCTGTTAGAATTCTCCAATTTCATCCACTCTGCCTTGGACTCCAGCAACCTTGTGTACATTGACCTCTCCAAGGCCTTTGACATGGTCTCCCATCCCCTTTTGCTTGACTCCCTCTACCAACTAGGCCTCTCCCCTGGGCCACTAGCCTGGTTTCACAGCTACCTGTCCTCAAGGTCCCAGTGTGTTAAAATCCATAGCACACTGTCTAACACACTGCCTGTCCACTCTGGAGTCCCCCAGGGCTCCATCCTGGGCCCTCTCATTTTCAGCCTCTACCTCAATGCACTTCCCAGCACCTGTGCTGGAAGGGTGCTATCTATGCGAACAAACAATGCAGTCATCCTGGCATCACATCAAAACCCAGCAGCCCTGCAAGTCACACTCCAGAACTCCTTCATCCAAATAGAGCAATGGTTCTCTGACCACAGGCTAATTATCATCCTAAAGAAAACAAAAGCCATGCTCTTCACCCACCATCAGAGCAAAGTCCATAACTCCAAGCTCCAGATACTGGCCAGTATGAAACACCCCCTGGAGCAAGCAGCCTCATACAAATATCTGGGCATCACTTTCAACTCTGTTCTCACCTTCCACTGCCACATCAACACCCTCTGCTCTGCCATAAACTCATGACTAGGTTTACTCTACTACTGACACAAGGATTGCCTCCCCCCCGATGCTCTCCGGCTAGCTATCACCACCTCAGTGCTGTCTCTAGTAGACTATGGACCCCCGATATCTGCAGAAGCTGACAAAACTGCTATGAACAAAATCCATCTATCTGTTAACAAGGCCTGCAGGCTCCTGACCGGTGCAGACAGGTGCACCCACACCTGCACACTCTACACCTCCACCAACATGCTCAACCTCGATGAGAGGATGCACTGTCAGACTGTTCTCCTGTCCAAGAAAATTCTTCTAGGCCTCCCCCCCCCGGATTGACCTCCTCCCTTCAATGTGCATCCACTACCATTCCCACATGTAGAACCTGTAAGACCACCTTCCTGATACCTAGAGGCAGGACGCCACCTGCTCACAGATTCTTTTACTACAGGGCCCTGTCCTGGTTCAACTCCCTTCCAGACACCATCACTAACATCCCCCAAATAGGTGCATTCAAATTTGCCCTCTGGAACCACCTGCTCACTGTGCAGCACTGCAGCTGTGCTTAACCAGGTCTGCACTCCTCTTCCCGTACAAACACATATTGGTGGTCTGCCGCTATTTCACAATCTTATTGACAATGCCCTTCAGGCTGCAGATAACCCACCTCCCCTTAGCCACCTACTATCTGATTGCACTAACTAATGTCTGGCTACATCACTGTATAGGCTAATGTTGTTACCCACCTGTAAAATAAATGAATGCCATAGAACACTGGGTGTAGGAATAATGCTGTACTCTGGCCTGGCTCTGAGCTATGTAATTAATATTTCTGCTGCAACTTCTCCTGTAAATACCTGCCTATCTGTGAAATTTGAAACTCTGGTAACTCTGTAACTATGTGCCTGTCTTGAACTATGAGCTTAACTTTCTAATCTGAGAACCCTGTACATTCTGTAAATATCTGCCTTTCTGTGAAACTTGAGACTCATGTAACTCCAACTGTGTGATCACTTGTTAACCTGTGTACCTGGTCGCATCTGTGTCTTACTTTGATGATGAGCCTTTGGAAACGAGTCTTTGACTCAACGGGTTGTAATTCTGATTATACACATAAACAAAGATTCATCATCCTGGTAGCCCCTTACTGGCCAAGGAGGGCTTGGTTTTCCACAGCAACGGCAATGGCACTGGACATCTGGTACCTGCTCCCCCCAGATGAAACATCCTCATGCAGGGCCTGATACTACACCTGGACCTAAGGACACTCAAACTCTCTGCCTGGCTCCTGAAAGGCAGAGTTAGCTAGAATCTGGATATCATAGGATCATAGGAAGCAGCATAGCGCAGTAGTTTAAGGCTCTGAGCTGCAAACCTGGAGACCTGGGTTTGAATCCCACAGCCCCCACTTGCATACTGTGTGACCCTGAGCAAGGCACTTAACTTCCTTGTGCTCCCAAGTTGCACCTGTAAACAAGCTATTAGCTTAGTGTGTCTCTACTGGTAAAACAAAGTTAAAAAAAAACAATTTGAAGTAACAAAATCATGAATCGGTGATCACAACCATTCTGCAGTCTAGAAAGCCCTCAACCACATCCACCTTCAGTCGGCAGTGGAAAACTTCTCAACATGGAGCAGGGGAATAGATCCAAAGAAAACAGACATGTCTACCATACAACTATAGCTCCAACAAGGTTTGGACAAAGGATTCTCTCCAGCCTCACTTCGAGTTCAGCTGTCATCCATCAGCACTGCGGTGGGTCAGATCGGGCTGACCCTACTGGGCTCCCATCCAGATGTTCTGTGATTCCACAAAGCAGCAGAGATGATCTGTCCCCACCAAAGAGTATGGTTTGCCCCATGGGATCTCACCCTGGTTCTGGACTCTTTTACCAGCCTTCCCTTCAAGCCTATCCAGGAAGCATAGTTATACTGGACAGGCCTGAATATTTGCTTTCTCATTGCAATTTGCTCTGCTTACAGAATGGGTAAGTTGGGAACTCTCTCCTGCAAGGAACCCTACACAGTGTTCATGGCAGAAGGGGTTTCTATGAGGACTGTTCCTGCCTTCATGCCCAAAGTTCTCACGAACTTTCATTCTGAGCAAACCACTGAGCTCTCAATGTTATATGAAAGCATGGTCAACGGAGGTCACACCACACCCCACAGTTTGGATGTGAAGGGTACATTAGCCTCCTGCATAGAAATGCCACAACCAATAAGGAAACTAAGAGACTGTGCATAGTGGCAAAGGGACACAAACTAGGACAGGCGGCATTAAAAATGACAATAGCCAGCTGATTAAAAAGAACCATCCTGGAGGCCTATAAGTCCAAGAACTTTGAACCACTGGGTGGAATAAAGGCACACTTCACAAGAGTAGTCACAACCTCTTGGGCAGAAAGGTCCAGTGTTGCCAGAGAGGACATATGCAGAGTGGCCACTTAGTCCTCTATTCATACCTTTGCTAAGCATTATAGACTAGGGACACTACAGACAAAAAGCTGCATTTTGTGAAAAGGTGTTATCGGCAACTTCTGCTGCAGGTTCCCAAGCAACTCACTAGAACCCATCCTGAGTTATGGGTGTACACTGCTACTTACTTGACCCATGAGGTAATGATTGGAGTGCCATGAATAGAAACATAACACAATGGGTGTTTACTCACCTCATAAAGATGATTGTGTTAGTTTATATCCATGGCATTCCACATCCCACCCTGTTCTCAGAGCGGCCTCTGAGGAACCTGTCAGAACTGTCTCTTGATATCAGTAATAATAATATAATGTTCACCGTGGTAATTCATGAGTCAGGCGGTTTAGCATCTGAATTAGATTTGGTGCAATAGGAAATTAAATTAGAATATCAATTTTACTGGTCTCTGGATGGATAATTCTCTCCCCCATGGGTTGCTTGAGGGACTGTGTGAATAACTATTTTCTTTCAGCTTTGGAAATATTGAACTGGAGAGCAAGGACTCCTGGGACCTAGGTGTATCCACGAAATTTGATCCTGGGTCACATGTGCATCTAGAGCCTATCAGGTGGGCTAAGACCCATGAGGTAATGATTGGTGTGCCATGGATATAAACTAACACAATCACCTTTACTAAGTGAGTAAACACCCATTTCATGTAGCAGCTGCAGTCAGCTTATTCATCTAGTGTAGCAGGCACTGTGCTGGCTATTTGCTGCTTTTAAAATTCTCAGGCACAAACAGTGACAGAAAAGGCATCTATTCTTACTCAGCTCACACCATCTGTTTTCACTGATGCAGTACAGTATGACATTTCTGCCACTATTCACACTACACTGCAGTCATCAATTACTGCAGCTCATGTATGGGAAAATGTCAGTGATGAGCCGCAGTATTGCTTTGCCCTGATGTATAGGCAATCAAATCCATTAACAATCAAAACCTCAGTGGTGGCACTCTGAGAGAAGTAAGGCATTCATTCATGTCTGCAAAATTAAGGAAAAGGGTTGGGTTAGATCATGCAGATCACAGATGTATGCCTCAGTCGTTTTTTAAATTAGAGATAGTTTGGAGCTAGATTTCAATCCTTGAGTCTACTGACGAGGGGGAGGAGGCAGTCTAAGAGGCCTCATGCTCCAGATAACACATTGGATGCTGCTATTCTGGAGTCCTCATTTAATTCTTAGGTGCAAAGAATAAATCCATACAAAGAATAAATTCACACTTGGATACCTGACTTGGATATTTCCTTCCTACCTAGTTGTACTGAAAGTCAGTCTGGTCACCCCCCCCCCCAAGAGGTACAGCTTATGACTTTCTCAGGTAAAGTATATGCAAGCAGCTCAGCCTCCACTAAATTCCATCTAAACTCTATATTTTTCATTTGTTATTTATTTTAATCCACCTTGCTTCTTTATGTATTGCAATCACATGGCAACCTGTTGGGAAATTGGGTTGCCTCACACACAGAGTGGGGGTGCTCACCGGTCTATCTCCAATAGCAAAGTGTCTGACAAACTGTCACATCTCCAAAGCAAGATGATTGTCACATTCTTCTTATCATTGATCTAACACACCCCTTGTCCTTAATTTTGTCTGTGACTGAGAATTTTAAAAGCAGTGAGTATCCAATATATTACTTGTAATACTAACTGCATAAGCTGATTGCAGGCAGCTGCTGCTTGAGATTTGTATTTTCAATTAATCTATATACATCAGCATGTATGCTGCCTGGTAAATTGATCAGCTTTCACTGTGACTGCCCATGCTTTAGTGTCACTGCAACTCATAAGTAATAATTTCTCACTGACGAGCTGGTCTCACAGTACCTTTACTGGATCACAAAGGTAAAGCAAATTAAAAAGATGACAGCTTGCCATCAGGGTCCCGGAGCCAGCGTTTGCAAAGCCAGGTTTTAATGACAGATGATAGCTGTCAGCTAAACTGCTGACAATCAGTAGGTTGATAGATAGACACATAGACAGATAGACAGAGACTGACAGACAGATAGACTGACAGAAAGATAGACCAACAGATAAAGAAGAGAGAGAGAGAGATTAAAGAGAGAAAGATATTGCCACTCCATTGTTGTCTCACTGCTGCAGCTGAAGTCACAAGCATGAATATAGCTGCAGCTTCACAAGTTAACACTGTCCTGCTGATCTCATACAGAGAACATGGGTGAATGATTCTTCTCGCTCCTCTCACTAAGCTGGGCACCCTGGATTTTGGGATGCAAAAGTTATTTCTGGCCATTATTTAAAAAAAAAAACTAAATAAAAACATCAAAATCTAGCTAAACAGCTCTCATTTAGCTGGGTTATTCTGTTTGTTTTTTTTAAATTACAGCATTTTTATGTATTTTCCATGTTTTTTAGTTCAAGGGGAACCAAAATGATGACTGTTGCAGCTCAAAAATATTTTTCATGTTGGGAGAAGCAAGTGGTGGGAAACTAAAAATGGTCTTGCAAAACAGAATTTTTGGTGTTTTATCAGAACGTTATCCCCAAAACCCTATTGAGCATGCCCAGAACAGAAAAAAAACAAAACTTTAAATCCTTATAACTCTGGAACTGTTTAATATTTTGCTCATGAAACCTTCCAAAGGCACTGCCTTGGCATAGCATGCTTCTACCCTGAAAGCTCTGGAAAAAAATTCCATTCCGTGTAGGCTGTACATGACAGCAAACCCAAATGCCATGTTAAGTGCAGGAAAAAAAATAGACATCTACAGGAAAATGACATGTGCAGATCTCAGAAATTGCTCAAGCTGCTGTCACAAAACTTTACATAGATTTAGACCTTGCCTCCTAGACAACACATATAAAATTTCAGCTCATTTTGTCAAACATTTCCAAAGCTATTAGCACAGCAGAACCCCCCTCCCAGCTGGCACTACTTCTTTACCAGCCAGTATACCTTTAGCAGACTCAGTGCACTCCAGTCCCACATTCACATCGTAGCCAAAACTACTTAAGAATATTATACTGAAGGCAATACAAACTAAAAAAAAAAACATTTTTTTAGTGCTGTTTTTTTTAAACTACAGGCAAGCCTGTCTCTACTTATTGTTTTTTCCTGCTACCCACCCACCAGACTTTGGCACCCACTCTATACCATTTAATTCTAACTGTAACATGGGCATTATCCTGCAAGAACACTCTCTCACAAAAAAACAATACTTTGTTTTGTGTTTTTTTTTTTTAATTTTAAATTTGAACTGCTTCTCCAAAGCATGCCTCTCACAACATATTGTCTTCTCCCACCCTTCTGCCCACATGGAACCGTACCTCTGAACTGTGCCTCTCACTACATGCTGTCCCTCTGCCCACCAACTTGCCACTATGACCAATTAAAAACACTATGCTTCACAATTCAAAAATACAGCTCAAAGTAAAGACCCCAGCTAGCTGCAACAACATTTGTTTCTGGAAAGCTTTTTACCTCTCATCCCAAGATCACAGTTTGATCCACACTCCATGCTCCTAGCCAACTGCTGAAACCTGGCCAGAATGCTAGCTCTATCTTCTACAAACTTCCAGTTTAAAAAAATAAACAAGCATAAATGCCACTCTCTGCTGCCATAACCCTGTTATCCCTTTTGCTTGTTAAATACTGTCACCATTTTTAGAGAATTTTTTTGTAAGCCACACAGTCATCCAACAATAGCACATGCCTCAGATGTTAAGCTATCAGCATGTTCTAATGCCCATAACAGCCTAGCATACTCACCACTAAGCTGACATATAAATAACAACTCACCAAAATGTCCTCTAAATTTCTTAAAAAATAAACTATTACAAATGAAACTACAGTACATTCACCTTCCAGACTGGTCCCTATTGCAAAAATGAAATATGCAATGGGGGACAGTTTGATACATAATTTATCTGTATTTGTGCAGTTTTCCCTCGGCCACCTCACATGTGGTTTACACCACTTGTGAGGTTGCCTGAGATCAAATAACAGTCATCTAGATAAATCATGTATGCATACACCAATCTTTCTCTCTCTCTCTCTCGCTATATATATATATATATATATATATACATATAATATATACACACACACACACACACCACACCCTAACATATGCACATATTCTCACCCCATTGCATAAATCTGCAGTGAGTTATCCATCGTGAAATTATCAGAAATAAACAGCACGGTACATACCTTACCATGAAATAAACCACAGCAGAAATGTCAAGGACTATCAGCCGAAAAACAAACATTATTATACACACCTGAGCATACCAGAGAGCACTAACAAAAACCACAGCATCATTGTGCAGCCCAGAAAAGAAACACACACTAATAAAAAAGAGACCAGCACGTAGATGCCTAGAAAAAAAAAAGAATATATGATAAAGACCAGAGCACTGAACAACCCTACACAACAAATTAAAAATGAAGAAAGAAAAAAAAAAGAGAAAAACTATACAAACATTACATAAAGAACTGTGGAATACACCTATAAAAAAAAACTACAAGGGGAGATACAAGGCATCCTAACAGAAATAGAAAATGACATGGAACTGTTGAAAACCAGCAGATACAAAAACACAGGACAGACTATCAGAACAAGAAATGGATTTCTCCATGGAATACAATAACCATGACTTCATAGAAAAACCCATTAAGAGCAAATGCAAACACACAAAAAAATGGAATAAGACAACATGAACCTAAAGAAATACCTAGCCAATGAAATGAATATAACACTTCCCAACAAAATACTGTACCTCTGGAAAAACTAGATACAGTATTATGCTACTACTTCATATATTGTCACTGAAATTATGGCAGTCCGTATGAACCCTTTACAGTCAGATCAATTGTCCAAAGTGTTGAAAAACACCTACAAGAGAAACAATATACAGAATCCCTAAGTACATCACACAAATTCTTTAAAATATGAGAAGTCCTGCAAGTCAAACAAACAACTAAAAAAGCAAGGGAAAGGGAATCAACCAATGGCTGGAGATGAAATAACATACAGGATCATGTAAAATGTATACGAAAACCACCAACTTGGACCACATGACCCCCAATTATTGTTAAACACTATGTGTGGCTAACAGTCACCCACTACTTTGGCATACAAGGCAACGGTACCAGGTCAAGAAGTTACTGGAAGATTTGCAAGGCAAAAACCATGATGCACAAATCCCAAAACCATGTACAACAACAGGGGTATAATAGTGTTAGGAAATTACCACTACCCCTGTCACTGTTTGCACAGATGGGGAAGGGATGAAGCAGCTGTGGATGTGGTGCCTGACTGAGACTCTCTTGTGGTAGATTGGCTAAGGCACTGGCGGCTGAAGCAGAGTCTTGGGACCAGGGTCTGGTTCTCTGCCTCCCGGTATTCAACTGCTTTTTTTTTTCTTTAATAAAGAAATTTTCCCTCTCCTGAGTTTCTCCTTGTCCCAGAGGTCCACACCCCCTCAGAGTTGATTATATTAATCCCAGGGTGTGTGGGAAGAGCCCCCCAACAAAACAAACAAGTCCTCATGTTACTGTATTACTTCCTATATCATTTCAACATTTTGTGCTGGTCATTTTCACTGACCTCTTATTTACTTTCGATATTTTGCTTGCAGCACTGTGTGCCACATTGTTTTTGTATATGGGATTATGACTCCATGCCAGAGGCAGCACAGAAACTAGAAATGTAAAGTGGGTAGACATCAGACTAATGACGGATGAAGAAAATAACAGATACCTGGAATACACAATGGAAAGGCAAACCAAAACCAGATCAGGAACTAATCCAAGAGATATTTGAAAGCTAAAACCCCAAGCCTATGAGACAAATTACCCAAAAATGCCTAGTCAGAAACTACTTAATATACAGATCCAAAACACCAGAAAAATCCCTACATGACGATACTCCATTCTTCCTAAACATAAATCACCAACAAAAATCACAATACCCAACTGTCTGGTACACAAAACAGCCCCTGGGCATCAATACTATCAGAAGCATTTTAAAAAAACATGACAACCAGAGCCTGAATATAAATAAAGACAAGACTGACAAATCATTCCATAAAAGAACACCTGATTCAAAAGCTCTCAGACAGCGGGGTCCCAGCCATAGATATCATAGTTTTCAGGACACAAAACTACAGTCTGTAAATGAGTACTCCCACATAAACAAACAGAAGCAACATAAAATATAAAATAGCCTAAGTTGTGAAACAACACTATCAGCCTCGAAAGACATTAAATATGCACGCCCAAAAACCAGCCAGCACTCTGACTGCAAGGACACCATGTCAGCCTTCTTTGGAACACCACTGTAAAAGCAACACACATAACATTCAACATCGTTCAAGGTGAGACATAATAAAAAAACAAACTAATTATACAATAAACAACCCAAAAAAAGACAAACCATCAAAAATATCTCCATTTCTCTTTTATAGGACACCAATACACTACCAGCATGAAGAAGAGACCAAGAATAATAGAAACAGACATGGACTCAGACTGAACCACCACAAGAGAAACAAATTACAAGAAAGAAATGCTTCATGGCCCAGAAGATGCTACAGTAAAACCCAAGAATCACATAGAAACATAGAAACATAGACTTTGATGGCAGATAAGGACCGCTTGGCCCACCTAGTCTGCCCATTTCCCTACCTAGAGGATAAACTGAAGGTCCTATTTAATCAACAGCCTATTTCTTCCTACCCCCCCCACAAAAATTGCCTTGTCTGTCCCATGCATTCTTGAATTCTCCCACAGTTTTAGACCCCACAACCTCCTCATGAAGTCTGTTCCATGCATCCACCACCCTCTCTGTGAAAAAATACTTCCTCACATTGCCCCTGAGCCGTCCCCCCCTCTATCTTCAAATTGTGTCCCCTTGTTCTTGCACATCTCTCTTTCTGAAAGATGCTACCCTCTCAGACTTTGTTGATTCCACTGAGGTACTTAAATGTTTCTATCATGTCCCCTCTCTCCCTCCTTTTCTCAAGGGTATACATATTAAGCTCCTTTAGCCTCTCCTTGTATGGCTTCTCTTGCAGACCCTGCACCATTTTAGTTGCCCTCCCAACTGCCTCCATACTGTCTATGTCCTTGTAGGGATGGGGTCTCCAGAACTGGACACAGTACTCCAGATGGGGTCTCACCAACTGTCTGTACAGGGGGATAACAACTTCCTGTTTTCTGCTGGTGATGCCTCTCCCTATACATCCCAGTATCCCCCACAGCCCTCCCTACCGCCTTCTCACATTGCTTGGCAACCTTAAGGTCATCTGATATGATTACCACTAGGTCTCTTTCCATTTTTGTTGTTGTTACTACCTCCCCCCCATTGTGTAATCTTCCCCTGGGTTTTTGTTTCCCAGGTGCATTATTTTGCACTTCTTTGCATTGAATCCTAGCTGCCATACTTCTGACCATTCCTCCAACCTTGCCAAGTCCCTTCTCATCCTTCCCCGCCTCCTTGTGTATCACCCTGTTGCAGATCTTTGTGTCATCTGCAAAGAGACATACTTTTCCTTCCAGTCCCTCTGCAATGTCACTTATAAAGACATTAAAAAGGACTGGACCCAGTACTGAACCCTGTGGTACCCCACTAGTAACCCCTCTTTCTTCAGAGTGGACTCCATTTACAATTACCTTCTGTGTCCTGTTGTCCAGCCAATGTTTTACCCAGACTACCACCCTGGGACCCACTCCCAGGCTGGTTAATTTGACTATTAATCTTTTGTGTGGGACTGTGTCAAATGCCTTGCTAAAGTCTAGGTAGGCCATGTCCACAGCCCCTCCCTGGTCTACTACTTTGGTCACCCAGTCAAAGAAGTCTATTAGATTCATCTGACATGACCTTCCCGCTGTGAATCCATGCTGCTTTGGGTCCTGTGCCCCACTGGCCTCTAGGTACTCAACAATTCTTTCCTTCAGAAGTGACTCCATCACTTTCCCTACCACAGAGGTCAAACTGACAGGTCTGTGGTTTCCTGCCTCTGTCTTGGTCCCACTTTTGTGAAGGGGAATCACATTTGCCTTCCTCCAGTCCTCGGGTACCACACCATACTCACATGATTTATTAAAAAGAGTAGCCAGTGGTTTCACTAGTTCCCCCCTTAATTCTTTTAGAATTCTGAGGTGAATTCCATCAGGCCCCATTGCTTTGTCTACCTTTAGTTTTAGGAGTTCTTGCAGAACCCTTTCTTCTGTGAAAGGACTGGGATCGATCCCCCCCCCTCTCCAGAGTGCTCTGTTAATTGGATTAGGCACCACCCCCACTTCCTCTTTTGTGAATACTGAACAGAAGTATTCATTCAGTATCCCTGCTTTTTCACTGTCACTCTCTCTGCCCACCCACCATCCATCCATTCTATTCAGCCTCACTATCCCTCCCTTTGTCTTTCTATGCTCCCTGATATACCTATAAAAGGTTTTATCCCCCTTCTTAACTGAGTTGGTTATCTTTTCCTCAGTTTGGGCCTTTGCTATTCTGACTTCCTTCCCTGCTTCCTTCTGCCTTAACTGGTACAGCTCTCTGTTCTGCTCCTTCTGTGTTTCCTTATACTTCCGGAATGCTATCTTTTTCTCCCTAACCTTCACCGCCACTTCTTTGAGAACCATAGTGGCTTTTTCTTTCATTTTGATTCGTTTATTTGCTTCACACAAAGGCTTGTTGCCTCTGTGATGGCAGTTTTGACATTTCTCCATTGTTGCTCCACCCCTCCTTCTAGCCTGTTTGTTAGTGCTTTTCTAAGGCACTCTCCTATCTTGCCAAAGTCAGCCCTCCTGAAGTCCAGAACCCTCACTGTTGTATGGCTTGACTCTGTAGCTGAGTTTAACGTGAACCACACTGTTTGATGGTCACTTGTTCCCAGATGGCTACCTACCCACTTCTAGATCTGAGATCCTCTCTCTGTCCCCATTTGAGAGTATGAGGTCTAAGATTGATCCTTCAAGAGTTGGTTCCAAAACTAGCTGTCTGAGGCATGCCACCTGAAGGGCATCAAGAATGGCCCTGCTTTTTGACGTGGTTGCAGCAAAGATGCTCCAGTTAACATCTGGCATATTAAGGTCCCCCATCAACAGTATCTCCCCTTTCTCTGCCATCCTAAGTATGCCTTCTATCATATCCTTGTCCATTCCCTCCCCCTGACATGGGGGTTTGTATACAACCCCTGTGTGGTTTGTGGTGCCATTTCCAGTCTCTAAGGTGACCCACAGTGCCTCCTCTCCTCCCCTCCCTGTTTACTCTTTTGTTCAGTTGCTTTTATCCCTTCCCTTACATAGAGAGCAACTCCCCCCCTTCTGCCCTCCCTGTATCTCCTGTAGGTTGTGTACCCTGGTATGTTAACATCTCAGTCATGGTTCTCAGTGTACCATGTTTCTGTGACTGCTATGATATCCAGGCATCCCTCTTCCATCAAGGCCACCAGTTCCGGGAGCTTGTTGCCCAGACTACGGGGGGTTGGTACTCATTACCCTCCATTTCTTGATGGTCTTAACCCTTTTTGCCCCATCCCTGTCCTTACTGCATTCATCACTTTCTCCATTTACCCCTGCACTTCTCCCTATTGACATCTCTATGTTGGTGTCTACCTCACCTAGTACCCTGATTTTTGGGGGGGCTAGGATTTCCCTGCTACTTTTCAGTGCCTCCCCACTTGGCTAGTTTAAATGCTTGCCAATGAAGTATTTAAACCTATCACCTAGGATCCTGGTTCCCCTCCTGGACAGATGCAGACCATCATGCCAGTATAGGCCTGTATCCATCCAGGTGGACGTCCAGTCCCCAATGAAGCCAAATCTCTGAGCTCTGCACCAGTTTTTCAATCACTGATTGAACCCCATGCTGTGGAGCACCCTAGCCTCATCTGTACTATAGACAGGCAGCACTTCCGAGAAGGTTTCCATGTATGCTACTCGTCTAAGGCCCCGCCCCAGCTCCACAAACACTTCTTGCACTGCTCTGATCCCTTTCTTAGCCAGGTCATTTGTCCATAGGTGGACAATGACATCCAGCTACCTCCTCTGTGCAGCTGCTCCTGTGATCCTGAGGATTCGCTCCCTGTACCTCCAATCCATGGTGCCAGGCAGGCACCTTACCTCCCTCTCTCCTTCCTCTCCCAGTTCTACCTTCCTAACAATGGAGTCCCCCACCAGGAGCTGTTTCCTTCCCCTGTGAGGTCCCAAGCCACCCTCCTGTGGGTCTCCTTTGTGGAGGTTCCCAACATCCTCCTTGGTCTCCACTGTGGGTGCCTCCATAGAGGAACCACACTTTTCCAGAATGGCATAGAAATTGTGGAGAGGTACAACTGGAGGGATGCACCTCTGTTCCACCACCCTCACCATCCCTGAGCCCACTGTGGTTCAACCGCTCCTCTTTCTTGGCAACCTCTGAGGCAACAGCAGTGACCGTGGTGGTCCCTGGGTGGGAGAGGAGGTCCCACAAACCCTTGCCAACTCAGTCTGGAGATGAGTAATCTCCTCCCTCAGCCCAGAGAGTTGCCTGCAGATGGGACAACACTGCATCCTCCAGAACGTCTCCCAGAAGACTGCTGCTCCATAGCGACTGCACTGCACCACTCCTATCATGTCTTTTTTCTGGCCCCCTAACTGTTGTTTGGAATACTTACTCTTTCCACTGTTTTTTTTTTTTCCCCTCCTTTCTGACTGCATCTGTGCCCTTTTAGCTCCTGATCTTCCTGTTCTGAGACAGGAAGTTCCTATATTTCTCAGTAATCTCCTTACATGCTCAGAGTCAGACCTCCAGCAGCAGGGGGGGACGGAGAGCTACTCTTTCCCTTCTCGGATGGTAAGTCTTTGGTGGATCTGATCACTCACTTCCAGCTCCCAAACAGGAAGTTTCTGTTGTCGGTTAAATCCTGTGCCTATAAAAGTAGAACTGGTTTAGGGTGGGGGGTGGAGGGGAGTGAAAGAGGGCAATATAGTCCCTGTAGAGAAGTTTCAGTTATACCAGTAGCTCCTTCCTCCTGGTGTCCTGACCATTGAGTTGCACACTCATCTTCTCTACTCAGTGCCATTGACTGCACCCATGTTGCCATCTGGGCACCCACCGATGATGGAATGGAGGCCTAGCTCAACAGGTAGGGGCACCACTCCATCAATTATCAGTTGGTGTGTGATGCAACAGGGCATATCATCAGTGTCCTGGCATGGTACCCTGGCAGCACCCATGACACCTTCATATGGTACAATTCCATTCTGTGCTGGAGGTTTGAACATGGGGACATCCCTAGTGGCTAATTATTCAGTGAGTACACACCATAGCTCCCCTCTCTATAGTCCCATATGGTACATGATGGGTCAGACCCCCTGTATGGCCAATAGGTCTGGGTTCATTAGGGTTGTGCAGACCGCATGGACCAGTGGTCTCTTCCTGCCATCACTGTCCATGTGTCAATATTCCAGTGTGACACTAACCTATGCTCTTTTCCTACATAGGAGACAGTGCCTATCCTTGGAGTTCCTGTCTCCTTACACCTGTCTTCTGTCCCCTGCAATGGCTGCAGGGCAGGTACAATGTGACACACATTGCCACATGCAACCCTTGAGCATGTGTGTGATATGCTCAAGGTGTGGTTACAGTGCCTTGACTTTTCCAATGGTGCCCTGCAGTATACCCCTCAGAAGACCTGTGCCATATTCCCTGCTTGTTGTAGTCAACACAACATGGCACTCAACTTTGATATACCCATTCCAGCCTCAGAGGAATACCCAGTATTGGATACAGATCCAGAGATCAGGGGATACTGGAGTAGCTCAAAAGGTGTGATCCCAGAATGACCAGGATGGCCTAGGAGTACTGAGCCTGAATCATAAGAGACATCTATGGACATGGCAGTTGAGTACAGACCACACAGGAGCCTGTAATATGGTTAAGCAATTTATTATCACACATAAACATGAACAACAACAACTACAATACAAACAGTGCAGTATGCTAGGCAGGGGAGTAACAAGATGGACGTAAAAAAATGCAGTGCTACCAGACGAGGAGCGGGTTGCAGATAGGGTACACACAAACAGAAGTCCATGTTAGCATGGGGGGAGCACATGACGTATATACACACATACGCACACACACCCGCTGTGTGAGGGGAAACAGTGATCTATACAGGGCTATATTCTCGCCAGGTTGGGGGGGAGGGCTGTACCACATGAAATCCATGCCGGGGTTTGGACATCCTGGCCACATCACAAGGGCAAATGACAGTGATGCAGGAGTACAGCAGGTGTGGTTTGGAAACCGTGTTGGTGAGAAGTGGCCTTTGCTGCCTCCATCTTCCCCTTACAAATACTATGGATACGGACTGTCTCTCTGTGCAGTGAGCTGTATGGTGGGGTGGTCCTCAGCCACAGTATGAGGGATGAGTATTGTGCGAGTGTAGCCTGCCCCTGATCCCATGATTTACTATCCCAAGGGAGGGGCAGATTGTGACCTAGTGTGTGTGGTGTCCCGGGTGTGCTGGGCATTCTTGTCCCTTCACTGTGTGGTGTTGGTGTACACCGTGCTGTCTGTTGTGGGGTGGCACTAACCATGCTGGACAGTGTGGGCCTATGGCTGGCCCTTGCAATGCCTGCCATCATGGCTGCAGTCTCCTGCACAGTGTCACACAGGTCCCATAGGATCACCGTGAGCTCTGTGTGTCATCACTCTGCCCACTGCTTGGCACACTGCATATCCTCATGCAGTATTTGATGGAGGCATGTTAGTTTTTGTTGTGCAGCACTCTGTGCCTCCATGGTGGACTTCAGCAGCTGCTGATTCTTGGCTGCGTTCCACTGCAACCAAGGAATGTACAGTGGGATAGACTCGAGCTGTGCTCGCAGCCATTTTATGGACTATGGCTGCACCGCAGTAGGTGTGACGGCCTGTGGTAGGCACTGTGGATTGGACATGGCCAGCCTGGTGTGATGGTCATGGAAGTGCAGGGCTGTGGGCATGCTGCTGGAAGCATCATGGGGAGGCAAAGTGCTGGTTGGCTCTATGGTATCAGCTAGTGGTTGTTGGGAGCTAGCCATGGTGCAGGTATGGTGCTGGGGTGGGACAACAGTAGCTGTTCCAGGGACACTGGTGGGCTGCACCCCAGTGACCAATGGACTACATGGGGACAGTGGCTGGGCCCCAATGGTACAGGGGCTGGTAGTTGGTGATTGTCTTTCCTGGTCTGGCCCCACCTGCTCCAAGCTCTCCAGGTAGGTTTCATTGTCATCCTCTTCCATGGCCTCCTCAGCACTCTCCGCCGGGTGGTGCAGATGGGTGGGCGGCTGGAACTGCACATACCAGGATGGTCCTCTGGCATCCTTGTCTGGGTACAAACCCATGTGCTGTGCTGTAGGGAGATGAGAGAGGGGTTATATAGTACTGTAATGGACAGAGCATTGTGTAGGCCAAGACAGCATGCATGCCCAGCATACAGTGCCACATGCTCATGTGTTGTGTGCAGTGCATTGCCCATACCCCACAGTTACCAGCACACCCTACTCTAGAAGCAAAAATGGGAACAAAACACAGCACCAGTGTCTGCACAGCCTGTCACAAATGTGCTCACACTTCCACACAAGTGTACATACTCCCAGTACCAAGGTGTACACACCCAACCACCAATGGACACTTACCAAGCACCAGTGGGCACACATCCCATCAGCAGTGGTTATCAAAACATCCACTAACATTCAACTCAAAAATGTTACCTCATTTAAATACCTGGGTGTAGTACTTGACAAGCATCTATCCTTTGATGAGCACATAACCTGTGACACTAAGGCTACTAGTCTGAAACTAGGCATTCTATATTGTACTGCTCCCTACCACTCAAGTAGTGCAAGAACCACTCTTACCTCTGCCCCCTTCTCCCAGGCCTCTTCTACGGTGTCTCTATAATCCACTCCTCTAAGACTACACTCCTGAACAAACTCAAAATGGCCTATCACCAAATTGCCCGATTTGCTATTAAGGCCCCAGCTTGCACCCTTCACTGTGTCGCGCTGAACAATTTGGGTTCGCCATCTTTCATAACAAGACTTAAAGTCCCAGCATATTGCGCCACCTTCAAGCTAATACACCTCCCACCTCTTCTAAGTATATCTAACCTACTAACCCTGAAACCTCTCCCCACAAACACTCAGGTCCTCACACCTCCAAATACTGGGTCTGCTCAAGACTCACCTAGCTGTTAGAAGAAGATTCTTCTCCTTCTCAACACCACAAAAGTGGAATGACCTCCCACACTCACTGCTCTCATGCAAGACCATTACTCTCTTCAAATGACAATATAGGGAAATATTTTACAAGCCTCCTGTCTGTAATGGGAACTGTACCTAATCTTCTAACTTTTCCACCTGCTGCCTTTACTCTCCTGGTGTGTATGATCAAAGTTTAGGGCTATGAGTCTGTATACAGCATATTGTCTATACTCTGCACTTATATACTAATTGACTCTACTACAATTATATTGTATGCTCGTATCAACCTTACTGTTTGTTCACCTATGTTGTAATTGACACCTGTAATTTGTACTGTCTTCCAATAAATGGGATGGCTAGTTTAGTCCATGAATATATGTAACTGTCAAATGATATTTGTATATAATTATCTGTATCTGTACTGTTTTCTTATGCTTGGATTATTTAGTTCCCTGGGTCACCCCTAAAAAAGGGACTTATAGACTGTCTCAGAGTGCCCACCAGGCCATCAAAATTTAAATAAATAAATAAAAAATAAACAGTGAACACACACTCAGCATTAGTGAACACATGCCCCAGCAACACAGGGTACACTTCCCTATCCTAGGGAGTAGAAATCCCAGCACCAGAGGGCTCATGAGCAGCACTTCAAAGGATACTATCATGGACATGCACACAAATGACCACTCAGTTGGTGACAAGGAAACTGCAGTGTTGTCCACATCCTGTGTGTTACCTAACCCTGGCTTATGCATGCGCCCATACTGCTGGACTTCCACACATACACACATGGCCTAGGGGACGTCACACTGGCAGTCACTCACATGGCTGGGCAGGTCCCACTTGGTTTTCGTACCTGCCACCCATCACTCCTATCACCTCCATGGGCCATAGAGTGGATGCTATGGCCTCCTCCACAGGATCCAGGAAAACTGCATCTCCCAATTTCCATGGGCCCCTGCCTGAGCCATGCAGCTCCCTGCATTCCATTGCCATGACTTCCTTTAAGCACCTCTCCATGTCCCTGAAGTGCTTTCTCACCACTTCCACAGGCCTGTTCCATCCACCAATGGCACTGACTTCCTCCATGGTCTTGTCCCAGGCCTGCCATGCCCGAGCATCTGTGCTTTTGCACCAGGACATGACCTACTCCCTGGTCTTGTAGGCCTGTGTCAGTGCATCCAACTCCTCCATTCTGAAGTAGTGGGCCTGAAGACTGTCAGTATCCTCCATGGTACATCCTGGACAAGGAGGGCAGGTAACTAGGGACTACAGGCAATGGCACACAGTTGAAATGGACAGTTGTGTTCCCCCCACCCAATCACATAGGCATCCCAACAATATCTGCCCCTCCACAGGCCTAGGCCTACCAACACCAGGCTGTGCATGCATGCACCTGGCCATTGTGATGGGCACAGATTGGCAGGGGTGGACAGGGGCATGGGGCCACATACCCCCGGACTGCTGACAGTCACATGTCTGTGTGATGGTGCACCCTGCCAGCAGCGTGCACCATGGACTGAGGGGTTCCCTCTTCCAGACATGGCAGCACCTCTGCCACTGGATGTGGGTCCCATTGAACAGCATCAACATATGTCCATGGTACTGTTGCACACAGCATACACACAGGGGTTACATTTGGTTTGATTCACAGGACCTGCATCCAAGCACATCCCCAGCACATTGCTGACAAGCCCACCACCACTATCATCCAGCCCCATGTAGACCTATTGGCAATGGCTACCGTCCCCACAGAATATGAACCACCAAGAAAACAGTATGTGATGAGTCCCCAACTGCAGCAGTTCCTGTGTAACAGGGCCTCCAATTATACAGCTCATCCTGTAAGGTACAGAGCAAGGGAAACATCTACATGGACAATGTATCCATGTTGATACCATGTATACATTGGTAAACTGCCTATGATATTCAGCAGAGTAGAACACAGAAGGTTCTAGAACACTGTGGACACCATTGTGGAGGCACAGTGGCATTGCTCTGGGATCATTGTGACATGGTCCCTGTGGTTCCATATCATGGGTCACATCTTACCTTGTTGCATACAGCATGGCCTATGGCAGCATGTAGGCTCTGCTGTCCTCCAGATGCTGCATAACCAGTGACTTGTAAAGAGGGATTATTACATCCCTCTTATGACTTGTGATACCCCTACTAATACACCCTAACATCCCTTTAGCCTTACCTACTGCTTTAGTGGTCTGCTTGGATGATTTCAGGTCATTTGTGATAATGATGCCCAAGTCTCCTTCTTTCCTAGCGATTGCCAGCAACTTCCCTCCCAACCTACGGGTAGCTTCAGGGTTTCTCTTCCTATGTGCATGATCTTGCACTTCTTTGCGTTAAACCCCAGTTGCTACTCTTCTGACCATTTTGCCAGTTTTTCCAGCTCTCTTCTCATTCTGCACACCCCATCTGGATCATGTGCTCTGTTGCAGATCTTGGTGTCATCTGCAAACAGGCAAACCTTACCCTCAAGTCCATATGCAATATCACTGATGAAGATATTGAGGAGGACTGACCCCAGAACTGATCCCTGAGGTACCCCACTTGTGACTTGCATCTCTTCTGACTGTATACTGTTTACCACCACTCTTTGTTTTCTGCCCACCAATCAGTTTGTCACATAGTTGACCAAACTCTGACCCACCCTGATCCTACCCAGCTTATTAATCAATCTTCTATGTGGAACTGTATTGAAAGCTTTGCTGAAGTCAATGTAGGTGACATCAACTGCACCCCCTTGGTCCACCACTCAGGTTATGCAGTCAAAAAATCTGAGATTAGTTTGACAGGACCTTCCTGTTGAAAACCCATGCTGTCTTGGATCCTGTGCCCCTATGGATTCCAGGTGTTGCACTATCCTTTCCTTAAGCAATGCCTCTGTAATCTTGCCCACTACTGAGGTAAGACTGACTGGTCTGTAGTTTCCTGCCTCCTCCCTGCTGCCACTCTTGTGGAACAGGATCACCTGAGCCCATCTCCAGTCTTCTGGGACCATTCCTGTGCTCAGAGATTCACTAAACAGTTCTGTTAATGCCTCTGCTAGTTCCACCATTAGCTCCTTTAGTACCCCGGAATGTATGCCATCAGGTGCTATTGCCTTGTCCACCCTTGTAGGACCCTTTCTTTTGTGAAGGGACTTGTACACACCTGCTTCCCCCCCCCTGTGTCCATGGTGCTGAGCTGTGGGCCCTGCCCTACCTTCTCCTCAGTAAATACTGAGCAGAAGTATCTATTTAGGATCAATGCTTTTCCTTGGTCCTCCTCCACACATTCCCCCTCATCCCCTTTGATCTTAGTAATACCCCCTCTGGACTTTCTCCTTTCACTAATGTATCTATAGAAAGTCTTGTCCCCTTCTTTTACTGTTCATGCTTGTGTTTCCTTGGTTTAAGCCTCTGCCTGTCTTACTGCCTTCCCTGCTTCCCTTAGGGAAGTTTGGTATGCCTCTCGATCTTCATCCCGCTGCGTTCTCTTATTTCCTGAAGGCCAACCTTTGGGATCAGATTTTTTTGTGCTACTGTTTTTGACAGCCAAAGTGGTTTCCTCCTTCTTTTGCTCTTGCTTGTCTCACTAACGCAATGGGATAATGCTTCAAGTATTTCATCCTTAATGCTTGCCCACTTTGCCTGTACCCCCTCACCTGTATTTCTTTTTGCCAGGGCTATCTTAACTCTGTTGGCCATCTTATCAAAGTCAGATCCTCTGAAATCCCATATTTTTGCCTTGGAATGGAATGATTTAGTTCTTTGCCATTGGCAGGTTATACTGTTTTCCCACTAGGGGCATTCCTACCTACTCTACTGCCTCTATAGCTAATTCCTGTTAACCATCTGAAAAGAATCTGTGTCTCCTCTGTTTACCCCCAAATGTCCACCCCCTCTCAACTGCTCCTCCCACCACCACACCCCCTCTCTCCCAGCCCTACCTGCTACTCCCCTTAGCCTGCCTGCAGTACATGCCTCATCATCCCTCTTGCTGGGAGGTCCAAATTTCTCCCCCCTCCCTGACTCCCCAGGTAGCGATTCCAAAACTACTCACTTAGGTGAGTTCCTGGTTATCTCCTGCCACCCAGGACCCTAAGCACTCTCAATTTGCCAGCAGCGGTCGACCCTACCCATCTTAACCTCACTTGGGACCCTTACTCTGCTGGGCACCCCATGCTCACCGGCCTGCTCAATACCTAGGGCCATGGCCCCACAAGCACAGATTGCTCACTTAGCCAGCAGACAAGGTCCCCAGGTCACCCTGGCCTCTTACAAGCCCCCCACAGCTTGGCTAATGGTCAAAGGCCTAAAAATAGCCCACCTTAACATCCACAGCATCCTCTAAAACATTGCAGATCTAACAGCCTGGGCGGCCTTCTACAAGCCCGACATACTGGGCATCACGGAAACTTGGCTTAATCCTCACACTCCTGACACTGCTTGCACCCTCCCGGGCTACAGTCTTGTCCGGCTTGATAGGGCAGGTAGTACGTGCTGTGGGGGCGTGCTCCTATACTATAAGGTGCACCTAAACGTGACTTCAGTCTCACATCGATCCCCTGCACCTCAAGCCTGTGAGTTCCTTCACACCCTCCTCCTACTTGGGAATACTGAAAAGGTGCGTCTTGTCTGCACCTTCAACCCTCTGAAGGGGGGCATACTAGGGCTCTCCTCTCTACTTGACCAACTTAGGGATAAGGTTGGCTCAAATGAGCTGCTTATCCTGGGGGACCTAAACCTCAATTGGCTGGGGCCCAACACTAAGTAGATAGAGCCTCCTTTCTCCAGTCTTGCTCTCAGTCAGATTATCACAAAACCTACTAGGCTCTCCCCCAGGGTGACAATGGGATGCTCATTGACTGGATAATGAGCAACAGACTTGACAAAATTGTCCACTCAGGCATACTCCCTGATGCCATCTTTGATCACTCCCCAACCTACTGCATATGGGGCTCTAACTTGCCCAAAGTCCCCAGCAGAGTAACCGGGATGAGAGACTACTCAAAACTTATAATTAATAACTACCTTGAGGACCAACGGGGTATCGGCTGGTCCAGGATTACTGCAACCTATGACCCGGTTGTAGCCCTAGACCATTTCCTTGCAGTATTTGTCCCACTGCAAAATAGGCACACACCTTACTCAAAGAGGAGGCTAAGAGGCACAGTCACGAAGTGGCTTCATGGTGGCCTTTTTTCCCTCATGAAACAGAGGGATAAATGCTGGGTGAAACACAAGCTCTCTCTCAACAACAACCTTCTGGAGTATCGCCAACTCAAACTCTTGTAAGAGAGCACCACCAAAAGTGAGTACTGCAAAATGGCCCTGCTTGCCTCAACAAACAACCCCCGTTGCTTCTGGAAAAACATTAAAAACCTCATTGGAGGGTCGGCTAAGGAACAACTCACCGATATGCACATCGGGGGACCCAACTGTAATAACCTCCTAACCATTGCCTCAGCTTTTAACCGCATGTGCTCCGACCTGCAGGCTCCCTCCCTACTCTCTGCCCCAAAACCACCATGCAGGCACCCCTCCGTCTGCCTTTCTACTTTAAACATATCTTCATTGGTGAGACCCAGGAACTCCTTGTTGGTCTCTCTTACCACATGGGAGCTGGCCATGACAGCCTTGAACCAAAGCTACTTAGTCTGGTAGCTCCCCTCCTCACCCGACCGGTCGCTCACATCTTCAATGCTTCCCTTATCTCAGGGATCCTCCCTGACATATGGAAGGTTGCTAAGGTGGCCCCTATCCATAAACATGGTGACCCCAAAGATGTCAATAACTACTGCCCCATTGCTATACTATCAGCCGCCTGCAAGCTCCTGGAAAAGGCAGTCACTTCACAACTCTCCCACTACATCCAGGGATATGGTGTTCTATCCCCTACCCAGCACAGATTCAGAAAAGGACACAGTACATCGACTGCATTTGCCGTGGTTACCTCCGAGATCAGGTCCGCGACTGACCTAGGCAAAATGACTGGGGCCATATTTGTTCTTTCAAAGGCCTTCGATTGGGTTGACCATTCCCTTCTCCTCTCTGCTCTGCAGTCACTCAGATTCTCCCTTCGTGCCCTTGATTGGTTCTCCAACTACCTTGGGGTAGGCAGCAATACACCTGCTTTAATTGAACCCTCTCTGCCCTTTCTGCAGTTAACCACAGGGTTCCCCAAGGATTCATCCTTGGACCCATTTTGTTTTCCTTGTTCATCAATGAATTGCCCTCTGCTACCACCAATGGGCACCTAACTCTATACGCTGATGACCTAGTAATCCTGGCCAGTTCACAGGATATCACCCACATCAACTCCCAGCTTAACTCTGACTTCTCTCTTATCCAGAACTGGCTTGATGGCCACAAGCTGCCCATCAACCTGAAGAAAGCCCAGGCCATGGTCTTTGGTTCTGTGGCCAAAACTTCTTCCTGCCCGATGCCTCTAAAAATCTTTGGATCAAATGACCTCCTCCTGCCGGTCACTGACTCTGTCAAGTATCTAGGAGTTACCCTTGATCCACAACTGGATCTCTCCTCGCACATTCGGAATGTATGTAAAGCAATGAATGGCAAGCTTGGCCTATCCTACAGAGCTAAGGACTGCCTTACCCCCACTGCCTGGCTTGCCATAGCCAGGGGGATTCTCCTTCCCACACTTTCCTATGGGCTTGTTGCCTTTGCCCCATCCCGAACTCTAGCCTTGCGAAATAGGACATCGCTTATAACAATATATGCCATTTCACACTCTCTGTTCCCTGCCTCATGCATTGCTGTGAGCTCTACTCTCACCTGGAGTGGCTACCCCCAGAAAAGCACAGCACCTATGTCCTTGGCAACTTCGTTGACAACATTGTTAGAACGGCCACTCCCGTGTCGCTCACTCTTCCCCTAAAACACGCAACCCCTGTCTGCCACCTATGGTCATGTGCAGCTCAGGCTCACCTGGTGCCCAAGACCTGCACCCTCACAGGTGATCGGGCCTTCGCCGTCCATGCGCCAAGAGTGTAGAATTCCCTTCCTGCATGAGTTTGTGCCTCTCTCTCTCTCCCTGCTTCAAAACACCCCTATGGAACTTCCTCAAAACTGCATCGGCCTGTCAGTGTTCCACATAAACTCAGCATCTCTCTCCCTCCCCCCTACCCTCTGGGGAGCTGCCCTGTGTGCAATTTCTCCAGGCACTGTTATCTCTGCCGACAACCGCCTTAAGGCACTTACTGCCCCCTGATGGAGTGGCGATATTGTTCAAAACAATGTCTGCCTCTGGTCCTGCACTGAGTCTTTAACTTCTTTTCTCACTATAGGCGATCTAGTCAGGCTAGCACATACATGTGTGTTCCTAATCAGTTTTGTTGTTGGTCCCATTTGAGATGTAATTTGATAATAATTTCTAGTTATGTGATGTTCTACCTCCCAATGCTGTCATGCCTATCTGTTAATTGACTGCTGTTAGTCCAGCCTTGAGCCTGTCTGTACCATAAGCTGTTCAACCAACTTGTCGGAGCATGTGGCTCCTGTATGTTACCTTGACTCTGTAGTATGTCTCACTGTTACTTTGTAACTCTCCCAGGTTGCACCTGAAAATAGGCACGTGGATGTCTAGTGTGCTTACCTGGTTAACAAAAGCAAATAAATAAATAAATTGAACAATACCATGTGATGGTCACTGGCCCCCAGGTGACCTTCTACCTGGAGATCTGTGATCCTTTCCCTGTCAGTAATAGATCCAGGATTGCCCTGTCTCTTGTGGGTTATTGTACCAATTGCTTGAGGCCCGCTTCCTGCAGGGAATCCACTATGTATGTTGTTCTGGCAGATGTTCCTGCTGGTATTGACCAATCTGTATCTGGCATGTTGAAGTCTCCCATTATCAGAACCTCCCCTTTAGTTGTCATGTATTGTATATCTTCTAACAGTAATGTGTCTATGTCCTCGCCCAACCTCTTCAGCATTCTGCACAATTGCAACACAGACTCTGTACAGGAAGCAGTGTGGCTTTAGCCTGCAGATCACAGAGAAAGCAACAACCATGTCTGGAAACCAATGCAGAGCAGTGGAACAGTGTGAACAGGTGGCTGGCAAATGAACTTGCAAGCCTGGTTGACCTAGTGGTGACCAGGGAGGACCAATGGCTGGGGGAGGTTGCAGGAGTGGACAGACCTTGTTGTGACATCTGGGCCTTGGTGGAGCGGCACCTGACATGCAGAATAAGGGCTGACTGCACCAAGAACCAGTGCAAACATATGTGCAATGACCTGTAATGGAGGGATGTGAGCCACCAGTATGAAATGCGGCCATGGTCACTGGAACACCATGTCTAGGCCAGGTGAGTATAGTTGGTTGTTTAGCAGGTGTGTGCACTGGCTTGTGTGCATACCTGTGACATGGTAGTATGTGTTAGGAATAGACCCCCCCAGGGCACTGTGCCCACCACCTGTGTGCCCTCAGTGTTACTCTATGTGCAATGGGATATGCCACACTGCATGGCCTGCTGGCAACAGGTGTCTTTGTGTGGGCTACCATGCTGCATGCATCCCTGTGGGGACATCACCTCAGGGTTTCTGGTGGTGGACACTCACCATGCACAAAGGGCAGTGGGCCAACAATGACACTGCACTGTGTCATCATGTGTGCAGTCTACCACATTGCATGTATGTTCTGCCAGCATGCTGCCCTGTGTCTGTTTACCATGCCTTGCTATGGCCCCCACCCTACAGACATGAGCATCGCGTGCAGCTGGATGGTTGCCATGAGGGATGATGTCAGAACAAAGGCCCACAACATCACTTCTTACAGTGATGCACCCAGGTTCACCTCAGGCCCCACCCAAAAATTATTTTCATAAATTACCAAAAATAATAACAATTAGCATATGATATTATCCTATGCTCTCCAGATTCAAAAATGATGGTGAAAAACACTGTTGCCACACTTTGGGTTAAATAAGCAATAAATATATATTTTATTCACATATGTACAAGTCCTAAATATTCATAATTAGCATACATAACAAGCATAATAAAAATAATGTAAACATCAACTGTAACGTAAACAAAACACGTTTTTTACAAAATAAATAAATCAAATAAAACACTTAAAACATTCAGCAAATAAGCAATGCAAATGAATAAGCAATATTCAGCATAATAAATGACAGTTTACAGTATTTCTTCAGCATACTTATAAATATCATGACCTTTTATTTTTGCTATGAGAACTTGCAACTCATTACACTAGTGTCTCAGGTTATATCTTTGTATAATAATTGTTTTAAAATGTCATAGCATGAAAAAGGTATTTCCTTTACATTTTATTTTACATTAAATTTTAACTTAACCACATACTCAAGATTTTGGAACTAAAATGTACTAAGTTACCACACCAGATAGCCAAATAAGTACTAAAAGTAGAATAAAGGAATACTTACATTTTAGTTATCTGTAGATGGGGTCTTCTGCTTTTTAACTTTCAAAGTATTGGTGAGAACATCTAGTTTTGGATGGCAAAAGTCCTTGGTGGTGGGTTTAGCTTTAGTCTTCTGTTTTTCTCCCTTGAACCTGGAACTGTAGAGTCTTTTGACATCGTGAAGCAATGCAGGCTGGATCCTTCTTGCTTGATGTCACAAATAATCAAAAGTCACTTGAGGATTTAGTGGGCAAAATCAGACAACAAGATTTTAGCAGTTCAGCACAGTCTGCAGAAAGATCTCTCCCTGTGGACAGCAATGCTGTTTTGGTAACTGGACTCTGTGACTGTTGCCTGTTTCAGTTCATTTCTTCTCTTGAACCTGCAACTCTGGACTTACTGCTATTTCATAGCACTACAGGCTTGCTGGCTGGTAAATTCCAAAGTCAGTCTCTTGTTCAGGCTTTTAACTGAAATTCCAAAACATTACTTTAGTCCAAATTCTCACTATGCAAAACATAGGCATTGCTTCATCCAATATTGGGAAGAGAATCCTTCCTGTAATATTTGGTTTCAGCAGCTGGACCTTTTGCAGAGTTGTGCAGGCTTTTTGGCTGGTTTAGCACCCCCTTTTGGTGGCAATGTCAAAACCCAAATGATGTCCCAAGCAGGTGTGGCTTCAGGTTTTTGACCTAGTACAAATCTCAAGCTCATCCAACATTGTCAGGGCATCCAATACAGGTCTTCACACACCAAAACATTAAGAAGTTCTGGGCTGGCTTTGCCAGCATCCAATTTATGTCCATCTTACTGGTGATATCACCATCAGGTTATGATTGGTCTGAGTACTCTTTGAGGGTGTTACTGTTAGCCCCTCCTAAGCCATTTTTTTTATAATAGGACCTCGTCTTCAAAAACTGTTTTTGATATAAAACAACTTTTCTTTCTTGCACCTATTTTCACCTTGTTACAGATATAAAACTTACATTTTTAGATGCAGCTAAAAGAGAGGCTTCATTTGAGACCAAACATGATGGTGTCTATTCTAATATAAAATCTATAATTTGTAAAGACATTATAAAATGTTTTCCTTTATAGATATCTAAAAAGTATTTACAGATTTCAAAAGTACATTTTTTCCTGTTTAAAATGATGTTAGTTTGGCACATCTGCTATCATTAGAAACTATACATTTAGCAAAACTTCATTAAGACAGGGATCTTCTTTATTTGAAGTAAATGATGCGTGGCTTCATGTTGCTTTGGAGTTTATCCAGAAGGCTTACAATCCACCTGACCAGTTGTTTCTGTTAGATAACCACGTAACTCTCACTTCATTGAAAAGGTGGCGAGGTCAGCTTACTATAGACACCAGACTTGTCAATATATTTTAAACAGTTTTGGGGCTGCAGAGTTTTGTAAATAGCTCACACTACATTATGCTGATAGGTTCAAAACTCATTCACTGGACAGGTTCATGCATTTCCAATAACCTGTATAATTTTGAAATGTATCAGTTTTTGTACATTTTCTATAAATAAAAGTCTTAATTTCTTAAAGCCAGTATAAGTCTATGTTAACTTCTGAGATTTACGCTGGCTGGTACTGAAAAAGAAGGTTGCAAATTATGTGAAGTTAAGGGGCTCCTAATTTAAACAGACTATCCTTCAAACATGTTTTTTTCTGAAATTGAGCATGTATGCTATATTCCCTTTTGTTTCATGGCATCATTGCTCCATTTCAGTGTTCAAGCCTTAAGTAGCATTGTCCTTGTTCTAGAATTCACTTAGATATTAATGTGACCAGACACATTTATGGTACTAAATAATTAAGCCAATATAAGGATATAGAATAGCAATTAAGAATATAATAAAATTATAATAATAAAATATTTTAATCAAATTAGTTCTGTTCCTACATTCCCCCCTTTTGAATTAAAATAAACTTCAAAAATGCATTTGCAATTCAAACTGAAAATCCTACTATATACTGTATGGGTATATAGTTTTAAGCATTGCAGGGAAAGCAAAACATAAAAGACAAAGTTGAGTCATCATGTGGTAACTTATGACATCATCTGCATATTACATGATCACATATGACATCATAGGATGTGACATCATAAATGTGACATCACTAGATGACATCATTGGAGATGCCCTATTTTGCATAGATATGTGTATAGTACTACATGAGCTAACATGATTACAACTATGTACACTGTCAAAATAACATTTGTTTACATTGTTTTGAACATTTCAAACATACAACAAATTCTCTTTGCTCATCAGTTTCAAAGGTTACTATGACAATTAACATTTTAGCAAGGCTAATTCCTGATCACCACTCATAGATTCATTTAAAACATTTTCCTGTATTTTGTTGCGTTCACGATATTGCCTCAATTGATTAATATGAACCCATTTAGGTACTATCTCTCCAGTGCTTTTCCACTTTAGTTCAGTTTGGTAGGCTACAGGTGAAATTTTGCCAGTGATCACAAAGGGTCTTTGCCAACTAGGAAGAAACTTTTTGACGTTGGCTTTATCTCTATTGCAGTTAAAGTAAAACACTTTATCACCAAGTTGATACTTCTTTGGACTAGTTTTCCTGACATAATATGACTTAAAAGCCTCAACACCTTTCTTCAAGTTCTTCTGAGCAAATGCAAAGGTTTATTGCAAATGCTGTTTTAAATGGGTTACATATTCATGTGCTCTAGTGGCACATACTGATTTCACATTTCCTGTGGTATACAGGAGATGTAAAGGTAACACCATCTTTCTTCCTGTCATTTCAAAAGGAGGAACACCTGTAGACTTATTAGGAGTAACCCATATAGCCATTAATACTAGTGGTTGTCACAAATGCACTCTGCAGGTCAGGCCCTCTACTCCCACAGTGCCAACGTCAGAGTGCAATAGTGTGAACAGGTAACAAACAGGGTAACCCTCCTGTCTGGTTTTTGGGTCTGAATCACCTTTAGCCTCGAGTTCTGGAGAGATTCAAACTGGGAACCTTATGCTAGCATACCCAATTAACAGGCTCAGATAATATTCTGTTTGGAGGGGATACAATATAATCTTTCACCCAAGGGCATCCAGTCAGGTATCCAAAATGAACCCTTTCAACTCTATATGAGTCCTAGCTATTTCTTACCTTTTTAAGCAAACTTAGTAACACATTCAAGCCTTTTAACAGCTGACAGACTCAAACACAGGTTCAGCATAACATGCAAAGGAAAACTGAGAAAAGAACAGGCAGTATTTCAAAGAAAAGGTTGTTTACTAAAATTGGGTAAAAGGTAAAATCAAACACAGAACAATGATATCACAAATCTTAGTCATATAAAAAATGGGAAGTTACAGAATATAAACTCCTACCACAAATACTTAAAGTCTGTCTTATTCTAGATGTTACCCTTTAAGTGCTTTCAAAAGTTCAGAGAAATCTTTCTCTCTTTGAGTCCAGAATAATATGTCACATATTCCCAGATGCAAGATCATTTCAGGAAGCATCTTCCCCCACCCCTTTTGTGATGTAAGCTAGACCCTCCCTTAGAGTTAATTCTTCATAATTTTCTACAAGAAGGTATTTTAAATGACGTGAACATCAGCAGAAAACCATTTCCCAAATATGACAGACTTTGATCAACCATTTCTCTTTGATGTCCCTCTGATGATTTCCTGTTGCTAGAGAGTTCTCAGGGTCTATGGCTTCTCACCAACATGCAGCCAGTTAAGTGTCTTCCAGCATGTCATAAATGCATCCACGGGAGTCAACTTAAAAAAAGGCAGTGGTAGGTAATAAAGTATAATAACCTGTCTCTCTAGTAGGATGTCTTAATTAATGGTTTCCTGTTGTCTTTTTATAACAGTATGTGGTTTTCCTCACACTGACATCTTTTGTGGTCAGAGGTCAAGTCTTTCCCTCACTGCCTGTTTGTGTGAGACAATCACATACTATATATTTACATTACAAATATCATATATATAATCATAAGCAGATGGCAGAGCATCACATTGGTACCATTGCATCCCATTCTTTTCCTGAAGAACTGATATATTTCTTCAGTATATATACACTTGCTTGATTAGCGTGTTCCACCTATCCAGATGACTGTGGATGGTGGGACACATGTAGTTTCCTCTGTACTCCTAGAATTTTCCACACATTCTCTATTACCTCTCCTGTGAAATGAGGACATCTATCAGATTCTATTCTTAATGATAATTTCCATAGACTAAACACATGGTTTATTAATAAGAAAGCAGTGGTTTTGACAGTGTTATTTGGAGCCAGTGTACACTCAACCCATTTTGTGAACAGACAAGCAACTGTTAAAAGGTATTGATTACCCCTTGAAGATCTGGTAACAGGACCAATCCAGTCAATCTGGAGGTCTGACCAAGGCATAGCAATGCCTTTTGACTGTAGTGGTGCTCTTTGTCTGGGAGTAGCTGGTTGGAACTTGCAACAGGGTATACACCCTTGTACATACCCTGCAACATCATCATACATATAGGGCCAGTGGGCTATCTCTTTTAAGGTTTCATAAGTTCTCCTATCCCTCCATGTGCTCCTGATGGTTCATCATGGGCATGTTGTAACATAATTCCTCTGTGGCCTAAAGGAACCACCCATTGGACTTTGTGTGAGTTTTTACCAATTCTTACCAAGAGAACATTCCTTAATTGGAATTTTTATCCTTCTGGTTATACATGGCTCTCAGATCCAGGCTATCCTGCAGGTCATTATCAGAAATCATGTTTTCAGTGGGATGTTTAATGAAACAATAACATTTTCCTACCACTTCATCCTCTTGTTGTCTTTTCAGTAAATCAAAGTCAGGTTTCTCACTATACAAGTGTAGAACCTTATTTTCCTGTTCCTGCTGCTTTTGTCTGTGTGTAACCACATTCACCTTAGCTTGGCCAGGAGGGACAATGTTCCATTCTTCTCCACTTAAAGCACCCTCCCTAGCCAGAGCATCTGCTAGATCATTTCCTGAATTTTGGAGTATCCTTTTACCTTTTTCCAATAAATAACCAACTTATGTTCCCGAACCAACTGATATCTGGCTAGGATAAAGTCTGCATGCATCACCTTACTGCCTCTTGAATTGATCATACCATTCACCTTCCACCCTGGTAAATGTGTAAGGAAGTCCTGCCTAACATAATCAGAGTCAGTACAAATTACAATGTCTTGCAACTTATGTTGTACTGCAGTCTGTACCACTATATAGGTGGCTGCCAATTCGGTATATTGGTTAGACTTAGGACCGAGTTTGTACTTGATAGGAGTACATGGTACATTATCCTGCCATACCACTCCTAAACCAGAACATCGGTCTTCACCTTGCTGGAATGAACAACCATTAACATAGGCTCTAGGCAAATTTGTACACACATTTTCATCACCTGTTATGTTGGCACACCATATCCAACTCAGGGGATAGGTCAGAGTCTTGTACTGGAAGTTCATCTACAGTACAATTATGCATCTCCAGGTCTGCTAACCTGTGAGCTACTGTATTCCTTTTGTGTTTTGCATACCTAACCTCTAGGGGTAGGCCCTGGAGTGCAAAGGTCCAGGCCACAATTCTGCTACCAGACACATTACCATCTTTAAGCTTCTGACTCCCCAGAAGGGTAAGGGGTTGGCGACCAGTCTCTACAACAAATTTATTACCACAAACATAAGTTTTGAACCATTGCACTGCCCATACGGTGGAAAACAATGCCTTTTCACAATCTGAAAGCTTTTTCTCAACATCACGCAAGGTTTTACTCGCATAAGCAATAACACGTTTGTCTGAATCATGTTTCTGATATAACACTGCACTGATGCTGCTACTCGTATGTCCTACCTTTAGATAAAAATCCTTATCCATTTGTGGGTAAGCAAGACATGGCACTTGACTCAGACTATCTTTTAAAGCTTGCATGACTTTCTCTTGCCCCCCCACACCAAGGGTTCTGACTTTTTCAGCAGCCTGGTGAGGGGACAGGCAATTTCTGCATAGTCCTGGATAAACTGTCTTGAGTAGCTACCGATTCCTAGGAAACTGTAACTTCTTTAAAGTTTTGGGTGGTCCAATTTTTTGGACTGCCTCAACTTTGGTATGCTGAGGACGTAGCCCATCAGGACCAACTTTATGCCCAAGATAGTTTACCTTATCCCTGATTCATTGGTAAGGACAACTTGGCACCAGTGGCTTTCAGCTGGTTTAACACATAGGTGACCCTTTGGTAGGAACAACTTGGCACCAGCGGCTTTCAACTGGTTTAACACATAGGTGACCTCAGCTAGGTGTTCCTCAAAAGTGTTGCTTTTGATTAGTTCATCATCCACATAAACCAGATTTCCTTTGCTTTTGGGATGAAGTATGGCCTTGTGCAGAAAGATATTGAAATCTGCTGGTGAATTTAAGTACCCAAAAGGGCACCTATTTCATGTGTACTGTCTCCTTCCAAAGGTAAAAACCAGCTTATATTGACCTTTTGGGTCTACTCTTAATGTCCAGAACCCATCTGCTATATCTAGAGTAGTGAAATATTTGGCACCTTGAACTTTGGCCAAACTTTGGTCCAAATATGTCATGGGCCAGTGAGATAAAGGGACCTGTTTGTTTAACTTCCTATAGTCAAAACTGAGTCTCCACTTCCCCATGGGTTTTAGTACAGTCCTTATAATTCCTCTCTCCATTAAGGTATTCAGTATCTCTTGTATATGTTCATAAAATGCTAGTGGTATTCTTTACTGGCATACATAAACTGGATCTTTGCTAGGGTCGGTAGGTACCTTGGTAACATGGAGGTCAGTTACCTCACAATCATGGGCATCTTTTGCAAACATGTCTTTTAACAGAAGGAACATTTCATGAACCTTTTCTTTTTCTACTTCGGTTTCACAATTACAACTTTGTATAGCTTGCTCAATTTGTTCTTTAAAATCTGAGAAAGGTACATTTTTACCTATTTCTACCTCATCTTGTATTATCTCAGAAACATTTTCAGCATCAATTGCATGAACCTCTTTAAATTGTTCTGTTTCATTAACCATAGTGGACAGTACAAGGTGCTCAATTTTCAACTTTACATGCCTGTATTTCTTCCTTATCTACTGGACAAATCTCTTGTAAAGCAATTAAACCATTTTGTATAGACTTGATTTCTTCATCTGTGTCATCCTGAACAATGTCTTCTGGTAACTCCCCAATAACTGGAACAACTAACTCCAAATCATAAAAGGGTTCCCCTACCACTATCCCTAACTCACAGTTAGCTGCTATAGTGATAGGTTCTACTGTTGGGTTATGTACTAAAAGGTGCATTACTTTGCTGCTCATGTCCAAGCAAGGCATGGAGTGGATTTTTAAACCCATTTCACTAAGTTGCCTGTCAAACACAAAGAGTGCAGTCCTGTCAGGCATTTCTTGGCCTTTCTTTGCATTAATCCTAAGAGAGAAATCCTTGACATTACTTTGAATTCTTGTAGTGAACTCGTTTACCACCTGGCACACTTGAGAAATAGTTTGTCCAGACCTCAAGACCGATGGTGTCACTTTTATTGGATAAGGGTCCCCCTTATTCGTGACCAAAGAACATCTTTGGCTAAGTCAACATATGCACCCAGTTGTACAAGGATGTCTAGCCCCAGGTACATGGGATATTTTAGGCTTTGTACTATCTTTACAGGGTGTTGTATTTTCATTTGCCCTATTTTGAGGTCCAAAGTACAGATACCTATGCTTTTCAAACTAATGGTCTGACATGGGACATTTTCCAACCATGCCTGTTTCTTTACACATGTTAAACTAGAACCTCCACCTCTTTAACATCTTGTAAAACAGTTCACAAATTAAACAGTGCTCATAACCTAAGCATAACATGGAATTTACTGTCTGCAAATTCTCTGCTTTGATGGGCACCTTTAAGCTGTCTTCCTGTGATGTTTTATTGCAGAATAAGGACCTGTGACTTAGTGGCCGTGTTTCATTTCCACACCATTGTGTTGGGTACTCTGAATTCAATGTCTCAGTGTCAACTACAGGACGTGCTTCTGAGATAGCAGGGTCCACTTTCTTGGTGAAGAAAGTGAGGCCTCTTGCATTAATCTCAGACTTTACCACATCATGCTTTGACAGGCAAACCACGTGGGCTCTACTTTTTCATGGAGCCAAATTTTCAGGATCACCTAGTACAGATACATCAGGTACATCAGAACGTACAAAAATCAATTTAATCAGTTCATCATTTTTCTCAAGATAACATGATTCTGATTGTTTAGCAACCTTAAGACTCTTCCCAAATGGTGCCCACAGGATTCCATGGAAATAGTCAATGATTGGCCAAAATCTTTTTAGGAGGTTATTTCCAATCAAGAAATCATCCCCAATTCTATCAGTGATATACACTGAGTGGTTGATTTCATCTTTCCAAACCTCAATTTCAGCCACACTTTACCTAGGGTCAGTTGAGCCCCCCTCCCCCCATAACCTACTACTTGTAAACCATCAGAGAGGGTTTTCAACACTTTAGACTTGCCTACTGCATCAACCAGTTTGTCATAAAAGTTTCTGGACATCAGGGTAACTTCTGCTCCAGAGTCAACTAAAGCTTCATGACTCAGGCTGTTTTCAGTGTTGATGTCAAAGTAA
Organism: Neoceratodus forsteri; assembly: GCA_016271365.2. Lineage (NCBI taxonomy): Eukaryota > Metazoa > Chordata > Ceratodontiformes > Ceratodontidae > Neoceratodus > Neoceratodus forsteri. The sequence continues at coordinate 888,408,799 of CM057458.1, forward strand.
AACCTGTCTGCCCACCCTTTAGGGTTTAACTTGCCCAAGTAGAATTTTTTTTTCTTAACTCCTGGCAACATGACAGTTTCACTGTGACACTCTAAATTGCCTGCAGCAGTAACTCTGGATACCTCTAGGGTAAGGTCAGGTTTTGCATTAACACTCTAATTTTCCAATTTCATAGCAGTTTTATTACCGTCATCAGCAATTTCAATTTCATTAACCTGGGCAGCATTAGGAAGGACAAAAGGTGCTAGTCACTGCCCATTATTATTGATTCCACTGTTACTGGGGATTACAGGCAAGTTTTGCACAGGTGCAGGAAAACCAGGAGGTAGCGGGGGAGGTGGAGCAAAGCATTGGAGAAACACTGTTATGTCTCCTATCTGGTCCTTTATTCCCTGAAGCAACTGTGTTGTAATGTCTGTCACCAATGCCCTCCTCTCTCACCCACCGACACCACTAGTGTGCAGCTCCATATCCAAGGCTCTGGACAAGGCTGCACCACTGCATTCCCTCTTTGTGGACATGCTGTCCTTGGTGTTCTACATAGTAGTGTGACTGCAGTGTGCTGTGCACTTGCCTGCTGTTTGTGTAGTGTGCACTCCACCCTACATTTAAGGGGTGCAGCACCAGCGCTATGCCTCTGAATAGAGCAGGCTGTGGGAAAGGCGTAAGCACAAATGGTAGCACAGTGCAACATTGAACCTGCACTCACTTTTGAATATCTGGCCTCTGATGTCATAATACTCTGCTTTTGACATCACAGTTATTCTCATGAAAACAGACTGACATCACAATAGAGCATTATAATTTCAAATAGTGAATAAGTGGTAGAGGCAAATGAACTCTAAGGGATTACTGTATTGTTTTTGCTGGAATGTTACAGTAATACATAATGGAAAGGAGAAATCTATTGAAGATATATGAAATAAAAGTTGAATTGTGACTAAATATTATGTTTCCAAAGTTTTCCCAAAGGTGTTCTTTCTTCTTTAATAAAACTCAGCACCATTTCTATTGCTTTCTACTTCTCATTAGCAACATAGAAACATAGAATTTGACAGCAGATAAGGACCACTTGGCCCACCTAGTCTGCCCATTTCCCTGTCTGATGGATAAGCTGCAGATTCTAGTTAACCAACAGCTTACTTCCTCCTTCCCCCCACTAGAAATGCTTTATGTCTGTCCCATGCATTCTTGAATTCTCCCACTGTTCTTGACTCCACATCCTCCTCAGGAAGGCTATTCCATGCATCCACAACTCTCTCCATGAAAAAATACTTTCTAACATTACCTCTGAGCCATTCCACCTTCTATCTTCAAATTGTGCCCCCTTGTTCTTGCACATCTCTTTTTCTAAAAGATGTACCCTCTTGGACTTTAATTCCCTTGAGGTATTTGAAAGTTTCTATCATGTCCCCCCTCTCCCTCCTTTCCACGATGGTATACATATTAAGCTGCTTTAGTCTTTCTTCATATGTCTTCTGGTGCAGACCCTGCACCATTTTGTTTGCCCTCCTCTGAACAGCCTCCACTCTGTCCATCTTTGCGGAGATAGGGTCCCCAGAACTGCACACAGTACTCCAGATGGGGTTTCACCAACTGTCTATACAGAGGGATAACAACTTCCTGTTTTCTACTGTTGATGCCTCTCCCTATGCATCCCAGTATCCTCCCAGCCCTCCTTACTGCCTTTTCACATTGCTTGCCCACCTTAAGGTCATCTGATATAATTACTCCCAGGTCCCTTTCAATTTTTGTTAGTATCTCACCACCCAATGTGTACTCTTCTCCTGGGTTTTGTTTCTTAGGTGCATTACCTTGCACTTCTTGGCATTGAATCTGAGCTGCCATACATTTGACCATTCCTCCTACCTGGTCAAGTTCCTTTTCATTCTTTCCACCCCACCTTGTGTAGTAGCCCTGTTGCAGATGTTTGTGTCGTCTGCAAAGAGACATACTTTTTCTTCCAGGTGGTCTCCAATGTCACTTATAAAGATATTAAAGAGGACCAGTCCCAGTACTGAACCCTGCAGTACCCCACCATTTACCCTCCTTTCTTCACTGTGAACTCTATTTACTATTACCCTTTGTGTCCTGTTGTCCAGCCAATTTGTTCACCCAGGCTACCACCTTGGGACCCACTCCAAGGCTGGCTAACTTGTACATTAATTTTTTGTGTGGGACTGTGTCAAATGCCTTCTTTTTCTTTGACATTTTCTCACTTCTTTAACTGATAACCTTTCATATTATTAAACTATATAATTAAGTCAATTACTTATTAATATTTTCCATCTTTTGTGTTTTACATAATAGTGGGTATCTGCTTTTCCAGTAATTTAGCAACGTTGCTAAATTGATTGAATTTCAGTTTCATTATGCTACACTAAACTATGTTTATTCTAAAATTCCTTTCTTTCAATGAATTTTCTATATTTATGAAAGAGATGACATCTATTGGTTGTGTCCAATTCAGAATTCTAACAGGCATCAATTTACAAACTTTTGGGATCGCCTCTAAGATTTTTTTTTCCTGTAATGCTGGATTCCACCAAATACTTGTATGGAACCAGGATTTAAAACTTTCATCCAGTCATCTAAATTTATCCCAAACTTTTATGACTGATTTAATTGTGGGTTGTTTAATATGTTAAGGATATTAAAGGATCCAGATTGCCCCAAACTTTATAACTGGGTGTGTCTTAGTAGTCCAGCAGCAAGTCTTGAATGGAAATGTTCATGAGAAACAATAGACTTGCATAACTTGTCATATTAAAAGACTTGTTTTATCACCATGCCATGTTGTGGGTCCAATGTTGTGTGGTTAGCACCACTTCCTCAAGACAAGGGTCTATTAAAAATCAAACATGTGCTACAATGCAATTTACTACAGAAAGTTATTAATGATATATATATATATATATATATATATATATATATATATATATATAATTTCTCTTTTTTGCCCCCACTGCTGACCACCGTACATCAGCCTGGTCATGGCACCCTCATGCTACCACCTCCTGGCCACTTATGCTCTCACCCAGTACCCCTGGCTTGCCCCCCAGAGGGTGGGGATGAGGCACTCTAGTCCCACATGACTAGTAACTGCCTGAGGAGAGTGGGACCCAGAGGCTAATTGAAGCTGGGGGCAGGCTTCAGTCATGTGGCCAGCTGTGAGGAGTTTTTTCCTTGCTTTGGCAGGAACAGGGATGTACAATGACATCCAGTGTCCACCCCACCCTTCAGATGCCAATGCTGGTCACTGCATGAGCCTCTAGCTTCCACCAGGGGTCCATCATGTGCCAAGTGCAACCTGTACTCTCCCCCCAGAGTCAGAGAGCAGTCCATGGGATGCTCAATCCTACTCCCACTGGCCGGCCCTCCAGCAACCAGGGTTCATTCCTGAACCTGGGTCACCTGCATCGCAAGTGGAAATCCAACTGCTACACTGGTGGGCCAGCCATTGATAACTTATATAACAATTGACAGCAGGCATGAGATGAGAGACAAAGCACCCAATTGTACCCCTCTGATAAATATGCAAAAATATCTACAGTTGTACATATGTAAACATCTGTCTATGCAGCCTGTTTCTTTCACAGTGGATATCTTGTATAATATTCCCAAACCCATGATGCGGTGAGTGAAATCCATCCCAGTCTATAAAGGCAACATATCGTAGGGCTGCATACAAGGCAAAGAGGGCAATGCCAGATAAGAGGAAATTTGGGACCCATTGTTATGATATATTATAAGCAACCTGGACTCAAGGTAATTGACAGAGGAAACCAGTGCCCAACTTCTCAAGGGATAGCACTCAATGAGACTTTCTCCTATACTGTCAGGATGTGCAGTCCTTCAGAAGAGACATTAAATTGGCATGACTGGACTTCTATTGACCTGGTGCCTACCCTTGATTAGGCCACCAGTTACTTCATTAAGGGCTTTAGCTCCATCTGTGACATCTATGCCCCGCTCACGAAAAAAAAAATTTGGGGGTAGGCAAATGGCTGGATTGATGGGGAGCTCCTTTCCCACCTGAAAGAAAGACACATACTGTGGGAGAATGCCAGAAACACAGGTAGCAAGAATGACTACCAGTGTTAAAGAACAGCCAGAGACCGCTGCACCAAGCTAGTCCGGCTCACCAAAGCCAGCTTTCATAAGGCCCAGCTTTGCAATTCTTGGGGTGATGGGAAAAGATTCTGGAATGACATCAAAAACATCCTCAGAAAGGAGGACAAGAAGCACCCTCAGCTGCTAAGTATCAGTAACACCCCCACTACAGACCCTCTAGCTATTGCAGAAGCCTTCAATAAGGCCTTCACTGATCTTACCCCAGTGCTACCACCTGCCTATTTTCAACCTGGTTTAAACCATTCCAACAATGTATCTACTGAGTGTTCTCACCCAACCTTCTACTTTAAAAGGGTGACAGTGAAGGAGGCTCTAACTATGGTCAAGAAAGAACTAGATAAGACCACACTGGGCAGTGACGGGATAGACATGACATTTCTATCCCTTACCCTGGACATTCCTATAGTTCCCAATACCTCGCTGTACAATAAGTCCCTGGCCCTTGCACAATTCCCAGCAGTTTGGAAGCAGGCCCTAGTTACGCCAGTGCATAAAGTAGGTAACAAGTCTCTGGTAGCCTGCTACAGACCCATCTTGATCCTCTCTCCCCTGTCCAAGGCACTGGAAAAGTTTGTGGTGGGTCAACTCATTGACTACCTCAGTAAGTATAATCTACTATGCTCCAATCAGCAAGGCTTCAGACAAAATCACGGTATCCCCACTGCCCTTCTGGACTACATGAACTATGCACATAAGGCCCTGGATGAAGGCAAACTGGTGGGGTCTGTCTTTACTGACCTCACCAAAGCCTTCAATACAGTCAACCACCCCCTGTTACTGACCCAACTGCAAAACATGAGTGTGGCGCTCAATGCCCTTTGCTGGTTCCAAGTCTACCTGATACAGAGAAATCAATGTGTCAAAATTGGGCAAACAGTATCCAGCACAAGAGAGGTATCATTAGGGGTAACCCAGGGATCAATACTGGGGCCCCTACTCTTCAGCTTCTTCTTAAATGACCTTCCCACAGCCTGCGACACCAAACTTATACTATATGCAGATGATGCTGTGCTCCTGAGTAGCAGCACATCTCAGGCTGCCCTACAATCTGAACTGCAGAAATCCTTCTCCAAACTCAAGGACTGGTTCTGTAGTCCTAAGTTGCTACTAAACTACAAGAAGACCAAGGCCATGCTTATATCCAGCCCCCACAACAAAAAAAAGCAACACCCCCTTATCATCTCCATCTCATGCAGTGAGCCGCTGGAACAAGTCCACTTGTTCAAGTATCTGGGGGTCATAATAGATGACACCCTCATGACTGAGCACCATATTGACTCTTTGGTCAAGAAAGTCAATACCAAGATTGGTGTCCTGTACAGGCACAGGCAATGCCTCTATCTGGGAGCCCTTCAACTCTCAATCCACAGTTCCATTATATCTACTATTGACTATGGATTAGTGGTCTATGGGGTGGCAATGGATACAGTACTCAAGAGGGTTCAGATTGTGCCCAACAAAGCCTGCAGACTCCCTGGATGCTGAGCGTGGCATCCACACATATACTCTGTACAAATGTGCAAATCAGCTGTCATTAAGAAACAGGGTCAAATTCCAGACTTGCATCCTAGGGAAGAAGGCTGTATTGGGTAAAACACCACCTTGTGTAGGAAATTTGTTCAAGGTGGCCAACTCATTATAGGTCACCAGAGGGAGGACTAGAGGGGCTTGGCTACCCCCTTCCACCACACCTCACTTGGGCAATGTGCATTTGCCTATCAGGCCCCACTGTGGATAAATGAACTTCCCTGGTACCTCTTGGCCACCAGTTGTCTGGCCCAATTCAAAACTGACCTCAAACAGCACCTAATAACACTCTATAAGTGCACCTGCCCCTAAGTCCAGACACACTGCTCTGTCTACCCCCCTGCAAACACTAGGCAGGCCTCAGGTACCCCCTCCATCTGTCCTTTCTCATGATTTGCCTCAGCAATCAGTTTGCGTAATGCTCCTTCGGCACCCACCACCCCATGTTCCCCCTCCCCCAACTCCCAGTCCTGTGAGTTTCCCTAACAGTCACTACTAATGCAGGCTGCCTGACCATGCCCCCTCACCCCCACCATTTACTCTAGCAAGTCTTCTCCACTCAGCCTCCTTCACCCCTCCTTTCTCCAAATACCTTATCGTCTTCTTCCCCCACCCTTCACCTACACTGCAGTACCTACCTCTCTCTCATACATCCTTTCTTCACCACACTGCCAGCTATCCCCGTCCCTCTGAACTACTGACAAGGTACTTTGTGGCTGCTTATTACCCCCTCCACCCTCATAGTGTTTGAATTTCAGCAATATACACCCCTGGTGCAAAACAAAATGGCACAAAGGAAACGGTAGTTTAATGTCATGCAGGGGACTGTGCCCTCTGCACCTTCCTACTTTAGGATTCTCAACCCCAGGGGAGTGCATGTCGGGGGAGGTGCAAATTCTACAAAAAAAAATAACACTACTTGGGCTGGGCGCAACAAAATACACCCGTGGCCGGACTCGAACCTAGCATCCTGGCCACCCCAGCCCAGCACCCATCCACCATGCCATGTAGCCAGCTCGGCAGCTCGCTGTGGCACTACCCATGACAAACCCTCCCACCCGCCCCACTCTAACTCAGCATGCTTGCTCCCCACCCCCACTCATATGTACATACAAGAGCATCCCTCACCATTCACATACCCCCCCATCCTGCTGCCTTCCCTATGCCATCACTCTGTCAACATGTGCCAAAAGTGAGTCACCATTTTGGTAGGCACCCACTTCCCAATAACGCATTTCACAAGATACCACTGCACCCCTCCCCAATGTCACCTGGCTTCTCCCAGACTTACCAGCCTCCATGTTTTCCCCTTCATGTCAAACACACATGAGAGAAGTAACATATTTAAAAGTTATGTGCTAGGGAATCACCTTGTTATCAAATGGTTTGATAAGATAAATTATCATAAAATAGAAATGAGATTCACATCTAACGACATTTCCGACCAGAATCATAACCTTTTAACAATGTACTAGTTGTTTGTGTTCATTTTGATGAATAGGTATTTAGGTTTAAACAGAACAGAATTATGAGGTTGTATTATATGTATGTGTTTTCAATTAACAGTGGTTATATGAAGTTATTCCTTTGCTTATTGAATTAACAGTGGCATTTATGAAGTTATTCCTTTGCTTAGAAAGGCCAAGAACAGTTTATTCCTTTTCCTCAGGTATGTCTGTGCTTCCAGATATATGTTCTTCATTGGAGTCTACCACCCTGGCCATCTGGTATGTTGAAAATATATTGTTTGGTCTATAAAGATTATATACTTTGCATTACTTTTATTATTTTCTAGAACCTGCCATCCCGAGGAAGCCATATATTGTTGCAACCTTGGTGGTATATAGTTTAAGCAGGTCTGGGCATGTATTAAATAAACATTGCATATTGCATCACCTTACAGCATCCCCCCATCCATTACTTCTGGGTTTACGTCCATCTCACAGGCTGCCAATGCACATGTGACCAGAATAGAAATCTGATCCTTCCTAGGTCTCGTCCCTTTCCACAGGTCTCCAGTTCTTTCATTTGCATCGCAGAAGTTGCATGCTAACTGCCTAGCTCCACAGAAGACTAAGTTAAGAATCATAACTCCTAACAATATAAAAAATAAAATATTTATATGTATATATATATATATATATTACAACTAAACAGGGCATCGGCTTAGGCAGTGAGTGCTCTGTGAAGCTATACAGGAATATGTTCACAGGTTTTTATATATATATATATATATATATATATATATATATATATATATATATATATTTCAAGATATGTAGGCAACAGACATAAGTAATCCCACAATGGGGAGCAGGGAAGATTCCATTCTGATCCCTAAGCCAGTAGATAGACAATTGAATCACTGATAGTATGTCTAAATGCTCTAGTTATTATCTGACCTTCATTATGAATGTTTCCTTGCTAGCTATGATAAGTGATTTGCCATATACCTCAGTCGCTAACGTTGTTTAACTGCTCAGTTCACTGTGTTGTATATATCCTGAACTAGACGATTATACTGCTCATTTGTTTTCGATGATCTCCATTCATTAACGTGACCTGTACAAATAAAATGAGCTAATTGGAAAGCTGCAAATAATCAGGGCAGGACCAGGACTCAGAAAGGGACTGGTAGCATTGCAGTGCTCCCTCTACTACAGTTTCACCAACAGTCATGAGCCCTCACGGCAACTGCCACCTCAAGATCTGTACAACAGCTTAATTCGAGCCAAACTTGAACCCAGGTGTTCGGTACAAGAAACATAGAAACATAGAATTTGATGGTAGATAAGGACCACTTGGCCCACCTAGTCTGCCCATTTTCCTACCTTACAGATAAGCTGCAGATCCTAGTTAACCAACAGCTTACTTCCTCCTACCACCCACTAGGACTGCCTTATGTCTGTCCCATGCATTCCTGAATTCCCCCACTGTTCTTGACTCCACGACCTCCTCAGGGAGGCTGTTCCATGCATCCACAACCCTCTCTGTGAAAACATACTTCCTCACATTACCTCTGAACCATCCCCCCTCTATCTTCAAATTGTGCCCCCTTGTTCTTGCACATCTATTTTCTGAAAGATGCTACCCTCTTTGATTTTGTTGATTCCCTTGAGGTACTTGAAAGTTTTTATCATGTCCCCTCTCTCCCTTCTTTCCTCAAGGGTATACATATTAAGCTCCTTTAGTCTTTCTTCGTATGTCTTCTGGTGCAGACCCTGCACCATTTTGGTTGCCCTCCTCTGGACAGCCTCCACTCTCTGTCTTTGTGGAGATGGGGTCTCCAGAACTGCACTCAGTACTTCAGATGGGGTCTCACCAACTGTCTGTACAGAGTGGCTCTAGTAACCCCTACCACCAGTAGGGCCCCCTTACAAGCGGGCCCAGCTACCATGGAGGAAACACACCAGCCTCAAATTAAGAAAATTGCCATTGCATAAAAAGACTTATACTCCTGTTCCACTCCGACTAGGATGTAGTGGGCTCCCTCTCTGATAAACAAACATCCCCTCAGGCAACGGCGACCACACTAGTACCAACTGCACTCCTAACACACGAAGAGCAAATAGCAGTAGCTCTATGGACCAGATCACCATTTTGAAATAGCGACTGGCTCCCGGAATGCTGAACCTCAAGCTGGCGCATGTGCACTAGAATACATTGGCAACTCATACGCGAGCAGCGTTATCCCTAGTCACGTACAGCTGCAAACTGCATATCAGTCATGAGGGATCCCTAATATATGAAAATCTCTACTGAAAGCCAGCAACAAAGTAATAAGATGCCCATGCATAGCACCAGACAAGTGTCAAGCTAATATTGGAAACGAGTGCTTTTGGTGCATAAGGGACATGTCAGGGCAGCATAACAGCATAGTGATATTTAATGCTGCTACAGTTGCCCTGACATCCCCCCCCCCAAACTACCACCACCACACAGGCTGGTATTGGGCATGAGTTGAAATATCCATAGGGCACACTAAACATATATATATATATATATATATATATATAAAATAAAATGATGCATTGCAGTACATTGCATTATGTGTGAAACCACATACAAACCCTGTTCCCTTATGTATCCCCACAGAACAAAAAAATGGGTAAAACAAAAAAATGCCATTCTTGCCACATTGCCCTACTAGGCAGTTATTCAGGACCCCTACGCCCCACCTGCTCACAGTTAGAACCCAGTACAGCAAGCGACACGGATGCAGAAATAGAACAAGAATCAGACTCGCCCAATTCCCACACCAATGATCTTTCCTCTATGGCAGAGGAGATTTTCAAAACACAACAGGCAGTAATGTTAAATATACTGGAAAGGATGGAGGAACTTTTCCAAGCCAACAAAGCAAATTCCCCCCAAAATGATACAAACAAGGACAAAGGGAGCAAACGCCCCCCTAACACACCCGACAATACAGACCCAGACAAGTTGGATAATCCAGACTCTGATGAGGAGCAAACCGGGAAGAGGAAGAGGATGAATTCATCCTCACAAAGAAGCTCACCCCAGTGGAAGCTCTCCAGAAGCTCCTCAGAGTGGTCAAGGAGACCATGGGCTTTGAAGTGCACCATTTCAACAGTCAAAACTAAACCCCCTCATTTGAGGGAAACAAAAGGAGGACGAATCCTTCCCAGTATGCGATGCCCTTCTGGAGGTCGTAGACAAAGAATGGCAGTCGACAGACCCCTCTACGATCTCCGTAAAATGCACATTTGATAGGTTCTACCCTATCCAAGAAGACATAAATAAAACATGGTGCAACCCACCAACTGTGGACCGCCAGGTCATGGGGTTATGCAAAAAGACAGTCCTACAGTCCTACCATCCGAGACCACTACCCCACTTAGTGACCCAACCGACAAAATGATGGAAGAACTTCTAAAACAGGATTTTGAAATGACAGGCAGGGCCTGCAGAGCCAACATGGCAGCTACCTACACAGCGAGGGCACTAGTAACCTGGCTAGAGAAACTGGCATCATCCCTGGACCCCAAATCCAAACAGGCAGATCTAGCAGAATACACCATAGAAGCCACTAAATACATGGCTGATGCGTCCTTTGATGCATTAAAGATGTCAGCTAGATTGGCAGCCCTAACTAACAAAACAAGATGCCACATATGGCTCAAATTGTGGAATGCTGACTCAGAGTCCAAGGCAATGCTAAGGATGTTACCCTTTAAGGGTAACCTACTATTCGGTGAAGGATTAGAGAAATACGTTAAACAAAAGGGGGGTGGGAAGAGACTAGACAAGGACAAATCATCCAGGGCCACCTACCTGCCAACATTTCTTCGCAGATTCAGGGTAGGCAAGACAGGAGACAAACTTTAAACTACTTCCAAAACAAATCATTTTCATTCAAGCCCGCCTACTTCAACAACAGTGCAAGGGGCAAAACCCGTGACCAATATCAAAGGGGATGCTACAATGCTCCCTTCAAATGAGGCAGATTCAACTCCAATTGACCATCAGACGCAACTCCACCTAACGGAGCCACAATCAACCCCCCTACCAGTAGGAGTGAGATAGTCAATTTTCCAACATATGGCAGACATCAACCTGAGGCAGATGGGTACTAGAAGTAATATCCCTAGGATACTCCATCAAATTCACCCAAAAGCCACTGACAAACAGACCCTTGGTCTCTTCAGTGTCATGACAACCAGGCAAAATACACACGGTGAAGGAGACACTCGGGTCACTCCTAGAAAACAAGGCCATAGCAGAGGTACCACAGAACCAAATAGACCAGGGCATCTACTCCATCTTCTTCCTGGTACCCAAGAAAATGGGAGATATGAGACCCGTGCTAGACCTAAAATTCATCAACTGTTTCATACAATGCAAATGATTCAAAATGGAAACACGAGCAGTCAGAGAAGACTACTTCACATCCTTCGATATGAAGGATGCCTGCCTACACATCCCCATACATCCGGCCCACTACAAATATCTCCAATTCAAGATTCTTGGACAACACTACCAGTGCCAGATGTTACCATTCGGCCTAGCAACAGCTCCAAGGGTGTTCACAAAAGTATCTATCACACTCGTGGCAAGCCTGAGACAAAAAGGAATACACGTCATCCCATATTGGGATGACTGGCTGATCAGGGCCAGAAACCCAACTACAGCCCAGCAACATACACAAACAGTAGTCCACACACTACAGTCACATGGATGGGTGATGAACTGGAACAAAAGCAGCCTACACCCCAGATAAATGATAGAACACCTAGGGGCCACCATCAACATCACTACAGGGAAAGCACTACCATCCCAGCAGAGAACAGAAAAGGTAATATTACAAGTACAAACCCTAATGAACAGGCAAAATCCCATGCTACATGCAGTTCTGCAAACTCTGAGATCCATGGCATCCTGCATCGGCCTCATGCCCTGGGCACTTTGGAACATGCGTCCCATTCAGGCTCTCGTGATATAAGAAGGGCACAAATTAAATCACAACCTGTCCAAGACATCACAACTAGACAACAGCAGCAAGAGGCCACTGAAGTGGTGGGCTCAAAGAGACAATGTTACCAAGTGAATGGACCTCAACAAGCAACAAGAAGTAGTAATCGACACAGACGCAAGCCTGAAAGGCTGGGAGGGCTGACACTCAACCAAATCCTGGTCCAAGGCAAATGGTCACAGGTGGAATCATGTATGCAGATCAATCTCCTGGAGATGAGGGCAGTCTATCATGTATTGCACCACTTCCAACAACACATCAAACACAAGAAAGCACTCATCCAATTGGACAACAGGGCAACAGTAGCTTACATCTCTAACCAAGGTGGAACAAGAAGCCCATGTCTGCTACCGGAAGCCAAGAATGTCCTAGACTGGGCACAGATGAATCTCAAATCCATTACAGCAATCTTTCTAGCAGGAAAGCTAAACATAAAAGCAGACTGGCTAAGCCACCAAGACATTGCTCCAGGCAAATGGGCACTACACTCCCAAATCTTCCAACAGATAAACCAAACATGGGGACCACTAGAAATAGACCTAATGGCATCCGCGTCAAACAGAAAACTGCCAACATACTATACCAGATACAAAGACTCTGGGGCCCTAGGAATAGACGCACTAACAAAAACCTGGACCTTTCAAAGAGCATACGTATTCCTACCCATACTGCTCATACAACAAGTTCTGAACAAAATTCAGTAATCTCAAACCACGGTGGTAATGATCACACTGCTATGGCCCAGACGACACTGGTTCACAACTCTGGCGTCAATGTCCATAAGCACCCCGTGGACACTGCCTTTGTGTCCAGACCTACTGATGCAAGGCCACATCAATCATATTAACCTAACGCCACTTCATCTCATGGTGTGGCTACTGAAAGGTAGAGACTGCTAGACAAAGGATACAGCCTGGCAGTGGTCGACACCATGCTCCACTCTAGATGTTTATCCACCAATATCTCCTACAAGAGACACTGGAACATTTTCAAAAGGTGGAGCACCGTAAACCACATCAAAACAGACTCAGTCACAGTCAAACACATTCTAGCATTCCTACAACAAGGCGTGGACAAAGGCCTGGCAACATCGTCACTCAGGGTACAAACAGCCACCATAGGAACAGGCACAGCCCTCCTTGATGGATACACACCGGGATCCCATCGCTACATACTTAGATTCCTGAAGGTCACGTCCAACATACGGCCTGGAAAAAGACAAATAATAGCACTGTGGAACTTAAACAGAGTACTCGGTGCACTAGTCTGCCCACCATTCGAACCTATGACCACAACAGACCTCAAATGGGTTTCACTCAAGACTATTCTACTACTGGAAATTTGCTCCACCAGGAGGGTAGGGGAGATTAAGGCACTGTCATGCAGACCACCTTTCCTAATATCCCATAATGACGGAATCACCCTATGAACCAATCCATCATTGATGCTGAAGATCCAGACATCCTTTCACACCTCTCAGACAGTGGAAATACCAGCGTGGCCATAAAAGGAGGAAAACAAACACTGGGAAATGAAAAGGGTGATTTCCACATACTTGGACAGAACCAGAGAGTTCAGACTATCGGATGGACTATTCATCATCTACAGCGGATCCAAGAAAGGACAAGCTACAGCCATATCCACCTTGGCCACCTGGATCAAGCAGGCCATTGCAGAAGCCTACAAGGCATTAGGACTTATCCCTCCACAAGGAATTAAGGCACACTCCACCTGGGCATTGGCTGCCTCATAGGTGGAAAAGAACAATGCCTCAATACAGGACATTTGTGCTGTGGTCACATGGTCCTCAATCCATACCTTCACCAGACACTATAAACTGGACATTGACAATGCTAACAGAGCTAATTTCACAAGAAGAGTCTTGATAAATGTCACCTATACTTAGCTGTGCAGTCATCCGACCCACCCTGTATTACCGAATTAATCACTGCTTCTTACAACACAGAAGTAATGGATGGGGGGATGCTGTAAGGTGCTGCAATATGCAGTGGTAGTTTACTCAACTGGTAAAGGTGATTGCATGAGCATCACCTTACAGCATCCCCATTCCCACCCAGGTATCTTGGATGACGGCCCAGCTAATACCTCTTTAGCCACTAGATAGAAAACTTTCTACCAGCATGCCGTATAGGATGGTATTACATAGAGTGTAACTAATAGGGAATAAACAGATGTTATGCTTAATCACCCTCTCTACAGTCAATATCTTATCTACCTAGAGAATCTACATTGGCTAACAATTACATTCTCAGACAATGTAGATATATGCATGCATGTACCATAACAACATTTTCAACAGAAGGCACAGCTTTGGAAAAATCAAACTGGAGACCTGAGGGAAGAGATGAGAGCTAGGCAGGATCAGATTTCTATTCTGGTCACACGTGCATTAGCAGCCTATGAGATGGATGTAAACCCAGAAGTAATTGATGGGGGGATGCTGTAAGGTGATGCTCATGCAATCACCTTTATCAGGTGAGTAAACTACTATTACTGTTCATTTGAAACCTCAGCAAAGATAGGTTCTTATTTCCTACTTCACTTGTAGAGTCTAATGGATGTTGCAGGAACAGGACTTCTTGACGTTCATTTTATATTTCAGGTCAGGGAGCTAAGAGGGTTCTGTATGCAATGTGTTGGGAATCATCCTACCAGTCAGGGTGATTTTTCTGATTTTCCTTCCCTTGTAGAAGGATGCATACAGTGCAATCAGTGACATTACTATGTATACACCCTCACACAGTATGTTGATGGCCACCACTCATCTGTCCCCCAGGCAAAGGTCCTGAGTGTCCTGTCACCAGCCACCACTAGTGGCCAGGTTCATACCAGGCATGGAATCCTTCCCTCCCTAGAGGTGGACAGCAGTCCATTGGATGCTCGATTCTCCTCTCCTGGCCTACCCTCTGATGTACTGCAAGTAAGTTTTAGAAGCAGGACCTGTTATAAAAGGTGCCAAAAACAAGTTTAAAAAGTAGTACTTTCTAAGAGAAAATGGCATCACTAACTTTAGAAAAATAGTACATTTTCATAAAAAAAGCATAAGCAAGTTTTAAAATTTATTTATTTTAGTTATTTATTTATTTAAAATGTTGGTACCTGGGAAAGGCACACTGAGCCTTGGCCTGTTTCCAGGGGTGACCCAGGAGAAAAGGGAGTGGGGCATAAAATGTTTAGTAACAAGCATTACAACAGCACAATAATGAATCAAATACATTAACAGTTTGTCCCAAAAACAGGAGAGATTAAAGTCCATACATACAAACTGAGTTGTAAATAGTGCAGTAAACAATTTAGTAGTGACGATATGTACATTTCAGAGTATATAATAATTCAGAAATGCTTTACACAAGTGCCAGTGCCATATGATGAATAGAATACAATGCACATTATAGAAGAGGAGAATAGAAGGAGAGATAGTGAGTCAGACTAGTGAAGGGTGTCTGTGCCCGGAGGAAGACTGGCCCATAAGTGGGTTAAGTGGGAAATGAGTACCGATGAGGAGAGAGGAGGGTAGGGGAGAGCAAAGGAGGGGAGGGGAGGGTGGAGTGGTGGGTGGTGAGCATGGTGGAGGGCATTGTCAAGGTGGACTGGGGGAGCAGCTGCAAGGGGTGGGGGGGGGAGAAGCTTCAGCTGATGTTTTAGTGTGATCAGAGTTTGAGCAAGGTGGATGGATTGGGAGAGTTGATTCTACAGAGCTGGTAGTCTGTAGGAGAAAGCTGCCTTGCCAGCTTGGGAGTGTGGAAGTGAGAGACTAAAGGAGCGACAATTACAGGATTTGAGGCCATACCTGATGAGGAAGAAGGGGAGAGGAGGGCAGATAGATATGGGGGGAGGGTGGTGAATCAATACTTGCCAATAAACGTGGCACAGTGTGCAAAGTGGTGACTGGCAAGGGAGGGGAGTATGAGAGCGGAGTATAGGGAATAGGGATGGGTTTGGAAGGGGACATTAGAGGAAAAGTGACAGAAAGCATTGTAAAGAGGGTCTGGTTTAGAGAGGGATTATTGGGGTGCAGAGCTATATACAATATTGGCATAGTCAAATATGGAGGGAATCTGTTTGGTAACTAGTTCTTAGCAGATCGGGGTGAGATGCCATCCTTGATTCTATATAAGGCTCGTAATTCAGGCCGGAGTTTGGTGTGGATGGAATTGATACATTTGGAGAAGTTTAACTTGGGGTCCAGTCAGACCCACAAGCACTTAAAGGACTGTACAGTGTCTATTAGTGTGCCATCCAGGGTGAAGATAATTTGGCCTTGATGGAAGAGGGATGCCTGGATATCATGGCAGTCACAGAAACATGGTACACAGAGAACCATGACTGGGATGTCCAGGGTACACAATCTACAGGAGGGACAGGGAGGTAAGAAGAGGAGGAGGGGGGTAGCTCTCTATGTAAAGGAAGGGGTCAAAGAAACAGAACTAAAGGGTACACAGGGATGAGAGGAGGCACTGTGGGTCACCCTGGAGACTGGAAATTGCACCACAATCCATACAGGGATTGTATACAGACCCCTGTCTCAGGGGGAGGAAATGGACAAGGAAATGATAGAAGGCATCCTTGGGATGGTGGAGAAAGGGGAGATATTGCTGATGGGGGACCTGAATATGCTAGATGTTAACTGGAGCATCTTTGCTGCAGTCACATCCAAGAGCAGGGCCATTCTTGATACCCTACAGGGGGCATGCCTCAGACAGGTAGTTTTGGAACCCACTAGGGAGGTAGAAATCTTAGACCTGGTACTTTCAAATGGGAACAGAGAGAGGATCTCCAGTCTTGAACTGGGTAGCCATCTGGGAACAAGCGACACCAAACAGTGTGGTTCATGATAAACTTAGCTGTAGTCAAGCCATACAAAAGTGAAGGTACTGGACTTCAGGAGGGCTGATTTTGTCAAAACGGGAGAGTGCCTCTGAAAAGCACTAACAAACAGGCAAGAAGGTGGGGTGGAGCAACAATGGGGAAACATCAAAACTGCAATCACAGAGGCAACAAAAACCACTATGGTTCTCAAAAGAAGTGGTGGGGAAGGTAAGGGAGAAAAAGATAGAATTCAGGAAGTATAAGGAGACACAGAAGACACAGGACAGAGAACTGTACCAGTTAAAGCAGAAGGAAGCGGGGAAGACAGTCAGAATAGCAAAGGCCCAAACCAAGAAAAAGCCAACTCGGTTAAGAAGGGGGATAAACCTTTTATAGGTACATTTGGGAGCAAAGAAAGACTAATGCAGGGGTACTGAGGCTTAAGAAAGAGGAAGGTGGTTGGGCAGAGAGGGACAGTGAAAAAGCAAGGATACTGATCGAATACTTTTGCTCAGTATTCACAATGGAAAAGCGGGGGGAGATACCTAATCCAGCCAATAGAAGCACTCTGGATAGGGGGTTGATATTAGTCCTTTCACAGAAGAAAGGGTTCTGAAAGAACTCTTAAAACTGAAGGTGGATAAAGCAGTGGGGCCTGATGAGATTCACCCCAGAATTCTAAAAGAATTAAGGGAAGAACTAGTAACACCACTGGCTACCCTTTCTAATAAATCATGGGAGGATTGTGTGATACCTGAGGACTGGAGGAGGGTGAATGTGATTCCCCTTAACAAAAGTGGGAGCAAGACAGAGGCAGGAAACTATAGACCTGTCAGTTTGACCTCAGGGTAGGGAAAATGATGGAATCACTTCTGAAGGAAATAATTATTGAGTACCTAGAGGCCAGTGGGGCACAGGACCCAAGGCAGCATGGATTCACAGCAGGAAGGTCATGTCAGACAAATCTAATTGATTTCTTTGACTGGGTGACCAAAGTAGTAGACCAGGGAGGGGCTGTGGACATGGTCTACCTAGACATTAGCACACAGTCCCACATAAAAGATTAATAAACAAATTAGCCAGCCTGGGAGTGGGCCCCAGGGTGGTAGCCTGGGTATAACACTGGCTGGACAACAGGACACAGCGGGTAATAGTAAATGTAGTCCACAGTGAAGAAAGGGGGGTTACTAGTGGGGTACTGCAGGGTTCAGTAATGGGGCCAGTCCTTTTTAATGTCTTTATAAGTGACATTGCAGAGGGACTGGAAGGGAAAGTATGTCCCTTTGCAGATGACACAAAGATCTGCAACAGGGTAGATACACAAGGTGGAGTGGAAAGGATGAAAAGGGACTTGGCAAGGCTGGAGGAATGGTCAACTATATGGCAGCTTAGATTCAATGCAAAGAAGTGCAAAGTAGTGCACCTGGGAAACAAAAACCCAGAGGAAGAGTACACAATGGGGGGTGAGATACTGACAACAACAAAAATGGAAAGGGATCTGGGGGTAGTTATATCAAATGACCTAAGGGTGGGCCAACAATGTGAGAAGGCAATAAGGAAGGCTGGGGGGATATTGGGATGCATAGGGAGAGGCATCACCACTAGAAAACAGGAAGTTGCTGGCCCTGTGTACAGACAGTTGGTAAGACCACATCTGGAGTACTGTGTACAGTTCTGGAGACCCCATCTCTGCAAAAACATAGACAGGGTGGAGGCTGTCTAGAGGAGGGCAACCAAAATGGTACAGGGTCTGCACCAGAGGACATCTGAAGAAAGACTAAAGGAGCTTAAGATGTATAGCCTCGAGGAAAGGGGGGGGGCATGATAGAAACTTTCAAATACCTCAAGGGACTCAACAAAGTCCAAGAGTGTAGCATCTTTCAGAAAAAGTGAAGTGCAAAACAAGGGGGCACAATTTGAAGATAGAGGGGGGATGGCTCAGAGGTAATGTGAAGAAGTATTTCTTCACAGAGAGGGTTGTAGATGCATGGAACGGCCTTTCTGAGTAGGTCATAGAGTCAAAAACAGTGGAGGAATTCAAGAATCTGTGGGACAGACATAAGACAATTCTAGTGGGAGGTAGGAAGAAGAAGAAGAAGGCTGTTGGTTAACTAAGATCTGCAACTTATCCATTAGGTAGGGAACTGGGCAGGCTAGGTGGGCCAAGCGTTCCTTATCTGCCATCAAATTCTATGTTTCTATATGTTTCAAATGCTGGGGGGAGCCAAAGGCAATGGTGATGTGTTTTTTTTTGGTATTGCATCTCAGGTCATTAGCCTCAAACTACTTTATGGTTTTAACAAAGGTCTCCTGCTTGGATGTCTGGATGGTGGTAAGTGAGGGACCAGAGACAAAGATGACCATATCGTCAGTATACATGTGAATATGTGTTGGCGAACAGATGGAGGAGGAGTAATTGGCAAAAATAGAGAAGAGATTGGGGCCCAGTATAGAGCCTTGAGGGACACCAAAAAGGATGGGGAGGGTGGAGGACTTGGCCAGGCCTAGTTGCACATACTGATTTCTGCCAGTGAGATAGGATTTGAACCAGTCCATAGAGGAGGAGGAAAGACCTAAGGTTGAAAACTCGCTTAGGAGGGGGTTGTGGGAGACAGAGTTAAACACCTTGGTGAGACTGATGAAAAGTGCCAAAGTAAGGTGTCTTTTGTCCATGGCAGACTGGATATGATTAGTGATGCAAAGCAGGGAGGAAGCGTTGGAGTGGGCACATCTGAAGCTGGATTGGAAGTTGCTTAGGGAGTTGGTAGAGTCTAGGAAGGAGTTTAGTCTGGCTGAGATGAGTTTCTCCTGGATTTTTGAGAGTGGGGAGAAGCAAGATGGGTCTATAATTACTTAGTAGGGAGGGTTCCCCTCCTTTTGGAGAGGGATGACCTTGGCTAATTTCTAAGCTTTCAGGACAGTGCACTTAATGATAGATAAGCTGAGTAGGTGGGTGACAGGGGGTCTATGAGCGGGCCCAAGATCTTGAGAAGTCTGGGATTGAAGTAGTCAGGACTGTATTTGGAGGGATTTAGGGCATTTAGGGTGTGGAGAACTTCTGTGATG
Organism: Neoceratodus forsteri; assembly: GCA_016271365.2. Lineage (NCBI taxonomy): Eukaryota > Metazoa > Chordata > Ceratodontiformes > Ceratodontidae > Neoceratodus > Neoceratodus forsteri. The sequence goes on from CM057458.1 coordinate 888,428,849, forward strand.
GTAATAGGGGGGAAGGAAAACCTGTTGATGGAGTGGGAGGGATTGAGGGAGGTGGGATGGGGCGAAAGCATTGAGGGTGGAACTGGTCCTGTGGGAAGGGCACAACTGGTGAAGAAGAGGTTGATGGAGGAGGCAGCTGAGGAAAAGTCAGAGCTGGCAGCGTTGGGGAATGCAGGTGTGGGGGATGGGGTGGAACCTAAAAGAGGGTGGATGGTTTTCCAGGTTTTCCGGAAATTAAATGGTGATGACCTAGTATCATTCAACTTGTTTCTGTTGAAGTTGGCTTTCACAGTGCGCACAGCCTTTGTGCAGGCATTGTGTAGTGTTTGTAGTGTTAAGGTCAGCATGACTAGACGAGGACATGTAAGTGAGCCAAGCCAAGTCTCTTGATTTGAAAAGGGAGATTAGCTTGTTTAAAATCCTTGGGAGATGCCCACAGCATAGCCGTAACCTTTTAAGAGGGGTGTGGTGATCCCAAATTCTAAAGAAGGTGGTGGTGAAGGATGTGAGAGCAGAGTTCACGTCAGGCGCAATAAAAACACCTGACCAGTCTTCCTGGTAGAGGGCGGATAGGAGGGCACTAATATTTCACAATTTGAGTTCACAAAAACATATATACTTAGCTCATTGCCTCCACAGGAGCTCTCTGAAGTTGCCTCACTTGTCTCCTGCATACTGTTAACAGTTAATCCTGGGCCTTTCTAAGCAAAATTAAGCCATAATTGGCATGCCGCAAACAAATGCTAATAGCACAAATAGCATAAGTACTAGATACAAAGTATGAGTGGCAAAATTGTTCAGCATAAAATTACCTTTCAAACAGTGGTATGCAAGGAATAGCAGGTGATTTAGTTTTATTTCTGTGCTGGTTGAAACAGCAAAACAAAATAATTTTTCCACTAAAAATGCACCATAAACCTTTTTGTTGGGAAATATGTAACATATCAACACCAAATTAAGCATCCAGACATTAGATGTAATTTTAATAATTTGTTTGTAAAATAAACAGCTATTTCTGTAGTATTAAACATAATTTTTCCCTATTTGCGTCAAGGTGTATTGGTGAGGTTTGAGGGACACATCTGAACCATGCACACGATACCATAAACAAATGCATATAACTCCTAAAGTATACATGACACACACAATGTATCAGTGGCAAAGTTGTTCCACACAAAATTGCCTTTCCAACGGTTCTATGCAATCAACTGTACTCAATTTGGTTTTTGTTTTATGCTGGCTAAGATACCCAGAATGTGTGTTTTCTTCAAAGTGCTTAGGTGGTTCTAGATTGACAAAATGCCAAAAGCAAATGTGAATAACTCCTAAATTGAACATGATACACAGAACGTGTCAGTGGCAAGGTTGTTCAGCACAACATTACCTTTCTAACGGTACTATGCAGTCAATTCTAATCAATTCTGTCTGGCAAGTAATATTAAAATATGTGAGTGACATCTCCAGACATTTCTAGGGCACACAGGAAGTCTGTAGGTGACTTCTGTAGGCGTTCTGGGACACACTGTAGTTAGATTTGCTGATGCCTACAGATGTTTCTAGGAGGCAATGAGTTAAGGGTTAATGGGGGTGACGGGATTCCCTGCAACAGTAGGTCATGCAGTGGTCACTGAAGGTGTCAGGAAGGGTGCACGCAGATGAGTATTTCAGAGGGTGGGATATTAGAATTCAGTCAATTAAGGAGTGGTTGGAGGAGTGGGGGTTTAGCCTAGTCAGCTCCAATAGGAGTTGGACAAGGTTTAGGGCCTCAATTTCTTGAATGATGAGTCTGACTGGAGCAGAGTCAGTTCAAGTTATAGTCACCCAAAAGTAGTAACACTCCCTTTTGGGAGTGAGAGACAAGTGTGGAGATTAGGGCAGGGGGCTGGGCTTTGGGGAGGGCAGTAGCATACTCCTATGAAGGTAGGTGCAGTAGATGGGAAGGTCAGTTTGAAGGTATCAGCACAGTATAGTACTTTCAGGTCCTGTTCCTCCACTGAAGCTGCTATCTGCACTTTCCCTAGCCAGTAGCTGGTCCTGGGATTTCTGACTCCAATGGGCATTATCTTGCACTTCTTAGCATTAAACCCCAACTGCCACTCCTTTGACCAGTGTTTGAGTTTAGCTAGATCCTCCCTGAGTGCCTGCCTCCCTTCCTCACTGTCTACTTTTGCACAAATCTTATTGTCATCGGTGAACAGACTGATCTTACTCTTGACCCCCTCTGCAATGTCTCCAATAAAGATGTTGAACAAAACAGGGTCCAGCACTGAACCCTGTTGTACGCCCATAGTTGCTAGCCTTGGCCTGGATTTCCCCCCTTACAACTACCCTCTACTCTCTGCCCTGCAGCCAGCTCTCAGTCCACCCCTTAGTTTCTCCCCAGCCCCCAGTCCCTCAGCTTGCTCAGTAACCTCCCATGTGGCACAGAGTCAAAAGCCTTGCTGAAGTCCAGATGCAGGACATCCATAGTGTGGCCCTCATCAACTGCCCTAGTGACCCAGTCAAAAAAGTTGATTAGGTTGGTCTGGCACGATCTTTCAGAGACAAACCCATGCTGTCTCTTATCCTGTAGACCATTACTAATGAGAAAGGTTATCAACCTCTCCTTAAGAATGGTCACCATCAACTTCCTCATTATAGATGCCAGGCTCACCAGTCTGTAATTGCCCGGTTTGTCCTTGGGTCTGCTCTTGTGGAGGGGGAACCATGTAAGCCATCCTCCAGTCACTGGGTACATTCCCCAGCTCTAAGGAGGTGTTGAACAAGTCTGTCAGTGAGCCTGCCAACATCTCTGCCAGTCTGCATGAAGCTGCCCCCCCCCCAAAGAACTCACCACTGTGAACTTTATAGCAGGCTTGACTGGCTTTTCCTTGAGTCCCAGAGGCTGTCCCATGTCATGAGTTTCTTGACTAAATTATTTGTGGACAAGTTCCCTAGTTATCCAGCAGACCTGATATCCTAGTCATGGCCTACTGCATACTTGCTCAAGGCAACAAAGTCCAAATGACTCCAAACACCATGCCTTACTACTGCCACTGGACAATCTGCCTTTCCTACAGGTTCCTTGCAATATGGAACTCACTTCCCCAAGAGTGTGTAGAGAAAAGTTCCATGATCACCTTTTTAAAAATGTTCTGTGTGATCATGTATTGTTCAGATGTAGCTACCAGCCACCATAGATTTTGTTAATCTCTGCTGGTACCTGCCCTAAGCTGAATCAGTCCCACTATCCTGTATTTTCATGTTATTGACATGTATGTATGCTTTGAAATGCACACTACTGAACTATTTTTATCAGAACTACACATTATTGTTTTCTGTATGTAACTGGCCAATTTCATATCCTTGCACTTAATGCATTTTGCACAGCCTCTTTATGTCCTAATTTGCTGTGTATGACAAGACTTGTACATACAGTGTAACAGTTGCTCAGTTACATGTCCTCTACTGTTAACCTCCCCCACCACACACACACACACACACACACACACACACACACGACACACCTTGAAATGAGTCATTCTCTCAGTATGACATCCCAGCCAAAAAAGAATATATTAAATAAATAAATATTACTTTTTATATCTGGTCTTCTCTTCCCCAAGAAGTTTTCCTTTAGTGTTTATTGTCCTTTTGCTAATGATCTCCTTGAATTGGCCCCACTGCACTTTGTAACCATTAATAATTTCTGCATTAACTACATCACTATGCATGAGGTTCCCTTTACCAACAGCGCTCTCCATGAAATAGTGTTTCCTGATGTCCTTCATAAACTTCCCCCTACCAGATAGAGATTGTGGCCCCTAGTAGTTCAATTGTTCTTTATTTGGAACAGTTCAAATACGGTCCACCTTACTGTACTCCCAAATGTATTTACAGATCTCTAACACATCCCTCTCTCCATCCTGGCTTCCACTGAATGCATACTGAGGTCCCCCAATCTTCTGAGGAAATTTTCGTGCTTGTTTTATCCATGAAAGGGGATATTAGGTACAAAATCATGCTGCCATCTCTCTAAACACCAATTTAATGGTTCTATTGAGGGTCAGGTAAAGTTTCTGGCTTCAACCCACCTCCCCACCCCTTTCTGTGAGTCACAGCAGCCCTGAACCATGTACTGGTTTCACTGGGTGTCATTAAACAGAATCTTTCACCACCTACTACTTGACAGCCTGTGGGGGAGGGGTGGGTATGCAGCACTCACAATAAAACATACACATACTGGATTTTAGTGGGCATACTGTAATGTGAAACTGTTGACCCTTTGAGATGATCTATTGACTTGCAGTGTGGATATTGCCCTCAGCCTTTGACTTCACTAATAGCCTCCATTGTCAGTCAGCAGATAATCTCTCAGGTCAATAGTTTCCAACCTTATCCTTCAACTCTGGCCAATACTTGCATAATATAGAATGAGCTAGTACTGTAATCAACCACAGTAAAATTTAACTACTACTACAGTAGTACTATTTCATAGCATGAATATATGTTATATTTTTGTACATTCACAGAAGCAGTACAACATCTATGTAGTGCAGGAACTTTTAAACAGGAGCAGCACATTTAAGAGTTTAAATAAGAGAAACACAGTAGGGAGCAATATTATCTGTGGAAAAGAACATTGAATAATATTAGACTGTTCAGAAGCTCTCTCGGGGGAATGAATTATCAGGTATGAATCAGAAATGGTGTATTTATCATAAATCATAGCTAGTTGCCCTATACTGTAATAATGCCATTCATTCATTTTCAATGCTAAATGTGAATGTTTTTATTATTAGCATAACATCTTAACCCTGACAGTCCCAGATTTAGTGCTACCAAATTAAGGGTAGTTTGTATATCAACTGAAAAAGCAAGCACCAGTTAAAATAAGAAGATACTGTGACAAGGGACAGTTCTACAGAAAGCAAGGCTTCTGAATTTAATCATGCCCTCTTAGCCCATATGTGGTTATTTGTATTTATCTGTGTCTGTAGCTTAGTACGTGTGGATTTAGATGTTCATATTTGTCTGCTTCTAGCATCTACACCATTTTGGCACAAATGTTTGAAAGTCTTTTGGAAGAATTCCTACAAAACACTACCAGGAGGTAAATGCATTTTCATTTAAAATTAACTTTTTGGAAGCCATCCTGAGCAAAACTAAGAAAAACTGTCATTCAGACCACTGGATATCGGAAAGATGAACTGCCATTGACACAGAATACACAAAAACATTTCTGAAAAAAAAAGTGATTAAGGACAAGGGGACATAAGGAGCTGGATGGAGTAGATTCAGGAGAGATGTGAGGAGGTACTTCTTCACAGAAGGAGTGGAAGATTCCTAGAATAATCTTCCACTGAAGGTAGTTGAAGTTGAAAACAGTGGTGGGGTTCAAAAATGCATGGGGCAGGCATAAGGGAATCTTAGGGAAAGGGAAGGAGGGTGAAAGGGCTGGAGATCAAGTAGCATCTGCAATGATACTATAGGGAAAGAAAAATGAGCAGGCTAGGTGGGGCAAGTGGTTCTTTTCTGCCAGAAAATTCCAAGTTTCTATGTTGCTACTGTATGTAAAACTGTCTAGTATTGGAAACGTCAAAGATTTGCTACGCTTAATGGATAAAGAACTTGGATGCTCCTTTCCTAGGGTAATAATTAGCATCCTCTTAACATGGATACCTGTTTTTAAGTGAGCTATCAACTGGTCTTCATGACTTTTCCTGGGTCCCCTTAACCTGGATATTCTCTCCCTTTGAACTGCTTGGAATGATGAATGCTACCTGAACTAGTTCAGAAGAGACAGAGCAGGCAGGAAGGGAGGAGGAGTGGCACTGTATGTGAAAAATGACATAAGGGCCACAGAGATCCAGGAGGAACAAAATGGGGGAGAGATACTGTGGGTTAAGCTGGAAAGGAAAATGGGGACAGCCATCCGCACAGGTGTGGTCTATAGACCACCAGCCCAGGAGGAAGAAACAGATAGGGAGCTGATGCTAGCCATCCAAAGGATGGCAGACAAGGTGAGGTAGTACTGGTTGGAGACTTCAATATTCCAGATGTGGACTGCAGCATCCCAGCAGCAGCATCAACTAGGAGTAGATTTATCCTGGACTCCCTTCAGGGTGCCTTCCTCAAGCAACTGGTCATGGAACCAACTTGGCAGAAGGCAATACTGGACCTTGTGCTCACAAACAGGGACAGTGTGATGGGGGTAACAGTGGGGGAGCACCTGGGGAACAACGACCACCAGTCATTGTGGTCTGAAATCACAGAAAGAGCAGAACCAAACCACACAAAAACATGTATCCTGGATTTTAGGGGGCAGACTTTGGGAAAATGGGGAGATACTTGAAAGAGGCATTAAGGGGAATGGGACAGGAATCGGGGTTGAGAACAGTGGCAGTATTTAAAATGGGGATTACAAGAACAACAGAATTATGCATTAAGCAGGTTAGCAAGAGGAAAAGAAAGAGAGACCATTATGGTTTTCCAAAGAGGTAAAAGAAAGTGAAAGCCAAAAAGATTGCATTCAGGCAATACAAAAATACACAGGCAGAAGGGGATAGGGAGAAGTACCAGGAGAAGCAAAGGGAGGCAGGGAGGTCAGTAAGGGAAACCAAAGCTAAGACAGAAGAACACATTGCAAAATCAGTGGGTAGAGGGGACAAAACGTTTTACTGGTACATAAGTGAAAAAAGAAAGACAAAGGGAGAGATAGTGAGACTGAAGGGGGAGGATGGGGGCTGCGTGGAGGATGACAACAGTAAAGCTGACATATTGAATAGGTATTTCTGCTCAGTCTTTACTGAGGAAGAAGAGGGTAATGGGTCTGAAGGGAGTACAAGGGGTGAGAATGGTGCAGAATGGACACAAGTCCCTTTCACGAGAAAAGGGTCTTGAAGGAACTGGAAGTAATAAGAGTTGATAAAGCAATGGGGCCAGATGGGTGCACCCCAAGGTCCTTAAAGAACTAAGAGAGGTGGTGTTGAACCTCTGGCTATCCTGTTTAGCCGATCACTGGAAACAGGGGAGGTACCCAAAGACTGGAGGACAGCAGATGTAGTCCCCTTATACAAAAGCGGGAACAAAGAGGAAGCAGGGAACTACAGACCAGCCAGCCTTACCTCGGTAGTGGGGAAGATCATGGAAGCACTACTGAAGGATAGATTGGTGGAACATCTGGTTGTCAATGGACTACAGGACCCAAGGAAGCACGGTTTCACCAGGGGGAGGTCATGTCAGACCAACCTCGTTGAATTTTTTGACTGGGTGACTAGGGAGGTGGATCAGGGGAGGGCAGTGGACATGGCCTATCTGGACTTCAGCAAGGCCTTTGACACTGTGCCACATAGAAGACTACTACACAAACTGGGGAGTATGGATGTGGACAGGATAGTAGTGTGGTGGGTAGGTAACTGGCTGGGTGGCAGGACACAGAGGGTGGTGGTAAATGGCAGTCACTCCACAGAGGGAAGAGTGACCAGTGGGGTACCACAGGGATCAGTGCTGGGACCGGTCCTATTCAACATCTTCATCAGTGACATTGTGCAGGACCTAGAAGGCAGAATTTCACGGTTCGCTGATGACACAAAGCTCTGTAACAGAGTAGACACACCAGAGGGTGTAGACAGAATGAGAAGGGACCTGCAGAAACTTGAAGAATGGTCAGGGGTTTGGCAGTTGAAATTCAATTCAAAGAAGTGCAAGATAATGCTAATGGGGCACAAAAACCCTGGCACAATATATCAGTTGGGGGGTGAGGATATAGCATGCACCAAACAGGAAAGGATCTTGGGGTTATCATCTCTGATGACCTCCAAGGTAAGGAAACAGTGTGACAAGGCAGCAGGTAAAGCAAATAGGATGCTGGGATGTATAGGCAGGGGCATCACCAGCAGGAAAAGGAAGGTCATAATTCCACTATACAGCACACTAGTGAGGCCCCACCTGGAGTACAGTGTACAGTTCTGGAGACCATACCTATGTAAGGACATAGACAGGGTAGAGAAGGTTCAGAGGAGGGCAACAAAGATGGTGCATGGATTGCATCACAAGTCCTATGAAGACAGGTTGAAGGAACTGAACATGTCTCCCTGGAGGAGAAGAGGGAGAGAGGGGATATGATAGAGACATACAAGTATCTCACAGGGAGGAACAGGGTGCAGGAATACACTATTTTTAAGTGAAAAAGATGTACCAGGACTAGAGGGCATGGGATGAAGTTGGAGGGTTAACGATTCAGAGGAAACATGAGGAAGAATTTCTTCACACAACGGGTGGTGGACAAGTGGAACACCCTGCCAGAGGAAGTGGTGGGGGCTGAAACAATCACAGGTTTTTAAGAATGCATGGGATAGACATAAAGGAATTCTGGAGGTCAGGGGTAAGGGGCAACAGACTTCTAGGAAAACATAAACTGAACTAACAAGCTCAAATGGGCAGACTGGGTGGGCCATAGGCCCTTATCTGCTGACACTGTCTATGTATCTATGTATCTATGTAACTAACTTTCTTCAAACATTCCAGCTTTGATTCCTCCTTGACAGGTTGTTCTAGTACCTTTCAGGTTTAGTGCTCTAGATTCAGTATCACTGTGCCTCACCAAACTTCATTGGGGGGTGTCATCACTATTTTGTTAGCTGAAGTGGGCAGGATGCATGTTTCCCCCTTCTCTTGACTTGGTTGTGGTAGTAGGGGGCCTTCTCTCTTAATTACCCACTGATTGAGAACCTCAAGGCTGCCAGGTTCTGGTACTGGAGTGTAGCTTCTCTTTCTGCTGATTCCTTGCCCTTTTTGGGTCTTTTGACTCATCCCCCTGATGTAACATCCTTTTAATCCTTCTAGCAAAACACTGACCAGCAGGATGGTACCACCCATTAGTAGGACTGTCCAACCAACCTACCATCAGCAAACCTTGTAACAAATGTCTTTGTAACCAACCTTACCTTACTGCAGTTGGTTGTATCATACCTACTACTGTCTGAGTCTGCCTCTCTAATAAGGCACCTGCACATGTCATATGGTATAGGCTCAATTCAGTTATCATGCCTGTAGTATGGGTAGAAACTAGAAAATGTTGGCAGAAAAAGACCATTGATCCATCCAGTCTGCCCTGTTTTATTCTGTCCTACTCTGAAACATAATGTCTAGTCGGAGTGATTGCCCTCAGGTCTCCCCCTTGCCGCCTGCCTTACTGCTTTGCGCTGTGTAACTATTTAGACTTTTACCTGGTCTGATAAGTGTTTGAAACCATTAATGGTTCTTGAACCCACCACATCTGCTGGTAGACTGTTCCTGATATTTCCCTTGGATCTTCTTCCTTTCAAATATATTGTTCCCACTTGTCCTTTGTACACATCTGGTTGAGCTGCATTTGGTCTGAGGGTAGTATCCCAAGAGCTCAACTGCCTTGGTTGCTCTTTTCTGCAACTTCTCAATCCTGCTTCTATCCCTCTACAGATATTTTATTTATTTATTTATTGTCTCAGATTACAACCTTTGAGGTAGAAGATCATTTACAAAGGTTCCATGTCAGAGTGAAAACAAAGTGGTAGAGCAATTACGGTGAATGCTGCCGCAACATGTAGGAATTTTTACATAGGAATAACAATAAAGCAGAATATAAAACATAACAGGCTCAGGTGGCAATAAACACTAACACAATAGCACAAGGCTGCAATTATGTTAGCCAAAAGTATTACAAGACAGGCAATTCTGGCAGAGAAGTGAAAAAGGGATTAATGTGCAAGGGGAATGGTAGAGGGCAGTAGAGAGAGGGAACTTGAGGGGGAGGGCGGTGGGGAGTCTGGATAGATGTGAACCAGAACTGTACACAATACTTAAGATGGGGTGTAACCAGCAATCTGTGTAAGGACATTATGATATCTCCTGATCTGCTTACAAAGTTGTGCCTGAAAATGATATTCCATGATCTGCTTACAAAGTTGAGCCTAAAAAAAGGCATGTTTATGCTGTACAAATTTACCTGGTAAGCACAAACACATAAAACAAAGTTTATCTTGATGCACACCATGCTGGTGCCTTACACTTTTACCACCATTTAAAGTTGTTACAGATAATTTTCCAGCTGAGTTTCTGTACTGTCTGTACTGTTCAGCTAGTATTTTGCTTTCATAGTTTTTTGCGTTACAGTAGATGCATCACTTTACATTTTTCAATGTTAAATATCACCTGCCATTTTTTTGCCCAGTTCCAGAGCATGTCCAGGTCCCTGTGCATTTCATTTCCCCATCTTTTAAGTAACTGTACTTTTGTGACATACCGAACACCACTAAAATGAGTCTTGCATTCAATGGTCTTTTGTGCAACTTCTGTTTCAAATAAAAACTTACTTAACCTACTTCTGCAGTGGAACTACCCTTCCTATTTTTGTGTTATCAGCAAACTTAGCAGCTCAGTGGCTAGAGATCACCTCCAGATTACATATGAATATATTTCATTTAATGTATTATTTCACTGGTAGGTCTCTGGATACAAATCAGTTTCCACAGCTTACCATGGTTACTGTATCATACTTCATATGATACATACAAGAAATCAGTACATAGTTCATTATCCATGAACTTTAAATCCAAGAAACATCATGAACTACACAATAAAATATAATCAATCTTATCTAAAACAACTAATGTTCAATAGAGAAAATATATAATCCCTATAGCGCACTTTAAAAGAGTGGAGGAACCTGCTGCCAAAACCATGAGTGGCAGACCATTTAAGGTCTGGGCAACTCTTTTGGAAAATGACCTTTGGCATAGTGTTATTTTTCTTTTTGTTGTTTTTTTTTTCTGTCATTGGAAGTTGTAAATTTTTAATTAAAGCAACCCTAGAATTGTGCATTTGTTTTCTCAAAGTTAATGTACCTGGCCTACTGTATTTACAGGAGCCATTTTGGGTAATAGTTTTTGCACATTAGCTGCATATGGTAGTGCAAGCCAAGGTCAGAAGGCAATCAAAAAGGCATGGCATAGAGGTCACAGGTGTTTCTTCTAGCATCTATATCTAAGACAATATGATATGCTTTATGCATGGTTTTTTACATCAATGGCAATGAGTTGTCTAATGCCCCATCCCCTTGACCACAACACCATTGTCTATAACAGAAAGAAATTAATTACAGCAATTTTCCTAGTTCAAGCACTGACATTTCTCTGTCTCTAGATAATATACTCCATATTGAATTTATAGTTTTTACTAAGTAGTTCTCATGGGCTGTGTAGGTCAGTTTATTAAATACATACCAAGGTACATGAAAACCTTACCCTGCTCTATTAGATCACCTGGGTTAGCAAGTTCAGTATATGGTCGCCATTTTTTGGCTTGCATAAACCATTGATTTTGTTTTCTTAGTATTAATTTTGAGCCTTTGGTTGATAAATCTTGTTTGGACCCTACTGAAGCCCATTCTACCTTGCCAGGTTTGACAACACTTTTGTCGACTGGCATCTCAGCGACGGGATTTATGTTATCCTTAAGTTGCGGTAGACATAAATCCTATATGTCTCCTGGTCCTGTTTTTCTATTGGGGGGGTTCACCCCAAACCACCCCATGTAGGGGGCTCAACCCCTGCTTCCCCCATACTTAGGATTACCAGCTCCAGTTGGAGTTGATTCGGGAAGGGGATGCAGGACCAGGAGACAGTGTGCCCCCATCTCGGGTGCACCAACACAGCGACCTGTCACCAAAGTGTCAATTTTGCCAACAGAGGGGTATATCACTGTGTTGGTGTCATCTTCAGGTCAGCATACCATTGAAGTCCCCTGGAGGTGACCAGAGAGAGCAGGCCAGTTCATATTACCTGAGTGAATTACCACTTCATTGATGTGTAATACTAGTTTACATTCTAGACATTTCTGAGGGAGTTGATTCAAAACCAATCAAATAATCAATTAATCAAGTGTATTTTATTTCTAGAGCACTTCATCCCAAGGGCTCAAAGAGCCATGCATGAAATTCAGGTACAATAAATGCATCAAATATCTTAAAAGAATAAATTTACTAAAAATAACTGAAAGACCGAACACGATTTAAACTGTATTATCAAGGGCCAGGAAGAAAGCACTTGTTCTTAGGGGCCTTTGGAAAAACCTCCACTGAGTAGAGGCAAAGCAAAGTACTTGTAAGTCAGAGAGTTCCACAACTGTAGAGCAGCCACAGAGAATGTTCTATCCCCTGATAACTTCAGGTGGCCATGTGGAACATCTAACAGATTCTCCCCCAATGGAGCAGAGAGGATGGTCTTGAGTATATGGGTGTAGGAGGTTATTTATGTAGCCAAACCCACCCCATGCTGGGCCTTGAATACCATTATGCAAATCTTGAAGGAGGTACACCATCTAACTGGCAGCCAGTATAGACAGTGAATCATGGTCATGGTATGATCAAAAGTTCTTGTACTAGATACCAGCCTTGCTGCAGCATTCTGCACCAACTGGAGACAGTGCACCAATCTTTCTGAAACCCCTAGGGAAAAAATAGAAAAGCACAGTAGTGAATATGTGAGGTCATAAAGGCATGGACTATATCCACTAGGTCAACATGTTGAAGAGAGTTTCAACCAAGAAATATTATGCAAATGAAAAAAATAATACAGAGCAGACAACAGCTGACACGTGGTGTTCCAGAAGGTTTGTCATCCACTATGTTCCCAGGATTTTAGCCCTGTCTACAACATGGAGGATGGCACTGTTCAAGGATAGTAGGGTCACTCCAATCCTTTTCATTGCAATCTTCTGAGAATCTATAATCAGCAGCTCTATCTTTCCTGGATTTAGGTTCAGCCATTTAGCAGCCATCAAATAATTTAGTTCAGATAGGCATATTTTTTTCATAGCTACAGGGTCCGTTCAGTCAGTCACAAATGAGAGGTACAACTGGTTGTCATCTGCACAGCAGTGCAAACAAAAGTTATACCATCTCACACTCTTCCCCAAAGGCAGCATGTACTCCACAAACAATACTGGTGATAAAATTAAACCTTATGAAATGTTACACGTACTCAGATCACCCTTTAAGAAAATGTTCCTAAGGAGGCCTGCTGATGCCTGTCAGCAAGGAATGACTTGAACCATTGCAACACTGTTATGCCAAATGCTCTATTTCCTCAGATGATCAGTCAAAACACGATGGTACAGTTTCAAATACTGAGGAGATATGGAGAAGAATATCAGAGTATTCCCCTCAATCTTTTACAAAGAAGAGATCATGCAGCACTTTCACCAAGACAGTGCCATTTTGAAATCTGAAGCCTGATTGGAAAGGATCATAGATCTCATATTGCAACAAGAGGGCCTCTAAGTGTGATGCTACCACCCTCTTAATTACTTTCCCTACAGTTGGTAAGGGTGAAGACAAAATGGCTGACAACAGATAGTTGCATTCCTAATGTGCTCTGAGACCCACTCTTCAAACAAATTTTCAAAGTGAAGTTTTCAGTCACCTATTTAATCTCAAAATCCTTGTAATGGATCCTAATAACTGGAGTAGAACTACCTGTTAAAAATAGAAAGGAAGTACTTGCAGGACAGACAGACAGAAAGAAAGAAAAAAGAAGTTGGACTGCCAGCACAGCTGGATGGTGTCCGTCTGTGGTACTGACATCCCCGGTTCAGGGACAGACTTGGGAGTCAGAGGGCCTGCAGGGGGAGAAGGATTGAGCATCCCAGGGACTGCTCTCCTTCTCCAGGGGAAGGGGGGTATGACTGTCCAGTGCTATGGGGATCTCTGGTGGAAGTTGGGGGTACTGCCACTGCCGGTGCCACATGCTAGGGGGGCAGGGCAGATGTTGACATCATTGTATATCCCCAATCCCAGGAAAAAACAGCCAGCATACAACAAAAATGCTGCTGCCTCATGCATGAAGCCCTCCTCCTGCTCCACCTACTCCAAACTGCCTGATCCACCAGACAGTGTTCCATTGAGTGGCTTCCTCCAGAGCCCCACCCGGGGGGGGTGGGGGAAGCCCAAGGAGCCCTGCCAGTCACAATGACTCTGGATGCATGTTCTGTTGGGGGGGGGTCGTATCTGCAGTCCAGCCTTGAGGGGAAGTCAGGGGGATTGAGATTGGGCATGGAGGGGGATGGTGCCAGGAGTGCGAGAGGAAGAATAGAGGAGATGACACAAAAAAAAGAAAGAAAAAAGTAAAGCACTAAACACTTCACCTGTTTCACCCACTGAGGCAAATTCTGGCAAAAGAGAACAAGACAGACCGATGGATCATTTCCTATTCACTGTAGTCTCCAGTAGCTTGGGAAATGGCCTGTCAGTTGCAGTTGAGATCAGGAGCCCTGGACCTGAAAATCATAATATTACAGCTTCAACTACCACAGGTTCCTGTAACCCTAAGGGGAGCTGTGCTCCTTCACCGAAGTCAACAAAAGTTATCAAGCATTACTCCGTGTAATTCAGAAGTTGAATAAAAAATTGGACTCTTGTGGTTAGCTGTGAAAGTGTGGAGGGCCATTCTACCAAAGGAGAAAATGCATGGGAAATTCAAAAGAGAGAATGAGCAGCAACTGCCATAAAGTTGGATTGTACTGCTGCCTTAGTCAATACTGTGTCAGACTTCTCCCATCCAAAATCTCTCTCCTAAATCCTCAGCTCAGTCTACATTCTTGAATCCCTCCCCATCTCTCACATAGGACTACAAGTTCCATAAAACCGTGGGGCAGCTATGCATCTCATGCAAACAGACTGTCCAAAACAAGAGTGCCCTCTAATGGAATGGATAGCACAGCACAGTACAGGGACTACTTTACAAAACAATATATTTTATTCTTTTTTTAACATTAATTAGACTTGTTTAAAACATTTTTTCTATTTTACTAAAAAATAATTATGGGCCATTTTCTAAGTGCAATAATACCCTCCAGGGTGGGTGGTATTGGGGAATACTGGACTTCCAGAGGCTATAAGGCCCTGCGTCTGCTGTGTCGGGCCTAATTACGCCCATAGGTGGTCCAGTGTTCCTCAATACCATCCACCCTGTTGAGTATTATTGCTGTCTTAGTCAGTGCTTACTGCGAGACAACATAGTTCAATCAAGAAAAATAGAAAACCTAGACAATACGGTTCCCAAAAATGCTACATTATTGGTCTTCCAAATCTTGAAAACTTGGAAAAGATTACCGGGAACACGGTAAAATATTTTTTCATTGCATACTTTAATTACAGTACTGAAAACAATGCCTCCCTTAAAAAGAGCTTTCAGACTTCCTCTCGATTTAAGAATCAGAAATACATTTTAATGAGCACTCCTGCTAAACCTGCAACAATTTTAAGTCAATTTGCACTGGAATCTTGTCATGAGTTTTCTATTTATTATACTATGGCTATCATGAAGCCTACTATCCGATTGGCTGAGATGCTTATCTGACCGTGCGTCAATCTCACCACAATCCACACATCAAGTACCAGCTGTCCAGTGGACCTGTTCACAAAAAGCATACAAATCAATACACTGTATACCCTTTTCAGAAACATTTCAGCTACCATTTTTCCCTAAACTGCTAAAGCTCAAACCTACAAGCAAACACAAAGAACATAAACAGCCAAAGTTCAACTCAGTTTTACAGGCAAAAGAGTAAAATTGCAACCCCAAATGTCACCAAAAAAAAAAAAAGAAAACCTTAGTCAAATACCTCACAAGAAATGGCTACTCATACACTGCTCCTGAAACCACCAAAGCCTGGGCTGCCACTTCCAAAAACACTCCACTCCTCTCATTCTTTCCTTGCCCAATGTCTGTCTCCACAAAACTACAACATACTGATTCACTCTTCACTCCTGTGTCCCTCTCTTCTGATTTTACCTGTCAGCTCGATTTAAACCCCCCACTTTCTTTTTTTTTTAAACATCTGAGATAATAGTATCATTTGAGGGAGAGAGACCAACACACCAATCTCATTTCCCACTCTTCGTTCCTGTGTTCCACCCCTGTGCTTAAGTTGGCTTAATTTTAAAAGATCAGCTCTTTTTTTTTTAAATTGCTTAAGACACTAGCATTCAACAGAGGGACCACCTGAATGAGCTGGTCTCCCCTCCCATGTCTGCTCCATCTTATATGTGTCAAAGAACAGCACGCTGACATGGTCTCTACTCCCTTCCCCCCACTTTCTGCTCTGTATCAAACTAACATTCGGAGCAGAGAACAACTCAATCCAATTTCAAATAATACAAAAAAGATTGATAATGAAGATGACAACATATGGATACTGACAGCATTCAGGAACAAACAGCAATACATGCTGTGCAGTTGATCTGAAAAGTAGGCAATAGAGTCACTGTTCCAGTCTCACTTTAAACTCTCTTTTTCCCCACATTCAAATGACAACAAATATTCTATCTATCTATCTATCTATCTATCTATCTATCTATCTATCTATCTATCTATCTATATCTCTGTCTCTCTCTCTCTCACTTTCTCTATATCTCTCTCTCTATCTCTATCTAGCTATCTATCTATCTATCCAGCTATCATACTGGCATGGTCACACCAGAATAGTTAGGGTGAAAGTGCACTTCTATGTTAAAATTCAAACTTTGAGGGTTAATAACTTTGGAACTGTTCAACAGATTTGTATGAAATTTGGCATGCATAATCTCTAGGAGTAGGTCTCTTCATTTGGTGAATGTAGTGGGAATCCATTGAGAAGTTTCTGAGATATAAAGCATTGAAAAACAAATATCTGGATTTTTTTTACCATTTTTTGTCATCCTGGATCTCAGAAATGGTTTTATGCTGGGGGTTGAAATTTATAGGGTAGGAATGATTTGGATTACAGATGTGCCTTTTGAAGGTTTGGTGAAAAAATCTTAATCCATTCAAAAGTTATTGAACTTTTAATTTCCCATTATTTCCTATGGGAAAAGCTGCGTTTGGCACAAAAATGGAATTTTTTCAAAAATGTTTTTTTCTTCAAAAATGTTGTATTTTTGTTTTAAAATTGGTAATTGTTTTGTAAAAATTGGGCATTTCTGTTTGACAATTGGGCATTTTTTGTGAAAATAGGGCATTTTTATTCAAAAATGGGCAATTTTTGTGTGAAAATGGATTAAAAAAAGGCATTTTAGTTTGAAAATTGGTCATTTTTATGTGAAAATTGGGCATTCTTTTCCAAAAGTGAAGTACTGTTTGCGGAAATGGAAGCTTTCCATTTTTGGAAGTGAGGAAGCGCTTTCAAACATTTTTGTGTTGTTTTTGGAAACAAAGGTGCTTTTTCAACGATTTTCTCTAATTTTTGCATGTTACCAAGTACTGTCTACAGAAATGTTCCATTTCCATTAGCGAGGGAACATTTTCAAACATTTTTGTGTTGTTCTTGCAAAAAAAGGTGATTTTTCAACCATTTTCTTCAATTTTCACATGTTTTCTAAAGATGTGGTGTTGCTTATGAAAATTGTCTGGTCTGCTTTTGAAACCATTCTGTTTATTTTGAACATTTCTCCACTTCCACAGTGACAGATACTAACACATAGAAAAGCAGAAATCAACAGTGCTGCAGTGGTGTGGTGGGTAGCGCACAGAGCTGCAGTCTGAAACATCCTGGGTTCGAATCTAATGAGCTACACATTTTTCCTAATTTAAACACTGGCAAAATTCCTTTTTTTTAGCTCATTTCTTCCAATTTTTTTTATTAATGTGACTGTTACTGATATTTCTCAATAACAAATGATGTTTATACAACAGAAAGAAGGTACAAAATAGAAGTATCTTGATGGACAGATGGGAGCGCAGGGTCCCACTGCATGCTCACTGTGACATATAGATACTGTTCTACTATCTGGATGTACATATGGGAGTGCAGGGTCCTGTTGTGCTATCTGGATGGAGGGAAGGGAGTGCAGGGTCTGAAGGACTCTGCACTCCTACACCAAAATGAAGATACAATTATACTATTTGAAAAAGAAGGGAACTTCTTAGCAAAAAAACTTTAATGCATCAGTTAGGGTGACTACCACATTGTACTGTCTTGTTGGAGGGATGGAAGTGCAGGGTCCAAAGGAAATACTGTATG
This sequence comes from Neoceratodus forsteri, assembly GCA_016271365.2. Classification (NCBI taxonomy): domain Eukaryota; kingdom Metazoa; phylum Chordata; order Ceratodontiformes; family Ceratodontidae; genus Neoceratodus; species Neoceratodus forsteri. The sequence goes on from CM057458.1 coordinate 888,446,867, forward strand.
TGTAGTGTTGTACCATCTTGATGGAGGGTTCAGACCCTGTGCTCTCACCACGACATATGGATACTGTTGTACTATCTGAATGGATGGATGAGTGCAGGGTCCTTATAAGCAAACAACTTCATTAATGCATCATTTAGGGTTAAAACACAAAAAGTCAGTAAATTAGACCTTTAGGGTTGCCCCATCCCACCCTTGTGGACCCGCCCATCATCTTGAGATTGACAGCTGATGGGGTGTGTCATTGGGGTTGTGAGGCCTAAATGTCACGTAAACTGCATCATGCAATATTTCCATAAAAAATGTATTGTCCAGCACCTAAGCACTATAATTCACATCTACAGGACATGCTGTCAACACCCTCCAAATTTCAAATTAAAAGACCAAATCTTTTCCGAGATATTTAATGTGAAGCATTTTTAAAATTGTGCTATCTGGTCCCTCCAAATCTGGTCATCTAGTCCCTCCCTTACGATCAAAGATCATGAACAAAGAATCTCATGATCAAAGAATTTGCAGGCCCACGATCAAAGAATAAAAAATGTTAAAACAATTTTTTGGAAAAAAAATACATGAAACCAGTCATGACTCGACAGAACAAAGGCCCCTGAGCAGATCCCACCCTAGTTTGCCTTTAGAAGTAACCTCTGTGCTGAGAAAATTTTATTTTTCATGTGGTCATCAAGTCGCACCTTCGCAATCAAGGAATCTCTAGATCAAAGAATCTGTGGGCTTGCGATCAAAGAATATGCATGGTCGTGATCAAACAATAAAAAACTGTTAAAAGTTAATTCTTAGGTAAAAATGCATAAAACCACAGCCATGCCTCAATAGAACAAAGCCCCCTGAGAAAAACCCACCCTCATTTGGCTTAATAAGCCAACCATGATCTGAGATAATTGATTTTTCAAGTGGCCATCTAGTCACACCTTCACAATCAAAGATCACAGTCAAAGAATCTCATGATCAATGAATTTGCAGTTTCACAATCAAAGATTGTTAGCGAGCTGCAATAAAAGAATAAAAATGTTAACTCAATTTTCTGACTATTTTGAAAGTAACTACAGGCATGGCTCAATAGAGGGAAGACCTCTGAGCAAAACCCACCATAGTTTCACCTCAGAAGTCCCCCTGGGCTGAGATATTTGAATTTTGCCGACCGCAAACTGAAAACAAGATGGCGGCCGTCACGATCAAAGAATTCCTCACAATCAAAGATTCTTTGATCGCAAGCCTACAAATTCTTTGATCATGAGGCAGGACTAGATGGCCAAAACCCCTTTCTTCTTTCACAAAATAACCATATAAATGTTCCCATTGACTTATGATGGGAACTTCAAAGTTTAATAACTTTTGAATGAATTAATATTTTTTCACCAAACAAAAAGTGGCATATTCCTTGATCCACATTCTTTCAGATGAGCCAAGTGACAGAGCAGCACAGTGTTATGGACAATATTGAAAAAACTGCCCACATAACTGGCAAAAACTGCTTTTTTTTCAGCATTTTGTTGTGCAACAACCGTAAGTCTGACCGAAAAGGAATTTGGCAAATCAAGAGATCTAACATGCTCCACTGTACATACCAAATCTCATGCAAATCTGTTGAACGGGTCCAAAGTTATTAATGTGAAAAATTTAGAATTTAACACAGAAGTGGCTTCATAACCTTAAATCTAGGGGCGTGACTGTGCCCCTATGATATATTCCATGTCTGAGCATGTTGACATGATACAGTGAAGGAGAATGGGGTGAGATTTAGGCATCATGACCCCAATGACATACTCTGGTGCCTGTCAGAATGTGGAGGATTGGGGTGGCATGTGTGAGGGGGAGTTAGGGGTTCAACCCTAATGTCTCATTTAGTGACCTTTTTTGCTTTAACCCTAAATGAAGCAATAACGCAATTTTTTGCATAGAATTTCCTTACGTTTTGAAAAAGTGTAGTATGAGAAGTAAAAAAAAAACTTATTGGTGGGAGTGTGGAGGCCAGCTCCCACCAAGTTGCCAATTTTCACATAACAATATGCATCTGGACCCACAGTCCCACTTACACAAAGCTACGAAGCCATGCAGCAGCGTTATAGGGCACCAAACCCTTGTAACAGTAATTTGCGCATATCTTGGGAACCGTAAGGGCTAGAAAAAGAATTCTAGCATCATTGTAATCATGACAGCGAGTACTGCACACATCGTTGAAGACTGTACTCCATATCTCACATCTTTTCAGAGCTATGGGCACCGAAAAGCACTGGACAGGCATTCTTTCTAACCTTGTGACAGTAATATCACAATATCTCATGAACCGTGTAATGTACGAACAAAATTCCACTGCAGGATTACTCTACGATTTTAAATATTTTTCCAGTGGCTTAATCACCTAAAGGTGATTAAGCCACCTGTATCAAAAAGTCTGTATCTTGCTTCATTTTCCGGGATAACGGCGCCAAAAGTCATGACACAGACTGCAGTGTAATCCTATGGGGAAAATGTCAATTGAATATCTCTGCAACAAATTTTTTTCCCAACACCTAAATAGCATAGTTCACATCTCTATGATATCCCCTCAAGACCCTGCAAATTTTAAGTAAAAAGACCAAACTGTGATTGAGATATGGTCATCCCAATTTGGGCCATCTGGTCTTTCTCATTAACATTCAAAAAATACATATCAATTTTCCCATAGGATGTAATGGGAATTTCAAATTGTAATAACTTTTGAACAGATTAATATTTTTTCACCAAATGAAGAGCGGCATATTCAGCCAGTGAAGCTCTTTAAAACGAGTCATGTCACAGAGAGGCACGCCACACGACAGCCAGACAGCACCACAGACAACATCCCAAAAACTGTCTTTTAAACTGGATAATTTTTCATTTTTAAGCATTTTGTGTGCAAAGACTGTAAGTACGACTGAAATGAAATTCAGCAAATCAAGAAAACTATCATGCCCTACCATGCATACCAAATTTCATGCAAATCCATTGAACAGGTCCAAAGTTATTAATGCCCAAAATTTTGACTTTAACATAGAAGTGCCTTCATAACCCTAAATATAGTGGTGTGATCACACCACTATAATATATATATATATATATAGTGCCACTATAGTTAGGGTTGAGTACTCCATTTAAGGTTAAATCTGAAATTTGGCAGCTTAATAACTTTGCAACCATAAGATAAATTTGCTGGAAAATTGGCATGCATAGTCTGGTACTATAGATCTCTGGACTTGCCAAGTTTCATTATGGTTGGGTATATGGTTGTGGTGCTACAGAGCACAAAAGAAAGCATTAATTATGGAGTTTTGCTCATTTCTTTGTGCATGCCTACAGGTCGCACAGTTTGTGTGATCAGTCCAAAACTTTCAAGCAATATGCAGCCAGGGTCCCTGCTGTGCCTTTTGAAGATTTCATGAAAAAACTTTAAATGGTTCAAAAGTTATTTAAAAAAACTGTTCCTCATTATAGTCTATGGGAAAAGTTAAAATATTCAAAGGTGTCGCAAATGCAGTTTTTACTGTCACAAATGACCCTTTTACTTTTGCAAATCAGCCATTTTTTCAGTTGGTGCTCAGATAAATGCTTGGTGTTTAAATTTGGCACCCTGTAGGGACACAATTATTGTTGTGTTCACCTAGTTGATCCCTGAGGATGCTAGCCATGTATTTCTTTGGAGGTAAAACACCCCAGAAATATGTTTTTTAAATTTTTGTAAAAAGCAGTGTCACAAAGTACTTTTGACTATGCAACACTTTAGTGATTTTATTTGTGAAAGTGTCGTGATCTGCGAAAGTACTTTGCCACTCTGTGCCCAAAACAATAGGGAATCTTTACCACCCTGCTGCAAAAGAACAGCTTGGTCTTTGGGGCTGAAATTTGAAGGGAAGAAAGCCAAGATCCTACAGATGTGCCTTTTAGTGGTTTGGTGACAAAATATTATTGGATTGCAAAGTTACTGCACTCTGAAATTGATGATTTTTCCCATAGGATAACATTACGGTATCTGCTGCGCCTTTCGGGGCCCATATCTCCACATATATTCCACAGCAACAAAAGCAATGAAATTTGGTGTTAGGGTTACCACCCCTTGCACTCCATGCCCAGAGTTAGGGCTGATGACCCCAATGCACACCCCATGCCTGTTGGTGGTGGTGGTGTGGGCATGGGGTGCAAGTGGTGGCATCCCTAACACCAAATTTCTTAGCTTTTGTCACTGTGGAACAACCCTAACTGATGCATTAAACTGAGTTTTTTGCCATGAATATACATATATATGTGTGTATGTATATGTGTGTGTGTGTGTGTGTGTGTGTGTGTGTATATATATATATATATATATATATATATATAGTCTTCAGCCTGCAAAGCAAACACAATCTCCCTGTACCATTCAAGGAACTTGGGTGAGCACTGGTCCAGCCAATGACAAAGAATAACCTTCTTTGCACAGGCCAAGATTAAAGCCATTTGAGGCCTCTGGTTATCAATGAGGATATCATTATATTCACCCCAGGATGCATACTTCAGGAGAGAATGCATCAGACGATCCTAAAAGGTGGTCTAAGAGGGCTTGACTTGAGTTCCAAAAGGGGACAACAGTCTCACAAGACCACAAGATATGGAGCAAAGTGCCAGGTTCCTTGCCACAATTGGAAAATGAGTCTGTGGGCAGTCTACCCATCCTATGCAATCTAACTGGGGTGTAATAAAGGTTGTGGATGATCTGAATTTGCATAAAACGGTATCTGTCCCACTAGATGTATTTATATAAGTGCATCCAGATAGTGGCCTGTTTTCTTGTGGGGGTGTGGACTGGAAGGGCTTGGTCCCAGTAATAAAATCTAGGACTCTCACTGGCAACCAGATGCTCCCACAGGATTTGGTAATAATATGAAATATGATGGGAGGTAGGAGCGTTGCAAAGAGTAGGAAGAACAAAAATGTATAGGGGGCTAGACCATGGCCCATTGCCAAAAAATTGCAAAAGTATGTGGGACAATTGAAAATAAATGAAAACTAGAAGTAGTGGCAAATGATATAGGGAACGGGCTTCTTGGAAAGATAAAAGTTTCTAGCTGTGAGTAAGGTCATCCACTGTGTCCATTCCCATACCTAACCAAAATCCTTTAGAGAAGATCTGCCCAGCAATTCAAAAATTAAGTTTCCCAAATAGGGGTTGAGATTTATCCTTTATATAAACTTCAATTAGAGAGCTGAATTGTAGGTATACAATGATGGAAGCCTCCAAAGGGGTACCCTTTAATGAGCAAGGTATTTTTTTTCCTGGTGAGGTAAAGAAAAGATTGGATATCCAGTCCTTGAGTGGAAAACAAGGAATGCTCTATATCCAACCAATGTGGAATATAGGGCTCCAAGGGAATTCTCAGCAAAGATCCAACCCAGCCAGAAAATGTGGCAAGATGTACAGCCCAACTGAGCAGCAATTTCTGTGTTAAACCTGAAGTTTTGCACTTTAATAACTTTGCAACTGTTCAATAGATTTACATGAAGTCTTGCATGTGCAGTCTCTTGAGAGTAGATCTCTTGACGTGCAAAGTTTTGTTATCGTCGTATTTATGAATTCTGAGATCTGGATAGTGAAAAACCCCTAAAATTAACCACTTTTTGCAGTTTTTTCCTTGTCACACTGTGCAGAGATGGTGTTGAATTTTGCTCTGAAATTTTTTTATGATAGAAAGAGCTTTGTTCATAGAACAGACCAGCATTTATTTGGTTAAAAAAATAGTAATCTGTTCAAATGTTATAGCATTTTTAAGGTCCCATTATTTTCAATGTTTTTATTTTTTATTTTTCAGGATACTGTAGCTGCACAGTACGAACCAGGATCCTGGTTCATCAGGGACCAATCCTGGTTCACCAGTTGTCAAACCTGTTTGCCAGAAAATAATTCCTTGTACATCAGCTGCCATCTTGTTTTTTGATTCCCCCTCAAAAAAAGTGTAATAACTCTGCCTAGGGACGTCTGTCTCACACATTAAAGTGTGATTTCTGCTCATCAGGAGTTGATGAGTTGTGTTGTGTGCTTTCCAGTATCTGTATGCCCTCAGAAATGTTTTTTTATTTAAATCCTTGCTCGTCACTCGCTAAATTCCCTGTTCACTATCCAGAGTTGTCACTGGCAGACAAGAAAATTGGCTGGTGGACAAAGATCCCAAGTTTGGACATCTGGTCATAAATTCTGATGACCAGATGGCCAGACCAGGATCTTTGTCTGTCAATGATGAATCAGGGTGGCAGACAAGGAATTTGGCTGGTGGACAAGAATTCTTATCTGGCCATCTGGTCATCAGAATTTGTTGGCCAGATGGTGAGAACGGTAATCCTTGTCCACCAATCGACCAACGAATCAGGGTGGCAGACAAGGAAAGGGGATAGCAAGCAAGGATTGCATTTTGGCCATCTCCTTCTAAAAAAAGTGTTGCCAAACCATCTGGTCCTGAATAAATGTATTTTTTGTTCCCTCTCAGCCCTGGTGTCTAGTGTCACCCCCACCACCCTCAATTCCTTTATTATTTTTTTACGTAAACAAAAATCATTGTTTTAGTGGCATTTTGCCACTTATATCTTTTTAAAATAATAAAGCCCTGGTGTCTAGTGACACCCCCCTTCCTTCCAATGTCACAGTAATCGTTGGTGGCAGTGGCATTCCCCCGTGATGGTCATTTTATTTCTTGCAAAGACGAAAATCATCCCTCATTCTCTTTTGCTTGTTTTTTCCTGTTAAAAAAAAAAGTGCATCAACGATCATCCCCGTGTCTGCACCCAACCTCCCACTGTGAACCCTCCTTTCTACACACCCCTGATGTCCCCACGAACCCTCACTCATCTTCTGAGGTCTAAAGTTCGAGTCCCACTCCACCGATCGAAGACGCATCTTGCTGCTGGAACCGGTGACTGCAATCTGAACTAAGATAAATGCGATCCTATGTAATGTATTTCAATTTGGGTGTTTCAACCTTCGGCCATAACTAGGCCATTTTTTGAGATTTTGGCACCAAATTTTCAACATGGACTCTTGGTGACCCCACCTCATGAACAATATTACTGTCTTTCACTAACTCTTGCCAGGAAAGTGATTTTGCAGTCAGTTAGTGAAATCACCTTTCTGGTGGGATTTGTGTAACGACAGTCATATGGTTCATCAGGTCGGGTCATAGGAAGGTTATGTTGAAGATTTGGGGTGAAAATGAAAAAAAATGGCTTTGTTATGAGCATTCATTACTATCTCACTACACACACTCTTAACTTTGGAAATTTTCTATAGTGACACCCCATATTTTCAGAATTGCCTTTGTATTACCCCATCTCATGTATGTGACAGCTGTAATTTTTCAAATCCTGGCCAAAATGTGTTATCACAGTTGTGGCACAGAATGGTGTTGTAGTTACGCAGAATTACATTTTGACGAGGTGTTAGAATTGGAAACACCAATGTCATATTTCCCTACTTTTGTCACTTTGACCCCAACTGTTGCATTAACAAAGTTTTTTTCAATTTATAGATACATATAGATACTTTTATATAGGGGTGCAGTCACACCCCTCTAGTTAGTGTTCAGTCTGCACTTCCATGTTAAACTCGAAGTTTTGCACTTTAATAACTTCACAATCATTCAAGTGATTCACATGAAATTTTCCAAGCACCATCAGGGACCAAAGATACCTTGATCTGACAAGTTTAGTTCTGGTTGGATGTGTGGATGCAGAGATACAGCATGTCAAAAATTTGAAAATTACCATTTTTGGTTAAATTCTTTTCGATACTGAAGCACAAAAACTGTTTGGTATTTTGGTCTGACTATTTTAGGCTACAAAGATCATTGGTCATAGATGTGCCTTTTAAAGTTTTGGTGAAAAAAATATTAATCCATTCCAAAGTTATTAAAGAGCAGTTAGATGTTCCACTCGAAAAAGGATCCTTTGTCTCAAATGGGTAATCCTTTGATGCAAATAAGAAATCCTTTTTTGTGCTCCTGCCATCTTGTTTCCAGTTAGTGGTGGCAGCAAAATGAAATAACAAAAAATATATATGCCTTTAGCAAACTGTATTCTGTGAGGTGGGTTATCCACAAGTGGGGGCCTACCAAAACGGTGACCCACTTGTGGTGCAGGAAAGGTAGGGCAAGGGTGTGAGGAAGGTGACAGGATGGGGAAGGCTCATGCATATAGGAACGGGACATCACATTATGTATATGCATGCGGGGGGGAGCAAGCATGACAGAAGGGAGGGAGGGTTGGCCTGGCATGGTTGGCATGGGGCTATCCAGCTAGCCCTGTAGCATGGTGGGTGGGTGGGTGTCAGAGTAAAGCTGTGAGGGCTCTGGGTTCAGGTCCGAGCGCATCTGCATTTTAATGGGCCCGGCCCAAAATTTCTTTTTGCCCCAGAAATAAGAATACTTTATTGGGTTGGGTGCATGGGGAACAGCTCCCACATTAACATTAAAAACCTAAGTCCCTGACACCATTTTCCTGTGCGCTGGGGATGTACATCACCAAAATTGATTTTCAGTGATGTACCCTTGCCATAATGATGGTTGTCTTTTGGTAATCGCCATTATGACATAGAACCTTAGTAAACACCAATGGTTGTGTTTACCTAATCGGGGCTTGCACAGTCTGATTCTCTGTTTATTTTTTTCATAACGGAGAAAGAAATGTGTTTGCTTAACATACTAAAAATCTTTTTTGCAAACCGAAAAAGGAATCACGAAACAGGACCCGTTTTTGCAATTTGCGAAAAAGGATTTGTTCCTTTACCGCAAATTGCAAAAAAGCAATCATGGGCAAGGATCCTGAATTGTGGACTAGGATTGTTTTTTTCACAAACTGCAAAAAAGGAACCATGGAAAAGGATTCTTTTTTGCATTTTGTGAAAAAGGATTTTGGCATGTTAAGGAACCTCATTTCCATGTAAAAGAATGTGCTATTCCCTGGTAGTCTAGTGGTCCCTTCCCTTCCCCTGATGTCTGATAATCCTTCTGTTATTCCAAGATACACTTCCTGGTAGTCTAGTGATCCCTTCCCCTCCCCGGATGTGTGATCACCATCTCCCTATAAAAATATCCATTTTCTGGGTAGTCTAGTGGTCCCTCCTCTCTCCCCAGATGTCTGATAACCCGCCCATTATTGAAACACATATTTCTGGTAGTCTAGTGGTCCCTCCCACCTCCCACTATGTCCAATGCTCTCCTGTTATTCAAGCAATTATTTTCCTGGTAGTCTAGTGGTCCCCCTTCCCCCGATGTCCGATCACCCTCCCATTATTCAGACACATATTCTCTGGTAGTCTAGTGGCCCCACCCCTCCCCAATCACAGATCACCCTACTGTTATTCCAGCACATATTGCCTGCTAGCCTAGTGGTCCTTACCACTTCCCTGATGGCTGATCATCATCCTGGTATTTTTTTCTCCCAATGTTCCCCAGTAGTCTAGGGGTTCCTCCCTGTCCCCAATGCCTGTCCCATGAAATATGAAAAAAGCATAACCCTGGTGATCTAGTGGATCCCCACCCCACTCTGTCAACTACTGAGCCACCATCCCAGTTCCCCAAACCTATCAATACAAGTGATAAGTACAACCCTCCTCACACCTCCATAGCTGGCCACCAACTGAGGTGTGAATGAGCCTGTACTGTACAGTATGCAGTCATTCACAGCTCAGTGAGTGGCCAGCCCTGGAGGTGAGAGGAAGGCTTTGCTGGTTGCTAGCTGGGGATTGGGTTGGGGGAGGGTGTGGTGTGATGAGTCAGTAACTGACAGGGTAGGGGGATGGCAGGGTCCACTAGACCACCAGGGTTATGTGTTTTTCATATTTCATGGGACTGGGATTGGGGATGGGGAGGGACCACTAGACTACCAGGGAACTTTGGGGGAACAAAACTACTGGGAGGGTGACCGGTGATCAGAGAGGGGGGAAAGGACCACTAGACTACTTTGCAATATGTATTGGAATAATGGAAGAGTGGTCAGACATTGGTGAGGGTGGAGGGACCACTAGACTACCAGGAAATATGTGTTTAAATAATGGGAGAGTTATTGGACATCAAAGGAGGGACCACTAGACTACCAGGGAAATAGATATTGTATATGGGGATACCGACTGGACATCAGGAAAGGGGGGAGGGATCACTAGACTACCGGAGGAAGTGGGTGGATTAAGTTAGTATATGTATACATTTACATTTGCCATACAAGACCTGATCAGTAAATCTAAATTTTAACAGGATTTGGCCTTGTGTGATAGAAGAAAGGCTTGCATACATCTTGGCTAAAAATATTAGTAAAATATAATTAAATGACAGACTACTATGTTTAACGTCCATTTATGAATGTCATTCAGAATGATCAAGTAATGTTACCTGACCTGGTAGATAATTAATTAAACAGAGCTGATTTAAATATAACTTATGTGTAAGAATTATGGATGGTTGGGAGTACAGGGCCTCATCAGTTGTAAATATAGGGCAAGAGGGGTGTAGGGTGATGGGTTTCTCAGTGGGATGGCAGTGTGAGGGGGGAGGGGAGACAATGAGGGACAGTTTTCTTTTCTACAGGATGAAACAAACAAAAAAGACATCTGAGGACTTTTCTTTTTCAGGTATATAAAATTAAACATTTCAGGACACTGGAGTGGGCTCCCCAGTGTTTGACAATACTAGTGGTATTCGGGGGTATGACTAAACTGGGAACACTGGGAGTGGGCACCCCAGTGTCCTACCTTTGGGGGAGGGCTATTGCTGACATGGGGATTGGGTACCCTGATGTTGGCAATGTGTTTAGTTTGGGACAATGTTATCTAGTGCTGACATGGGGATTGGGCACCCCAGTGTCATCAGAAACATTTTTTTCTTAATAAAAATAAATATTCTGGGAGTTTTGCCTCTCAAACTAGGATCCTAGTTCATATCTCATCATACGATCTCAAATCCTACTTTGTATTACATGGATATGAAGGAAGAATTGAAACAATTAAGGGCATTTTTTCAGCAGGAAAGTGCAAAATGCACCTAATGGGTCCCAATAAGCACACTTCATGTGTTGGTTCCTCCCCAGAATATCATTTTGGGAGGTTCCCAGATTTTTTTTTTCAGGCAAAACTGAAAACAAGATGGTGGCCATATGAAGTATGAATTTCCCCATACGAAGCAGGATTCCTATTTTATTTCATATAGCTATCTTGAAGTGCTTACTGAGCATGCTCAGAAAATATTTTTTCAAATTTGTAAATTTCAATAACTTATAAACTGCTTATTCTTTTTTTGCCAGACTAGCAAAAGTCAGATCTGTGGATTAGTCCCTTTCTGCCCTTAAAATTCAGCCTAAACAATGAAACCATCTGGGATGTAGCAAGTTCAAAGAAAAATCCCAGCAAAGTCAATGAGTGAAAACATGTTTTTTTCACCTCTCTCTGTAACTTGGAAACCACACCTCCAACTGTAACGTAATTTGCCAAATCAAGAGATCTACCCCACAGGACAGTGAGGTTGTACCCCTATAGTTAGGGTTTAGTAGGCACTTCAATGTTAAACTCAAATATTTGCACTTTAATAACTTTGCAACCACTCAATGGATTTGCATGAAAATTGGCGTGCACTGTCAGCCATGTTAGATTTCTGGATGTGGCAAGTTATGTTCCAGTCGGATGTGCAGTTTCCAAATTCTGGATAGGTGAACAAAGCATTTTGTCATTCATTGACTTTGCTTGGATTTTTCTTTGAACTTGCCTACAGCCCAGAAGGTTTGGAATCTTGGCATGAAATTGTCAGGGCAGAAACAGACTAGCCCACAGATGTGCCTTTTGCAAGCCATGTGAAAAAATAAGCCAGTTTTAAGCTATTCCATTTTAACATTTTGAAAAACATTTTCTGAGCATGCTCAGTAAGCACTAAAATATAGCTATATGAAATGAAAAAGGAATCTTGTTTTGTATGGGAAAATTCCTTTTTCATATGGCCACCATCTTGTTTTCAATTTTGCCTTAGAAATTCAAATTTGGAACCCCCAAAAATGATATTCTGGTGATAACAACATAGAAGCAGTGGCTAACAGGGACTAGTGTGCATCCTGGCAAACAGAGAAAGACCCATTGTTTGGTCTCTGTTTAAATTAATTTTATTTATACATACAAAAGATCCAGAACTCACCCCACCAGCATCTGTCAACAGTTTCATCCACCCTCTATTGACTTTCTCAAGGCGCCTCTATAGTTAGGGTTGAGTAGACACTTCAATGTTAAACTTGACATTTTGCACTTTAATAACTTTGCAACCATTCAACAGATTTTAATGCAAATTTGCATGCACCATCACCAAAGGTAGGTCTCTGGATGTGGTAAATTATGTTCTAGTCGGATGTGCGGTTTCTGAGTTCTGTAGAGGTGAAAAAAAACATTTTTTCACTCATTAACTTTGCTGGGATTTTTCTTTGACTGTGCCTATAGCCCAGACTGTTTGGAATCTTGGTCTGAAAGTTTCAGGGCAGTAAGGGACTAGCTCACAGATGTGCCTGTTGCTAGTCTGGTGAAAATATACTATGCCATTTGTAAGTTATTGCATTTTTAAAATTTGAAAAAATAATTTCTGAGCATGCTTAGTATGCACTTGAAGATAGCTGTATGAAATGAAAAAGGAATCCTATTTCATATTGGAATATTCTGTTTTCATTTGCCACCATCTTGTGTCCATTTTTTCAAAAACAAAAAGTTTAAAAGCTATAAAACTGGCATTATTTAGAGACACCATTTGGGGCCCCCTTAGGTGTAATCTGCACTTCAAAATTGCAGACATGACCTAGAAATGTTTCTTTTTTTTAATATTATGAATCCTTTTCCGTGACCGCATGATACAAAAAAGAATCCCTTTTCATATTATGAGTCACAAAAAAGAATACTTTTTTTTGTGAAAGGAGAATCTTTGGATGAAATTTTGCTGCTGTCTCCCATACACTCCCGCATTTTCCTGGTATCTAGTGGTACCCCACGAGCTTCACAAGCACTCGAGTACTGAACTAGGTAACACTACAAGTGAACTAGTGAGTGCATTAGCAGTTGCTGAACACTTCGTTAAGATAGCTGAGATCAGTCACAAAGAGGGAAAATAATATTTTGCCAAAGGGGGAAAACCCCTCTCAGGTAAGCATGGCTGCACAGTCATTTAGATGCCTTCAGTGGAAAAAGGGGAAAGACTGCAAATAGCAACACAGATTAATCCCTAATCACTGGCCCCATTGTTCCCTGCTGTCTAGTGGCTCCCACCCTCCGATTGCTGTCTCTGTTCTTTCCTCTTGTCTAATGGCACCTCCCTCCAATAGCTGACCCCAGTGTTCCCTGGTGTCTAGTGGCACACCCCACCCATTGATCACTCTCCTGCCTGCAAAAAAATAAAACAGTCCTTCTTTGTTTGACAAGGCCCCTTGGTGATCTGACCCTACTACACCCACTTCAAAGTCAGAACACACCACCCCACACACACCCCAAGTACACCACCACCACACCCCCTTACTCATCTGAACAGGTTCAAGGTTCGAGACCCACTTTCTGATCAAAGACACGTCATGATGCTGGAACCAGTGACTACAATATGAGAAACTAAGGTACACTAAATGTGGTTCAATGTATTTCAATGGGGGGTTCAACTTTTATTCATAACGCTGCCATTTATTTACATTTTGACTGCAAATTTTCAACACACCCTTTTGCAGACCCTACCTCATGCTCAGATATGACTGTCATTATGCAACTCCCACTCAAAAGGTGAATCTGTGGTCACTTGATGAATTCACCTTTCAGATGGGATTTGCATAATGACAGCCATATTGTTTATGATCATGAGGTGGGGTCATAAGAGGGCTGTGTTGAAAATGTGGGGTCAAAATATATAAAAATGGCAAACCTCTAATCATTCATTGCAATTTCACTACACATGCTCATAACTTTGGACAGTTTAAAGAATTTGACCCCAAATTTTCATAGACAGCTTATTACCCCACCTCATGAATGTCACATATGTCATTTTTCAAATCCTAGTCAAAATGTGTTTTTGTACCTGTGGTGTGGAATGGCATTGTGCAGAATTATGTTTTGGCAGGGATTTGAAGATTTTCTGCAGTGGGTACAAGAGGTGGGGGTAATAAGATGGCTATATTGACAATTTATTTGCTGTTGTCCTATAAATGGAAGCACAGTGACATACATATACGCATCTATGGAGAGATGGGAGCACAGGGCTGAAAGGGCCCTGCACTCCCACAGGCAAATAAGGATACAATTACTCTATCTCATCAACTAGAGATGGGTGGGAGCACAAGGTGGAAAAAGTAAGGATATTCTTTGCAAAAAACTATGTTAATGCAATAGTTAGGGTTGCTATCAAACCATAAAAAGGAGGGAAATATTACGTTAAGGTTTCCAACCCTAACAACCCACCCCCACTCGGCACACACAATGGGAGTTGGGGGTGTGCCTTGGGGTCACCAGTCATAACATTCACCCCATTCCATGAATAAAAAAAGCTGAGATGGGTACTGTATTGGAGAATGGGGTAAGCGTTATGGCTGACAACCCCAAGGCACACCCCTGACACCTGTTGGTGTGTGCCCGGTGGGGGTGATGCATTAACATAGTTTTTGAAAAGTAGATAGATGGAGAGATGGAGAGATGGAGAGATGGAGAGATAGAGAGATATAGCTGTGTGGACAGTATTCGAGAAACAGTGTGACATTCGTACTCTCAAAAAAAAATGTTTAATAATTAGGCATGTCTTAATTTTAATGTCTATATGTGGTAGTTGCATAATACAAAATATAAAGATGGTTCTGTATTTCTAAGTTTGGAAAAAATGGCACAGTTAATTATGACATGGAAACTACGTTCAAGGGTAACTCGGTGTCCATTATGCATTGTTTCCCATTTCTAGTAATAAATTAAATTTTCAAATGCAGTGTCTCTGTCTTCTAGTTAGGTGTATTAGTTTACATGATTTAGTGATTTGATGTTCTTCAATACCTATGTGTCCTATCTATCCTCCAACATGGACAACAATAAAGATACAAACAAGAGGTTACCAAAGTTTAATTACTTCATGCTTATACTGTTTATGCCCAGTCTACATGCCTTTCACAGTTAAGCTGGACACTAAGCAGAAAGGTAAATATGAACAAATCACTTTGTTGTACTTATTTGTTATGTGACCATCCTCTGTCACATACTACTACTGTGGGCAAAACGAACACCGCAGTAGCAATGCAACATGTGAAATGCAAGGTACAACTTTTATCAGTGGTTTATTATCAACCAAAAAGCCAAAACACATTGATAAGTACAATGCCACATCAGGGGTCATTTTGACATCACTGTACCTCCGCTGAGCTAGACCGAGGGCAGGCCCAACCACAGTTAACAACCAGAAAGCACCCAGGCAAGCTGTTTGGCACTGATAACTATAGATGCAGCTGCCACGTGATTCCCCCCTGGCAACCCCATGCCAGCCTTTGTGGGGAAAATGATGCCAAAATATCACTCAGGCCCACCCTGGGCTCACCACCACATGCAACACAGGGATGCCGCTGCTGTGGAGTTCTTGTACTGCACACGGAATGCCACATCCAAACTGCTCTACAACTCAAAACAATACACCAAAGTTCCCCATGAACAAGCAAAGGCAAGGCTAGAGACTGCTGGATGTTTACATGGCAGGCCTGAACCACATCAGGGGTCAGTTTGACATCTCTGAACTTCCACGGAGTCAGACTGAGGGCAGACCCAACCACAGTTAAAAAGCAGAAAGCACCCAGGAAAGCTGTTTAGTGCAATAACTGTAGATGCAAGCATGGCATGACATCCCCTGGCAAGCCAGTGCCTGCCATTGTGGGAATGCCACATCAGGGGTCATTTTGACATTACTGTACCTCAGCTGAGCTAGACTGAGGGCAGGCCCAACCACAGTTAACAACCAGAAAGCACCCAGGCAAGCTGTTTGGCACTGATAACTATAGATGCGGATGCCACATGATTCCCCCTGGCAACCCCATTCCAGCCTTAGTGGGGAAAATGATGCCAAAATATCACAGGCCCACCCTGGGCTCACCACCACATGCATCACAGGGATGCCGTTGCTGTGGAGTTCTTGTACTACACATTGAATGCCATACCCAAACTGCTGTACAAGTCAAAACACTATACCAATGTGCCTCACGAACAGGCAAAGGCAAGGCCAGAGACAGCTGGATGTTGCACGGTGGGCCTGAATCACATCAGGGATCATTTTTACATCACTGTACCTCCACAGAGCCAGACCGAGGGTAGGTTCAATCACAGTTCACAACCAGAAAGCACCAAGACAAGCTGTTTGGTGGTGATAACTGTAGATGTGGGTGGTGCATGATGCCCCCTGGCAACCCCGTGCCAGCCATTGTGGGGACAATTATGCCAAAATATCACATGGGCACACCCTGGGCTCACCACCACGTGCATCATAGGGACACCACTGCTGCAGGGTTCTTGTACTACTGCACATGAAATGCCACATCCAGATTGTTTGAGTTAGGCCTGGGTGATGTATATTTTATTTTCAAACAGTTCCAAGACATATTGCCAACACATGAAGTCTAATTTAGAAGCAATCTCATTATAAATAAATCTGCAAAATATTTTTGCAAGATGAATCCAAAACAATGATGTTGCCCTACAGGCACTAATATACCCAGGCAATGACCAGATTATTACACATGGTAGCCCCTTCCCCCAAATGCTATAAGCAGCCATTTTGAGGTAGACCCAAGTGCTGTATTTTTTATTTTTAAACAGTTCCAACATATTATGCTACCACTTGATGTCTAGTTTAGAAGCAATCTCATTCCTACACCTGTTATCCCACCCCCATAACCCCAAATGAACTGACCAATGCTATGAGCAGCATTTCTGAGGTAGGCCCAATTGCTGTAGTTTTTTATTCCAAACAGTTCCAACATACTATGCCACCAGTCACAACTGATCCCCTAGTTCAGTATGACAATACAATAATGTTCCTTTATAATCGTACATCAAGAAATGCAACTTTTTCATTTTAAAATAACACACATACACACACACCCACACACACACCTTAACCACACCCCTTCTTTCCAAAAATTACAAGCATCTCACACAAATTGCATTATTTCCATTTAAAACATGTTAAGAGTGCAGGTTTTATATTCATTCCACATACACACATCTAAAATAGAGCCATCATCACATCAACAGGTGCAGCATTTATTCAATAAACACATATTCTCAAAATTTACCAGTAGGAACCCCACAGGTGCTGTTTTTCCCCCCTTTAAACATGATTAAAGCCATCACCAGAGGACTGTTCACCAGTATTAACAATATTCAGAAAAAAATCTAATTGTACAATTAAAACCCACTGGATGGATAGTGAGCAAAATACTATGAATAACAAACAAAGCTCTATTTTATTAGACTGGCCACATATATGCACAGCCCCATTTTGAAGAGGGGCCCTTCACAAACAGCTGGACCATGAGAAAGCACACAAATTTAACTTTTCTGCCCCCAAAGATGATACAACACAGCTACTGCACTATAGCCAGATAGTATTTAAGATGCCCCATTTAAACAGTGCCAGCAGCAGAGGAAAGATCTACTGATATACTGTACTTCCCAAACAAATCTTTGAAATATGCTATTTAGTATGTCCGATTTACACAGTACAAGAACCAGAGGAAAATTCTGTTGATATACTTCCCAAACAAAACTTTAAAATATACTTATTATGCTGCACACACCACAAATCCAAGCATCCTGTGTTTTGAAGAGGGGCCCTTCACAAACAGCAGGACCATGAAGTTCTGAGGCGAAAACTTTACTTTTTCTGTCCCCAAAATGACACAAAACAATTGTTGCACATTAGTCAGTCACCAGGGACACTGGTTTACCGGGATTGAGAAAGGGCATATTCCATTTTGCACATTGTAAAAGACGGTATTGTCACCGGTGTCTGCAAAGCCAAAATCTGGTTTTACCGGTGTTTGGTTTTGTGTACTTAATTTAACAATTTTTAACTCTAACATGCATTTTAGCAATTTTGACCTCCACTATTACACATCCTTCCATCCTTGTACCAATTTAAAGTTAGTTTAGGTACAAGATGTGATGGCAGCAGCAGCACTACAGCCCCCATCCCAAAGGTGTGATGAAAGCAGCACTATGGCCCCATCCCTCAGGTGCGATGGCAGCACCAACAGCACTATGACCTCCCTCCCTCCCTCAGGTGTGACAGAAGCAGCAGCACTGTGGTCCCCATCCCTTAGGTGGGATGGCAGCAGTACTACGTTCACCATTCCTCAGGCGTGATGGCAGTATCAGCACTATGGCCCCCATCCTTCAGGTGGGACAGCAGCAGTACTACATTCCCCATCCACCTGTGGTGATGACAGAAGCACTACAGCCCCAACCCCTTCAGTGTGATGGCAGTAGCAACAATGCAGTCCACATCCCTCTGGGGTGATGGCAGTAGTGACAGCACTATGATCCCCTTTCTTCAACACCCACACCCCACAAGCACAAGTTACAAATGACTTGGTCTCTTTGCTTGTTAGAACTCAGATGTGAATTAATCTGTACCATCACCACTAAGGTGTACTACCTTTGTTTTTTCCTATCTATAATTTAACTGCCTGAATTGGATTTCTGCCTGTGACACCTCTGACCAGGGTTAGGGAACAGACTTGGGTGTTGGAGGGCCAGCTGGTGGGTGAAGGCTTGAGTGTCCAACAACCACTCACCTTCTCCTGGAAGGGAGGGTGGGTTCACAGCTCAGCATCTGCTGACCCTGGTGGAGGCCAGAGGCACAACAACATGTCAGCCCTCACTGCAGGAGGGAGTGTGACGGACATCAACTTGTGCCTTGACATCCTTGTGGCCTGTCACGCTCCCAGTGGGAAAACACCCACTGACCAAGCGAAGGACAGCTGTTGGTCCTTCATAGGCGGAAGCTCAGACATGTGTCCGTTCTGACCCCTGCCATGCCCAGGATACACAGGAAGCTCTTAGGGCAGTTCCTCCCTAGTAGCTCCCACAGGGTAGGGGCCCACTAAATGAAGGGTTACTTTGTGTACCTGGTAGCACAGCAGTAAGGGGCAGTGGATGGTGGTTGGGACTCAGCAGTAATGGTAGGGGCCTTGGCAGGCCTGAAGAAGTGAATCGCCAGGGGGTAGGAGAAGCAGAAAAAAAACTGCTTGAATTTGCTTCTTTGAAATAAAGTGTCTTCACCTAAAAAATTCACAAGTGATTAGTGGGGGGATGTTCAAATGGATTTATGCTTCTCCCAGACATGTGGATGCTTTTTTTTTTTTAACTTGGTGTTCACGAAAAGGGTGTCTCCCAGTTTTCATGTCTTTGTTCAGATGTGAATTGAGCACTACTCTGCTCACCAGCATTATACAGCCCCTGGGGTCTTACCTTCTGTACGTCATTGACTGTGCTTTCAAAATCCACTGGCCAAACATAAGTACACTTAAATACTTAACATTTGCTGTTTGTTGAAGCAGTCTATCAGAAAACTTTTTGTTGTCACAGAGACTGAAGCAGTAGTTTGGAGAAAAGGTGCAAATTATCCAATTCACCTAAATGGGGTGCAAACTGTGAAGTCTTTTCATAAGTAATAAGGCAGTTTCTTCTTTGTGAACATACTTTCATTCAGACTAGTTTTCATTCAAACAACTGAGGATTTTGGATGGCCCTACTGATTATAAACTTGAATAAACTAGTTGGTAACAGTGATCCTGCGTTTAGCAATCTACAAACTAGATGCTTATATGCAAAGAATACAATAAAAACCTGACTACAATCTAAAAACAAGCTTATAAAACACACAAAATGTATCTGAACATTTATCTTTACCTATACAAAATCATTGCAGCCCAAGTAAAACTCAGGTAAATTACATGGTACCCTGACTACTATTCTGTGATGTAGTAAACATATATTGATAATTTTTTTATATTCTTTGTCAAGCAGGTAAGGCCCACTAGACAGAACTGTCTGTTTCAGGAGTGACCTAGAAGCACTGGGGAGGTTAAGTGACTTGCTTGGAGTCACACAGTATGCAAGTGGAGGTTGTGGGAATCAAACCCAGGTCTGCAGGATGTACCCAGTTCATTCACTGTTTGTTACTCTAACCACTAGGCATGGGTGGTTAAACTGAATGGCTGATTACAACAAAGCAGTGCAGGTGATTTCCTTACTGACTCTATATGCAGCAAAGCAGAAACAATGCAAAGCACAGCAGCATTCATTTTAAGATGCTGAAATCTGGGTCAGCCTGCTGGCGCTGCGGTAGCACTATTGCTTGCAATGCTAGCGACCCAGGGTCAGAAGCGAACTCGGATTGCTGGAGGTCTGGCCAGGGGAGTAGGATCGAGCACCTGGGGGACTGCTCTCCTCCTCCGGGGAGGGTGGGCTGCAGGTCCTGCTGCTTTACCTCCACCTGTGTGACCACGGGTGGTGATGCAATGGTGATGCAGAGTGATCAGGAGGGGAGGACGCTAGCCAGGATCTGGAGCAGTAGCATGTCTCTGTGTGACCTACCTCCTTGGATCTCCTCTAGTGCTGGTGCCCTCAGGGACAGAGAGCAGAAAACCAGGAACAATCACCCCACATTGGCCAATGGCAGAAGGGACCCAGGTGCCACAGACTTCATAACCAGGCTCCATGAGGGACCCACTGGGCTGCCTGACACACACTAACAGAGTGTGGAGGGGTGACCTGGGGTTCCCTCCCTTCCCACCTGGGGGGGTACAACTCAGGCAAGATAGGAGCAGGCCCACAGGAGCTCCTGAGCATTACCTGGGGTGAAGCTAGGGGATACCCAGCCTAGTGATCTCTGAAAAGTGGAGACTGATGTTGTGAGAAGGGGACATAGAAAGAAAAAATTAAAACAAAAAAATGTAAAAAAATGCTGAAATGTTTGAGATTCTGTGCAGTGACATGCAATTTCCGTGAGGCACCGGTACAAGAATTCAAAATCCACAAACCAAGCTGGATTCCGTGATTGTTACCGGTGTTACCGGTAAAAATGGAAAACCAGTGTCCCTGTCAGTCACTATTTAATATGCCTCCCAGAATTTTAATTTACTGTTTTGTAGCAGAATGCTGAGGATTGTGTTTTCTAGTGACTGGAGACCTCTGAGATCTGTCCGAACTCCCGTGCAGCACGCCAGATTTAAAATGGATGATGCTTCATTCTTCCTGTTTTTAAAAATGACAAATGGGAGAAGCAGTGGGAAGAGAACAGTTTTGCTTAGAGCCAGAGTACTAAAACTGAATGCCTAATGTCACTTTTGGTTCCTGGCTGTTTGTACCAATACCAGCATCATGGGTAACAGTAGACATGAGAGCAAGAACCACAGCCTTTGATGTTGCTGCTCCTAGCAGGCTTTATTTCCGCTGCATTAAGATTGCAGACGTGTGGGGGAAACACATTAAGGAATTTGAACTGACACTGAAAAAAAAGTGCAAAGCATAAATGCAGGATAAATACAAGGGCCAGGATATTCAAAGCAGTTGTGCATGGTGCAACTGAGTTGCACCAGCGCAAGTGTGGACTTGCACCAAGGAGAGATATTCAGCGGGAGCCATTGCGCAGCACAAGTCCCAGTGTGCCAATGCGCAACCCTAATGAATGCATGTGCAAGAGCAGGGGGTGTGCCCATGAATATGTGGCGTAGTGCAATATTCAACCACTGAACTATGGCACAAGTGCAGAGCAACTCCCAGATGCGCAGAGCAGACTTGAGCCGATAAATACAGGGCACAAGCACATAGACAGCACTTGCGCCAGGGGTGAGGAACAGAGAGAGAGAGAGAGAGAGAGAGAGAGAGAGAGTGGAACAAGAAGGGGGAGGGACAGAAACAGACAGATCAAGGGAGATAGAGCCTGTGAGGGACAGAGTGACTGGCACAGGCAGCAACAGGGGTCGTGGAACAGAGGTGGCAGTGGAGAGTGAGCCTGGGGCAGAGAGAGTGAGAGGAAGAGGCAGGCAAAGTGCCACGCACAGCACTAGGGTGGCAAACAGCCCACAGTAGCCGACCGCCCAGGGGGAGACAGGACATCAGGGGCCATGGCCAGTGCACCCTTCTTAATGGAGGCCATAATGAGGGGTGTGAGGAGGAACAGTGATCTGGCTGTGGAAGGGCCCATCAGTGGTATGCTCAGAACAGGTGGTACCGTGCCCACACCACCTTCGAGAATTACACCAATACTGAGATTGTGGGCTGGTATTGCCTGAACAGGGCTATTCTGAGGCAGCTCTGTGAGCTGTGCAGTGAGAAGATGCAGGCACCTACCAGACATAGCCACACAATGTCTGTGGAAACAAAGGTAACAGCTGTCATGTGCCTGCTTGCCAAGAGCACCTTCCAGAGACCAACAGGGGACACCACAGGCATAATCCAGTAAGCCACATCACACCTCCTCACACAATTCCTCAATGCCCTGCTGCCACATGCTTCGGAATACATTTATTTCCCCAGCACACAGGCAGCATGTACATCAATCGTACAGGACTTCCACAGGGTAGCATGAATACCTGGCGTGCTTGGGTCCATTGACTGCACCCATGTGGGCATCCGCATGCCACCTGGCCCTGAAGGTGTTGCATACATTAACAGGAATGGGTTCCCCAGTGTCAACTGCCAGGTGGTGTGCGATGCCAAGGGGAGCATAACCAATGTCTGTGCCACACACCCTGGGAGTGCACGTGATGCATTCTTCTGTCACAGCTCTTTGCTGTGCCACAGGTTCGAGTGAGGGGACATCCCCCCACAGGCCATCTAGTGGGTGAATATGGGACGGCCAAGGGATGCCAGGCAGAGCAGAGCATGGGATGGGGCTGGCAGAGTGGGTGCACTGGTGAGGGCTCCAGGGATAGGCAAGGGGCACAACAACAGAGGACACAAGGCTAACCATGTCATTATCCACACAGGTGACAGTGGCTATCCACTTAGGTCATGGCTGCTCACCCCCTACTGGTGCCCATTGTCCCTAGCAGAGGAACGGTACAATGAGGCACATGCCAGCACGTGGAACATCATTGAGTGTGTATTTGGGATGCTGAAGGCATTGTTCCATTGTGTTGACAGATCTGGCAGTACCCTACAGTACAGCCCCTCAAAAGCTTGTGGCCTATTCCTGGCCTGTTTCATACTGCACAACATGGCCATTGACCATGGGATAGCTGTCCAGGCTGATGAGGGGGACAGTAGTGGGGATGACCAGAACAATGGGCCTGAGGGTGGTGGACAGCCCACCCCTGGGTGGAGGGATCCTTGGCTCCAGAGGATGGCACGACAGCACAGGGACACAATCACATAGGAGCACTATGGTGCATGTGGGTAGGAGATGCAACACCCACACACTTGCCACACACACAGGTACAGCACACAGGCAGGGGTGTGCATGGCAGTGGGCATGCACACACACAGGCATGGTGCAGGGGTGGGGGTGTCAGTACCACACAGCCACACACAACTGCACACAGCAGTGCACATTATGACACACACACACACACTGGCATGTGGCAGGGATCAGATGCAGTGCACCGGTGCACAGATGCAACAGGCGCAGATCCGCTCTCATCATGCCCACACCACATGGGCCAGCAGCTGGGAGGCACACACACAGGTGGTGTGTGGTGCACCACACAGGTGCCACAACAGTGATATGCACACACACACACTGCCCATGCACACACAGGGCAGCTGCAGCAGACTGCAGAAAAGGCAGCACACACATCAGGTCCACAGTGCAGAACCATGGCCACCGCAGTGACGTGGATGGCTGCACCAAGGCTGATCAGCAGCCACAGGCTGTGCATCAGCCACAGGGGCTGCTTGCACCAGCTTCCCAGGGGTTGAACTGTGGGACATGACCATGTCCGCACAGGGGTGTGTAGGCACCCAAACAGGCTAGCCACAAGCGTGCATGGGATGCCAACAGCAGAGCCTGGCATCGACAGGGAGGGTGTCACTCACTGCTGGGATTGTGGGGGTGGATAGTGCTCTACGTGGTGTCTGAGGTGGCCATCCACACCCTGTTGGAGCCAGCAGTGCAAGGCCATCCATTATTGCATTGGCTATGTGATCTTGGAATGCGGTTGTGTCTTCCTGCAAGTGCTGGATAGCCACCAGGAACTGCATAGTGCCTCTCTTGCACTGCATGGTTGCCTGGCACACCTCCGTGTGCATTGCACACACCCCTGTAGCAAGCAGCACCTGTGGCTCCATGGAGCCCCACAGCAGATGGGTGTGCTCTGCCAATAGGTTGGCGCCCAGGGGATCTTGGGTGAGGTGCCATCCCTCTGGTGGAGAACAATTGCACTGCATACCCCCCGCTCAGGTGGATGCTGCCCTATGGCCCCCTCTGACTGCTGCTGCCCTTCCAGCTGCTGACCGCTGTCCAGCAGTTGCACAGCCACACCACCACCACCAGATTTCACTGCTGTGGCAGTGCACACAGCAGCACCCACAGTGGTGATAGGTGCCTATCCCACCACTGGCAGGCTGCTGGGCATGCTGCCAGTGCTGGCACCTGGTATAGGCATCTCCCCCAAGACACAATCCATGCTGTCCAGGATGATGGTCAGGTCATCATCAATGTCGGACCCTGCCCTGATCTGTGTCTCAACACAGAGGACGCCATGGCTAGCATCCAGCAGAAACACAGCCAGGGCCTTGTCTGACCCATGCCCAGGACATTCAGCTGGACAGTGGTGGCATTCTGCAGCTGATTGGGCCTCCAGATGCCCATAGAGGTGGATGGCTGGTCATCTGGAATCTGGCCTGCCTCCATGGCTGCTGCTGGCACCCCATCTACTGCATGCAGGTGTGCTGGTGCCAAAAGAGAAAACAGATGTTTTAGTGATGCATGGCCCCCATCCACCCATCCTCCCCACATCCCCCATCCTCCTCCCCATTGCCTGCAGTGTGAGCCCAACATATGTACCACGCAGTGATGGGCTCTCTCCTGTCTGGAAATCACCACCTGGCACACCCTCAGTAGTGCTGTGGTGCATGCTGGCCACCACCAGCTCCTCCTACAGCGTGAGCTATGGCACATCAGCAGGCCCCCCTCCTGTGGCAGTCCAGACTGCTTGTATGGCCACCACATTATCCTTGATGTGACGTTTATCAGTGCCCACCTTCTTCCTTCACTGCTGCACAGACTGTTGGTGGCTGTCCTGCTGGTTCACACACACACTGCCTTCTCCTCCTCCCAGGTCACAGCCCTGACCTGTGGTGTGCCTGTGGCACCACTCATCAGTGGCTCCCTGTCAAGGTAGGCCTCAAATAGGGCATCATCCTATGCCTTGGTAAAGTTGGGTCTGCGCTTGCGAACAGGCCCACGCTCCTCACACTTGGACATAGTTCTACCTGTGGACATAGACATCTGTGTCAGTGTTAGCAGCTGCCTACCCGTCCACCCTGCTGTGCTGGCTGGGCTCAACAGAAAGCGCAACTTGCCTCAGATGGTTGCAATACTGCTCCATGGCCTATGCTGTTCTGAGGCATTTTTTATGGTGCAATTCATGCAAATGAGCATTGGCGCATTGGTAGTGACATGCTAATTTCATCAGTGTGCTGTGTATTGGCTGAGCTAATTTGCATGTGGTGGCTGAATATCACATATCTGCTCCGTGCACAATGGAATTGCTCAGCAGCAAGTCTTGGCACAATGGGCAGGCATGCACAATACAGTGGACCACAATGTGCATGCGGTAGGTGGTGTACCACCACCTATTGCACACTGTGCGCCCTATGCACAATAGGGCCCATGACACACAGTGCACCATGGCTCCTATTGCACACCAGTGCACAGTGTGCCAAGTGATCCCTGACCCCTATTTTGGCCCTTTGACACCTTGGGACTACACCACCATGTGCCTGTCAGGCCATGCCCATTTCATGCATCTCTGGCGTTGCTTGATCGGCAGACACAGTGCATTTCTCCATGAGGCATGCATCCCGTGCATATTGTGCACAAGTGTGCCTCTGGCCATCATTTTGTCTCCACATATAGCCATGGTTGTGATGGCAAAGCAGGGAGTTCAACAGGCCTGTAATTAGTCCAATGTAAAATTAATCAATCTGGGGGTCTGTGTGAGACCACATGCACCAGGGCTGCTTGGGCAGGTCCCCCTGCAACAGCCCAGGATGGAGGTCTGTCAGACCATCACTGCCAGACTGGTGCAGGACAATGGGGTGGCCAGAATCAGCAAGCAATGCCTCCACAGGTCCGGGGACCTCATGAGGTGGGACCCAGAGCACCTAAGGCAGCTGCAGGCATGTGTCCATGGGGGGGCCATACCACGACCAGGTAAGTCATCCCATGCTGCATGTGTGCCTAGTTCTGTACTGTGGTGATGGCTTGGTTGCCTGGCATGACCTGCAGAAGGGTGCACTGTCATTGTGTGCATTGCGGAGTGGCATTGCTGGCTGCAGGTTGTATTGTGCTACAACCTTGCGGGACATGTCGGACAGGGCTCACACTGTGCACAGGGGTGGGGGTGGTGGGCACATGCTGTGGTTGTTCCCTGATGTGTACCTGTCTTTGTTCCATTCTCAGGACCTGAAGATCTCTGCACAGCAGGCTGCAGCGGGACCCAGCAGTGGCGGAGGTGCAGCAGCGGGACAGGTGCAAGTGGTGCCACATAGAAACATAGACTTTGACGGCAGATAAGGACTGCTTGGCCCATCTAGTCTGCCCATTTCCCTGCCTACAGGATAGGCAGCAGATCCTAGTTAACCAACAGCCTATTTCTTCCTACCCCTCACAAGAATTGCCTTATGTCTGTCCCATGCATTCTTGAATTCTCCCACAGTTTTAGACCCCACAACCTCCTCAGGAAGGCTGTTCCATGCATCCACTACCCTCTATGTGAAATAATACTTCCTCACATTGTCCCTGAACTGCCCTCCTTCTATCTTTAAATTGTGTCCCCTTGTTCTTGCATGTCTCTTTTTCTGAAAGATGCCACAGTGGGCAGGTAGGCACTGTTCCATTCCTGTGCACATTACTGGGTGGTCAGTGAGGAGTTAGTGTGGCCATGGCCACCTATGCCCCTGTGCTGTGGCAGCTGTGTGTTGTGCACTGTGCATGCCACTGTGGGGTGGCCATTGCACACGTGTACCAGCTGTTGGTGGGGTGGGTGTGTGTTCCCAGCTGCCACTGGTGTTGTTGTGGTGCCCTGTGCAATCTGACTATCACTGCGTAGTCAGCTGGCCATTGGGCAGCAGTGTCCACCACTGTGCACTGTCATGGCATGCTGGGTTGCTGGCAGGCATTGGCCCACCCTCTGTGGGTGGCCGGGGTGCCACTCAAGGGGTGTGTGTTCCCACTGCCCATTGCGCACAGTGGGTGGGCATGGTACCTTGAGACCTTGCACTGATCACCTGTCCTGTCCTTTGTCATAGGCATCCGGCAGAGATCAAGGCTGCCCCTATACTGAAGGCTGCTGAGTCAAATCATTCTAATTACCTCAACAATCCTGGAGGTGACCCAGCAGGTTCGCAGGATGATGCTGATGACTGGCAGAGGAAGAGACGTCAGGCAGCAGGCCGTGGCCACCCTTATTTCAACCCCAGCCATTACCTACTACACCTGCTGTCCCTTCCCTAGCCATCCCCCTTCCCACTGTACAGTCACTGCTCCTTGTCCCCTTCCCTTTCTTTCCTACCCTTTCCGACCTCTTGCACTTGTACATAGTTTTTATGAATACAGATATTTTGCTTAGCTGCCTGTGTTAGTGTCTGCTTTGCAGCTGATATGAGGAGCCATGCTGCAGTGGCATGGTGTGTGTCTGTGTGGTGTGCATGTGTTGGTGTGCGGGTAATGCATCATGGTGTCCTGCCCCTTGGATGGTGGCTGTGCATTGTGGTGGCCATGGGTGGCTGTCTGGGATATGTGGCATCTGTGTGCTTGGCAGCATGGTCCTGGGTGTGGCTTTCTGGGGTCTGGGTGGTGGGGTGCAGCATTCAGCAGGGGGGACTCTAGTGGTGGCCCTCTGTTGGCCATTGGAGCCACCTGTTGCCTGCTTTCTGTGCCAAAGTTGTGTTCCGGTGTGGGGGTGTCTTGGTGCCTGTGTGTGCCCTGCTGGTGGTGGCCAGCTGTGGCCTGCCACTGTGCATTCCTGGCACTGTCCCTGGGTGTAATCCTCTGCTGTGCCTCACACTTTTGCCCTGCTGCTGTGCTTCCACCATTGCCTGGGGCTAGTCTTTGTGCACCATGGCACATGTCCAGTTGCGCTGTGACACATCTCTGGTTGCGCTATGGTGCAAGTCTGGTTGTGACATGGCACATCCCTGTCATATTCAGCAGTGTTGTGCTGGTGCATTTTGCCAAGTACAACCTTTAAATATAGCACTCAATGCACCATGGCACATCAGATTTGCACTGCGGCAGACTTGGACTGGCCTGTGGTACATTTCTGAAAATCTGGCCCCAGAAATAATGCAGCTATATAAGACACCACATGTAATGTATGAATGTAATAAATTACATGTGGTGTCATGTAAATGTAATTATATCTGCATAAAATCAATAATCACTGGGGGACAGTTACACATCCACTCTATCCTTTAAAAAAAATAAACTTTAGTATTGTGCTTTATTAAAATGTTGCCACAAAAAATTAAAAATACACTAATGCATACTATCTCTTGACCATATTGGCAACAATACAGAGCACAAATTCTGTTTTATTAATAATTTAAGAGTAAAATACAGACCTTATTTTGAGTGCACACCCAAGTCTCTCTAATACTGTCCACACACACACACACACACACACACACATATACATACAGTATATATATATATATATATATATATATATATATATACTGTAAAAAAACAAAGACAAGGCGCGTCAGCATGTGGTCTAAAAGCAAAACAAAATGGTTATATTAAATGCACGCTGAAAATAGAAAATAGAGTTAAAAATCTACGTTTCGACCTTAGGTCTTCTTCAGGAATTATCTAAAAGAGAAAAAACAAGTTATATATATACTGTATGTATACACACACACACACATATACATATGTGTACATATATATATATATACTGTGTGTATATATATATATATATATATATATATATATATATATATATAGAGCAAAAACTCTGTTTAATGCATTAGTTAGGGTTGTTCCACAGCGACAAAAGTGAGAAATTCACTGTTAGGTTGAAAAACCCCTTGGATCCTGCCCACCCCCAACTGGCATTGGGTGTGCATTGAGGTCGTCAGCCAACTCTCCCCATCACATGTGTAAAGCAGCAGAAGTATAGGAGAATGGGGTGAGAGTTGGGACCGACGACTCAATGCACACCAATGCAGGTTGAGGGGTGAGCAGGGGTCCAGGGGTTTTCAACCCCAACAGTGAATTTCTCACTTTGTCGCCATGGAACAACCCCTAACTAATGCATTAAATGGAGTTTTGCCTCTAATTTCCCTTCTTTTAAGAATGATGAGGGTCTCGGATCCCGCCACATGATGTCTTGTGGCATAGTAACAGGAACAACAGCATAATGAAGTGCTAACAGTGGCGCATGGTAACACAAGCACGAATGAGAACAGAAAGGGTAACGCACATGGTGGCGTAGACGGGAACGGTCTGCCACGTGATGTGTTGTCACATAGTAACATGGTGCCTGCAAACGGAAATGTCAATGGGCATGGTGATGCAAAGTGAAACAGAAAGAGAAACAGTACTGTAGACACAAATGGCAAGAAATAACAGAAACGCAAGCACAAATGAAAATGCAAAGGATAACGCACATGGTGGCGCAGACGTCAACGGTAAGTGAAATGGGTACGGAACCGCAAGTGAAAAGGGCAACAGTAACATTAATGTAAGCACACAGGCTGGTTTTCCCCAAAATCTGCATAGAGAAAGACAGTGAGTACAAATAATGAGTATCGGAGCAGAAAATGAGAATTTGGAATACTAAATACGTTATATCTCAGGAACCGTATGACGTAGAAAAAAATTTAAAAGTCATAGGATTTACAACTGTCCTGGCTAATTTTGTACTTAGCCCCCATTAGGGGGCTAAGCACTTTTCTGACAAAGTCTGTATCTCGCACCGTTTCCGAGATACGGGCCCTGAAAGGCGCGGCATGCGCCATAATGTTATCCTATGGGGAAAAAAGAGAAGTTCGGAGTGCCATAACTTTGCCTCCCTGTAATATTTTTTCACCAAACCACTGAAAGGCACATCTGTGGCCTGTTGGCTGTCTTCCCTCCAAATTTCAGGAAAAAAGACCAAACCGTTATTTTGCAGCAGGGATCCAAAGGATTTCTGTAATGCGTCAGGCGCCGTAATGTTATCCTATGGGAAAAACTGTCAACTTTGGAGTGCCGTAACTTTGCTGCCATGTAATATTTTTTCAATACAACACTGAAAGGCATATCTGTGAGATGTCGGCTCCGTTCCTTCCAAATTGCGGCCGAAAACTCCCAACGGTTCTTTTGCAGTGCAGTGCCAAAGAATCGCTGTCACTTTCCCACAGATGGAAAACTACATTTCGCAATTTGCGAAAGCTTTCACAAAAAAGTTCAACACTTTCATGAGCACGAAAGTAATTTGTGAAAGTACTTTTCCAGAAATTTGAAAAACATATTTCTGGGGTGTTTACCACAAAATAAAGACATGGCAAGCATCCTCAGGGTCCGACTAGGTGAATACAAAGAATTAGGTTGCTAGAGGGTCCCAAATTTAAATGCCAACCATTTTTCTGATCACCAACTGAAAACAAAATGGCGATTTACGAAAGTAACAGGCCCATTGCGAAAGTAAAAATGCATTTGCGACACTGTCGAACTTTTTGTTAACGTTTCCCATTGACTTATATTGGGAAACTGTTTTTTGAATAACTTTTGAACCGTTTAATATTTTTTCATGAAATCTTCAAAAGGCACATCGGGGACCCCAGCCGCACATTCCCTGAAGATTTCGGGCCGGTCGTTCAAACCGTATGACCTGTAGGCTCGACCGTAGAATTCCAGAAAAAGAGTAAACACGTGCACAGATCACGCTTAATAACTCAGCAGCCATATATCTTACCAGTACAAAACTTGGTAGATCCCAAGGCCTATGGTTCTTGTTCAAGTATGCCAAATTTCAACCAAATCCATGAAACAGTTCCAAAGTTATTAAGGTGCAAAATTTTGGGGTTTAACATAGAAATGGCTCCTCAACCCTAACTATGGTAGCACTACCGTGCTGCCATAATGTGTGTGTGTGTGTGTATGTATATATATATCTATATATATAGATCTATATATATATATATATATATATATATATATATATATATATATATATATATATATGTGTGTATATATTTATGCAATGGGTGAGACATATATTCAATATGATAAATGCATTTATCTGAGTCACTGTATGTATAAATACATTTATACATACAGTGACCATTTATACACACAGTTACTATGTCACAAATATCTTTAGAATTCATTTAGAATATGTGGCCTCAGAAGCAGTACTAACCATATTCAAATGGGAATAACTTTAAAATGAAAAAAGATAGCATGGTACTGTGAGCACGAAAATTGTTCAGCACAAAATTATCTAAAAATGTGTGGTGTTTCATGTATAGATACCTTACAAATGTTTTAAAGTTAGCAAAAAAAGAAGAAGAAAATTTAATTTTGTTTTCACTTTTTTGACAAACAAATGTAAATAACTTTAAAACAAAAAATGATAGCATGGTACTGTGAGCATGAAAAATGTTCAGCACAAAAATATCTACAACATGAATGGTGTTTCATTTATAGATAACTTTTAAGTTTTTTTCTATACTTAGCAAAAAACAGCATAAAATTCAATTTTCTTTTCCCTTTTTTGACAAATTTGAATAACTTTAAAATGAAACGGTAGCAGAGTACTGTGAGCATGACATTTGTTCAGCAAGAAGTTTTCTACAAAATGAGTGGTGTTTCATTTTAATAGCAACTACTATGCTAGGCAGATATACTTTAGGAAAATTAACCAAAACTCCCATAAATTATAATTTAAAATAAAGATAAACAGTCAAACCAAATGTTCCTGAACTGATAGAAAGCATCCCTATTCCATAAATGAAATATACAAAGGTGAGCTGTCAGATAAATGATTTATCTACACTTGTGCTGTTTAACCTCGGACACCTCACTCGTGGCTTACGCCACTCGTGAGGTTACCCAGGTCAAACAGCACTGTGTAGATAACTCATTTATCTGACAGCTCACCATTGTATATCCCTATATGTATATCATACATATATATATATATATATATATATACACACACACACACACATATATATATATACACACACACATATATATATATATATATATATATATATATATATATATATGTAATAGATATACCACTCTGAGGTGTGCGGTGCACTCTGATATCATGCGCCTTGGTGTGCGTTATGCTGCAAGGCTGCAAGGCGGTGCATCAGCACGCCAAGGCGTGCATTATATCAAGCGTGACGCACACCTCAGAGTCGTATATCTATCTTATAAAATGTCAAAATTGTTTTTGAGGGGGTAAAAGTGCAGGTGTGTGTCGCTCTGATATCACGCAGGTCACCTGATGGTGTTTGTCCAATACTATTGATTCCATTCATTACTTTTTTCTCACCCATTTTATAAATAAATATATACATATATATATATATATATATATATATAGGATATGACATGGCCCAACTGAAGTTATCATATTTATCTTCACGAGAGGCCAATGATATGATATCTCACGAGTGGCGAAGCCACAAGTGAGATATCTTGATGTCATTGGCCTCGAGTGAAGATAAATATGATACCTTCAGTCGGGCCATGTCATGTTCTGTTTATATAACTTATGTTATGGGCTACTGGGCACTGCAAGTCCCCTACATTTGCCTTTAACCTGATTCGTCACCTAGAGGTTTGGAAATCCTGCAGAGAGGTTTTGGACCCCCTTTCTGGTGACTTACTATATTTTACCCCCCCCCCCAAATTGCCCATAGTCTCCAAAAGAAAATACAAATTTGGATTAAAAAGGTATCTGGTTGATCCTGCAATTTGTGTTGATTTTAAAGTACTTGTTTATGTTTTATGCCTGTCAGCACTTTCACTTTTCGGATTGGTATGTAGCACAGCCAAGCGGCATCAGTGATCCATTGTCAGAAGCACTCTGTACTAAAAAATGAAAGAAGACTTCGTCTTTTCATAATCCCAATTGATTTGTTTGAAAGGAGCTGCTGACTGTAGAGAGATAACAGCAAGCGAGTCAGCGGCTTCAGAGTACTAGATGCAAGCATGAGGAGAGTTGCTACAGCAATGCTCTCTAGCGCTTGCGTCTACTACCCTGAAGCCGCTGATTCGCTCGTTGTTCTCTCTCCTCAGTCAGCAGTTCCTTTCAAAAAAATCAAGTGGTGTTATGAGAAGAGGACATCTTCTTTCATTTTTTAGTACACAGTTCTTCTGACAACAGATCACTGATGCCTCTCGGCTGTGCTACATACAAATACAAACTGACTTGCTCGCTGTTATCTCTCCTCAGTCCACGATTTCTTTCAAAAAAAGCAAGTGGGGTTATGAAAACAGAACGTCTTCTTTCATTTTTTAGTACAGAGTGCTTCTGACAACAGATCACTGATGCCGCTTGGCTGTGCTACATACGAATATGAAAAGTGAAAGGGCTAGA
The DNA here is from genome assembly GCA_016271365.2 of Neoceratodus forsteri. Taxonomy (NCBI): domain Eukaryota; kingdom Metazoa; phylum Chordata; order Ceratodontiformes; family Ceratodontidae; genus Neoceratodus; species Neoceratodus forsteri. The sequence goes on from CM057458.1 coordinate 888,480,653, forward strand.
TGTCAGTCTACTGTCGGGACTATTTCAAAGAAAAAAAAGGGAGTACTGTTATGAAAATGTACACAGCTTTTAGTTTTAGAGTACAGAGGGGCATCATTTAAACCAGTGTCAGCACATCACTGACATCGCTGGCTAACACCATTAAAAGTGAAAGTGCCTAGTTGAAATGATGACACAAATGGCAGGATCAACTAGGTCAGTTTCGAAATGACGTACAGAAATGTGGAGATAACAGATGACGTATAGGAACATGAAGATATCAATGATATCTTCACTGGCTGGCTGAGATATCAATTTTTTTTACACATGGAGTTATCCCAAAACATAAGTTGTATAAATATATATATATATATATATATATATATATATATATATACAGATATTGATATATTAGATATATGGTATGTGTATATACTGTGTGTGTATATATATATATATATATATATATATATATATATATATATATATATATATATATATATATAAATGTGTATATATAAATATATATATATATATTTATATGTATATGTGTGTATATACATATATATATATATATATGTGTGTATATATATATATATATATATATATGTGTGTGTATGTATATGTGTGTATATTTGTGATATATATATATATAAAAGATAACCCACTCTGGGGTGTGCTGTCGCACTCTGATATATGCTCTGCATCTGTCATTCTGAAGTCACTGACTGCTAGCGCTGTACTTTCTCTCCTCACACTTCATTCGGTGGCTTATTTTCTACAAACTAGAGCTAAAATGGGGGAAAAAACACACTTAACATTTCACCTAAGATGGACTTACTTTAAACATGCACCTGTATTTTAGTTTTGGAGACCCACCACGCTCGGTCACGCCACAGTTCAGTATGGTAAAAGTGAAAGTGCTCCGTAGGGGGTCTTCTCCACGTACAGACAGCAGCTTTCTTTTCAGAAAATTAAAAAAAAAATTGTTTTTTAGTCTTTAAACTGACTGACACAAAGTACTGGCAGCAAGCACAAATAGTGGCAGCACTCAGTCATGCTACATTGCAGCAGGATATCAAAGCCCTTCAACATGAAGCCACAGCAAAAATGGCAGGATCAACAAGATAAGACTTTTACATTGCATTTTATTAAAAATGTATGGCAGATTTAAACATATTTTGTGTACTCTGTGCTGAGGATTGCTGCATTGATTTCTGTTTGCGGTAGCCTGCTTGTGCTAGGTGTGTGTGTTTATGGCAGGCTTTGTGTGTCAGGTGTGGAGTGATCTTAGTACTGGTGAGAAAGTTCTGAAGACTGGAAGGGGGCTGGAAAGTAGTTCAGGCATGTGGTCGCACTGGGAGGTGTGCGGTCATTGGCAAATAATGCATGGTCATGTGATGCATTCTGCCCAATGATGTTAGTGGAATTTCTATGATTTTACCAACCCATTTTATCTATCTATCTATCTATCTATCTATCTATCTATCTATCTATCTAATTGCCCTGCCATTGTCTCTTGTATGCTAATGTGTCGTTCATCTGTAATTAGTTCCGGGTCGCCCCTGAAAAAGGGACCCTGTTGTCTCAGTGGGCTCACCCAGTCAACAAATTTCAATAAATAAACAACAAAAAAAAATATATATATATATATATTAAAGGCAAAAATCTCAGTTTAATGCATCAGTTAGGTTTGTTCCAAAGCGACAAAAGTGAGGAAATTCAGTTTTAGGGTTGAAACCCACCCCTTGCACTCCCTCAGCCTGCCCCCCAACCAGCATCAGGGTGTGTGTTGGGGTCGTCAACCCTAACTCTCACCCCATCACAAGCATAAACAAGCTGAGGCATAGGAGAATGGGGTGAGAGTAAGGACCGATGACCCCAACGCACACCCTGATGCTGGTTGAGGGGGTGGGTTGAGGGGTTGTAAGGGGGGTTTTCAACCCTAACACCAAATTTCCTCACTTTTGTCACTGTGGAACAACCCTAACTGATGCATTAAACAGAGCTTTTTGCCTCTGATTTCCCTTCTTTTTGAGAATGAGGACTATAAATAGTGAATGGAATACTCCCATCATGTGATTTTGTGTGACATAGTAATGGTAACAGCAATGCAAGCGGTAATGGTTATGCATATGGTGACACAAATGTAAATTGTAAAGCAAGCGTTAATAGAAACACAGGTACAAAGTGATGCCAAAGTGAACAGTGACACAAACAGAGATACAAGCACATATGGAAACGCAACTAGTAACATGCAAGGTCACGGTACCGTTATTGTAAACTCAGATGATAACTGTAACAGCAACAATAATGCAAAAGGAAGCAGAAACGCAAACTGTATTGCGCATGGTGACGGTACTGCAATTGTAAATACAAATGGTAATGGTAACAGCAACAATAACACCAAAGAAAACAGAAATGAAAGCGCAAACATAAGTGCATATGGAAACACAAACCGTAATGCACACGGACGAGGGAATGTAATTGGAAATGCAAATGGTAATGGTAAGAACAACGATGACGCAAAACAAAAGACAAATGCAAATGAAAATGGAAGGGCGGCGCCAACAGAAATGATAATGTGCACGGTGATGCTAAGTGAAAGGCAAACAGTAGTGGAGACACAAATGGTAACAGTAACGTAAACACAAATGGAAATGCAAAGGGTAATGCATATGGTGGCATACACGGGAATGGTAATGCAAACAGGCACGGAAACACAAGTGTAAAGCCTATGTGTAACAGTAAGTGGAGCACACACCGTATTGTTCCTTGAAAGCTCCACTGAGAAACACAGTGAAAACAAAGAATGTATGCACAATAATGGGCCTCAGAGCAGAAAATGAGCAGTTGTAAAACTGAAATGGTAATATCTCAGTAACCATACGACATAGAAAGAAAATTAAAATTTCACATGATTCATGAGTTTCCTGGCTAGGTTTTCACTAAATGTGGCCCGACAAAAAAATCCATATCTCACACCATTTCTGAGATACGGCGCCCGGCCTGTGGACACCACCATGTTAGTCTATGGGAAAAAATGTCAAATTTGGAGTACCATAACTTTGCATCCATGCAATATTTTGTCATCAAACCACAAAAAGGCACATCTGTGAGATGTTGCCTGCCTTCCTCCAAATTTCTGCCCAAAAGACCAAACCGTTTTTTTGCAGCAGGGTTGCAAAGAATTCCTGTCATTTTACCCATAGTATAGAAAAGCAGTGTCATGATTTCCAACACATTTTGCAAAAATTTGCGAAAGTATCACAAGTGTGACACTACTTTACCCAGAAATTTGAAAAATATATTTCTGGGGTGTTTAACCCCAAAATAAAGACATGGCTATCATCCTCAGGGCTCAAATAGGTAAACACAGAAAGTATTATGTCCCTAGATGGTCCCAATTTTAAATGCCAAGCATTTCTGTGATCAGTAACTGAAAACAAAATGGCAGATTTGTGACACGAGTAGGACCATTTGCGACACTAAAAAGTGCATTTGCGACACTTTCAAACATTTTAACTTTTCCCATTGACTTATAATGGGAAATTGTTTTTTGAATAACTTTTGAACTGTTTAATATTTTTTCACAAAATCTTCAAAAGACATATTGGGAACCCTGGCTGCACATTCTGTGAAGTTTTCAGACCAGTCGTGTAAACTGTGCGACCTGTAGGTGCGAGCAAAGAATATGCAAAAAAAGTAATTGCATGCATGAATGTCGCTTAATAACTCTGCAGCTGTATATCCGACCGAAATAAAATTTGCCAGATCTCAAGATCTGTGGCTATACCCCATGCCTGCCAAATTTCAGGCAAATCTGTTGAACAGTGGCAAAGTTATTAAGGTGCAGACTTTCACCATTTAACCTTAAAAGGGGTATTCTACCATACCTGTAATAAATATATATATATATATATATATATATATATATATATACCGAACATACAAAATTTGCCAGCAGATAAAGGCCTAGCCAGAATCCTAAAAGAACTAATGGAGGACCTAGTGACATCACTGACCACGCTTTTTAACAGATCATGGCAGGATGGGGCAGTACCTGAGGACTGGAGGAGGGCAGATGTGATTCCCCTTCACAAAAGTGGGAGCAAGGCAGAAGCGGGAAAGTACAGACCTGTAAGTTTGACCTCAGTGGTAGGGAAAATGATGGAATCACTTCTGAAAGAAAGAATTGTTGAGTACCTAGAGGCCAGCGGGGCACAGGACCCAAAGCAGCATGGATTTACAGCAGGAAGGTCATGTCAGACGAATCTAATTGATTTCTTCGACTGGGTGACCAAAGTAATAGACCAGGGAGGGGCTGTGGATATGGCCTATCTAGACTTTTTTTAGCAAGGCGTTTGACACAGTCCGCACAAAGATTAATAATCAAGTTAGCCAACCTGGGTGTGGGTCCCAGGGTGGTAGCCTGAGTAACAAACTGGCTGCACAACAGGACACAGAAGGCAATAGTGAATGGAACACATTCGAAGAAAGGGGGTTACTAGTGGAGTACCTCAGGGCTCAGTACTGGGTCCAGTCCTCTTTAACATCTTTATAGGTGACATTGCAGAGGGTCTGGAGGAAAGGTATGCCTCTTTACAGATGACACAAAGATCTGTAACAGAGTTGATACACAGGGGGTAGAAAAGATGAGAAGGGACTTGGCAAGGTTGGAGGAGCGGTCAGACATGTGGCAACTTAGATTCAATACAAAAAGTGCAAAGTAATGCACCTGGGAAACAAAACCCAGGAGAAGAGTACACAATAGCAGGGAGGTACTAACAACAACAAAAATGGAAAGGGACACCAAGGGTAGTCATATCAATGGCGTAAAGGTGGGTAAGCAATGTGAAAAGTCAGTAAGGAGAGCCAGGGGATACTGGGATGCATAGGAAGGGCATCACAAGCAGAAAAGGGAAGTGCTTATCCCTCTGTACAGACAGTTTGTGAGACCCCATCTGAGTACTGCGAAGAAAGTCCAGAGAGAGCAACTAAAATGGTGCAGGATCTGCAGCAGAGCCATGTGAAGAGAGACTGAGAGAGCTTAATATGTATACCTGATGAAAGGAGGGATAGGGGGACATGATAGAAACATTCAAGCACCTCAAGGGAATCAACAAAATCCAGGAGGATAGCATCTTTCAGAAAAAGAGATGTGTAAGAACAAGGGGGCACAATTTAAAGATAGAGGGGGGATGGCTCAGAGGTAATGTGAGGAAATTTTTTTTCTTGGAGAGAGTGGTGGATACATGGAACAGCCTTCCTGAGGAGGTGGTTGGGTCTAAAACAGTGGGGGAATTCAAACATGCATGGGACAGACACAAGGCAATTATAGTTGGGGGTTGCAGGAAGTAGGCTGTTGGTTAACTAGAATCTGCAGCTTATCCATTAGGTAGGGAAATGGGCAGACTGGGTGGGCCAAGTGGTCCATATCTGACGTCAAAGTCTATGTTTCTATGTTTCTATGTTTCTATCAAGTCTGCTCGAATGTGCATCTAGCACCCCTTATTCTGCAGCTGCCCCTCCCTTCCACCCTTCCCCTTCATTAACCCTCCCCCTTGTCCTGTCCCATCCCCCTTTGAAGCAGTCCACTGTTCTACTGGATAACACTTCTGCAGGTAACACATTCCACCCAGCCACCACCCTCTCTGTAAAAAAGTCTCTTCATCTCCCTCTGAACCTTCCTCCCTCCCGTCTCATATCATAGGCCCTGGTGTCCCTCCCCTCCCTTACTTTGAGCAGCCCCTCTGTACCTGTCTTGTTTATTACTTTCATGTACTTGAAGGTTTCAATCATGTTCCTCCATGTCCCTCATCTCTTCCAGTGAGTACATGTTCAACTCTCTCAGCCTCCTCTCGTATGATAAGTCCCCCAGCCCCTTGTTCATCTTTGATGCCCTGCACTGCACCCCATCCAGCAACTTAATGTCCCTCTTCATATATATATATATATATATATATACAAATTGCAAAAATCTTTGTCAATGCATCAGTTAGGGTTAAAGTGACAAAAGTGGGGAAATGAGATTAGGGTTGAGCCCCTAAACCCCCAACCCCACACCCCATCTTCCACAGACCAACAGACGCCAGGGTGTGACATGGAGTTGTGAGGCCCAACTCTCACCCCATTCCATGTGTAAGCAGGTTGACGTGCTACAGTATTTATTTATTTATTTAAGTGTTTAATCATGAAGGCATGCTAAGCAGGCTACTGCTCGATTCAAGATGCGTCCTGGGGGAAGGGGGAACAAATACATAGGTGAATGACAAACAGTACAATTGAGATTCAGGAAGGGTAATCACTACACAATGGGTCCAGAATATAAGGACAAAATGGATCTGGGAAACAAGCAGAAATACAGGCATAGTTTACATGCATTGGCATAAATATAGCTGGATAGGTATAACAATTTGTTGATTTAGTACCATACAAGACCGTGCATACCAAATTTTGTGCAAATTCATTGAACGGTTGCAAAGTTAATAACGCTCAAAAATTAGTGTCTACTCAACCCAAACTATAGGGCATGACCGCATCCCTATAATATAGTAAATACAGTATATGTAGTGGCATCCCCCAGGACAAAACCCACTTTTAAAGCACTCTGCAGTATGCTGCAACTGACCTAATGAATAAAGCAATGTAATTTCAATGGCAATTAGTCCCTTTTGTTATGCAGGAAACTGTGGCATTCCCTTCATCCTGGCAGTGACACATTTTCCTGAATGTCAAAAGGGACTAATTGCCATTCAGTTTCCATGATCTGCCCATCACATGTACTATTTATACTACGGGGGTGAGACCAACTTCATTGAGAGAGGTATGTTTGTTGTTATGAGGTTCATGTCACTTTAAATGATGCTGGTGCTGTGGTAGTGTGTGTGTGAACTTTTATGAATGGGTTGTTGTAGTAAGCTGTTGGGGTGTGTGTGTGTGTGTTGGGTGTGCTGTGTTTTGGTAATTGGTTGCTTAAGGGAGGGAGGTTCTTTATTGTGGCAGTGCGGAAGAGGTCAATGATTTCTTTTGGCAGATTTGTGTCTTCATGTTTGGCTGTTGTAGATTTATTTAAACATTTCAGGCATCATCTGTTTGTATGCTTTGTGCACATTTGAGATTTGTTCTGCTGCTCGCTCTGTTATTTTGATAGGAACATTCAGTATACTATTTTCTGCATTCTGAGAGAGTTATACGTTTATTTTTGAGTGCTGAAACAAGTGTGTGAAATTGAAGGAAGTGCTTATTATGTAATTAAAGCATTTTTGAATGTAAAAGTAATGCTAAACATGATGTTGTAAGTCTGAAGATATCACTGACATGATTGTTTGTGTTTACCGCCATAGTGTGCATCAATGTGAGTGAGAATCCGATTATATTACTGTTTGCTTTCATTTCTGATGTCCAGTGTCTTGCTCCGTGACGTCATTATAGCAGTGTGTTGATAATGTGGAAGCTGGATGTTTCCAATATGCTGGTTATTTGTTGTTCATTTTGTAGGTCAATATGTGGCAATGCAGGATTCAGTGATCTACTAAACGCAGGTTTTGAAATGCAGCACAAGCGATTTGGAGATTGTAACATTTTGGAGTGCTGCATCTGATTGTGATTATCTATATTAATTGTCTTCATTTCAGTGTAGGAACTGCTTTAAAACTCAGCACATTACAGTGGTGTTTCTTAGTGTTTTCAGATGCAGGTGGTTGGCGTCAGCAGAGTAGGTATAAATGGTATTTATTTTAACTCTGCTGACGTCCGAAGGATTTATTTCACTCCAGTGAAAAAAAACAACATTTATCTCACTGGAATTGGTCTCACCCCCATGGTATGTATGAATATATATATGTCTATATATATATATATATATATATATATATATATATATATATATAGACATATATATATATATATATAGATATATATAGATATCTACATATAATCATTTACTCATTCAAATACCTTGGGATGACATTGGATACCTCCTTATCCTATTCCCTACACACTAACCAGGTCTCTAAGACAGCACATAGGAAGATTGGTCAGCTGTTTAAACACAGGAATTGCCTCACTGTGGAAGCAATTAAACTCTCCATAAATAGTTCAGTCTTCTCAACTTTAGACTATGGCTTCATAGTCTACAGTTCAGCCAATGACTAGACCTAAGAAAGAATAGCCCTTATACTGAACAAAGCTTGCAGGTTATTGCTCGGAGTTCCACGTCTAACTCACACCTGCAACCTTTATTCTATCACAGGTTGTTGGACTTAGAGCATTGCACTCACTGTCAAATCTGCCTTCTTGCAAGAAAGACTACCCTTGGCCTTACCCCTCCTGGCATCCAAACCTTTCTAAGCCCAGCTGCTCCTTCTAGTCTGACTCGAGGGACACCTGACAACTCCTTCAAGGTTCTGTTTCACCACACTTCCCAAGGCCAACATTCCTTTGGTTGCCATACCCCAAATTGGCTAAACTCCTTACCATGCTACCTTCTTGCTGAACCTAAAATAGTACCATTGAAATCCAAACTCTGTGGCCCACCGGCACAGGAGTAGAGCTATCGCTTGCGGTGCCAGTGACCTGGGTTCAGGAACGGACTCGGGTGACTGGAGGGTTGGCCGGGGGAGAGGAGGATAGAGCACCCAAAGGCTGCTCTCCTTCTCCGGGTGGAGGGGTGAGTTGCTCATCCTACTGCTGTACTGCCACCTGGGTGACCACAGGTGGAGGTGCAGCAGGCCAGCATGAAGAAGGGAGGGAGGACGCCAGCTGAGAGCCGGAGTGCATGCAAGCCACTGCATGCCCCACCCCATGCTCTCCTAGAGTTCCAATGTCCGGAAGAGCTGAGAAAACCATGGAAAAAAGACCCTGTCATTGAGGACAGAGACAGGACCGGACTGCCCCAGACAACCCATAACCGAGCTGTCGATGGATGCCGCAGATGGACCTCCTGACACACACTAATGGACTGGAGGGGATAAAAGGGTTCCCAGCTCCTCCCGCCGGGAGGGTAGGCCGAGACAGCATGGAGGTAGGTCCAAGCGTCACCACGGGAGATACCCAGGAAGGGGACTAGGGGACCACAGTCTAAGGATCCCTGAGGAAGTTCCACAGTGACAGAGAGAGGAAGCAAAAAAAAAAAAAAGAAGAAATCCAAACTCTGTACACTCCTCTTGAGTCAAATGACGTGCTCCTACTCCCTAAAATAACTGCTGTTGCCCTGTTGCCCAGGCCTGGCAAGTTCCTACCAGCTCTTAATCTGCCTACAGAATTTGACTCTTTCTACCCCAGCTATAAATTTCCCTTGACAGTCCCCCCTATTTTCACCTATGTCCTCCCCTCCTTCCTTTACATATCCCTTTACATATCTCTACTGACCCCACTTTAGACAACTAGTAACCACCTCTGCTTTCTGACCACCTTCCCCCTCTACTGCTTCTCTCTCTCTCTCTCTCTTTCTCTCTCTCTTTCCATTCTCTTCTGTTCTAATCTCTTCCCACTCCCCATACCAACACACCCCTGCCTTTCCCTTCTCTCCCTTCCTCCTACTGGCATCCTCAACCATTAGCCACCCCTCCTCTCCCCCTTGCCCAGACAAAGGAAGCTGCTTAGTCCCCTCAATGTTTACCCCCCTTACCCTTCCTCCCCAACACCTTCCCTTTCTTATTGAAATCCTTGGGTTTACAATGTTATTACTGAAATGTGTGCATAAAAGTGTTGCTACTGTTATTTGACCACATTATTCTGTGTAACTGTCTGTGATGCTCATCTATAGTATGTTCTTGATGTGGAACCTCTGTGAACAAGCTTCTAGCTCAAAGGTTGCAATCTGAGACTTAAAAAAAGAAATAAACATATTTATATCAAATCAGTAATAAAGCACAGTATGAAAAATGGGTCCTTGAAGGCAGCAAAACATCCTTCTCCTTCACCTGGCTTTTACAAGGTGGGGGACTATTTTGCCAACAGAAGGATATTTTTCTAGAAACTCATTTAAAAACCATAAAGTTATCATCTGTAAAATGTTCTTTACATTATTTTCTTACATTTGCTAACACCCATGGTATATTCACAATAATGCACTCCAGGGTGTGGGTTGTTGTGGGATTTACTCCTCCTTATTTATTTATTTATCGATTCATTTAGTCAGTCATAGGAATTACAACCCTTTGAGTCATACACTCATTTACAAAAGCTCTGCGTCAACATAGTCATGCATTCAGAGATGGTACATTAGTGGGACATCACATTTCAAGTAATTACATATAATAGCCAAGGTGGCTGAGACATACATACATATACATGTAGTAGCTAGGATATTGATATTATTACAGTGGAACAATTATAATACAAGTGCAGCCTCTGGGGCATTGTCGTATAGTAGTAACAGTGATCTATGCAATAGTGAGACAAAACAGTTTAAGGAAGTATTTACATATAGTAGCCTGGGTGGCTGGTGACCTATACATTTAATAGCTAGGGTATTGGTATTAGTACAGGAGGTATAGTTACAGTGTAGGTGCAGCCTCTAGGGCATTGTCATATAGCAGAGACAGGGATCAGCAGTAGAGATATCCTATACAGTTAGTCCTATACAATTGGTGGCAATGTCAATGGGGAGTGGCCATAGTGCAGCTCTGTGCAGGTCAGTTCGTAGGACTAGCAGCTGCACTGGCATTAGCGCAAGGAGAGAATGTGTTTGTTTTTTTAGGATGTACTTGAAGTGTCCTAGATTGGGAAAGGAGGTTATGGCTGGGGGGAGCTCATTGTACCAGGCGGGAGCTCTATAGGGGAATGATCTCTGAGCAAGGGAGGTTCTGACCCTGGGCACAGTCCACAGATGCTTGTTGGCAGAATGAGTGGTCGCAATGTGGGAACATGAGAGTAGTGAGGCTGAGACCCCCAATGGAGTTTACTCTAGGTGGATTTTTTTTGTGAGGAGGCAGGATTGATATTGTAGTCTTTCCTCAAGGGTGAAGATGTTTGTAAGAGTGTAGAGGGTGCAAGTATGGGAGCGTTTATCTGCACCTTGGAGGAGTCGGCACACTTTATTAATGACTGTTTGAATTTTGTTTAGGGTGGTGTTGTCTGCAGCAGAGTAGATAGAGAGCCCATAGTCAACGAGAGAGAGGACAGAAGAGGTGACGGCCGCCAGGTTGAGAGCCTCTGGTGTCAGGAAGTCTTTGTATAGGAGGCCAATGCGGGTATTAATGGCTGAGGTCAGGATGCTAATGTGGGCATGGAAGGATAGGGAGGTGTCAAAGGTAAGGCTGAGGTATTTATAAGTAAGTACTTGTTCCAGAGGGAGGTGAGCATGGGAGAGGATTTTTAGTTGTGTCCTTGGCCTTGCTCTGCCGGTGGGCAAATAGCATAGCTTTTGTTTTTTTGATGTTGACCACAAGTCTGCGACTGGTGAACCAACTTTCGATCTGATTGAACGAGTCTTGGAGGGAGGACTGTAGGTTGTCAGGGCAGGGGTGTGCGGTCTAGAGAACAGCATCATCAGCATATAGCAGTAGCTTACAGGAGCAGGATTTGGGTAGTGCATTTAAGTAGATACTGAAGAGTAGGGGGCCCAATATGGACCTCTGGGGACCCTCGAGCAGACAGGCAGGGTGGAAGATAGGGTGTCATTCATCTTAACACATTGGGCTCTGGAGGTAAGCTAGTTATTAAACCAAGAGAATGGTCTGTGTGATAGACCAGTGTGGTGGAGTGTGTCCAGGAGGAGGGGTTGGGAGACTGTATCAAAGGCCTTAGAAAGGTCCACAAAGATTGCTCCAGCCAGATGTTTATGGTCAAGATCAGAGTGAATGAAATTGGAGAATTTGATGAGGGCGGTGGCTGTGCTATGGCCTGATCTAAAGCCATGTTTTTCACTGCATAACAAATTGTGGGCTCGCATATACTCGGTGAGTTGGTCGGAACTTATTTTTTCAAGGGTTTTTGAGAGGGGGAAGGATGGATATGGGCCGATAGTTGTTGGGGTCGGTATTGTCTGCACTTTTTAGTATTGGGGTAATTGTTGCAGTTTTCCAGGCTGTAGGGAACTGTCCCAAGCATAGGGAGTGGTTAAGGAAGTTGGTCGGCAGGGGGGAGAACAGTGTCAAGAACCTGGTAGAGGATTTTCATGTCAAAGGATGTGGTTAAGTAACTTGGCTTGTGGCCTTGTGATTGAACCACACCAGTCGTGTGAAAATCCCACAACAACCCACACCGTCATGCATTTCTGCTTAAACAAGCAAGGTTAAAGAGGGCTTTGCCTTTTTATGGAACAAAAGAATATATCTAGCCAGACGCCAGCCCTCAAACACTAGCTAGAAGATACCACTTCACTTAATGTTGTGCTGATGTTCAACAAATCAGGGGGGAAGTTCTCATTGTTATACCCCTGCAATGCAATAATTATTTTAAAATCTACCAAATATATATTTCTTTACTCGGACCAGTTTTCAGATTTAAAAACAAAACTATCTGAAAAAGCCTGTAGTGAATCATTCACTTCTTTTGGTGAGAGAAAATCTGTATCGAACTTTGATGTTCCTGTCCCAAAGCTTGAAAATGGCAAGGAAAGCGAGGAACACATTAGCATACCTGAAAATGTTTCCTAAATTCACATCACAGTAACAAAGAAATACAGAATTTGCCAGCAGATAAGGACTGTTTGGCCCACCTATTCTGCCTATTTTTCCCTGCCTACAGTATCACTACGGACCCTGCTTGATCTCTGGCCCATTCACTCACCTCCCTTCCCTTTCTCTAAGATTTCCTTATTACTATCCCATGCATTCTTGAACCCCAGCACTGTTTTCACTCCCATCACCTCCACTGGAAGACTGCCCCAGGAATCATCCACTTTTCTGTGAAGAAGTACTTCCTCACATCTCTCCTGAAGCTACCCCCATCCAGTTTCATATCATGTCCCCTTGCCCTTGAGCACCTTTTTTTCTGAAAAATACTTCCCTCCTGTACCTTATTTACTGCTGTGAAGATTTAACCCTTAGGAAACTGTGGACATATACGTACGTTCAGAATCTGTATACGCTCAAACATACTCAGCACTCAAGGTCTCAATGATATCCCCCTTTCCCTCTTCCAGTATGTACATATTTAGGTCCTTAATTCTTTTCTCATAGGCTTTTGATGCTGACCTACACCATTTTAGTTGCCCTGCTATAGAGGCAGATAAACTCAAAATGAACTATATTGGACAACAGTCATATATTCATACACATTTTTAGTAATAAATTATGGGGAGGAGAAATATATAAAATATAATGGAATGCAAGCAGAATTGTATCTAATTATTGTGTTTTTTAAGGTTTTGTTAGAGGCATCAGTAGCTCTTTAGCTGTCACCTGCAAAGCGGCACACCTTCCCTATCGGTTCCTCTGCAATGTTGCGTATGAAAATATTGAAGAGGGCTGGTGCCAGCACTGATCCCTGAGGAATCCCTGTCATCACCCTCCCTTCCTCTGAGTGAACTCTGTTTACCACCACTCTCTGCCTATCCCCTAACCATTTTCTCACCCAGTTTACCACCTCTGGACCCACTTCCAAGCTACCCAGTTTCCTTATTAGCCTCCTGTGTGGACCAGTGACAAAAGCCTTACTGAAATCTAGGTAGGCTATGTCGGCTGCTCTACCCTGATCAAATTTCTCTGTCACCCAGTCAAAGCAATCTATCAGATTCATTTGACATTACCTTCCCCCCATGAATCCATGCTGCCTTGAGTCTTGTAACCCATTGGATTCATGATATTCCTCAATAATTTCCTTCAACAGTGACTCCATTAACTTTCTCACCACCAATGTCAGGCTGACTGGCCTATAATTGCCAGCTTCTTCGCTGCTACCACTTTTGTGAAGCAGGACTACATCTGTCCTCCTCTAAACCTCTGGAATCACTTCTGTTTCAAATGAGTTGTTATATAGGACTACCAGAGGTGCAGCCAGCACTTTCCTGAGCTCCCTCTATACCCTTGGATGGACCCCATCTGTCCCCATTACTTTGTCCACTTTCAGATTAGTGAGTCTCTTCAGGACACTGTCCTCTGAAAATGGACTAGTGTCCACCTCCCTCCCTCCAATGCTCTGTTGCTTTTCTTGTGGCTCCTCCCCTTTTCTTTCTCTGTGAACACTGAACAAAAGTATTTGTTCAGGGTGTCTGCCTTTTCCTGGTCCCCCTCTGCACAGTCACTCCTTCCCTTCTTAATCCTATGATCCCACCACTGGTCTTCCTCCTTTCACTTACATACCTAAACAATGTCTTGTCCTCCTTCATCACTGCCTGAGCTATTCTCTCTCTTCAGTTTGTGTCTTTGTCCTCCTTCCTGCTCTCCATGCTTCCCTGTTTTCCCTGATACACTTCCTTATCCTTCTCCCACTGTGTCGCCTCGTACCTTCTGAATGTTGCCCTTTTAGCCTTTACCTTTCAAACAACATGAAGTCTTGCTGTATTCTGACTGTTGCAGTTAGGTCCTGCCTTTCAACTGCCCCAGAGAACAAAGAGTTAAACTTTCCATGGCCAGCATGGAACGTTCACCGCGATCTCGGTTGAAGCCTCTGTCTGCTGTTGTTTAAACTCCAACCGTCAGATTCTTTACTCCGCCTCACTGAACAGTCGCTCTGGAGATTTCTCCTTTGCTCGGTTCAAAAAAGTCAGTTAAAGCGGTTCTACCAAATTTCTGCTACAAAATCTGTTGGTTTAAGTCTCTGTCTGTGGTACCGTGAGTACTAGAAAGGTTTACATTTAGTTTCTGTGTGAAACTTGTAAACTTCGGATTGATTCGGCTGAACCGATCAGTTTACTTAAAAAGTTTGTGAATTTACTTAGACTGTGTTAACCGGTCCATATCAGTTCTAAAAAAAATGGATTTTATTATGTTTTTTTCCAAGACCTGTAACATGGTAAGGAACTGATAGGGGAGTCTTGCCTGGCGGATTGCCGAAAAAAGGGTAAGTTTTGGATAGGACTGGCCATGTCTGAGAAACCCCCCAAAAAACGGGCCTCCTGGGTTTCAACACTGCAATGTGTGTGGGGAAGCCTTTACTAAGGCTGATCCCCAATCCACCTGTGTTTATTGTCTGGGGTTTGACCGCCTTGATTCAGACTGCCAAATTTGTAAGAATTTTCCCAAAGCTACCCTGGATAAGAGAGTAGGTAGAATGAGGGAAAGGGAGGATGAGAAGTCCACTGACCTGGATGGCCAGTCTGGTTTGGTTCCAACCGAACCAGAAGGAGTGCCCTCTGACCAGGGCGATACTTCTTTGGGCAAGAGGAGAGCCAATTCTGAGGGGTCGGTTCCAGTTAAAAAAAAGAGAAAAGATAAATCATCCAGTTTGGATCCAGAAATTCATACTCTGACTGCTAATGAGATAGCCAAAGCGATAAGAATAGTGCAATCGCTAACCTCGGTTCCGGCCAAACCGGCACCATCTGGCAGGGGCTCGGTTCGGTCGGTTCCCCGGTTCCAGATTACACTTCAGAAGAATTTTATGAACCGGAGGAGGAGGAGGGAGAGTATGAGGATGATGATGGTGATTATGAAAGTCTGGATGTGCCTATTGACCTGGACATCTCCCCAGACAGACCTTCAGGTGTTTCTCCTCCTAGGCTTTCTGAGTCCCCTTCCCACTTTATGTTTTACAAAAAAGTGGCTGAAACCCTCCAAATTCCAATGGAAGAAGCAGCAGAGGATCAGGAGGAGCCTGATTTTGTTGAAATGATGGACATCCCAGAGCCCAGGAGACTGTCTATTCCCCTCCATAAATATCTTGGGAAACAGACAAATACAATTCTTAAGACTCCTTACTCCATACCTTCTGTGGACAGACGAATGGACAAGAGGTACACCCTTTCAGGCTCAGACACAGAGTTCCTTTCTCAGCAATGCAGCCACACTGGGGCAGTGCAGGCTGCTGCATGTGATAAGGCAAATATCCCCTCGGCATCACACCCCCCAGATAAGGACTCCAGAAGGACTGATGCCATGGCAAAGAAGCAGTACATGGCAGCATCTTTGGGACTCAGGCAGGCTAACTATATGGCCTCCACAGCCAGATACTAGAAGTCCACATGGGACACTGTGCTGGCTTTGGCTAAACAGGCCCCTGACCAGCTTGCCAAGGAGCTGAAGCAGGTGGCTGCAGATGGGATTCGGGCATCCAAGGTGCAATTTCATGCTGCTGTGGACTCCAATGATGTTTCATCTAGAGTCATGGCTACATCTGTGTCCCTTCAGAGGATGGCTTGGCTCAGATGTACTAGCCTATCACAGGATACCCAGGCTAAGGCCATGGATTTCCCTGTTATTGGTAATTCTCTGTTTGGGGAGCAGACAGAGAACTACATGACAAAGATGGACGAGTACAGGACCACCTACAGGAGTGCTCAGGGCAAAGAAGGGAAAGCCATTCCTCAAAGGCAGCAATCCAAGGGCAGGGGCAGGACTTTTCCAAGGCCTTTTTACCAAGCCCAGGCTTCCTCTTCTTCTTATGCTCAAAGGGGGTTCTTCAGAGGGAGAGGCAGATGGGGAATGAGCAGGCCTGCTTCCACCCCTCAGCCTAAAGCCCCTGCAAAGCAGACACCCTGATGGGTCTGTCTGGGCTGATTCTCCAATACCTGTAGGGGGCAGGCTGGCTTACTTTGTCCAGGACTGGAAGTCTCTGACATCAGACTAGTGGGTTCTGGAAGTAGTAAGCCAGGGACTGGTTCTCAGCTTCAAAAAATGTCCCAAGATGAGAACCAGATCCTTTCCACCTGCAAATCCATCAGAGACCCTTGCCCTAGAGGCAGAGGTTTCTTCCCTCCTGGCTCTGAGTCATAAAGAGGGTTCCTACCCTACACAAGGGCAAAGGATTGTACTCCAGGTACTTCCTAACCCCCAAAAAGACAGGAGAATGGCAGTCCATCCTAGACGTAAGATATCTGAACAAGCACCTTTTAAAACCAAAGTTCAGAATGATGACTCTGGGAATAATTCTGCCCTCTCTAAGGCCAGAGGACTGGCTAGCCTCCCTGGACCTCAAAGATGCCTATTTTCACATTCCCATCAGGTGCTCCCACAGAAAGTACCTCAGGTTCAAGTTGCCCTCAGACCACTATCAATTCAGAGCAATGCCCTTTGGCCTAACATCAGCCCCAAGGGCATTCACAAAGTGCCTGGCAGTAGTGGTTGCTTTCCTAAGGAGAAAAAAGTTCCCCATCTTTCCATACTTGGAAGACTGGCTCATAGTGGGTCAGTCTCCAGACCAAGTCAAGTCACATTTTCAAATAACTCAGCAAGTGCTCACTTCCTTAGGATTCCTCCTCAACCTTCCAAAGTCAGTCCTTGAGCCGGTACAGCTCCTCATCTTCATAGGGGCAGAGCTGGATACAATGAGGGCAAGAGCCTTCCTTCCCCTGGACAGGGCAAGGACCCTTATGGAACTGGCCTCTTCATTCACACTTCAGGTGTCTCGACCAGCAAGGCATTTCCTGCAGCTTCTGGGCCACATGGCAGCCTCTACAGCAATGGTCCAGGGATCAAGATTTCATATGAGGGACATTCATTTCCACTTAAGAGCCTTCTGGTCCCAAAGAAAGGATTCCCTTACCAAACTAGTCCCAGTGACTCAAACCCTGATCCTGGCTTTGTAATGGTAGCAGAATCAGGACAATTTGAGACAAGGAGTTCCTTTTGTCACTCAGTCTCATTCAGTGATACTCACCACAGATGCCTCCCTGCTGGGCTGGGGAGCCCACTTGGGGGATCTTACCACCCAAGAGCTGTGGTCACCTCAAAAATCTCTGCTTCACATCAATCTCTTGGAACTCAGAGCAGTGTTTCTGGCACTGCAAGCCTTTTCCAAATCTGTACAGAACAAGGTGGTCCAGATCAGAACAGACAATACCACCACAATGTGGTACATCAACAAGCAAGGATGCACTCGGTCTATGGCCTTGTGCACAGAAGCAATGACGTTGTGGTCCCTGGCTTATTCCCTGCCAACCTCTCTGATAGCAGTTCACCTCCCAGGGAAGGACAATGTCCTAGCAGATGCACTCAGCAGGATATCCCAGGGCCATCACGAATGGACCCTTGATCCCCTAGTTTTGAAAGTGATTTTCTCGAGATGGGGCACTCCACAGAGAGATCTTTTTGCAGCCCCAGACAATCGCCAACTTCCTCTCTTTTGTTGAAGACCCCCAGTCTTGGGCTCAGTCCCCCTGGATGCTCTGATTCTGAATTGGGAAGGGAAATTTCTGTATGCTTCCCCCCTTCCCTCTCCTGTTCAAGGTCTTAGTCACAACCATGCAAAGTGATTCTGATTGCTCCAGACTGGGCCAGACAGCCCTGGTACCCCCTGTTGCTGTCCTTAGCAGTCCACTTTCCCCTGTCTCTTCCCAGGAATTACAACCTGTTGACATCCTCTGGGGGAGGATTTGGTACCAGAACCTCAAGTCTCTCAATCTCAAGGCATGGCTCTTGAAGAGTTAGAGTTTGCTGATCTGCACCTTTCTCAAGGGGTTCTGGATATCCTTAAGGCTTCTCGAAAGCCTTCCACCAGAAAGACTTACAACTCCAAGTGGAAAAGGTTCACTATTTGGTGCTCTAATAAGGATATTTCTCCAGAATGTGCTGGGTTGCCTACAGTTCTGGACTATATGGTCCATCTTAATGGCCTAGGCCTTAGGTCAGCTACACTTAAAGTGCATTTGGCAGCTGTTTCTGCTTTTTTGTCAGTAGGCAAGCCCTCTCCTCTGTCAGCCCATCCTGTGTTTTGTAAGTTATTTAAGGGATTGCTGCACACCAACCCTCCCTTTAGGGACCCTGCTCCTGCTTGGGACCATAATGTTTGCATTGCTCAGCTTAGGCAACCACCCTTTGAGCCTTTGTCCTCTGCAGAGCTTAAGTACTTGACTTGGAAAACTGTGTTTTTTGTAGCCATTACCTCTGCCAGGCGTATCAGTGAATTGCAAGCCCTGTCAGTGGAACCTGATTTCATCTCTCTCCACAGAGATAAAGTGGTCCTAAGAACTAACAGGAAGTTTTTGCCTAAGGTGGTTTCATATTTCCACCTTAACCAGTCTATGTCTCTCCCTGTTTTCTTCACTGACCATTCCTCCTCTGGATAGAGGAGGTTGCACAGCTTGGATGTTAAAAGGGCCC
Organism: Neoceratodus forsteri; assembly: GCA_016271365.2. Taxonomy (NCBI): domain Eukaryota; kingdom Metazoa; phylum Chordata; order Ceratodontiformes; family Ceratodontidae; genus Neoceratodus; species Neoceratodus forsteri. The sequence goes on from CM057458.1 coordinate 888,499,780, forward strand.
TCAGCTACTACATGGAGCGCACCAAGGGTCACAGGTTTGAGTCCCTCCAATTGTTCCTCACATTTGGAGAGGTTGGTAAGGGCAAACCTGCCACTAGGAGATCTGTTGTCAGGTGGATTGTCTTTTGTATACAATTCTGCTATGAAAAACTGGGTAGAACTCCACCCTCAGGCCTGATGGCTCACTCTACTAGAGGTACAGCTGCTTCCCTGGCTGCTGCCAGGGATAGTCCTATCTTAGAAATTTGTCAAGCAGCCACCTGGAAAACAGTCCATGCATTCACCAAGCATTACTCTCTGGATATCCAGGCTAGGAGTGATGCTCGCTTTGGCACAGCAGTACTTCAGAGCCTATTCTCAAAGTAGGTTCTATCCCTCCTCCATGGAGGTACTGCTTGGTAGTCTGCAACAGTCAGAATACAGTAAAACTTCATGTAGTTTGAAGAAAAAATTACTCACCTTAGTAATGTTGTTTCTCCTAATGGAGTCTTCTGTATTCTGACCACCCCCCCGCCTCCCCTCTCAGAACCTGGTTTTTGGGATGTGGGTGGGCAGGAGCAGTGTTGGCACCCTAGGGGTGTCCCTTTTGCACCCTCCTTTACTTTGGGTGTGTGTTGTGTTTTGTTTTTTGGGTTTCCAGACTTGATTCCTTGTTTTGAAACCAAAAAACCCTTTTTAATAAATTTAGTTGCCAGTTGGCTAGTGTGTTTTACAGTTTCCACACAGAACTTCTAGTGAGTATTGCTCATAAAAATCTGACGGTTGGAGTTTAAACAACAACAGACAGGGGCTTCAACTGAGCTCGCGGTGAACGTTCCATGCTGGCCATGGAAAGTTTAACTCTTTGTTCTACGGGGCAGTTGAAAGGCAGGACCTAACTGCAACAGTCAGAATACAGCAAGACTCCATTAGAAGAAACAACATTACTAAGGTGAGTAATTTTTTCTTTCTGCCACCTCCTTCAAGAACCATAGTAGTCTCTTTTTCCTCTTGTGGAGTGACTGAATTACTGTGCACTGTTTATCTGTGTTAAAGTCCAGGCAATTTTATTTCTACCACTGTTAACCTCTGTTGCCATTGACATTTCTGATGTAGTCTTCATTCTGTATTGAAAGTAACATATATTTTCTCTGTTATTTTCTTTTTCGCTTTCAGCAAGGATTAGTGGGTTCTTATTACTGACTTTCATTAAAATACTAAATATGAAAGCTGTGGCACTATCAATAATCCTTGCAAATGACACTGGATTTTGACATGATACATTAAAGAGACACTGTCAGCCCTTTCTTCATCATAGTATTTCTAGCTAAAAATCCAAATGTTATGATTGCTTATGTGCTCTATAATTCATTGATGATGCTGGTTATTTTGGCTGCTTCCTTTCTTAGTAGAACTGGTATTCATGCAAATGGTGTAATCATACTCAACCTTATTTTGTTTTAAATTCTTGATCTACTCGTATTGCCTACTTCCTGAACATGATGAACACCTCCAAACAGTTCAGTCACTCTGGATGCAATAGTCTCCTCTCCTCCCACTGCATCATGAGTAGTAAGATTGTGTTGAGAATGTTACCAAGTCCAGGAAATATGCAGTGGGAGTTGATCAATAAATTTAAATAAACATGTTTTAGTGTGGTAACACTAGTATGGTGGGCAGTCTGTTTTCACTTTTTAAAAGGAAAAAAGGAACCAGAATCAAACAATCAGATGTATCAGTAATTTCTACAGAATGTGAGCCATCATAATGTGTTGTTTAAACTTGGCAAAATATGAGGCTTGACAGTGTCCCTTTAAAGTAATGATCTTAATGTACCTAAACTGAGGGATGTCTTTGTGTTTCTGATGTATTGGTTTCTTAAAGGTGTTTACCAATTCACAAGTAGGGCCCAAGAACAGATTATAAGAATTATAGACCAGTTAGTCTAAGCTCCATCATAGGGAAAATCATGGAGGAGTTAATTAAGGAAGAAGTTGAAAAACATTTAATCAAGGAGGGCATGGAAGATATGACACAACATGGGTTTATGCCAACTAGGTCATGCTTGACTAATTTGTTATACTTTTTTTAGCCTATTAGTAGAGCACAGGATGTAGGAATTCCAGTTGATATTCTGTTCCTGGATTTTTCAAAGGTCTTTGATATGGTGCCTTATTTCAAATTAATAGAAAAACTAGATGAATTAAAATGTGATAAATTTTTATGAATTGGGTTGATTCATGGCTGGACAGTAGGAGGCTGGGGGGTCAGTGTAACAGGTCATTTTTCAGACTGGGTGGCTGTGACCAGTGGTGTCCTGCATGTCTCAGTTTTGGGACAAACTCTCTTTTAATAGCTACATTTCATCTACGCAGACATCATACTCAGCTTGGATTTGTAAATTTGAAGGCACTGCAAAATTAGAGGTGGTAGTAGATAATGAGTGATCTATAGACCAGTTCCAGTGTGAAATTCTAAATCTGGAAAATTGGGCCAGAATCCACAGGCAAACATTTAACTTGGAGAAGTGTAAAGAAATTCATCTAGGAAAGAAAATGATGATGATGATGATATATACCCTGGAGGTTAAGAAATTATAGGACACACACATGGAAAGTGATCTTGGTGTGATTATTAATAGCAAATTATTGCCTGATGAACACTGTAGGGAAGTGGCCAGTAGTGGGAACAGGATCATGGGCTGCATCCTATGTAACATCCAGAGAAGGGAAAGGGAGGTTTTTGGTGTCCCTGTACAGGGCACTGGTTTGGCCCAACCTGGAGTACTGTGTCCAGTTCTGGGTGCCTCAAACTAAAAATAATATTGGGCTTCTGGAGAGAATCCAGAGAAGGGCAACAAGAAGCATTAGGTCACTATCTAGTAAATCTTATAGTGAGAAGTTAGAAGTTTTGAACCTATATTACTAGAAAATGTAAGACTCAGGGGAGACAATGTTTAGTTTATAAAGCCTTCCAAAATGAGGACCTCTGGGAATGTGTTGGTCTGGAGAGAATGTTAACAGAAAGAGGTACTAACTTACATAGCTTACAGCTGAAAGGTGAATTTTATAAAATAAGTAAATGGGGGACATGGTTTAATGAAAGAGTGGTGAACCACTAGAATGGACTGTCTGTGGAGGTGGTTCAAAGCAACTCTGTGAATGCCTTTAAATCAGTGCTGAACAGGTACATGGGTAATAAAACTACCTTGTTTCCTATTAAGACTAGCACAAGTTAACACAAGTCATATAGGCCAATGGCTCATGGATTCACATTTTCCTATGATCCTATGAAATATGTTATAACTTTTTTTTTGTGCTTAATTTGCTTGTTGATATTGTTTATACTAGAGGTACAATGAAGAGGCTACGAAGGGAGTAGAAATGTGCACTAGATTATAAAATTAAGTATGTATATTACTTAAGCATAGAAAATGCCTATTTCTTTTTCAGTTGGCAGTACTAGTTAGATGGATTGTTTTCTTTATACTTTTTTTTGCCAAAACAGTGAGAGAGAGAGAGAGAGAAACTTTTTAAATACTGATCTATCTAAACTGCTTTCTATTTTTAATGGGGGACTATGGCAGCATATACTTATAGAATTAGTATTTCTAATATATTGCAGACTATTCATTGCATTAATTAATTACCAGTGTTCCTTTTTCAACTATAGCAGAAGATAACTAGTTTTTTGTCTCCCTCACCACCCTCTTATTTATGAGTAAATCTATATTGATTTATCTACATGGGTAATGATTAATGAGTAATTTATTTTGTTCTGCCTTTCTGTATTTAGCAATATTTGCATTACATATGTAACTTCAGGATATAATATTTATCTATTAAAAATGCAAAATAAAAAAGTTAAAAAAATGAACTACCTTCCCTAAAACGGAAGGTTTGAGATTGATCTGCAATTCTTTATTACTTCTATGTACAGCAACAGTTTCTCAAGGAGCAGTACCACCACAGCATTCTTCAATGCAAAGGAAAAAAGTCCCTCCCTCAGGGAGTCTCAGATGGTCTCAATTACCGCAGGAGCCAGGGCCTCCTGGCTGTCTACCAATAGTCAAGTAGGACCTGGGTCCAGAATAGGTAGGCCACAATGAGAATATCACCAGAGATATCTCTTGAGCCAGTAATGGCTAAAACTCAGTCCAAAATATTGGAGTGACCTTGAATGAACCACTCACACTGACATGATGACAAGGGCAAATGCCCCGGGAGAGAATCCCTCTGATGGAGGACACCCTGTCATGGAAGAGAGAGTGACCCAAACTCTTCTCACGTAGACTATCTCTGAAAACTGCTCCCCCCTGGAGTGCATACTGACATGATATAAGTTTGTATACAGTATTAAAGTGTTGGGCTGGCCTGTTCCTCCCTGAATCAACAAAAGACACAAAATAAGATGGTCCCAGGATAAAGCCCGGGGAAACTCCTACTTCAATAGGTTGATACAATAAAAATACCATGTGGCAAATGTAAAGTCTTTACTCATTGATCCCTATTTGAAAGGAAATGGGCAATCCAATCATCAGAATCAGAATAATTCATTTATTGGATAGCAAAACCAAGAAATTTTTCTCGCTTACAATTCCGTCCAATCGTGAAACATAAAACAATATTACAACATAATCAAATATAATGATTACAAAACATGTTCTATTAAAAATATTAGGACATCATTAAAGTGTTAGGCCAAACTTTTTATCCAAAGCAGTTACAGTATCTATTAAATATACCTCCTAAAGAAGCTCTGAAACATGTCAGTGTAGGCAAAACATTTATTCCCATTCTTTTCTGTAAAATTGCCCACGTTTGTGGTACTGCAATAGCTAACATATTGTCCCCATATCTTGATCTACTCCTAGGGGTTTAGAATGATGAAAGACAAGAATTTGATCACAGAGTATATTTTGTAATATTTCTGGTATATAATTTACATAATAAAAATGAGGGTAAAACCCTTAAAATAAAGTTGCATACAAACACAAACCAATGTGAATCTCTTCGGTCTGTTAGGGAAGTCCATCCTACTTCACTGTACAGGGTGCATCTCTGGGTCCTATAAGAAAGGTTAAGAACAAACCTTATTGCACTATTGTACAACAGATCTAAAGTGCCCAGAAGTATATCTGAGGTTTTGTTATATATAAAATCTCCATAATCTAAGACCGGCAAAAACAAAAAGGTTACCAGCAATTTCCTTAGTAGAACTGCAAACAGAACTTGGTTCCAATTAAAAAAACAACTGTCTAAGTTCTTTAGATAAATGATTAATATGTAACTCAAAAGTTAGATTACTGTCTAATACCAACCCTAGATATTTGCAATGATAAACCCTACTAATCACAACACCTGAAGCAGTCTTTATGTCTTGTTCTAGTGCATCTTTTTTATTTCTCTTTTCAAATAATAGCCACTGGGTCTTGTTTTTATTTAAGAGGAGTCTTATGTCCATCAATGCATCCTGTACAGTAAGGAAATCCTTTTGCAATGTATTTATTGCTAATGCTGTATCTTGTTGTTGAGTATACAGTATAGTATCATCCACATACAGAAACATTTTTGTATCAGTAGATCAGAATTTTGGGAGGTCATTTATGTACAGTAGAAACAATAGGGGACCTAATGCTGATCCCTGTGGTACCCCTGTATTAACAAAAGCTGGACCTGAATGTACACTTCCTATCCGCACACATTGCTGTCTATTAGACAAGTATGAACAAAACCATGTCAAAGCTGAGAGCCCAAGACCTACTGAATTTGAATGATTTATCAGGATTGTGTGGTGGACAGTGCCAAATACCTTAGATCAGTCTAGAAATAAAGACGGTACACTACTACCCAATTGAATGAAATTAACACATTGTCCACTACCCTGGAAATTGCATAAGTTGTATTATGACCCTTCACAAACAAAGGATTGTAAATGTGAAATAACATTGAATCTCATAAAATACTGAATCAGATACCTTAACACAACATAGACACATATAGAAACATAGAATTTGATGGCAGATAAGGACCGCTTGGCCCACCCAGTCTGCCCATTTCCCTACCTACTGGATAAGCTGCAGATCCTAGTTAACCAGCAGCCTACTTCTTTCTACCTCCACCCCCTAGAATGGCCTTATGACTGTCCCATGCATGCTTGAATTCCACCACTGTTTTTGACTCCACAACCTCCTCCAAAAGGCGTTCCATGCATCCACAACCCTCTCTGTGAAAAAATACTTCCTTAAATTACCTCTGAGCCACCCCCATCTTCAAATTGTGCCCCCTTGTTCTTGCACACCTCTTTTTTTGAAAGATGCTACCCTCTTGGACTTTGTTGATTCCCTTGAGGTACTTGAAGGTTTCTAACATGTCCCCCCTCTCCCTCCTTTCCTCGAGGCTATACATATTAAGCTCCTTTAGTCTCTCTTCAAATGTCTTCTGGTGCAGACCCTGCACCATTTTAGTTGCCCTCCTCTGGACAGCTTCCATCCTGTTTATGTCTTTGCAGAGATTGGGTCTCCAGATCTGCACGCAGTACTCCAGATGGGGCCTCACCAGCTGTCAGTACAGAGGAATAATAACTTCCTGTTTTCTACTGGTGATGCCTCTCCCTATGCATCCCAGTATCCCCCAGCCCTCCTTGCTGCCCTCTCACATTGCTTGCCCACCTTTAAGTCATCTAATATGACTACTCCCAGGTCCCTTTCCATTTTTGTTGTTGTTAGCATCTCACCCCCCATTGTGTACTCTTCCCCTGGGTTTTTGTTTCCCATGTGCATTACCTTGCACTTCTTAGCATTGAATCTAAGCTGCCATATATTTGACCATCCCTCTAACCTAGCTAAGTCCCTTCTCATCCTTTCCACCCCACCTTGTACATCAACTCTGTTGCAGATCTTTGTGTCATCTGCAAAGAGACATACTTTTCTTAGTATTGAAATAGGTCTATAAGAATTTGGCTCTGCACTGTCTCCCCCCCCCCTTTAAAAATGGGAATAATAAATGCAGTTTTCCAATCTTTTGGTAACTCAGAACTTAGTAAAGACAAATTATATAAACATGCTATGTGTTGTGCCAAACCTTTTGATGCCATTTTAACAAAATGGGTAAAATACTATCACAACCCGCCCCTTTACTTGTATCATGTTGTTGTAACTGTTTCAATACTTCTCCCTCTTTTATTGTTCTGAAAGAGAAAATAGGTCTGTTTAAAGAATTACTAATTTTATTTCTAACTCTGGAAGAGCTTGCCTTAGATATTCCTTATCAAACATCTTTCCAACTTCTGTAAAATGCTTGTTTAATGCTTCCACCTGATCATCTACTCTACATTTATTTATTTATTTATTTATTTAACTGTTTTACCAGGAAGGCATACTGAGCAGAGTACTGCTCGATTACAGAGGCATCCTGGGGATAATGATCTTCCCCCAAAATTCAGTACTAATGGTGATGTAAGCAAAAGTTGTTTCTCTTTCAGGAAATCTATTCCCTTCCAGACTGTTTTAGGGTTACATGTTAAGTCAGAAAATTTATTGAAATAATAGTTTTGCTTGGCTCGTCTTACGTCTAAAGTGCATTTATTTCTAATTATTTTGAATGCTAGTCTATCTGAGGTATTTGCTGTCTTTCTGGCTATACTTCATAACTGAATTTTTTTCTTAAGTAATTGTTTAAGCCCTTTTGTAATCCATGGAGTGTTTTTTTTTCTTTGCTCTTTTACAAACAATAGGTGCACCTCTATTAATAACCTCTAATACAGATGACTTAAGAAAGGACCAGGCTGATTCTATGTCAGGGCATACGTATAACAACTTCCAGTTTATATCAGACAAATCCCTTACAAATGCTTGATCACAGAAGATGTCAAAAGTTCTTAGTGTAATTGAGGAAACTGGTACTTTTTCCCTAACACTATCCCTTATACAAGATATGTAGCTATGATCACAAATATCAGCCTTGTAAACTGCTGAAATGTATCTGTAAGGCCTGTTGGTTAAAATTAGATCAAACAGTGAATCTTTACCATCATTTTTGTTTGGTCTGGTAGGTGACCTAATTATTTGGAATAAGTTAAGTACTGAGAACTGATTAACTATAACATTTTGAGAAACCAGCATATTCCAGTTTAGGTTACCTAAAAGAACAAATCCTTTTTCCAAATAAGGGGTAATTAAAGTGTTTAAAGTCTGTAATGTTTCAGCACCTGCTGAGGGAGGTCTATAACACACTGCTAAATTAAAACAAAACCCTGGTGATCCCTGTAAACTTATAACTATTTATTCCATCATTGACATTATTAAATGGTGACAAGTTCACTAAAGGATTTGGTCTATTGAACTTGAAAACCTCTATGAAGCTATGAAAACTAAAAGGTCCAACTGCCCTGGAATTTATTTTAAAATTGTTCAATTGCCCTTTAAGATTATCACATAAATAAATCAATACCCCCCTTTTTAGTTCTGTCCTATATGAAAATGTTAAAGTTCTCAATATAAATGTCAGAGTCCTTTACTTTTGAATTTAGTTATGTTTCTGAAACTGCAAATACTTCTGGTTTTATCATTTCTAACTGAGCTCTTAAATAATCAACCTTCAGAAGGAGACTCCTGGGCCAGCATATTCAGACTGTGCCGGGCAGTGGCACAAGCCTGGGCAGAGCACAACTGTGATGCACTGGAGCCAGACCAGACAATATTCAATGGGGATGTGCCATGGCTCAGCACTGTTGAATATGGCATGGGCAGCACACATACTATGCACAGCATAGTGGCACTGCACCAGCACAAACCACTGATAGGGAGCATGGGGATGTGCCAGCACAAGTGCAGTTGTGCTAGGCTCATCACCCATGATATTCAGCAGGGGACATGCAAATGAGGCCATAAGATATGCAAGGCACAAATGAGTCCATTTGCTTGTCATTATGGTGCCATTTGCATGCCTTTCACAGGGTAGCCCGGTGACTTGTGTCTGGCACCCTGCACAGCATGACATGTGTAGTGGGGATCCCTGGGCATCCCCCACCCATAGTCACAATCAGGTAAATGTATGTCCAACAATCCCTGGCAGTCTAGTGGTCCCCCCTCCCCAGTCCCTGAATCCCCAAGGAATGTAATAACAGACCATCCCTAGTGGTCTAGTGGTCCCCCCTCCCACCCGATGCCCAGAGATGTGTAATACCAACCGGAACTGGTGGTCTAGTCGGGGCCCCCCTCACCTATCACCGCAATCATGGTATATGTAGAACAGAATATCCCTGGTAGTTCAGTGGTCCCCCTCCCTCCTGATTCCACGCTACCTTGATAAATATAAACAATGTCTGTCCCTGGTGGTCAAGTGGTCCCCCTCCCTCCTGACTCCCTGATTCCCCAAAATGTGTATAAGAAGACCATCCCTGGTGGTCTAGTGGCCTCCTCCCAACCCATCACTGTGATCATGGTACACTGCCGTAAGAAACATCCCTGCTGATCCAGTAGCACCCTCCACCCCTCCACCCACACAGAACCTCTTGCCCACTCTGCTCCCCCCCATCAGTGGTGGGTGGCAGCAACCCACCCTCATACCACCAGGCCACCTGCCAACTGACAGGTACAGTATGGGCTGTAAGCCCATCGGTCCACACACCCTTGTAGCTTTGCAAATTTACAATATTTTCATGCCAAATTTTCAACACTGGCATTTTTTCACACCTCCTTATGAACAGTACAGCTGTCATATTTCACATCCTGCCCAAAAAGTGTTTCTACACATGTGGTGCACAATGGCGTGGATGCTGTAGGAAATCAACTTTTGGGACAGATTAACAAAATCGCAGCACCACTGTTCCTGAGGGGAGGTCCCAAAATGCCTATGTTGAAAATGTGACTAACAAACTCCCAAAAATAATTGGGTTACAGCTGTGTGTCGCAGTTTCGATGCATGCCCATGACTTCACCAATTTTTCATATTTCACTCCAGATTTTCAGTGTTGATGTTTTTTTACGCCTCCTCATGAACAATGCAGTTGTCATTTTCCACATCCTGCCCAAAATGTGTTTTCATCCACCTTTCATCTAACCAACTGATTGTGCCACTTTTCATGAGGTGGCCTCACAAACAGCCCATGTTGAAAATTTGGAGTGAAAATACCAACACACCCCTATGATGTTAAGGTTTCCAACTGTAGCACCCCACCCTGTATAGACTGACAGGTGTCAGGGGTGTGACTCGGGATCATTGGTTGTAATGCTCATGCCATTCCACCCTCACCCTGCAGCTAGTGACAGGCATCTTGGTGTGTCTTGCACTGTTTGGCCATAAAGGTCACCCCATTCTCCTATACTGCATCCACCTCAGCACATTTCCATATGGAATGGGGTAGGCATAATGCCCAAAGATCCCAAAGCACACCACGACACTTGTCAGTGTCTACAGGGTAGGGTGAGGTACAATGACACGAGAGTTATAGCTGACAACTGAAATGCACAACCCAATGCCTGTCACTCTCTACAGGGTGGGGGTGGGGTTGGCATCACGTCAGTACTTCAGTGCCTTTCCTATTATGCATCTCTAGCTCCGGTACTACCAATGCCAATGCTAGCTAGATAACATTCGGCATTGACAAATGCTTGTTGAATACTGGTACCATATTGGCCACACTCCAGTCATTAGGGACACATGCAGTCCTCAGTGACTCATTGAAAATAATTTTCAATGGGAGATATCATTCTTTGGATAGTTCCTTTAGAATGTGGGGGTGCATTCCATCAGACCTCCTTACCTTGTTGATGTCTGCCATCTAATTCTTTCAACCACTTGTAACATCATACACATGTCTTTCGTGCATACTGTTGATCCCCTGTGAACGTTTTACTATAAAATATAATCCTATCTATTTCTGATGCAATGTACTAATGTAAGCATTCAGCCATCTGTTCCTTCTTAATGATTATGTAGACACTTTCCTGATTCTTTAGTGGCCCAACATTCATTGGTGTTTTTCTCCCTCATTAACATATTTGAAAATTTTTTATTTTTGGAGTCCATTTCAAGATGGATTTTTTGGGGGGGTATCCCATTGTTTCTGAACACTTCTGCACATGAATGTGCCATCCCAAGGTACTAGTGATGTGAGTTACCTCATTTAAAAAAAAAAATAACCTTGTGAAGAAGCATGGTCTGTTTCTCTCCCTTTCATTTTTCTCAGTCCTTTCCAATGATAAACCTGATGATGATATGATCACTGTCCCTCAGTGCCTATCCAATATCAATGTCTCTGACCAAATCATCATTATTTCTGAAGATAAGGCAAAGAGTTTCTTGCTCCCTAGTTAGTCCCATGACAAATTGCATCAGGTACCATCCTCTAAATCTATGTCTGGGTGATTGAAATCTCTCATAAATGACACACTTATTTTGGCTGTTGCCATTTTGATTACCTCAATATGTAGAACAACCTGCTTCTCCTTCTGGTCTGGTGGCCTACATCATAGGCCAATAGTGACTGTGTCTCTACTTCCCCTTGAAATTCTCAGTGTTTTAATCTCTGCTGTGCTAAGGTTGTGTATTTCAGTTACCAGCAATTGACTTCTGACATAGAGAGCAACCTCTTCTTCCTTGCCTTGGCTATCTTTCCAGTAATTTGTATTTGTATGTTTCCTTCCCCCACAGGTCATTTTCATTCCACTTTGTCTCTGTGAATTCTATTGTATCTTATTGGTCACCTTTTCACATAGGAAAAGAGTGACACTGAATAGCGGTTCACAAGATTCTTTTTTATAATACTATCAATCTGATGACAGATCATTAGTATCATAAAAAGAATCTGTCAGTCAAGCATGAGCTCTGATTAAATGAACACTATACCTTCCCATATTGTACTTCTTATCTGTTACTTGTCAGCAGTATATTCCATTTCTGTAGCTCTCCAGCATATACAGTAAAAGGTTGCTGAATTTTACCTTTACAAGTAGTAATAATCTCCTGCAACTAACCTGAGTTATTTCTTTTTTCAGATTGTTGAAATCTCATTTCTTCCTGAGATATGTATTAGCAGTGAGAACACAATGCCACAGCACCCATTCAAACCATGTATCCCCAGGCTGCAAGCATAAACAACTTCAAAATCTTGTAAAACACACACATTGAAAGCAATTTGAAGGAAAAAAAAAACTCATGCACTACGCTTCTATGCAGCTTCATAGCTAATTGAAGAAAAATGGAATATTATACACCTTGCTGTAACTTGTTTTGTTAAACTCTAAATAGGCAGATACGCATACTGTAAAGTCAAAAGTATGCTGACACATCATAATCTGACATGCTAATTCAGCTCTTGGGGGCAATAAGATGTCAGCAACCAGAAAATGGATTATCCCATTATAGTTAGAGGATAATCTATAAACAGTGAAGGTAAACTAGAAAAAACATGTGCAGTATATTCCCAACAGCTACAGGAAAAGAGTTGACTGTGGACAAGGAAACTAATAAACTTTCAAATTATGAGGGTATAGTACTCCTTTAAATTGCAGCTACCATTCAAGATAAATACATGGTAAAAAATAAACTAAGTGGAAATCAATGTCAGCAGTTTCAAATTTTTCCTGAAATTTAACAAAGTTTCAACCCTGAGGATATGTTTTCTTTTCCAGCATCTGCAATATCCTCAGAGTGAAAAAGCTAAAAACCAAAAGATTAGAAAAATAACAAATGTCCAACCAAGTTAGCTGTCACTAGACTCCCTCTGTAGAATAACAGCATTGTTACTGTTAGTTGTCCATCTGTTACTCTAGTTACTGTATACCCATTTTCTCGGGAGATCAGTATCTCCAGTTCATACAATTTGTTTCTTATACTTTTTCCATTAGTGTGAATAGACTTTCAGTTGCTGTGTTTCTTTTTATTCCACTTTGTTGCATCTTCTGTTGCATCACTTGTGTTGCTTGTCCTCTCCTCTGAATTAGATTGATTGACATATTTTGTTCATTTGTATCCCTCCAGCTGTTCATTTTTTACTTTACCAGTCCGTTCCAGTACCCTCCCCCTACAAATGGTCAATTGAACGTCTTCTCTACTATTGCATTCATTTGGTTTTCAAGGGGGTTGTCAAATGAGGTAATGCACAATGAACCAGATGGGTGAGTGGATTTATTATCTCTGTTAGAGATGTTGTGAAGTTTTACTTTGCCAGTGACATTCTGGTGAAGCTGAGAAATTCACCTTTGCAAATAACTTCACAAACTGCCGACTTTGCCACTTCACATTGAGTTTTTCTAGAGAAATTACAATTTTTCATAGGAAGTCAGGCAAAGTTAAAGCAAAATTGCAACTTCACCAGCAAATTTGTAAAACTTCTCCTGTAAAAGTGCCACTTCGCCTGCCAAAACATCACAAAATTGGCATGTAGCACTTCGTGAATTTGGCAAACTTTGCTAATTATTTTGCAGAGCAAAGTTTACAGCTTAGCACATCTCTAATCTACATAAACTCCTGATATGGCATATTTTAAAGTATACAACACATTTTGAAAATGAGTTTCATGGATTACATTTGAGTAGTCAAAAACTGCCTTTTTTACTTTTGTTAAGGATGTTAAAAAGTTTTCAGCAAAAAAGTTGCTAAAAACTAATTAGGCTTGTCAATTGAAAGCAATGAGTTAAGTTCAGAGAGGTATCAGTGTTCAACAGAGTCCCTGATTTGAGTCTGACCACATACTGAAACTGACAGTTCATTTGATTGCCAATAGAGGCTGCAGTCAGGTACAGTAGCATGGGACTAGAATCTTCAGTATGGCTGTTATTTCAAGGAGTATTTCATAATTTGTTTCAGTTTTGGGGGTGTGGCTTAGCTCCTAATGAGATGGCTGCCTGACTCTAGTGCACTGCTGACCCAGGGGTTAATTTTTGCGATTTACACTGCACAGTTTATCATATCTCAACTCGGGTGTAGCAGAGATAATAAATCCCGGACAAAGGAGGAACAGAACTTTCTACTTACAACTGCTGAATGCTAGCCATAAATGACACCAGTGCTGATTGCGTCTTCCTCCTTCAGCATGGCCCACAGTGGCACTCCAGATGGTCCTACAGGCCTCAACACACAGCAGATTATGTTCACTGTCCTGATGCAGCATATGGCAGAGGGTTACTTTGGCCTCAAATAATACTGCACTGGTCATTCAACACATGGATGCCAGAATTTGCAACACTGAATCGCAAGTTAACCACAATACAGAAGCCATTGACTCATTAGCCTCCACTGTTCATGACCAAGAACAAACCATCCAACTGCTGCAAAACAAAATCAATTGCATGGAAACAGGAGCCAGCACAACAAACTACAGCTCCTAGGATTCCCTGAGGGTGCTGAGTGGGGGAATCCTTTGGATATTCTATGATATCTTGGCTGAAATCCTATGACATGAACTACCTCTCGGCCTGGCAATAGAGCAAGCCCACAGGACCTTTAATCCCCCCCCCCCAAACCAGGAGAAAGGCCTAGACTACTTATGACTCACATTCTGAGTTTTGCTGATAAGGAGTGGATTACTTTCAGGGCTAGGGAGCTTTGGGCTCTTTCGTGGCAAGGCCATAAAATTTTTATCTTTCAAGATTATTCTCAGGAATTGGTGGGCAAATGGAAGGAATATACTGAGGCTCAATGCCTGATGCATTCCCTGGGCATCCAATTTTCACTGTGTTACACTGCCACAATGCATCTGAAAGTGAACAAGGCCCCCCATATCCTTCTCAATCCCTGAAGCCCTTATGGACTATCTTCACCATAACTGGCCTTCCCAGTCCAGATCTAACCCTCCGGTACTCCAAAACAATAATTCTGGCCACTCTGGGGCAAAAAGCTTGATGGCTGATGCACCAAACATGGGAGGAGATCTCCAACGCATCTACACATTTAAAGGCACTGCTCCAGGTCTTCCAGCCAGATCCTGTAAGCGGCAACAGTTCGGCCAGCATACCAGAAGAATGCATCCACAAGATCAAAAGTCAGAACAATGTCTTCAGTGAGAAGAGTCAGCAGGGATCCACGTCTCGAGCCTCAACTGGTTTTCCACCCCAAACTATTTTGCAGTATAGGCTCCCGTAGAACCGTCTGGATCTGGGGGGGTTCCCTGACTATCCGGAGGAAAAGATGGTGCAGGAGGCCTCTGCTACTGAAGCAGAACTAAAACAATGGACTGTGGAGAAGCCTCCTAGCACAACCCCCCCTCCATCGCAGTGCTCATTGCAGCCCTGTCCTTAATCAGAGGAGAGGAACCCCAGGGGAAGACATCGCTGGACCAGACATAGATAAGTGTCCTTTTGAATATTTTTCTTGTGGTTGAAGCAAGGTTATGGGCTTAGGGGAAGATACCCTGGCAGTCACCATTTGTAATCTCCTGTTAAATTAATAAATAATAAATGGGATGTCCAGTGTCAGTGGCTCAGCAGGTAGCACACTCGCCTCTGAGGCCGGGAGATAGTAGACTGGGTTCTTTCCCCACACCAGGCACTTGGGTTAATATCCCAATACTGACACTGTAGTGCAGCATGAGGAGGGTGCTGCACTCCTGAGGTGCCGTCTTTCAGATGAGACATTAAACCGAGGTCCCATCTGCCTGTTCTGGTGGTAGTTCAGGTGGATGTTAAAGATCCCATGGCACTTCTCGATAAACAGCAGGGGAATTTCCCCGGTGCAATGGCCAAATTTCTTCCATTCAAGAAAAATACCACCAACAGCTTAATCTGGTTCAAGGTCAGTTGGCATTCATCTGTATCCCTTCCCCCGGGTCATGCCTGAAAATAGGCAGGATTTGTCTAGTGCACTTACCAGGTCAACAAAAACTAAATAAATAAATAGATCTCATCCCCTCCACTACCCACTCCAGGCCTATATATTTGCCCGACCTTCCAGAAAAGTGCTCCTAGGATGCTGTGCACTGCCTTTGTATAGTTATTGTTACAGTTTGCCAGTTCTTTACAAAGTTATGTACTTTCTGGTTACACTTGGGGTATTATTCCAACTGCCTCTCAAGGAGGGTGGAGGAATGGAAGTCTTTTGTACAAGCATGTTGTATGTTAAAAGTAACAGGATGTCCTCCCTTTTCTCTTTTGGGGTCACTGGTACACCAAGATACTACTGTATCCTCTCCTGATTGAGAGCAGCTTGCCAGCATATGCTGTTTATATACTGCACTGATGTTGTGTGTCTCAACGGTGCCCCCCCTCTTCCCAACCCCTCCTGCATTAAGGGAGCGAGACCTGTCGGGGCACCAAGAGAATGGACACTGATGCAGTCTTTCAGCCAATTATGCACGCCTTACCTACTGATGCTATACCACTATACCACTAATCCTCATGTGCCCTCAGGTCAAGTGGCAGTAACTTGTGGTGTACACATTCGACAGAGTTTACCCCCCCCCAGGAGGGAGCTGCCTAGATGCGGTCAACTCCCATGTACCCATACACTTCTAACTCTCTTGTAGGTGCAAGATCCCTCCCTTCTCAGTGGATCTGTTATCCAAAACACCCCCAATGGAAGGGTGGGTTAGGCCTGAGAGGATCCTGTATCCCAAGTCTGCCAAACTGACCCTTACCACTGCGCAGTTAGGTGCAACACCTGTAAATAGTTTATGCTGTATTATTGTTTTTATGTTGCTGTTTTTTATATGCTGTGACATGTTCTTTGTGCAATGTCC
This sequence comes from Neoceratodus forsteri, assembly GCA_016271365.2. Classification (NCBI taxonomy): domain Eukaryota; kingdom Metazoa; phylum Chordata; order Ceratodontiformes; family Ceratodontidae; genus Neoceratodus; species Neoceratodus forsteri. The sequence continues at coordinate 888,516,435 of CM057458.1, forward strand.
ATTCTGCAAGGACTCATCAGCTTTTTCCTGTTGGTTATCATGACCCAGAGCACTTCTTAGTCAGCAATGGCATGTCTCATCTGTCTTGGGGCCCCCAGCTGGACCTCCACTCTTGTCAGCTGTTTATGCCATATCCTTAATAATTTTCCAGCGCTCACTTGACTAAGGCTGCCATCTCCTTCATCACCAGGAATGTCATGGGGTCCAACACTCCCATAAAATGACAAAGGGTACTGATGCAGCTGAGGAGAGTGAGGGCCCGTATTACCTTCTTGCAGGAAACAAAACTAACAAGGCAGAATCATGCATACCAGGTAAGAGACTGTGTGGTGAAGGAGATTCATGCTAGTGCCCCTATGAGGAAAAGAGGTGTGGTTATCCGGTTGCACAAATCCCTACCCTGGTCTATCCTACAGAGTAAATGTGACCCCCAGGGCAGATGGGTTCTGGCCTTATTAGACACCCCAAATAGGCATGTTCTTTTGGTGAATATTTATGCCCTGAATGAAGATGACCCCACCTTTTTTCTGGACTTAATTACCAAAATAGAAGGCATGAGTGAGATAGAGACACCCATTATAATGCGGGGAGATTTTAACCTTATGTTGGTACCGGTCCTGGATAGGAGCTGCCAAGGTTAGAAGACACACACCAGAGGGGTGCAGGCTGTGATGCAGTTGAGTTCTGAATCAGTTAGTTGACATATGGTGCCTCACCTACCCCAAGGACTGAGCCTATACTTTCCAGTCAGGGGTCCATGGAACCTTCAGCAGGTTAGGTTTTTGGCCGATCTCCCAAACCCTTACTCAATCTGTCCTTGATTCCAGAATTCTGCTTATGACATGAATTATTTGTTATTATACTGTTATTTTAGATCACACGTCTGTGCAGTTGCTACTTTCCAGGGGTGTCTCCTCTCCCCGCTCTCTCACTTGGTGGCTTGACCCTCTCCTAATGTGGGACTAACAGTTTATAGAATGGGCGAATTCTGAAACTAGAATGTTCCTACAAGAGAACCCTCTTTCTAATATGTCTACCCAAAAGACCTGGGAAACATATAAAGCATATATGAGAGAGAAAATCATGGGACATGCAGCACATAGGAGGAAGGACAGAGAGCAGGAACTGACTGAGCTGGAGGAGGAACTTGCCACCACTGAAAAGGCCTTTAAGGCCAAGTCCCGCACCTCATTCTGCCTGTAGCCGACAGGTCCTTTCACTTCATATGAGAATATATGAATTCTGGTCACAGAAGACAGATCTGGCTATGATTCGAATACAACACATCTATTGGGGGGGAACAAAAATGGGAAAATACTGGCATATCAACTCCCGAAGCAACAGAAGAACAGGAATATTAAAGGGCTTAAAGACCCTACATCTGGGGAGGCAAAAATCAAACCCCACCAGGTAAATGATATCATGGCAGCATTTTACTTACAGCTGTACACCTCATCCCAAGCCAAAACTAACTCTGACACTCATAAGTTCTTAGATTCCATACTGCTCCCCAAATTATCAGCAGCACAGAGTTTGGCCCTTGAGACTCCATTCACCACCGAAGAGATCTTGGTGGCCCTATTATCTCTTAAAAAGGGGAAGGCCACGGGGGGGATGGCTTCCCTGTGGACTTCCTGTAAACTATGGCATCTTTGATTGCCAAATTGCTTTGCCAGGTGTACACCGAATCTGAAAATGAAGATATGCTACCTCTCACTCTCCATGAGGTAATAATAACTGTTCTCCCCAAGAAAGGGAAGGATCCCATGGAGGCGGCCAGCTACCACCCCATATCTTTGATAAACTCTGACAGTAAGGCATATGCTAGAGCTCTGGCCAACAGACAAAATCCCCTTTTACCTTCCCTGATCCACCCATCCCAAGTTGGATTTATACAAGGGAGATACAGTACTGACCATATTTGAACACTTCTCAATCTCATATCTAGCAAAATGAGTGGGTACCCCAGCGACTGCACTAGCCAGTGACTTTGAGAAGACATTTGAGTCAGTGGAATGGGACTACCTCCATACTGTCCTAGAACATTTTGGATTTGGACCCCAGTTTTGGGCTGTCATCACGGCTCTCTATACATCTCCTCAAGCACGGGTGCTTACCAACTCTGTATTATACACTCCCTTCCCACTCCACAGGGGAACCAGGCAGAGTTGTCCCCTTCCCCCCTCCTATTTGTATTGGCCATTGAACCCCTTGCCTCCTCGATCTGGCAAGACCCTCATATCAAGGGGATACATTTGGAGAAGTCTCACTTCTCCATGTTGATGTACACTGATGACTTGTTGGTCCCTTTAGAGGATGCACAGTCTTCAGTCCCCCCTTACTGGCCCTTCTGAACCGATTCACATACTTTTCTGGGCTCAAAGGCAATCAAAATAAAATGGAGATGCTCCCCCTTAATTCGACATGTCATCCTCAAAGTATCCCCAATCCGGTCTTAAGTGATCACAAGATTCCATTACATACCTGGGTATCAGAGTGGGGGCTAATACTGACAAATGGTGGGATAACAATCTGGGCCCACTGTTATCTGAATGTAAGGGAGAACTGGAGTGATGGAACTGGCTACATCTCACTATGGCTAGTAAGATTGCTGCTTTTAAAATGTCCATGGCACCCACATTTTTTTCACTTACTATTGCACATCCCTCTATATTTACCCCCACACTGGTACTGGAAGCTGGATAGGATGATTGGCTCCTTTCTATGGGGAACTAGTCACCCTTGATATAGTCGGAATGTGCTTAGGGCACAGTGGCCTCAAGGGGGCTGGGGACTACCCTGGATGGATGGGTATAAGCTGGCTTATCACTGCTCTCAAACTTTGAAATGGTTTCAACCCCATTCCAAAAGTCCCTCCCCCAGTGGCTAGAGATAGAACAGACACTTGCAGATACCCCTGTGTTGGCCTCCTTACTGTGGACAGACCCACCCCATGCTTTTCCAACCCATCCTACCCTAGGACCCTCTATCCAGTACTGAAACACATTACACAAAAAATTGGGGACCCCTCCCTACCCTTTTTCCTGTACCCCACTGAGGCATAGCCCCTCTATTATGATGGAGGGCTTCCCTATACTACAGCCAAAGTGGAAGGACAGAGGCATTCTCTTCCTCCGAGACCTACTGATCCCCAGCACTAGAGTGGTGGGCACCTTCCAAAACCTGAAACTTTGGTGTTACTTACCCACATCCGATTCTGGAGGTATTTACAGTTACAAGACACAGTCAAATCCCTCCTCCCCCTTGTCTCATGTCCCATTAGGATACCCTCTAAACTTAGCAGCTGGCTTTGCCTACTGGAAGGGATGGCAGGGTTAGTATATGCTGCAGTAAGAGATATTCTATCAAACACATCATCCTCATCAAAAAGTAAATGGGAAAAGGACCTAAACAAACAGATCTCTGACGAGAGTGGGCACAGTGTTAGAATACCAGGCATACTGCCTACTGAGATGCCAGGAGTAGACTAATGCACAATAAAATACTGCACTCTTGGTATAGGACCCCTTTAGTATCAAAGAATGCTAAGGTAATGACACACAATCACTGCTGGCATTTCCAACAACCTGGAAGAGATCTATTTCATATTCTCTGGCAATGCCCTCTCATTTTCCCTATATTGTGAAAAGTGTCACAGGAGACCAGCAAGATTCTTCATCATCCAATACCTCTCTTAGCCCCTCTGTTGCTGCTCGGCTTAAGGTCAGAGGCCCAATACCTTACTTCTCAAGGAGTTCAGATGGCTAATGTTGCTCAGTATGCAGGTGAAATGTATCATTCTTAGCAATTGGAAAAGACCAACCATTACCGAAATTTTCTCAGCTCTCGCTGTAGTACACAAACTGGACAGGTGTTCTCATTTGGTACTCAGACAGGTAGAGAAATTCCAAAAGTGCTGGGCACCTTACTCAGCATAGTCCAGAAACAACACTGCACAGCAACTTGGAAAAAACAATCGCAATCCAGATACAAAGAGTAGTATGCTGAGTACAGATTTAATGGTGCACAATAGAGAGCCAAGGGCTCCTTATGTACACAGTATCTCTGTTTAATTGGCTGAGTTTACTTTGTGGTGACCTTTTTTTTTCTAGCTCAGGCACCAAGAATGATTACTGGAGGATACATATTTCTGAAAACCTTAAGTCATGACTTTTTATCAGCAGTAGTACTGTACCTCCTACTTGGTTGTGGTTGACCACTCTACAAGATTAGGTAGGTGCCTTATCCTTGAAGTAGTCTGGAGAATTCCTTTTATTTTTTTCTTTCTGCTTAATGTCCAGCTGGACTCTTTTTACACATTGAAGTATACCAGGTGGTCCCACTGTATGATATCCTATATATGTCACTATGCCAGCATGCGTATCAGGATGCAATAATGCTGAGTTATCCTTTTTATGTGTTCCGTGTTCTGTGTTGTGTTATTTTCTCTTGTTGTTTTAGAAAAAACAATAAAATATTTAACTGAAAGTTGTTTCAGATTCTTATCAGTTTCTAGTTTAAAATGTAGTTTTCTAGATGTGAACTGATGTCACTGTTTGTGTGTGGCATATGCCAACAACATTATCTTAATGTGCCTTTCAAAATTAGCACTCCAAAGGAAGATAGATTCATTTATTTTATTATGTAATAAGAAGGGTTTAGAAATTAATATAAAAAAAACACAAAACATGGTTATAAATAAAAGTAATACCTCTTAGACCACTTTATATGTACTGTAAGCAAGTAATGTTTTGAACAGGTTATTCATTACAATTTTCTTTATATTTATTTCACATATAATAATCCTGGAAAAGCATGTAGAAGGATGCATACAGTAAGTAAATCAAGACATCAGTTTGGCACTTTAATGAAGTACAACAAAAAATATGGGGGCGCAAATATAAATGCTTTTCATTTGGCAGTAAATGGAAAACTTAAAACTAAACTACTCTTTGGAGCCTTAATATAAGGATATAACAATACAGACTGTGTGGAAATTCCTTTGAATAAAATGTATGATCAGCCCCTGCAAACCTCAACTTCCATCCCATCAAGAGTAGTTTGCATGGAACTGGAAAAGTTAAAAGTTTAAATTTCAAGCCTTGAAGAAATATTAGATGAAATCTGATAGAATGTCAGCCTTAAGGTTGCTAAAATTGTGTCTTGAGGAAATAATGATGTATACATATAGGGGCTTTGCTTTGCCATGACCAGCTGACACACATAATTATTGGGTAAGCTGGGATATGGGTATCCTTGGGATTTCCCAACATTAAAACCATTTATGCTGGTGAAGTTTAAAGCCTTTGGCAGGATTGAAGCCCAGCCTATACAAAATGAACTTGCTCCAGTAAGGCAACAAAAAAACTTGTAACTGGGTAGGTAACAATAAAATAAAACTTAGGTATACTTACTGTACCTTATGAAATGAAGCTTTCACCTTTTTTCATTTTGCATTGTATGAGAGTAATATCTTAAAGTAGTATTATGGTATGGTTGTTGTAGAGACTCTTCTCTGTGCTTGTGGACTTGGTTATGGAGAATAACTGGTTCATATCCAATTTGTTTGTCCTAGACTTAAATCTCAGAGAAATGATATTCTTTCACATTTTTGTCACCAAGGAGATCAAGAATGGGATAAGACTTTCTTCAGGTATGTGAATGAAAAGAGGAAAGCAAGGGGTGGGAGAGTGAGGATAAGGAGAGCAGGACAACTGTGTGGAGGAAGATAAAGAAAAAGCTAAAAATGTAGATGAGTACTTCTGATCAGTCTTCCCAGTAGAAGGGAAGGGGACAGACCAACATGCATCAGAGCATGCACCGGGGGAGTAGACACAAGTAATTTCAGAGGAGAGAGTCCATTTAGGATTGAAAGCATCAAAGGAGTACATGGCGATAAGGCCAGGAGGGATTCACTCAAAAGAACTAAAAGAACTGAGCACATTGCTAGCTACCTCTCTGGCAACATTATTCAGCACCTCACTGAAGCCAGGAGTATAGTTCCAGGGGACTGGATAATGGCCGATGGTCTATCTGCATAAGAGCAGCAGTAGGGAATAGGCTAGCGATTAAAGGCCAGTCAGTCTCACATCAGTGGTGGGGAAATTAATAGAGACAACACTGAAGGACAGACTGATGGAGTACTTGAAAGCAAATGGGCTGCAGGATCACCAGCAGCATGGCTTCACAGGGGGGATGTCATGTCAAACAAATCTCATAGATCTCTTTGATCAGGTGACGAGGGAGGTGGATTGGGGAAGGCAGTTGATGTGATCTATCAGGACTTCAATAAGGCATTTGACACTGTGCCACACAGGAGACTAATTAAGAAACTTTGCAACCTTGAAGTTGGGGAGAAGATAAGTGGGGTATCAAACTGGATGAAGGATAGGAAGCAGAAGGAGGTGGTAAATGGTAGCCACTTGGGGGACAGGAGAGTGATAAGTGGAGTGCCACAGGGATCGATACTGGGTCCTGTCCTCTTCAGTGTCTTCATAAGTGACATTGCTGAGGAACTAGAAGGGAAGGTGTGTCTCTTTGTGGATGACACAAAAATGTGCAGCAGGGTGGACACCCAGGAAAGGGTGGAGAGAGTGCAAAGGAATCTGGACAATCTAGAAGCAGAGCCAAGGGTATTGCAGCTGGGTTTCAATGCCAAAAAGTGCAAAGTCATCCACCTGGGCCGGGGAAACACAGGGCTTCTGCATAAAATGGGGGGAGGTACTTACAATCTGCAAGCAAGAATGTGACCTATCAAGACTTCAATAAGGCATTACCTTGGGAAAATAATATCTGATGATCTCAAGGTGGCAGGGCAGAGCAAAAAGGCAGTAGGCAAGTCTGATGGGATGTTGGGGTGCAAAGGGAGGGGGATTTCTAGCAGAAGGGAGGTTGTGTTGCCAGTGTATCGCTTGCTAGTAAGACTCCACCTAGAGTATGGTTTCAAGTTCTGGAGAGACATTGACAGGGTGGAAGCAGTCCAGAAGAAGGTGACCAAAATGGTGTGAGTTCCATGAGAAACCATGTGAGGAGAGGCTGTGGAAACTCAACATGTACTCCTTGGAGGAGAGTAAGAGGGGATATTTATTTTTATTTATTTATTTAAAATTTGATTACCATGATAGGCACACTGAACCAAGGCTCATTTCCAGGTGCAACCCCGGGGAGGGGTACAATAATTAGTAAGAAGTTACAACATAGTACAGAATGATAATTAATACAGAAACACCAGTGCTAATGTGGTAACCAGAGCTAGAGTACCCAGTAAAGTTACAAAGTCAGAATATGGGAAGGAGTATGGTTTTTGTACTGTTTTTTTTTGGGGGGGGGGGTACAATTGCATGACAGCTGGTTAGAGAGCTCCAGTAGTTATTTTAAAGAATGGATGGAGGGGGAAAGTTGGAAGGAAGAGGGAAACTGGTTCCAGAGAGCAGGGGACTGGTGACAGAAAGCAGCTTGACAAGAACTAGAGTGCGGAACAGGGATGGAGAGGGTACATGAGTCTCTGGTGCATAGTGTGTAGGCTAAGGCAGCTAGACAGGTGAGGAGAGAAGATAGGTAGGTGGGTGGTGAGCCAAACCGGTATTTGGCAATGAAGACAGAGCAGTGTGTCTGGCGATGTAAGGGTAGGGGAAGCAGGGACAGAGAGGAATATAATGAACAGTGGTATGTGTGGGGGGGGCATGTTAGTTGCAAAACAGAATGTTTGACACCTATAAGCACATTAGTGGGGTGAACAAGGTGCAGGATGGGAGTCTCTTTCAGAGGGGGAGGAGCACCAGAACATGGAGGCATGCAGTGAAGCTTAAGTGAGGGAAGTTTACGAGGGATGTGAGGAAATACTTCTTCATAGAAAGGGTGGTGGATGCCTGGCACAGGCTGCCAGAAGAGGTAGTATGAGTGAAGACCACGGGGCGCTTCAAGCATGCATGGGATAGGCACATGGGCACAACAAGCAGAGGATAGGGAGGAGGGAGGGACACCTGAGACCAGATACGGTCCATGGTGTAGTAATAGGCAGGGAAAATAGGGAACACTAGATGGGCCTACTGGTCCCATTCTCTGACAAACACTATTTCTATGTTCAGCACATATCTTCCTAGCTCATTAGCTAACAAACAAATGAGGTTGAGCAATCATCTTACAATCTCTAAATTGGTCAAGTATTTTAAAGCTGTAAACAAATCCCATAAGCTGATTAAACATTAAATACGTTTGTTTTTAACCCGGAGAGACACTCTAAGCTGAAAGCTTGTTTACTGGTGTGACCTGGGAGCACAAGGAAGTTAAGTGATTTGCTCAGGGTCACACAGTATGCAAGTCGGGGCTGTGGGATTCAAACTGAGGTCTGCAGGTTTACAGCTTAGAGCCTTAAACCACTGCGCTATACTACCTCTTCCTGATTGGTTTGTATTGTGATGTGTTTTAGCTACATGTAAATGGATAGTGGTGCTACAAACCTTTGTTGAGTATTTTATATGCTGTCTTGGTCTAAATAACTTTTTGACATTACAGAACCCCAATCCTGGTGTCGGAGGCAGGTATCCAGACATGAACCCCCTTGTTTTGGTATACTCCTGTTTCATTCTTTTATTTCAGAATTTTCTAAGGTTTCTTCCTCCACAGTCCATCTAAGAATGTTGGACTTTTAAAAGCCTGAAACTATAATATGTATGCCACAAGATATTTAACTTTGCTAAGGAATTTTATACTGTATATAGCATTTTATTAAATCTCAATTGTGTGTATTTTTTGTAATACTGTACAAAGATGCCAAACAAGATAAATGTTGAGCTGAAGTGTGTGTGTGTGTGTGTGTGTGTGTGTGTGCACGAAAAGGCTGGTTGGAAGCTTAAAGTGTTTTGTACAGGAATCCTTTCTGTTTAGCTGACCAGATGCCACAGCATGGATTTTAACTATGCTGTACAACTGAGTTTTTCTCACTTTGCAGGTTCTTCTTTATCGACTACTATTTTTGGAAATGTTTGCTGTTCATTTTAAAAGGTCAACGTTCTGTAGGAAGCATCTGTTTCATTGACCACAAGCCACAGCATGGATTTTATGTGAGATTCAGTTGTAAGTTTTCTGTTTCTTTGTACGTCTGTATTTATACCATATAATCATCTTTGGAATACTCAATGCCCATTTTTTTTGTTTGGTTTCTTTTTGTTAAAGCTGCATATCAGATGAAGAGTTTTGCTCTGTGTGTGTGTGTGTGGAGAGGGTTCTGTAATTTGAAATGTTTCTTAAATGTGATCCATTGCTATAAAAGTTGCCTTTTCATGTTTTTTTTTATAAACTGCATTTTTTGTTTTATTTTAAAATGGTTTGTGAAAATGTACAGCTCTGCAGTGTATGTGTGTGTGTGTGTGTGTGTGTGTAGGAGGCAGGAAATGAACATGTTACTTAAGTGTTTTCTATCTGAGAGCTGATGATGGGGAAACCCAAACTGTTAGAAACCTTTTTTTAATTAAAATCTGGTTTTAAGATTGAGGTAGGAAATTAAAAAGAAATGTGTCAGTTGATAATGTAACTTAATAATGTGCTGATGTCATAATTTAACAGTTACACAGATTGATTATGTCATAATTGATTAATTTGTATGTATATATGGGTTTGTGACCTTGCATGTATTTGGAGAAAAATGTCTGCTCATGTATTCTGTCTATCTCTGTCTGTTAACAGAAACACTTTCAGCTAGCGGAATATCCTGAATCCAGTAGATTACAAGACCCAAGGCAGCATGGATTCATGAGGGGCAGTCATGTCAGATGAACCCGATTGACTTCTTCAGCTGGGTTACCAAGGAGTTTGATCATGGTGGGGTGGTGGATATGGCCTACTTAGACTTCAACAAGGCCTTTGACACCATATCACATAGGAGGTTAGTAAGTAAACTGGGCAGTTTGGGGGTGGGACCCAAGGTGATAAACTGGGTTCATAACTGGTTGATAGATAGGCAACAGAGCATGGTGGTAAACAGCATTCACTCTAATGAAGGGAGAGTGACCAGTTGGGTACCTCAGGGCTCAGTGTTGGCACCAGTCCTCTTCAATGCCTTTATCAGCAACATTGCAAAGGAGCTGGAAGGGAAAGTATGCCTCTTTGCTGATGACACCAACATCTGCAGTAACATAGATACTCTGGATGGGGTGGAAAGAATGAGTAGAAACCTGAGAACTTGAGCAGAGGTCAAGGGTATGGGAGCTGGGTTTCAGTGCAAAAAAGTGCAAAATCATGCACCTAGGGCACAGAAACCTAGATGCAGTGTATAAAATGGGGGAAAGGTATTGACAGTCCCTAAACAGGAAAGGAATCTTGTGGTATCATACCCAATGACCTCAAGATAGTGAGACTGTGTGACAAGGTAGTAGGCAGGGTCAGCAGGATGCTGAGCTGCATGGGGAGGGGATCACCCACAGAAGGACAGAGGTAGTGTTACCACTGTATTGATCATTGGTGAGACCCCACCTGGGGTACTGTGTCCAGTTCTGGAGATCACATCTCAGGAAGGACATAGACAGGGTAGAAACTGTGCAGAGGAGGGTAACTAATATGGTGCAGAGGTTGTATAACAAACCCTATGAGGAAAGACTGGGGGTCTCAATATGTACACCCTGGAAGAGAGGAGGGAGAGGGGAGACATGGTAGAGCCTATAAGTACTTCACAGGGGTGAATACGGTGCAGGAAGAAGTATTTTTCAGAAGAAAAGGTGCACAAGAACAAAAGGGCATTCAATTAAGCTGGAAAAGGGGAATTTAAGAATGTTGTGAGGAAGTACTTCTTCACTGGAAGACTAGCAGATGCACAGAACAGTTTCCCAGTGTAGGTGGTGGAAGCAAAAACAGTGGTGAGTTTCATGTATGCATGGGATGTCCACATTGGAATCTTGGTGGGATAGTAGGGGTGGGGGGGCATGGAAGTTGTCAAAATCAGGTATTGTATGTAGTAATGGTATATGCAGGGTCAAAAATGGGCAGACTGGGTGGGCCAAGTGGTGCTTATTTGCTGACAAATTCTGTTTTTTTGTGTTCTGTCTATTCCTTATTTAATGGTGATTTGATTGTGTCACTATACTTAGAGTTGAGTAGGTTGTTGTATGTTGAACCTCTATATAAGCCCATTTATACTGTAGTTCAAGTATCCTTTGACATAGGGATCTGACGAGTGACGTGTGCACTTATTGTGCTTTGATCCATAAACTTCCAAAACTTGATCTGGAAGATTTTTTTTAGGATACAGGGTGCCAAAATGCAACAACTATATATATATATATATATATATATATATATATATATATATATATATATATATATACATATATTCATGGCAAACTAGATTAATGCAGACAGAAGGGCTGAAGAATGCAAAGCAGACAAAGTAAGGAAGTGAAAAAGTTTGGCGAATTGATGGTGTGGTGTTCCTTGGAGTTGTCAACCCTAATGCTCACCCCCACCCAGCCTATGGTTTCCTGTGTGAAGCACATGGTACTGCTCCAAGTTAGTGCCTCATAGGCATATTGTCTTGATAGGCCTCTACATCACCTATGTGGACAAACCACACACCATGCAAGTCTGGGAGGAAATGGCAGTAGCTATGTATTTCTTAAATAGCCAACATGATACACATCTGAGAGATGTGTGCAGCTAGGAGTCTCACCAAGTCAACATTGGAACCTTTGCAGCTCTTCCCATGAAGGGACATACACTTGTGTGAACCAAGAGAATAATGTACCTCTCTGACATGGAAACAAAACTCAGAGTAGGGGAGGGTCAAGTGGTCAGGTGGCAAGAGACCTACCCCTGTCTAGTGGAGCTGCACCTGCAGGCATGCTTGATGAGCTTAGCAGTGGCCACCTGAAGTGGGAACAAGGTCCTGTAGCCCCTCGCACCTCACCTCATGATGACCTGGGAGGAGAGTCCTTTAGAGGAAATTGACTACCTCCCTTTTCCCCTTGTATCATCTTCCTGAGAGACTTGCAGGCTGCACCTGCTTACCACTGACTGTGACAAATGGAACTACCTGAGTCTCAAATAGCCCTCGAAGGAGGCAAAAACATTTAAAAACCCTCTGTGGTAAAAACAAGGACAAATTCTCCTTGACCCTTAGTGCGGTCCACCTGTATGGGTGCAAAGTGTTCCCTATACTAGCCTGACCATACTGAAAGCATACTTTCATGAAGGTGAGAAATCTTCAGCTGGAGGGAAAGAGTGAGGAGGAGCCTTAGTTGCAGCCCTTATTTAATCCCCTCATTCTCCTCCCCAGATGGAGGCCCCTACACTATGGGTAACTAAGTTTTTTTTCCCCTGGGGTGATGCCTGGGCACATACCTGCCTCATGAGTGGAATCCTATCTGCCTGTCTGGAGGCCAGGTTTTGGGGGAAGGGGGGTCACAGTCAATTCTTTATCTGTTACAATGCTTTTACAGAGTGCTTGTTGTCCTGATATGCCCCTACGCCCCCTACTCTGGACAAACCTCACGCCACACCAGTCTTCAAGGAAATGACCACATCCATGTATTTATTAAATTACAACATAATATTTATCACAGTAACATGTGCAGCTAGGAATCTCACCAAGTCAACACTAGAAGCACCACACCCCTTCCCAGGAAGAGCCATACCCAAACTGGGAACCAGGTCCTGCAGTACCCTGCCTCAAGTGGACCGGGGAGGAGAGTCCTTCTGAGGAAATTGACTCCCTTCCTTTTTCCATTGTACCATCTTCCTTAGAGACTCCTAAGCCACCAAAGGAAGGATACAGTCTGACCCCCCAGCAGCTCACTGTAGATACCTCCAAGACATAGCGTGTTGACTACAAGATGCAGTACACTGACTCCAAACTAAGTCCCAAATATTGTCCATAATTGAACTATATGGTCTTGGTGTCCTGCCCTAGTCAAATTGTGTCGATGATGTTGTCATATTGAACCCCAGACCCCAGATGGACAACAAACAGTGCTCCTCCATTGCAACTTCAGGCCACCTCCTGTAGATGGATTACTGCCCTCTCACAGCCTGTATGAGTCCATGTTGTTCTGCCCCAGTGATCTGGAAAACTACATCTGTGAGCCCTAGTCTCCTGTCTTGGAAGAAGTTTCTGCTTCACAGATGCAGCCATCATACATATACTTGCTTGCAAGACTGTCAGGCTCCTGCCTTCAGACCATTGCCCCACTCTGCATCATCCAGTGCATGAAGGAGCACCACCAAACCATCCATTGCATTAGTCCTAAGGATCTGAAAGCCACAAAGGACAATCTTAAAGATTTTCAGTCATAAATACAGCAAACCCTAGGTCCTCCCACATTCCAGGATCCGTGGCTGACTGCCAGGCAGAAATCATGGCCTGTTGTGGCTGCCCTGGTTGCAATGTGCATCTTACTGCTGTGCTCCTGCTATCTCATGCTCAAAGAAGTGCCCACTGACTCACTGCTTGAGATCTGCCAAGGGGACCAGAAAGGAACAAAACAGAATGTGAAAACCAGAACAGCTCATACCATAGACAGCTTGCCAGTGTTTGGCTCTCCATGCCTATATGGGATGGGCCATTCCAAGCCTCTTCTGGACCTGCTAGACCCCAGGATTCTGAAAGCTCTCCAAACAACTCTATGCCTGCTACTGGGATTGCCAGACTTGTGGCAGTCATTGATATAATAAAATTGGCAAACCAGAACTGCAGCAGAATTGCCGGTGAACCTGGCAAGGCCACCAAGTCTTGCTGCACCTGCTCCTTTATTAGACCTGCTCCTGGAAACTCGAAGGACAGAGGGGAGCATTTCATGCTAACTTCTACCTCTGGCTGTGCTGAGCCCAGTACAGTCCCTACCCTATCTGCAGGAAGAGTCATGACCAGGTGGCTCAACAATGGTGGAATGATCTGACGATGCTTCCAGGGCCTTGGCTGCATCCACCTCTGAGAAGCTCATCCTTTCCCATGCACATCTTACCTCACAAACCATCTGATATCTTGGTTACCTTACATCAGGGATCATGGGCTCCTCAGATGTCAACATCTCCGTCAAGTAATCATCCATCTAGGCTCAGCCCTTCCCTTCGCACCATGCCTGCAGCTGCTCCTGTAGCATCCCTTGTTCTCATTACTCACTGGATGTCTGCCTCTTACTCACTACCATACAACTAGAAGCACTGAAAAGAGAAGCTGCTGTGCACAAGAAGAACAAAAAATGCACGTTACCAGTGGCCTTGCAATGTCCTTGACAATAGTCTAGCTTTATATTATTTGGGCCCATGGTGGAAGGCTTTGTCAGGGTGGTCCAGGTCCACTGCCCCAAGCCAGCTGCTGATGGCTGGAGGGATGTCCATCGCAGCAAAGTAGGTATCTAGTCCACAGCGGCAATAAAGTGTGTGCATGTGTGCTATGCCTTTTTGCCTTCCTTTTTTTTTATACCTATCACTGTGTGCATCTACTCTTACTTCTGCCCTTCCTTGCTTTACTAATCACTGTATTTATTTATTTGTTTGTTTATTTAATTGTATGTTATTTATTTATTTACTCACTTACTTATTTATTTTTGTTGCTAGGCAGTTGGACTCCATGGCTGCCAGGTCCCCTGAGTAGAAGTATGCCATGGTTACCCTGAAGTTTATGGGTGGCCAGTATCCCAGATGCAACCAGCTGATATACTATGAGAGTACAGTATGTGTATAGGTAGGCACATATGATTACTTATGGGGAGCTCCTGCAATGGCCCTGTACTATCCCCTGCCAGCCAATGGATGGCTTACCCATAACACCACCAGACATCTCACCATCCATTGGCTGAGCCTGATTAGGTCTGATTCTGAGTTCAGAGCTGTGTACCAACAAAAAAGTCCCTGCTTATTGGCTCCCAATAGCAGCAATCACCTGACAGGCCTTGTAATTTTAATTTAATTTACCTTGTTTTTATGTGTGTTTTTGTTTTAATTAATTATCCCACCAATGACTAGGACTAGGTTAAGGATCAAAAAGCACAAAGCCAAAACACTTTGCAATCCCTGGCTCACCGGTGACTTACTGAGGTGACTAAAACCTTGGGACCACCTCTGGGAGGTTGCCAGAAGCACTGGAAGACAAACTGATATCACTAACTACAAATGTGCATGAAACAACTGCACCAAACAAATCCAGGCAACGAAGACCACCTATTACAATAACACCCTCACTAACACATGGGGCAATGGGTGGGACTTCTGGAATAACATAAAATAAGTCACGGGGAAGCAGTCTAAATCCTTCCCATCAATACTCTGCATAAATGGTGTAACCACACTCGACAAGAAACTCATTGCTGACACTTTCAGATTCGCTTTCACGGACCTCAGTTCTGTACTCCCCAAAGGTTTTTTCAATGAGGAGGATTCCACTGCCTCCCCAGCCCCCACCAGCCAACCTCCCTTCCACTTTAATGCAGTAAGCATGCATCAGGTCCGCAGTTATATTACCAAAGCCATCAGCAACTCCAGAGCAAGCAACAACTCCCTCGACATCAAACTACTTTCACTCACCCTTGATGAAGTTCTCTGGCCACTGACCAGGATCTTTAACCTTTCCCTCAATCTCAGCCAGTTCCCAGAAATACGGAAATCTGCCTCGGTAACCCCAATTCATAAAAGTGGTGACAAAACAGCACATGAGAACTACCGTCCAATTTCCATAATATCTCCACTCTCCAAGGCGCTGGAAAGGATTATGTCAGACCAGCTCACTGACTACCTAGACAAGCACAGCATCCTGTGCAAGGAACAGCATGGCTTTAGAAAAGTTCATAGCACCTCCATGGCCTTACTCGAATTTACTAGTGCAATCCATCACTCACTAGATAACAGTCAACTAACTGGGTCCACCTTCATTGACTTAACTAAAGCTTTTGATACCTTCAACCATCATCTACTACTAGCCCAGCTTCGGCTAGCAGGGCTCTCACCCTACTCAGTGGATTGGTTCAAGAGCTACTTAGACAACCAATACCAAAGAGTGAAAATTGCGGACACACTCTCAGACCCAAGACCAGTCCGGTCTGGTGTCCCGCAGGGCTCATTCCTGGGCCCCCTCCTTTTCAGCCTGTTCTTGAACTCACTGCCAGAGTCCTGTCCTGAACAACTTCTACTCAACACGGATGATGCTGTCATCTTGGCCTCCCACCATGATCCAGAACATCTTCAAGGAATCCTCCAGCGGGCCTTCTCAGCAGTTGAAAACTGGTTCGCAAAACACAAACTGATCCTTAACCAGAAAAAAACAAAGACCATGATTTTCTGCAGCATCCACAACAAGCTCAAATAATGTCAACTCTCCATTAAAACCAAACAAGGAATCACCCTTGAACAAGTCCATACCTTTAAATACCTTGGTCTCACCCTAGACTCGAATCTCTCCTATGTTTCTCACATCAATAATGTGGCAAAGGTAGCAAACACCAGGCTGGGCCTACTGTTCTGACATAGTAAACATCTAACCCCTGAAGCTTTGTCTGTCGCCATCCAGAGCTCCATCATCAGCATCATCGACTATGGCCTCGTTGTCTATGGATCTGCCACAACTTCCTCTTTCAAACGAGTTTCAACTTCCCTCAATCAAGCCTGCCATCTCATTACTGGTTCCCACCATCTCACCCACACCTGTGACCTCTACTCTAAAACAGGGTGGCTGCAACTTAACAACTGAATCAAATACCAAACCTGCATCACAGCTAAGAAAATCCCACTGGGTAAGGCACCACCTGGAGTCAGCACCCTCCTTAAAAACAAAATCAACACCATCAACACCAGGAGCACTAAGCCTCAAATCCTGAAAATCCCCCACTGCCGCACATCCCAAGGCCAAAGGTAATTTTCTTACAGGGCCCCAAGTTGGTTTAACAGTCTCTATGGAGACATCTCCTCCACAGCATCACTTGGTGTCTTCAAAACTAAGCTCCACCTCTCCCTTATAGGCACAAACACCTGTGGTTGCACCACCTAACAATCAATGGCCCCTATACTGCCTTTGACCACCCCTGGTGTCTGTTCTGTTCTCTCTACCTGCACTTACCTGTCCACAGCCACTTCCAATGCACTTACCCTGGTCTGTTCTGACAAAGCCCATCAGCTGCCTCACTCTGCCCTCTCCCGCATATGCCTTACCCTTCCTCAGCCCTTCCCCCTACTGTCTTCTTCCTAGTGTCTGTCACCCTCACCTCTAATTCCTAATGTCATCCTAAGTTACTAAATGTTATCCTGTACCGTGTAACTAATCTGTAACCATGTAACCATTTTGATGCTAATTGTCTGTACTACTAACGTGGAACCTTTGTAAAAGAGCCTTAGTTCAAAGATATGTTGTAATCCTAGATTCAAATAAATAAAATAAATAAAAATAAATGAACCTCAGGGTTTCTGCTGCATCACTATTATGAGTATTTAATAACACTATAGGACTTCCCACATTGCATAAGTTCCAATGAGCCTGCACCTAGGATAGGGAATATATGTGCCGTTCTATCCCGGAAGCAATTTGCAGACACAGACATGATTTCAAAATGGGCCAGATCATTAGATAAACATTATCTTATGTCATGCAGTTGAATTCATCCTGACTGCAGGTTCAAAATTCATGTCATGGGCAATGATTGACTGTAATGTTGCCCTTTCTGATATTAACACTTTTCAGGTCAAGACTAAGGCAGCTGTCCGTATATACCCTATATGTGGGTACAGTAACAGTACCTAAGGACAGTCATTTTTGCAGAAATTTAGTGCACTGTACAGTACTTACTACTTCCATGCCTAGAATGATGTCTCGCCCAATGGTCCCACAACCAGCTGGCTACCACTCTAATTCAAACTCAGTATAGCACAGGGAATCATATGATCATAATAACAATTAGTAATGCAGTTTCTGGGTAGACAAATTATTCTAAAGTGTTTGAATGTTTCTGGCCAGCACAGGGAAGAAGGCCTGCAGGCTTAGCCACAAACACTTGAGCAGAATGTCCTGTAGTAGCCCTGGGTGTCATTCAATTGCCTATGAAACTGGAGAAAGTCTGAAAATGCCACAATGTTTGGTGCTCAGTACTCTTTAATTACTGAAGTATGTCCCAGTCCTGAAGGTACTCAGAGGAAATCCATAATAGGCCTCATTAGCTGATTATAATGGACACAGATGTACCCTTCTCCAGCCAAAATAGTAACTCCGTAATGAAAGCAAATTAACTGAAGGATGTGAGTAAAAAAGCGGAAAGGATCAAATGACCTAGAGCCTTAGGGGTGAACAATGCGGTTGACTACCCCAAGAAAGACCCCACTGCTCATGCTCCAAGACCGCAGTGACCCTAAACCCTGATTTTTTTCCTTTTGCTGCTTAGGGTTGGGGGTGAAGGGTTAGGGATGGAAACCCTAATGCCACATTTCCCTACTTCTGTGGCATTAAGTTGAACCCTAACTGGTACATTAGCATTTTTTTGCAAATATATATATTACATGGATGGGAAATTTTCCACATACAAAAGGCCATCATATATTTCCTTGCATACCTGTAATTAAATTATTAATTAAAAATATATAATTACTGGTGATGCTATTTATTGACTGGACTGACACCACTTTCTGATGCTTTAATAATTGAGTTCCATCCATAATAACCAGGTTCTATCTATAAGAAATGTCCAGTTATTGCAGTGCAAGTGCCAGCCAAAAAATAAGCAGTAGCATTGTGAAACTGAGAGTAGCCATTTTACTCCCCCATACACACAATCCATCATCACTCAGTAACTGTTTAAAAGTAATTTTAGCTTAATATCTCTTCTCCAAAATGGTACAGTATTTAAAACCAGTTTTTTTTTTATTAGAAGCAGACCTGACAGCAATCAAGCAGTGAGAGTGAAAGTTGTCAGCTGAAATCTGTGAACCAACACTTATATAAAATAAACAATGGGGCGTTGTACATTATTATTTTTTTTTTACACACTCTTGGTGTGTAATACCATCACAACTCATGATTTATGTGGTATTACAAACCTCAGATGTGTAAAAAGAACCCATGTACAACACCTCATACATTATTCTCTATATACCTACCTGAATAAAACAAAAGTATTTACCTAAACTAGTTAAAACCATATACCTATAGTGCGTGCAACCCTATGGAACCACAGAAGCTACAACTAATTACCAAATTAATTAACCATTAACATACCTACAAAAAAAAAACTAATTACACCAATTCCTACACAACTTAAAAAACTGTCCCAGCACAAACTAAAATGACTTCTAAACATACAAAACCTATCCAAATAAAGATCATACAGTCCAATAACATAAATGCTCCTATTTCTCACCGAAACAGTCATGTCCCTCAAAGCTGCAGCTATCTCTCACTTCCTCATTCTCTCTCTTTCTACAGATGTCGACCCCTTCATGCTGCTTGGCCAGTGCCAACCTCCTTCTGAAGATGCTCCTGACTGCATACAAATCATGCTACCAGGCAACATTGCAAACAAATGACATTCCCAAATGCAAATTCTCCCAACTGCATACAAACACTACTGCTGATCACAAAAGCATGCTATTTCCCTTTAACTGCTAGCATAAGGGACAGACTGGCTTAGCCATGCCTCTTTATATAGGAGGATCCTGCACTATGGAAAACAGAGGGATAAAAGGCAACTAATGTCAAAAACCATCTTTGTCAAATATAACAACTACGTCTATGGATGACTTAGGTATCATAGGCATCACAGAGCCAATAAGACCAAGGAGGTCCATGACAGCTCGCCAGAACTTTAGTTATAATCCAAGATTACAGAATTTAAACTATTAAAGGTGTCATAAAAATATTGGATAAACATCTTTCTGTTATTGGTTATGTAGTTTTTGGAATTTGTTACCTCAAAACATCAGAACTCTGATGAAATATAAATCTTTTGTAACTACCCTAATACATCATATTAGTGTCATTGATATTTGCAAATGCTATGACTATTACTGTTTGCTGTTGTCTGTTATGTAATTTTGTTGTACAACTTGAAAAATGGTTGACTATGAAAACAGACAGTTTTGTCCATAGGCTCTCATTTTAATAAATGAAATGAATGTGACTAAACTATGGAAAACCAGAACAGCCAAAAGACAAAAGCAGACCCAGAAATGATCGCATATGTGATTAAACTGAAAATTATGCACCATCCTAATGTATTACATAAAATAAAAGATAGGAAAGTCCTATACTGAGAAATCTACTTACTCAGGGGGCTTGTTACAGTAGGTCATATTCCTACTCCCCCTTCAGGCTCATGGTTATTGAGCTAATTAGCCCCTATCGAGAAAATATTTCCCCACGCACCACAATTGCCTGTCATATATTCTCCAGCATCTATATAGAGAATAATGCATGGGGTGGTGTGCATTATGAGAATTCAATACACACCAATAGGTATGATGCTACTTAACCCCTGAGAGCAAAACTTGAAGGGTTTACAAAAGCATCACACACCAAGATGTTCATTAAATTTGACTAATCATCCACCCCATGGTTTGTTTATTTTTTTTTCATTTCTGGTCATCCATTTTTTTCTCACCCCCCCCCAAATGTTACTTACACACACAACAATTTAGTGCTGTTTGGTGCAGCTTCATACACAGGCAGTAATGTGGAGCAATCGATGCAGGCTGGCTTCCTCTCCCAACCCCATTGCCTTGCCAGTACATCCATTTCTTAAACATTCATTAACCACTCTCAAAAAAAAAAAAACTCTGGCACCAAGTGTGACTTCACTGGAAGATTTCCGGTCAAATACTGCATCTGCTGTATGACCTTATGTCAGAGTTTCACAGCAGCACTTATGACTTACTTGGCAGTTTTGACCCTATTTAAAATGTGTTTAGTTTTGTTTTACTTTAGAGTGGAAAAGAAATTAGAGCATTGTTTCTGTTTTTTTACTGTGACGGCCTTTCAGCACTAAAACCACTGTCTTACAACAAGCTGCATTCAAGAGCATCTCAAGAATGCAGCTGCAGGGCTCTGTGCACATTTTCCATAATAACCAGCTGGTTATTATGGCAAATAATAACTGATCTCCACTAAAGAAACTGATGGACAGTTTTAGGGCTGCAGTGGGCGTAGCCCTGCAGACCTCTTGCTATCAAAAAAGCAGTCAGTGCATTCCTTCCGACTGAACAACATGTTAGAGTTGCAACACAGTCACCTATGCATCAGTGAAGCACTCCACTCGCTGTCTCCATTGGCATTTGCACTGCACTATTATTTAGTCTGTCAGCAGTCATGGCAGAACACAACACATGCCACTGTGTCCAACATGGCCACCAAACTCTATTGTACATGTGCGACTAATAGCACATGTGCAGTACAATGTGGTGGTCATCTTGGTCATGGTGGACTGTGCTGTGTACCACCATGACTGCTAATTTCTTTTTTTAAATGTACCTGCCATCCACCTGACCCTCCCTCTTAGCACCCACCATACCATACCTCCCTCAGAAACATAACAATGACACTGGGGGTGCACAATCCCCCAATGTCATGATCATGTTCCATGGTGACCTTTTTGGTTTTTTAGATATGTTTTTTCCTCCCCCCACCAGACCCTCCTTCTCAGCACCCCTCCTCCCAAAACATAAGAGTGACACTGGGAGGTGACCATGCAGAAATCCTCATTTCTTTAACCTGTAAAAAAAATCCATCAATGTCTTTTGAAGCCATTCCTTACCCCCTCACCAGACCCTTCCCTCAGCACCACCCCCAAACCCTTCCCCAGTGTCGCAATCAGGAATCCTGTGTCATGATTTTGTTCACCTGCGAAAAGAAAAACATTCATCGTTGTCTTTTTCAGCCATTCCTGACCCCTCACCCAACCCTCCCACTCAGCACTCACCACACCGCATCATTCCAAAACCCTTACTTATCCATCACGGGGCCAATGCCATAATCCTCTTGGGACTGCAGACACATCTTCACTCTTCAAAGCTGGACTGCAAATTGAAGAAACAGATATGAGGTTCGATGTATTTCAATGGGATTTTGAACTTGGTGGCATAACTTGGGCATTTTTACATATTTTTGGCCCTAATTTTCAACATGCCTTTTCGGGGACCATGTCTCATGAACAATTGCACTGACATTAGGCAAATCTGTCCTGACAGCTGATTTCACAGTCCCTGTGTGAAAACACCTTTCAGGCTGGAGTTGAAAAGTTTCTCTGCCCTTGTTCATGAGATGGGGCCTTAAGATGGCTATGCTAAACATTTGGTGTAAAACCATTAAAAAAACAATAAAGTTACAAGCCTACATTGAAGTTTTATGAATGCAGGCTGATAACTTTGGCAATTTTCAATATTTTTACCCCAAATTTACAATACAGCCATATCTTTACAGCACCTCATGAATGTGATAGTGGCAGTGGAGATGGCAGCAAGGCAGGTCATCATGCCGGGGGGCTGTAATTTTTTGATGCTTGCCAGATCCTATAGGAGGGAACATGTAATGATGGCCAGCATCTTCCCCACCCCACCTAAGGTAATGGTGCCGGCCACTAATGGTACCCCAAGCCTCTGCCAGGGGTCAGGAAAGTGGTGGACACTCATCCCCCTTCCCCCCAGAGAAGGAGAGCAGTACACAGGATGCTCAATCCTTCTCCCTTGTCTGGCCCTCCAACTCCTGGGTCCATTACAGAACCCAAGTCATCAGTGTCACAAGTGGAAATCCAACATCTGCACAGGTGGGCCACCTTTCAGACAGGAGTTACAAATTTTCTCTGCTCTTGTTCATGAGGTGGGGTCATAAGAAGGCTATGTTTGAAAATTTGGTGTAAAATATTAAAAAAAACAATGAATGTATGAGCCTAAATTTAATTTTGTGAATGCAGGCTCATTTCTTTGGTAATTTTCAATATTTTTACCCCCAAATTTGCAACATAGCCATATCATTACAACACCTCTTGAATGTGACAGCTTTCATATTTCATATCCTGGTCAAAATGTTACTTAACATCCCGAAAGGTGATTTTTGCGGTCTCTTCAAAATCACCTTTCAGGCAGGAGTTGAACATTTTCTCTGCCCTTCTTTATGAGGAAGGGTCATAACAAGGCTATGTTGAAAATTTGGGGTAAAAATGTTAAAAACAAATTTTCAATATTTTACCCCAAATGCCTTACCTGCAGCCCTATCATCTCTGGCCAGAGAAATAACCTGACTGAATATATCATATTTATCTTCATGAGAGGCCACTGATATTATAATATCCCTTGAATGATGAAGCCACATGTAGGCTGTCTTAATATCAGTGACTCTGAATGAAGATAAACATGATGGGCTTGATTCTCAAAGCCCCCAGTGCAGTGCAAGGGGCTTGTGCCACAAAGAATGGTACAAAGTGCCCCTTGCACCAAATGATGCACTGGGAGTGATTCTTAATGGCAGTCTGCATCAACCACACACTGCCTTCTGCAAACAGGGCTTGCACCACCCATACACCCAAAAATGGGCTGCAACATGGTGCTAGGGGGCATATGGCAAAGACAAGCTCCCACATCCCCGAAAATGGGATTCTCAGAACTCTCCCAGAGGGAGAAATTCTAAGTATCCTTAGACCCTAAGGATACTTAGAAAATTCTCCTCTGGGAGAGTTGACCTGTTTGCGGCAATGTGCCGCGTTCCCCCTTCCTGATTCCAATGTCACAGGTATTCATATTATTAAACTATCCCCTTTCCTGGTGGTATAGTGGCCCCCCTCCCCAATCCCCAATGTTTCTGGTATTCACATTGTTAAAATAGCCCCTTTCCCTGGTGGTGTAGTGGCCCACCTCCTCAGTCCCTGTTGTCACTGATATTCATATTATTAAACTTCCCCCTTCACTGGTCATATAGTGGCCCCCCTCCCTGATCTCCAATGTCGTCAGTATTCATATTATTAAACTTTTCCCCTTCCATGATGGTCTAGTGGCTTCCCACCCCATCAGGTAGTGTTCACCACCCCTCATCCCCATCCTGAAACAAAGCCAGTGACCGGCACAGCCTCCCTCTCACTTCTGCAGCCAGCCACCTACTAAATTGTCACTGAGCACAGACTGTAACATGTACACGCTGATTGATTAAGCAATACATTGTACCTTGAGAGACAGTGGCAATGTTAAGATAATGCCAATGCACAGCACATTCATCAAAAGACAGGGGAGTTTTTACCTGAAAATTGCATTCCCCTACTTTTGTGGTCTCATTCTTCATCCCTAACTGATGGCTAAACAAAGATTTTGCAAAGAATCTCCATCCTTTTTTGAAAGGATAATTCATTACATATATTTTTGGCTGCTGTTATGAGTGTACAAAGGTGTGAGAACAGTGGTAGCATCCAACAACTTTTCTCTGACCATGTATTCTTACAGTTTTCCTGTGCTGAGTATCCCAGTCTCCTCGCTATGTGTTTGCTTTCTCTTATTCTACAGGTTGCTCTGACGACATCAGGCACCCTCTCCATCTCCACCTCATCTGTTCCTCCAGACTGGAAAGAAGTGGGTTCTTTACATTTCTGGCAATTGATTTAAGTTGTATAACAACTGCACATCTACCTATTAATGTATTATGGCATAGTATGTGTGTCTGTCGTTTTATGTAAATTAATTATTATTTTTTACTTGCAATGTCTGTAATAGCATTCATATTTTTTTTTAAAAAAGCAAAAATAGAAAACTGCTCTTTACACAATGGGAAATAAAATCTGTTCATTGGCTAAATAGTTCTTTAGAGGCATGGAAAGTTGTAACAGTGTCCCTTTAATAATTTTACAAGCTGTGGACATGCTGTTTAAAAAATGATTGCTAAAGACAGCCTTACATTTGTTATTCTTAATCCAGTTTAACTTCAACTTTCAAAAGACATATATGAACAAATATCATTACTCTGATCAATACATCTGGAGACAGTTGTATCAGTCACTCTTGATGTGTTCTGGCTGAAAACAGAATTATTTTGATATATTGCAAGATTCAAAATGCCTTATTAAGGGCAATCAGATGCTAAGACATCATTTTATGGCTCTGAATTAAATAATAAGCAAGTTTGATAACATGACCACCGACCGCCCCCAGGAAAATTTATTGTGTACCAGGAAAGAAAAAAACCTTCATAATAGTGTCATGTGCAGGAAGTTTCTGAAACCTCAGTTACCCATAAATGTGACCAAAGCAGATTGGGAAAATTGATAAACTTTAATGGGTTAAATTGTAAGTTTTTATTAAATCTTAGACACTAAACTTTAAATGCATTTTATGTACAGTAAATAACCTATTTATTGTTTCTCTGTGGTGTGTGTGTGTGTGTGTGTGTGTGGACGAGCAGCAAGAGCAGATAGAGTCTGGGGCAGGGATCTTGTTTTCATGCAACTGTTTTCTGTAATAAAGAAAATGTGGCATTAATTACTGAAAATACATAAAGAAATAATGAAAACTGGATGGCGTTGAATACAAATCATATATTTTTTTTCATAGTTGTCCTAATGCTGACAGGGGCTCTTTAAATAAATTGTTGTTAAGTCAAGACTGAAACGAATGTGACTAACTGAACCATCCCTTTACATACTTGCTTTCTATATCGAAACTCATAGTATGATTTAAGTACATTTTGACATGCAACACCTCTGGCAAATAACCACATTTAAATAATTAACAAAGAATAGCAATGTAAAAATATAGAAATAAAAAACACTAAAACATTTTAGAAGTAGAAACTGAATGATGGAACTGCATCAACAAGTGAGATCCAAGCTAAAACAAGTGGATTAGGCTGCAGGCTTTTATGGCTGATGGTAATTATTAAACAAGCCCAGGAGGGAGTAGGATGAATACACTTCACCTCTCCTCCCTGTTGTGCATGCTGTTGGTTGATGCTATGATTGGAGCTGGCTTTGGATTTTGCTATAGCTGGTAGGAAGCATAGGGACACAAACACAGATGCTGAGGGCAGGAAAAGGTCTAATGGCTGGTCGAGTCTGCCCAGTACCTAGTGTTTGCTTCTGGTTGTTGCAATGGCTGGTATTAAAGAGAAATAGCCTCAGTTATCCCTGGGGATTTTGAGTGGACAGGCTTCAATCTTATTCATATGAAATAGCCCACTGTACCTATTAATTTTTATATAGTCCCTAGTAGAGAAGCTTGGAATCATGGGGCTCTATTTTCAAAAGTCAAACTCTGACACAAGGTGCCTGTACCAAACAGGTATGATGCAAGTGGCACCTTGCATCATAGCTTGTGTCAATTCCAATTTTCAAATGCCAGCCATGGCAAAATCGGAATGCCATGCGGCTAACCCCTCTACACCACCCTTGCAGTAAAAGCACTTGTGTGCCAGATAGCAAGTGGGCTTGCACCACGGTGGGGCTGCACCATCCCCTTATTTGCCTTTCAAAAAGTCTCGCCATGACTGCAACAGGGGGCTGCCTTTAGACCAGCCAGGAGGTGGTCTAAGAGCCATGCACTCCTACCAGGCAGGGTGATGATTGGAAGGGGCTGCAAGGAGGGAGACAGGGGAAGAAGCACAACGGAGCTCTAGAGGCAATAGGGGCACAGCAGAAATGTGCACAGGATGAGGTGGCACCCTGTAGGAGTGCCCTGCGCTACTACATGAAGTCAATCAGACTGGGTAAAGGGGGCTGGCAGAAAGGGATGGGTACCCAGTCTACAGCCCTGGCACCTGCCCCATAGGTGCCATTGACCCCAGCATTGTCAATGTCAGCAATGGCTGCAGGTTGTGAGGTGCAAGTGGTGGCTAGGAATGGTCCACAGGCACCATGGCAGTCCCCTGGTACAAGGTCCTCCACGTGGAGGCAGGTTGCTGCCCACCTATGGTGTTTGGTTCAGTGGCAAATATGAGGCAGGTGCCAGGGCTGCATGCACCTGAGGCTAGGTACTGGTCCCTTCCTGTCAAACCCCCATACCCACACCGATCATCTGCCTACTCCTCTGCAAGGCACACCCACAGAGTGCCACCTCAGCACTCTCTCATTGCCGCCATGCCCCCATCACTCCCTAGGGCACCCCCTGTGCTCCTTATGCCCCTGGTCCCTGTTTTGCAGGCATATGCACCCACACCTTCACAGCCCCTTGAGTGTTGCACCTGGTATGGTGGGTGTTGAAGGATACTTCTGTCAAACCCTACATATACACCACTTCTTTGGTACAACCCTGCAGATGCAGCAAATCTCAAGTCATGGGCCTAGGACACTCATTTTTTAGAAATACGGCACAGAGTCCCTGACACACTGCAAGATTGCCTCAGCCCTACAGTGGGTTGCTGTAACTTGCAGTGATTTAAGGGCTCTTTGATTTGGATTCCATTGGCTTAATTTTCAGATTTCTTAGATCCCATTCTGTTTTTTAGTATTCATATTTTCAGAAGCGATGACTGAAAATCTGAATTCCAAAAATACCACAGCCATTTAAAAACATATCTGCTCAGTACCTGATCATATCAATAAAATTATTATCACTGTATGACACCCCTATCCTCCCAGTCTCCACCACTGTTACTTTACTGGACCTACCCCCAACTAAGTAGCCTCCAATGCCATTCCATCCTATGGCTCTCCTTCTCACACTGGCTGACCAGAGTACTAGAAGATGCATCATGCAATGAGCTTTGACTTTGCTTCAGGTGTGCAGTCCACACAAACCACATAATAGTGAATCATGTGAGCCCCCCCCGGCACCAAGCAGTGGACTCACAATAGGGAAACCTCAGCTGGGGGGGTCACGTGGCATAGGGGCAAGGCAAAGGCTCAGATTGTGGCCAAGCACTATCATTGGTATCCTCAAGTGCACAGAGCAATCAGAACAGGAATGGAGTCATCGACTCACTGAAGGAATTATCACAGAGAAAGTGGTGGAGAAAGCTGGTGGACTGGCACAAGAACCCACATATGGTATACTGCTAAAGTAAATCCAACTATGGGGTGGGAGTAAGAGAGTTGGCAGTTGGGATGCTTTAGAATTGGCAGGCACTTTAGGGTTGCTGGTACAATGATTGTTTTGTTTTGTGCTTTGTGTGACAGGGCGGGGGGATTGTGCTCTGAGTCTATGCCAGCTCACTTGTCTGGCATCAGATATGGAATTGCTTTATTTAAGAATTTCCCATTCCGGTTCTGAATTCCAAGGATTTATTAGAATTGGAGCTTAATTGGAGTCAAAATCTAAAATTTGTAAAAATCCATTGGGTGCACAATGGAATGGAATCTGTAGATTCTGAGCACCCCCAATCCCAAGTGCTCAGTCACAGCCCTAATAGTAGTTTCAACTACCAGAATTTGTACCCTGTCCCAATGTCTTTTCTGTATTACATGTTGTAACTTACAAGCAACTGCCTTCCAGTGATTGGGGCCCTCTCTCCTTCTGTTGTCCCCAGATGACTCTTGCAGTGTAGTGACCCAAAACTAGACAGAACCTGGAAAGTCTAAATTATAATATTATACTAGGTCTAGTTGCAGAAGGAAAGGAGTCACAGGAGGGAGAGACAGTAGTGAATGGGATTGTTTTAAATTGTTAGGGGGTCATTAGGTTGGGGAGTCTGATTAAGGAGTTACCCAGGCCTTCAGGTCACCTGAACACTAATAGTCAATAGTGCACTAGAAGTCTGGTATTTGAGTCCAGCAGACCCAAGCAACCCCAGAACTTGAGAGACCCCAGCGTATGATGACCACTGAGCAGGAGAATGGCATTTATGGGGCATCATTAAGATGGTCTTCAGGGAACTCTGCCCACTGAGCCATTAATCTAAGGTAAGATGCTGTTTCCTGCCACTGAGGGAGACTTCTCCAGTTATTGCATGCTACAAAAGATAATAGGGTGAGCTCAGTGGAGTACACTGTGGAGGGGGCAGGCTAAGTCACTTGTTCAGTTGTGTGTCTCAGAGCATCAGGACTGGTGCAGTACAATAACAGGCATGTCCTGAAATTCTGACCTCCAATGCATGTCATCTCTAGGGTATCTTGATATAAAAGTATCATGGAGGTGCTAAGAGTAAGCTGATCTAGGAGGAGACTAGGGGATTACCTATTATGTGTGCACTGAGGTAGGGTAGTATACCTGTAATAGATCTGGGGCACCCTATTTCAGGTGGAACCAAGGAAGAAAGATGAGGAGAGCAAGGAGTGGCAGGAGGGGTGGGCATGATCTAGTGTGCAGCAGGAATTGGGAAGCAGTCATCTTTCATTAGGTGCTCTTGAGGCATGTCTGTTGCCAAGTGTGCAGTAGGTTTGTTGCATTCATTGCAGAGCTAGCTGCAGTGAAGGCTGAGACAGGACTTTTTGTTGCAGGCCTGAGTGGGGGTTGGGGCAGGTGACATCTGCTCCACTACTTCAAAGGACACCAAGTGTCTGTTTTCGGGTGCAGAGGACAGTCGGCAGGAAAAGGGGTTCCTAAAGAAGGTTGTGGTTGTCCTGAGATTGTAATACAGAACCTGCTGCCTCTCAGGCATCTTGGACTGCTAACAGAGGGGCTTCTAAGAAGGCAGCACAGTCCAAGGGTAGTAAAAAAGCCAGAAGGATATTAATGACTGGGGACTTCATTGTCAGCAAGACTGAGAGAGGAGTGTGTGCGGGAGGACAGAATGGGCTGGTGTCTTCCCCAGGCATCTGCAGAGAGGGATACTCACAGAATAGGAAGGGTTTTAAGGAGTGTGGGAGACACAGAGGGGTCTGATGTAGTGGTCCACTTAGTGTATCTGGTAGGATAGTGGCTGGAGATGTTAAGTACAGCTTTAGGGACCTGGACAGGAGACTAAGGCTGGTGGCAGCCTCAGTAACATTTTCTGAGATCCTTCCAGTGTGGTTTAAGGGTGAAGCTTGGTTTTTTCTGATCATTAGTTTTAACACATAGCAGAAGGAGTGGCGCAAGCAAGAAGGGGTTGACTTTGTTGGGGACTGGGGAAGTTATAGACAGACAAGAGGCTGTTTAAGAAGGCTGGGCTTCATGCAACTAAAGATAGGATAAGGTCACTGGCACAAAAATATTATGCTTATATTACTGGCCATTTAAACTGATCCAAGGGTGTCAGCTCCAATGTCACTATATGAATCATTTGCTTTACATGGCTCCAGACTGAATCTGCCCCATGTGCCTTTGTTTGAGAGTGTACCTTTGCTTGATTATGTCAGCTGATCCTGTTGCTTTTTTGACTGCATAAGTTGACCACAAGAGAAAGAAACAGTTTATCACTTTGCCATCCTTTCACATCCTTCTTGACACAAAGATGACTGACTGTAAAAAATACCCTCAGCCTTAGCAACTGGTTCTGACAAATACTAAGCCCTGCTAGAGACAGTTTCAACTAATGTGGAGACCATACAGCATACAGTAACAGATATGTGGGTCACTATTTAAACCCTCCCTAGTAGAGTTAGATATGTGGAGGCTAGGGTTACAGATGTGAAACAGGCTGTCAGAGACCAGGAGAAGTGCTTTGGAGCAGCAGAACACCAGATCAAATGGCTCCAGAAAAGGGTAAAAGATCTGGATGGCCATGGCCAGAGAAATAATCTCTGGATTATTGGTCTCCTTGAAATATCAGATGGGAAGAATTCAGTCTCCCTTCTCTTCCAGCAGCTGCTTATCTGACTAAAGCTTGCTAATAACCATGACTTTGATACTGACAGGGCACACTGGGTATGTGTATGCAAGCTACCTCCAGTCAGGTGCATCCTCACCCTCTGATGTTTTAAGTTGCTTGGGTATGTTGATAAGGAAATTATTCTGAAGGCAGCAGGGAGTTTATGGTGGTGATTGTGGAGGGGCAAATAATTAAATTTTACCCCCAGTTACCCCTGATCAATTCTGAATAGATGCCAGGCCTTTGATAAAATTAAGTGTCCTGAGAAACTGGGGGCTTCAATACTCTCTCCTTGAGATTCAGCAAAGTTTTACTTCAATCGTGAAGTTCCGTCATAGTCAGCGACTTTTGACTTCTTGAAGCATGTCATGAAGTTGGCCATTTTGTGGTAACTTGGCCTCGAAAAGCTTCACTAGCACTTCACATGTAACTTTGCCTTTGACATTGCTTTATGGTGAATTCAGGCTATTTTCCTCAGAAAGAGGCTATAAGTCACATGCAACGGTTCCTGCAGATCACATGATAAAGCTCTATGTACACAGTGTCCTTCAGTTTCAATTTGCAGTCTAGCTAAGTGAGTGGAAGGATGCAGATCTGCTGCTTGCTGAGTCTTGAAAAACAGATTATAAATCCACGTTTTACAACTTGTTTTTGCATTTTTACATCTTTTCTTGTATTTGAAGTTTGTTAGAAGTTACTTAATTGTGGCTTAGTTCTCATTTTGTTTGTATTTCAGTACTTTTTAGGGCTGCAGTGAGCGGAGCCCTGCAGTCCTTTTATGATCACTGAGAAAAACGACTTGTGAACCAACAACATGCTGGAGTGTGAAAAAAAGATGACTCTGCCTGGAAACACTTCGCTATTTACACTATCTTTTATTTTCACCCAGCTCACATTATCTTTTGTTATGTCTGGCGAACTGAATAAACAGGTTTTCTTTTAGCCATAACTAAGCCACCCTTCGTCCATAGTAGATAGTAGATCAAAACACGTCTTCACTCTTCAGAGCCAGATGGCAAACTGAAGAAATAGGTTTTATCTGATGACAAAGCAACCTGAGGCTTTCTAACTATATTTTGCATTTTAGGAAATTTCTAAGTTAGGAAGTATACTTTAAAACATCATCATCATCGTCATCATCTTTATTTATTTAGCACCTTTCAAAAACCAAGGCACTGTACAATCATATAAAACATCAAGCATAAATATATAAATTAATCTGGGAAAGCCAGAGAAAATAAATATGTTTTCAGCATAGTTTCAAAACTATTGACAGTCAGGCATTCTCTTAACTGGCGAGGTAGAGAGTTCCACAGGGTTGGTGCCTCAAATGAGAACGCGCGAGCCCCGGAAGTTTTCAATCAAACCCTGGGAACCTCTAGCAATCCCTCATCAGCGGATTGGAGAGGACGACTGGGGGAGTAGGGAGTCAGGAGATCTTTCAGGTAGTTGGGTCACTGTACATGTAGGGCTTTAAAGGTAAGAAAGCCTAACTTATAGGTGATCCGCCACCAAACTGGCAGCCAGTGCAGTTCGCGCAGTACAGGCGTAATATGACTGGTCCTAGAAATGCCAGTCAACGGCATGGCTGCAGCATTCTGCAGCAGCTGCAGATGGCGGATATCAATCCCAGGTAGTCCTAGGTAGAGGGCATTGCAATAGTCAAGACGGGTGGTAATGAAGGCATGGACCAATGTTGGAAGGTCACCTGGAGGAAGCAGGTGTTTCACCTGGGTGATATTCCTCAGATGGTAAAATGACAGTTTAACCATGGACGACACCTGAAATGTCAGGGATAGACCATCGTCAAGAATAATGCCCAGGTTTTGCACCCGGTTGAGGTAGTGAGCTGGACACCATAAAGCCACAGCCCAGCTTCAGAACCCGCCCCCAGGCAACCTGGATCCACAATCAACACCTCAGTCTTATCCAGATTCAACCTCAGCCAACTCAAATTAATCCAGTCTTTGATCTTGGAGAGGCAACTATTTAGCATAGAAATGGCATCAACCTGTCCGGGCACAAAGGACATATACAGCTGAGTATCATCTGCATAGCAGTGAAAACTCAAGCCGTATCATCTGATGATATCTCCCAATGGACGCATATACATGCAAACAACATGGGCACCAATATGGAGCCCAGCAGCACCCCACAGGATAGGGGGGAGGGCATCAGAGGAATACATTCCAGTGACTACCCTCTGAGACCTACCTACAAGGAAAGATTGAAACCATTCGAGGACTGTACCCGACAGTACACAAAGGAACCACAGAGTCTCCAAAAGCACCCCACGGTCCACAGTGTCAAAAGCTGCTGAGAGATCGAGAAGGACCAAGATGGTACAAGCCTTTTGATCTCTCGCCATTAGGAGGTCATTAAGTACCCAAACAAGGGTCGTTTCAGTGCTATGCCTCTTCCTAAAACCAGACTGGAGAGCTATATAGACATTGTGAGTCACAAGGTGATCGTACAGCTGCAGCGCAACCACCTTCTCAATAACCTTCCCCACAAAAGGAAGGCTAGAGACAGGTCGATAGTTAGCTGGATCGTTGGGATCCAAGGAGGGCCTTTTAAGGAGTGGTTGAATAACTGCCTCCTTTAGGGGGTCAGGAAAGACACCCCCTCCAAGGATCTCCATACAATTTCAGCTAAGATCGGGCAGATAGCATTCTACACAACTCACTAATAGGGGAGTAGGGCCCGGATCCAAACTACAACAGGTTGGGCGTAAGGTCTGGATGATCTTCACTATGTCCATGAATTCTGGTTGGCTGAAGTCTGTCCAGACAGACCGGGTGCTCACCACCTCCCATTGACCACCGCAACCCCTCATAGAGGGAGCATGGCCGATTCTGGCCCTGATGCTGGCAACCTTATCAGTGAAAAACTGAGCTAGCTCATCACACTTACTTTGTGAAAATGCTCTTCCGGACTGAAGACAGATTGGACTGCACAATCTGGCAACAGTTCGAAAGAATAGATCTGGTCAATTTTGCACTGCAGAAATCTCCCTGGACAGGAACTCTGCCTTCTTATGGGACATTTCTGATTGATAGCTCTCATAATGCTCCATCAATCTAAGCCTGTCAGCATCAAGGCTGGATTTCCGCTATGCTCTCTCCAGCCTTTGACCAACTCACCTCAGCTCCTTCAAGGACCCATCATACCAGGGGTTCCTTGGGCAAAGAGTAAGTGGTTGAACGTGAACAGCAGCAATCAAGTCTAAGACGTCACTCACTGCCTTATCATTGGTTAGTATTAGACCCCCCAGACTCATGCTTTCACTCAGCAATCCTGATAGGTCAAGCACCGCCAACAGACCATCTGGGGAAACTCCCCTTAAAGGATAGTACCGGACCATCTCCAAAGCGGTAGGTCTACTCGGGGGCAAAACTGCACCCTACGGTGTGATGGTCAGACCAACTGACTGGCTCTACCCCCAAGTCAGAAATCTCCATCACCAGGAGGAGCAGTAGATCCAGTGTGTGACCTCCTATATAGATAAAGGAGGTAACAACCCATGTGAGGCCCAGTGTTTCCATTAGCTGGAGGGGATTTTGAGCAAATTGCGAGAGTTCATCGTCGACCCAGGCATTAATGTCCCCCAGAATAATCCATCTGGGAGACTCCAATACCATGTCAATGACGAAGTCCACAAACTCCTGCAGGAATAAACCCCCATCACCTGGTGGACGATAAATGAGAAGTATCCTGCAACCTATACCCTCTCCCATGATACACTCAAAGGATCTAGTAATTCCTACTGGAACCTCCACAAGGCTCAATTTGGTCTTAAAAAAGATGGCTACACCCCCACCCCTATGATCCAACCTTGGGCGGTGAATCACCGAGAACCCAGCTGGAACTGCAGAAGCCAAAATTGGGCCTGCATTTTCGTCCAGCCAGGTCTCAGTGATACATGCCAGATCCACCGTTTCAACAAGATCAGCTATGATAGCTGTCTTGTTTTGATGTACCTGGCATTACATAACACCGCCGAGTTGAATGGGATGCTGAGGAAGATGAGGAAGACCTCAATTCCTGACCAGCATTAACTGCTGGGCCCTTGGGTATGGGAACAAGACAGGGACTACCCCATCCTGGCACCATTTCACCCGAGGGTGTCATCTGGTTCCCACCACCCCAATCCTTCCCCCCTTTTCCATTCCCCCCCACCAGGCCCAGTTTCCAGCCCCTTCCTATCCCTCCTAATAATCCCAAGATTGACAATGCTTTTAAACCTCCTCCAAAAGATAGGGGCAATCAAAAGGGTGCAGTTCCCTGAGCCTGGTGGGGCAATACTGCCTGACCATCATTTGGCTACCCCAGCACATTATAAAACAATAAAATCCCACAGTATATAACTTAATCCAATCAACTAATATTTTTATAAATCAAATAAATAAATATACTATAATATAACTAAGACAATCAATAACTATATAAGTACAAACCATATACCTCCCAAAACTTATAATAACAATAATATAAAAACACAAACAATAATGATGTGAGTCAGTGTTAAATATGTGAAAAAAGATTCATCTGTTACATGGTACTCTCACTGCCTCAACAGTCAAATAAAGTTCTTTCCAACAGATGAGCCACTAGAACAGTTCCTGGATAGTTCAAATTGTCTAGAGGTACTCTCACTACCTCAACAGTCAGATAATACATTTCTTGTAAACAAATGAGATGCCAGAACAGTCCCCAGGTAATTGGGTCCAATTTCTTCTTCCACTCTCCTCCTCTGTGTCACTCCAGAATATTAACCCCAAATATCATCCCCAAAGGCTAATCCCGGCAAGCCGCAGCCAGCAAATAAAGGCTCCTGATGGAAGAATGATTAGCTCCCCCCACAGAAAGCCCTAGGAATCCTTGGGCACACATCCACAGATCTGCACCCCACCAGATTCCCTTCTGGTCACAGGCCAGCCCAGGTAGTTACCCTTAGTCCAGTATTACAGCCCAAGAAGTAAAATGCCACCTTCCCCTTCCTCAGAGCAACAAACCAACAGTGCTCTTAAAGGCTGGGCAAGGGCCCAATCAGAGGGGTGTTAAGGGACTCAGCAACCCACCAGCTACAAAACTCCCCCCACCTAACTGCAGCAGCTGAAACTAGACCCTCCAGTCCAGACCCCTGCTACTGTCCTCCTTGGACACCCAACACAACCCAGAACATATTAGGCATACCCCCCCGGGAAACAAAAGAGCAAGTACCTAAAGGCCGTAGGGTAAACTCAGACTCTGGATATGCTCTCACCACACCAGAGGAATAGACACAATCACTGGATGTGCTTTCACCACACTCTATTCCAAGGAGGTAAATACTCCTCAAAGCTGCATTTAAATATTCCCAGGTCCTAAAAGCGCTCTCACCACCCCAGGAAACAGATCTTCAAAAACTCAAAATGCAGATTTCAGTTCAGCCTGATTTCCAGATCACACAGCCTTTACTTTACCACTCTGTCACTTAATCTTCCACACGACAGGTAACAGAAGCAGTTCAGAGCAAAAATCTTCACTCAGCCACAGTCAGATATACTTTACTTGCAAAGCGCAAATGCGCTGTCACCGCATGAGCACTTGCTCTGGAATAGTTCTCACGGCCATTCAGTAGTAAATTGAGCTCAGTATAACAGTTCTTCCAGCTCACAGCAGATCTTTCCAACTCTGTCACGGCCATTTGGTAGTAAATTAAATTCAATGTGGCAGTTCTTCCAGCTCATAGCAGATCTTCCTGACTTACCAAACCGAACAATAATTCTAGGCAAAACTGA
This sequence comes from Neoceratodus forsteri, assembly GCA_016271365.2. NCBI lineage: Eukaryota > Metazoa > Chordata > Ceratodontiformes > Ceratodontidae > Neoceratodus > Neoceratodus forsteri. The sequence continues at coordinate 888,552,807 of CM057458.1, forward strand.
TTCTTCACAAATTTGGTTTTAAATCCATTACAACAATGGCTGTAGCAGATTAAGACTCACATCTAACGAATGTGAGCCACCGTAAGGAAATGATTTAAACCACCAAAAACTATATACTTGATCTGTTGTCTGCATAGTTGTTTGCAAGACACCAGCTTAACTCACTAAGGACCATAGCTAAGCTAAAACTAACTTACGCAGATAAATAAAACAAATAAAAACAAAAACACAAAATAATTGGTTTAAAATAAAATAAATTTGGGTTTCAGCTCAAAGCCCAAAATCAAACCTCAGGCAGCTCATACTCAGCTGCCATCTTGGCAGAACATCAAATTGAATGAGCTGCTTATTTTCTTGTAGTTTTTAGAGCAGGCAGCAGCTCAGTTTCCAAGCAGATAAATGGAAGCCTTCTTGGGCTGGCTGGCTTACAAAGCTGAGTATGGACCTTGGAGCATCTAATAACTTTCTATTTCCTTTTTTTATTTTTCGCTGTGCAGGGGTCAGCAAGAACAAGCTAGGAAACAAGCTGAGTTTTGCGTGCTTAACATTGTTTTTTCTGTTGAATACAGTGGAAGCTGAACAGGAGATCAGGACAGCTAACACCTTTTTATTTTATTTACTTGTTTTACTGTTTGCTGTGCAGGGGTCAGGGTGAAGGAACAAGGGACCAAGCAGATTTGCTGAATTAACTAATTGTTTTTTTTTTTTGTTTTGTTTTAAGTTAATAACGGTGGATGCCGGCTGAAGAGTACACTGCATGGAGCCCAGTGGGAGCCACAATTTGAAAGCCACTCAGGGGGATAAAAGTTGGAGGCAAGGAAGCAAGTGTAACAGAAGAGCGCCTTCTCAGCAAGGTGAATTGGAGGCAGAAATGAGCTGTAATTGTTGTGTTCCTTCCTGCAGCAGCATCTCTCCTAGTTACAGGAACTGCAGGGAGAAGAGAGGAAGGACCAAAGCAAGTGAGGGCAGTGACTTACAAAGTCAAGTTAGGATCTTGGAGTATCTAACAACTTTCTATTTCCTTTTCAGGGCTGCATGGGCAGGGACCAGCAGTCCTCTTGCTAGGACTAGTTAGGCAAAATCAGTGGTAGTAAGGTGCACAGCCCCAGAACTTCTTATCAGCACTCAGGATCATCAGAGACGGAATCTGTTACCACTCTGTTGTAATTATCCAATGCCCTGTCCATTGACAGCTGATGCATGGAACTGGTAACTGGCATAAAATGACAGAAAATGACAGAAACCAGAAAAGAGTCCCTTCCCCAATTAAATTGTTTTGTACTGGAAATTAAGCTTTGGCTATAGCTGGTTTAAAATCACAAGCCAGGTTCCTTAAAGATATATGTCTCCTGTTGTGTAATGTGGATGTCTGAACATTAACTTTATAAAGATATGTTCCATGTTACATAAAGGAGCCAATGTGAAGTATTGTGAAATGTGAGACTAAATGTGCCAGTAAACAGATCAGCAGGAGACATGACTTTTATAAATTTTTATTTTTTTTATTAGAGAATCGGAATTACAACCTTTGAGCTAGAAGCTCATTTACAAAGGGTCATCATCAAACAAAGGGTTGTGGACAGTTACATGAGTTGGGAAAATCAGAGCTGCGAACAAGCATTGTCATATACGTCTTAAAACATATTTAAAGACTGAGTACAGCGGACTGGGTAGGAGAGACAGAGACACACAATATAACACAGTCTTAATACAAGTACATGCGAGCAATCCAACACCGGCATTACAAATTAGAGCTAACAGAGGCATGACTGTGTTCATAATGAGCAGTACAACACTGTCTGTATGAATAAATGCTAACAGTAGAGTTAGGTACTCACAAAATGGCGGCTATTAGGCCTGGTTAAAGGAAACCAATTTTAGAAACATCTAGAGAAAGAGTAAATGAAACGTTAATCCATATGCATCCCTTTTAATATGTAAATAAGTAAAGAGCTAGCTCCTTCTGTTGAAACTGGCACTGACAGGCACAAACAAATACAGTAATGCATTGGTAGGCATGGAGGGGGACCAGATATTCTAATGTTATTACAGTAGTGCTATTTGGTTCCTCTTCATGCCTGCCAATGCATTACTGAATTGTTATATGCCTGTCAGTGCCAGTTTCAACAGAAGGAGCTACCTCTTACACTTATTTACATACTGAAAGGAATACTTAAGGATTAATTTTCATTTCCAGAAGTCCTGTCTCCTTCTGATCTGTTTATCGGTGCATTTAGTCTGACAGTTCACAATACTTCACACTGGGTCATTCATGTGATGTGGAACACATATTATGCAAAGACAATAAACACATCCAAGGCAATAAAGGATAAATAGAAAATCAAACTGTAGTTACAGATCGCCTGCAGGAGACTCACAGGGACAAGGCACAGGAAAGAGTACATAAGATAACATCAGTTGACGTCTTGAGAGAGTTTTGGTGGAAAACTATTAGTTGCTACTTCAGAACCTCCACTGTAACTATGCATTATAATATAACATATGTTGATCAATGCTCATCCCTGAAAGAAAGGCAGACAATCGGAGAAAAATTTGCTTATTTTCTGGCAGTGTTCCATAATTAAACTTTTCATTAAACAGGTCAGCGATCAAAATGTAAGATATTTAGCTTACTGGGCTTGCTCACAGCTGAAAACTGAATTGTGGGGATACCCCATAGGTGCTGTTAGTTCAGGGTTCAGGGAGTAAATGTTTATGAAGAATATTAATTACCACTGCAGCCAAGGTTCTTACAGTATATGCCTCTAAGAGAAAGTTGCTAAAATAGGGTTATTTGGTTCCCCTTCATGCTTGCCGATGAAGTTCTGTTTTTTTTTATTATTATTTTTATTCATTATGCCTGACAGTTCCAATGTAATACTTCACACTGGGTCCTTTATGTTATGTGGAACATATCTTTATACAGTTAATGCTCCAACATCCACATTAGACAACAACAGGCACATATCTTTAAGGAACCTGGCTTGTGCTTTTAAACCAGCTATAGCCAAAGTTTAAAGCAGCAGTGCAACAATTTAGTGAAAAATTTGACCTATACTTTTTTATGCTGTTTTAGATTGACACATACCTCCTGACTTGTATAATACCATTCTTTCCACAATTTGAGTCTGCTTTACTAATTTTTCATGTCTGAAATAATAAAAGGAGCACTCCTTTTAATATGGCTCGGATCAGGTTTTCATCAGTATTTGCAGCTGTTTTTGAACAACTATTGTTCTGAAAGATCAGAGAGCACTGCCTGCTGCATAATAATTAATTCTAATCACAACAGAAGTGATATACAGTATAAACAACTGATGATCAAAACCAGCTAAAAATACTGTATTAAAAGGAGCACTCCTTTTATTATTTTAGACATGAAAAAAAGTACTAAAGTGAACTCAAATTCTGGAAAGAAGGGTATCATACAAGTCAGGAGGTAAGTGGCAATCTAAAATAGCATAAAAAAGTATAGGTCAAAATTTTCACCTGATTGTTGCACTACTGCTTTAATCTCCTATATGAAACAATTTAATGGGGGGTGGTCTCATTTCTGGTGTCTGTCATTTTACTGTAGGTCAGCTGCCAGTTCTAAGCATCAGCTGTTCACGGACAGGTCATTGGATATTTATTGTACTGCAGAAAGGGATAGATTGGTTAACTGCCAGAGACTGTTTTAATGTATATGCTTGGTATATAACATATTACAATTCCTTCACTGTATGCGTCTCTGTCTGCTGATCACATGGAGGGAGTAGGGTAGGCTGGGTAGGCTTTGTCATCCTTAAGTACATTTTAACTGATGAATTTTGAGTAAGCATGACTGCAATTACCATTTTTTTGCAGTGGTGGTATATTTCTATTTATTGTTTTAACATAGAAGTGCATCACCCTCCATTTGCTTTTAAATCAAGCCTAGTTACGAGATCTAAAAATAAGTACTTTCGAGATGAACACTGTTTTTGGAAGTTACTTTCCAGGCATAAGAAATAATCTGTGCATGCATTATGTCCCACATACTGTACTTAAATATGCTGTCTTACAGTTTGTGATAGTTGTTTGTCTTAATACAGCTGGGCTTGACTGAAAAGCAACTGGAAGGTGATGCAATTACATCTTGGCTGGGCTATCTGGGATAGACATACTGTACAATGTGAGAAAGCATAACCCCACTGTAAAGGAGATGTTGCATCTAAACTGGTCTGTACAGGGAAAACACATTGTAAAAGCAGGACCCACTGAAAATGAAATATTACCTCTCAGCTGGGCTATCTTGGGTAAATACAGTATACAATTGTGTAAGCTAGGGCCCCACTAAAAATGACATATTGCATCTCAGCTGGGCTATCCTGGGCAAATGTACGTACAACTGTTTAAAAACAGGACACTACAGCAGAACCCACTGTAAAGGAAATGCTGCATCTATGCTGGCCTGTCCAGAAAAAATACGTTATATATTCAGGTCCATGCTGAAATGAGATATTGCCTCTCAGATGGGCTGTTTGGGGGTAAATACATTGCAAAACTTGGTAACAGTCAGCTCCAATGAAAATCAGACATTGCATCATTGATTTACTTTGCTTGGTAAATGCATCGTAAAACTTAGTAAAAGTAGAACCACACTGGAAATGAGATCTTGCATCTTAACTGTGCTATCCTGGGTAAATGCAGTGCCAAAATGTGTACAAACAGCACCCCACAACAATCTGATACTGCTTTTCAGTTGCCCTCTGCTGGGTACACAGTTTGAAAAGATGGATAAAAGTTGGACCCCCATAGAAAACAAAATATAGAATAATGAAATCTCAGCAGGCCTATCATCAGTTGCAACAAATGTTACCCGAATCATTAAAGAAGAGAGATATTTTTATGAATGAGGCTTGTCCAACCTCTTTGCTCCACCCTCAGGAAGCTGCTTATATAAATATATATTCTCTGCAATAGCAGATCCTGATACTTGTGGCACCACATCTGGGGAGCTAACTTATAAATATTAAGTTTTCCACAATAGGGCCCAACTGCCTTTAACTTCGTCCATGGGCATCGCTCATCTCAATGAAAATTAAATTATTCAAATCTGTCCTATTCTCCTCTGCTCCTCTTGTAGGATCCTATTTAAAGGGACACTGTCAACCCCCCCCTAAGGCCTCAAACTGTCCCTAGTTTAAAAAAAAAACACGTTTTGTGATTTTCACATTGTTTAGAATATGCTGATGTAGCTGGTAGTTTGATTCTGATTTTTCTTTTAAATAGTGAAATACAGACTGCCCACCATACTGGTGCTACCACACCTAAATGTGTTTGTTTACATTCCTTAATCAACTCCCAGTGCATTTTTCACAAGATGAGGAACACCCCCCCAAAAGAGTCTAGCCACTTAAGATGCAAAAGGGTGAGGACACTATTGTATCAAGAGTGGCCACTCTGATTGGGTGTATTTCTAATGTTCAGATATATGCAATAAAAGTAAATCATGGATCTGAATCAAAATACGGTTGGGTATCATTACACCATTTGCATACATTTCAGATTTAAAATGAAAGGAAGTAGATTAAACATCCAGCAACATCAATGAGTTTTAGAGAAACTGTCATCAATAATAAAATGTGAGTTTTCAACTAGAAATACTACTGTATGATGCAAAAAAGGTTAACAGCTGTCCCTTTAATTTAAATAAATCCACCCTGTGGTAGTTGCTTATTACTGGAACCTTTCCCTGACCTCTAACAGCCTTGACCATCCCTTGCTGCACTGTCTGGTTAAGGAGAAATTATTTTCTTCTTTTTTTAATTTAATAAACAATCCTGGCAGTCAGCACCTGGTTGTTGGTGCTAACGCCAACTCACTGCACCAGCCCAAGGTGAAGAATGAGATGCAAGGAGGCTGGGAGGTCTGCTGGCCATGGAAGGGACTGAAGGCAGGTCCTTCTGAGGGCTTTGTGGCTTCCAGGTGCTCTGCATGACTTGACGCTCCTCCCACTAGGGCTCCTGGGCAATGGGACTGGAGAAACTTTACTTAAGTCAAAAAAAATAATGGGGCTAAACAGAGCCCTTGCTGTGGTTGCCGACTCACTAAATGGATCACCTACACAACTGCATCCATCACACTACATAGATCAGGGACCAGTTCACTGACCAGAGGAGAGGCACCACAGGAGAGCCAATGGAACCAGCTTCAATTTTCAAGGTAAGCCCCTTAAGTTCCTGTAGCTCTTATTCGGTCCTATTCCTTTCCCAGCTCAGCAACTGACTTGTCTGCCCTCACAACAACTGAACTTTTTCAAAAAGAACTTGTGGTTCTGGGTCTTGAACCCTGAGCCCACGCCTAACTGACACTTTGTTTTAAAGACAACCACCATGTGCTGGGCAGGGGCAGCAGTCCCATTGTGTGATCAGCCTAGCTTGTGATACATACTTAGGGAGGGAGTTCTAGGCAAGTGCAGGCAGCCAGGGAAAAAGAAAACGTTCTCCTTTTTTATTGTTGATTGCACTGCCCTACTGCCTTGTGATGGGGGGGACACACTATGGAAGGGCCCTAATACAACCCCCTTCATATGCCAACCACACAGTGAAATTCCCCACAGCAACAATCTCAACAGGTTTTGAGATTGCCACTGTGAGGGACCTGAGGGTGAAATTTTGCCCTTTCACCGACTTTCACCTCCCACCCTTCAAGACAACCCCAACTTGGAGTTAGTAATCAATAGAAGGGGGCACAGGGGGCACAGCCCTCTGCATGGGGGGTTGTGGTGGCACAGCCCCCCAATAGAAAACACACCAATGTCCGACAAGTGAAATTTTGCCTGTCAACATCTGGGATCTCGCTATGCCAAACATCAACAACAGTGCTGTCAATTCAGCATAGGTAAACTAACACCCCTATGCTACACACATTCAGAGGGGCTCTAAGGGGGTACTTTATCTTATTTTATTTTCTCTTGGGCCCCATACTTTGGGGCACCACACAAAGACCTCCTCAGAGTATGTGATGAAACACAGAAACAGAACATATCAGCAGAAAAGGACTGGCAGGCTCATTTATTCTACACTGTTCTTCATGACTGTTACTACATTCTGGATCCTAGTTGGTCTTAGTTGTCCCTCCCTCCTTCCTGTCACCTACTTATGCCATTGTGCCTATCCTATGCATACTTTAAGCTCTCTGCTGACTTTGATCTCACTACCTCTTTTAGCAGGCAGTTCCAGATTTCCACCACCCTTTCTGTGAAGTATTTCCTCACATCTCTCATAACCCCCCCACCTTCATAGCATGCACCTGTGTTTTGTTGCTTCTCCTGTGAAATAGACTCCCTTCTTGCACTTTGTTCACCCCTGCGAAGTACTTAAAGGTCTCAGTCATGTCCCTTCTCATTCTTCTGTCTTCCTGGAAGTACATGTTGAGCTCTCATAGCCTCTCCTCATGTGGTTTCTCATGCAAGCCTCAAACCATTTTGGTAGCCCACCTCTGGACTGCTTCCATCCTGTTGTTGAGCCCACATTACATTTTGCAGATGCAGGCTCATAACTTTGGTAATTGTCAATGTGTTGACGCATGTTCCTCAGATGCAGCCCTATTGGCTCTGCCCAGAGTTTGTTGTATATAGCTGTCTACATGTATTTTCCTTTTATTTCTGTGTTCGGTCCCTCTGGTTCTCAGAATTATTTTTAGTTATCATTTATTATTAGTTTTTTTTTTTCCATTTTCTGCCTTTTCAAAATTCACTTTCTTCATGTTATTTTTACTTTTCACAATTTTTCTTTTAAATAAAAATGAGTGGAGATAGAAAAAAGAAGAGGAGAAGTGGGAGTCACAGTGAGGAGAGGGAGGAGAGTGTGATTGTCACATGGTTGACAGATGGGATATGCCATCCCAGATGTATGAAGAGGACACCTTTATGGTTAGCACCAGCAGCACAGGGTGGTAAAAGAAGGGCCAGCAAGAAGCCTTTAGCAACAATGGCTTCTTTGTCTGCAGAAACCCCCACACTCACAATGCAGCAGCAGCAAGTATCAGTGCTTGCCATTATTACCGCTTCCTTCTCTAGGAACCCTATTATTACTGCCATTTTGCCACTGGAAGAACCTGCAAGGGATAAACCTCCTGTGCCCATCTCCATGTGGTATTGCCACCACCACTGGCTGATCCCCATGAAGAGGTTCCTCCAAGACCATCTACCTCTGGCTCCTGCCTTAGGATGCAGCACTTGTCCTTAGTTTGGGAGTTTTTTTATTTGGACCCCACCAGCAACAGTGTTGTGACATGCAAATTGTGGCAGACAGTTGTTCAGCATGGTAAAGGGGGCAGCCACTTGGGCAGTGGTGGGTAGCACACCCACCTTACAGTAAGTCAGTACTGTGAGTGGGAGTAATATAAGAAGTGGTTTAGAGAGGTGGAGGCAGTGCAACTCCAAGTGGTCCTTCTGTACTGTGGTGGGGGCAACACAGCAAGTGATGGTGAGGCACACAGTTGCAAGAGGGGATACTAATGAGGGAAGCGTGAACTGCAGCCAAACTTGGGGGCTGTGGTCAGGAAGAACGTGTGAGAATCTAGCTGCAGATCCTCCCACTTCAAGATCTCAGTTAACAGATGACATGGCACAGCTCTGCATTGAACTGGAAAACCTCAGACACAGTTGTATCCATGTAGGCCACAATCCAGGCACTGCTGTGAAACCAGCAGACATTGCTTGAAGAAATGGCAGAACTCCATGGTGGGGGTCCACCCTTTGCCCCACCTAGGCCATAGTACTGAAAAAACACCAGGGACCAGATATTCAAAAATGGGCAAAGAGGACCGCAAAGGTTTCTGCTGCACTTGACCATTGCCCACGACCCTGAGAATGCTATATTCAGTTAAATTGTGCACTGTCGCTATTTTACCGAATATATGGGCATGTCAGCGCAGTGCTAACTTGAGTAGCACTGCCTTGATATCGAACCTGGCGCAATATTCAGACAACACTATGCAAATGAATCACTTGAGCATCTAACGTGCTAAGGGGCCATTGCAATGACCATTATGGGCACATTTGGATGGGAAGCAGTGTTAGGTTTATGCAACTGCAACCGGCTCTGCTCCTAACATGATTGCCCTGTCCCATAAAAGCCAAGTATTACCTGGTATCAAGTGTCCCCCCCCACCCTTCAATCATCATACTATACATTTTGAAACTCTCCCTGAGGTCTAGTGGTCCCCACTCCCACCCTCCAGTCACTGGTCCTGGTATAAAATAATAAGAATTCAGAAAATACATAGAAACACAGACGGAGGAAGATAGAGGAATGTATCTAGAAAAGCTAAAGGAGGTGGGAAAAGCAGTCAGAAAGGCCAAGGCTCAGAGAGGAAAGAATAACAAAGACAATTAAAAATGGAGACAAGATCTTTTTTAGATATATTAGACAGAAGAGAAAAACCAGGGGTGGGATTGTGAGACCAAAAAGGGAAGGGAGGGGGGTCAGCAGTAGAGGACCAGGAAAAAGCAGAAATCTTGAACAAATAGTTTTGTTCAGTGTTCACTGTAGAAGGGGACAGGGAGGGACAACAGCTAGGTGTAAGTAGTACCAAGGGGAGAAGTGTAGATACCAGGTTGTTCACAGTACAGGGAGTTCTAAAGGAATTAGAAAAACTGAAAATAGATAAAGCAATGAGGCCAGATGAAATATATCCCAGAATTCTAAAGGAACTAAGAAAGAAGCTAGCAGGACCATTGACAGCCTTGTTCAACAAATCATTAGAAACAAGTGTGTTTCCAGCAAACTGGAAGAGGGTGAAGGTTGTCCCTCTCCATAAGAGCTGGAGCAAGGAGGAAGCTGGTATCTATAAACTAGTCAACTTAACCTCAGTGATAGGAAAAGTGCTGGAATCATTACTCAAGGAAAGGATTGTGAGATACCTTGAATCCAGTTGACAACAGGATCCGAGATAGCATGGTTTTGCGGCAGGCAGGTCTTTCCAAACAAACCTGCTAGAGTTCTTCGACTAGGTGGCAAGGGAGATTAATCAGGAAGGGGCAGTAGATGTGACCTACCTAGATTTTAGCAAGGCCTTTGATACTGTCCCACATAAAAGGCTAATAAACAAATTGAGCAGCCTGGGAGTCAGATCTGGAGTGGTTAAATGGGTTAGAAATTGGTTGAACAGTAGGACACAAAGGGTGGTAGTGAATGGAGTTCAGTCTGTAGAAAGGGAGGTGATCAGCGGGGTGCATCTGGAATTGGTGCTAGGCCCAGTCCTTCTTTAATGTCTTCATAAGCGACATTGCAGAGGGGCTGGAGGGGAAGGTGTGACTCTTTGCAGATGACACAAAGATCTGCAATAGGGTAGACACCCCGGGAGGAGGGGTGGAAAGAATGAGAAGGGACATGGGCAAGCTGGAGGATTGGTCAAATGTACAGCAGTTGAGATTCAATGCAAAAAAGTGCAAAATTATGCACTTAGGTCACAGGAACCTGAGAGAGGAGTACGAGTACAGTGTCCAGTTTTGGAGGCTCCATCTTGGGAAGGACATAGACCTTCAGAGCTCACAGGCAGTTCCCAGAAGGGCTATAAAAATGGTACACGGGCTGCAGCAGAAGTCATATGCAGAGAGGCTGAAAGACTTCAATATGTATTCTCTATATATGTGAAGAGAGAAGTGGGACATGATGGAGACGTACAAATACCTTAAAGGGATCAATAAGGTACAGGAAGGTAGCATCTTTCAGAAAAGAAGATGGACAAGGGAGGGAGAATCAAGGGTAATGTGAGAAAGTATTTCTTTACAGAGAGGGTGGAGGATGCTTAGAACAGCCTCCTCACAGTGGTGGTAGGGGCAAAAATGGGGGAGGAATTCAAAAATGCATGGACCACTGTGAGGATGTGGGACACAAGGAGGACACCAACAACAGCAGGCTCAGATATCAAGGTAGTTTTATTCAGGAACAAACAAAATAAAAGGTGTACTGTACGGCAAATAAATCAAATAGAAGAGAATAAGAAGGCATAGGCAATACAACATGTTGCAATGACACTAGAAAAGAGCTAGTGTTACCACTGGCAGGACAGTAAATGACTAGTCTCTGCAGTCTCCTTTTTAACAATGAAGCACAGCTCCTTTTATACTGTGTCTAGACATGTGATATGGGTAACTCTGACCCTAATGCTTTCAACAGACAAATAAACATAGAATATGATTATTACATTCAAAGGATAACAGTACCCACGTCTCCATTATCACCATCTACATGGCATACACAGCACCTAAAAATACTGTTTTTAATGAAAAATAAATTTAGGTTCCCTTGCAAACTCTGCCCTCTCTAAGACCTGGTCTATAAGACTGAATACAACTGGGCCAGCCGGCTCTATAGAGCCAAGCATTAGAGCTGGACAAAGCAATGCCTAGAGACCTGAAAATGCTGCAAGAAAATAAAACAACACTGTTTGTCCTACAGCTAAAAAAAAAACAAAACATTAGCAGCTATGTCAAAACAAACGTAGAAAAAAATTAATAAATATTCGAGGTAAAGGAGTGAACTGTGTATTGAAATGTTGCAGCCGAAATATACGGCTGCGATAATTTATAGCAATCATTTCTTCTCAGCTTAACCCATTTGACTTGCCATCTCTTCTCATATATGTACCTCACCCCACATAAGTGTTTAAACAACCTACTAAATCTGTGAGGAGGAGGGTACTGCAGAAATTGTGAAGATATGAAAATGCAAGTTATTTATACAAGGTATTCCTCCCTGTGTTCTTCGTGAAGAACTGTTTTTGTTTTATTTCTTAAGCCGCTAGCTTTTCAGAAGTTGAATGGACAGATGCTCTATATGAGCATTTGAGTGTTCGTGCAGGAATGTCCCTTGGAACAAGCGAGGGGGGTTAAAACCATGAACCGGACAATGCACCAAGGCAGAGTTCCATCTGCAAAATATTTCTTTCTCAACCCCAGGAAACACTTTGACTGACTGACCAAAATAACAAATATGCTTTCCATTGGTATTTCGGACTGCAACATCATAACCCAGGGCTTCTAATGTGAGTAAACACCAAATCAACAGGAGCTTACTGTAAGCAGTACCAAAAGACCCACAGTCCTAACGCTATCTCTGGGACTCTCTCTCTTTTTCTATTTTTAACATGGCAGAAGATAGGCAGCACAGGGCTCACATAATGGGATAAAATAGGAGAGAAAAGAAGATGCATTCACAGGTGGCCTACCTGTATATGTGGTAGTATAAAGAGTAAGGAGAGTAATAGATATAGGGATAGTGCTGTTGCAACAGACTTATAGAAGAAAAAAGGAAATGTTCCCAAAGATGGTACCTAGATCACACTCCTTCCTGCCTAAGAAGAAAACTGTGCGAGAAAGACTCGCACTCTTTTCTGAATTTCATTATAAGAGATGCACAAAACAAAACAAAATATTCTGATCTCTCCCTTGGAGAGATGGAGTTTCAGCCCTCCCTCTCCCAAAGCTCCACCCCAGGGTCCCTTAACAACACACTACCATAGGCCTCACAAAGCTTTTGGTTCTCCTTTTTTTTTTTTTCATTCAATTACCCCTGGGTCTGTTGTTGTCTGTGCAGTGGAATCATGTCCAAAGCAGGACATGTAATCAGCATTACAATGCCTACTTCCTGATCGATGAAGTATGGTAAAATGATAGGGTTGAAGGGCAAGATACCACCGCATAACGCGGGCGTTCTTGTCCTTCATAACATTAATCAAGCACAGTGGATTATGGTCTGTGATAATCTCAAATTCCCTCCACCATAAATAAAATTTCAAAGCTTCCACTGCCCAGCGCATGGCCAGACATTCTTTTTATATGGTTGAATATCTAGTTTCCCTCTCGTGTAGCTTACGGCTGATGAATATGACTGGATTTTCATCTTCACCATCCATTTGTGTTAGTACAGCTTCAAGCCTATGATTAGATGCATCTGTCTGTACCATGAAAGGGCATCTAAATTCAGGGCTATGTAGTATGGGGTATAAACAGAGTTTGGCCTTCAGAGCACAAAATGCCTCTTCACACTGAGAAGTCCATTGTACCTTCTCAGCTTTCGATTTCTTGGTCAACATTGCTAAAGGGCTAGCAATCTCTGAGAAATTCGGAATAAACCTTCTATAATAGCCGACAAGGCCCAGAAAACTCTCACATGTTTTTTGTCTGGGGTCGTTCGCTTTGAACTATGGCCGTAATTTTGCCTACTTCAGGTTTTACCATTCCATTTCCTATTAAAACCCCTAAACATCTAGTTCCTGCATAGCAAGAGAGCATTTAGCAGGGTTTATAGTTAAGCCAGCAGTGGTTATGGCAGTAAGTACTTCCCTCAGGTGTGCTAAATGGTCATTCCAAGAGGAGCTGAAAATAATGACATCATCCAAATATGCATTAGCATATGATGTATGAGGTCATATAATCTGGTCGATACATCTTTGAAAAGTGGCAGGAGTCCCATGAAGGCCAAAAGGCATTGTAGTGAACTCAAAAAGGCCAAGAGGGGTACTAAATGCTTTTTTTTTTTCTGTGACTCCAGATCTAGAGGAATTTTTCAATATCCTTTAGATAAATCTAAGGTTCTAATGTACTGTGCGTTTCCCAGCCAATCGATTATATCATCAACACGAGGCATGGGGTACCCGTCAAATATAGATATGGCATTTAATCTTCTAAAGTTAAGACATACTCGTACCCCTCCTTTTTTATTAACCACCACATTGGGAAAGCTCCAAGCACTTTTAGATGGTTGTATTACTCCCATTTGCCTAATTTTATTGATTTCTGCCACTACCGGTTCTTGCACGCTTTCCGGCAACCGGTAGGGTTTCTGTCTGATAGGGACTACTTGGGTAACTTAAATATGATGTTCTATATCTGAAACTCTACCAAGGGTTGCTGTAAAGGATTGATGGAATGGGGTTATGACTTCATTCAATTCCTTTCTCTGATCAGGATGTAGTGCAGGGTTAATATTAATATCCTCATATTCACCCTTACTGTCTAGCTTATCATAAGCATACTCCATCTCATTGCTCTCTACATCAGGATAGACATACAAGGCATGCTGAGCTCTATCATGCCATTTTTTAAATACATTTGCATGATATATTTTCTGCTTGTTCCATTTGTCAGACAGTGCAATTTCATAATTAACAGGCCCTACTCTTTTGGTGATAGTATATGGACCCTGCCATTTCAATAGTTTATTATCAGTACAGGGTAGTAATAATAAAACTCTTTCCCCTGGTTGAAAGGATTTACTCCCAACCCCTTGATCATAATTCTCTTTCTTGGTATTGTTGTTGTTTTAACTCATGCTGATGTGCTGTATTAACATATTGTATCATGTTTTTCCGTAAGTTGGTAATATACTCCAGAGCTGACAAGGGTTCAGTATTCTATTTCCCATCCTCCCATGTCTCTTTTAATACGTCTAACACACCCCTGGGATTCTTACCATATAGCATCTAGAAAGGGGAAAAGCCAGTGGATGCTTGTGGCACTTTCCTACATGTGAACATAAGGTAAGGGAGGTACTGGTCCCAATGTTTACCCTCATCTTGTGTAAATTTCTGTAACATCCATTTTAGGGTCTGGTTAAATCACTCAACCAGCCCACCCATTTGAGGATGATAAGGTGATGTATATATTGCATGGACTCCCAGGGACTGATAGATGCTGTAACAACTGAGCAAAAGTTGCTACCTCGATCCATAAGGATCTCCCTTGGAATTCCCATTCTGCTGAAGATTTTAATAAGTTCATCCACTATTTTCCCAGTGGTAGTGGTTTGCAAGGGGATTGCTTCAGGGTATTTTGTGGTATAATCGTATACAACTAAAATGAAGTGATTCCCTTTAGCACTTTTAGGAAGTGGGCCAACCACATCCATTGCAATTCATTGAAATAGTGTGGTAACTAAGGGCAGGGGCTGTAGGAGTACCTTATATTTTCTAGATATGGGAGATACCATCTGGCAATGTACACAAGATTTACAATACTCTGTTACTTGTTTGTATATCCCAGGCCAAAAAAAATGATACAATAATCTATTTAGGGTGCGTTCTACCCCTTGGTGACCAGCTAAACGGATGTCATGAGCTATACTGTATATAGGAGATGGTTCCTATAAACCTCTGGTACCATCAGTTGAGAGACCACTTCCCCAGTAGTTGGTTTACTATATTCCCTATATAACAGACCCTTCTGTAACACAAGTTTTGGCCCATCCCCACTGTTACTCCCCACCTGTAGAAAAAAGGTTTTAAAGATACATCATTCATTTGTTCTAACTCAAATTTCTCTTTAGGTATGTCCTTGAAAATATTAATGTCTTTATTCCCTTTTTCATATGTGTCCATATGACCTTGATTCCATTTTTCTTTGTCCAGTCTCTTTTCACGTCTGGATTTACGTACTCTCCCCGGTAGTCCACATATGTCATCCTCAAAAGGAAACAATTGTTGTAAATCAACATTCTGTTTGTGTTGTGCCCTAGTGGTAACAGCTCCCACCTGAGTAGCTTCGGCCAGTAAGGATGCAAAATCTGGATGGTCATGACCAATGATAACTGGTATGGGTAAGTGTGAAACTAGGCCTACTGGCAATTGCTGAACAGTCCCCTGTACTTGTATGTCTAAAGTCTGCACTTGATAATAGTGGGAATCCCCATGGATACAAGTGACTCCAGTGATGGTTTTATCATCTATTTTATCTGTAATCAGGCTGGACTTTACCAAAGTTTGTCGACTTCCAGAGTCAAGGAGGCCAGCCATCTTTCATCCATACACTAAAACAGAGGTTATGTATTGTCCCCAATTGGCAAGGGCCAAATGTGTATGTACTGTCTTCTTCTTAGGCAAAAATGAGCAATATGACCTTTCCCTTGACATATGTGACAAATGATATCTGGATTATGGGGCCGGTCAGTTTTTATAGTTTTCACACCCCCAGCAGTAGCATTATTTGAAGAAGTATAAGTTCTTACCGTGGTGGAGGCTGTACTGGAGCTCATGTATCCCTTCTGCTGATGTAGCCAAGCTGCTAAGTAATCTTCAGCTAGACTGACAGCTTTCACAGCTGTCTCCAGGAGATGGGGCAGAATTCTCAAAAATTGTTCTAGGACTATGGCTTCCATCATCTGTTCCTTAGTACTAGTACCACGAAGCAACCATTTTCCACATAAATCCTTTAATCTGGTGTATACTTCCTGTGGTGTGTCTGTTGTTTGGAATTTCAAGGTCCTAAACTGCTGACGATACATCTCTAAACAGATGTCATAACATTTCAAAATGGCTTCTTTGACAGCATCATAATTGTCACTTAATCCACTTTCAATATGTCCATACATCATCTGGGCTTTACCGATAAGATATGGTGCAAGTCAAATAATCCAATTTCCTCTAGGCCAGTTACAAGCCCGAGCAATGCGTTCAAAGGTTATAATACAGGTTTCAGTGTCATCGGTTTCAGACAATTTAGTCAGTTTTATATCTTTTCGACCATCAGCAGCTACAGGGGCCTGACAAGTGCCCAGGGCCTGTATAGCCTGTAATGTGTCTTCCCACCTGGCCTTGTTCCATTGATTGTCCCACTCCCTCTGCTTCTCAAGGGCCACCTGCTGCATACAGAGCCATTGTAACAATTCCTGTGAATCACTGACTGGGGTATTTACCGACTTCTTCTCTTCCTTCTCATCCTCCTCCTCTATGTATCCTCCAGTAGCATCTTCCTCCTCTGTCTTCGCTGTCTTACGCCTTACATCTCCCAGCCCGGGCAACAAGGTTTCTCCAGTTTTGGCAGCCATCGTCCTAGTGAGAACACCACTAGGCTACTCCCCTTCTAACATCAGGTGCCTCCACAGATACTTTGACAGTATCAGAAAGCCTGTAGTGCCAGACCTTAATCCCACCACTGCTACCACATGTGAGGATGTGGGATACAAGGAGGACACCAACAGCAGGCTCAGATATCAAGGTAGTATTATTCAGGAATGAACAAAATAAAAGGTGTACTGTACGGCAAATAAATCAAATAGAAGAGAATAAGAAGGCATATCCAATACAACATGTTGCAATGACACTAGAAAACAGCTAGTGTTACTACTGGCAGGACAGTAAATGACTAGTCCCTGCAGTCTCCTTTTTAACAATGAAGCAGAGCTCCTTTTATACTATGACTAGACATGTGATATGGATAACTCAGACCCTATTGCTTTCAACAGACAAACATAGAATATGATTATTTATTACATCAAAGGATAACAATACCCATGTCTCTATTATTACCATCTACATGGCATGCAAAGCACCTAAAAATACTGTTTTTAATGAAAAATAAATGTAGGTTCCCTTGCAAACTCCACCCTCTCTAAGACTTGGTCTATAAGACTGAATACAACTGGGCCGGCCGGCTCTACATGCCAAGCATTAGTGCCAGACAGAGCAATGCCTAGAGACCTGAAAACGCTGCAAGAAAACAAAATAGCACTGTTCGTCCTACAGGTAAAAAAAAAACAGAAAAAAAAAATATTAGCAGCAATGTCAAAACAAACCTAGAAAAAAGTTAATGAATATTCGAGGTAAAAGACAACCATGTATTGAAATGTTGCAGCTTAAATATACGGCTGTGATAATTTACAGCAGTCATTTCTTCTCGGCTTAACCCATTTGACTTTCCATCTCTTCTCATATATATACCTCGCCCCACATAAGTGTTTAAACAACCTACTAAATCTGTGAGGTGGAGGGTACTGCAGAAATTGTGAAGATATGAAAATGGAAATTATTTATACAAGGTATTCCTCCCTGTGTTCTTCGTGAAGAACTGTTTTTGTTTTATTTCTTAAGCCGCTGGCTTTTCAGAAGCCGAACGGACAGACGCTCTATATGAGCATTCGAGCGTTCATGCAGGAATGTCCCTCAGAACAAGCGAGAAGGGGGTTAAAACCATGAACTGGGCAATGCACTAAGGCAGAGTTCCATCTGCAAAATATTTCTTTCTCAACCCCAGGAAATACTTTGATTGACTGACCAAAATAACAAATATGATTTCCGTCGGTATTTCGGACTGCAACATCATAACCCAGGGCTTCTAATGCGAGTAAACACCAAATCAACAGGAGCTTACTGTAAGCAGTACCCAAAAGACCCACAGTCCTAACGTTATCTCTGGGACTCTCTCTCTTTTTCTATTTTTAACATGGCAAAAGATAGGCAGCACAGGGCTCACATAATGGGATAAAATAGGAGAGAAAAGGAGAAGATACATACACAGGTGGCTTACCTGTGAACGTGGCAGTACAAAGCATAAGAACAGTAATAGATATAGGGATAGTGCTGTTGCAACAGACTTATAGAAGAAAAAAGGAAATGTTCCCATACGTGGCACCAATATCACAGACACACAAAAAGGAACACTAGAAAAATGGAAGAGTAGAAAAATGACACATCAACTGTAGTCTGCAGCATAAAATAAAGGTAAAAAAATGGGCTGACTAGATGGGCCAGGTGGTCCTTATCTGCTGACAAATTCAATGTATCTACATATCTATGTATAAGTTCCTAGTGTCCAGTGGTCCTCCCCATTCTCTGATCACCAGACCGAGTAGTAAATCATAACTTCCTGGTGTCCAGTGATTCCCTCCCACCCTCCAATCACAAGCCCCGGTAATAAATCATAACCCTCTGGTGTCTAATAGTTCCTCCAACCTCTGATTGCTGGTCCAGGTATAAAATAATAACTCCCTGACATCTAATGGCACCCCCCATGATCACCATCCCTATACACTATTGCATATTACCTCTGCACCATGGGCACTGACCACCCACCCTGCCACCCCCTTACCTGAAGCACTGATGCCACAGGAGTCCATACAGGACCAGCACATCCTGCCTCTCACCACCTCGGCTGGCCTATACGTGATGACTGTAAAGTGAGTACGAGTATACTGTCTCCACCAGCCACTAAGGTTGCCCAAAGTAAGTCAGGCTTCTTCTTGGCAGTGTTTTATTTATTTATTTGCTTTTGTTTACCAGGTAAGCACACTAGATAGCCAAGTGCCTATTTTCAGGTGCGATCCAGGAGGATTACAGGATGCAGACAATGCATGAGACATGGTCAAGAAAACATACAAGCGCAACTGGCAAGTGCCAGTGGGTAATTACAGCATACAGAACATCAGGCAAAAACAGTTAAGTCGGATGAATAGCAATAAGATACATACCAGGGGTAATGAGTAGAAAACATGAGCACAACGGTAAGATATTGGTAATATAACAAGGATAGCAAAACTCTGACAGACAGGAGGGCCCGGGGTAAATGGTCATGAAATGACAGGGACCCGCCACAAGACGTGGGGCAGGAGGTGTGAGAAAGTGTAAAAAGCAGGTACCGATGAGATTGAACAGCAATCTATAGCATCAGCACAGAAGGGTACCGCCCCCGTGTCAGTCGACTGGCTGGTGCTAACCCTTTTGTGCAGTACAAATGCGCTGAATATTGAGCTGTGCGTGAATTCAGGTCCCTGCCCTCCCCTTGCACAATGCATACATGTTTTTTTTGTATGTGCTAACCCTTTTAGTGAGTATGACAGGCCTATTTGAATATTGTGCACGGGCACAAATGCTGGGAAAACAGGGCCCAATCACTTTGCTCACTTGGCACAGTTTTGAATATCTGACATCACATGTCTTACATTCTTATTAATACTAGTTTTGCATGTCCCAGAAATTATATATATATATATATATATATATATATATATACTTTTACATGCCACTGCACTGTGTCAGTCTCCTACCACTGCAACAGCACCTCTAAGTTGTAATTCGCTTTAGTGCCCAGGAATGCACTACTGTGTATGAAAATCTAATTTCCCATTTTTCCTCATGTCCTAGAATTTACATATACTTGCTACTGTACATGCCGCTGAACTGTCAGTCATTCTGCCACCACAGCAACAGCACCTCAAACTTGTAATTCACTTTAGTGCCAGAAATGCACTATAGGAAAATCTCATTTGCCATTTTTTCTCAAGTCTCAGAAATTATATATACTTGCTACATGCTGCTATGCTGTGTCAGCCAGTCTATTCCCACAGCATTTTTCTAAAGTCACATAAATTTATATATGATGCTGTTATATGCCACTGTCAACAGTGTTGTGACATGCAAACTATGCCAGACACTTGTTTGGCATGGTAAAAGTGGCAGACACTTGGGCACTGGTGGGCAGCACACCCACCTTAGACTAAAGCACCACTGTGAGTGGGAGGAATAGAAGTCAGCTGAGAGGGGTAAAGATGGTAGCACTAATAGCGATCTTCTGTACTACGGGGTGGGGCAGCGCTGCAAGCAACGGCAAGGTGCACAGTTGCCAGAAGGGGGCACAGCTGATGAAAGTGGAATCTGCAGCTGGACTTGAAGGCTGTGGCCTGGGAGAGAACCTAAGACCCTAGCTGCAGATTCTCCTCCTTCTCAGTTAATGGGGAACTGTCAACAAGGGGAACTGTCAGCAATAAGAGCCTCACATCCAAGTGTGAGGCTGATCTCAAATAGTACTTTGTTTGCAAAAACACTTTTTTACATACTATTTACTGTAGTGTAGTAAATTGTATCAGGCTAATTTCATTCACTTGTAAACTGACATTTCCTGTAATCAGAAATGCCAGACTCTCCTGCAGTTGATATCAGAGGAGAGCTGCAGCAGTAGGAAATTCAATAGACTGCAGTGAATGTTAGGGTTTTTATCAGCTATAATTTCTGTTTCCTGGTCTGCTGTTCTCCTCTGGCAAGGTACAGTCACAGAGGAATGCATTAAGCCCAGTGAGCACAGCTATGCCAGCAAACATCTGATTTCAGCTTACAAAATCTTTAACATGTATTCTGCAGGCTATTGAACTTCCCAGTTCTGGAGCCCTCCTTTGATGTCAGCAGCAGGGGAATTCTGGGATTTCTGGTTACAGGAAGTGTCACCTTACAAGGTAGCAACATTAGCCTCATACAATCTACTATACTGCAGTACACAGTAAGTAAAAAAAAAATGTTTTGTACACAAAGTGCTATCTGGGATCAGCCTCACACTTGGGTATGAGGCTCTTATTGCTGACAGTTCCCCTTTAAGAGATGAAGTAGCACAAGGAGGTGTGTCCAGGAAGACCACACGCCAGATATTGCTCTCAATCCAGGAGACTGTCCTTGAGTGAAAGGCAGAAGTCCATGGTGGAGGCTCACTGTCTGTCACACCTAAGCCCTAGCAATGAGGCACACTATATGAAATTATCATTTGCCAAATTTTCTCAAGTTACAGATATTGCATATGTTATATGCTGCTGCTCTGTGTGAGTCTCCAACCACAGCACCTCTCTTTAAGCACTTTATTGAACAGAAATTTGAAACAGGATGAAAGGAGACCTAAGAAGATAAAAATGAAATTATTTAGACTCTAGTTCATTCCCTTCCGTGTTGTATTTCATCTGTGAAAGGAAAACTAAAATAAAAAAGTATAAGAAAAAAACAAACTTTTGGAAATTATAAGTACTTCACACTGGTGATGGCCAGTCTGTGAAATTGAACAACTGTGTCCCAGAGGGGGAGGAGAAAGAGGGGGCTTGCTGGCTGCTGAGGATAAGGCAGCAGAAAAGGAGACCTGTGAACACAACAGTGAAATTATTTAGAGTCTAGCCCACTCATTGTCTTTTGTACCAGTAAAAGGAAAAGGAAAATTTGAAAGAAAAATTGACTGATACTTACTGTCACATTAGTGATGGCTATGATGTGTAACAGCACAATGGTGCCACAGAGGTGAAGGAGTAGGTACAGTATGTTGGTGGCTGGAAGAGACAGTAGGACAACAGAAGCAGATTCACACAGCAGTCAATGTGTCAGCATGTATGCCTGGTTAAGAGTCATAGAAACACAGAAACATAGAAGTTGATGGCAGAAGGAGACCGCTAGGTCCATCTAGTCTGAACATTTGTTTAAGACCCATTTTGACACTCTAGTTGCCCTTTGTAGTCAGGGCTCCCTTGTGTCTATCCCATGCATTCTGGAATCCCCCCACAGTGCTGACCACCACAACCTCTTGGGGCAGGCTGTTCCAGGCATCCATCACTCTTTATGTGAAGAAAAACTTCCTGGTGTTGGTAGAGAACCTCCCTCCTTGCAGCCTGAGGTCATGTCCCCTGGTCTTGGAACCCTTCTTGAAGTGAAAAAGTTCCTGTGTCTGTACCTTGTTAATGCCTTTTATGTACTTGAATGCTTCAGGCATGTCCCCTGTCTCTCTTCTCTGCTCCAGGGAGTACATATTCAGTTCCCTAAATCTTTCCTTGTAGGACATTCACTGCAGACCCTGAATCATTTTTGTTGCCTTTCTCTGTACCGTTTCCACCCGGTCAATGTCCTTCCTGAGGCGAGGCCTCCAGAACTGGGCTCCATTTTCCAGGTGAGGCCTAACCAGCGATCTATACAGTGGTAGTACCACCTCTCTCCTCCTGCTCATGATTCCCCTCCCAATGCAGCCCAGCATTCTGTTGGCTCTCAGTGTTCTCTTCTCACACTGCTTGCTAACCTTCAAGTAGTCTGAGATTATGATTCTCAGATTTCGTTCCTGGTTTGAGGCTGCCAGTCTTTTGTCTCCTAGGTAATACTCCTTTCTTGGATTTTTCTTTCCTATGTGCATGATCTTGCACTTTTTGGCATTAAATCTCAGCTGCCACACGCCAGACCATTCTTCTAGTTTCTTGAGGTCAGCATCCATCTTGCTCACTCCTTCTGAGGTGTCCACCCTGTTACATATCTTGATGTCATCTGTGAACAGACACAACTTCCCTTCCAGTCCATCAGTGATGTCTGCTATAAAAACATTGAAGAGCAGTGGCCCCAGCACTGAGCCCTGGTACACTCCGCTGATCACCCTGCCTTCCATCAATTGCATTCCATTAACCTGTACCCTATGGGTTCTGCCTTGTAACCAGTTTTGTACCCATCTGACTACTTCTGGACCAACCCCTGTGTGGTCAAGCTTCTTTACCAGCCTTCTGTGTGGAACTGAGTCGAACTCGTTACTGAATTCTAGGCAGACCACATCTACTGCCCCGCCATTGTCCGCTATTTGTGGAACATAGTCAAAAAACTTGTGCAGATTTGTTTGGCATGACCTACCTACTGTGAAACTATATTGTTTAGGGTCTTGTTGGCTGTTAGTTTTGAGGAATGCTATGATTCACTGTTTGAGTAGTGTCTTCATTAGTTTCCCTACTATAGACGTGAGGCTCACCGGTCTGTAATTACTAGCCTCTTCGCAACTGCCTGATTTGTGAAGTGGAACCACTATTGCCTTTTTCCAGTCTTCAGGTACCACATCGCTTTTCAAGGATTTCATAAATAGAAGTGCCAGAGGGGCTGCTAATTCTGCCCCCAGTTACGTAAATCTTCTGGGGTGCATCTCATCTGGTCCCATGACTTTGTCTGCTTTTAGTTTATTTAGCACCTCCGTACTTCAGCTTCTGTAAAGGGGCTCATGTCTACCCCTGGTCCTGGGGTGTTGTGTTTCTTCAGGGCTGGGCCATCCCCTGGGTCCTCCTTGGTAAACACTGAGCAGATGTATTTGCTGAGGATTTTGGCATTCTCTGGGTCATGTTTGGTGCATTTCTCTTCTTCAGTAGCAATCTCTACTATCCCCCCTTTTGTCTTCCTATGTTTCCTAAGATATCTAAAAATGATTTGTCACCTCGTTTTGCCCCTTCTGCTATTTTTTTCCCCTGTCTGGGCTTTTGCCTTTCTAATTTGTTTATTAGACTATCTCATTTGTTTCTCCTTCTTGCTGAAAAAACAATTAGTTTGCTAAGTTCTGCCACTTAGTAGCACAACTAGAGACTGGAAGAGAGGAGGTCACTCTCCCAGTCGGTGAAGATCAGGGAAGCTCAGCAGACAGTAAGGCTAGGGGCTGTACCGCATTTGGCACATGCCTCCCAGGGTTGCCCTTTGTGTCTGAGCTGTTGTTTCTGGTTGTTTATGGCTGAGAGCTTTCTATTAGCCAACCACTATTTCAGTAGTGGGTACAGCAGACAGTAAGGCTAGGGGCTGGAGCTCTCTTGGCATATGCCTCATAGGGGTGCCCTTTGTCTCTGAACTGATGCTTCCAGCTGAGAGCTTTCTATTAGTCAATGACTGTTTCAGTAGTGGTACAGCAGTACAAATGTTGATTTACATATAGCAGCCAGGAAGTCTGGGTAAGTGTTCTAACTGCTCCTTGTGCTGAGAAAGCAGGCTCTGGCTGGGTCTGAGAAGAGTGATTGAGGAGAGAAGTTGCCTCAATGTAGACAGCGTAGACAGGAGTCCAGGTTTTTATAAAGGCATGCATGAGATGGAGGAAACTTAGGTCTGTGCTGTCTGGGGTGAGGAGTACTGGAAGAAGCCAAAGTGCAGAGCATCATCAGTGGGGGAAGGCTTGGCAGCAAGTTCACACTAGGCTGGTGTCTGGCATTTACACTGGGTTAAGACAGGAGAAAGGCAGTAGAGGAATGCACATCAATTGCCCCAAAGGTGCTCCAGTCAGATAGCAACAATGTAACTTAGTAAAGGGAAACTGGGCACATGCCAAAGCATGGGAGGAGGTAAGGTGTCCAGCATCTCAGCCCTTCGTGCCACTGGACCTGCTTCAAACACTGTCTGTTATGATTCAATACATTAAGCATGTGTGCAGACAATGCACAGCTTGTAGTCACCTGTTGCCTCAGTCTGCTGCTGCACATTACAGATGGTCTGCCTCAGCACTCGGAGCAATGGAATGGCCTGGCTAATAGAGGCAGTGTCCTCACTCACTGCCTGTGTGGCATGATCAAAATGTCTCAAGATCAAAATCCACCCATCCTTAAACCTTCACTGTTCTGTTGTCAGCAACTATCATGGCTTGTATGAAGCAGCATATACTCTGATAAGGCCTTATACTGTTCATACATCTGCTCCAGCATATACAGGGTCAAATTCCATAAATTAAATTCCATTAAAGAAAGCAAGGGGATTCAAAAGAGGTAATTTGTTAAAAAACAAACTGAAATATAAATGATATTAGCCCACCCCTCACTTTCATCACTGAATATAACTGTATAGCACAAAGAGTGGCTAACATTTTCAGAAAACACTAGCATGTTTTGAAAAGTGATGAAAGGCTTGTGGCTGTGGTGGGGACAGTGCAAGAATCTCATTTAGTAGAGGGAAAATATTGGGCACTAAACAGACCAGCAGCTGTTATGTGGTGCTAAAGAAACATAGAAACATAGACTTTGATGGGAGATAAGGACCACTTGGCCCACTCAGTCTGCCCATTTCCCTACCTACTGGATAAGCTGCAGATTCTAGTTAACCAACAGCCTACTTCCTGCCACCCCCCCCACTACAATTGCCTTGTGTCTGTCCCATGCATGTTTGAATTCCCCCACTGTTTTAGCCCCAACAACCTCCCCAGGAAGGCAGTTCCACACATCCACCACTCTCTCCGTGAAAAAAGATTTCCTCACATTACCCCTGAGCCGTCCCCCCTCTATCTTTAAATTGTGTCCCCTTGTTCTTACACATCTCTTTTTCTGAAAGATGCTACCCTCCTGGACTTTGTTGATTCCCTTGAGGTACTTGAATGTTTCTATCATGTCCCCCCTGTCCCTCCTTTCATCAAGGGTATACATATTAAGCTCTCTCAGTCTCTCTTCATATGATTTCTGATGCAGACCCTGCACCATTTTAGTTGCCCTCCTCTGGACTGCTTCCATCCTGTCTTTGTCCTTGCGTAGATGAGGTCTCCAAAACTGCACACAGTACTCCAGATGGGGTCTCACCAACTGTCTGTACAGAGGGATAACCACTTCCCTTTTTCTACTTGTGAAGCCCCTTCCTATGCATCCCAGTATGCCCCTGGCTCTCCTCACTGACTTCTCACATTGCTTACCCATCTTTAGATCATCCGATATGACTACCCCCAAGTCCCGTTCTATTTTTGTTGTTGTTAGAACCTCCCCAGCTATTGTGTACTCTTCTCCTGGGTTTTTGTTACCCAGGTGCATTACTTTGCACTTCTTTGCATTGAATCTAAGTTGCCATATGTCCGACCATTCCTCCAACCTTGCCAAGTCCCTTCTCATCCTTTCTACCCCGACTCATGTATCAACTCTGTTACAGATCTTTGTATCATCTGCAAAGAGGCATACCTTTCCCTCCAGATCCTCTGCAATGTCACCTATAAAGATGTTAAAGAGGACTGGACCCAGTACTGAGCCCTGACGTACTCCACTAGTGACCCCACTTTCTTCAGAATGTGTTCCACTCACTCTTACCTTCTGTGTCCTGTTGATAACATGGCCACTCCCAAGTCCAAAACTTTTTTTTTTTTAAATGTAGAAACTGTGCTATAAGGAACAGGAAGGTAAATGTATCAATGTTAATTTCAAATCACCTTTTGAAATTATCTTCAACGAGGATCTGAATGTGTAGACAATTATTAAAGGAAGATATCTTCAACATTGACACTGAAAAATTCCATCCTGTTTTCTCTGTTCTTATTTCTAGGTGAACTATCAGAATTGAAGAACCATTGACACAAGAAGATTTTGTGAATGAAATGTTTACTCTCTTCCCCCACCCCACTACTTTTCTGTACCAATACTAATTTTGCTTTCATTTTTGTAACTAATTGCATATTTAGGTTTACATCTATTTTTCTTGTCCCTCCATTGCAAAATCTGCCATGCTGTCCACCCCCCCCCCCCAATACCTGTCTTCTCCTTCCACAGTGTTTCAGATCATTGGATCTTTTGTTGAGTGGAAATTATAACTAAGGGATTCAAGATTGTTGTTCCTAATTTTATAATAGATACATATTTAACAATACACAGATGAGGGTTGATTCAGGAACTAAGATTCACATTTTAATTGTTTAAACTTCTGCTTTTAAGTGCTGCTTTCAAGAGGTGTTTCTTCTGCTTGATTTGGGTGTCCATGCCTTCCTCAAAATTCATCATTATGTGGCCAATTCAGGCTCAGAAGTTTAAGATAAAGTTGATGTATCAATTCAGAAAATATTTATGTAGATTGTTACTTTAATAGTAGACACATTAAAGGTGAGGGAGGGAGGAAGGGAGAAAAAGCTACAAATCAAGAAAGGTCTGCAATGAAATCTAGGTAGGGAAAATGGGCAAACTGGGTGGACCAAGTTATTGTTATCTGCCATCAGAGTTGACATTTGTTATGTTTCTCTGTTGATGCTGAGCCTGTAGATCATGCCCTCCCAATGAAGCAGTTTGTCTTCAAAGTGCTTGGGTCAGGGTGGTGCTCACTGCTTTGTATGCTGCATAATTTTGTACTAGTTTGTATGTAAATATTGTTTGCAGGTCTACTGAATGCACCCCTGTGCTTTTGTTTCTGAACATTTCTAAGCAAAACCATGGTTTGCTGGTAGTAAGCTCTCTACCTGTGCTTCATTTCTCAAGCATCTTCAGCCTCTGGATGCTGGGACCTAGTACTGTATGACCAATGCCCCAGAGTGATCTTTTTGCATGTATACAAAGATTTCCAGCACATAACACAAAATAAATGTATACATTTTTTGAGGTTTAGATATATTGCTAATAGTTTATGATCAAATTCATGCATAATAGAAAAATATTCCCATGCTTGGGAAGCATGATTTAGGAAAATAAGAAACTGCTAATTTAAACCCGAGATACACTGTTGAGTTGATGTGGGCAAAACAAAGAAAGGGATGAAAAAAGGTTAATTGGCCTTGATGTATGAAGTTGTCTGGCCCAGAAAATATATAGTTCACTAGGTTAAAAGGAGATTTCCCAGTTTTAGGCTTGGCTGTGGATATTTGGTCACTGCTAGGGTTGCTCAGACTCCACTGAACAGAATCGGGTTCATTGGATGTCAAGTTTTTATAGAATTTGGAATTTCTGCATTCAAGGCCAACAATCTGAATTCCTAAAAACCTAATTGGTGTGGAATCAGAATGGGATTCCACATCTGAATACTGCTGAAGCATTTTACAGCCTCCCCCACCCAGAAGAAACCTAAAGGAACTCGCTGTGGGCCAGAGCAAAAGGCCAACTCATTTCCTACCCTAATCTCCCTTGCCTTGTATTATTTGTCCATACGTTGCATGTTGCTGGCTGAGGTGGCCCACCTGCCTGTTTGTCGCTGCAGGTCAGGTAGGATCAGACTAGAGTAGTCAGTCTGGATGAGTAGGCAGTAAGGGCTGGCAGCTTCAGCTTTCCCACCATGAGCAGAAATGGTGAGTGGGTGGCGACACCCTCCTAAGCAAACTGCAGTGCCAAGCTCTCCCACTACAACCTGGTCACCTTGGCCGTTTGTCCATGATGAGTGAGTGACCCCTCATCTGATTTGGGCAACTTGCGGCAAATGTCAGGGGGAGAAGGTACAAGAGGAAGACCAGAACGCACTTCTTCACAGAGAGAATAGAGACAGGGTGCAATGTGCTACCTGAGGGGGCAATCAATTACAGAAAAGTCGTTTTTTTTTTTTTTAAAGTGGTAGGATAAAGTCAAGGGGAAGGTTAGGGTAACATGGGAGGGTGTAGAGCAGCATGTAGCAAATGTGCAGTAGCTCCACAATGCGCATACTTAATAGACCATTTGGGTCTTCTGCTGGCATTTTTATATGTTTGCATGTACATATGTCCATAGCCCACTCCCCACATGATTTCTACTATCCATCTCCAGTCAGCCCTCATGTCCATAGCAGCTATAAGTGATGACAGTATAAGTCAAGTCCAATGTTAATGTTTCGTGGTCTAAGTGTTGGTCATCCATTCGTGTTCTCCTGACTCCCTTTACCCAGCAGTCCTCTTCGCGAGTGTGGCCAACTGAGGGTTAGCCCTGGATTGCAAGCCATATAGAATGCTTTTATGTAAGGTGTCTGGTGGTAGTTACCCAGGGCTTTCATTCAGTCAGCCATCATATGGGGAGAGGGTTATTGGATAAGGGGAGTTGAGGGGTCACAGTTGGATGGTCTGCACTTGGACTGCTGTGCAGTACTATTGGACTTGACTAATACAGGACTATGATCACTTATGGTTGCTATGGGCCTGGAGCTGACTTGAAGTGGATAGTGGAAGTCAAGTATGAACTGTACTAAAGACATTCACCACCAAGTTGTGAAGTTGCCCAACTTGGATGGGGTGGTCACTCACTCATTACAGACTACGGACTGGGGGAACTGTGTTGTGGGGGTGGGGGGTGTAACAGCTTGCAGGGAAGGGGGTTTCTACTAACTACTTACCATTTCTGTGGATGGTGGAGGGGAGAGATGAAGCCATCGACCCTCACTGCCTGCTCATCCAGACCACACTGCTTTAGCCTGGTCCTGCATGGCCTGAATCACCACATGCAGAGTTTGACCACCCCAGCAGACAGCTGGCTAGGAACAGGCATATGGTAAGTGGAGGGACATTAGGGTGGTGGAAGGCTTTTCTCCTTGCCCACTATGATGAGCTTGTCAGGGTTTCTACTGAGTGGGGGGAGGGGTTGTGTAGTTTTGATTCAGATCCATATACCGAATCAGAGCTTCTAGTTCAGTTTTTTATTAAGGTTCTGACGTCTTAGCAGGCATTGGAATGGAATCAGAGCCAGAACTGGATGTCCTGATTATCTGATGAATGCACAATGAAGCAAAATCAGAATATTCCAAGCAACCCCTCCTCCTTCTGGAAAACAGTACACTCTCTTATTGACCCAAGTGCCTCCTCTTCCCTACCCTCAAGGTAGATGGTACTCCCCGATCTAAGCAAGCTACAGTGGCAGATATATTCAGTCGGTTCTTCACAACCTGTGCCCGGCCTGACTCTCCCAGCTCCACCTTCTCCCTCAGACAATGGTTACTGCTTCCCCAAATCTCTACCCAAGAAGTTTTTGATGCCCTATGCTCATTTAACCCCTACAAATCTAGCCCGGATGGACTTCATCCTAAACTGCTCCATCTGATGGCAGCAGCCATCTCTCCACCTCTTGCTCACATTTTTAACCTTTCAATTTCTACTAGTTCAGTTCCCATCTTGTGGAAAACAACATATGTGATCCCTCTCCATAAGGGAGGTGACCCGTCGTCACCTGTAAACTATCACCCCCATCTCCCTCCTCCCCTCACTTGCCAAAGTTCAGGAGACACTATTATACTCAGGACTTCTAGATTTCATCACTTTTCTTCAAACACTCTTCCCCTTATCAGTCAGGCTTTCACAAACATCACTCCACTGTCCCTTCTCTACTGTGTGCCACTAATGCAGTCAACTCGGCCATGGATGCAGGCCATATCACAGCAACCACGTACATAGACCTTGTGAAGACCTTTGATTCTGTCTCGCACACTCCTCCTAAACAAACTGCACTCCATTGGTCTAGCACCCTCCTCCATCTTTTGATTCATCTCCTTTCTAATAGGAAGACAGCAAGCAGTTCCAATTGGCAACTCCTCTTCCCCCTAGCTACCAGTCCTGGCAGGCATCCCCCCAAGTGTCGATACTAGGCCCATTATTGTTCTCCATTTTCATTAATGAGCTCCCCTCCATCTGCTCCCATTCCCAGATCCATATGTATGCAGACAACACCGTCATCTTCCCCTCGGGTCCATCCACTAAGGAAGTATAGACACTCCTCCAAAACAGCTTCAGCAATATCTTGGCTTGGTTCAAAGCCAGTGATCTCAAAGTAAACCAGAAGAAAAAGGTCTCCATGATGTTTGGATTGGCCCCAAGGCTCTCAAGGCTTTGCTTCCTTCCTGTATTTCACTCCCAGGACAACTCCCCTCTTGAATCTGTACAGGCCTAC
Source organism: Neoceratodus forsteri (assembly GCA_016271365.2). Lineage (NCBI taxonomy): Eukaryota > Metazoa > Chordata > Ceratodontiformes > Ceratodontidae > Neoceratodus > Neoceratodus forsteri. The sequence continues at coordinate 888,583,628 of CM057458.1, forward strand.
AAATACCTGGCTATATGGCAGGATCAGCACCTTAACTTCTTGGTTCTATGTCATAAGAGTGATTGCCGAATGGCAATCATCCTTATGGTTAGTGTACATCACTGAAATTCAATTTCAGTGATGTGCAACTCCAGCGTCAGTGAAAGCGGTGCAGAAACTCAGAATTTTTCTTTAATGCAGGGGTTGTGCCCCTACCCCTATATAGATTATCAACTCCGGGGTGCATTTCGGGGTGCATCCGTGGAGGAATAAAAATTCCTGTCTCAGGCCAGGCACAACAAAATATGCCAGCAACTAGTCCTGAACCCTGCATCCGCACCACCCCAGGCCAGCGCCCACCCCACTATGCCACAGCACAAGAGCTTGGCAGCAATCCATGGCACCACCCATCATGAACCCTCCAGCCCCTCGCTCAGCATGCTCGCTCCCCCCACATGCATATATATGCATGACATCTGGTTGCCTTCTGCGAACCCTCCCCATCCAGTTGCATTCCCTATACCCTTGCTGTTGGGGCAGTCGCCTCAAGTGGGTCACCATTTTGGTAGGCGCCCACTTGCAACTTGCTCACATTAGGGTATACCAACTTCTCTACCCATATTGGTACCTTAATCTCCAAGCTCTGATCCAAATTGGGCCTCCTATTTCGAAATGAGGACTCTCTCTCTCTCTCTCCATATTCAGCACTGGCTTATCTCCAAGTTGATACTGCCATCCCTCGACAATGCCAACATCATATACAGCACTGCCCTGGCCTCATCCCTCTAGAAACTTGACACCACACTGAATTCCTTCTTCAGATTTTCCCTCAATTCTCCACCCCGGAGCACCACTGCCCCCGTACTCCTCCCTATCTATGGCCTCACTCTCACATAGGAGGTACATTCATTCAGTGACCTTCATAGTCAAATTTTGGTTCAACCTCCTTCCCCCCCTACCTCTCTTCCTGCCTCATCCCTGCACCTACCTCTTTGTACTCTCTTCGCTCATGATATCCCTGCTCTTTCTCTAACCCCCACCCCAGTACTACGGCAGGTCAGTCTGCCTTCTCCTATCGCCTCCCCTGGCTTGGAATAATCTCTTCCCAACACTCTGCAACACCTCAATTTACTAGTCCCTCAAAAATCTTTCATGCCTGCTACCATCACCTTTTTGCACCTGCACCCCCTCCCCCGGGTGAGCACTCCCATTCCACTATCTCACCCACAGTATTTTTGTTCCCTGACAGTCCCCCTGGCTAATTTAGTTTATTTGTCTGTCTATATATGAAATGGTTTGCACTTGTAACCCCTGTTGTGCATTTATCTCTATGTAGTCACAAAATTTTACTGTTTGTTCTGCTGCTTTATGTCATAATTTCTAAAAATGGTGTTATTTGTCCAATGGTCTGTATCTGCCATGCACCTGTCTCTGTATTTTTGCTTTGTATAATGTACCTCAGGTCGCACCTGGAAATGCACCTAGGCTCAGTGTCTTTTCCCAGTCACCAAAGTTTAGATAAATACATAAATAAATAACAAAACCCTGCTCACTAGCTTTGCTGAATTGCAAAGTATTGATGCTATTGTTACTGCTGGTTTCTATCAGTGCTGGCTGCAGTATTTGAGCTGTGATTTTGTCTTTCTTTTGATCAGGTGATGCTGATGAATATTTAATATGTTCTCTATTGTTTACCCTGGAAAGGAAGGCACTCCGTTGTTTGTAGTACAATGTAGGACAATGCAGACCAATAACTCCTTAACCATGCTTCCTTTTGGTGGCCAGTCACAATCATTATTTGTTACGCCAGTGACAGGAGCTGTTCTGTGGTTAGGCAGGCACTGTGGTACATGTAACAGACTAACAGTTGAGCCTCTTTTTTAAACCTAGGTACAGTATCATGCTGGGAATGTAATTGATGCTCTTAGACTCCTGGGTATAGCAGATATTATGGCAGGCCAACAAATGTTGTAGTTGCCTCTTGGGTTTGAAATAAGGACAGCACCCAACAAGCTGGGCTTCCAGGGATGGTATGCATATGCCCTCTGTGTTCCTATTTATTTAGGATAGCATCACATACTCTTACCCTTTTTCCTCATTTTTTAATATTAATAAATCTGCTTTCAAATTCAGGAGCTCCTCTCACCTGTACCTGGCCAAAGTTGCACATCTCACCAAATTATTTGGACAAGGCTGGGTACAGTGACAGGGGACAGGCATTTACTTGTTTTAAGCTTTCTAAATTGACCACAATGCTGGGAGGGTGATGAGTAGAAATTACTTTTTTTGGCTTTCCTGTGTGCTTTATTTTTTTTTCCAGAAACACATTGTTTGTTTATTGGAACACTGGTGAACATATGTTGAATCCCCATTCTCTCGCAGGTGAGTTAAGGTGGCAGTTGAGTCCCTCTCTGAGGCTAGTGAAACTGCTTATAGCATAAGCCTCTCCTATGCTGTTCTGGACCTTGGCATAAAATTCTTGTAATGCCTGATCAGGATCATCAAGAGACACACTAATTTTTTTTTAACTAATTTTTATTGAAAATGATATTTCAACCCTACAATAGTGGGAATACATTTGTCAATAATTGCAGGGTTGTGATGTCATAAGCAATACAATGCATTGTGTTAAACCTGTTGGACCTTTGTTGTTATTTCAACCTTCAGAAAATATCTGGACATCTGTAACAAGGACTTAAACTTTTCACTGAACTGTACAGTATTTAATTACTTGATTATCTAGTACAAAAGGAACTGATCATAATACAACAAAGGTCAACAAGTAGCCAGTCTTGCTGCACATATGCCAAGTTTCTGCCAAGAATTTTTGAGAGAGGTCCAGGAGGAGGAGGAGGAGGAGGGATGAGATCTGAAGACTAGGGTAATCCATAGTCTCTCCTTAGTGTAGCAGGAGGGGGAAATACTTATATTTTCTAATCATCATAACCCATGGAGTCCCTCTGGGTCTGAGGATCACCCATAATCCAATGTAAGTTGTTTCATAATTATACCACAACCACAAAGTTGGGGGGGGCAATTGCTCTATTTAATAGCTATCTGGAAATGTTCATAGGTTCATAGGTAATACGAGTCTGTAGCCACAGCCTATACTGACTTGACCATACATCTTTATGAAAATGCAAATTTCTTATCACCCATGTTATTTGTTGAGTGCAGTCTTAAATGCTGTAAGGCTGTCACTCAGTACTACCTTTACTGGCAGTCTGTTCCAGGTGCTGACAACTCTTTGGCTAAACCTTGCACCTTTTCTTGAAGATTTGTAAAACTTCCCTCTCAATTGTTGGTTATGGAGTCTACTTTCCCCTCTCAAATTCTTTGTGTTCAAGGCCTATACATTCCAATAGGTAATTGTCATTAAAAGCCTTGAATACCATGCAGAGGTTGCCTCTGATTCTTCTGTACTCCAAGGAGTACAACTCTATCTCCCTCAATCTTTCATCGTATGGTTTATTTAATAAGGTCTTAACCAATTTGGTGACTTTTCTCTGTGTTCTTTCAATCAATTTAATATTATTTTTATTGTGCGGGCCCCAAAACTGAGCACAATACTCCAGGTGTGGGCATGCCAATGAAGTGTATAGAGGTATTGGAACTCTCTTGTACCTACTCTTGATGTGTCTGTAAATGGAACTTAGTATTCTATTTGCATTTCTTGCTGCTTCCTTACATTGTTCATCTGATGAGAGTTTATTTGTTATGATGACTCCAAAGTCACATTCTCTGTTTCAGGTAATTTTTTTCCCTTGTAGAAAGTATGGTGCCATAATATTTTTGCTTCCAAGATGCATCGTTTTACATTTGTCTAGAATTAGTGCTTGTTTATGTTGACTTATTTAAAGCTCTAAGTTGGTAATTTCCTCCTGGAAAAGCACTCTAGATTCATCGTTGTTTAGAACTGTGCCCATTTTAGGTCATCAACAAATTTACAGCTCCATGTTGTTGTCAATGTTTTAATATCAGTAATGTAAATGCTAAACAGGGTAGGTCCCAGAACTGACCCCTATGGGACACCACTAGTCACCTGTTTCCATGAGGAAGTGTGGCCCGCTACACTGACCCACTGCTTTCTAGCCTCTAACCATGAGGCTACCCAGTTTGTAATACTGAGATCAAGATCTATGCTATGTAATTGTCTGATTAAAGGAAGCTGCAGTATGGTGTCAAATGCCTTCAAGAAGTCCAAAAACAGGATGTCAACTGAAAGACCTTCAAGTGCTCTACTAGCTTGGTTAAAAAAAGTAATAGTTTGGTTTGGCAAGACTTACCCTTTACAAATCTGTGTTGATTTATGTCACACAGATCATTTTTAGTAACATGTTGATTTATCCTTTTTTTAACAAATTCCTTCATGACTTTGCACACTACTGGGGTGAGACTAATAGGCCTGTAGTTAGTGATGTCATTTTTAGAGCCCTTTTGTGTATAAGTATTATGGTGGCCATCTTCCACTCATTTATTTTTATTTTTTTTGCAATTTATTGTACTTTATTGATTTCCAAGATAGGCAACATTATCAACACACAATGTCTAATACAGCAAAAAAGAAGAAACAAGGAAAAGGTACAATAACAATATCAATAGAAAACAACCCCCTCCCATACACTGCTCTTGCCCCCCTCACACAACTAGGTTCTTCCACTCATTTAAAACCTTGTCCTCAGATACTGAGGTTGAAAATATGTCAGCTAAGGGGCCTGAACTGTGACCCCCCCTAACTCATAGATCTATACGTGTCCCATCCAGACCAGAGGCCTTCATGTTTTTCTCTTGTTGACCATAGTTCTGCAGTTATTCCATCCATTTTCTATACATTAAGCAGTCTAGAGCTCCATTCTTCTTTCCACTGTTGGTATAATGCTGAAAGCCAGTGGGAAGTTATACCTTTCAGTGCTACCAAACACATGAGTGAATACAGCATTTTAACATTTTGAAAGTCCACCCAAGGATATTAAGGGAGTTGTGAAGGGAATTGGCAGCCATGTTCTCTGAGTCACTTAACACAGGAATGGTGCCAGAGGACTGGATGAGGGCATGTGTAGTTCCTCTGCACAAAACCGGCAGTAATGAGGAAGTGGGGAACTACAGATCAGTCAGCCTCATCTCAATGATGGGGAAAATCATGGAGGCACTACTGAAAGAAAGGATAGTGGCACACCTGGAATCCAACAGAGCTCAGGATCCATGGTGACATGGATTCATAGCAGGAAGGTTGTGTCAAGTGACTCATAGATTTTTTTGATTGGGTGACAAACTCCCACTCTGCTCCACTGATGAGAGATTGCTAGAGATTCCCAGGGTTTGATTAAAACATCTGGGGCCTGGTCTTTTGCTTTTGTGGCCCCTACCCTGTGGAATTCTCTACCTCATTAGGTTCAAGAGTGTCTGACCTTCCATGGCTTTAAAACTGCACTTAAAACTGACTTGTTTCACTTGGCTTTTCTGGAATCTTTTTCATTTTGAAGCTGATATTTATTAGGACACAGATTTTATGAGAGTCTTTGATGTATCGACTTGTTTGTGATTTGATTTAAATTACTGTGTGTTTATTGTTGTAGTTATGCACAAGTGCCTTGATCTTTGGAAAGGCACTTTTTATAAATAAAGTATTATGATGATGATGATGAAATGAAGTAAATCAGGGAGGGGTGGTGGACGTCGCATACCTTGATTTCAGCAAAGCCTTTGACACTGTCCCCCATAGAAGGCTGGTTAACAAGATGGGTAGTCTGGGCATGGGACACAAGGTGATAAGCTGGGTTAGAAACTGGCTGATAGACATGAGGCAGAGGGTGCTACTGTGGGCCGGAAGTGCGGAAGCACATTTCATCCAGGATGTGAAAATTACAACTGTACTGTTCACAAGGAAGTGTAGAAAAATGACAATGTTGAAAACTGGAGTGAAAATATTGAGGGCCTACTTGAGGGATTCACAGGCATCGCGTGCTTTAACTAGCGCAATGCATGCTCATAAAACAGCCATTTTTTTATTGTTTTCACCAAATTTGCAGCATAAGCTTTTTGAGAGCCCACCTCATGAACACTTCCACTATCCCTGTGTTAATCGGTCCCGAAAGGTGATTCCGTGCAGTGACTGTGAAATCACCTTTCAGGACTGACTAACATCATAACAGTGACAGAATTCATGAGGAGGGGTCCCAAAAACCCCGTGTTGAAAATTTGGTGCAAAAATTCCAAAAAATGCCCGAGATATACATCAAAGTTGAAAAAACCCTATTTATTCTATTATACAGCTTACTGGCATTTCCTCAGTTCGCGGTCAACTTTGAAGAGTGCAGACTTGTTCCAGTCCACGAAGATCGTTGCACCAGACTCTGGAGGTAGAATTGGGTGGGGGAGGCAGGGTGCACAGTGGGTGGGTGTGGATGGTGGGAGGGTGAGGAGACTACGAGACCGTTTTCTATTTACAGGTGTAAAAAAAAACATTGCAGATGGTTTTTTTTACTGTTTTTTTGGGATATCAGTAGCCGACGGGATTGGGCACCCTGCTGGCACATAGGGAGGGGACACTAGCTGAGGGAGATTGGGCACCCTTCAGCACAGAAGAAGGGGAGACATCATGCCAATGGGGAGTGGGATCCCCCATCAGCACATTAAGGTGGGAAAAAGGGGATGGATGCCGACGGGGATTGGGCACCCCAGTTGGCAAACAACGAAAGTGGGGGATGCATGAGCCAAGGGAGATTGGACACCCCCTCAGCAAGCCAAAAAGGAGGGGGTGACACATTATGCCAACGGAGAGTGGGCTTCCCCATTGGCACATACATGAGGAGCAGGGTAAGCCAACAGGGGAATTAGGCACCCCCAAAGTTGGTGGTTTAGTCGCCACTGTGCCGCCATGTTTGTAGCTGGTGAAGCATGTAGGAAGGTCCGCTGTGTGTGACGAGCTTTGCTCGCATTGCAGCGGACCTTTCCTTAGATATGCTCGCCACATTAGTATGCATGGTGTGGCGCCGGCATGCAGGCTAATTGGGGAATAAGGGACGTACCTACTGGTGCATGCCCTGCATTTGCACAACAGTGACCACGCCTCCAAATCTCCAGTACTGCAAGATGTTGGCTGTGCAAGTGCACCAACATAAAAACTAAATAAATTGTATTTATAGCCCCTTTGGATTAGATGGAACCCATACTTCTGCTGTATATAGTAGACCTGTGCGTATTTTAGCTTCAGTGACTGAGTAAACCTAAGATCGAGCCATTGCCTTTTTTGTGCAGCATATCTCTTAAATGCATTAAATGCAGAGATTGCTTTGTGCTTCATTAGATCAAGATGGTTCAGCCATGATGTATTCTGAGAAAAATATACCCCTAAGTAAATGTAAGATTTAACTGTAATGATTCTAGATTTGCCAATATATAATGAAGACATTTTCTTTTGTTTGTGTCGAAATATTTATAAATTGGTTTCATCCTTATTTATTATCAATTTATTTTCAGGACATAATTTAGCAAATAAGTTAAGTTTCCATTGTAATCCCAATAGTGAAGTTAATAATAATGCAAGGTCATCAGCATTATATATATATATATATATATATGCATTCTAGGGCAAGCACACACATATATACATATATATATATATATATATATATATATAGTTGTCTCATACCTAGGTTAGTTTTAATTTCCAAGGATAAATCTCTAGGTCAATTATACTGACCTTTTAACCAGGTATCCTGGTGAAGTCTAATTATGATATCCAGTAACACTCTATATTATATGACTGGAGTTTGTTCCATAATAGGGACTGACTACTGGAATCAAAAGCTGATTTTAGATCTATGAAACAACAATAAAGTTTTGCCTTTTTAATTTTAACATGCTTTCAAACTAGGTGAGACAGCATGTAGCAATGCTGAGTTGTTGATCTACCAAATCTAAATCCATTTTTAAACTCACTGAGTATGTTATTCTCGTCTATCCATGTTTGCAATCTGTTCAGGATTATATGACATAAAATCTTCTGTGAAGTGTCTATGAGGCTTATAGGCCTGTACCTTGTTGGTACTAAAGGGTTGCCCTTTTTCTTAAAAATTGGGGATATAATGTTTTCTGTCCAACTGCTTTGGATTTCTGCCCCTCATATTAACTTATTAAAAATAATATAAAAAATGGGTAGCCACTAGTCAGGAAAAAAATTTATAAATTTTAGCTATAATTCTATCTGGACCAGGTGATTTTTTATTCTTTAAACACAAAGAAGATTCCATTTTTTCTTCCCTATAGATACATAAAGGTTTAGGACAATAGAAACCTCATTTAGGTCCTAATGGTATCTGTTTTCAGACAGAGAGTAATAATAAAGTGTGCAAAAATATTGTTCCCATGTATGAGGAGTAATAAAGGCCTCAAGACCTACAGAAAACTGGTGATAGCCTTGACTAACCAATGTCCAAAAATATCTGTTTTCTCTTTCCTGGACAGCCTGTCTAAGTTTAAACCACCTCTTTTGTTGGAATATTTTCTTCTCATTCTCAAATGTATTTTTATAGCTTTTACTTGTTTGATTTAGTGATCTAAAATGTTCTCAAAATGGATTTTACTTAACATAGTGGAGAAGTTTCTTTAAATATTTATTGGCTTACTTACAAGTATTGTTAAACCAAGAGGTCTGATTAGAACACAAAGTTATAGCTGGTAAAAGAAGTGGTCTAATATAGTTAGTTATTTTATGCCAAGTTTCATTAATGCTCTCAATAATATTGGAATTAAGAATGATTTCCAAACATAAATTAAAAAGGTTCTCTGTATAAAAATGTCAGAGAAAGCTTGATGGTATCAGCTTATTTATTTATTTAATTAATTTATTTATTTTTGTCTAGGATTACAAAGTACCTTTGAGCCAAGGCTCTTTTACAAAGGTTCCACGTCATGCTGGTTACAGGGTAACAGACACTAAAGCATAAAACAGTTACAGGTACATGGTTTTAGACAGTAACTTTGCTTGAAAAAATCAGACTGGGTGATGAGTTACTCAAGAAATAATAGGAGGAAGAGGGCAAGAAGGGGAGAGGGCTGAGGGTAGGGGAAGGCATAGGTGTAGAGGGTCAGGGTGAGGCAGCCGAGGGGCCTTGTCAGGACAGACACAGGGCAAGTGCATTAGAAGTTGCATTGGACAGGTAAGTGCAAGAAGACAGGGCAGAAACTGACACCAATATGGTCAGAAGTAGCGTAGGGAATGTAGATGTTATGGGGTGCAAGCACAGGTGGAGGTGCCAGTTATGGAGTGGTGGAGCTTTTTTTTTTTTGAATGCTCCAAGCATTGCTGTGGATGAGGTGTCACTAGAGAGCTCATTCAGCCAACTCGGAGTCCTGTATGCAAACAACCTTTCTCCTTGGAATGTGTGGCAGTGGGTGATTTGAAGGATTTGGGGCTTAGAGCTCCTGGTGTTGCGGTTGGTGATTTTGGGTTTGAGGAGGGTGATGACTCCTGGTGGTGCCTTTCCCATCATTATTTTCTTAGCAGTGATGCAGGTTTGGTATTTGATTCTGTTGTTCAGTTGCAGCCAGCCTGTTTTGGAGTAGAGGTCACAGGTGTGAGTGAGTGAGACGGTAGGAACCAGTAACGAGTCAGCAGACTTGATTGAGGGAAGTTGAAACATGTCTGAGAGATGAGGTTGTGGCAGATCCATAGATAATAAGACTGTAGTCAGTGATGCTGATGATGGGAGCTCTGGACAGCTATGGACAGATCTTCTGGGGTTAGATGCTTCCTATGTTGGAATAGTAGGCCCATCCTGGTGTTGGCTACTTTTGCCATGTTATTGATGTGTGGGACATAGGAGAGATTACAGTCGAGGGTGAGGCTGAGGTATTTGAAGGTATGAACTTGTTCAAGGGTGATTTCTTGCTTGGTTTTAATGGAGAGCTGATATTGTTTGTGTTTGTTTTGGGAGTTGCAGAAGATCATGGTCTTTGTTTTTTTCTGGTTAAGTATAAGTCTGTGTTTTGTGAACCAGTTTTTGACTGCAGAGAAGGCCTGTTGGAGGCTACCTTGTAGATGGACTGGATCATGGTGGGATGCCAGGATGACTGCATCATCTGCGTAGAGTAGGATCTGTTCAGGGCAGGAGTCTTGCAGTGAGTTCAGAAAAAGGCTGAAAAGGAGGGGGCCCAAGATTGAGCCCTGTGGGACTGGACTGGTCTTTGGTCAGAGAGCGTGCCAGCAATTCTCACTCTTTGGGAGCGGTTGTCTAAGTAGCTTTTGAACCAGTTCACCGAGTTAGGTGAGAGCCCTGCTAGTCAAAGCTGGGCAAGTAGGAGATTGTGGTTGATGGTATCAAAGGCTTTAGTTAAGTTGATGAAGGTGGAGCCAGTAAGATGACTGTTGTCGAGTGAGTGATGGATTGCATCAGTGAATTCAAGTAGCGCCATGGAGGTGCTATGACCTTTTCTAAAGCCATGTTGATCCTTGCACAGGATGTTGTGATTGTCTAGGAAGTCTGTGAGCTGGTCTGACACAATCCATTCTAGGGCCTTGGAAAGTGGAGGTAGGATGGAAATTGGACGGTAATTCTCAGTAGCTGTTTTGTCACCACTGTTATGAATTGGGGTTACTGTGGCAGATTTCCATAAGTCAGGGAACTGGCTGAGGCTGAGGGAGAGGTTGAAAATCCTGGCCAATGGTCGGAGTACTTTTTCAAGTGTGAGTGATAGCAGTTTGAGGTCGAGGGAGTCACTGCTGGCTCTGGAGTTGCAAATGGCTTTGGTAACGTAGCTGCAGATTTGATGCATTTTTACTGCTTTAAAGTAGAAGGGAGGGTGGTTGGAGGTGGCTGGGGGGGGGCAAGGGGAACCACCTCATCGAAAAAACCCTGTGGGAGTACAGCACTGAAGTCCGTGAAGGTGTCACTGAATGTATCAGCAATGAGTTTCTGGTCAAGTATAGTTTCACCATTTATGCTGAGTACTGATGGGGATGATTTAGATTGCTTCTCAGTGACTTCTTTAATTTTATTCCAGAAGTCCCTACCGTTGCCCCATGAGTTAATCAGAGCATTATGGAAATAGGTGGTCTTTGTATCCCGATACAGTATATTTGGTGCAGTCATTTAGCTTGCCACCTAATCTTATGGAAATTTATTATTTCACAATTTTGCATTATCTGTTGATTGTTTTTAGTATGTCTGTTTATAGATAATATCCCAAATGTTAGTTCCAATGAAAAAATGGGCAGAGTCTGGGTGATCAAGTACTTTTAAAGTTTTTAATGATTTCATTGTATCTGTACTGGGCCATACTAGATCTACAGTTGACGTGTCCAATGGGCCAGTATATGTAAATGCTCCATCATAATCACGCATCAATCTAGCATTCATTAGACAGAAATTAGTGTCTTCCATGACCTGAAGCAGGGCTCTGTCTTGTTGATTGGTTTTTAAATCTTTAACTTGTCTTATTTATCTAATATTCGGGTTTATGACAAATACATTTTGTAAAATATGTGAATGTAAGTTTGCAAAAGAAGTTTACTGTGCTACTCTAGCATTGAAATCATCTATTATTATGAGAGTGTAAAATACATAATTATCCGCTTATTAAATATATCACTAATACATTTTTCAATAGATTTAAACTTTAAAAACTGGCAAATCTGTATACAGAATTAATATAATTATGTGTGTTCTTTTAAAATAATCAGGTAACATGAAGATGAACTTGAAATAAGAATCATTAGTTATATGACATACACCTGATTTTACTGATATTGAAGGATTTTATGCAGTACTGTGATCCATAAAAATAGATTTTTACTGCATTAGGGTTTTTCTAGTGAAGTTTATGCACTACTGCAAAATGAATCTAAATGTCCTTTTTGTAGACACTGAAATGTTATAGCATATATACCTATACGGTCAGCACTGGGCTTTGCAATATGACTTTTAACTCAAAATGATTGCTACGTGTAAAAAAAAAGTGCACTTTGAATAGTCGAGCTGTGACACTGGTACGCATGGCTGGGTCATGGCTCAATTTTTCAAAGTGAATGTTTTTTTACATGTAGCAATAGTTTTCCAATAAAAGTAATAGTTCCAAGGACAGTGCTGAGAATATAAGTATAGTTCCTATAAAACTTCAGTGACTTCCCAAAAATGGAACTCGGTCATGAACAAGCCATATAGACATGTAAACATGGGTAAAAAAATGGAACAGTCTCATGAAAGATCATATTGGCTCTCTGATGCCACACAGACATGTGAACGCTGGCGGTTGGGATACTACTCAAGCAGTCTAGTGGCTCTGACCAGAGCTTGTAATCTTAGGTATAACTAATACTTTTTCCATATGGCTCTATGTATCCAATACATGTTCTCCAACATACAATAATAATGTAAATGTCAAACTTTGATATGGGGCTATGAAATGCCACTTTTTTATATCTTTTAAATGTCACTGTTGTGTCTAGCATACTGTGAGATATAGGTACTATAAACTGTATGCTATCACTTTACAAAAGTCCTTTAAATGTGATGAATGTACCTAGAGTATGCTCCACACCTCCTGACAAAGAGTTACATGAGAGACCCAGAATACCAGGGTTCTGTGTCACACTCTCATGTGGATGCTGAATAAGCTGTGGGCCTATTGCTAATTTTTGGCTTAACTTTTTTTACAATTAGTGTGCAGAGCCTTGTATGCTAATCTGAACTAGTTTGGTACTTTTTCAGCTGGCATTTCTGCCAACTGGGGCCTAAGTGCATGGAGATCTTTGTTTCCTTCATTCAGCCCCCTGCCCTCGAATGCCCAGACCTACCCCATGCAATTCCTATGCAGTTCCACATGCAGCCCCCTCAACCAGCCTTGCCCTGCCCCCTGCAGCCCCCCATGCAGTCCTCACCCTGCCATGCTCTGACCCACCCATCTCTGGTCCCATGCAGCCCCCTGCCCTGCCACTGTTACTGTACCTGTCCACAGGCATACGGTACTATTCATTATGGTAGGTTCTAGGATAAGTTAGAAGGTACCATTCTTGTCTGCATAGCACACCTGCACCATCTTGAGTCCCTCCTGGAGCCACGTCACATGGGCCAGTGCTGCCTTCTGCTGAGTCCATGGCACAGCTGGTTGTCGGTACCCCAGTTTCAAGAGGAGTTGTGTGGGCCATCCCTGAAAAGGCTGAAACTACATACAAGATAGGCAACAGGAACAGGCATGGAGCAACCCTCTACTGAATTGTGAGAATGTGGTACTCCACAAACGTACATTCCTTAATGGGTGCACCATGGTCCAGATACTGTCATCATTGCCCTCCTAGATATGTGGGCCAACACCCCACAGAGTATAGAGAAGGATTCAGTGGTATGGGTTCCCAGTGGTTGAGGCTGCACACATGTGCCGATCCTGGCACCTCATGACAATGAGGACCTCAGGAACAGTTTAGGGTGTACACATATGCTGATTCTGGCACCCTATGACAGTGAGGAGGACTACAGGAACAGAAACAAATTCCACAGGATGAATATAGAGGCTGTACTGGGCACAGAGGCATTGTCATGAATGTCAGTGGCAAGTACCCAGGCTCAACGCATCATACCTTCATATTTCAGCAGTCACGGCTGAGGACAGTACTGGTGATCAATGGCAGTAAATCTGCATGGCTACTAGGTATATATCACATAGGCATTTGGGTAAGGGGGCATGCTGTGCTGTGCACATACTGGTACTGACACCCATACAGGTTACAGTGGGTACCCCCTGAGGCCATGTTTGATGACACCATTCCTGGCCTTTGCTTGGGAGGCAGAACATAGGTACAATAACTGTCATAGGAGGGCAAGTATGGTGAAGGAGTGTATCTTCAGGCAGATGAAGATGTGGTTCAGATGACTGGAAAAGATGGGCAGTATGATGGTGCTTGCATCAGGCAGGGTGTGCCATGTGTTTGTCATGTGTTGTGTGCTGCACAACATCCCCATGAGGAAATGACTACCATTACTTAAGGACCTAACTGAGGATGAGGACCCCCAGGACCAGTAACACACAGGAGTTAAATGCAGGCACACAGCCAGAGAAGACATTGGTTGGGAATGAGGCATGGCAAAGGGCTGATGCGTGGTATGTTCCAGACTGGGCCAGTGTAAAGGGGCATGACCTTGCATGTGAATGTACCCTGTTGCAGAGTGATGACTGGCAGTACTGTGTACCAATTGATGCAGTGCATATGTGTGTGTGTGTGTGTGTGTACATACACACACCCGCAGGGCTTGGGGTATGCCAAGATAGGTGTGATGGCTCTGTCCCTGGGTGTTGCAGACCTTGACAGCTGCCTTGTTCCTTCCCCTACTCAGCATCCATCCATACTGTCCCATCTAGGCAGGTCCATCCCTATTTGCCACAGTTGACTGGTCAGGGATAGTTCAGGGGCCACAGACATGGTAGGGAGTTGGGGCCACCTCCCTGTGCAGCATTGGGCTATAGTAATGTGATGGTATGGGAGGCAAGGGGCAGTGACAAAGAAGTGGGCTGTGCAGGTGGGTTGGCAGCCACCACTACTGGCCTGTGCTGTGAGGTACTCCAGCATACCATTGAGCAGGTTACCCACCTATACTCTGTATGGAGCCTCTGCAGTTACATTGTGAAGGTACAGCACTGGAAATTGCTGTCCTTGCTGGCTCATAAACAGTCCTGCTCCATCCCTCGGGCCTCTAGAAAGTACTCCCTGAGTTGGTGTGCAGTGAAACTTACCCTTTTGTACAACCCTGTCCTGTCCAATGGGCCTTCATCTCCAGTGCTGGAGCCTGGATCACTTGCTACTTGACGGCATGCCGATGTTATTAGGTGACCTTGCCACAGGCTGCTACTCAGCTATTTGGCACTACTGTGTGCAGGAGTGTCAATGTTCATAGCGGTGTCAGGTGGCAGTTCTATGGGTATCTGTATTGCATGCTTCCACCCATTTATGTCCATGTCTGTGCCCTCTCCCTGCTGTGGTTGGAATACTGGGATATAGGACTGTGGTCCTGGGGAGAGTGGGGATCCTTGCTTTAGGGTTAGTGACTGACTGCCCTGTGCTCTGGCCAGCTGGCCCCTCTGCACAATGCTATTGGTCTCCTTTTCTTCCTGTGAGTCACTCCCAGTGCTGACCTTTTTGCCATCTGTGGGGTGGGGGTCAGACATACAGTTAGTATCTGGGCATGGCACTGTTGTGGGTTGTAAGGTACACCATTGCTGTACTCAACATTGCACATCGGTTTGGCACCATCCTGGTTGGTGGTGTACTGCAGGTCAGCTGTGTGCACATTGGTGACCACTGTCATGTCATCCTCTTCCTCCTCTTTCAGCAATGACATGGGCAGATCCACAGCAGGGGTAGAGTGAGTGCCACAGTCACTGCCACCTAGTGTGCACTGTGTCACATGTGTAAGGCTGTGTATACTTACCTGGCATTGTAGTCCAACCCTTCCTCCTCACAATCCAAAGCTGCCTGGCTGATAATGTCTGCCATAATGTTCTCCAATGGTGTGAGCACCAATGGTGTGATGATGGGCCACACTGGTGGCATTCTGTGCCTGCTGCCTGCCTTCCAGCTGCTTTCAGACCACCATCCTCAGGTCTCTTCACCTGTGCTTCATCTTCTTGCAAGTCCTGGATACCAGTCTTGCCACACTGATAGTGGTTTGGATGGCCTTCCAGATGCCAGACTTGGTGGCCAGCTGTGTTCTGAGGGATGCCCACCTGTACAGTGTGGCATAGTTGTTTTGGATCTCCAACAACACTTCACTCACCTGCTTGGCAGTGAAGTTCCAGGCCTAGTGGTTTCTGGTACTGATGATATGGACACTGCTATTGGTGCATGGCTGGGGTATCCCACTAATGGGGGACACCCCTGTGGTGCCCTCCAGCAACCCCATGTGTGGGGCAGTTACCCTTGTGGCCTGCTGCCACTATTGTGGTCAGTGGAGGTGTGACCATGCACCCCTGACCCCAACTGTTCTGCCATGCCACCACCATCCTCTGTGCCTGGACCCATTTGCTCCCTCTCAGTCCAGCAGCACATACCTGCCCTGCTGTTCACTTGCTGCATGGTGCCATGGCCAGCACTATTTCCATCCACTCCACCAGCCTGCCAGTACTTCTCTGTGCACAGCATAGTGTGTAATTATACTGCCAGTGTGCACCCTAGTGCTCACGTTCCTCTCCACAGTGCATGCTGTGGTGGGATGCATGTTTCCATCCCCCATAGCAGTGTGCCTGCTTTACTTGGCACTGCCATGCATACTGCAGCTGTTCATGCATAGGGCCCTCTTTGCTTACTTCCGCCACTTGTTTTTTCTTTAGCTTCCTACTATCTGTCTTAGCATCCCTGTGCTAGCCTAATGGCTAATACAACAGTTCATGAAGTGGGAAGAGGGGAATTTAAGAGGGGTGTGAGGAAGCACTTTTTCACTGAAAGATTGGGGAATACCTGGAATAGTCTTCCAGTGGAGGTAGTGGGGGCAACAGCAGTGGTGGGCTATAAACATACATGGGATAGGCACAAGAGAATCTTGGTAGGGAAGGGGGATAGCCAGAGATCAGATAGGGTCTATGGCAATGTTTCTCAAATGGTTAGGCCAGCCTCCCTGGGGAGGCCCCAAACTGTTTCAGGGGAGGTTCAAGCAAATCTGAAAATATACTGTATTTAAATTTTGAGTTTGGGGTGTTCTGCTTAACATGTAAATAGTGAATTTATTTAAGTACACATTGGTGATCAGAAAAGGGCACACAGAGAAAAGGCTTCATTCATTTATCTATGTATAGACTTGTGACAGGAAAAGGCATACTGAGCCAGGCTTGTTTCCTAGTGCAACCCCGGGAGGAAGGTACACAGAGTGAATACGATTCAGAGTGCACACTAGTGAAAACAAACAGGAACAATTATGTGTGGTAACAATTGACACATTAACTGGTGGAAGAACAGCACAAATACAAGGGCCAAGCAGAGATGTAGTAAGGAGCAAGAGCAGAAGGAAGCAACATGATCCCTGAGACCTTGAGACGATATTAAAGAGCAAGGTGCACAAAAAGAGGTAGAGGGGAATAGGAAGGTTTTTCCATATAGAGTGGAAATGGACTGAGAAACAGCTTGACCCATGGAGAGATTATTGCAAGGGGTAACAAGGGTCTGAGAATCAGAAGAGCAGAAAGAGTAGGATAACCAGGGGTGTGGGGGTTATAGAGGAGGAGGACAATAAGTTGAATAAATTGAGAATAAACACAGCCAGCAACTCACAGACATTTCATTTCTTCAGCTTACTGTGCAAATTATAATATTTTTTTCTGTGAGAAGGCCCAAGATTATTTCTATATTTTTTTTGGGGGTCAGGATATTTTTCATGTTTTGGGGGAGACTCACTGTAACAAAGTCTGAGAACTAATGGTCTATGGTGACAGTATAGGCAGGGTAAAAAATGGGCTGACCGATTGGGCCAAACGGTCCTTATCTGCTGACAAATTCTCTTTCTTTGTTTCCATGTTAAGCACTTTGGGATGCCAGGTGTATGAGATATGCTATATGAATAATGTTGTTAATATTCATTTTCTTCTTTTCAGATTTGCAGTTCAAAATCTTTTTTTATATCTTCACATTTCTAAAAATGTACTTTTATAAGATTATAAAGAGTAGATGTTATTTCTGTTTAGGAAAGTACCATTCCATGTATTTTTAACACTGGCACTCTGTTACATAAATACATACAAGTGACCTATGTGCAGGCAGATTTACAATAGCCTTCATACTTTATTTATAAAACTGTCAACACTGTTATATTTAAAGAATCTATATTTGAAAGGGCTGGATTTTAGATAAATATTTGTAACTTCTAAAAAGTAATATGCTGAATTAATGAGACTCTGATCTTTTTAGTTCTATGTTTTCCAAAATTTAAAGATGCATGAGATTCACTGAATCTCCATAACATTATTGTAATCAAAGAGATTACTGATTTTCATTTTTCTTTAACCTTGGTTTCATCTGAAAGATCAGATCTGATAGCTGGCTAATACATCCAGGGTCCAATCTTTTGATCGTTTCTCCAACACAGTTCAAATTATGTGCTGAGAGACACTTCTCATCAGTCTTGTATCTTTTGATCTTACTGCTAGCAGTGAAATCAGAATTTTAAAGCATGTCCCTTGTGCAGTTTGAGTCTCATGGCCTAATGCATTGGCAGATATTACCATGGTGGTGTCATGCTATGGACTTATCTAGATGTGTCAGCTCAGCTACCAGAATCCAATAAACTTGAATGTACTCTAACAGAAGGTTCTGACCTGAGTTTATGAGTATAGTTTACATATGACCTCCATCCCCAGAAACTCTACTTCACGTTCATGATAAATTTTACCAGAGTACCAGTGTCTTTAAATGTAGCAGCTTTTGTGAAGCAAATATACGTGTGGTATGGCATGGCGTGGCGTGGCGTGGCATGGTATGGTATTGTATGGTATGGTACAGTATGGTATGGTATGGTATAGTACAGAATGGTACTTTTATTTATAAAAATGTGCCTTTTAAGGATCAGAGTGCCTCTTATAACATAAATATCAAAAGAGCCACAAAGCAAAATAAAAATAAAATATTTGCCATATACATAGTAAATAACATTAAGATCAGCATCATTTAAAAAAAAGTAATAATAGTAGAGCCTACTCAAAGTCTAAGAGGAGGAGGTGTTTTTTATTTATTTATTCCCGAAGGCTAGAAAATTTCTGACAGTCGGGCTCTCTTCAGGTAGGAAGTCCCATAGGACAGAGGCAGCCACTGCAAAGGCCCAATCTCCTGCTGACTTCAGCTTTCCTGGTGGCACCTGGAGCAGATCCCATCCCCTAGATCTCAGGTCCTGGGAATGCACAGAGGGATCCAGGAGCTTGCTGAGGTGTTGTGAGCCCAGTCAATTTAGGACTTTGAAAAGCTTATAAGTCAATGCACCACCTTGCTGGTGCCCAGCCCAGGGCCCAATAATATATATATATATATATATATATATATTCTGACCTTTGAGCAGAGGTCAGAAACTTTCCTGCTGTTTTCTGAACCAGCTGCAGGTGGTTCAGTTCCTCCCTTGTAGAGTGCACATCAGTAGCTGAGCCGGTAAAACACAAAGGCATTTACAAGGGTGGCAAGATCAGCAGACTGTAGCGGGTGCAGTCTGGCAACATTTTTCCAATGGTAAATGCAGGTCTTGACTACAGAAGACACTTGAGGCACAAAACCACAACTAACTGAAAAGAACTACTTTCAGGCTGTGCACCTCATCTGCCACCTGAAGTGTTAACCGAATGTGAAATGTTTCTTAAAGTATGTGGTGCAAAAACCATCATTTAAATAATAGGAATTTTATGTTTTGTATTTATGCATTATAACCCACAAAAATATTATTTGTTGATCATTTGTCAGCTGACGGACTTTCTTATGAACTGGATTAAAAAATTCTAGGGACCTGATTGGCTGAGAGGTTCTTGAAGCCATGACTATAACCAGTTACATAATCATGGCTTCAAAAACCTCCGTTAACCAACCTCCTCACAAACCAGAAATTTATCTAACTGCAACAAAAGCCAACACGACAGTGGGTTTCAAGCAATACCTTCTGACAGCACCACTCCACTCAATGAGTGTAATATTCCCACAGTGCAGACCCAGTCTGACCTTTAGGGGATTATAGGAAAAAAAAGCATACAAATCCTCAAAGCATTCCCAGTAGCATAAATGACACTGCCGCCAACTGTGGCATACACAAAGGCAGCCACCACTCGTCAGACAACAGTGGCGCAATACCGACCAAAGCCCAGCAACGGCTGCCCACAAGTTGCGTTTTGAGCAACTCTTCAAAACAAAAACAAAACAAAACAAAACTACCCAAAATGTGAGCATTTTTTTCAAACAGTTATATCAGTCAGCCGACACCTTCATATTCTAACAACCACTCTTGCGGCTTACTGGCCAATCACCACAAGAACCTTCCCATGTTTGCTGATAGACTTTAACAAAAAAAAAAAATCCTACGTACATCTTCACCCGGTCCCAGAGCAGGCAGCAGGACTGGGTAAAACAAAAAAAGAACATTCTGAATTAGTGCTGAGAGTCAGACAGAGTTCACATTGCACCTCCTCCATGAACTCCACATACAACAGTGTCACCTTCTGCCCAGAGCCCCGCTGGAACTATTTTCTTAAAAGATACTCCTCCAACACCATAAAAAACACACTTTCAAATGGTTTTAAAATATATTTTTTTTACTAGTACAACATTTCAGCCAGTTCATAATAGCAATAATGCACTCCATGGTGTGGTGTATCATGGGATATTGTCACTTCTCGGGTACATGAGGCAGTCAGCTTTGCCTCATGCCTCTCAACGCACCCGAGGCTTGACTATAGCCCATGCTATACTACACCATGTTGTGCATTATTGCTTAATTGTAATATCATTAAGAGAATATTGCTGAAAGTTAGCCACCTCTTTGTCCCAATTTTATAACGTGATGGTTACTTAACTTCCAGTTATCCCCTATAACTCACCTTAAAGATGTAATGGTCAGCCAAACAAGTCATTACAAATAGAATAATAGAGGGCTATGTATTATAAGGCAGTCAGACCATCGAGAGGTTCTTAAAGTCCCCAAAACCTCGAGATGGTCTGACTGCCTTATAATACATAGTCCTTTATTTGTAATTTTTTGTAATATATGGACCCCTTTGCGGAGATTCCTTTTTCTCATGTGTTTTTTGTTAAACGGGCTGGCCGGCCGCCTCACTCAGCATGTGCTGTCTCTGAACTGCCCACAGCACTAACGAGTGTCCCATCGCTCGTTTCAAAAAAAATTTTGTTTCCGTTAATTTAGTAGGCAGTCCTACCTTTCAGCTTTTTTGTCGTTCGGGAAACGGAGGATGAGTGACATAGTCCATTATTTGTTCAAAAAAATGAAATTACAAATTGAACAGATTCCTCTCGCTAAGCGAGAGGAAAAAGGCGCCATGTTTTTCATGCTGTTATGCCCGCCTACTAAAGAAAAGCCACCAATGGAAATGGACGCCATCAGTACGGTTGTGCAGGAAGGGATGTGTGACCATGGCAACTGGGTTTGTTGGCAGGAAGATCTGGACATGCGCTCTGTGATTCTAGTGATAATACTATCGTTGAGAGCTGAAACTGTAGTATTATCAGCTCTGAACGGTAGTATTATCAGGAAGAAACAAGGGTATTATCACTTTGGACAGTGTTGTATTACATTTTTTTTTGTATGAGACAGAATGGTATTATTTGACCATGTCCATATATTACATGATTTTAAACCTACCAATAGGGAAATACTTCCTTAAAGCTTCCTCAAGTAAAACCATATCACCTAAACTGAAAATCTTATCATCAACTGTTACCATTGGTGGGTGTGGCGGTGCTGCAGTCCCCCCCCACTTTTGCTCATGAGCATTCAAAGTGCACCTTTGCTTGCAAAACAACCTTTTTTAACCTGTGCCCTTTTGAATGTCAGCACCCCCACTTTTCCCCATGTTCCATCACCCATGACTATTACAACTCTGAAATCAAAAGTAATTTTTTCATAGTAGTTATTTTTTAAATTCTGTACCCCTCCCCCCCCCACACACACACATACTTTTGTGTGGCTGACCCATATGTTTCCTAGGGGAACGTGACTCTCAGCTGAATGCCACTTTGTGGATTACAACACAGTGACCAGAAAGATACAGGCTGTTTGGTTCATCTGTTGATCTGCAGGGCTGACAATGTGATTGTTTGCTGCTCGGAAACAGCAGGTGTAGATTTGAACTCCAAGAGAAAGGCAGGGTGACTCAGTACATAACAATATCAGCAGCTCAACTAGACTGTTTCATTTTGTTGGGGGGGGCATGGTGTAATATTTATTTTGTTTCTCACAATATGAGGTTTCAATAAATTGATGATTTTTGCATCCTGGCCTTCCAGTGAATTTTTTTTAATTTTTGAAATTGTGCTTTAGTGTCTATGTTATACAGCTTCAGTGCACCAGAGAGGCCATGTAATCCCCCTCAATTTGAAATCCTGAAAACCTAAATGTTTGCTACAAGGGAACAGTAGATGTGCCTTTGGACTCCAGAAGAGGTAGCAGAGATGCAAATGGCATATGTGTAGCCAGAGCTGAAAGAGTTGTCCACTGAACAAAAATATAAACAAGCCCTTAAGGGTGCAGACTAAGGACCCGATTCTAGAAGGGTTACACCTGGCACAACAGCAGTTACGCCAAACAGAATGGTGCATGTAGCAACTTCCGCCAGCAGTTGCGACATGTGTGATTCTACAAAATGGTGTCACAGGCACCTGTGCTGAACAGCTGTTACACCACATAAACCCCCTACAACATGGCGCTGGGGGTTTATGGCAGCAGTTGCGCTCCATTCTAGAAGGGCAGCCACAAAGTGCCCACATCGTGATTCTACAAGAACCCCTGGAGGAGAGCCAGCAATGTAAGTTATGCCAGCAGTTAGCTGGTATAACTTACAGATGCCCCAAGGGGTTTTGTAGACCCGTCGGCTATCTAGTGGACATTGCACAGGTTCCCTTCCCCCCCATTCCCAGCACAACCCAGCAGGGCCCCAAAGGGCTACCCAGACCCCTGAAACAGCTGTTGGCAGAAGCCCCGCAATGCGGTGCTGTCATTCCCCCACCCGAGCCCCAAACCACGAGTCGCCCACCGCATGTGCGGCAATATGTCAGCCCTGGTAGTCTAGTACCTCCCCCCATACTGTACATTAAAAACATAACACAAAATCCCCATTTCCCTGGTAGTCTAGTGCCCCCCCAAACTGTACATTAATAAAATAAAACAAACTCCCCCATTTCCCTGGAAGTCTAGTGCCCCCAAACTGTACATTAGTAAAATAAAACAAACTCCCCCATTTCCTGGTAATCTAGTGGCCCCCCACCCAGCCGTGCCAGCCCCCCAGCACCCCACCCATCCCGGCCCGGCAACCCACCTCTCACCTCCACGGCGGCTGCCGACTGAGTTCAGTATTAGTGCTACTGCACAGATGCGCACAGAAATTAATGAGTGAGAGGTGGGCTGTGTCAGTCGCTGGCTGGGGATGGGTGGGGGGTGCTGGGTGGGCTGGCACGGCTGGGTGGGGGCCACTAGACCACCAGGGAAATGGGGGAATTTTGTGTTATGTTGTTAATGCACAGTTCAGGGGGGCACTAGACTACCAGGGAAATAGGAATGTCTTTATATTTTACAGTTGGGAGGACACTGGACTACGGGGCAGGTGATGTGCTGCATTTGCAGCGGGTGACCGGGGGGGTCAGGCATGCATGGGGGGGTGCACTTGCGACCTGCGGCAGCGGGTTGCAACATGCTGGCCAGGTATGCCCTCTGTGCGGCATACCTTGCCGCATGTCGCAAGTTGCAGGACTTAGCTGCGGAGACCCTGCACCTTCTAGAATAGGGTGCAGGGTCAATGTCGCAGTTGCAGGTGGCGCAAGTTGTGTTCCATGGCAACTGGTGCCACCCTTCTAGAATCGGGCCCTAGGTGTGTGCAAAGTTTCTAAACTTCACTAAGCATTGAACTGCTGGGATTCATAATCCCACCTGGGGTAACCAGGAAGGAGGGGGAAGACTATGAATAACCCACTATGGCCATAGGCTGGGGGAGGTAAGGTAATACCAGCTTGAGACAAAATTGATGGGACATTGGCCTACCATCAACTTCTAACTTTCTATGTAGAAACAGTCTCTGCACCAAGGTAGGCTGGGCACGCATATACACGTACACTGCTTGCATAGCTATGCCGCTGTGGTCAAGTGC
The DNA here is from genome assembly GCA_016271365.2 of Neoceratodus forsteri. Lineage (NCBI taxonomy): Eukaryota > Metazoa > Chordata > Ceratodontiformes > Ceratodontidae > Neoceratodus > Neoceratodus forsteri. The sequence goes on from CM057458.1 coordinate 888,607,427, forward strand.
CCGACTGCAACACCGGCTGCCTGTCCGTGGCTCCACCCCCAGTTTGCAGCTGTATGGGGTGGATTGCGAGTTACAGGAGGGCATCCAATTGGATGCCTGTCCTGGGTCCTATAGTGGATCTGCTGCTTGTGTGAGCAAGAGATTTGGGGCAGATGCAGGTCCTGGGAATTTTAATGATACCGGAGAGTGCCCAAATTGTTGTCCCCAGCCCTACCATGGAGCTAAATGGGCTAGGACATCACAATGGGAGAAATCCATGTCTTGCTGGAGCAAGCAGATGTCATTGGTGGGGGTGCACACTGGTTATGGCAGGATCCTCCCTGTTGAATCTTGCACTCCCCTTGACTGGCACGCATGCCTTAGTGAATGGCATGGATTGTGGGCATGCCCCGGATACTCCCCCTGGACCGCCTGTGGAATGTGGCTGCACAGGAGACTTGGGGATCGATTGCACGCAGGCTCATGCACCTGCAATTAATGCTGCCGGGGGTCAGCTGCAACTCTATTGCACAACATTCTGACTTAGGGTTGCCTAGAGCATCATATACACAGTGCGTAGGTAACCTGCACATTAGTAGATACACCCCATTGTCCCTGGCACAGTGTTTCAATAGCCTCTCTTAAGTAATAATAATTTTATTCAGACACATAGAAAGATAGATACATAGACACAGAAACATACACTTTGACAGCAGATAAGGACCACTTGGCTCACCTAGTCTGTCCATTTCCCTACCTATTGTATAAGCTGCAGGTTCTGGATAACCAACAGCCTACTACCTCCTACCCACCACTATAATTGTCTCAAGTCTGTCCCATGCATTCTTGAATTCCCCCACTGTTTTTGACCCCACGACCTCCTCAGGAAGGCCGTTCCATGTGTCCATCACTCTCTCCATGAAAAAATACTTCCTCACATTGCCCCTCAGCCTTCCCCCCTCTATCTTCAAATTGTGCCCCCTTGTTCTTGCAAATCTCTTTTTCTGAAAGATGCTCCCCTCTTGGACTTTGTTGATTCCCTTGAGGTACTTGAAAGTTTCTATCATGTCCCGCTTCTCCTTCCTTTCCTCAAGGGTATACATAGTAAGCTCTTTTAGTCTCTCTTCATATGGCTTCTGTTGCAGACCCTGCACCATTTTAGTTGCCCTCCTCTGGACAGCCTTTATCCAGTCGATGTCCTTGTGGAGATGGGGTCTCAAGAACTGCATGCAGTACTCCAGATGGGGTCTCACCAACTGTCTGCACAAAGGGATAACAACTTCCTGTTTTCTACTGGTGATGCCTCTCCCTATGCATCCCAGTATTCCCCCAGCCCTTCTTACTGCCTTTTCACATTGCTTGTCTACCTTAAGGTAGTCTGATATGACTACCCCAGGTCCCTTTCCATTTTCGTTGTTTTTAGTACTCCCCCCAATTATGTACTCTTCCTCTGGGTTTTTGTTTCTCAGGTGCATTACTTTGCACTTCTTTGCACTGAATCTAAGCTGCCATACTTTTGACCATTTCTCCAACCTTGCCAAATCCCTTCTCATCCTTTCCACCTCCCCATATGTAATAACCCTGTTGCAGATCTTTGTGTCATCTCCAAAGAGGCATACTTTTTCCTTCCAGCCCTTCCACAATGTCTCCTATAAAGATATTAAAGAGGACCAGACTCAGTACTGAACCCAGCGGTACCCCGCTAGTAACCCCCCCATTCTTCAAACTGTACTCCATTTACTGTTACCCTCTGCATCCTGTTGTCCAGTCAATTTGTTACCCAGTCTACAACCCTGGGACCCACTCCCAGGCTGGCTAACTTGTTTATTAATCTTTTGTGTGGGACTGTGTCAAATGCCTTGCTAAAGCCTAGGTAGGCCATATCCACAGCCCCTCCCTGGTGTACTACTTTGGTCACCCAGTCAAAGAAATCTATTAGATTCTTCTGACATGACCTTCACACTGTGAATCCATGCTGCCTTGGGTCCTGTGCCCAGCTGGCCTCTAGGTACTCAAAAATTATTTCTTTCAGAAGTGATTCCATCATTTTCCCTACCACTGAGGTCAAACTAATATATCTGTAGTTTCCTGCCTCTTCATTGCTCCCACGTTTGTGAAGAGGAATAAAATCCACACTCCTCCAGTCCTCAGGTACCACACCATCCTTCCATGATTTGTTAAAAGGGAAGTCAGTCGTGCCACTAGGTCTCCCCTTAGTGAGACCCCATCTGGAGTACTGCGTGCCATTCTGGAGACCCCATCTCTGCAAAGACATAGACAGAGTGGAGGCTGTTCAGAGGAGGGCAACCAAAATGGTGCAGGGTTTGCACCTGGAGACATACGAGGAGAGACTAAAGCAGCTTAATATGTATACCCTTGAGGAAAGGAGGGAGAGGGGGGACACAATAGAAACTTTCAAGTATCTCAAGGAAATTAACAAAGTACAAGAGGGTAGTATCTTTCAGAAGAAGAGATGTGCAAGAACAAGGGGGCACAATTTGAAGATAGAGGGGATGGCTCAGAGGTAATGTTAGAAAGTATTTTTTCACAGAGAGGGTTGTGGATGCATGGAACAGCCTTCCTGAGGAGGTTGTGGAGTCAGGAACAGTGGGAGAATTCAAGAATGCATGGGACAGGCATAAGGCAATTCTAGTGGGGGGTAGGAGGAAGTAAGCTGTTGATTAACTAGAATCTGCAGCTTATCCATCAGGTAGGGAAATGGGCAGACTAGGTGGACCAAGCAGTCCTTATCTGCTGTCAAATTCTATGTTTTTATGTTTCTTAGTTTTTTTAGTATTCTGGGGTGAATCCCGTCAGGCCCCATTGCTTTGTCCATCTTCAGTTTTAAGAGTTCTTTCAGGACCCTTTCTTCTGTGAATGGACCGGTATCAATCCCCCTGTACAGAGTGCTTCTATTGTTTGGTTTGGGTATCTCCCCCTCTTCTTCTTTTGTGAATACTGAGCAAAAGTATTCATTCAGTATCTCTTCCTTTTCACTGTCACCCTTTGCCCACCTCCCCTCCCCTTTATTAAGCTTCACTATTCCTCCCTTGGTCTTCCTTCGCTCTCAGATGTACCTATGGAAGGTTTTATTCCCCTTCTTAACTGAGCTAGCTATCTTTTCCTTGGTTTGGGCCTTTACTATTCTGACTGCCTTCTCCACTGCCTTCTGCTTTAACTGATACAGTTCTCTGTCCTGCTCCTTCTGTGATTCCTTATACTTCCTGAATGCCGCCTTTTTCTCCCTAAGCTTCCCCGCCACTTCTTTTGAGAACCATAGTGTTTTTTTTTACTTCATTTTGTTTATTTGCTTCACACAAAGGTTCATTGCCTCTGTGATAGCAGTTTTGATTTTTCCCCATTGTTCCTCCACCCTTCCCTGCCCATTTGCTAGTGCATTCCTTAGGCACTCACCCATTTTGCCAAAGTCAGCCCTCCTAAAGTCCAGTACCTTCACTTTTGTATTGCTTGACTCTACAGCTGTGTTTATCATGAACCACACTATTTGTTGGTCACGTGTTCCCAGATGGTTACCTACTTCTAAATATGTGATCTTCTCTTCATCCCCATTTGGGAGTACTAGGTCTAAGATTGTTCCCTCCTGAGTGGGTTTCAACACTAGCTGTCTGAGGCATGCCCTCTGTGGGGCATCAAGAATGACCCCGCTGTTGTATGTGGCTGCAGGAAATGTGCTCCAATTAATATTTGGCATATTCAGGTCCCCCATCAAGAATGTTTCTGCTTTTTCTTCCATTCTAAGGATGCCTCCTATCATTTCCTTGTCCATTTTCTCCCCCTGAGATGGGGTTCTGCATACAACCCCCTTGAGGGTTATGTTGCCATTTCCCATCTCCAAGGTGACCCACAGTGCCTCCTCTCCTTCCAGTTTACCCTTTAGTTCCATTGCTTTTGATCCCTTCCCTTATGCAGAGAGCTACTTCTCCTCCACTTTACCTTCCCTGTCCCTCCCGTAGATTGTGGACCCTGCTATGTTGACATCCCAGTTGTGGTTCTTCATGTATCATGTTTCTGTGACTGCCACAATATCCAGCTGTCCCTCTTCCATCATGGCCACTAGTTCAGGAAGCTTGTTACCTAGACTATGTGTATTGGTACTCATCACTCTCCATTTTTTGATGGCCTTACCCCTTTTAGATTCATCCCTGCTCTTGCTGCCTTTTCCTTTTTCTCCATTTACCCCTGTCCTGCTCCCTATCCACCTCTACCTTGGTGTTTACTTTAATGACTACCCTGTTTTGTGGGGGGAGGCTGGGAATTCCCTGCTTCTCATCAGTGCCGCCCTCTTGGCTAGTTTAAAAGCTTACCAATGAAGCATTTAAACCTTTCACCTAGGATACTGGTTCCCCTCCTGGACAGATGCAGATCATCATGCCAGTATAGGCTTGTATCCCTCCAGGTGGAACCCCAGTCCCCAATAAAGCCAAACCCTGTGCTCTGCACCAGTTTTTCAACCATTCATTGAACTGCATGGTGCAGAGTACCCTAGCTTCACCCATACCACAGACAGGCAGCACCTCCGAGAAGGTTACTGTGCATGCTACTTGTCTAAGGCCCCGCCCCAATTCCACAAACTCCTTCTGCACTGCTCTGATCCCATGTCCAGCTAGGTCATTTTTCCCTAGGTGGACAATGATGTCTAGCTCTCTCTCCCATGCAGCTGCTCTCGTGACCCTGAGGATTTACTTCCTGTCCCTCCAAGCCATGGCATCGGGCAGGCACCTTATCTCCCTCTTCCCTCCCTCCCCCAGTTCCCCCCTAATAATTAAGTCTCCCACCAGGAGCTGCTTCCTTCCCCTGTGGTGTCCCATGCCACCCTCCTGTGGGTCTCCCTTGTGGAGGTTCCCAGCATCCTCTTTGATCTCCACTGCTGGTGCCTCCACAGAGGAACCATGCTCTGCCAGATGGTGTATGAATTGTGGAGAGATACAACTGGAGGGATGTGCCTCTGTTTCACCACCCTTACCCTCTCTGAGCCCACCATGGTCCAACCACTCCTCTTTCTTGGCAACCTCTGAGGCAGCGGTGGCAGCCCTGGTGTTCCCTGGGTGGAGGAGGTTTCCCTACTCCTTGCCAGGTCAGCCCGGAGACAGAAAACCTCCTCCTCTTTCACAGCAGAGAGTTGCCTGCAAATAGGGCAGCATCACAGCCTCCAGAATGTCTCCCGGAAGACTACACCCCACAGCCAGTGCATTACATCATTCCCCACATGTTTCTGTCCCTTCCTGTTTAATATATATTTTGGGGGGGTTGTCTTTTTTGTTAGTGTGTGCATGCATTTACCCTATATGCAGTGTGCTGGACTGTTAAGGATATGACAGTTGTAAGCCCCTTGCCCTCTTGAGGAAGTAATGTCAGACCCCTGGTATACAGGAAATTACACCCTTAGGGTGGTGCGGAGTTGGGCAGGTGGGTGGGACCAAGCCTGTGCCCTCCAGAAACAATCGGCTGCAGCTCTGACCTACCATTCCAGTGAGTGTTGACCTTCCTTTCAGAAAGACAACTTGCACCACCCCAGTGAGTGCTGATGACCTTCCTTTCAGCAAGACAACCTGCAGAACCCCGGTGAGGGCGGACCTTCCTTTCAGCAAGACAACCTGCACAACAATTTAACAGAGAATATACCTGGCAAAAAGCAATTACAGTCAAGAAAAATAAAGCAGTTGAGCCCAATACCTACGATGGAAGCCCCAACTGACCCAACACAACCTGGTGTTCTGTGCTCTGAAGACAATCAGAGGAAACCAGTTTCCACCACCTGAGGCACTGACTGGATCAAATACACAAACCTCCACTAACCTACACTAAACTGCAGGCCTTACAATGACAAATCTTCAACCACCAGAAAATAGTTCACTATACCAAAAATAGTTTGATGCAAACTGTCATCAAAATACTGGTAGACAAAAATCCAGCTATCCACAAGGAGAAACTAATTATGCAGTATTTCAATCCCTCTGAAGTTAAACCCCCAATCTACAGGTACATAAGCAGTATTGCAAACCCCCTTCTTGATTAAAAAAAAGCAAACAAAAAACAAACACAAAGCAATACCAAGTGTAAAATTTAAAGTAAAGAACACCTCCCTCAGATTTCAGCAAGAATGAGCTTTCCTTCAGATTGCCAGTTCAATATAATTCTCCTTCACAGCTCCCAGCTGTTTTAAAACAGCTTGCTTCCACCTTCAATAAGGTAGGCCTTTCTGTCAACATGGCATTTCATTGACCTTTCACTTTTAAGAGATATGAAAACTGCCACAAGATGGTGAGTGCTCCAAAGCTAATGCAAAAGCCCTGATTCCACAACAGTTTCATACACATATGTTATACTTCTTAGTCCCTGATTGTATGTGTGCACAATCTGGCAGCGTGGAGAGTTTTAAGAACATGTCCCCACTGAATGTGAATCCCATTCTTTCTTCCTTGGGGTATGTACCAAAATATTTTCCAAATTTCTAGCATTGAGATCAGATTATTCTCCCATAAATGGGTGGACATGGAGAAGAGGAAGAAATTCCCTAAATTAAGGTCTAAGTGTTATCTGTGTCAGAAGCGGTACATGATGCCTCTCTTGTGACCAGTAATTCAGTGAACAATGCAGTAAAGCACATTACTATCCCACTTGAGTTGTCTGCACTTTTGAGTGCACATTATAAAAAAGTTCTCTTGTCCTATGATGGTGCCTTCACATTTAACAGTATGTAACTTTGTATAACTTTTGCCTGCTTTGTAGTCTAGAAGGCTCTGTACTTAGTTGTTAGTTCTGTTCAAGTCAGTGTAATGCAGAAAGTGGAGCTGCTAACATCCTAGAAGACTAAGCAATCTCCAATGCCTTGGCGCTATTTAAAACACTTTATTAAATAACTAAAAGGATCATGAGTTGCAACCCCTCTACTTCGCACTGTTTCAAAGGTGTCATAGGTTAGACAAACATCATGCATTCAAATGATAAAATATGCTAATCAGCAAGAATTTCCAGTCTCTTTAAAGTCATATTAGCTGTGCATCCCAGCATAGAGCATAGTAGTGATGCAAAACATCAGGCACCAGTATAAAGGGTGCTTCTCGTGATCATTTATTTTACTTAAGATATGTTTTTAAATAACTCCAAGGTATTGGGGATTTTTTAGTCTTCTAGGATGTAGGCAGCTCCACTTTTTAGATTATACTGATTACTTTGATGTGGTTGCTCTGTCCATTGTTATTAAGCTGCCTTCCCTGTATCTGTTCAGTTCAGTTCTGCATAACTAGTTATCAGAATATTCCCCAGGGGCAAACTTGATGTAATCTGCCTTGATAAAAAATTCCATTGCAGGTAGCTTAAGCATGTCAGCTTGCACCAGAACATCTTGTGTGTCAGTCATGCAAGGGGTCTGGTACCACCACTGACCCACAAATCAGGTCTGTAAGTTTAGGTTATATGAGCTGCTCTTTTTGGTCAGCATGCAATTTAATTCTGAACTGGATGAAATTGCTAAGGACATTCATGATAAAATGGTCCAAAATGCAGCTGTATTGCTCAGAGCAGACTCTTTGAGCCACACAAGAAGACATGCATGAAACAGACTTTAGACAGCCTAATAAAAATAAATAGGATTGTTATGCTGCCTCTCTATTAGAAGAGACAGTGGTTTGACTCAATTTAATTCCTATTCTGCAATTAATTGGAGGACTTTTGTCTAATACTGAACTTGAAGAAAATGAACAAGTTAGTCAGACACACAACTTTCAAGCTGGAGTCTCTCCAATTGATTATGAGGGCATTGCAACTGGGGAACTACCTAACTGTCAGTTGCTTATCACCATATCTGCCAGTCTCACCATAAGGTCTTTAAATGTGCTACGCAGGGTCAGCACTTTGAGTATTAGACATTCTCTCTTGGCCTAGCTGCAGCCCCTAGGGTCTATTCAATGATCTTCAGTGTTCTTTGAACTTCTAAGGCAGACAGATCACTGTATACCGTATATACCTACGTGGATGACTTCTTGATCAGAGCATCCACAGAACTGACAGCAAGGAAGTCAGCTTGAAGGAAACTAGGAGTCATAAAATGTCATGACTGTATAGTGATGAAGGAGAAAATATCACTTTGACAGCTTAAAGACTGGAGCATCAAGGTGCCTACTTTTAGGAAGATCTGTACAAGATATTCCTTCTGGAGTACATGAGCAAAACATTTGTTCAGAAAACTCAGTTTTGGATATCTTTGTAGATTGTGTCTTACTCTGCACACAAGATTCTTCAGGCACTGAGCTTTAATATGTGGGAGGACTGGGTGGCTAAAAGGAGTGATGAGGAGGCCCTTTTTTGTACATTTAAAAACAATCAGCTTTGGAATGCATTTAATAAAAATATTAAAAAGTTGAATATTCCATTTATTTATTAGTATAGTAATTGATCCCACACTTGTTAACTTTTTAGCTTGCATTCTGACTACTGAGCATCTTGTCAATGGATCAAATCATAATCCAGGGTTTAATTACAAATTAAATACCCCAATTTGTTTTTAACTGTCCTTGTTTTGAGACAGTAAATCTAAGTGCTTTCTGTTTTGAAAAAAACAAATATCCCATGGCATGTATTGAGAAGTGTGTTATGCCCAGGTGTTGTGGACCAATTATGTATTAGCCTACAGTATATTTAGTATGTAGGTAGTGCAGAAAATCAAAATCTGGACCTGTGCTAAAAAAGGAAAATACAGAGGTTTATTGATTACGTAACACTTATTTATCAGCTACCATTTACACTGCACAGATTCTCCTCACAGTTTGTCTTAATCATCCTTTAATATCCTAATTGCCTAACCCATTGTGTTCTGTGCACATTAAGATAAATTTTTAGGTTTAGTTATTTTGGGGTAAATGTTCAGAGTACCCCATTCTGCTGCATGGAGAATTACCCTCTGATTTTTTTGGTAGCTCATATGGTATGTTTCCATTTGATTCTGATTCAGTTTTCTGAGGATTGTGGTTGGTACTTGCGATTAGATGCACGTTCCTATGGGCAAGTTGAAAGATATGTGTGAATCCTTCTTACAGTCCACAAGTAGAATAAAGGCTGCATGACAGGCAGGGATGTACCTACTCATTTGGCACCTGGCACCACCCACCCAGCAATCCCCCAGCTCGCCCAGACTAGGAGACCCACAGATTCCCCCCTGCAGCAGAGCTTCTTGAAGGGAGAGACTGAGAGCCACATGAGGCCCCAGCTGAGTCTTAAACCTGGGGCATCATTTGGGTGGGGAACCATGGTCATCATCTCCCAAATGGCCTAAGGGTTTTTCCACTTCCTGGTTTCTCCTGGAAGTGCGGATGTGCAATGGCATCAGTGCAGGATGTGTGCACTTCCATACATGTCCTGCAGATGTCCACCACTGTCTCCAACCCTCAGTGTGTGGTCCCGGACACTGTACACCCAGTTTCCACTGAGCATCACTCAAGCACCAGGGGTCTACAGCCCACCCTCTCAGACGAGAAGAGTTGTCCATGGGATACTCATCCTACCTCCCACCAGCCAGCCCTTTGATGCTCCTGGTTTTGATCCCAAGCCTGGGTCACCAGTGTCATAAGCAGTAGTGCTACTGCTGTGCTGGTGGGCCAGTGCTGCATTTTTACCATTGAAATTTTTACAAGCTATACACTGTACATATTTAAGAAACAGCAGGCTTGGTATGCTCCAGATTGTGCCCTGCCATTCAGATGGTGGTTGGCCACAGTGGTAAGCAGAGGGAGTGTGCTGTTTTCTGTCAGGCAGTGGGGACCACTGGTAGTTGGGGGGATTCATGGTGGTAGTGGTGGGGGCTGGGGAGGTGGGATGTAGTGGTGGCACTTGCCTATGGGGTGTGGTGGGGAGCATTAAACACCAGTGAAATGGTAACAGAATGTTGAGCAAATGATTGGGTAGACCACTGGATACCAGGGAAACTAACTGAAAAACAGGCAGATGATAGGGGGGAAACAAGGGGATCACTGAACACCAGGGAAATGGTTACAGAATACCAGGTAGATAACTGGGATGGGAAGGATTACTGAACACTAGAAAAATGGTAACTGAATAACGTGCAGATGATGGGGGGGCGGGCACTTAGCTGAACCTGATGGCACACCCAGTGGGGGATGCTGAGTTGTTTGAGTGTGTGGCCGTGCGTGATTGTCTGGGTGCAAGTTGAAGAATCCTCCTTGTGTACTAGCCTCCAGGTCAAGAGGGGAGTTTCTGCAGGTAATCTCGACCCTTGTCTTGGGCCTGGTTTTAGAGTCACCTAGATGGCTTATACTGGGTGACTTCACTGCCTGGGTTGACGATGAGTACTCCCACTTTGCAATAAATTTCTTCCAGATGATGGACACTCTGGGCCTAGCACAGGTTGTTACCTCCCAAACTCACCTCCATAACCATGCACTAGACCAGATATTCTCCCTGGGGCTCAAGGTGGATGACCTAGAGATTGATCCGGTTGGCTGGTCAGATCATTGTGTTATCAGGTTCTGTTTTAGGTCACTTCCTCGTAATCCATCCCCTATGGAGGTAGTTCAATACTGACCTTTGAAATTGCTAGGACTCGAAGGACTACTGTCAGTACTGAACACCTCAGAAATGTTGGCAGCATGCATTGAGGGTGTTGAAGCTGCAGTGTTGGTCTATAATAGGGCCACAATTGTGGCCCTTGACAGTCTAGCTCTGGTTCATGTATGCCCCCTGGTTTCCCACCTTGGCTCACAATAGTGTGATGGTGAACTGAGGGCATTTAAATCCGGGGGATGGAGGTTGGAGCTTTGTTGGAGGAAGTCTAGGTCTATGGAGAATAAGCTAGTTCTGAATTCCGATTATGAGGAATGTCTGAAGACAGCCTCTCAGAAGATGGCAAATGTTCTGTCAAGAGAGAGACTGCTGTCTTTATGAAGCATGTCCTCCATCCCCGGATGAACAGGCGTGCATTTCGGCCTGCTTAGGTGATTTGCCAGCTCCCCTTGGATAAGGCACCTGGCTTTGATGGCTTTTGTTATCATTTTTATTCTGTCTTTATAGAAGAATCAGCACCTTTCCTTACCCAATTATACAATTCTTTCTTAATGGAGGGGTTGGAGGATTATTCCTTCACCCAAGCTTGGATCACACTCATTCGGAAACTGGGCAAGGATGAGTTATTGCTGGCTAATTACTGGCCAATATCTTTACTAAATTCAGATCTTAAGATTCTAGCAAAAGTCCTTGCTAATAGATTGAAAGCCATCTGGGACAAGTTAATTTTGCCTGTGTAAGTGGGTTTTTATGGCTGGTTGCCTTTCCAGTGAACATCTGAGGAAACTTTTCTATTTGATTTCGTCATTCTGGGAGAGCAGAATCCCAGTGGTCCTAGTCTCCCTGGATGCAGAAAAGGCTTTTGATCATGTGTCATGGCCTTTCTTATTAGGGGTTTTGAGGAAATTGAGAATCCCTACTGATTTTTGTAAGTGGATCCAAATTATGTACAGTAAACACTCAGCAAACATTCACTGCAATAGTCTTTCCTCCATTTCTTTTTGTTTGGAATGGGGCACAAGCCAGGGCTGCCTTCTTCCCCCCTTCTGTTTTACCTCTATTTAGAACCTCTTCTTTTCTGATTAGACTTCTCAAAATGTCAAAGGGATTCTGGTAGGAGAGAAGAGGTTTAAATTGTCAGCCTACGCCGATGATTTACTCCTACATCTTGAAGACCCTGCCTCTTTCATTCCTGTGGCCCTGGCAGAGATTGCAACTTTTGCAGCCTTGAGAGATATAAGATAATCCTTTTCAAGACACAGGTTATGCCACTGAATATCTATGTCTCTAAGCAGGAAATCATAGATTTAGGTTTATCCTGGGAACACAAGGCCATTACTTATCTGGGAATTTGTCAGCCACACCTTCTCTCTGATATAGTCTCTCTCAATCTTCCTCCCCTCTTGCAAAGTATAAAGCATTACCTTGCCAGATGGATTACTCTACCCATGACCTTTTGGGGTTGTTTCAATACTATCAAGATGAACATTCTGCCATGGCTCCTTTATCCTTTGGGAAAGTTTGGGGGCCTTCCTACCTAAAGCCTGTTTTTTATCACTGCAACAGGCCCTGAACAGCTTCCTCTGGAGATAGGGTGCAGTTCACCTTGCTTACTCCAAACTTACACTTCTGAGAGACAAAGGTGGCTTATGTCTGCCCCATTTCTATCTCTTTTATTTAGCTCTGCATGGGGCTAAGTTTCTACAATGGGGCAATGCCTCCGACAGGCTTGGAGGAGATGATTATATGCCCCTCTGGCTAAGAATCGAGGCCTCTCTCTGTCAGAAGGTTGATATCCAACTCCTTCCATATTTCAAATTATCTAGTTTGCCAGTGGCTTTGCATCAGCCCTCTTTAGTGTGGTCTATTGAGGCCCGTGGACAACTGGAGCAGTTTTTACACCAGAACTGGTCTTGGTCCCTAACTCAACCTGTTTTGGCAACTCCCAACATTCAGATTAGAAATGGTGGCCTTGATGGAAGAGGGATGCCTGGATATCATGGCAGTCACAGAAACATGGTACACAGAGAACCATGACTGGGATGACAACATACCAGGGTACATAATCTACATGAGAGACAGGGAGGAAAGAAGAGGAGGAGGAGAGTAGCTCTCTATGTAAGGGAAGGGATCAAAGCAACTGAACAAAAGGGTAAACAGGGAGGAGAGGAGGCACTGTGGGTCACCCTGGAGACTGGAAATGGCACTACAATCTGCACAGGGGTTGTATACAGACCCCCATCTCAGGGGGAGGAAATGGGCAAGGAAATGATAGAAGGCATCCTTGGGATGACAGAGAAAGGGGATATATTGCTGATGGGGGACCTGAATATGCCAGATGTTAACTGGAGCACCTTTGCTGCAGCCACATCCAAGAGCAGGGCCATTCTTGATGCCCTACAGGGGGGCATGCCTTAGACAGCTAGTTTTGGAACCCACTCAGGAGGGAGCAATCTTAGAACTGGTACTCTCAAATAGGGACTGAGAGAGGATCTCTGATCTTGAAGTGGGCAGCCATCTGGGAACAAGCGACCACCGAACAGTGTGGTTCATGATAAACTTAGCTGTAGAGTCAAGCCATACAAAAGTGAAGGTACTGGACTTCAGGAGGGCTGATTTTGTCAAAATGGGAGAGTGCCTCAGAAAAGCACTAGCAAACAAGCAAGAAGGCGGGGTGGAGCAACAATGGGGAAACATCAAAACCATCATCACAGAGGCAATAAGCCTTTGTGTGAAGCAAATAAACAAATCAAAACAAAGGAAAAAAACACTATGGTTCTCAAAAGAAGTGTCATGGAAGGTAAGGGAGAAAAAGATAGCATTCAGGAATTATAAAGAAACACAGATGGAGCAGGACAGAGAACTGTACCAGTTAAAGCAGTAGGAAGCGGGGAAGGCAGTCAGAATAGCAAAGGCCCAAACCAAGGAAAAGATAGCCAACTCCGTTAAGAAGGGGGAAAAAACCTTTTACAGGTACATTAGGGAGCAAAGCAAGACTAAGGCAGGGATACTGAGGCTGAATAAAGAGGAAGCTGGTTGGGAAGACAGTGGCAGTGAAAAAGCAGGGATACTGAGCGAATACTTCTGCTCAGTATTCACAATGGAAAAACAGGGGGAGATACCTAATCCAGTCAATAGAAGCACTCTGGATGGGGGGTGATATTAGTCCTTTCACAAAAGAAAGGGTTCTGAAAGAACTCTTAAAACTGAAGGTTGATTAAGCAATGGGGCCTGATGGGATTCACCTCAGAATTCTAAAAGAACTAAGGGAAGAACTAGTAACACCACTGACTACCCTTTTTAATAAATCATGGGAGGATGGTGTGGTACCTGAGGACTGGAGAAAGGCAGATGTGATTCCCCTTCACAAAAGTGGGAGCAAGACAGAGGTAGGAAACTGCAGACCTGTCAGTTTGACCTTAGTGATAGGGAAAATGATGGAATCACTTCTGAAGAAAAGAATTGTTGAGTACCTAGAGGCCAGTGGGGCACAGAACCCAAGGCAGCATAGATTTACAGCAGGAAGGTCATGTCCGACAAACCTAATTGATTTCTTTGACTAGGTGACCAAAGTAGTAGACCAGGGAGGGGCTGTGGACATGGCCTACCTAGACTTTAGCAAGGCATTTGACACAGTCCCACACAGAAGATTAATAAACAAATTAGCCAGCCTGGGAGTGGGTCCCAGGGTGGTAGCCTGGGTAAAACACTGGCTGGACAGCAGGACACAGTGGGTAATAGTAAATGGAGTCCACAGTGAAGAAAAGGGGGTTACTAGTGGGGTACTGCAAGGTTCAGTACTGGGGCTGGTCCTTCTTAATGTCTTTATAAGTGACATTGCAAAGGGACTGGAAGGGAAAGTATGTCTTTTTGCAGATGACACAAAGATCTGCAACAGGGTTAATATGCAAGGTAGGGTGGAAAGGATGAAAATGGACTTGGCAAGGTTGGAGGAATGGTCAAATGTATGGCAGCTTGGATTCAATGCAAAGAAGTGCAAAGTAATGCACCTGGGAAACAAAAACCCAGGGGAAGAGTACACAATGGGGGGCGAGATACTGACAACAACAAAAATGGAAAGGGACCTGGGGGTAGTCATACCAGATGACCTAAAGGTGGACAAGCAATGTGAGAAGGCAATAAGGAGGGCTGGGGGGATACTGGGATGTATAGGGAGAGGCATCACCAGTAGAAAACAAGAAGTTGTTGGCCCCCTGTACAGACAGTTGGTAAGACCACATCTGGAGTACTGTTTACAGTTCTAGAGACCCCATCTCCACAAAGACATAGACAGGGTGGAGGCTGTCCAGAGGAGGGCAACCAAAATGGTGCAGGGTCTGCCCCAGAAGACATATGAAAAAAGTCTAATGGAGCTTATGATGTATAACCTCGAGGAAAGGAGGGAGAGGGGGGCCATGATAGAAACTTTCAAATGCCTCGAGGGAATTAACGAAGTCCAAGAGGGTAGCATCTTTCTGAAAAAAGAGATGGTTAAGAACAAGGGGACACAATTTGAAGACAGAGGGGGGACAGTTCAGAACTAATGTGAGGAAGTATTTCCTCACATAGAGGGTTGTAGATGCACGGAACAGCCTTCCTGAGGAGGTCGTAGAGTAAAAAACAGGGGGGGAATTCAAGAATGCATGGGACAGACATAAGGCAATTCTGGTGGGGGGTAGGAGGAAGTAGGCTATTGGTTAACTTGGATCTGCAGCTTATCTGTTAGGTAGGGAAATGGGTAGACTAGGTGGGCCAAGTGGTCCTTACCTGCCATCAAATTCTATGTTTGTATGTTTCTTAGAATCCAGGAACACAAGAAAGGGTTGGAAATGTCAGAGCTCCATGCAAATACTTTGAATCTGGAATGCAGACACTGAAAATTTTGATTTACTGCACTCGAGCATTAAAAGAGGATTACATAGAAACATAGAAGCTGTAGGCAGAAAAGGACCTCTTGGCCTACCTGGTCTGCCATAAAGTCTCAAGTCAAAGTTGTAACATCCAATCTTGAACTGCTACAAATGTGGGCAAGCATACAGGCATAAAAAATGTGTCCAGCATCTAGCAATATCTGAATAAATTGGTATAAAGAAATACATTTTTTGTCAAACCTACAGTTCTCAGTCGCAACAACACTTCAGAGACTTGAGTGCACACTCCAGCAGAAAACGTCAGTATTAAGGATTTGCCTACTATGTTGGCCAGTGAGCAGTACACCTTTGTCCCCACATCATTAAAAATCAATATAGCTTTGTATAAAGTGCAGCTTACCCCACTTTCTTCTTCTTTCCAAATTTCGTGTTCTTCTTTCTGTTTTTTTCCCTGCAAATTTTTAGTGACCGTGCCACCTCCAGGATCTGTCCATGTCAGGAAAGTCAGACATTTTGTCCATAGTACAAAATACACATTTATTGCAAAAATGCAATTCAGCAGGCTCTGACTTCATAGAGCCATACTATCTGAAATATGCCTACCATGTGCTTGCGGTGCCAATCACCCACCTATTCAACATGTCATTCTCCCAGGGTAGCCTCCCCCCTCAATGGAAAATAGCCCATGTCATCCCTCTGTTAAAAGCAGGTGACCCCTGCTATCTAAATAATTACAGACCAACCTCCCTCCTCCCCATCCTGTCTAAATTACTAGAATAAATAGAGTGTGGTCAGCTAGGGGTATACTTAGAATCCAGAAGCCTATTAAACCCGGATCAGTCTGGATTCAGAGCAAAGCACAGCACCATAAAAAGCCCTAGCTAAGGTGACCAGTGATTGGCTCCTAGACCTTGACAACAAGAAGCATGTCTGTGCCATTTTCTTGGATCTTAGTAAGGCATTCGACACAGTCAATCACAGCCTGCTTCTTTCCTCCCTAAGCACCTTAGGCTTGGACCATAAATCCATGTGCTGGTTTGCAGACTACCTTGGAGAATAGAAACAGCAGGTTAAAGCTGAAGGTGATCTTTCTCCATTAAAACCTATGCTGAGGGACATGCCCCAGGCCTCTATCCTTGGTCCCCCTCCTCTCTGCAGTCTACATTAACAACATCAATGACCCCATCAAAAAAGCCAACATCCACTTATTCGCGGATGACACTGTACTGTACTTGAGTCGTCCCATGCCCGGAAGCAGCCTGTGAAGACCTCCAAGCTGAATTTAACCTTCTACAATACCAGCTCATAAACAAAAAGCTTTTGCTCAATGCAAAAAAGACAAAAGCAATGCTCTTCTCCTCCTCCTTGCATGCGACAATTCCTGCTGGGGGGGGGGCTGTCCCACAAATTACCACTGTTCTTGGAGAAACACTAGAGTATGTAGCTAAATTCAAATATCTAGGAGTTTGGCTTGATCATAAACTTTCCTGCACCGACCATCTCGAAGAACTACAGAAGAAACTAAGGCAAAGATTATAACTATTCTACAGCATTAACCACCTGCTCACAAAGGAGGCCAAGATTCAACTGGTTCAAGCTACCTTCTTATCTTTAATAGATTACGCGGACCTGTTCTACAGCCCCTGCACTGCCTCTGCACTGGTTAAGTTGGACACCCTCTACCACAGAGCTATCAGATTCATTACTGACCTTCCACTTTACACACACCACTGCTCCCTGTACTCATCATTAGGCTGGACTTCCCTTCACTACAGAAGGAATAGAAATGCTGCCCTATAGGCCTTCAGAGCGGTGATCAACAAGCTCCCCTCATATGTCTCAGATTGTATTCCCTGGAGTGTGTTAGGCACCTATGCTCTAAGAAGCTATTCCCTAATTATCCTCCAAGTTCCAAGGGTCAAAACTCATTTTGGCAAAGCTGTTCTAAGCTTCTCTTTACCCACATTGTGGAATGGTTTACAAAGGAACTTAAAGCTGAGCTGCCCTGTTAGCCTGAATATCTTCAAGGCACTCTACAATCACTACATGAAAGCACCTTGCAATGTTTTCCTCACCGCTAGCCCACTAATTTTGCAACTCCTCCTTTCCATCCTGATGCTCACCCTGTTTCTACCCCTTGCTCTCACTCTTTCCCTATTAACTCTTCCTGCTGCACCCACCCTTCCCTGTCCACTCCAGCTTGTCTAAAGTCCCACCCCATCCATAGTAGTGTCCCAATTATCTACCCCTCCTCCGTCATTATCATAATAAACAAGTACAAGACAGCCATCATCACTTTCTGTGGTTTTAGCTCAATTTTTCCCCCAGTCATTGGTAATATATCCCTCCTTTATCTCTCTAACCTGCCACCCCATACACGGCCTCTTTTCCCTATATGTGTAGTTGCCGGCTGCCTCATTCAAAATATCTCTGCTTGTAACCACTATATGCCTATGGTTGATTGTACATCTACTGACTTCTTCAATTGTAAAATAATGCTGTTTTTGATTTATTTATTTCAACCTTGTACTGTACTGTATACACTGTATATACCTTTTCTTCCTTGTATATTATTGCTTTTTGTATACCTGCTTCTGTACTGTACTTTGATGTAGTCATGACCAGGTCCACCCTGCAAATGAGCCTTGCTCAATGGTACCTGCCTGGGTAAATTAAGATTTTGATTGATTCAGTGATTGATTGAGAATGCTATTACACAGAGGATCATGAATCACGACTGCATGAGTATTCTTTGCCAGACTGCCTCACACTTTATGTCACAATTGACATTTTTACCTAAGTATTGACCCCCTTTCTCACAGTCAGTATGCGACTGGGAGACTAGCATTTAAATAGCACAATGTGAGTTAATCAGGTAACTACAAACAGGTAACCCTGGTAACTAAAGCTGGCTACTACTGAAACCTGTACTTTAATTAGTGGTCAGTTTTAAAACAAAACCTGTAATAAATTGTTTTTCTTCAGAATCTGAAAACTTTTACAGAAATGAATACATTTCTTGTAATTGTGTTTTTCTGGTAGTTGAGTCACCATTAAACTTCATGTTATTTATTTTTTTTGTGCATTATCATTATAAGTGTGACTCATCCCAGAGCCACTGCCAATTTACTATCACTCTCTGAGCTATTAACTCAAACTGTTACAAATTGAACTAACTTTGAATACCTCTGTATTCTGTACTATGTCTTAATTTATATAAATTAGATACTCTATACAATTAAATTAAAAAGGTTAGTACAAGTACCTATAGTAAACATTTCTACCAGTTTAATGTTATAAATTAGTACCACCTCAATTGTACGTTCTAATAACTCCATACTCCTTGAAGTTATAATATATACCTAGGTATCAGAAATAGTGGATAAAAGTGCATTTATATTTTTGTGAAAATATTGTAATCTCATTTATCCATGTGTAAAAATGTAGAAGATAATGTATTGCCATCGATGAACAACTGCGCAATGCTTGCTTCGAGTGGTTCATATGACAATCAAGGTAAACTTCGGGAGCACAGCTCAAGAGGTTTACTAAAAGTTGCCATGGGAACCACGAGAAGGAAGCTTAGCATGGTTGCTCATCAACAGCCATGCGTTGTCTTTCATAGTGCATGGTCATCCGTGAAGTACCTAAGCTGCTTTAACTGAACACTGCAACACATTACAATGCTGTGCCATTTCTAGCCAAACCAAAAGAGCTTCTGCTTGCTTACCTTACCACACAGGAAATGAAATTTGAGGAGTTTTAAAAGTGAGCATTTTTTATGGCAAGACAGCCGAGGAAACAAAACACTCGCAAAAATGTTGCTTTACCCTTTTAAACTTAAAACACTATTAACTAAAACAAAATCTATAAACAAAACAGTTGCATCCCAACAGTCATTTGGTTCAGATCATGTGGGTTGGTGGACCAATCAGAAGTGCTGTGACATGTTATAATTTGTCCATTTTGTAAACTACAGTTTGTACATATCGTAAATCACCAGTTTTCTCTCACCTCACACTGTCGGAAATTGGATGAAAATCAACCAGTGACTCTGTTTTACCTCACACTGTCTGAAATTGGATGTTTACCTAGAGTGCTTTACCACTGTTGATACCTTGTAAATGTCACCTTGAACTGCTCCTTTCTAGTCAAACTATATTCTGTTGTTTTCTGTATAATCCCTGTACCACTATGTAATTCACAATGTTGTACTCTCCTGGGTCGATCCTGAAAATAGGCATATTACTTGTCTAGTGTACCTACCCAGTCACCAAAAGCTAAATAAATAATGTTGAAATATGCTGCAAACTCTGTGCAAGTTCACCGTAGATCTGCAATGACACAAAACAGGAGAAAACAAAGGTGTTTTTCAGGAGCCACCTTACACTGCTTACTTTTTCAACTACTTTGTGAACAGCAGCAGGATATCAAGAGGGGGTGAGTGCAGGCTTGTTTGTGATGCACTGTGGGGGTGGGGACAGAGAAAAACACGTCACACTAACCTGCTACTGCTCATCTTCAGAGGATGAATTTTGGATTACTGCAACACGTTTCTTTTTCTGTGTGCTATAGTAGTTGTTAACAGTCAGTGTAATGCCCTGCTAAAATGTGCAGTGGTCCCCAAACAAGTTGAAATTTCTTAAATCAGATAACAGGAACAGCAGCTCATTGTTAAGTGGAATTGCAGAATAGGGTGCTTGAGTTACTGAAACAGCAGCTGAAGAAGCAGATGTTGAAGGCTGCTGATTACTGTTGTTGTACTGACCACCACATTTTTCAGAATTCCTTTTCTGCTTGTCTTCTGACATATAACTATAGTTATGAATTGATTGATGGTAAGCTCCTATGGCCAGAAACTTGTTGTACCTCTGCGGGGGGCCTGAAATGTCCATCAGACGTTGAAAGGCTGTTTTGTGTGTGGAGTGATTTGTAATCTGTTTTTCAGCTGGTTGGTAGGCCTGTTAAAGTTTTTATGACCTGTATCATTGGACAGATTTTGTTTTCACCCAATGTTATCGCCCAAAACCATAATGACACTCCTGGCTTAAAGAAGAGGTTGGGTGCAAGGTAAAAGGGAGAGTCAGGTGACATCATGGTTGGTGGTCTTTGAGCTGTCTATGTGGTAAAGTCCTTTATGGGATCCCTGTCTGGTCATTCGCAGTTTGAGTGCATTCTGAGCTTTACAGTCCTAATGTCCCTCAGGTTTTCACCAGTGCAGGTTTTTGTCTATAGCTTTGTGTACTCGAGATACTGCTGCTTATTAGTGTCCTGCTGTAAACAGACAATCCTCCATCTTAATGTATACTGCTCTGCTGTCCTGAGGACATAGTAAAGCCCATTGTTGAAGAACCGCATGTTAACAAGTGCCACAGGACTGTGCATACCAAAGGTGCCAGTGGCATACAGGTTGTCAATGTCTGTTAGGGATAGGGCTTCTGCCCTATTAGGCTTACTTCCTTTATCCATTTTTTTAAACAATTTTTGCTTGGCTGTGAGGGTGGCAAACATATCAGTAAAGTCCTTGGTATTACTGTGAAATACAAAATGTCCATAGTTATGCTGTAACAGATGATGATCTGAACTCCCCTAAAATGCTTCTCAGTGTTGTGGTCTCGTACTCAGTACCGTCACGCTTTTTTATTTTATAGATAAAATCCTTGACCAGAACATCTAGCTCTTTTACTGGGATAGCTGAAATACTATGCGACTCCCCAACATCTGCCGGGTAAGATTTGAAAAGTTAAACATCTGAGTCTGTCTTTTTTAGGGTCCATTTGTTACACTGTTGCTCGATGAAAGTCATGCGGTCAGTGCAATCTGGTTTAGAGAAAATTGATGCAGCCATTGTGTGATGCCCAATTTTACTGTATTTTGCTGCTTGAGTTGTTAAATGGTAAAACTGCCAGTTTGGACTGCATTTTGAAAACCTGGGAACGTTCAGTCATTATATGAGTCACAGTGACAACAGCACATGGGTGTGCAAGTTTGTTATACCATCAATGTGAAGCAAACGCAATGGTACAACAACAATGTGACGTCACATCAATGGTATAACAACGATGTAAAAAGATAGACTTTGGTAGATAAGTGTTCTATCATATATTATATTATTTTTAATATTAAATATTAAAGTTCTAGTCAATACTGCTAATGCAGGGACATGTCAATTCTCTCTGATCAATTCACTCTGGACAATTTGCTCTGTGGGCAAGTGAATCTCTCAACAGTTCATTCCCACGGACATTGGTTGACCGGAAAATTCATTCCCTTACAATTGGCTCCCAGATAAGTTCATTATATCTGACTTGCTACGGAAGTAAATCAGAGTGTATTTCCTGTTATGAAACAAGAATATTTCCATAAAATAATGGAGAGAAGTCAAAATGTGTTTATTTGTATAATATATATCTCATGGGAGCCAGTTGTCAGAGAACAAATTTGCCAGGAAACCAATTGCCATGGGAATTAACTGTCAGGTGAACAAGTTGACCTGGGAGCAAATTGTCCAGAGATAATTGTCTGGGAGCAAACTGACCAGGGTGAATTGATGTGTGGGCCCCCTTCCCCGTGCATATAGTTTGCATTAATGGAGCCTTAAAAACATTGTTATTAATGGACAAGTGGTGCACAATTCAGAATACAGTATACATATTTATATGAATACTGTCCAAGGCATGTTTTCATTTAGTCCTTCAGTTGTAAGCATGTCAAGAGTATCATTCCAATATTCCTCCCTTTAAGTTTTATTTTATCATTTCTCAGCCCAATGGATGTTTCTCAATTCTCTTAATACCCACAAAGCTTAGAGATGCTGCTGTTCAATGTATTGCTTCTTTGTGGTGCTTTGCCACTGTGTATTGTTTATTCCCAGTTCCAATGGCTGTCATATGCTTTGCTATTCACATCTTCAGTGGTCTTTTCATTTACCCAGCATAGAGCATCTTTTGCTACATGAGCATAGCGACAAATATACATGAGTTGTATTGCAACTGTTTCATGTCATACATTGTGCCCATGCTCAGGTGTTAAAAGTGTTCACATTCTAGGTATGTGAGCAATGCTTACAGTTGCCACATTTTTAGATTCCCAATTTATAGTCACATAGTATTTTCTTTTTTGTTGGTGATGGTATTTTTCAACCCTCTGTTTCTAATGTTCCATCCTCTCTTAAATGCCATTAGTCGTGGACTTCCACTGACTGCATCCAGATTTCTTTTCTCCTTTAGACATCCCTAATGTTTATTGATGATTTTAGATATTTCTACTACCAAGGGATTGTACTGAGTAGTAAAAAGTACTCTCTGATTTATTTGTGTGTTTATTCATATGTGCAATAGACTTTTAGTTTCATCCACTTTCTTCCTGGCTTTACAACTACATCTACTAAGAAATCTTGTTTCCATCTCTTCTGCTTTATTTTACTATTCTTTTGTGTGCTGCAGTTGGGTCTTACACATAAGAACTGGTCAGTTGGGACATTTTCTTTAAGTTTCTGTGGGTGAAAGGTATTGAACTCTAAGAAAGTATTCCTTTTTTTTGTTTTTTTATAATTTAAAGTTTATTAACCTTTTTCACACCAACAAAACAAAACATGCAGATATGCATATAAACAGATCCTGTATATTGAACACTAGTCCCTCTTGAATCTGCCTCCCCCAGCCCTTAATCCCTACCCTCCCTATCCCTCTTTCCCCTTACCCATATCTACTAGGAAAACAAATAAAATCGCGCACCCTGCTAAAATGCCTCCTGAATAAATTAGCTACTTAACCCGGTAATGCCTACCTTACAACTGGGTCACATTACAGTGAATAAAGCGTATAAAGGGGGTCCCATATCTCTTTAAACTTACTCATTGCATTGTTCAAATTAGCTATGGTTTTCTCAGTACGCAAGTTTGCCAGAATTTCTGTTAACCATTCATTGTAGGGGATTTCCTGCTGATCAAGCCAATGTCTTAAAACTAGCTTCTTGACAGACAAGGCCATGAGTGTTATGTGATACTTCCGATTATGAACTTTAATGCCTGAAAGGTCTCCTAGGAGACACATTTTGGGAGTAAATAACTCCTTAAGGCCTAGTAGAGGGTCTACAGATTCCATAATCTTGTGCCATAAAGGTGCTACCTTCTGGCATGTCCAGAAAATATGGAATAAATTCCCTTCCTGTTGATGACATCTCACACATATATTGAAGACTTTAAGTCCCAGCCTAACCAGTTTACAAGGTGTATAGTAGGCGTTGTGTAGTATTGAAAGCTGCATTAGTCTTAATCTATCCTGTTTGATAAACTTATGGGAAGTGTGCCAGATAGCCATCCAATTAATGTTCTGGCTTGGGAAGAAGGATTGCCACAAACCAGTAGGACTGAAACTATCAGGGACTTTCCAGCTAAAGAGTATATTATAAATTTTAGCTACTGCATTTGGGCCACCCACAAGCGGGCATAATTCCTTGTGCAATGGCAAGGAGTGCACAGTCCTAGGTTTATGACCGAAGGTTCGTGTTAAAGTATATTTGAGTTGGATGACCTTAAATATGTATCTACTGGAAATACCAAGTTTAGCAATCACGTCCTGACTTGACATCCATATATGGTTATCATCAATAAAATTGGAGACTACCTGTTCTTGTAGTATAGGAAGCCATGATTGAGGAATCGATTTTCCCGCTATTTTAAGGTTAAGATTGCCTACCATAGGTTGGTTAAAATCTTCCATATGATTATATTTCAGGAATCAACAAACCTAAATACGAATCTTCAGGGATATGAATATTTTTGAATTTTTCAGTTTTAACAGAAGAAGACTTTCTCTAATATGCAACAGTCCCTTGGGGGCAAGGACAACTGACCGTATCAATGACAATTCAATTTTAAGCCAAGTCGGGGTCCTGGTAGAGTTACTTTGGGCCATCCATCTCATATATTTATTGATATGGGATGCCCAGAAGTAAAGAAGAACATTAGGAAGTCTCAAACTTCCTTTATTCTTAGGGGCCATTAAAACCTGAGAAACTATTCGAGAAGATTTGTTGGCCCAAAGAAATTTAGTGAGTAGAGATCTTAACTTCTTAAACCAGGATAAAGGGAGCCATATATTAAGCATGGAAAGGGGGTATAGTAAACGGGGAAATACGTTCATCTTGATGAGGTTTATTCTTCCCCATAATGAAATAGGGAAAAGGGCCCATCTATTTAGATCTTGAGCAATATTGCTTACCAAAGTATCCAGATTTAGTTTGATAACTCATTTGGTGCTACTGTGCAAGCAAGCTCTAATCCCAGGTATCGAAGAGAATCTTGCTTCTAGTTAAGTCCATAAGAGTATATATCTGATCTGAAAAGTCTATGGCTTAGCGGGAATGCCGTTGTTTTGCCAATATTTAACTTATAATTAGACATAAAACTGAAAGTGACAATTATCTCCGGCATATGTGGGATAGACGTTCCAGGGTTGGCAAGTTGAAGCAGGAGATCATCCGCATATGCTGAGACTTTTACTTTGCAGGGGAAGATAGGGATCCCTTGAATATTTGAACAATTTTGTAATCTTCTAATTAATGGTTCAAGATACAAATTAAATAATAATGGAGATAAGGGACATCCCTGCCTGGTACCAGAATGGAGGGAAAAGCTTTCTGAGATAACTCCATTTCCTGAGACCCGGGCGGAAGGAGATTTATATAATGCTCTTATCCAATTTACAAATTCTAATGGGAATCCGAAATTCTCTAACACCTGGAAGAGGTACTCTCAATGAACCCAATCGAATGCCTTCTCGGTGTCCAGGGAAATCAAAGCTGCCAGATAGGGTGCATCTCGGGACACCGTAAAGACATGCGAGAGGGTTCTTAGGTGGTCAGCGGAAGACCTACCCTTCAGAAATCTGACTTGTTCCATCCCTTTTAGAGCATTCATTACCTTTTCAAGACGGCAAGCCAGTAATTTGGTTAGAATTTTAATATCCTGATTTATTAACGATATCGGTCGATAATTGGTTACAAAATCAGGAGATTTACCCAGTTTGGGAATCAGGACAATCAATGGTTCAAATAATAAGGGGTCTGTTTCTGCACCAGATAAGATATGCCGATACAACGGGAGAAGCATTGGGATTGAAATTTTTTATAAAATAAAGCCGAGAAACCATCTATCCCTGGAGTTTTATTAATTGACAACTCGTTAATCACAGCGGTGATTTCTCTGGCACTTATTGGAGTCAGAAGACTATTCTGTTGGTCCACCGAGAGACTGGGCATCTGCGACTCTCGTAGATAGTCTTGTAGTTGTTGATTTGTTGGGGATGCGGACATAGGGCTATATAACTCCTTATAATATTCCTGGAATTCTTTTATTATATCTACTGGATGTGTTTTAAGGGAGTCATCTTGTAAAGATCGTATAGAAGCAATGTAGTGGGCTGATTCCATTTGTTTAACCCTGAGAGCCAGGAGCCGAACTGCTTTTTCTCCCTGATCAGTATATATGGCCTGAGTTTTAATTATGGAGTAATCTACCTTGTCCCGGAGGAGTTCCACATATGCAGCTCTTAATTTAATCAGGTCTTGCCGAGTGTTATCTGATGGAGTGAGAGAGAAATCTACCTCTAAACTCTTAATTTGGGAAATCAGCTGGGACAGTCTAACAATAGAAGCCTTCTTCCTATATGTAGCCATGCTAATTAACACCCCGCAGATATACACCTTAAATGCTCCCCCTAACAAATCCGGTCTATTCAAGGAATCTTTATTAACCTGATAAAAGAATTCTATCTGGCTTTGTATCTGTTTCATAAGGGTGCCATCCTTAAGCAGTGTATCATTTAGTTTCCATCTGGATGCTGTATTAGGGAGGGATGTCAATGATAAATGACATGAAACTATGGAGTGGTCTGAGGGGGTCCAGGTAGAATCGAGGATTCCAACATTCCGGGTATCAAAGAACGGGATAGAAATATATAGTCTATTCTTGAGGAAGATAAGTGAATTGGGGAAACAAAGGTAAAGTTCCTGTCCCGGGGGTGTAATACTCATCAAATATAACACAGTCCAAGTTGTTCTAAAAATTTTTGGAATGCCCTTTGGGCAGGAGAAAAGGTAGTTTTCTGTGGGTTTGACATGTCCATCTCCTGATCATATACCAGGTTAAAGTCACCCCCTATAATCATAGGGATAGAGGAATAAGGTTGCAAGACCTGCATTAATTGGCTGAAAAATTCTGGGGAATCCCTATTAGGTCCATATATACTGCCTACAATTACTTGCTTATTATAGGGTACTCCATGTACCAATATGTATCTACCTTCTGGATCTTTAATCTCTTTAATTATATTAAGTGGAATATTCCTATGAATCAAAATCATTACCCCACAACTATGTGTGGTACCCTACACACTGAAAAATTGGCCAAATTGTAATCTGAGAAGTTGGGACGCCTCCGCGTCCAAAAGATGTGTCTCCTGAACACAGGCAATGTCAGCCTTTAATAACTTTAAATGGTGTAGTACTTCATATTGCTTCTTTCTCTTCCTACCCCTCTGATGTTCCATGTCACAAAATTCACTGTATTAGTTATTGTAGGAAGCTACTAACACAGTGTGTTCTAATTGCGGTACCGAGAAGCCGTATGAAACCATAATATTTAGCTATCTTAGCAAAGGTAATTTATACCTAGTAGATAAATGCCCTACCCTCCCACTTCCCATCCCCCTGATTAATAAACCCCAGAAAACATTAATTAACATCTTGCACCGATAAACCCAATCTTAACTCCCTCCTGTCTCTAATACGCGATACAGCTAGTCCTGTCTCAGACCCTGGTATTTCCCCCCCCGCCACCCAAAAGCTATATAAGGCTGTATTATCCAATTAAATTACAAATGGCAATCGTAAATAAATCCAGTTCCCAATAAACAAATAACATCCACACCAAAATTTCAAACTCATCCCATCACCTGAGTAGGACTATGCTGTGAAACAATCCCTTTTACTGCCAGATGTTCCCCGAGCTACCCCATCCCTTGCTGTCAGGGTGTTCCCATCTGAAAGGCGGTACATGAATGCCAGGGAATCCTCCACAGCTGCCTTTTCAGCATCCTTTCCAGCTTATGTAAGCCCAATGCGCCCTCTTGTAACAAACTAACAGTTTAGCCCCTTATTGCTAATCTTAGCCGGCACTAGAGCACATTAAAAACATGGTTCACAGCATAGCCCTAGACCCAAAAAATTGGACAGAAGTTATCGAGAAATCCTGTCATCCCCAAGGATTTTTGAGGGCCTACCCGTGGGACAGCGCCCAAGAAAAATTATGTGCATCACCCAAGAACGAATCCAAAAAATTGTCCGTGGTCCACCCCAGTACTATTAACATTCCCCCTGCCCGAATCTAAACTTAATAGACATCCATCAGCTCCCCAGAGTTCGCAAAAAATATGTAGAAATACTGCAAAAACCAATAAGGTGTTGGACAACAGCCAATATGGTCCTCTTATGCATTTTCTTAGCGGGATCTTCCAGAATGTTCCATGAATTCTCTTTAAAGAAGCCGATACTGTTCTACTAATGCGGTTTAAATAAATCTAGAAATTCTTTCTGCAGCACCTTCATTGTCAGTTCAACCTCCTCAAATGAGGCCCAGGACCCCGAAATCATTACCTGAAGTCGGGCAGGGTATCCCATACGAAACTTTATTCCTGCTGCAATAAGTTTCGTTACGATGGGATGAAATATGGTCCTCCTATGTTGCACCGTGGCAGGAAGATCTTGCGTTATACGGATTTTCTTGCCTTCCCAGAGCACTTGCTCTAACTCTTTAACCTTAAGCAAGAGAAATTGTTTCTCCTGATAATTGAGGAATTTGAGCATCAAGGGTTGGGGGGGGTTGACCAGAGGCAGGTATAGGTCGAAGTGCCTTATGTGCTCTTACTATTGTATACATGGTGCCAAAAGGAGAGGGGCCCACAATCTTTTCAATAGCTTCTGGGCAAATAAAATGGTGTTATTTCCTTCTTCCTTTTCTGGGATGCCCAAAATCACTATATTGTTTCTACGGCTCCTCCCTTCTAAATCTTCCACTTTTTGCTCCAATTTTTTAATACGCAGCCAGTTTTCTACCGTGGCATCATCTGTACGATCTGTTTTTTTTTCCAAGGAGATAAGCCGTGTTTCTGTATCTGAGACTCTGGTAGATAAATCCTCCAATGCACTAGACATTTGTTTAATTTCAGAGGCGATAGATTTTAAATCTTCTTGGAATGGTTGCAGCTCTTTTAAGAATAACTCCAAGGTGAGGGGAGTTGCTTTTAAGACCGAAATCTGAGAGGCCATGGTAGTAGGCTGTTTACCACTGTCCGTTGACAGGGCCTTGCTTCGTTTCCCAGATTTTTCTGGGCAAACTGGCAGTGTGTGTCTAGGTAGTGTGGTTCTCATTTCAGCTTCCATTTTCGATGCAAAACCTCCACTGGTCAATCCTTGCCTTAATAACTGCCAGAAACAGATGTTAAAGCCTTTTTACAGGTTAATTTGATTGAAATAAAAGCTTTGAGTAGCGGGAGCTGGATCCAAGTGCTGCTACACAGTCTGCTGCATCACGTGATCCTCTCTAACAAAGTATTCCTATAGCTCAAGGTCTGTAACTTCTCTCCTACCTTTCATGTTCTCAGATCCAAATACAGGTAGTTTACTTTGGTTTTACTAATGTAAGACAATTTGAGAACACTTCCACAGTTCAATTCCAAAACACATCTTTTGATTAGTTCTCTGTGTTGTTCCATAATTATATGACATGACTGATACATCTCTTTCAGAAATATATTGACTTACAGCAGCTGCTTGTGTCATACAAATTGTACATTTCTCATTTCCCAACAAAAAGATTTGCAAAGCTTGGTGTGAGCCTTGTCCCCATTGCAGTTCATCTTATCTGTAAATAAAACTCACTTTCAAACATAAAGTAACTAGTACAATATCTGCAAGTTCTGCTATAAAATCATTTGGTAGCACAGTATCTCATCATCTCTGGTCCAGAAAAAAATTAATTGCTTCCACCTCACCTTCTTGGAGGGTACATGTATAAAGATTCTCAATGTCCATAATCACAAGAAATTAATCTTTTGTCACATTCAATGTTTTAAGATGTAACAAAACATCTATTGTGTCCTTCAAAATATGAGTTTAGCTTAAGCACCCTTTTTTTTTAAATACAAATCTATAAATTCAGAGACCGCTATAGTTACTGCGCACACACTAGATACAACTGGCCATCCAGGCAGGTTCACTTGATTTTTGTGTACTTTCAGTAAGATATATATTGGTATGGCTGAAACATCCCCTTTCATGTATTCAGATTAGTTTTTTTTTGTAATCCACTTTGAATTTAAAACCTTTAATACTGCTTCATTAATTCTCATTTCTATTACTGAGGTAGAGGTCTCCTTTGATTTATTTATAGGCATTGTGATCAGAAAGCTGTCTCCTAACCTTTCCTGTTTATTTCATTTCCTCCATTTCACATTCAATCCCCATTTATTAACTTACCTCATCTGCAATTCATCATTCTTTTCCAATTGCTTAAGTGTGCATCTTTCCTTCATGTAATGTTTTCATTTCCTCTGTTACTACTGTATTTATTTTCTTTGATCAGCTTGTCAATATCTATATTAACCAATTGTCTGAATGAAGTTACACTTGCACTCTGGTTTTGTGATGACATAAAGGTTGATTTTGGTTTTAAACTATCTATAACTCAAGTTACTCTCTGATTTTGCTCTATGGACAACTGTCTAACTTTTTATCATGGAAGGATCCTGGAAGGGGCACAGCCACAAGGCATTTGCAGAGAGGAATAGAAAGGAGAACACTAAATCTGGAAGGAGAATGAAAGTTGGGTAAGCCACACTTGGTATGCCCAATGGTGACACCAACACAGTGACATACCTCTTTATCAGCAAAATTGACACTTTGCCAACAGATCAATTCATTGGTGCACCCAAGACAGGGGCACACTCTCTCCTGGTCCTGCACCCCTTCCCCAAATAAATTCTTACTGGAGTTAATAATCCTAAGTATGGGGGGCACGGGGGCAGATCTCCCTGCATGGAGGGTTCAGGAGGCTAATCCCCCTGATAGAAAAATAGGACCGGGAGACATATGGGATTTATGTCTACCACAACTTGTGGTCAACATAAATCCCAACACTGAGATGCCGGTCGACAAAAGTGTTTCGAACCGGCATCATAGAACTGCCACACTTTATACAAAGCTGTACTGATTTTGATGTTGTGCTGTCAAAGATGTGCTACTCACATGTCCTACATAGTAGGCACATCCTTAATATTGAATTTTCCCAGAGTGTGCACCAGAGTCCCTGAAGTGCCCTAGCAAATAAGAACTGTAGGTTTAACAATGTGGCCAGGTGGGAATATGGTCTGCTAATGAGCACAAGGGCAGACCAGTACTCTCATTTATAAGTAATTACAATGTTTAATGAGACTTTGAGAATGCTTTTAAGTGTATTCATTAAGACGGTTGCAGGTAATACAGCAAATATTGACATTAACTGAGCCCTGCACAAACCAGGAAGCAGAAAGAGGGGCAAGTATTGTAGTTTCATATAAAAACTACAGCTCAGGGATTTGGGGCATTTTTATTTAATTTGGGGCACGACAGCACTTTACTGCACACCAGGATCTCGCATGAGAGATCTTCACCAGAAATACAGTGGAGTTTAATTTTAAAAACCTAACAGTTTAATCTGTGGTGTTCTTGGAGCTTGACCTCTGGATTTGAACTTCTGTGTCACTCCCTGCTACTTCAGGAAGGCCTGCTGTGAGTAGGGTGAGCACAACATTGCACTTGAAGACGCCTGCAAAAAACACATGCATCCATGCGTGTGTCTTGCATGTTTAGTGGGGCTAGCAGGGAAGAGATAAGAAATCTAAACCATACTGGTATTTACCTACACCTTCATAGTAGCTATCTTAATTTAAATATGGCAACAAGTATCATCATCAAAGAAGGGGAATATGCTATAAAATGTATACAGTGTAACATATATCTCATCTCAAACCAGTCAAATAACGACAGTACATTTACCTGTAAAAATTATGAACAAAATCTTGAAATGAGCATAGGAATCAATCTATTTAACAGCAGGCTATTAGCACTGAAAGCCAGTCAAAATGAAATAGCCAATAGATTTAGGATACCATCTTCTGATACAGATTGCCAACCTAATGTGAAAATTATAAACTGCATTGAAGCACAGAAACATACAGCACAGGAGGTTAGAACAGCCACCATCCTGAACCTAAATGAACCTGATAAACAAACTTGCCCCAATAACAAAAAAAGAACTAGGGAAGAAGAGGATAGTGAAGACACAGAAAGTGAATGGTATACAGTTCAGAGCAAAACAAATCTAAAAGGAGATGAAAGACACAAAACTTTCAAATACCCCAACTCAATCAGTTTGACCCACTGCTTAATATCTTACTATTAGAGGACCCAGACCCTCCCAACCCCAACTATATTATAAGGGGAATATAAACACTAAAAATGGCTGTAATACTCTGACTGGAGATCAGACAATCAACCCTGTAATAACACCAAATACAGATACAACACAATAAACTATTAACACCATACCAGAAATACATTGTCAGTGAGCCAGAACATGGCATCAGTACCAAGTCCCCTAGTACACATTTTTGAATTTACATCAACAGGGAAAACACAGGAAATGGAGATATAATCTCCTAATAGAGAAGTAATTGTCCTGGGAGACTCCATAATCAAATATCTCAACAGAATGATCTGCAACCCAGATAAAGCCACAAGAACCCAAAGTAGCTATAGTAGAGCCAGAATAAGCGGCATCACTAATATGATAGGCACTAGCTTTCTGAACCTACCAGAAAACCCACTAATCATAGTACACTTAGGAGCTAATGACATTTATCATGACACAACAAACAAAATTAAACAAGTGTGCAGCATTAATTAATAAATTAAGAGAGCAGAATTGTGAGGTTGTAATGTCTGAAATTCTCCCAATACCAAAAACCAATGAAAACAACAGCAACCAATCAAAGAAATAGATAATTGGCTAAAGTGCTGGTATCTCAGACAAGAAATGCACTGTATCAAACACTGGCAAGAATTTTCATTCAGACCCAAACTCTACTGCTGGGATGGACTACATCTCAGCAGAAGAGGCAGTAGACTCCTTGGTACTCAGTTTAACCAATGCCTACTCAAGCATTTCAACTGAGGGAAAAGGGGGAGAGTTTAGATGTCAAAAGCTCTCTGGAGAAATCAAATAAGAAAAAAAATTACAATAAAGGAAGTAATGTTAACTCAGCAGTAGTTAATACATCCCCACCAGCTGCTAAAAGTGGTAACTCGATTAATTTCAAAATACTACTATTAAATGCTCAATGTTTAAATCAGAAAATTTATGAACTTACCCAAATACTACATCAAAATAAAATATCATGCTGTGGGGTTACCAAAAAGTGTTTAAAGAAGGTGATTGGAACACTGGAATACCTGGGTACCAACTCTTCCAAAAGAATAGAAAGGATAAAAAGGGAGGAGGCATTGCCCTCTACATACATGAAAACTATACTGAATATGAAATAAAAGATGGTCCAATGACCAACAATTAAATTATATGGGTACAAGTTAAATCCACTAACAAAACAACAACAATTGGACTAGCATACAGATCACCAAGTCTGAAAACAGAAAAAAGTAATGAATTTCTCCAGGAAAAAGAAAACAAAAACATATTTGGTGAATTTATCTTAATGTGTGACTTTAATTCCATATGAACTAATTGGAACACATATAAAGGACCTAATATTATAGAAAATAGGTTTGTAGATATTATATTATTTCACAGTCTGGAGCAACTAGTAACTATGCCAACTAGAGACAACAATATACTCAACCTCATTGTTACAAACACTTGTGAAAATATACATGATATTAACATACTACCTCCTTTATGCGACAGTGACCACAGAATGGTACTACTTGAACTCTGCAATATTATCAATAGTACTAAAGGTGTAACAACTATAAAAAATGATAATAAAGCAGATTACAGTAGCATGAAAAACTATTTAAGAATTTAGGACTGGCAAAAGGACCTAGCAAATGTAGATCTAAACAACATATGGAATAAGGTCAACCAAATGGTTAATTATTGTCTGAACACAAGGGTGCCTACCAGAACTAAGTATAAAAATAATCGATGCACTCCACCATGGGGGAATAATAATATCAGGAAATTAATTAACAAAAAAACGAGACACGATAAAAGATTCAAAAAAAGCCATCACTAGAAAATTGGGCAAAATTTAAAAATAGTGCCAAAAAAAAAAAAACTGTAATGAGGACTCTTAAGGAAAAACTAGAATACAACTTGGTAATGAAAGTAAAAAATAACAAAAAGCAATTTTATAATTACCCAGTACATTGGCTCCCTTAAAGGTAAGCAAAAAGCTCTAGGCCCAATTAAAACTACAACAGGCATGATAATGGATGAAAAGGAAATCACAGGCAAATTAAATGAGTTTTTTTGTAAGTGTTTTTGAACTCAAAGAAAACATCATTAAGTGTCCAAAAAATATTAGGACCAACACCCTAGTCTTTTCCTCAGAAGAAGTACACAGAGTAATATCATCACTAAAGAGCAATAGCTCTTCAGGACCTGATGGCATCACCCCTGGGTTCCTAAAAGAACTCAGAGAGGAATTAGTCGGTCCTCTGCCTTGCCTTTTTAATAGGTAAATTTATGAGGGAAAAACAGTACCAGAGCAGAGAGAGGCTATTGTCACCCCTATGCATAAGGATGGCCCACTCACAGATACTAACAACTATAGGCCTATAAGTTTGACGTCAGTGGTAGGAAAATTAATGGAAAAACTATTACAGATCTGCATAGTATACCATATAAATAATAGCAGCCTTATTGACCCCACACAGCATGGGTTCACCATGGGCAGGTCATGCCTTTCTAACATTATCAACTTTTTTGAGCTGGTAAGTGCTGCTCTGGATAAAGTTATTCCCATTGACATAATCTTCCTAGACTTTGCCAAAGTTTTTGACAAAGTCTCACATTCCGCACTATGCCAGTTACTGAGTAATATTCATTTACACCCAAACATTATTAACTGAATAAATTCCTGGTTAGAATCCTGCCAGCAGAGACTGGCCATTAAAGGACATCTTTCAGATTGGTCAACAGTTACAAGTGGAGTACCTCAGGGATCAGTTCTGGGTCCCACCTTATTTAACATAATGCTGTCGACACTCTAAACCCCTAATAATGCATGGCTATGCAAGTACACAGATGACTGCAAATTAGGAGGAGTTGTACAAAATATAACTGATAGTAAACAGCTTCAGAACAACCTAGATCAAATATCAGTGTGGGCAATAAAAAACAAAATGAAATTTAATGAAAAGAAAAGCAAGGTTATGCACTTAGGGCCAAAGAATCAACAAATGCAATATAAACTGAATAACAGTATACTAGAAAGTACAACTGAAGAAAAAGACCTTGGAATTTGGATAACAGATAACCTGTCCTTTGATAAACACTGTATGATAACAGTCAAAAAATGTCAAAGAATTGCGAACTGTATTCTACATAACAATAAAAGTAGGAAGAAAGAAGTAATTATCCCCTTATACACGGGTTTGGTGCACCCCCATCTTGAATATTGCTCTCCATTTTGGCAACCTCATACTGCAAGAAGTTCAAAATTAATTGAAGGAATATAGAGGAAAATAAC
Source organism: Neoceratodus forsteri (assembly GCA_016271365.2). Lineage (NCBI taxonomy): Eukaryota > Metazoa > Chordata > Ceratodontiformes > Ceratodontidae > Neoceratodus > Neoceratodus forsteri. The sequence goes on from CM057458.1 coordinate 888,642,621, forward strand.
CAAAAAAATAAGCAACATGGGAGAATATACCTATACAGAGAGATTATATACTCTGGATCTATATTCTGCTAAATACAGACAACTGAGAGGAGACCTTTGTCTGACATAAGGCAATACAGGATGACCTTAATACCACAAAATTAGGGCTCACACCATATTGCACCAATAAAACTACTAGAACACATAAGCACAAACGAATAAGTGAAAAAAATGTAACAAAAAAGAGAAGTCAGTTTTCTACTCAGAGAATAATAACAGTTTGGAACACCTTACTACAACAGATAGTTGAAAGTGAGAACTTAACTACTTTTAAACAAAGGTTAGATCATTTCATGGGAAATAAAAAATGTGACTTCCACCCTTAACATTCCTGGGTGATGAATTCATTAAAATACTTAATTGCCTACTGAATTTGTATCCTACTATGGAACTATTTGTTTCACAGACACACATGGCCAAGAAATTTCCATTAGTGTAACCAAGTATGCAATTCTGTTCTGTAATGGTGGGTTAAATGCACAAATCAGCAATCCTAACATTTGAGGTCTGGAGAAAGCAGAAAGAAATCAGGATACTGATGCATACAATGTCACTTTTAAATTATTATTACAGAGAAAGAAAAATTGCTAGGGGATTGGGAATACAGAAACCTCCAGCGTATAGTCAGGAGGACAAAGAGTTTATGAACGAGTGGGAACAAATCCTGCATAATACCACAGATGACTTAATTTTGTCCATTATCAAAAAATGCAAGACATGACCAAGAAAGTTACTTAATGAAATTAACGAATCAGAAGAGAATCTTTTCAAGGATTTGGAACTAGCCAGGACTGAGCAAACAAAAGTAGAGATGGAACATAAATTAAACAAATTCAAAGAAGAATCAAGACTGTACAAACTTAAGAAAAAACATGAGAGGAGTGAAAACAATTGCCAGAAAGTAACAATCTATAACTGGCATGACCTAAACAACAAGAAAGATGAAGAGGATTGTAGAAGGAAAGAAAGCATTAAATATGAAATTTATGTTTCATCAGAAAGTGAGAGTGAGGCAGTGAGCATAACAGAGAGACTGGAAATAATTTCAACAAGGATTTCTAGAGGATTCAGATGAAGGAGCCAGCAGTGGATCACTGGGTAAAAGGAATGCCTTTTTACAGAGGTTACTAAAATCTGCAATAGGGTGAACACTCAGAAAGGCATAGAAAAAAATGTTTAGGGATCTTGGAAAATCCAAGGAATCATCAAAAACATGGCAGTTGTGATTCAATGCCAAAAAGTGCAACATAATGCACCGAGGACATAGAAACCCTAACGCTGAGTTAGGATGGAGGAGTACTAACGGTCACAAGGCAGGAAAAGGACCTCAGTGTTATTATATCTGAGGACTTCAGGGTGGCAGGGCAGTGTAACAAGGCAGTGAGTAGGGCTAGTGGAATGCTTGGATGCATAGGGAGGGGTCAGTTGTGGCATGGGGAGAACAACATATATGGAACAGGCCAGGAAACAGCTTTCTGATCAGAATGCCTACAAGAAAATCAAAGGAGACCCTACCTTAGTAATACAACTGAGAATAAATGAAGCACTATGAATGGATTTAAATTCAAACTGGATTGCCAAAAAAAAAAAAAAGAATTTGAATACATGACCGTATATGCACCAGCCATACCAATGTCATTTATTTTAGCAAAAGTACATGAACATCCATTGAACCCAGCAGGATAACCAATTGTGTCTAGTGTGTGCTCAGTAACTACACCTGCCTCTGAAGTTCTAGATGTGTATTTGAAAAAATGGGTACTTAAGCTATACCCATATTCAGAGGATAGAACAGATGATTTTTTACACCTTAACATTTTAAATGTGAGAAAAGAATATTTTCTTGTGACTATGGACATTCAGAGTGTTCATATGTGTATCCCCCATGGAAGTCAGTGGAAACAATTTTTTTGGACCAGAGACCACAAGGTACAATGCCACCAAGTGATTTTATAGCAGAACTGGCAGACATTTTACTAACTACTTCATGTTTGATAACGATTTTTACCCACAAATGAAAGAAACAGCAATGGGAAGAAGCCGTACACCCAGCTTTACAACATTTTTTGTTGGGAAATGGGAACTGAGCAATGTGTATGACAACAGCAAGTGGTATGACAAGCTGATATATTTCTGGAAGAGATATATCGATGATGTCATATTATTACAGAAGAGCACAGAGAACGAATTCTAAAGATTTGTGGAGGAATAGAGCAGTGGAAGTGTTCTCAACTTCAGTTACAAAATCAGTAAAACCAAAATAAACAGTTTGAATCTGGGAATATGTAAGGAAGAAGAGAGAAGTTACAGACCTCGATCAATAGGAAAGAAATTGAATACATTGGAAGAGTTTAACAGTTTTCATCTACAGAATCATGAAGATCCCAACTGGCAAGTTCTTATGGACAAGATGCAAATGCAGCAAACAGATGGAATAGCAAAATAAAGCAGAAGATTTGGAAACAAGAGTCCTTAATTGGAGTTACGGTCTACATATACTGTAGTTGTTAATGAAAAGGAGGAGAGTGGATGAAACTAACAAAGAGCCTATTGCAGATGTGAATCAATGCACAGGTAAATGAGAAAATAGTTTTTACTACTCAGAAGAACCCCTTGGCATGAAAGATATCTAATATTATCAATAAACACTTGGGAGTGTTAAAAGCAGAAAAAAATCTGTGTGCAGTCAGTGTTAGTCCCCCACTAATAACATTTAAGAGAGGCTGGAACATCAAAGACAAAGCGGTGAAAAATACCATCACCAAGAAAAAGGAAAATATTTATTGGCTGCTCAGCAAACCAATTGGCAACTGCATATGTGGGAACTGTAGGCAGTGCTCACATACCCATTGTCTTTATAAACAGTTGCAGCCAAAGACATGGTCAGATATTTCCTTACATTTCTGTGATATCACTAGAGAAATTCCCTGTCTACCTACAGTACCACTATGAGCCACCAGAGAGAATCTCTTTAGAAATATTGTGAAATATCTGGAAATATCTGACTGTATCTATGGCTACAGCTGTAAATATGATAGATTTCTTAGGAACTGGATCAAAGTGGAGTGGTGGATATGGCCTACCTAGATTTCAATAGGGCTTTCAACACTGTTCCACATAACAGACTACTAAGCAAGCTGGGTAGCTTAGGAATGGGTCCAAAGGTGTTAGAAATTGGTTAAGGGATAGGCAACAGAGAGTGATGGTAAATGGAGTTCACTCCAAGGAAAGGAGGTGACCAGCAGAGGTGCCTCAGGGATCAGTTCTTGGACCAGTCCTCTTTAATGCCTTCATAAGTGACATTACAGAAGCGCTGGAAGGGAAGATCTGCCTCTTTGTGGATGACAGCAAAATCTGCAATGGGGAGACCCTTCTGGGGTGGAAAGGATGAACAGAGATGTGAGTAAATTAGAGGAGTGGTCAAGGGTATGACAGCTGGGTTTCAATGCAAACAAAATGCAAATAAATGCACTTAGGAAACAGAACCCAGGTGCAGAGTACAAAATGGGTGGAGTGGTATTGATGACCGCCAAGCAGGAAATAGACCTGGGGGTAATTATATTGGATGACCTAAAGGTGGCCAGGAAGTGTGGTAAAGCAGTAGGGAGGGCTAGTGGGATGATGAGGTACATAAGGAGGGGTATCACAAACAGAAAGAGGGAGGTGGTGTTGCCTCTACATAGACTGCTAGTAAGACCCCACTGAGAGTACTGTGTCCAATTCTGGAGACCACATCTCCACAAGGACATAGACTAAGTGGAGGCAGTATGAAGGAGGGCAACTAAAATGGTGCAGGGTCTGCATCAAAAGCCCTATGAGTAGAGACTAAAGGACCTCAATTTATGCATCCTGAAATGGGGGAAGGGGATATGGTAGAGACCTTTAATTACCTAATTTGGGGTAAATAAGATACAGGAGGAATGTATATTTCAGAAGAAAAGTTGCTCAAGAACAAGGGGACATTCTATGAAGTTGGAGAGGATAGATTCAGGAGAGATGTGAGGAAGTGCTTCTTTACAGAAAAAGTGGTGGATCACTGGAGCAGCCTTTCAGCAGAGGTAGTTGGGGTGAAATCAGTGGTGGGGTTTTGCATAGGATAAGCACAAAATAATCACAGTGGAAATAAAAGGGAAGGGAAAACATTGTGGATTGGGAATGGTCTGTGGTACTAGTGTAGGTAGGGAGGAATGGGCAGACAGGATGGGTCAAGTGGTCTTTATCTGCCGTCAAATTCTGTTTCTATGTCTTATAGGTCACAACCCCATCCAACCCCTTAACAAACAAGACAGAAAATGTGTTTGGAGGAAATGGCCGCAGCCAAGTATTTATTGGCTACCAGTTAGAAGTGGTGGAAAACAGCCCAGCTTCAGGATAATCTGCTTGCAAAGGTGTGAGATTTCCTGTTCCACCCTCTGTACTAGCCTATGAGACTACCATGCTGCCATGACTTACATGACTGCGATGACCTACCTAGCCTAACAACTGCTAAAAACCTCACCAGAGGAGGTGAAAAAACAGAAAACCACATTGGAAAAAATGGTAAAATTCATCCTCAGCAACTAAGATGATCCCCCCAATGGGACAATGAGTTCCCTAACCTCATGGCTCCAAGCCCTTGTATTTTGAGGGGAGGATTTGGTGGGTATCTGCTGGAATGAAGTAAGGAAAAAAACAGATACTCAGACTTAAATAACCCAAGTTCCTCCCTTCTAACAGGTAGCTCTACCCCCTGGGAATCTTGCCTACCTGCCTGACACAGCCCGTAGTGGATGGACACTAACTCCCTGCCTGCTCAGGTGTCATCTGGAGGTGTGCCCACAGAGAAACCTCACCTGACACAGTCCTTTGCAGGCTCCTTCATTGCCTCATAGGTCACAATCCCTTCCTAATCCTGACAAACGAGACAATGTGCTTGGAGGAAATGGTCGCAGACATGTATTTATTGACAGTAAATTAGAACTAGTGGAAAACTGCAACATATCAATCAATCAGGCATGATGTGCACAGTAAAGGTAGTCATAGCAGATAGTTTTAATATCACATATCAATATATATTATGACTGGCCCACCCCTCCCTTTTTGGAGAAGTGGGGCTGACACTCTGCATACAACCGTATGAGGAACTCTGGGCTCCGAGGTATGAGGGGTGGCTCTACATGGGCAAGTCACCAAGGCATCATCCCTATTAAAGGGTGTCACTGACTGTGAACTGGAGCCTGAGGGTTATCTTCTGACTACAAACAGACCCCCTTACTGGAACCAGCTACTAGGGCTTCACTTCTTCCCAGCTTCAAGGTAATCCACCTGCAAAGGTGCAAGATTCCTTGTTCCCCTTCTGTACTAGCCTGTGAAGTTATCATGCCACCACATGATGAGCATCACTCTGCTGCTCAGCCACCAGATGAACACCTTCTGATGCTTGTTCCCCACCAAACACATCACGTCAGGGTTTCTTCCAAAACACATTGGAGGTCCACAAGAAACCTATCATTCCTTAAGTTAAATAAAATGCACTCAATGCACTCCGTCTTTAGAATAAAATTGGGGCACTTATGCCAACATCTTATCATTTTGCAACACCAGCCCACATGTGGAGTCCATAAACCCCCTCATAGCCATGTTAATCAGTCTGCATGCTCTTTCAATCATGCTAGTATTATGAGCTTGGTGCGAACGCTGCTTTTGAATCATGTACTGCCACACAATCTGCATGTCTGGCCATTTTCAGTGCAAAAAAAACAAAACAAGTCCTCTTTCATCAGTCATGACAGTCCAGTGATTCAGGAACACCTCATTCATTGCCTGGGAGTTATGCCCTGTCAAAAACAAAACAGAAGGTTAAAGTGATTGTGGTCACCCATAACTTTCAAGCCTAGGGCTTCAAACACCTCAGTGACTGGATCTTCGCAAGTGTCCAGCTCTCTGTCCTAGGGTGTGAGGCACTAACTTTACAATAGAACTATCAAGTTAAGTCAATTTTATTTGTATGGCTGTCATTCCAATTGGCTCTGAGTGCCTTACAACAAATGAATAAAACAGTTCAGAATGATATATAAAATAAACATAAAAGAGTTTACAAGGCCAGTCAGAAGCATGCACTAAACAAATATGTTTTCAATCATGATTTAAAAATGGTCAGCGAGGGAGCCATCCTCACTTCATGAGCAAGGGCATTCCACAAAAGTGGGTATTGCACTCCTGCTAGTCAACCCCCCCAGGCCCTCAGAGCCTAGTCCAGCATGTGGAAAAATAGAAATGCCTGACCTGTAACCTTGAAACCTTGCCCAAAATTGCTATAAACTGCCCCACAGATGCCATCGTGGACCCTTCCAGCCTCATATGGAGGACATACAAGTGGAGATACCAATTCCCACATCTCTGGGCCTCTCATACACTTAAGAAATTGTTCACCCCCCCACTGGTATGCTGCATACATGCTGGGCACTAAAGAAGACCTGAGTAACTTGCTGGCTTTTCAGGTCACCTATTCCCCCCCAGGGTAGGCTGGGACTGCCCCAGGATACCTCCCTGCTTCTGGATCCAGCTGTCAGAATCTTTATCAATGGCTGATGGCTCACTGGATTTCCCTGCCATCTCATTGCACATAGCTGTAAAATGGAAGCATGAACAACAAGAAACCCTGTCTGAGGTGTTAGTCTTGGCTGTCATTTCCCCACAGGGTACACTGTATAAAAGGACATGCATTAGTGATGTTGCATTAATAGATGTACCCTCTTGGTGAGGTGCCATGTGGTTACCATCAGACTGTATTCTAACTAACATACTAATACATCTCCAGTATGCATCCATATGCAATGTCAAGAGGCAACCTGTGGGCAGGGATTTTAACAATAACTAAAGCTAATTACACTAGAAAAAAACTAGCCTACATGAACCTGAACTACTTCCCTGGCCACTATAATACTGATAGCTCTCGCTTATGAAACCTATTTTTAAAGACACAAAATTAACAGCAATTTCCTATGATGATCTAGCTTCCTTAACAGTGAGATGTGTGAATGTTTAACTTCCCACTGATTTAAGTTAAATATTTGCTCAGGCAGCTGCTTATTCTCCTCTGCTGCATAGCATATTTAATTTTTTTTTATTGTGATAATCTAGTCTACATTTGCTGTTGCCCTTTGAGGACTAAAGCCAGCTGAAGCAAAAATGTTATCATTAGGAAAAGTTCCTTAAGGGGCAACAACAACCACATACACACTAACAGTTCCCTTGGTCTTCAACTGCAAATCACCCTCCAGATGGATCAAAGCATTATTTTTCTCTTGGAAAAGTAATCAGCAGTAAGAAACAGCTTAAATGGGAACGGTCATCTACAGGATTTCTTAATGTCTGAAAGCCCATAGAAAGATAATTTGAGTTAGCAATTGTGTTTATCTGTGAGTATTTGCAGTCCAGAGTTATTCATATGTAAATCAGCCTGTAATTAAGGGCTGGGGGCAACCATTTGTTTTTTGCTCATGACAGGAAATGATGTCACTGCGTTTTGGCTCTCCGTTGACTGTAGGTTAAATAGGAAATCATCTGTTTTATTAAGTGTGTTTTAAGGTGTTATTACAACACGTTCTACATTTATAATAATTGCATTGTTTGTGCATTGGAATTAGTGAGTTCTCACCTTTACATTTCAAACTGTTAGTAAAAATTATCCATCTTCACGATTGCTTTAACCTGTAGACTCTACTGCCAGCTGATCATCAAAAACTACACATCTCAAGGCTGGTTCTGTGTTGCCAAGAGATATTGGGGACCCATAGCAGGATATCTAACCTTGACTGTGTTCATGTCAGTACAGATTTCTGGGGTTGCCACAGCACCAACTTCTGTCTTTTTCCATTCCCTCTCTTACAACGTTTTCTCTTATAATTTAGGGTGTGAACTCAGGTCTTCAAGATGCAACAATGGCTCTGTACCTACTGTCCTGGCATCATGGGGTCAGCCTTGAAATGCATTGTTTTTTTTTTTTTTTTTTCTCTTAATGCTCCTTCCTCGCTGCACTGGATTCCTTTTCTTCGGGGATCTCCTAGGCTGTAGGTTCCAGTAGTCCCCACCCCATGTACCTCCCTCTGGGTGCTTGGCTAGCCTTCCCCATCCTGCCGCAGTTTACCCCTGGGCAGGGAGGAGGGGGACCCCTCCCTTAGTCCCCCTCTCACACCTAGAGACTGTGTCAGAAGGCCTCGCAAGCCCCATCTATGGAGCCTGGTTAAGGGTTTTCTCAGGACAGCCGGGTCCCGTCTACAGGAGCCCAGTGCAGGGTTTTTCCACTTTTTCTCTGGTCCCAACCCCACAGATGTCTGCACGCAAGGGGCCAAGGGTGATGCACATCTGGCAGTGCTAGCAGCTCTGGCTCCCGGCAGACATCCTCCCTCCCCTTATATGCTGTCTCACTGCACCTCCACCTGTGGTCACCCAGGTGGTGGTATTGCAGCGGGACTTGCATCCCACCCTCCCCGGAGGAGGAGAGCAGCCCCTGGGCACTTGATACTCCTCCCCCCAGTCGGCCCTCCAGCTGCCTGAGTCCGTTCCCGAACCCGGATCACTGGCGACACAAGTGGTAGCCCTACCGCTGCACAGGCGGGCCAGCCCGAAATGTATTGTTTTTGATTATTAACTGGCAGTACAGCATTGAGAGCTGTGAACAAGTTTCATTCATCCAGCAGAATGGGGTTTGATTCTGACATGCTCCACTTGTATACTGTGTGGCCAGAGCAAGTCACTTAACCTCCCTGTGCTCCTAAACCACACTTGGGAAGAAGCTGTAGCTCAGTGTGCCTTTCCTGGACAAAGACAGTAAAAACAATCTGAGCATGTGTTATGATTCTGAAAACATTATGCTCTTTCTATCCAGATTTGACTTGTAAAGAAAAAGGACACAATTACTTGTTTATTAATTGCAAAAACACATAGATGGACAAAATTGTTAAAAGATGCATAACATGAAATGCATTATTAAAAGAATATTTTACTGCTTTTGATGAAGTTAATAGTATAACTGTTTCTTACTGAAATACTTTGGATGGAATGGGATTTTCTATTGTAACCATGGAATGGGATCATCCACCGTAACCATTCCAGAATTCTACTGGATTATTTTTACTAACAGTTTGAAATGTAAAGGTGATAACTCACTAGTTTCAATGCACATACAGAACAATTATTTTAAATGTAGAAAGTGTAATTTAAATAATTTCTACATTTATAATAAATGTTTTGCATGTTCATTGAAGCAAGTGAGTTATCACCTTTACATTTCAAAAAGCAATAAATAATCCGGTAAGTAGATGATCTTGGTACAAAATCCCATTCAATGCAAAGTATTTCAAATAATTATACCTTTAACTTTATCAAAAGAAGTAAATACTCTAAATAATGGTGATCATTCTTTACATTTGGATAACAGCACTTTTATCTACATACAGATAACGGCACTTTCATCTCCAGTTACAATCTCCTGGTTGATATTTTTGGTCACAACCGAGAGCTTGTAATCAGCACCTGTCAATCAAGCACAACAACAGAAAGCTAATTGATGCTTAATTTCTCTGTGGGCAAGCTGAACATCTTGCCAAACATGGCAGCTCTGTTAACGAGCACCGGTACTGGAACTCAAGCTTTGCCTCACACTGTTAAGGCAGGTAAGATTTAAATATTTTTAAATATCTATCTTTTTGATCCTGCCTTGAAAATGAAAAAAATCAATCTGGTTGATCCTGCCACTCATACCCTTCGAGCATGTCTTACGTTCCGCAGTTATGCCAATGGCCTGTGACTTTCCAGAATGCTATTTCCACTGTAATGTAAAGAAAGAAACAACACAAAAGAAAAGGGAAAAAAAGGTAGAACCTGTGTGTATATGTGTGTGTGTGTGTGTGTGAGAGAGTGGCATGCATGTGTGTTTATGCATGTGTCTCTATCTCTGACAGGAGTGCTGCACTAACTGAACTGTGATGAAAGGGAAAAAAATTATCACCATTAATTAAATAAAATAATGTGTGTGTGTGTGTGTAAAAAACAGAATTTTATACACACCCTTGTTGTGGGATGCTTTTATGTAGGATTCCACACCTTGAGTGTGTGTGTAAAATTCTGGTTACGCACACCCACCCATGTATTATTCTATATTTTAATAATGCATTTCATGTTATGCATGTTTTAACAGTGTTGTCCATGTATGCGTTTTTGCAATTAATAAATGAGTAATTGTGTTCTATTTTTTTCTTTTCAAGTCAAATCTGGATAAGCACACTGAGTTACAGCTTGATCCCAGATGTGTTTTGGGGGCACATTTGCATCTTGAAGACCTGAGTTCACACTCAAAATTGTAAGAGAAAAGGCTGTTGGAGAGGGAATGGAAAAAGACAGAAGCTGGTGCTGTGGCAGCCCCGGAAATCTGTACTGACATGAACACATCCAGGGTTAGATATCCTGATATGGGGCCCAAATACCTGCTGGCAACAAAGAGTCAGTCTTGAGATGTGTAGTGTTTGATGATTAGCTGGCAGTATAGCCTAGAGGTTAAAGCAATCCTGAAGATGGATTATTTTTACTAACAGTTTTAAATGTAAAAATGATAACTCACTAGTTCCAATGCACATACAAAGCAATTATTATAAATGTAGAAAGTATTGTATCGACACCTTAAAACACAGTTAATGAAACAGACAATTTCCTGTTTAACCTATAGTCAAAGGAGAGCCAAAACCCTCGGTGACATCATTTCCTGTCGGTAGCCTAAAACAGATGACTTCCCCCAGCCCTTAATTATAGGCTGATTTACAAATGAATAACTCTGGACTGCAAATGCTCACAGATAAACACAATGGCTCACTCAAATTAGCTTTCTATGGGCTTTCAGACATTAAGAAATCCTGTAGATGACTGTTCCCCTTTAAGACCTGTAAGAAAGGGACTGTTACACAGGGAAAAAATTGTTACATCATCATTTTTGTGTATAAAGGGTACAGCAGTTACAAATCAACCCCCCTGCTCGTAGTGCTGCTCACAGAACACAAAATAGAACCAGGATTCTCTTCCTGCACTGTATTTCAGGTCAGCTCAGGATCAGGACATGTTCTAGTGTTGCTCACAATATGGCAATGTAAAACAAATTTAGTCCTTTTGTGTTCAGACATAATCTACTTTATTCACTGAGATCGCTATAGAATTTTTGACCCTATCTGCTATATCAATGTAGAAGAGCAAGGCATAGGTTACCAAATAGAATCTGCTCTTGAGATTAAGCCAGTTTTTATGTTGGTACCTGAGTCCCACTTTTAGATCAACCAGTTTTACACATCTCATTGATTAAACGTGACTGTAACCTTGAACAAAAAATACGCAATGGGAAGCAATGCTGTCTGAGGCAGGCCTACCTGACTGAGTGTTCACCAAGATCCCTTGCTGTGGTTGTAGCTCCAGGTTTGAAGGACCTGCTGTCCAGTGGCCATCCCTATTCTGAAACAACACTTCCCACCAAGCTTCCACTTTTCCTCACCCCAGATCCTCCCGATCCCATTCGGACTCTGCTCCATTGATCTGTCCCTCTCCTGCCATCCTGGCTCATGAAGCTGTAGAAATACAAGCACAAACAAGACAAGAATCCCCATCTGTGGTCTTAGCCTTAACTTTCACTTTGCCACAGGGTGTACTGTGCCAGAAACAGGCATTAGTGATGTTCTAGTAATACATTAATTCATGTTTGTGCAGTGCCTTTGCTGATTTACATCATAATGTGTTCTAACCCCTGACTAATATCATCTTAAGATGAAACCAGTATATAAAAAAACAATGATAGCCTTGTAGAAGGGATTTTAACAATTGCTAATGGTGGGCCATCTGTAACCACTTGAGCCACTGATTATAAACTTAGTAAGAAAAACTGCCCAACAAATAGTATTTTCCAAGAAAGGATATAAGCTAATGGAGCAAACAATTAAATGCCGCTCTGTTTCGGAATGCAAATGAGGCCACCCTGAACATAGTGCTGCCCTACCAAACAATTTGGCAAATGCACCACAATGTGGAAAAAAGACACTATTACTTATCAAGGAATTAGTTTGTTCAGTTATTAAGAATATGTTACACTGCAGATCTAAGGTAACTGATCCAATACTATATGATGTAACATTAAGATGGCTGCAAATACTCCAGAAAAATTGAAATTTGCAGACTCATGCATGTATCCAGTTATAAGATTATATCAATCAAGGGAACATTTGTAGGGAGAACTGCAACAATTCTGAGAAGAAGGATCACAAACCTAGAGACACGGTCACAGAAACAGCATCAACTGTGGGCACTTTGAGAGCTATGATGAACTGGATAATTGAAAGATCTTGGGCTCGATTCTTAAAGAGGGCTTAGATAGGCATAGCTGTGGCAAACATCAGCTTGCGCCAAAGCCTAGTGGTCAGGGACCCTGCAACAGATTCTGGTACATGAGGGCTTCCGGAGCCTAAATCCCCACACTTAAGGCAACCTCTCCTGTGTGACAAACACATGGCACACTGGAGGGGTTTGCCACAAGCTCCACATGGCAAAGGCTAGCAGTTCCCCCGTTCCCAATGCTCTGGTAAAATAAATAAAAACCCTTCCCTCATGGTTTAGTTGTCCCCTCCCAGAAACTCTGATGTCACCAGTCATTATGATTAATAAAACTTCTCTTATAGGTGGTCTAGTACCCTCCTCCCTGATCCCTGATGTTGCCTGTAATTATGATTAATAAAAAAAAACCTCCTGGTGGTCTAGTGGCCCCCCCAATCCCTGATGTCACCCTTAAGTATGATTAGTAAACCCCTTCCTGGTTGTCTAGTGCCCCCCCTCCCCAATCTCCAATATTGCCAGTAATTATAATTAATAAAAAAAAACCTTCCTGGTGGTCTAGTGACCCCCCCAATCCTGACGTTGCCAGTAATCACAATTAACAAAAAACCCTTCTCTGGTGGTGTAGTGGACCCCCACCACAGCAGGTAGTGCACACCACCCCGCTCCCCTCATCCCCCAAAAAACTGGTGACTGGCACAGTCCACCTCTCACCTTTGTGGCCGGCCTCTGGCTGAACTGTTAGTGGGCATGTACTGTATAGTGAAAGCTCTCATTCACTGACAGTCAATCAATGAGCACATACACTATACAGTACCACGCAGTGACAGTTCAGTTGGCTACTGGTCACAGAGGTGAAAGGAGGGCTTTGCCAGTCACAGGCTCTGTTTCGAGATGGGGACAGTGAGGTGGTGGGCACTACCTTGTTGGTGTATGGGGTGGAGTCCACTAGACCACCAGGGAAGGGGTTTCTATTGATTATGATTATAGGTGCCATCTGGGATCAGGGAAAGGGGCCACTAGGACCATCAGGTAGTTTTTTTTATAAATCATAACTATGGGCAACATTCGGGATCGGTTGGGGGGACATTAGACTACCAGAATGGGGGGTTGTTTTACTTATAATTACATGTGACATTGGGTACCAGGATGGGAGGGAGGGCACTAGACCACCAGGGAATATATAATAACCATAACAGAGTATCAAGGCTGGGGAAGAGGGACCATGGCAAATTGTGCTACACTCTACCGGAGGGGATATTTCTATGTACCCTTAGCCCTGACTGGTCTAAGGATACTTATAAATTCTCCTTCTGGGAGAGTTTGAGAATCCAACATTCAGGGATGTGGCAGCTTGTGTCTGCCTTGTACTTGCTGTGCCATGGCGCAGCCCATTTTGTAGGCGTACGGGCAACACGCAGCCTGTGGTTGATGCAGGCTGCCTTTGAGAATCACTCCTGGCACATTGTTTGGCACAAGGGGCACCTTGCAACATTCTTTGTGGTACTAGCCCCTTGCACTGTGCCAGGAGCTTTGAGAATAGGGCCCCTTGTGTTCAGGAGGGTTACCCCTGGGAAATAATGTCTGTGCTACGAGGAATGATTAGCTGGTATCATGGTGATAAGTTCCCAAATCTAATCAAACTTGCAAGCCTAGCACTGATTGTATCCACTCACCCCTTTCTCAACACTTGATAAAAAACGTCCAACAAAGGCTTTCACCAACAAGGGTAAATGCTCTGATACTGAATACAGTTGAATGCCCCCCCCCCCCTTACCAAATATGACATTATTTCTGCATTAGAGCACTGGAAAGCAAGAGGAAGAAGAAATGCTTATTCAGATTGAGATGATCTGTCTGAATTCAAAGTTCCCAAACCTGAATGATGGCTGGCCCAGTGGCACTGAGGGCTGAGGTGCTGGATGCCTTACCTTGTGCTACACTGGTGACCTGGGTTCAGGAACAGACTCAGGTCATTGGGGTGCTGGCATGGAGGGAGAGGGTAGGAGCAGGATTGAGCAGCTGGAGGGTAGCTTTCCTCTCCTGGGGAGGTCGCCCCCCCCCCGTAGTCCCGCTGCCAATGGGTGGTGGTCCGGAGGTATGCATAGGCGAAGGTGGTGACATGTAGGGAGGGCACCTTGAGATGTGGCATGCGCATTCCTCCACATGCGTGCGTTGGTCTGAGGCAGGGGATCGGGACCGTGGAAAAAAAATGGAAAAAGCACAATAAAGTGTACAGTTATATATATATATATAAAACTTAATGATATCAAATGCTGGATACAAACTATGTCTACATGCCTTTCAACCCCTAACTCTTTTCCTACTAGCAACATCCAACAGTGTGCCACTGAGCTGCAGCATCAGGTACACCGGTGAAAAGGTGCTACCCTGCACTTCAACGCATAAATTTTTGTGCGGGTCATAATGCCGTGCGGCAATAGCGTGTGACGTGGAAAACCGGACCTGTGCATTGACTGTGTTGGACCCCCGGGTTAGAATCTTAAGTGGGGGCGAGCAGTAACCCCATAACGGGGTGTGGGGATGGAGCCCCCCACAGAAAAGAAAAGAAACCGGAATCACGCAACGTGATTAAGACACACAGCATTCTTTTGTGTGACATTTTGACCCCATACCATTCATTTTGGCTGGTAGTCCTTTTTTTTAAGAAACACTGCAGATAATTTCCATCTCATGTTGGACACTCTAGTCTTGTTAGCTGTTTTTCTTTTGAACATACCACAGCTGCTCTCAGTGCCGACCAGGGCTTCCTTATATTTCTGCTACAATGTTTCCAGTTTATCATAGCCTTGTTGCTGATGAGGTCCTATACTGTGAACTTTCTATATTTTTCCTGACCTCTTTATATGAACTCTAACCAGCCTTTGCTAACTGGAGCTGAAAATTTAGTCTTAACTTGTAATCCAACACCTCAGCCTCTGGGTATTTGTCGTTAGGACATATATTTTAAATTGATCCTTATGACAAACTATGGAGAACTTCAGCCCCTCTATTGCTAAATAGCACTTTTACAGTTGCGGTTTCCTGATTGCTTATGTACACATCTTATGTCCAGTTGAAGTTTTTTTTTGTCTTTTTCAGTTTCCTCTATTGGGATTTTAGCACAACCTGTTCTGCAAGCAAACTTATAACATGGGGTATGTGAAAAGAGGAATGTAAAAGAAGTTTCCCCAATCAAGGGGCAGCCCAGATTGTCATGGGACCCCCTGGGAAGGAGATGAGAGAGGTAGGGAAGGGGGGGAGCTAGAATAGGGAACAGAGAGAGAAGAAATGGGAGGGAAATCAGGCAGGAATAAGGTCACAAAGGGGGAGAGAGATCAGGAATGAGGTCAGAGAGGGAGCGGCTAGAAGCTGGGGGGGGGGTCGGGATCCTAGGATTGGCCAAGGGGCACAGGAAGAGGGGGAGCTAAAGGTGGTTGATAAGTGCCTGATGAGAAGGGAAAGCCATCTCTTCTACTGCAGCTGAATTTATTTTCAATTTGCACAGGATTATCTGTAGTTAGGGCTTAAGAAACCTTGGTTGGTTCAGGTAAGGTGTGGGGGCTGGGGGCCGTACAGGCCAAGATGGGTGGTGGTGAAAAGGGCCTGAGACCCACAGGAACCCCAGAGCTAAAGGTTTTCAGTTGCAATGCTGAGATTTAATTACAGGCTAATGCTGATAATACTGATTGTAAGAAATGGAGCTGAATTTTAAATGTAGGCGAATTAGGGCGTCAGCCGTTAAGCTTTAAGTGCTGTTTTTGTGTGGTATCAGATTTTCCCTCATCTGCTATAAAATAGCGCAAAAAATTAAAAGGTAGGTGAATTAGGGCACCAGCTGTTCATTTAAGAATAAGTACTGTCTTGTTTGTATCTGATTTTCCCTTCTCTGTTCAGAATAGCGCTGCATTTTAAAAATGTAGACGGAGAGGGTGCTTGCCTGCGAGCTAAGAGGAAGTCTAGCTGGTGTGGTTCTCAACTCCCCTTCTCCACTACAGACAGCGTGGTGAAAGGAAAAAGGGTGACAGCAATTCAGGAGGGCATGAGCGGGCGGCTGGGTTTTTTTAAAGCATGCGCCCTTGCTTCCCTGGGTGAGTCGTTTGCAGGTCTCAGGAGGTCTGAGGGTCTGGCTCTGGTAAAACGGGTTGGCATGCATGGTGTGCACAGGGGTCATTGGAAGAGTGGGAAATCCAGCACCAAGGGGGAATGCGAGACTCAGGTGTGCAATATTGCGACAGGAGGCCAGGAATCGCTGTGGCGAGGGCATTTACAGCAGGGAAACAGGGGGTTGGCAGACCGCCGCTTGGCATCTAGGTAGTGACCATGTGGTGTGGCCTGGGCAGGAAAGCATGTGAAGTCGCAGCTGGGAGGAGGAGCATGGTGAGGAAGGCTAGATGTGGGCCTACTGGGTGACAAAGCATGCCGCGGGGCACAGGAAAGCAGGATATTCTTCTTGCTCCAAAGGGCGGATACTTAAAGAGGTGTAAGGGGTAACAGATCGAAAATCACCATTGAGGCAGGAGGTCTCTCCGCTAGTCGAGAGCACAGTAAATGGATGGAGGATGGGAGAACACCCATGGAGGCCCAGAGGGCATGCCAGTTTTGGCGTGAGGCTGGGTGTGGCAGCCATTTTGGGCCATGTGGCAGGGGTTGATTGGAAGGCCAGCAGCAGGCCTGAGATGCTCACCCAAAGGGTGGAGAACCACAGATGGGGGAAAAAGGGGGAGGAGAATGAATGAGGTTTCTGACAGGGGCATTCCTCTGTGTTTAGTTGGAATAGTGGCTGTCGGCATTTTGAATGAAAAAAGGAGGGTCAGGCACTAGCATCGCTGCAATGGCAGAGGGGACAGGTCTGTGAGGGGGTTGCTTAAAAAAAAAATGAAAAGGGTGGCTCTAAGGGGGCCATGAGCAAAAAGGATGTGATGGTACGGGTCTCACAGGGGCATGTGGGGACAGGCATGTAGCCATAGTATGGCAAGATGGGGGGGGCAAAAGGAAACCCTGGCAACACAGGGGTGGGCAGCCTACTGGCACTTACAGGAGGGCAGGGGGTGAACAAAAGAAAGAGAATGGGGGGTACTGTCACTACATAAGGCAGGCCCACTGATGGCATTGAGGAGGCCAGGGGGCTGCTGGGGGTACAGAGCGGGGAACCAAGCCAGAAATACAGGGTTGCCCTGGTCTTAGATGCGTGGATTCCAAGGATAGTCCAGGCAGCTTGGGAGCAGGCCCATGTGTGGAGGGGATGGCTGGGAGTTCATAGCAGGATCTTTTATGAGGGGAAGGGGAGGGAAGGGGTAAAAAAAATATAAAAAAGGAGTGGAGACAAAGGGCATTGGTTAATCATCCTGGCTTTGTTTTTAGCAGCATGGCACCAAAAAAGGCACTGAAGCAGAAGCGTAGTGAGGTACTGGCTAGCAAAGCCATGGAGCTAATGGATCAGGTGCAGGCGATCCTGGAAAAGTCAAGGACAGCCGAGGAAAAGGAGAAGAAGGTGGACAAAGGGAAGGAGCCCCTGGAGAGCAAGGAGAGGGCCAGAAAAGGGGCAACCAGGCAGTGCCCGGACGAGGGTGGTGAGCTTCATCCAGAAGAGGGTAAGGTTCCATTGGTGGACTTCATGGTGGACAGGAGTCTAAAGTGTTACTTGGCAGGGATAATAAAGGAGCAAGGGGATAAAGGGTGTGAGGAGGTAGACAAGACCTGGAGGGATCTGCAGAAGGATAAAACAGATCAAGGAACAGCAGGGACAGGTGGGGTGACTGACAAGGAAGCGTATGGGTGACCACCAGGTATTACTTTAGGCGATCATGTGTCCCAGGCCCTGAAGGAGAAAATCTGGAAGGGAGAATATGTGGACATGTTTGCCCTTGTTGATAAAGATACGGCTAAGAAGTATGAGCAGAAGGAGTCAGTGGGGAGTTCAGAGATGGTGGTGGTCTTGGCCATTGTTAGAAAATCAAGTGAGGAGATTTCAAACAAGAGGAAGACTTTTGGGACCTGGATGGAGAGTTTTATACATTACAGTGCCATAATGCTACAGAAGAAACCGGAACTGGCCATCCCTCTGCTCACATACTCGGCCATCATAAGAGATGCGTACCGGGTACAGTCTGGCTATGGGTGGCTGTTGTATGTCGAGAAATTCTGGCAGAGGTAGCCTCTCATGAGGATGTCACCTGTGGGATGTAACCTTTCTGGAGCTCTGGATAAGGATGCTGTCTGTGCCGGGAGGCTCTGGGGCAAGGAGAGAAAGAGCACTGGGGGGCAAAAGCATGCTGGGCGTACAATAAAGGAACTGGCATGGGCCACTTGCAAATTTAAACATGCCTGCTTGGGGTGCAGGGAGCCCACCCAGTGGTCAGATGCAAGGCACAAGGTGAGAGACAGGTGGGTGACACAGGCAGCCAACCCTTCGAGGGGACAGTCTGGAGGGAATAAGGGGAGGGCATGGGGGCAGGAGGCCATTTCAGGTGGCAGAGTGGGAGGGTGGAATATGGGGAGATGGCAAGGGAAGGGGGGACTGGGGGACACACACTGGTCTGGACACCAATTAAGGAGGTGGTGGTCAGGAGTGGACCAGGGGTACCTGGACGAAAAGGCTGGGCTTATCCTTAGGGAGGGTTTTCTGAGAGGCTTCAACTTATATTTTTCCGGGGAACAGAAAGCCATGCATGCAAAAAATTGAGCATCTGTCAAGGGCTAGGAGGAGGTCGTGGAGAGTAAAATCAAGAAAGAGAAGATGGCAGGTAGGATAGAAGGACAATTTCAGGTTCCCGCATTCAACAAATCTAAGGGTGTCTCCATTGGGGATAGGCTCCAAGAAGGCCAAAGGGGAATTTTGTCTTATCCACCACCTCTCCTACCCGGAGGGGAAGTTGATCAACGATGGAATTCCCATGGAGCACTGCATGGTGGCATACGACACCATGAACAAGGCAGTGGACTTGATCAAGGCAAAAGGTGGGGCCTGGATGGCAAAAATGGATATTGAATCTGCTTTCCGTCTCCTCCCGGTTAAGAAGGAGGATTGGGAGCTTTTGGGTTTCCAGTTCCAAGGACAGTACTACTTCGACAAGGCCATGCCCATGGGGTGCTTGGTGGCCTGTGTCATATTTGAAATGTTCAGCACATGGCTGCAATGAGTCTTCACCACACGGCATGACTCTGGGGCAGTAGTACATTATTTGGATGATTTTCTCTTCATTGGGGGGGGACCAAGGAAGGTACCTATAGAATGCTGGTAGCATTTGAGGAGGTATGTGAACAGATGGGAGTTCCCCTAGTGGGAGGGGGGTAAAATGGTGAAGCCCGCTTGGCATTTGGAATTTTTGGGCATTGAACTGGATCTGGATGAACAATGTTTTCGTCTATTGGGGGACAAGGTGGACAAGCTGTGGGAGCTCATATGGAGGATGAAGGGATGGAAGCGGACCCAACTCAGGGTGGTCCAGCAGCTGCTGGGACATATGAATTTTGCCTGCAGGGCAATTGCCCCGGGCAGGGTGTTTACCAGATGTCTAGCAAGAGCCTTGGTGAAAGCCCGACCTAGTGGAGGTGACTGCAGGGATCAGTGATGTACTCTTGGCTTGAGAGGGGTCCTTACAGGGTTATAATAGCACCACCTTTTGGAGGGTGAGCTGGACATCAGGAGAGGAGCTAGAGGTCTTTACCAATGCGGCGGGGGGTCTGGGGATGGGGGCATATTTCCAGGGGGAATGGATCTTGGAGCCATGGAACACCAGGTGGAACGACTTGGGTGTGACCAAGGACATCACTTTTCTGGAGGCTTTCCCAATCTGGGTAGCATTAAGGGTCTGGTGACACAAGCTCCAGAACAAGAAAATATTGTTCTGTTGCGATAATATGGTGGTGGTGACCATCATGAATATGCAGTCCCGAATCCATGGTGGTGGTCTTGAGGGTAGCCAGGCAGTTGATTTGTGAAGGTTTAAGGCTTAACTTAACTTTTAGAGCCAGGCACATGGAGTGGGTGAGGAACGACATTGCTGACAGCCTTTCACATCTCCAGTTGGACAGGTTTCGTGAACTGGCACCATCAGCAGTGGCACATAGGTCCTTGGTACCATAAGAACTCTGGGAGAGTGGATGGAAGGAGCCCAGCTACTGTTTCAGAGCGCCTGGGTGCCAAACACGCTGAAGGCCTATGAAACGGCATGGAGGAGCTTCCAGTCTTTTTGAGGGGGTCTCGGGCTTGAGATAAGCAGCCCAGTGATGGAAGCCCAGATCATGAGGTACATGGTGGCTAAGCGTGAGGGGGCATGTCCGGGGCCACAATGGGGGTCCACCTGGCTGGAACCAGATTGGTATGTCAGGCAAGTGGGTGGGGGCACTGAACCGGACTTCAGCGGTATGGCGCATGCATCAAGGGTGGCTGAGACTGCAGGGTAGGAGGGCAGATGGATGCAGGCCCATCAGAGTGGAATTACTGGAGGGGCTTGTAGCTGTGTTGCCCTGCATCTGCTCCTCAGCATAAGAAGGATGGCTGTTAGAGGCCATCTTCAGAATAATACATAAAGGGGCTTTCAGGGTGGGGGAGATAGTGGCACAAACAGGTACGGGTGGGCAGGTTGCAGATGGGAGACATTGCCTGGTCGGAGTCCTCAGCCATGATTTAGCTGAAGTGGTCAAAAATTGACCAGAAGGGAAAGGGATGTAGGTTGGAGCTTGGAAAAGCAGGAAGGGAAGGGAGTTTGCTGGTGCCGCATTAGGCAGATATTGGAAGGACCGGCCAGCAGGGAGAGGAGTGTTCTTCAGGCATGGTGGCAGGGAACCGACCATGGCCATCCAGGTTATGTCTGTCTTGAAGAAAGGTATGGCGTTCTTGGGGGAGGAACTGGGGAGTTTCTCATTGCTCTCTTTCCACATAGGCACCGCTTCAGACATGGCTGGGCTAGGGGGATGCCACAGGAAATTCAGAGGATAGGCAGGTGGCCATCACAAGTGTACAAGAGGTACATTCAGCCATGACAACTAACATTGTGTACTTTTTAGTTTCTTAGGGTCGGCCAGGAAAAGGTGGTGTGGATTGTGGGGCATTCGTTCTTCCACTGGGCAGAGGAGTGGGCCAGTACCACGATGGGGGGAATACAGTTGGGGCAGGATCCAGCACAGACAAGGGTCATAAGGCTGGGCTGGAGGGGCCTGAGGTGCATGGGCTTGCTGTTGGACGAAGGAAGCCGTTTCCACCCGACTCCGGACCTGATTGTGGTGCACCTGGGGGAAGTTGCATTGGGTGGACTTGGTCCACATGATCTGGAAGGACCTGTCTGTAATAAAGGCCAGATGGCCACGAATGGACATTACATGGTCAGAGATGATCCAGCGGAGAAGCTGGAGGGGAGCAATGAATCTGCTGGCAGTTGACAAAGCACTCAAGAGGGTGAACCGTAGGCTAGCAGAGTGGGCACGGGAGATGGGAGGTGGGTACAATACTCAGGGTTTAATCTGTCACGACACCCCAGGATAGTACAGAGAGGATGGGGTGCATCTGTCCGGGGTTGGTAATGCAGCATGCATGGGGGCCATTAGGGAGGCTGTGGAAACCTGGCAAGGATAAGGAGGGGCCTAGGACCTAGTTTTTAATGGGGAAGCCTGTATGGGCCATGAGGACACCCAATGCGGGCTAGTGGGGAAAAAAGGTAGGGATTGGGGCTGAGCCGAAGGAATGGTATGTCTAGGCTGGGGGGGCTCCCTATGGGGTAATCACCTCAAGTGGGAATAGGGCTGGGGGGTCAGGTGGGTGACACCTGAACCCCGAAGAAGAAATGGAAAAGAAATGGAAAAGGGCAGCACCAGGTAGCCAAACCCGGGCCGCATGAAGAAATGGATGGAAGGCTTTGGCCTAAAGAGTGTAATGTGAATATGGTGTATGTAGGGTGTTGGAACCTCGGATGTTGTAAATAAGATGTAATAAATTTTGGATTTGAAATGATGGACATAGATGTAAAGGTTTCTACCGAAATAAACTTCAGATGGTTTGAATCATGGAAAAGAGGTGATGTGGTCTTTCCAGGGGAGTTTCAATGACAAAAGAGGTTGCCCAATCAAGGGGCAGCCCAGATTGTCATGGGACCCCCTGGGAAGGAGATGAATAAGGTAGGGAAGGAGGCGGGTAGTGAGAATAGGGAACAGAGAGGGAAGAAGGGGGAGGGAAATCTGGCAGAAATGAGGTCACAAAGGGGGAGGGAGATCAGGAATGAGGTTAGAGAGAGGGAGAGGCTAGAAGCTGGGGGGGCCGGGAGCCTAGGATTGGCCAAGGGGCACAGGAAGAGGGGGAGCTAAGGGGGGTTGATAAGGGCCTGCTGAGAAGGGAAAGTCCTGTCTGATACTGCAGCTGAATTTATTTTCAATTTCCCACCCACCCATCCATAGAGGAAGGAACTTGGTTGGAGCACTGACTCCGGGGGAGTAAGAGGCATGGGTTGCCGGGTAATGGCAACAGAGGCACATGGCGGTGCCAATAAGACAGTTGGGTTGCTGGCTAAGAGCAACAGAAGATACAATACAAGGGACAGAAGGGGAAAAAAGGTAGTGATAGGGGCTGAGCTGTAGGAAGGATACAGCTAGGCCGGGGCTTGAGGGCTCCCTATGGGGTAATCACCTCGAGGGGGAATGGGGCTGAGTGGGTCAGGTTGGGGGACACCTGAACCCAGAAGAAGAAATGGAAAAGAAACAGAAAATGGTGGCACTGGGTAGCCACACCCATGCCGCATGAAGAAATGGAAGGAAAGCTTCGGCCTAAAGAGTGTAATGTGAATATGGTGTATGTGGGGTGTTGGAACTCTGTATGTTGTAAATAAGATGCAATAAAGTATGGATTGGAAATGATGGACATAGATGTAAAGGTTTCTACCCAAATAAACTTCAGATGGTTTGAACCATGGAAAAGAAGTGATGTGGTCTTTCCAGGGGGGCTTCAATGACAATTGGTTAGGTACTATCACCTGACCATTGATTAACTAAGCAATAAGACACAGCAGGTTGTGTGTTATTGTGTAATAACATCACTCCTGTGGTGGGTTGAAGCACAAGGTGAAGCAGAGTACTTCCACCACCCCAGGAATAATGTTATTACATAATAACACTCACCCTGGAGTGCCTTATTGCTATTATACAATGGCTTGTTTGTTTTTTAGAAAATGAAAAAGGGAAAATATGTTTAAAATTGTTTACCTTTTTACTTTTTTGTTAGGGCAGGTATACTTATTAAAAAAAAAGTCCATAGTTTCTGTCTTGCCCAGCAGGTGGCACCACCACTACATGGCTGCTGTGCATTCCCCTTTAGGTCTGTCTCTGTGATTCTGTTTCTATGTTTGTCACTGTCTGTTCCCCTTGTTCTGTTGCTGTTTCTCTCTAGTGTTGCAGAGACTGTTTTAAAAAGAGCATGCCTTTCTTTTTGAATTTGCTGTTTTTTCTCCTTCAATGAAGTGACAGCACGAACTGAACCCCCATACTGCAGTTCAGTCAGCTCTGATGAAAGTGGAATCAGAACTGGGGACACAGCAGGAGAAAAAAATGGCTGTCTAGCCTTTTTGGTGTTAAATATTGTGATCCCTCTGGATAAAGAAGGCGAGGGGCATGAAAGGAACTGGAGGATATGACTGAGTCTGAGTGGATGTCACTACAGGGAGTGATGTTAGCAGTAGGGTGGGAAGCGCCATTTTGCGTAAGTACAGGCCGCCGTTCCAGTTTAAAATCTGTAATCCGGTGTGAAGTACTGGTACGATGCTTTGGTTTTCAGGTGACCTAAAGTGGCGAGAGTTTAAAAAGAGGAAAAAAAAAACTTGTTTTAAACAGCTGCTGCATGTGAGAGAAACCTTCATGCGGCAAGCTCAGCATGTGCAGCGTGAGTCATGTGCAAGTTGGAAGTCAGGGAGCTGTGAAAGAAAATGGTATTTTTTTGTTTGAATGTTTTTTAAACACTTTCTGGCTGGCAGCAGGGGAATTTACTATACAGGACTTGTGAAGTGGGCTGTGGTTCCATGGGGACTGTTGTTGGCTTGGGGTGGCTTGAACAGGAAGGGCTGTAGTTCTGTGGGGTCTGTCCTTGGCATGGGGGTGGCTTGAGCATGGAGTAATTTGTTTTACTGTTATGAGGTGATGACTATGCCTGCCCTAAATATAGTGAACTAGGAAAAGAAATCCACTAATCTGATTGGTCAGTCCCTCTGTAGAGGTGTGATGATATCTAGCTACATCATCACACAAAAAAAAGACCCACCAAAACAGTGAAGCTACCAAGTACCATATCACTACACCCCTGACAAAAAACAGCACTTACCTGAAATGGAAAAAGAATCAGCAGCTTATCAAGTAAACTTCAACTTGGGCATTGAACAGACCTTAAAAAGATTACAAAAAAAAAAAATGAGTGAACCAACTGTTAAAATAGATGTAAAACAACATGTGCAGGTCACAGCTGAGGAATTGGATTCTATAGAAATGAATAAAAATGAGCAGAATACCAAAAGCCAAACCAAGAGGGCAGTCAATGTCTTTAATTACTGGCTGACAGAAAAAAAATTAGATATTGACTTTTCATCAGTGACAACTGAATATTTAAACACAGTACTTTGTGCATTTTATGGCAGTGTCAGAACAGCAAATGGGGAACAGTATGGTATTACTAGTTATACTGGAATAAGAGCTGGGGTTAACTGTTTTTTCAATGAACCACCTCTCAACAGAAGTTTTTGCTTAACAACTAACCCTTTCTTCACTACTTCAAACAATGTATTTATGGGAGTTATAAAAAACATCATACGTGAAGGAAAGGATATACTCAAACATCACCAGCATTATTTGAGAACCATCTACTTTTAATTAAAAATTCTGCAGCCCTTAACCCAAACACAGCACCTGGTTTATTGCAAAAGGTTTCGCTAGATGCACAGCTGCACTTTGCTTGTCGAGAGAAAGAGGGAGTAAGTCAGTTAAAACCAACCAGTTTTGTGTTCTACAATGATGAACAGGGGCTGCGATATGTTTCTCTTGCCTGTAACGGGTACACTAAAAACCACAATGACCCATTCAAAAGAAACAGAGAAAGCACACATGGCTTTTTGTTTGAAAACCCCACCTCAAGCTCTACTTAGAGAAGCTTCCACTGGACACTCCTGCACTATACTGCCACCCCAAATGAATGCCTCAAGACTTTCTAAACACCCAGAGTATGTGGTACTCTAAAGAACCCTTGGGTGTAAACTTCCTTGCTTCCATGCTCCCCAGAATGTGTAAAGAAAAAAATCTTGGCACAATATACACCAATCACAGCCTAAGAAGTATGGTAGTTCAAACTGCTGTCTAAAGCTGGACTAGAAACATAGGAAATAATGTCCATTACTGGCCACAAGTCCGAGACATCAATCCGTAGCTACTGGTAACCCTCCTTAATGGACAGAGAACAGTGGAGCAAAATTCTAACCACAGTAAATGTAAATAAAGAACTGCCTGAAACATCCCATCGAGACCCAAGTGAATTAGCCAGCATCCAAAGAGAGTTTGCAACAGCCAAAATTCCCCCCGAAGAAACAGCAGTCCCAAGCAAAAAACAAAATCAACAGAGCAGCCCAGCCCATGTGAAAATGTAGAAGGCAATGACTTGGTAAGAGCATTACCGATATCCCCCCAACCCCACATAAACCGTTTACCTTCCTAACTCTTAACAAATTGCTTTTTGTCCTCCACAGATCTCCGTGGTCACAGAACAGGTGAAAAATGCGACTCCTTGCCATATGGAATAGCCATCACAGCTAGTAAGCAGAATAAAGTAAAAGGAAACTTTCTGTAACTGTATTCACACCCTCATACACTTACATGCAGTGTCACCCAAAGCCCAATCCATCACATAACATACGGGCAGCTCAAAGACACCGTACCGAACAAATTGCAGTTATCCAGCATGCCATGGGGCCCTCATGAGTAAAGCATCAATGCTCCACATTAAAAAATGAAAAGGTATTTTCGTACCAGCAATACTAAAAAATGCTAGTCCAGCTCAACTCTATTCCCCTGAAAAGTCAAACACGTGTATTCACCAGAACTAGTAAAATGACAGAAACTTGTACACTATCAGGTTTTGAACTAGTGGCACCACAAACATTTAAGCAAGAATCTGACTCCAAAAACCCATGCAGAACCCTTTCCCTCCCACCACTTACCTTCCCTAAATACTTCTTCCCCCAAAAATTGATGAATCCAATGTTGACACGCAATCTGAATCACTTGTAAAAGTAGCCCCAAACATAACTGCGATCCCCAATAACCCCGAACTCATTGTATCTTGAAAAAAAAACAACTAAAAATGCAACTGTCTTCTCCAGCACACTAATTCTTGTTACTTGGTATTACTTAGTTACTTGGTATTACTTGGTATTTGTGGGGCATAAGTAGGCATGAGCCCATCGGAAATGCCCCCCACAAATGTATGAAACATTGTCGCATTTGATTATGGTTTAGCCATGTGTCTAATTCCTTTTTGAAGGCTTCAAGTGTTTTGTTATCTACTAGGCTTTGTGGAAGTTTGTTCCACAGTTTTGAGTCTCGAACTGAGAAGTAGTTTAACTTTCGATTTGTTTTTGCTTTTTGAACTTCAAGTTGTCTTGAATGTAGTCTTGGAACCAATTTTCTTTTGGAATAATATAAGCCACACTACTCCATTAGGGATGGTGTTTGTAATAGTCTGTAAAGAAATAATGGGTCTACTCTAATACGCCTTACTTGTAAGGATTACAAATTGAGCTTCTGAAGTCTGCTTTGGTAGTCTATGTGTGATAGGTGGGGAATCATTCTGGTAGCTCTTCTCTGCATTTGTTCCACCCTATCTATGTCTTTTCTTAAATGAGGGCTCCAAAAAGGTGATCCATAGTCAGAGTATGGTCCAACATAAGTTCTGTACAGAGGAATTATACATTCTTCATTTTTTGTAATGAATGTACGGTTTATTCGTCTTAATAGTGCATTTGAGTTTTTTGTTAGATTACTACAGTGGTCAGTAGAAGTAAGTTTGTTATTTATTATGATACCAAGATCTTTTTTCACTGTTTCTCTTCTACAGCTCCACCCATAGCAGCAAAGACAGGATATCCCTTCAACCAGCTCAGCCCAAACGTCTACCGTGCGTGCAGCAAAACAACACTGACTGGAAACCTTAACCGACAATCTCTGCATACCATCCTCAGAAAAAACGTTTTTTCCTTACATCCAAGTAGGCATAATGTCTGGAAACATCCAATTTAATGTATACAATTACAAAGACAATAAACAAAATGAGAAATAAACAATAAAATAAATGTTTGAGTTTTACTATTCATAAGTTACTGCATTATTTCAAATGTTAATCTAAGCACTAGTACTGCAGTAAAGTACCTAATAAATATTTTTTATGTTAAATGTTTTGATGTTACCATACTGCAGAAAGTAGCAAATAAACCATTGTTCTGTGAACTATTTTGATGTTACCATACAAACTATAAACTACTACATGTTCCTGCTTTACAGGTTGCTTATTTTAACCTATCTCAAATTGCAAAAAATTAATACAACAATAATCATTTCATTTGCATATTGACTCAAAAAAAAGGACTATTTTTTGTCATGTTAAAAACAAATGTATTCAGACAAAAAATAAATCTTTTAAATATAAAAAATGACTCTTCATTCAATTTATTAACCACTTTCTTTTCACAGCCTAGTCCATAATAGCATTAATGCACTCCAGGGTGTGGTATATCTTGATATATCATCACTTCTCGGGTGGTTGGATGCACTCAGCATCGTCTAATAACATCACTGTCTCTTGGGGTCAGTAGCCAATCAAGATGCTAGAATATTTCTTGCAATTGTATAATCCCCATTATGACCTGGTGCCCTCAAATGGAGGAAGATGATTGGTTGAGAGGTCTTTGAAACCATGATGATATTGGGCTACATCATCACAGCTTCAAAAATCATCCAGACACCAGCCTCCTCACTGAGCCATGTCAACAAACTCCTCCAACCAAAATGCTCACCACATTGCCTGCCCGTAGATTTTCACACAACGTAGCAATGGTGAACTCACAATTTAGACAGGAGCAAGTAAGACACGCCTCCAAAACCTAATAAAATTTCCAGTCTTTTTTTAAAACTATCTGTTATTTAAACTCGAGTTCAATGCTTTACACAGTGCCCGGCCAACATGTTTCTCAGACGATGACGCACGTGCTCATTTCAAAACAGCAGCGGCAATGCTTGATTCACTTACTGAACTCATTCTCAGTTGTTGCTTCCAAATCTTGTGTTACTGATCCCATTGGCTTAATTCTTGTACAGTTTACTGAACCTGACCGCTTCTGATTTAATCGCTCAGTACTGCAATTATGGGGTGGGGGAGTACAGATGACAGATAGAGACAGCGCATACCGTGGCACAGTAGCAGCTTTACAGACTGACAGAGATCAGTCATCATATAGCAGCAGCACCACCTGCTGGGGAAAGCAGAAACTGTGGACTTTTTAATTAAAAGATATACTTCCACATCACAAATGTAATAAAAAAAAGTATTTTAAGAGTTTTTTTTTAAATAAATGAACTGAAACTTTTAAGCTTCCCAACTGCCTGAGACGTGATGATATCCCATGATATACCACACCCTGTCGTGCATTATTGGTTAATTCTGCCACAGGTATCTAGTCTCAGCCAATCAGAACACAGGAAAACTGGCAATTATTCTCCCACAAATTACCACCTACATGCCCACAGTAGTTTATTCACCTATGCCCATGCCCACAGTAGTTTATTCATCTTTCCATGGCAGTTTATTCATCTATAACCACTCTCACAGTCTTTTATCCACATTCCCTTCCATGCCTATCCAGTCACACTCCTACACACACTGAATCTCATATATGCTCCGTGTGTCCATGAGCTGTAGTGGTGTGGGAGCAAGTAAACTTTTATAAGTAAATGATGCTTTTCAAGTTGCATCTGTAAAAGCAGCAATATCGCACACTTACTGCCTCATAGATTAGTTGAAAGTTCATCTCTTTGAAAACCGAGCGCTACAACCCTTTCTTTCTGTTGCTAAATGGAATCAGTGATTCTGGACCTGCGCATTACCACCTTGCGTAATGCGCATGTCTAAAGTCATGGATTCGATTTAGCAACACAAAATAAAAACGGTTGCAGTGCTCGGTTTTCAAGGAGACCAACTTTCAACTAATTTATGTCAGAGTAAGTCTCTGATATTACTAGTTTTACACTTACAACCCCAAAGCATCATTTCGTTATAAACGAGTTTCTTACTTGCTCCCCATGCCACTACAGCTCACACACCCACACGCAGCACATATTACTTGCGGTTCAACTTAAATTGGATTTGGCATCAAAAAACTGATTTTTACCACAAATTCTAGTGGTATATTAGTATTAATATTAGTTTTTGAGTATATCATATTAACTGGCTTCTGTGGGGATTAAATGCCTCAGCTTCGCCTTGGTGTTTAATCATTCACAGAAGCCGGTTATTGTTTTGTATACGCCACAAAACTTAATGTTATCACTTAAATATATGCACAGTTGGTGTTGTGTGTAAAATAGAGGATCAGTAGGCAGAGCAGGATACATTATGTCCTTGATGAACTGTAACTGAAAGGCAGCCATTTGTAATATGAGGTTAGCGAGAGGTAGTGAATGAATAGTTGCAATTGTTGGAGTATGCAGTATGCTGTACACCACAGTCCCACAATGTTGTTTACCCTTCCTAGAATGCAAGGTGCAACAGTGAGCGGTACACAAGCAGTGAGGGTAGCATATCTCCGCAACCCCTTACATGGCCCCCCCCCGGCGGATCTCTGGCTACCGGGTGACACAGTGAAGCCCCACTGTCCACTTGAATGTGAAGCTTTATTGAAGTTCCTTACACTTTCAAAGCAGGCAGTACACGGAGTCTCACAAGACAGAGAGACAGATTGGCAGGGGAGTGGTGCATTTCCATAGTGTGTGTCTGTGTCTCTGTGTAAGGTGTCCCTGGGCAGCTGAGTCTGCAGAAAGACATTGAGAGACACAGAGCAGAGCACAGTTGCAGCTGTCTCCCCTGTGCATGTGTCTCCATTCTACTGTGACTGGTGCAGTGTGTTATGTTAAATCCAAGAGACAGCAGCACTAAGGAAAAGCAGTAAAGGGGTCCGTTGCTGCAATCCTGTGTGTGGCTCACAGTCTCTAGCTTTGCCAGGCACCCCGCTGGCCACCCACCCAGATGTTTGCCATTTCCCACTTTCTGGCTGTGTGGCTCACCACCTGCATGCTGGATAAGCATCACCAACGATCCATGCAGCAGCAGGAAGAGAGAGAGAGGGTGAGAGAGGCAGTCATCCCATGTGACCGTCGAATGAGAAACAGAAAGATGACATGCCCATTTCTCTCTCTCTCTCCACGTTGCCTGAAGAGTGAATTTGTCCCCTCACTAAAAATACCACCAACAGATTAATCTGGTTCAAGGTCAGTTGGCATTCATCTGTATCCCCCTCCCCTGGGTCATGCCTGAAAATAGGCAGGATTTGTCTAGTGTACTTGCCTGGTCAACAGAAACTAAATAAATAAATAAATGTGTTATACCAGTAGCATCCCTGCAGTGTATGTGTGTTTATCTCACTGTGAGAATTGCTGCCCAACTTACACCCACTGCCCCAACAATTGCTGCTCCCCATCCTGTGAGCATGACACAATTTCCCAGGCACGACTTGCAAAAGTGTGTGGGGAGGGAGACAGAGAGAGAGACAGAGAGAGTGAGAGAGAGAGAGAGAGAGAGAGAGACACACATGCTGTTGCCAAAGAGTGAGATGCAGCACAGTGAAACTGGTTGTAGTTTCTGTCAGTGGAAAAGTTATGTCATGGTGCAATCGGGTGACAGTAGTGCTATTACAGTATCGCTATCTGTTGTGTGTGTGTGTCTCTCTCCCTTGCTCTCTCTCTCTCTCTCTGTCTCTCTCTAGTGGCTTCACATAGTGAGCAGTGGGGTGACAAGGTACTTAGGCAGCAGTTCCTATAGTAGTCGGCACCTGTACCCTTTGTTCCCATCCATTAATCTGTGCAAGTGGCTGCATGCTGTGCCGATTCTTCTTGAACACAGTGTCTTTATAGAAACAGCATGTTCCTGTTGTATGTCACTGGCATTGCAATTGTCTGACTGCTTTGTGTGGGGGAAGGATACCTTGAAAAATACAGAGTTTTTATTAATTTTCTGTAAGTTTTGTGCATTTTTTTTTCACAGTGTGGTAATCCCATGTTTTAAGTGCAATAACCCACTTCAGGGTGTGCAGTTATACTGGGGATTAATCAAAACTCCAAATGCAGTGAGGGCACTTGGCCTGTGGCCTCATGCCTCACAATGCACCCGGGGTATTGATTAATCTCCAGTAACTGCACACCGTGTCATGGGTTGTTGCTTACTAAATGTTGCAGTGTACGGAAAGGAAAACCTAAAAATAACTCACTCTCATGTGTGTTCCCTTCAAGCTCTAGTTCTCTTTTTACACTGTCAGAACATTGTGGGGGGGCAGTCACTCCAGCCACCATCTGGGGATTGATGAGGCACCTGGTGACTAAAGTTTTTGCTCTGAAGACAACTAAGGCTATCCTCTGAAAATCATTGGAACATAACTCATGGTGTAACCCTTGGCTCCGACAAGAAACCAGATCAAGATGTGCCATTTACCTGCTGCTCCCATCTTAAGCCCATGTGGTGGCCAGCATTCCTCCAGCCCACTAACTTCCCCCTACAGCTCCAGACTACCAGGACTGTTAGGTGCTTCATTCATGGCTACCTGATTCTGTCATTGTGTGTTGTGCATCCTGATGACAGGAAGCATTAATGTGTGCTAAATATGAGAATATATTTGGATGTGCAAAGACCTGATAAGTATTATGTCAATTATTTTTAAAAAATAAAATAACAGAGTATTAGTAATTGCATTCTTTCTGACTCACGTAAGTGCAAAATGTAAACAGGTTCTCTGAACACCAAAAATGAACAGAAATTGACAACTTTCTTCAGTACTACATGTGAAAGAACACTCTCCCTATCAATTCACTGTAAACCTGCTCAACATGATGATCTTTGCTTCTGCCTGCCATGGGAATTGATTAATGTAAAATTCTCCAAAGGACAACAATGGCATATGCCAAATCCATTGAATGAGGAGGTACAAGCTGCTGCCCATTTGTTACAAAAGTAGCTGGGAGTGCAGCCTGCAGTATGGGGTTGGCATTATAATATCATCCCCACCATTCTTCGGATGCCAACCTCCCTGTGTACTGCAAACCCCACAGTGGCATCTGGCCCCTCATGAGATAAACAGCATTCTCTGCAACTGCCTTTGAAGTAATTTTTAATAACCTAAAAATTAACAGTGCTTTACATTAGAAATTCAACAGTAAATTGGCTGGTGCTCCAATCCAGTCCTCTTATTGTACAGCCATGAGGTGATCAATATCCTACATGTTACTGCCAGATTGCCCATCCCTATGTAGATTTTATTTATGTTTTTTTTTGCCAAAACAGAAAAGGATAATAAGCCTGAATCATTTTTCCTACTCTACCTGACACAGGGTAACCAAAAGAAGTAAAGAGGGAGGGAAACAGGAGGGGGAGGGAGGTAGAGGTGATGGGAAAGAAGGAGCGGTCAAGGGGGGAGGGTGAGGGGAAAACAGTAGTAGAGAAAAGGGCAGATTGCTGGAGGAGAGAGCACAAGCAGAGTTAGATTCAGCCACTAGTAGAGCAAGTTTTTTCTTGGAGGTGACTCTTGAGGGTCCTTTGAAAGGCATTTATAGTGTTGCAGGCAAGGTAGTCTGGTGGGAGAAAGTTGTACTGTTTCGTGCCATTGTAAGCAATTGAATTTTGTGCAAGTGTAGTGTAGAAGAATGGGATGCTGAAAACATTGCTAGAGATTCCACTGGTTAGGTGGGCAGGTGTCAATTTGGGGAACAGTGATCTCACACTCAGTGGAAGTTTATTCAGGTGAACTTTATGAAGAAAAGAAACATTTTTGAGGGTGAATCACCTCAAGAAGGAGCCAATCAATAGTTTTGTATAGGGTGCAGTGGTGTGTTCTCCGGGGAAGTCCAGTGACAAAGTGGATGATATTATTTTAACTAGATAGAAGTTTATAGAAGAATTGAGAAGTTGGGGAGGAGGTATAATCGGTAGATCCATAGTCCAGAAGGGGTATGAGAATGGATCTTGCTAGATGGAGTCTAGATTCTGGGATTAAAAACTTATGAATCATGTATAGGAGCCCCAGCCTCATGTGAACCATATTTATAATGTTAGAGACCTGAAGGTTGAAGGACAAGTGGGGATTAAGCAGAAGACCAATGTATTTAAATTTAGAGACTTGTTCTATGAAATTTCCATGGTTATCGGAGAGGATTTGTTTTAGCTTGTAGTTTTTCCTGGGACTGGAGAAGACCATGTATTTCATTTTTTTAGAGTTTAGGACCATGCCTTTATTAGTGAACCATGAATGCAGATTCTTGAAGTCAGGTTTAGGCTGGCTATCACCCTAAATGAGGGGAAAAAGTTAATTACATGGCTGTTCTGTAGATCGCATTCACAATCAGGAGAACAAAATCTATGGCTACTGACTAACATTAGAAACCTTAACATGGAAGATAAATTGGGGACTTTAACATACCTGGGATAAGATGGGAAACAAAGAGTAGATAGCATAGTTGTAGAGAGAGAATTCATTGAAATAATTGAATCATCAAATCTGGAGCAGCATGTGAGTAGTGGGACAAAAGGGGAACATATTTTAGACCCTGTGCTGAGTAATATCAAAGAAGATCTACCAAACTGCATTGTCAGTCAACTGCTTAGTGGGAGCAATCATAACATGGTATATTTTAAAACAGAAAGTGTCAGTGAAAAGATCCCCAGAAGAACAAAAATAAGATGTTACAATAGAGCCAACTTTAATGAAATATGGAGAGTACTAAAATTATGGAATTGGGGAAATGAGTTGGAAGAGAAAAACCTAGATGGTATGTGGGAGAAATTCAATAGGAAACTCCAGGAATATGCAGAACATATGTGCCTGAAAAGGTCAAATACAGCACTGAATGGAAAATCCTGGCCTTATATACTAGAAATATTAGGAGTCAAATAAGGAAGCAAAAAAAAGGGCACCCAAGGTAGTAAACAAAAACAATTCACTAGACATATGGGTAGAGTATAAAAAGAGGTCAAGAAATGTGAAAAAGAAATCAAAAAAGGTACGAGAGGAGGAGGAGATCCGACTTGCTACAAGGATAAAGGACGATTACAAGTCCTTCTGCAACCACATAAATAGTCTAAAAGAAGGCAGCCAGCAAAGAAGCCCTTGTATGAAAAACGATAACTCATTGGCAAATGAAGTAGAAATGGTGGAGATTTTTAATGAACTCTTCTGCAGTGTATATCAAAAGAAACAGCACATTAATAGCATATAAGGGGTAACCAGACAAAACAACAAAATAGAAACCGGGCAAAATGTAGTGGAAGGAAAACTAAGGACGATACATCTAAACAAAGCACAAGGCCCAGATGGAATACATCTGAGGCTTTTAAAGGAAGTGACAGGGGAAGTAGCAGGACCAGTAGCCATGTTTTTTTTTAGAAATTCCTGTACAGTATAAAGGAGAAGTGATAACAGCATGGAAGGAAGCAATGGTAATTCTTAGTTTTAATAAGATCTGGTTAGAGCCAAAATGACTGCTAATGCATTAATCTGACAAGGGATATAGAAACAATATGTTCATCGGATTGTAGTGCATAGTCACATACACACACATGCACACACACATGCATGCAAGCACACACATGCACACACATGCACACACACACACACACACACACACACACACACAATATTCTTATTACCCCACCTTATGATGAAGAGAAGTGGAATTTTGTTTTAAATCCCATCTGAAAGGTGATTTCATGGTGGACTGCAAAAACATGTTTCAGAGGGATCTGAAGAATTTTACCAGCCTTGCTCAGGAGGTGGGTTAGAAAAAGGCAATGTCAGCCAGCCCAGTGGTGCAGCAGTAGCGATACCACCCACCAAACCATTGACCTGGGTTCAGGAACAACAGCAGGTTGCTGGGGCCGGATGGCGGTGGGGTGGGTGGGAGATGATTGAGTGTCCCATGGATGGCTCTCCTCTCCTGGGGGGGAGGCATGCTGTTCCCATCAAATGACTGCCACCAGGTGGAAGCCTGGTAGTGCAGGTCAGATGGGTGGCATTGAAGGGAGGGTGCTGTGGGACTCTGCAGCATGTGTGCCTCCACATGTGCTCCAGCAATGTGGGAGGGGAAAAGACTAGAGGAGAAATGATAGAGCAGAACATAATAAAAAAGGAGAGGCAGACACTGAACTAAAGTGATGAATAGATGCTGTTTTGTGCTTTCAATTTAGTTATTTAATTAACCATGTGAAACACTATTGAAATGTACTCATTTGCAAGGTGGACCTGTTACAGTTATCAGTTGATTAAATAACTATACAGTAAGGGTAAAACTACACCAAAAGATACTAAGACAAGTAGTTATACAGTTATGTACAACATTAGTCAGGAAACAGTAAGGCTAGCTCCCCTTACATACTCGGTAGCAAAAGAAACATACATTGGTCAGAAACAGTGTATATATGCTGTTGATAGATATACTTAACACTGGTGAGGCACAATATATGCAGTGAGGTATAAACAACTATACACAGTAGCTTAATAACTTGCACCAGGGACCCTGGTCACCAGCAAGCACAGCTAGGTTAACGAGGGAAGGACATGGGAAAAGATTAGTGGGGGACAGTAGTGGAGCTAGAACATGGGAGAAGAGTGAAGGATGAGGTAGGGCTGGTCAAGGGAGGGAGGGCTGGACAATGGGAGGAAGGTCAATTATGGATACAATTCATAGTGTGCTTGAGTCAATAGCGGAAGCAGTGCTTGCACCTGAAAGATTGCTAACTGTTTTGCTTTACTCCTATCCCTGAATGAGCAATAACTTTTTTGAATTTCCTGAAATTTCTTTTTTTTTTGCCAGTGTAGGGTTGAATAAATAAGATGGAAAGTTTTGTTTTCTCTAATCGCAGCTGAGGGGAAGTAGATCTATTAGATATTTTTTGTATAACCTCACAACTTACTGTTTGTGCTGTGGTACTCAGGAATTATTAAACAGGTACTTTTTTATTTTAAAGGAATAAACTTAAAATAACTCTGGACATAAACTGTTTAAAACATAAACTTCTAAAACTGTAATTTCAGCCAACCCTGTGGAGACTAGGGGAAATTATAAATGCACTGCGTGTGTAGGAGAGCACCACCTGATTGCTATGTGCTCGGAGAAGCTTTGTATCCATGTTTACACATGGCAACAAGTAGTTTTTTTAAATTAAAACCATTTCATTGAGAGATTTTATTTAAGCACAAATTTTTACGTGAATTAGATTGTAGACCACTTATCTCTGCCTTTGTTTTCAGTGAGGCTTTGTGCCCTAGATACTAGAGACCATGGGCTTTGGCCCTAAGACTGTGGAAAGCAGCCAAAATTTCCTAGTTTAATCTTTCTGAAAGCCAGCCTATGAATATTTAAATGATCTTTTTAGTGAAGCCGGTGGTGTTTTTAAATACAGGATACATTTTTAAAATTGAGTTTTATTGGTAAATAGTGGTTAGGTAATACCAAGACTCTCCAAAGACAAAAGTACTCTGGTTGTTTTTATGTTTGCTTGTGCGCTTGCACAAGAAACATTATGTGGCAGCTTGGGAGAGAAGCTGGTTGTGGTGGTGCGGCACTGTGGTGGCCAATGCTGGCACTGCATTGTTGGGCTTGGCAGTGCTCAACCAATGCAGGCCCAGTTTCCTGATCACACTGCTTTTGCAAAGTGCCACCAACTAGTAACGATTTCACCATTGCCATCAGGGGCTGCCTCATCATTGCAGTGTTAGCCATTCTGCTGCAATGAGGGAGCGACCAGCCATTGCAGGGCATTACCTACCTTGCCTGGTGCAACATTTCATCAACAAGGCAGCAGCTATGCCACCTCAGAGCCCCATGAAAGCTGACAGGGGTGCCCAGTCCCCCTGTTGGCATGCCCCTGACCCAGTTTATTTGCCAATAGGGGAGCCCACTCCCCTTCAGCATAATGCCCCCCCATTTGTTGTGTGCCAAGGGGGTGTCCAATCCCCCTTGGCATCATGCCCCTCAAAACAGTATTTCTTTTTTATGATTGGGGCCCAATCTCCGTTGCTTCAGTCCCCCCTCCCACAACACAGGTGGCACACTGGGAGCCCATCCCAGTGTGGAAAAATAAACCTGAAAAACAAAAACCTTCCTGCGATGTCCTTTTTTCTCCCTGAAACCAAGAAAATGGTCCCTCACGGTATCTTGTGCCCCCTCCTCCAACCCGCAGCCACCCTCTGTGCACCATGCCTCCCCACACCCCCTGCATCCCATACTTACCTCTGGAGCCCAGCACTATGATCTTCGGTGGACCGGGAACACATTTGCACTCTTCAAAACCAACCATGACCTGAAGAAATCCCGGTAAGGTGTATAATGGCATAAATAGGGTTTTTTCAACTTTGGTGCATATCTCGGGCATTTTGGGAAATTTTGGCACCAGTGTGAGGGGGTGGGAGAGTCGGTGGCATTCTCAGAGGTACTCCCGGTACCATGTGCAAGCATGGGGAGGAAAGGTTAGGATTGAGGAGTTCAATGAGTGGCTAAGGGACTGGTGCCACACCAAAAATTATGGGTTAGTGACTAACTGGGGTAGGGTCTGAGGGAACAGTGACTTGTACGCAGGGGACAGGCTATACTTGAGAAGGGACAGGAGTATTAAAGGCAGGATTAGAGGGGTATAGTGCTACTAAGGTGGACTTAGGCCCAGTATAGTGCTGAGGGTTGAGGAGCTGGACACCACAACTCGTGCCACACCGGCGACCTGGATTCAGGAATGGACTCAGGTCGCTGGAGGCTGGCTGGGGAGAGGAAAAATTGAGCACCCCACAACAGCTGTCCATTCTCTGGGGTGGGTGAGTGTATGGCGTTGTGCTGCAGCAGCTGCTGGCAGAGGCTGGCTGCACTGCAGTTGCGTGCTTGAGAGGGGAGAGTGTGGGGGGCATTGGCAGTATGTGCCTTTGATGCTATAGCCTGTCCGGCTCCCGGGCAGAAAATGGATGCGGAAAATAGTGGGGCAATCTCGCCGGCTCATGGCCATGTCCTGCACCTCTGGACATGAGAGCAGCACACCCCCAGGGGTATGGCCGACCCTGGCGAAAGGTGAGTTTCTCTCGTGTGCATGACCTGGTCCAGGGGTGTGGGAGCCAGCAGCTGGAGGTCACTAGAGCCCACTCCACTAGAGGAGAAATAGTGACATGATAAAAAAACTAAGGTGGATTTAAACTAGTGGGGGTGGCGGGGGGGCACCTCACCAGGGGCTCTGAATCTCAATTACTGCATATTCCAAGATGCCAGACCTCACATGGACAAAGATCCTTTGCTTACAGAGCTCCTAGTTGGCTAAATGGTCTCACCAGGGACATCTCCTCCCTACCTAAGCTAGGCCTGTTCAAAACTAACCTCCGCCTATTCCTCTTTGCGTCTAGCACATGTGACTGTCTTCTCTAACCTGCTGGGCTCCCTTTTTGGCAGTTATCCCTTCTCATCCGCTCCCCTACTCTCCCCCTCTACCTTCCCCCCCTCCTCCTCTTACTTGCACTTTCCACTTCCTATGTGTTTTGACAATTGCCTCTGGCAGCATCTTCTTCTCGTGTCTCACCAAGTTCTTGTTATCAATGTTATCCCTGTCCTGTGCATGCCCCTAGTACCGCCTAATCTGTATGTACTCATGTTATGATAAACAACTGTAACCTGTTATCCTGTAATAATTAATATCCTGCTTGTTTGTTCTCATCCTGACATGGAACCTTTGTAAAAGAGCCTTGGCTCAAAGGTATTTGTAATCCTAGACTCTAATAAATAAAAAAATAAAAATACTGAAGTTGGTACAAAAAGGTCTGGACAGGGGAGCCTAATGAGTTCCCCCCTCCCCCCCCCCGAGATATAGGTAAAGGCAGAGGCATAGTAACCCTGGGAGGGGGCGGGCAGAGTGGTTTGAGTGTAATACAGAAGGCACCACCACCCTGTAAGAATAAGGAGGAGAAAGGGTGCAGACTACCAGGAAAAGGGACACAGGCCAAGGAGAAGAGTGAGGAGAAGGAGGGGTATGGGTGGAAGGTGGTCTCTCTCAATGCAAGAAGCCTGGGGAATGAAACTGCAGAGCTTCAGGCACTCCTTTCAGAAGGGAAGGTGGACATTGCTGCAATCACAGAAACTTGGGCCACAGACTACCATGATTGGGACTTGGCAATCCCGGATACAGGATATACAGGAGTGACCAGAGGGCTGGAAGAGGGGGAGCTGCACTCTATGTGAGGGAAGGGATCAAATGCATTAGGGACGAGGGCGAAGAGGAGAGGAGAGGAGAGGAGAGGACAGAGACACTTTGGGTGCAGCTCCTGGACTCCAAGGCCAGAAAGCTGAGGCTGGGAGTGGTGTACAGACCACCAGCGCAATCCGGGGAACTGGATGGGGAGTTGGCAGAGCAGATAAGAAGGGTGTGTAGAAGGGGGAGTGTGGTGATAGTGGGGGATTTTATCCTACTAGGGGTAGACTGGAGCACCCTGGCCACTAGCAGTACCAGGGAGCAGGTGCTCCTTGATGTATTCCAGGACAGCCTTCTGATGCAATTGGTATGTGGGCCTACAAGGCCTACAAGGCTCTGGACCTAGTACTGGCAAATGGGGAGGTGGGGAGGGAGGTAAGGGTGGACGACCCACTAGCGAGTAGTCACCACCAAACTGTGTGACTCATTCTCACATTGGGCAGTGAGACAGGAGGCATGGGCACTGAGATGATGGACTTTAGTAGGGTGGACTTTGGGAGGATGTGAGCAATACTGCAAGGGAGACTCCGGGATAAAAGGCCGGGGATGGATGCAGAACAAAAGTGGGGAGTCATAAAGACTGGGCTAAAAGAAGCCACAGCAGCCTGCACCAGGGCCAGAAGTAGGAAGAGTAGAGTCAAGAAACCATTCTGGCTGAACAAGGAATTGCTGCAAGGGGTGAGGGCAAAGAGGGCTGCATACCAGAAGTACAGGAGAACATGGAAGGGTGAGGATAAGGAGGCTTATGGGAGTTGGTCAAGGGAGGTGGCCAAGAGGGTGAAAAAAGCTAAGGTCTCCAGGGAATTAAGGTTAGCACAGGGCATAAAGGGAGGGGAAAAGGGACTTTTTTAGGTATGTTAGGGAAAAGAGGAAGTGCAAGGAACATATTGGGCTCTTTTGACATTGCTGGTACCATATACGAATTCGGACACCTACCTCCTCACTCTGAATCCTCACTGGGTGCAAGCTGGAAAAAAAAAACATGCACATGGCCACTACCACTTCTGGTAACAACAGACTCTTTATCCTCCCGCACCTCCCATACACAGTTATCGCCAAGCCAACCTTGCAAACCGTAACCTTAATGGTTAGCTTTCCCCCTAATTTAACACAGGCATATAGACACCTCCCCCACCTGAAGCGCAGGCGACGGAAGACACGAGGGAAGATAAACATCACCCTATCTGCCAGAAAGGTTATCTTTCTGCTACTGATACTCTCTGGCAAAGTTCACCTAAACCCTGGACTAACAACCCTGAGGAGCAGGGAGGTCCATACAGTGAACGGCCTTAAGATAGCATCGCTAAACATCTGCAGCCTAACTGCCAAATTCGACCAGCTCCAGGCTTGGATGACCATCCATGTCCCTGACATACTCTGCCTAACTGAAACCTGGCTGTCAGGTAGGAACAAAGATGGTG
This sequence comes from Neoceratodus forsteri, assembly GCA_016271365.2. Taxonomy (NCBI): domain Eukaryota; kingdom Metazoa; phylum Chordata; order Ceratodontiformes; family Ceratodontidae; genus Neoceratodus; species Neoceratodus forsteri. Next base: position 888,683,910 of record CM057458.1, read on the forward strand.
AAGTGGCCATCCAAGGATTCCAAGCATTTTGACTTGATAGAATAGGCAGGAAAGGTGACGGCTGCCTCCTATATGACAGAAACTCAATGAGTTGCTCCATCCTCCCCATCTCCAAAGTTGTGGAGAATTATGAGCTACTAGTGGTAAAAATACAAGTCGGCCTAAAAGGCAAGACCCTTACCATTGCCACAACCAACCTTCCCCCCAAGAAAACCAAGGAAGGCCTTCCTCTTGTTATGGAAGAAATTAGTGCACTCAGAAAGGGCTCAGAACTCATCTTGACCGGTGACTTTAATATTAACTGGTTATGTAAGGAGGCAACACCCTCCAGAGACCTAATCACCTCCCACAATCTCACGCAACTCGTAATTCACCCCACCAGGCAGAACAACAAGGTTGGTACCAGCACCCTCATTGACTGGGTCTTAGCTAGCTCACTGACTCGATTCTCCGAACTCAGGGTTCTCCCAGATGTGCTAAGTGACCACTTCCCAATCTCCTTTATATGGACCACTAAACTTGCCAAAAGTCCACCCCGCCTCATTGAGAGCAGGGTTCTGCAGAAAGGCAAACTGAATCCCTCAAATTGGCCCTGTCTGCCAACAACTGGTCCTCCATCAACAAGGCACCTACGCTGGACCAGGTCCTTAGTTTTTTCGCTGAGGGCTTCAATTCCATCTGTGATATCTATGCACCATGCACAAAATGGAAAATTTGTGGGGAGGGTAACGGCTGGATTGATGGCAAGCTCCTCTCCCTCCTAAAGGAGAGGGACTGCCTCTGGGAAAAATCCTTAAACTCAGGCAGCAAGCATCACCTACAGTGCTATAAAATGGCTAGAAATTGGTGCACCAAACTTTTCAGGCTCGCAAAAGCCAATTTCCATAACACCCAGCTTAACAATGCTTGGGGAGATGGAAAGAGGCTTTGGGATAACATCAAGAACATCCTTGGTAAAGATCAAAAGCAGCATCCTAAATGCTCAACATTAATAACTCATCCTCCTCAGATCTGCTAGCCATTGCTGTTGCCTTTAACCAGGCCTTTTACAGACCTGTCCTCAGTGCTGCCTCCAGACTACCTTCTGCCTGTGGAGGACCAAGGTTGCCCCAATCTGCTCATAACTAACCACCCAGCCTTCCACTTTAAGAAGGTGACAGTGAAGGAGGCCCTAACGATGGTCAGGAAAGTCCTAAGCAAAACCAGATTAGGGAGTGATGGGCTAGACATGAAGTTACTATCTCTCACCCTTGATATTCTTATTATGTAAAAAACAAACACTGTGGCTCAAGACAGCTGAGAAAACTGGAGCTCCGCTACAACAAGTCCAGTACAAGCAATAAAGAAAACGCAGGCTCTACAGTTGTCAACGAAGAACAGTCCACAAAATTAGGACAAAGCATCTGATTGTGATGTGAAACGTTGACGGTTTTTGGGGTTTTGCTACCACTCTTATGTACCTTCAAAGCAGTTGTTGTTGCTGCATTTTTTATAAATAAAAAGCAGTTTTAGTGTGTCCAAATTTTGTGGACTGTTCTTCGTTGACAACTGTAGAGCCCACGTTTTCTTTATTGCTTATATTCTTATTATGCCCATAACAAAGCTATTTAATAAATCATTGGCCCTAGCTCAATTTCCACAGGTATGGAAGCAAGCCCTGGTAACTCCAGTGCATAAAATGGTGACAAGGCGCTGGTGTCAAACTACAGGCCATTATCTATCCTCTCCCCACTATCCAAAGCTTTGGAAAAAATCGCGGCAAATCAACTCACAGAATACCTCAGTAAGTACAATCTGTTCTGCCCAAACCAACATGGCTTCATGCAAAAACACAGCACCAACACGACACTGCTGGAATACACTGACTATGTGCATAAGGCGCTGGATGAAGGCAAATTGGTGGGGTCCATCTTCACTGACCTCACCAAAGCCTTCAACACTGTCAACCGCTCTCTACTAGTACACCAGCTCCAAAGATTGGGTGTGGCACCAAATGCCATGGATTGGTTCAATGACTACCTAACACACAGGAGCCAGGGAGTCAAAATCAGGAGATGTTATCCAGCTCCAGAGATGTACTCCTAGGAGTCCCTCAAGGATAAATTCTAGGACCCTGCTTTTCAGCCTCTTTGTAAATGACCTACCCACAGCCTGTGACACCAAACTTATTCTGTATGTGGACGATGCCATGCTGCTGAGCAGCAGCACCTCTCAGGTTGTCCTACAAATATAACTACAGAACTCTTTCAATAAACTCAAGGACTGGTTCAGTAGGCAAAAGCTGCTACTAAATTACAAGAAAACCAAGGCCATGCTACAATCCAGCCCCTACAACAAACACAAGCATGCTCCTCTCATAATCATCAACAAGGCTGGTGAGCAGATTGAGCAGGTGCACTTGTTCAAGCACCTTGGAGTCACCATTGATGACTCTCTCACTTATATGCACCACGTAGACTCCCTTGTCAAAGTGGTAAACACAAAGTTTGGGGTCCTTTATAGGCATAATAAATCCCTCATCTCGAAAGCACTCCGAATCTCAGTCTCCAGCTCCATACTCTCCACAACAGACTACAGGCTGGTGGTCTACGGAGCTGCTACTGATACAGTGCTCAAAAGGGTCCAAATTGCACTCAATAAGGCATGCCACCTCACCCTGTGTGCAGATCACTACACTCATACTTGCACCCTGTATGAGCGTACAAACTGGCTTAACCTGAAAAAAAGGATCAAATAACAAACTTGCCTCCTGGGAAAGAAGGCAATCCACAGAAAAAAAACACCATGTATAGGAAACCTGCTAAAGGCTTCTCTCTCATCACACATCACCAGACGGAGGAAGAATGGAGCACTGTCCATACCATTCCGCCGAACCTCACTAAGACAGCGTGCTTTCTCCTATCGGGCCCCCCTCTGGATAAATGAACTCCCGATGAAATTACAAACAAACAGCCTGTCTCAAATCAAAGTAGGCCTCAAACAGCACCTAATGTCTAACTCAAAATGAACCTGCTTCTCAGGTCCCACTTGATAGACAGGCCTACCCCCAAGGTAACACCCAGCAGGGCTACCTAGAGAACCCTGCCTCCATTCCAGCCTAGCCAAGGGCTTAAGTAAGCTATCAGTCCTCTTTAAATGCAGTTGGTACTGCCCTCCCAAACCCCCATACACACACCCATACTCGACAAAGCCCACTGGAGCTGCTCCCCCCATCACAGCCCCCATTTCACTATGCCCCACCTCTCACTCTCTGCGGTTGGTTTCAAATCCAATCCCCCTTGTTTCACTGTCACCCAGCCTCTCACAATCTGGGATAGCGTTAAACCCTATGCAGTTACTCTGCCATAGTCTATCAATGGATTTGGAGGTTTCCAAGGGTGTGCTACCTAGGGCAACCAATTAGAAATAGCTTAGTATTCAATTACAACTGCTCAGTTTTTTTCTCCTATTTGTCTAATTGTCATGTAATTGCTCTTTAATGCCTAATGATCAGGCCTCTGTAACCACTGAATATGAGTATTGTCTTATTGTCCACCCTGACATGGAACCTTTGTAAAAGAGCTCACGCTCAAAGGTCTTTTCAAAATACTAATTAAACAATTAAAACAATTAAATAAAGTGGGGCGGAGATTGGGTGGAAAAGGGGGAGGAGCAAGCAGAAATTCTAAATGAGCACTTCTGCTCCGTTTTCACTAAGGAGAGGGGTGGTCCCCTACCAGCATGGGCTGGGGGGAGGGGGGAGGAGGTGATGGACAAAGTGATCGCAAGGAGTGGGGTGCTAGAGGAGCTGAGGGCAGTAAGGGTGGGCAAGGCACCAGGTCCTGATGGCATCCACCCCAGGGTGCTGAGGGAGATGTCGGAGCTGTTGGCTGAGCCGCTGGCAGATCTGTTGAAAACCTCCCTGGAAATGGTGTGTGTGCTTCAGGACTGGAGAGTGGCCAATGTGGAGGCCATGCACAAATGTGGGCCTAGGGAGGAGCCAGGAAATTATTGGCTGGTCAGTCTCATGTCCATAGTGGGTAAGCTTATGGAGGCGATACTGAAGGAGAGGCTGGCGGCATTCCTAGAGAGTAATGGCCTCCAAGATGGGGGGCAACACGGGTTCATCTCAGGAAGGTCTTGTCAAACCAACCTAATAGAGTATTATGACTGGGTGACAAGGGAGTTGGACAGGGGCCATGTGGCACATGTCCTGTACTTCGACTTCAGTAAGGCCTTTGATACAGTGCCTCATGGAAGACTGGAGGGGAAACTGATGGCAGTGGTGGTGGGAAAAAGCTAACTAAATGGATAGAGAACTGGTTACAGGGAAGGGTGCAGAGGGTGGTGGTCGTGGGGGGAGTTCTTGGCACCCAGAGCAGTGACAAGCGTGGTGCTGCAAGGGTCACTGCTGGGCCCATTGCTATTTGGCTCTTAATCTCTGATATATCACATGGGCTGGGGAGCAGGGTTAGTCTGTTCCCAGAAGATACCAAATTTGGGGCAGTGGTGGACAAAGAGGACAGATGGGAAAAACTCCAGGGGGCCCTAACCAAACTAGAGACATGATCGGTGGAGTGGCAGCTAGGGTTCAATGCAAAGACATGTAAGCTGATGCACTTAGGGTCTAAGAACCAGAAGAGGGACTATTGGTTGGGGGCAGTGAGGTTGGGGATCACAGAGGAGAAGAAGGACCTAGGGATGTTGGTAACTGGGAGCATGATCAACTCAGCCCAGTGCAGGAGAGCAGCAGCGAAGGCAAACAGGATGCTGGGCTGCATCACAAGAGGGTTCTTATCCAGATACAGGGATGTGATCCTACCTCTCTACAGATCATTGGTTAGACTGCACCTGGAGTACTGTGTACAATACTGGAGGCCATTCCTGAGGAGAGATATAAAGTTACTGGAGGGGGGTGCAAAGGAGGGCAACAAAAATGTTAATGGGGATGTAAGGAAAGGAATATGAAGTTAGGCTGAAGGAGCTGAACATGTACACACTGGAGGAGAGGAGGGATGGGGGATATGACTGAAGCATTTAAATACCTGAGGGGATTAAATAAACCTAGCACCAATGGGGTGTTTAAACTGGGGAGAGGAAGAGAGAGAGATGAGGGGGCACAGACTAAGGCTGGAAGGGGGACATTTAAAGAGGGAAATGAGGAGGCACTACTTCACTGTGAGGGTGGTGTCTAGTTGAAATGTGCTTCCAGAAGGGGTGGTAACATGTAGGACAGTCAGTAGCTTTAAGAAGGAGTGGGATAAAACAATAGTCAGGGGGGGGCATTGGGCTGGGACAAGCGGGGGAGGAACTGAAGGGGAGGAGGCTGCGGCAGCTGCAATCTAGGGTTCTAGCTGCACACTTGGGCAGACTTAGATCGACCGATTGATCTGTTCTGCTTTCAGATTCATATGCTTGTATGTATGTTCATATGTAAAATCACAGTGACTCTGTTCATGAGCAGAGGTCCTAAAATGCATATGTTGAAAATTTGGTGACATACGTTCATAAAATGACTGTGTTACAAGCGTGCATTGTGCAGTTTCCATGCACCCTCATAACTTCACAAATTCATAGTATTTCCACTCCAGATTTTCAACACTGGCATTTTTCACACCTCCTTATGAACAGTACAGCTGTCATTTTTCACATCCTGCATGAAATATGCATTTAAACATCTGGAGCAGAATAGCGCAGTTGCTGTGGGAAATCAATGTTCAGGAAAGATTAAGAAAATCATAGTGACAGTGTTCATGAGCAGAGGTCACAAAATGCCTATGTTGAAAATTTGGTGAAATAATTCCACTAAATGACTGTGTTACATGCATGCATTGTGCAGTTTCCATGTACGCTCTGAAGTTTGAGCCTTTTTAATATTTTCACCACAGATTTTCAACATTGCCATCTTTTCACACCTCCCTGTGAATGGTACAGTTGTCTTTTTTCACATTCTGCCTTATCTGCGTTTTTGTACATCTGGCGCATAATGGGACAGTCGCTATGGGAACTTGAAGTTTGGGATACATTGACAAAACCACAGTGCCACTGTTCATGAGAAGAGGTCCTAAATGCTTTTATGAGGTGGGGGTCACAAAAAGGCCATGTTGAAAATTTGTAGTGCAAATACCAACAAACGCCCAGGGCGTTAAAGTTTCTAACCATAATGTCCCACCCTGTACAGAATGACAAGCATCAGGGGTGTGTCTTTGGATTGCTGACTGTAATGCTCATGCCATTCCACCCCCCACCCTCTGGCTAGAGACAGGCATCTAGGTGTGCCTTTGACTCTTTGGCCCCAGAGTTCATCCCATTCTCCTAAATTGCACCCATTTCAGTGTATGTCATTATGGAGTGGGGTGACTGTAAAGTCGAACACCCGAAGGCACACCTCAACACTTGTTGGTGTCTGCAGGACTGGGTGAGGTGAAATGGCATGAATGGTATGGGCAACAGTCCAAATGCATACCCCAATGCCTGTCCATCTTTGCAGGGTGGAGGTGGGTTGGCATGAGGTTCAATACTTCACTGCCATTCCTACTCTGCATCTGTCTAACTATTGCATTTTCATTGCTAATACCAGCAAGCAAACATTCAGCATTGACAAATGCTTGTTAGAATATGGCTGTGCTCTGTCCAGAGTTGGATCACAATGGATCACAAGCTGGCTGCAAGGCAGAACACAGAGGGTTATGGTAAATGGCACCTTATCCCAAGAGGGGAAGGTGTCATGTGGTGTGCTGCAAGGATCAGTACTAGGCCCCTTCCTTTTCAACAAATTCAACAGCGACATCGCTGAAGAACTGAAAGGGAAAGTCTGCCTCTTTGCAGATGATATGAAACTCTGCAACAGTGTGGACACAGTAAGGGATCACAGAAATTGAGGCAGATCTCAGCATGCTAGAGGAATGATTCGGGAACTGGCAGATGAGAATCAATGCCAAAAAATGTAAAGTCATGCTCTTGGGTAGAAGGAACCCATGCATGAAGTATGTCCTGGAGAGGCAGCTACTAGAAGAAACAAGACTGGAATGGGATCTTGGTGTCATGATCCCAAACAATTTAAAGGTAGGGATGCAATGCAAAAAAATATCACTAAAGCAAGCAGCATCCTCAGATATATTGGTAGGGGTATTACTAGTAGGAAGTGTTATGTAATTCTCCTGCTGTACAAGTTGCTGGTGAGTCCTCATTTGGAGTACTGTGTGTAGTTCTGGAAACCTCACCTGAAAAAGGACATATACCATCTGGAAACTGTGCGGAGACATGCCACCAAAATGGTGCAGGGGCTGCAACACGAAACATATGAAGCTAGGCTCAGCCAGCTACATTTATTCTCCCTCAAGCAGAGGAGGAACAGAGGAGACATGGCTGAGACATTTAAATCTGTTAAATGGATCAACACAGTACAAACCAGGTACCTCTTTTTGGAAAACAGGGCTGCACGTACTAGAGGACACAACATGTGCCTGGTGGGAGGTAAATTAAAAACAAATGTTAGGAAGCACTTTTTCACGGAGAGGGTGGTGGACACTTGAATCAGCCTGCCACCAGAAGTAGTGGCAGCCAAGACGATCTGTGGATTCAAACAGGCATGGGATAGACAGTATAGTCACCTTAGCAAAACAAATTGATAGTGGGGGGTAGAAAATCCGGGCAGACTAGATGGACCACACACTTTCCTTCTGCCAGAAAATTCTTGTGTTCAGAGTTTGGAGTAGATTAGTAACTCTACCAAGATATAATATTTAATTGTTGTAATTCAAATGTTGTCTTGCTTTCAGCAGCACTGAAACTTGCTGGCTGAATGGTATCACATTTATCAGACAGCGTGGGTTCATTTTCTTTTATGCAAGTTACTTTTCAGCAGTAAACAACCACCAATTTATATGATCAGCAGCCATAAAAAGATAATGCTTGACTGCACTATCTTTTATTCTTATGACGAATACATATGGTTGGCATTCTATAAATTATTGCAAGCAACTACACTTGGAGAGTCTTTTCTTTTTCTGGTAGATTTTCTTTTGCATGTGTATCATCCTAGAGCTGCCACAAAGTGATCCATAACAGTGTGCATGGTGAAGGAGCAAGCAGAAAAAGGAAGGATGAGGAAAAGGATGGGGAAAGGATATAGAAAAGCCAAATGGAGAAGTACCCAGTAGTTTGGCGTAGTTTTGTGCCATTGGACGGGGACCAGGCTCCTAGCAGAGTAGAGTAGAATTAGACATTGACTGGGCTGGGATTTGAACCTACAATGAGGGAGGACCAGAGGACTGCTCTGAATTGAACTGAACTGACTGAACAGAGTGAGTAAGTGGAGTGAGGCTGAGACAGGTCAGACATCTGGCAGTTTGCAGCCAGGAGGCTAGAACTATGGTATTTTTTCAGCAAAAAAGAAAAATTTTGCATGAAAAAGGAAAGACAGACACCAAACTAAAGTGCTGGATCAACGCTATGTTGTGTTTTCAACTGAAAGTTTGTTAACTTCATTTTTCTTTACTCGTGTCCCTGAATGAACAATAACGTTTTTGAATTTCCTGAAATTTCTTTTCTTTTGCCAGTGTAGAGTTGAGTAAATAAGATGGAAAGTTTTGTTTTCTGCAATCGCTGCAGAGGGGAGGTAGAACCATTGAATAATGTTTGTATGACCTCACAATTTATGTGCTGTGGTACTCAGGGATTATTATATAGGTGCTTTTATATTTTAAAGGAATAAACTTAAAATAACCCCAGACTTAAGCTGTTTAAAACATAAACTTCTAAAATTGTAAATTCAGCCACCCCTGTGGAGACTAGGGGAAATTATGTATGCACTGTGTGTGTAGGAGAGAGTCACCTGATTGATATGTGCTCGGAAAAGCTTTGTATCAGTGTGAAACAGAATTAAAGTGGTGGATTGATGGTGTGTCATGTTTGCACCTGAAAGTTTGCTAACTCCATTTTGCTTTACTCCTGTCCCTGAATGAACAATAACATTTTTGAATTTCCTGAAATTTCTTTTCTTTTGCCAGTGTAGGGTTGAGTAAATATAATGGGTAGTTTTTTTTCTGTAATCATGACAATGGGGAAGTAGGGCTATTAGACATTTTTTGTATAACCTCACAACTTATGTGCAGTGTTACTCAAGGATTGTTATACAGGTACATTTTTTTTTATTTTAAAGGAATAAACTTAAAATAACCCTGGGCTTAAACTTTTTAAAATATAAACTTTTAAAACTGTAAATTCTGCCAGCCCTGTGGAGACTAGGGGAAATTATGCATGTACAGTACTTTATGCACAGGAGAGTCACCAGTTGCTATCAACCAGCAAAAGCTTTCGTATCAGTGTTTACACATGGCAACAGATGAGTTTTTAAATTAAAACCATTTCACTGAGAGATTTTATTTAAGCACAAATTATTACATTAATTAGATTGCAGACCACTTGTCTCAGCCTTCATTTTCAGTGAGACTTTATACCCTTGATACTGGAGACTGTGTGCTTCGGCCCAAAGACCAAGGAAAGCAGCTGAAATTTACTGGTTCAATGTTTCTGACAACCTGCCAGTGATTATTCAAATTATTTTTCTTTTTTTTTTTTTGTGATGCCAGTGGTGTTTTTAAATACTGGATACATTTTTAAAATCGGGTTTTATTGGTAAATTGTGTGCCGGGAGGGGAGGGGAGGGAGGAGGTGGAAAAGAAGGATGCATATTGTAGTGAATGGGAGGATGAGAACAGATTATCAGGAAGTTGAGCTTTGATTCCACTCCCTCATAACAATGCAGCTGTGCTGCATTAAGAATTCTGGTCAGACCCCATTCTTCTGATAGCACTATGTCAGCATAGTATCATGACACAATGTAGCTGTAAAAAGGGGGCTAGGATGAAATATAAAAACTATAGACCTGTGAGTCTGCCCTCAGTGGTGATGTCAATTTTGAAAGGAATTGTAAAGAAAGAGTTAGAGGTATGCATTAAAAATAACGAATTAGTAGAGCCCATCCAAAATGGTATCAAAGCTGGGGGTCCTGCCAAACTACTGTAGCCTACAATATTTTTCAAATCAATTAGCAGAGTGCTAGACTGTGGAATGTTAGTAGACATGGTATATCTTCACTGCTCCAAGGCATTTTGACAGTGTACTTCATCTTGAATTAATTAAAAGGACTAGATGAACTAGAAATCAATGAAAATATAGTGGGTTGAATAAAATCATAGTTATACTAGGGAAAACAAAGGGTTACATGTCAAAGTGGCAAAGTAATATGAGTAGAATACCTCAGGGACTGGTCCTGGAGCCGACTCTGTTCAACATCTACATGACGTCCATGAAATGCAGCAACTGAACCTGGTTGTACAGCTTCACAGACAACACCAAGATGGGGTAGTTGTTGATACTGAGGAGGCAATAAGTAATTTCCAGCAGGAACTGAAAGAACTAGAAAACTGGGCAAATAAAAACAAACTAGAATTTAATGGTGAAAAAGTGTACAGTGATGCATTTTGGGGCCAAAGTTAGGAGATCAAGGTATACACTGATGGGGAAAGACTTAAACGTATCAGACATAGAAAAGAACCTTGCAGTGATAATATCAAGTGACTTTGTCTTCGAAAAAACAATGCAATTAAGTTTCCAAAAATGAAACTAGATAGTAAGATTTATCAGCTGTAATATATTTAGCAGAACAAGAGAATTAATAATGGCACTGTACGGGGGCTCTTGTCAGACCACAGCTGGAATATTGTGGCAGTTCTGGGCCTGTAAGAGGGTAGTGAACCGATCAGTTTCTTGGGGAACACTATCAAAGAAAAGACTCCAGACATCTGTAAAAATCAAATGAAATCTGCTTCACTTTCAGAAAAAGAAAAAAACAGCTTATATTCAGCTTAACAAATGATTTAGTTTGGGCTCTCTGTTTTCACTTGCATCTCCCTGAAAGAGAGACCTCCTTCTCCTTGTTCATCCTTCCCCTTTTATTGGGCTTAGGTGTTGCTTGTTAACACCCCTCCCCATGAGGTACATCCAACACCCAGAACAGCACGGCAGAGAGGTCATAATGACCCAACTTGAAAGCAGTAGGGGTATGATATATATCCCACTACAGCCCCATTCAAATCTTGCATTCCCTGTGTTGCAGGGTTGTGAGAGAAGCTGTTTATGGGTAAAAAGAGCGTGGTGGATATACACACTGTTACATACCTTCCCCTTCAGAGTCATGCTCATGGCTCACTTGGTAAGTGCCATCAAAGACCAACACTCATGAGAGAAAAAATCTGCATTACCGTGCTGGGTACCTGCCCAATGACACACATCAAACAAAAAAGGCTGCAACACCTAGTACCATCTAGTGACATGGGCGTTAGTTTCTCGCATAGCATGTAACCACTTGGTGGGGCATGGTCAGTGACAAGAGTGAATTTCCGGCTCAACAGCTAGTAGTATAGGGCAATGACAGCCCACTTTACTGCCAGACACTTGTTTTCTAGTGTGGCATAGTGCTTCTCCCAGGGAAAATGTTTGTGAGATAGATATAGGATGGGGTGAGTCCCATCCTCAAAGTCTTGTGATAATAGTGGCTCCAGCCCCACTTCAGAGGTATCTGTATAAAATGAAGGGATGATTGAAATCTGGACTTCATATGACTGGCCCCTAACAAGGCACATTTTTGATGACCTGAAATACTGTCTGACACTCAGGTGGGTAACAACCCTTATTTGGAGTGGGTTTCTAGGTCAGGTCAGTCAGCAGGGTAGTAAGTGTTGAGAATTCTGGAATAAACCCATGGTAATACCTTGCAAGTCTAAGAAAGGACCTAACTTGCTTCTTAATAGTTGAGATGGGGCACTCGGCTAGGGCTTTCGCTTTGTCAATAAGCTGAAGTACATGGCCGTTCCCAACCATATACCCCAAGTATTTTGTCTCCTGCCACCCTAGGATACATTTTGAGCATTGGCCATGACACCTGCCTCCCTGAGCGATTGAAGTATCATGGCCACATTCTACAGGTGGTTGTCCCAATCAGTTTTAAATATGACAACATAGTCCAGGCACACTGCTGCATACAGCCCATGAGGATGAAGGATGCAGTCCTTTATTATCTGGAATGTGACCAGGGGGCCTTGCAATCTGAGGGGAAGCATGGTAAATAGATATAGGCCAAATGAGGTGACAAAGGTCATTTTCTCAAGGGACTCAGGAGTTAACATGATTAGCCAATATTCCTTGGTCAGGTCCAGGGTATTAATGTAAGGAGCCTTCCCCAGTTGGTTTGAAAGTTTGTCAACCCATGGCATAGGGTATACATTGAACTTGGATGCAGCATTATGTTTACAGAAGTCTATACAAAACCAGGTGATCCTGTCTGACTTTGGGACTAGCACACACTGAGACTCCACAATGACTCCCAACTCCAACTTAGGCAGGATTTCCTTCCCTACTGTTCTGGGACTCTTTCCAGTAATCTATTTGGTTGTTAGTGGATCCAAACACCTATGTCTGTATCTATGTGGTGCTGGATCACATGGGTTCACCCTGGCTTCAGGGAGAATACAGCCCTAAAATTCTCTACCAGCCTGTGGACTTCTTGCTTTTTTGTTCGGTTAAGCTGGTCATCCATTGGGACAGTGCCCAGTTCCCTTACAATTTTAGGTCCTAAGTCGAGGGTTCCATCATCAATGTCCTCATCTGTAATCAGACATGGAACCCCTTCAGGATCTCCTTTGTCAATGAGCAATACACTACCTCCCTGTTTTTCCAAGGTTTCAAATTTTCAACAAATAACATGGTAAATTTGTTTTTCATTTTTTCTGTCAGTTGTAAGAGTTCATAATGAACTGGCCTTACCTTTCTGGGGTCTTCATATGGTCCTTGTCATTTAGCTTGGAGATTACTCTAGAGCTAGGTAACAGATGGAGTACACTGTCATAGGACTTGAAATCCCATAGTCTGGTCCCTTGGTCATAGTGCTCTTCCTGGGTTTGCTGTGCTTTATTAACTTTTCTTTGGCAAGTCTGTCAAGTGTGTTCAAGGGTTCTCTCATTCATAATACATATTGGAGGACATTAGGTGGACTATGTGCCTGCTCTTCTCACATCTCTTTTACATGGTCCAACATCCCTCTGGGTTTTCACCTGTACAACAGTCAAAGGATGAGAACCTAGTCAATGAATGTGGCACCTCCCGAATGGCAAACATTAAAAAGGGTAACAATTAATTCCAGTTTGTGACCTCGGTCCCACGGGATCTGCAATGGCTGCCTGTCAGGTGGAGGATCATCTTCAAGGTGGGCTTGCTCACTTATAAGGTCCTGTACAGCCTGAGCATTGGTTATCTGTCCAACTTCCTGACTCCAGCCATCCAGGTACATTCTATCTGCTCCTCCACTGAGGTCCTCCTGGTGATTCTGAAAGCCAGACTATAAACCTTGTGGATCTTTTCTTTGAAGTGGCCAGCCCGGCCCTCTGGAATTCGCTGCCAAGATCTTTGAGGGAGGCCCCAATGGTGGAGGCATTTAATGGAGGCCTGAAGACCTATCTTTTTAATAAAGCATTTCATGATAGTTTTTAAAGTGATTTTAAATATGTCTGACTTAGTAACTAATAATATTTTTTATGATGTCCAGACCCTACCTTTGATTTGTAATGGCACCCAGAGCCTCTGGGATAGGGTGCCACAATAGAAATAAAGTATTACTTACTGACAGTTTTTAATTTCAGTTGATTTGAATTTAGAAAGCATACATTTTCACAATTTATTAATGTGTTCCACTAAGCCATCAGTCAGTGGGTTATACACTGAAGTCTAGATAGACTTATTCTTTAGTAAAGCAAACATCTTCCTCATTAATTTTGACATAGACTTGGTGCCTTGTTCAGTTAGGATCTCCTTTGGTTCCCCAACTCAACTTTGAGCTTAGGTCTTTGTGTTCCTAAACCATTATTAAAAAATTGAAGTCGTGATTCCAAGCATGCACATTACCGACTAGGTAATGTGCATGCCCGGAGTCATGATTCAGTTTTTTAATAAAAAATACAACTGGTTCCAGAACTCATTTCTGAATGGGACTACCTTTGGAGTACTCTCTGTTTCCACATGTAATGGATAACCCCTTTTGCACAGGTACGACATGAAGAAACATAACTCGTTCGTGAACAAGTTTCTCTGATGCTCCATGCCATTGTAGCTCACGGACGCGCAGAGCCGATATTTCAGGTGGCCTGAAAGAAATGTAATATTTACAGAAATAATACATTCAATGGACTTCTTTGAAAATATGAGGCTATTTATGTATTTTATATTACTAAACCTTGCAATAGACACCTTCATCCTCAGCCTTTCAAAATCAGAACCACATACTGATAGTGTCCCTTTAAAAAAGATCTATGGGGATGAATTGGGTTAAAAAAATTAGGACACATAACATGCAGCTAAAAGGAAGCCTATTTAAAACAAATAAGCTGGAATCATGGCTAAATCAAAGAGGTTTTTTAATCAGGAATGAACTGCCTGAGAAAGTGGTTAACAGTAGAATGATGTACAGCTTTTAAGATGCACCAGACAAGTAGTAGTAGTAAAAAAATTTATTCATAAAAGAGTTTATGAACAGGGATAATAGCTCTATTGAGCAAAAGCTAATTTCCAAAGAGGTTCCTTTGTCCCTTTCTAGTGCATACACATTAAATACACAAACATTAGCACAGATTCATAAGATCATACAAAAAGGGTAGGATACATATATACAGTGGATTCCGCTTGTATGCACACCCTTGGGACCTATGTTTGTGCATACAAGCGGAATGTGCATACAAACGAAATGTACTAAATATCATGACACGACACTCTGTTAATCTTTAAAAAACTCATTTAATTTTATCAAATGGGTTAAAAGTGTCAAATAAATACAGCACCACATAATAAAAGCAGTATAGTATTGTAAACAAGTAGACATTCAAGTAGTCACTTTAATCAGTTTTAAAATAAGAGGTTATCTGAGTCTGCTTACAAGCATTAGCGGCAATTGCCTCCAAATACGCTTCAAATATATAAAACCATGTAAAGTCTGTACGCTCCCGCCTCTCAACATAGTGTCTAATTTTATTTACCATGTCCCAGACTTGAGCTGATGTCGGCAGCATTTTTTCCATATCCCCTTCGTCATCCTCCTCCTCTGTCTGGGTACTGATGATCGAGCTGCAGATGTCCTCGTCAGTGACGGCTCCCGATGTGGGCTCATGGGTATCAATATGGACATAGGCATTAAACCGTACTATGTCCATGCTTGCAGGGAGTATTACAGGAGCTGGTTCTGGTGCAATGTCCTCTAAGCCAGTACTGGGAAGTCCAATTCCTGCTTTCTGAAAACAGTGCCTGATAGTCTGGGATGTAACATCGGACAAAGCAGCTTGTAATAAATGAACTGTGTCAAACACATTGATTTTCTTTGCTAAGTCCATGAATGCCTGTTGTGGGTTTTGCTGCATCTCTTCGATTGCACCAATAAGCTTGTTAACAATCTTTTTATGATAGCTGGATTTAAGATTTTAAATAACACCTTGGTCCATGGGCTGCACAACTGCAGTACAGTTTGGTGAGAGGAAAATAATTTTAATGTTACACAGTGCCACTGGTTTATGTGCTGGGAAGTTGTCCACTATTAAGCAGATTTGTTTTCTCCGTCGAGTCATTCTCTTGTCAATGTCCCGCAACCAAGTTGAGAAAATCTCAAATGTCATCCAAGCATTGCTATTCGCAGTGTAACTAACAGGCAATGCTTCAATGGCAACCCCTCTAAAACAATGCAGCATTTTTGATTTTCCTATAAGAAAGAGCGAAGCTTATCTGCGTCATTGGCATTACTTGCCACCATGACAGACAGTCTTTCTTTTGCTTTTTTATGGTTGCTCAATGCCTCCCTTTTAAAAGTTAGAGTTCCATCTGGGGTTGCTCTAAAAAAGAGTGCCGTTTCATCAACATTGTAGATTTCGCTCAGAGAATAGCCACTTACAATGTCGGGGAGCACTTTTGTAAGCCAGTCTTCAGCAGCAGCAAAATCAGATTCTGCTCTCTCGCCGTGTATGCGGCGATAGCTGATTTGATTCCTCTCCTTCCACCATGAAAGCCAGTTGGCCATTGGCTCAAAATCGCCGATGTCCATTGTCTCAGTAAGTTGTTTTGCTTTCTGTAAAAGTATGGGACCAGACAGGGGGATACCACAATCCTGGGAAAGAGAGAACCATCTTAGTAGAGCTTCCTCTACTTGCTCATCTTCCCCTCTCTTTTCCTCTTCCAAGATTTGTTGCAGTCATTAATTACTCCAGTTGGCCTGCAGTGATTCTTTGCTTTATAAAATTCTAAAGACACTGGAGAGGTTAACACCAAACTGAGCCGCTAACTCATTTCCGGTCACACCAGGATGTTCAGACTTGGCCACCAACATTACTTTTTCCTCAAGGCTCAAAACCTTCCGAGAGACCTTCTCCATTGTGAGATGAGGGATTAACAGGTGAGAAAAGCACATGCATAATAAACTTCGTGGAAAGCAATTAACATCTGGTCAGGGTAGTCAGGGTTACCTTGGCCACTAATGAGCTTCAATATGTGTGAGAGCTGAAAACCAATTTAAACCTCAGCACTCAGCAGATCAGTAACTCTTTGAAGTTAGGGCAATTTTGTGTGCATACAACTGAAATTGTAGTTGCATACTTCCAGTTAATATCTGCAGGAAGACATTGGGGAAAAAACGGGACATCGTGAATTTGTGCATACAGACGAATATTGCACACAACTGAATTGCATACAAGTGGAATGTACTGTAATATAATCACATGCAATAAATTACTTAAACAAGTTAGCACATCACATTGATCCATTTAAACAATATTGCATAGGTGCAACAGCCTTATCAGAGAATCATTTTTTATTGGACCTTGGTCAATAAATGTGGTCACCCCCCCTGAAGATAAACATGCATTGAATTCCATAGAACAGGGCATTTGTATATTACAGAAGATCTCCTAACTCCTAGATTACATTTTGGGATTACATTCTATGCCCTGTGAAGATCTTAGACTCTCTCTTATTTCTCTGGTTCTAGAAATGTTCCATGTCATAATCGCTACTGTGGAATGGCAACCCTTGACAAGGGCACCGAACCCGCAAAGTGACCAGTTTGGTTTCTAAGATATTTTTGCATGGGACTTTGGCCCCCCACACCTCCCTTCTTTAGGATTCTAACTCTGGGGGAGCATCACTTGGGGACAAGGGGCAGACAGTCAGGCATGCCGAGGTGTTGGTGCCGTGATTCCCTTGTGGTTGTCACTGGTCACCCTTTTGCAGTTGCGATATTGATAGGTTACCTTCTAAAAATGTCTAATATATATTTGGGTAATTCTTCTTTCCTTATTTTAATCATAAAGGTCAGGAAGTGCCAATATCTCCTTTCCTGGAGTCTCCACCATCTCAAGGCACGATACATATCTCAGTGATGTGTTCTCCTGGGGTACCTAACATTAAACTACATTTGAGACAGAGTGATGTTTGATATGCGAAGAATAAAGTTTCTTCTTTACTTTGCAAAGAGGGAGAACATAACCGATTTGCTTCAGAAATGTCTCTCAAGAACACTTTATATTAAATCCAAACTAACCTCCTCCCCTAGAAACTGCAATGCAGTGTAAGGAACCTTTGTGAACCTGAGTCATCTTGAGTTCCTCAAGCCAGTAAAATGGTTCCAGCAAAGAAAGATCCTTTGTTCTGTTTTCTAGATTTTTATTAAGATGACAGAGGACAGGGCCAGCCCAGTGGAGTAGAGGGCTGAGGTGCTGTGCTTCCTACTATGCTGGTGACCTGAGTTCAGCAATGAGCTTGTGTCACTGGGGGACACCTGGGAGAAGGGAGAAGATTGACCATCTGGAGGACTGTTCTCTTCTCCTGGGGTGGTACAGTCTGCTGTATTGGCCCTTGGCTGACCCAGGTGGAGATCTGGGGGGCAGCACTGGTATCCAAGCATCAAAGAAGGGAGGTGCTGTCTTCCACAGCCTGCACATGCCTCCATGCATACACACTCGTGTGCCGCTACAACAGGGGACCCAGAGAGAGAATACAGAAAAGAATATGGATTCGGACTCCATAAAGTTCTGCCCTCCTGCCCTGACCCGCATCACCACCTTGACCACCAATCCACACTGGATGATGAATCTACAGGTGGAGGGATGATGGCCCTCTCCTTCCTGGCCCTGCTACAGGGGGCAAGCTGTGGGAGTCACTGGATCCTGATGAGTACCAGGGGAGGTGGTAGCCAGTTGAGGGTGGGGCATAATGGAACAGAGCAGCCTTGCCTGACTTCACCAAGGAACAAAGCTATATGGAAAAAAAGAACAAAGGTGTGAGAAGTTTGGAAAACTTTGATATGTAAAAACTTTGTGAAGTACTACAACTTTGCAAAGTTATTCACACTTCACAATTTACGAAGCCAGACTTTGGGGTATTGATACAACTTCACTGTCGGAGTTCATTGGGGCTTCACAAAATGACTGAGCCATTCAATGTTGTTGCTGCACCATATGACCTGCAGATCACATGGTTATACTGCAGCAGGAAACAGACCAGAAGAACTATGCTGTTTTGCAGTTCTAGGAAGTGTGTTCAGGAAATAGGATCTGCACTGTACTTAGGTCTCAGTTTTTACTTGACTTGTACTGCTGTTCAATGCAAAAAACAAACTTTTTTAAAAAACATATTCTACTTGGTGTTCTGCATCTGCAGATTTAATGTTGAATGTTTTGCCTACAGTTTAGTTAACTTTTTGCCTTTCTCTTTCTGTGTGGTACTGCTGTGCTGGACTAGTGCTGTGTGTGTGTGTGTGTGTGTGTGTGTGTGTGTGTGTGTGTGTGTGTGTGTGTGTGTGTGTGTTTGTGTGTTTGTGTGTTTGTGTGTGTATGTGTGTGTGTGTGTGTGTGTGATGAGGGGGGCAGGCTTTTGTCTGTGCATTTTCAGGTTTTGCCATCACTCTCAGACAATCCGTTTTTCTCAAGTCCTGAAAATCTTATATCTCATGTTTTTCTCAAGTCCTATAATTTCAGTACACTCTGTGCTCCAGTGCTGCTAAAATACTAATTATGGCTGGGCAACTCGGTGACGTTCTGAACCTTTGTCAGTAACACCCAGAACATGGTGGAGTTCAGATTTATTCTGTTTAGTTCTGATTATTTATAAATATTTGAAAAGAAATGTGATAAAATGCATAAAAGTGGCCAAAGTCAGTCATATTCAACACAGAGGCCAAAAGGAAATAATTTAATGCATAATTTGTATATAAAGTTACGGTAAAACTGCTAAAAATAAGCAATAACTGCTAGCTGCTTCATGACTGGGTTCTACTGGTGGCATATCCTGCTCGGGCCCATGACGTAAGTGTTGCTGAGAGAGAGAGAAAGAGAGCGAGAGAAGGAGGGAGAGACAGACAGACAAACAGACAGATGCAGGCATTATTTTTCCTGCCTGCCTGCCTTCCCTGTACAGTGTACACACACTTCACAGCCACACTGAGGCCAAGATTAATTTCTTTATTTGTGATTTCTGTGATTGTAAAATTTCTCTTTGACCCCTAGTAGTCTCTCTCTCTCTCTCTCTAACTCTCTCTCTCATTCTCCTCTGGATGGCACAAGTCAGAGAGATATTTTGCCAGCCTGTTCTTGCCTTGTGTACACACACAGCCACACTGGGGCCAAGAATAAACTTTATATATCATTTCTGCAACTGTAACATTTCTCTTTGTCTCCCAATAGTCTCTCTCTCTCTCTCTCTCCCCTCAAGATGGTGGCACAAGTAAAAGACTTATTTTGCCAGCCTGCTCTTGCCCTGCGGCACGCACACACACACACACACACACACACACACACACACACAGCCACACTGGGGCCAAGAATAAACTTTATTTGTGATTTCTGTAATTATAACATTTCTCTTTGGCCCCCAGTAGTCTCTCTCACTTCCTCCTCTGGCACAAGTCAACAATTTATTTTGCCAGCCTGCCCTTGCCCTGGGCCTGTACACACAACTCTCCTCTTCTCTCCCTTCCCCTCCTTCTGGTATTCAATAAGTTCCAAACCCACATAGGATGGGCTACAGGACTAGGCAGTTTGTGAGGTACTACTTACCAATCTGCAGTCTGAGCACAAGACCGACAGCTGACCCAAGAGTCACCGATCAACTGACCAACCACAGCAGCTGCAGCCTGCGCTCAGATCTCCACCACACTGCACGTGTCTGTGATGTATGGTCCTCCTGCTCCTGGGCTTGGCTCCACTTCTCTCCTCAGTCTTTTTGGTCCACCTGGCACTGTCTGTTCCTCCTTACCCTCCTCCGTGGGGTGCCAGGTGGTATGCACCCAGGATGGCGACACTATTATAGCAAAAATGTTGATGCTGACAACATCAATGTTTTCACTGTAATAGACCATCCAAGACCCCAACACTCTCTCTCTGATCCTGCACCCCCGATCCAAATCTGACTGGGGAGTTAGAATCCTAGAATTGAGGTGTGAGAACAGGAAACTAAGTGAAAAAATGTATGGATTCTCCAAGTCGGATTTATGTTGACCACAAGTTGCGGTCAAAATAAATCTGTCACTGTGATGGTGGTCAATAATTTAGTTATTGAACCAGCATCGTAGAGCCATGTCAGGCATGCAGAAAAAAGCCCTGCTTTCCACGGACCCAGAAGTGGACTTCTGCGGTGAAGTCCATACTTATCCAGGTCTGTGGATTCAGGGTTCAATTGGGGGTCTGGATTTCAGGTGGACAGTCCGACCAGCCCTAGTTCTAATGTCTGCCCAGGGCTCTGGCAGGCAATTGTTATAATTGTTAATTATTATTTTTCTGCAATACTTTACCCCCTTTCTTGTGATTATTGTTTTTTTTGATCATAACTATTTTACTATTTGCAATATTTTTATTATAGTTCAGTCCACCAATACTGCTACCCATTACTACATTAGAATGAGTGGTAGAGGGAAAGGAAAGGGTAGACATGGATGAAAAGCAGGGAAGGCAGAAGTGATGATCACTAGGTGAGGCAGAAGAGGGCGTGCTATGTATGCAGGAGGTAGTAGCATATCCACAGTGTGTGATAATGGTAATGGTGCTGTAAAAAAATGCTTACTGCACTTAATCTAGTTGCTCTCTTAGTTGAGGGTGGCAGCCAGAGCCAAGATCTGTTATCTGAATTTTCCTCAATCCCATCCACACCAGTGAGAAAACAAAGTGGTGCTGAAAAAATATCAGAAAGAGTCCCCAGTGGTTAGTGGTACTGGACATGAGTCTGAGGATACTGTAAGGGCAGAATTGTGTATGTTACTGCCATCTCAGGAAAATGAGGCTGTGAATGACCTGGGAAAGAAGGTGGAAATGGAGGATGAAGGTGAGGATGACACTGTCATTGATCCTTTGTGGTGGCCAGAAAAGAAAAAAAAAACAAAGGGTGATAGCAAAGTGTTCAAATTTTTCAAATCGATTGGTAGGCAACCTGTGTCACAAAACATAATATATGATGACACATGTCCCAGAACAAAAACAAGTGGGAGTGTTGTGACCACTACAACTGGTGCT
The DNA here is from genome assembly GCA_016271365.2 of Neoceratodus forsteri. Lineage (NCBI taxonomy): Eukaryota > Metazoa > Chordata > Ceratodontiformes > Ceratodontidae > Neoceratodus > Neoceratodus forsteri. The sequence continues at coordinate 888,705,479 of CM057458.1, forward strand.
CCAAATAAATGTGTGCATCTTTTCAAATCCCTTGTGTTGGACTTTTTAATTACTGATCCAAAAGATGACACAATAGCAATATACCAAGTTGTCAGGCCCAAGTAAGCCGTGATAAGAAAGCTTCTCATGTTGTCACAGGTAGACTTCATACCCATCTTAAAGCCAAATATATGGCTAGGTGGCAAGCACTTCAGCAGAAAGTGTCTGCATGTGGTTTGGGAGGTACAGATGAAGCAGAGTCTGTTGTAGAGAAAAATACAGTTGAGGAGGAGGAGGAGGAGGAGGTCAGTAGAACCCAGACAGAAAGTGTGCAATCACTGATCAACAACAGCAGCAGGAGCACCAGAAGCAGCTTCACCCTGATAAAACCCCTCAGTCAAGTCACAAGTTTTGTTAAACCTTCTCCTTCTGTGACATCTTCTGAGCAATGTGGTGTCTACATTAAACTGTTCTCAAGAAGCACCCACCCAAGAAAGATCCAGCCTGCTATTACTAGCATTCAATCTAAGCAAAGTAACCCCCTTCCCCCATAATAATTCAGTGGCCAGGGAACTGAATGCTGCTTTAGTAAAGATGATTGCTATTGGTCTTCTCCCATTTTCTTTTGTGGAAAATGCTGGTTTCCTTTGCTTTCTATCAAAAGCACGCCTCAAGTTGAAAGAGCCATCCAGGACCTACTTTTCACAGCAGGCAATTCCAAAACTGAGCAATGTTTTTGAATAAGAATTTTTAATGCTCTGCAACATTTCTCCAGTTCTTACATCCATCTTATTACATATATGTTGAGCTCTTGGACAACTGCTAGATCGTTTATGAGCGTAACAGCACATTGGGAAGAACTGAAGAGGTTGGTCATTATCTTGGCAGCAAATGCATGTGACCTAATTGTAATGGAAGCTACATGCCTGGAATTCATAAGCATGTAACATTGGCTATGAAGAGCATGCTTGATTTGCATACGGAGGACAACATTTTGACATAAATATTAGCGGAAACTGACACTTCGTTGAACCCACTATCCTCAAAGGCAGACTACTTAGCCAGTGACAATTGTGCAGACGATGTTAAGGCTATTAATGATGGGGTTTTGTTAGGGTGCCCTGCTTTGCACACTCTCTGAACCTGGTTGTGCAAGAGTTCTTGTCACAAAGTGACATTCAAGTAGTGTTTACCATTTGCCATAAAACCGGTGGTCATTTTGCATGGTCTGAAAAAGCCAGGGATCTAACACATGCACTGCAATCAAAAAATGGCCTGCCTCAGCACTGATTAAAGCAGGAGGTTGTCACAAGGTTGATCTGATCATGTTTATGCTGGAGTGTATATATGAACAGTATAAGGTCTTGCCAGTATGTGTGCTGCTTCCTACAAGCTGTGACAGTTGTGGATCTTCTATTTTGCTGACAACAGAACAGTGGAGGTTCACAGATGGGTTAATTTTGATCTTGAGGACTTTTGATCAATTAGCCAGCCCAATCCACTGCTGTGGGTGCTGAGGCATACCATCTGAGATGTGCAGCAGCAGTTTGGGGCAACAGATGATTCTGTATGCTGTGCATTATCTGAATACAAGCTTAATGTACTGGATCATAACAGGCACCTGAATGTTATCCTGACATCTGTGGATTTCAGTACTGCAATAATGCTGGATCCATGGCACAAACAAGAGCTTTCAACCATACTTGATAGCAGTAGTCAGAAAGTTGAGAATCTGCAAAGACTATTGATCAGTTGTGTACACATTTTGCAAATGCAAATAAAACAGTATATTGAGATGAGACTCAGTGTGTCACCATCATGTGGAGATACAGTTTCAACACTAACTTTAAGACAAACAGAAAACCACCTCCAAAATCAAACCCTCTTTGGGCAGTTCTTGTGCAGGTTAACATTGCAGACTGTGAGGAGAAGGAGGAGGAGGAGGAACCATGTGAGGATGCCAGACTAAAGGCAACAGCAAGATCTTTTGAAGTTTATATGGCAGACCCCAAACACCTTGGAGCTGATGATGAACCCCTGCTGTATTGGAAAACAACAAATTGTCTGCACTGGCAGATGTGACTTTGAAATATTTAAGCTGCCACCATCTAGTGCTAGTTCTGAAAGTGTGTTCAGTGCTACAGGGGTAATCATCAAAGACCAACGTACAAACCTATCCCCCAAAATGTCACTATGTTGACATTTATTAAAATGAATGGTGTACATAAATAGTATGTCCAAATAAAAGTGCATTGATGTGGACACCTTGACACACCAAGATGAAGCAGGAGAATGACAGTCACTTACCCCAAAGGTAGATGTGGACTTCATGGAGGCAGAAGTCCCATGTGGTGAAAATTCAGATATTGAGGATGTGGAGGGGGTATTCAATGTAGGAAATGAGGAGCAGTAGATTGACTAATTTGGAGGACACAGAAAGGAGGCGAACGTAACTCCACACTCTGGCCAGCATCCCTCCTCTAGTCCTCCTCACCAGGGAACAATATAGCCCTCCTTCTCCTCCATCTCATGCATGCCTCCAGAAAAACCCAGACTCTTAAATCAGCAGAAATTCCTGACACCAGCCTAATGTAAATCTGGATTGAATGCCACATGTTATGAAGTTGGATCTTTTAAAATATTATGATGTAAAGAATACTTTATTCTAAATATGGTGCATTATGTTTTTGTGTTTATCTGTACAGTCCCAGTGTGTTATGTTGAAGGGACAAGAAGTCCTGAAACATACATAAACACTTGAAGGGAGCAAAAAAAAAGAAATTTATGAAAGAAACTACAATAAAAATACAGAGACAAAGAAAAGCAAGCGTTCACTGCTTTATTATTGACAAGTAGTTTTGTGGGTGGTAATTTCCCTTAAATATAATTTGTCTAATGTAAATCTGGTGCCATGCTTTCCCCCACAGATGATGCTCCACAATCTTTCCCCTCCAGTACTCTTCACCTGGAAACAACATGGGCCTCCTACTCCTCCATTTCATGCATGCCTCCAGAAACATCCGTACTCTTAACCCAGAGGAAATTCCAGACACTAGCCTAAAATGAACCTGCTGCCATGCCTGCCCCACTGATCATAATTACATTCTATCCTTCTCCTCCAGTCTTCCTCACCCAGGAAGAACATGGGCCTCTTCCTCCTCCTCCTACTCCATCTCATGCATACCTCCAGAAACACCCAGACTCTTAGCCCAATGGCAATACCAGACACATTAACTACTGTGTGTACCTGCTTCTGTTGTCCTGCTGCCTGCTCCAGCCAGCAAGACACCTACTCCTCCTCCACCTCTGGGGTACAATTGTGCCATTACACATCTTGCCATCACTAATGTGATGGTACATATCGTTCCATTTTAATTTTTTTTTCAATTTTTAAAATTCCTTTTACAGGTACTAAAAAAACATGAGTGGGCTTGACTCTAAATAATTTCACTCTTGTGTTCACATGTCTCCTCTCCTGCTGCCTCACCCTCAGCAGCCAGCAAGCCTCCTCCTCCTCCTCCTCCTCCCTTTTGGGTCACCATTATGCCATTACAAGGCATGACCATCACCTTTGTAAAGGTAAGCATAATTTCCAAAAGTTTGTTTTTTTTAATACATTTTTATTTTTAATTTTACTTTCACAGGTGCAACATGACAACAGGGAGTGAACCAGAGTCTAAATAATTTCACTCGTGTCTGTGCAGGTCTGTTCTCATCTTGTCATGGATTATGTCCATTAAAGTGTATCAAGAGAGGTGCTGTGGTTGGAGACCGACACAGCGCAGCAGCAGCATATAGAATATGTAATTTCTGGTTCATGATAAAATATGGCAAATGAAAATTTCATATAGTGTGCATCATTGCTATGGCCTAGGTGTGAAAGACCATGCATCTCTCCATGGAGTTCCACCTTTCCCTCAAGGAGTCTTCTGATTTAAGAGCAGCATCTGGTGTGTGACCTTTCTGGACACACCTTAGCATCTGGGGTTCCCATCTCAATGCATAGTTGAGCTACTTCATCTATTAACTGATAATAAGGAGTATCTACAGCTGGGGACTCAGGTTCTTTCTGTGGCTGCAGCCCCTGAATCTGGCTGCAGGTCCCACTTCAAACATTGTGCCCCCTTCCAGCAACTGTGACCCTTGGCATCACTTGCTGTGCCACCCCCTAGCGGTACAGAGGGACTACTATCAGTGACACCACCTCTACCTCTCTCAGCTGATTTCTTGCAGTCCTCCGTATTATAGTGGTGCTTTATTCTAAGGTGGGTGTGCTGCTCACCAGTGCCCAAGTGTGTGACCCAATTACCATGCCAAACAGCTGTCTGGCATAGCTTGCATGTCACAACACAGTTACCGATGGCATACAGCAGCATCATATATTATTTCTGTGACTTATGAGAAATGCTGTTGTGGGAGACTGACACAACACAATAGCATGTAACAAGTATATATAGTGTAATCCCCCCCAACTGGGGCTTACCTTAATTGCCCTGTGGGAGTCCTCAGCAGTGGCTATGGAGGGATTCGGGCCATGGTGCCCCGTCTGGTCCCCGTGTCTATAGCCACTGTCTTTTAGTGTTTCAGCCCCATAGGGTGAGGGGTCCAAGATCCTTACTATGTTTCTTCAACTCCAGGTGAGTTGAGGGTGATTCGGTGTCTGGGGAAGCCAAAAGCCAGACTGGCTGAATGTAAACAATAATGGCCATCCTGTGCCACTTTGAGCATGTCCAGCTCCAAAGTTAAAGGAGCTGCGACTCCCAAATTATATTTGGTCATGCAGCCACTGTTTGAAATTATCCGCAGCTCCAGGGCAGATAGCAGAGTTGGGGATCAGTAGGAAAATGCCTCCAGGCATAGAGGGAGTGGTTTTCTGCCATTGGAAGGGTAACAAATAAAATATTTAGGGTCCATGTGTTTGGAGCAAAATGTAAACAAATATGGTGTCCCCCTCCCCATAGGACTCCTGCAGCATTGAGGGCACTGGGAAATGGGAAAGGGCACCAGAAATGCCCGGAAAGCAAGTGTCCAATGAGAGTTAGGGATTGAAAAATCTATAAAAAAGGACTGTAAGCCCACCAAAAAGAGCATTGCTGGAGAGAATCTGAGGAAATCAGGCAGGAGAGACTGCTGTGGGCTACCCAACCCCCAAGGCCTGTTTTATTTGCCCAATGGCCTGTCCACCCCTGTGCTACAGAAAGAAGTGAAGCACCTACAAGTTATTTTGTGAGCAGGGGAGAAATCCAAGCAATGGACTATTTCCCTGAGCTAGATTCAAACTGCTGCTATGGGTTTGCAATTTGTTACTGGCAGCCTGCAGAATAAAGAGATGCAGCCTGAGTCTAGAGACTGCAGCTTGGATGTAAAGAGATTTTGCAGCTGAAAGACAATGATTTTGCAGCAGAGAGAAAGAGATTTTGCATGTAGAGACTACAGACACTGAGCAAACCAGGTATTCCCTTGGAGGGACAAGTGTAGCTGAGACTGCTAGCCACTCTTAGTCAGAGAAGCTGTGTTGCTGGGGCTTGAGACTAAATCAGAGCACCGCTGCAAGTGTGCATTAAAAGCTGTGTGCCAAGCAGAAATCTAGGGGACACTCAGCCTATTCAGACCCCTAGATCAATCTATCACTGGAGAAGAAGACGTTGAGAGGCCTGTCAACTGAATGCTCCATATAAAGGCCTTACAATTGAAGTTTGGAAAGGCCTGACAGGTGAAGACCAGAGTTCTTCATTCCTTCAGCCAGCTGCTGCTTTTCTGTGACCTGCTATTGTGGTGCACCAGCAAGTACCTCTGATACCAGCATGGTACAGTTTAGACATGTTTCAGCAACCCCCCCCCATTGAATCTACACACTGTAAGTACCTCTGAGCTGCAGCTATGAGGATCCTCTTCTGCAGTTAGCTAGCTAGCCAGTCAGGTCTCAAAGGGGGTTAACTTCTGGGCAGAACAGTGCCGGTCTCTAGCTGAGCTCACTCAGGAAAGTTAAAAGTTGTTTGTATTTGAAAGTTATTGGGCCCCAATGAAAGTATTTTACTCCACTTTCAAAGACTGTTATCCTCACAGCTTCCTAGCATCTCACACCCCCAGTGTGGTACTCACTGTGACAATCTGACTGTATTTTACTGATGTTTGGGGGAAAGCTGGGTACACCCATAGGTGGGAGGTGTGGGACTGTATGGGGAAACATTGTTTGTTGCCATTTGTTGCTGTGTTGCTGTTATTCTTCTTTCCCACCTCACTCTAAAAAACAGGAAGTTAGTTCATGTTACAATTTGGTATTACTGCTTATTGTGTGGCGTGCACTGTTACTGTGTGGGGAAGAACCTGTGGGGGCAGTTATTGTATTTTCCTGGGGGGTGTTAACCTACAGTTTGTCCAATCGGTATCCCATGTCGCTATCCTAGGTGGAGGCACCATTCAATTCTTCTCCTGTACAACCTGTCTGCTAGTGAACCCAGGCCAGCCCCTTCGGAGGCATGTCCGGTTGAGACCTGAAGGTCCCAGAAACAGCCAAGGTGAGTCAAGTGGCTGTTACAAAGTGGAAGCATCACTGGGATATACTGTATCCTAGTGGCCATTCTGCACAGTTGAAGTCTGAAAAGCTGTGTATCCTCCCAGATTTTGAAACTTCAGTATGGTACAGCAAGAACTCAAAGACTGGTGCAGATGGGAGTGCCTGGACCCTAAGAAATTTATTCTGGTTACAGAGATCATTGAGGACACTGAGAGGTCTGACATTTTGGAAGCATTGGAGACTGTACAAGGTCTGGGGAAATTAAAAGTATATGACGTGAGGTATGAACATGGTAGTCAAAGCACAATTGCCTTAATAGAGAGCAATTCAGATGTACACACAAGTAAATTACCTGTCACCCTCACTGCAGAAGGGTTTGAGGGTGCCTGGAACCTATTTGACAAGGGGAGTGGTTCACCGCCAACCCCCACATGTCAGCCCCTGAACCAGACTTGTTGAAAAAGATTAAGCTCATGTTGGCAACTGAGGGAAAGACCCTAAAAGATGTGCAGGCTTTAATCCAAGGAGAGTCCACTCCAATAGTACTACCCAGTGGACTGACCCTCTACTTTGTTGAACCAACTGAGCACTATAAAAGGCTGTGCATCTTCCCTGGAGCCATCCCCACCCTGTCTAGAGAAGATGACTGTGAAAGCTGGATGAGCCAAGCCACCCAGATGGTGTAGCTGTAGAAGTGCTCAGACCATGAAAAATGCAAAAGAATAGTAGAGAGTTTGCAGGGTATAGCATTGACATCATTCGTTCTCTGTATCCAAGTCAGCCAGATTGTAACATTAGTGACCACTTGGCCATGGAGGACCTTTGTTACTGTTATAAAGAAAGAGGACCACAGTTTTCAATTGACAGCCACTACCTAGGTGGAAGGAAAAAAGTTGTCCCACTATATTAAAAGGGTGGAGACTGTGATTCATAAGATAGCTGAGCTGGGGGAAGTCACCTCTGCTAAGATTTCCCACTTGAGACTCAAACAAGTTTTAAGAGATGCAGTGTTTTCCTGGTGGACCCTGATATCACTCCAGCTCAGAGACTGCCAGACTGACCCACCTACATTTCATCATTTGCTAGAGGAAGTGAGAGAGAAGCATTCATGTGATATCTCCCTCTTTACGCAGGAGACTCCTGTTTTTTTTGACTGAACTCCCTCCCTCCCTCCTGGGAAACAAAATCTCCTGCTTAAGTAAAATTCTGTTCAAAATATCCATCTTTTTTGGGCAGATAAAGACACATAAAAATTAAAACAGTGATGCACAATGTATCTGATAACTTTATATAACTAGTTGTTTATTCTTTTTAGTGCTGATTCTTGACAAAATGAAATGCATTACATTTTTGTAATGACTTTTTTCTTACGTTTTTGATGCCATTTAAGGACAAATGCACGACATTTTGGCATCTCCCTACTAGTAGGCCAATCTCCCTCCTAATTTGACCCAAATCTCCCTCTTAAGCAAGGTGGCAGGCCAATCTCCCTCCTAATTTGACCCAAATCTCCCTCTTAAGCAAGTTGGACATATCACATGTATGGAGAAGGAGGCCCAAGAAGACATTAAAAATGTCCTTCGGGCCCCAGTTGTGACTGCTGCCCCCTGGCTAATGGACATATAGACTGTTAAAGAGCACAGCACCCTCACTAAGCTGGGAACAGAGCTGATAGAAAATAAAGAATGCATGAAAGCATTACAGCTGGCACAGGTGTCATGGCCTCCACAAGCTACCAGTGTATCTGCTGAACAAGGATGTCAGATTACCCTTTCTATGCCTCCAAGGGTCAGGTCTTGACCTCCCCTTCTGCCTAGAGAGGGATTGTTTTGCTACCATTGTGGGGAGGACAAACATTTTGCCTGTGGTGTAGCTGACCCGGGAATCCTTAGCTTGTAGATGAAAAGATGAAAAGGTCACAAGTCAATCAGGGAAATTACAGCTGGGCCCAGTGAGAGAGGGAGTGAACAAGGTCTGCAAACATGCCAACCTCTGCTAAATGTACTGAGCTCAAGACTCCACAGTGAACAAGTTGCCCCCAAGGCTGGTGGACCCTTGTGCAAATGCTGAGATCTTGATAGAAGGAGTGCTATGCAATGCTCTGTTGGATAGTGGAACACAGGTCACCATTATCCACCGAGCATTCTATAACTACCACCTGAAATACCTGCTGCTCCAGCCTTTGGCAGGACTTTCAGTGTGGGAGCTGGATGATTATAACTACTTCTACAGTGGATATTGTATTGTAAATTTTGAGTTTCCTGGGAGAAGGCAAGAAGAACTGCACAAAACTGAAGCAGTAGCACTGATTTGCCTGGTGTGCAAAGGCATGAGTGATATTCCCTTATTGACGGGCATGAACACAAACATGTTTAACAGACTGGCCTTGATGTGTCAAGACAGAGGAGAAGCTGAAAGCTTATTAAGCCCCTCTGTCCAAGCAGTGGTGAAGCAAGTGAGTCTGGCATTACCCCACAGCAGACCCCATGGAAGAACCTGTTGGAGTAGTACATAGAGTCAATAGGAAAGATCTGACTTTGCATCCTAACTCATGCAGAGTAGTTGGAATTACTGAGTTCATATGGCAGCCCAAAAGAACAGCACTCCTTATTGACACTCCAGCAGAACATAGTCTACTTAAAGGGCTGATGTTACAGAAGAGAATAATGCCATCCCCAGAGACTCCCTGGGCCAGGTGTGTAACCGTGAGGGTAAAAAATGAAACTGAGAAGCCAGTCACTATTCAGAAAGGCGAGTGCTGGTGCACATTTTTCGAGCTGACAATGTGACTGAGATGGACTCTTCTTCAACCACTGTTACTGTAATGGATCCATCTGTCTTTGATTTCAGATACTTGCCCATATCCGACCATTACTGCTAGAGTTTGAGCCAGAAGCTGGCTAAGCAGAGACAAGTATTTTCCTTGCACTAGTGGGACATGGGATACATCTGAGGCAAAGAGCACCATATTCATTTGAAAGATGACCACCCTTTCAGAGAGAGGTCCAGGAGACTGGCCTCAGGAGACATTGAGGATTTGTGGCACTATCTTCAGGAACTGCAGACAGCAGGGATCATAAAAGTGTCCAGGATCACCTACACACCACCCATCGTGGTGGCCAGAAAGAAGAATAGTGCTGTCTGCATGTGTATTGACTATCATAATTTGAATAAAAAGACTGTACCAGACCAGTACATGGTGCCACAAGTAGAAGACACTCTAGCTAGCTTGTCAGGGGGCTGATGGTTTTCTGAGCTGGATCTGCACAGTGGTTACTACCAGATCCTCGTGGCAGATGAGGATAAAAAGAAGACAGCCTTCATTTGCCCTCTGGGTTTCTACCAAATTGAACGGATGCCCCAGAAAATATTGGGGCCCCTGCCACATTCCAGAGAGTAATGTAGAAGACAGTGGGAAACATGAACCTGTTGGATGTTGTTGTGTATTTGGACAACCTCATATTGTTTGGATGGACATTGGAGTAAAATGAAGCTTGGCTCATGAAAGTGTTGAACCAGCTGGAAGAGTCTGGTTTAAAGGTATACATTGATAAGTGCCAGTTTTGCCAGCTCTCAGTGAGGTACGTCAGCCACACTGTGCCTGATAACATAGAAACATAGACTTTGATGGCAGAAAAGGACCGCTTGGCCCACCCAGTTTGCCCATTTCTCTACCTGTTGGATAAGCTGCAGATCCTAGTTAACCAACAGCCTACTTCTTCCTAACCCCCCACCAGAATTGTCTTATGTCTGTCCCATGCATTTTTGAATTCCCCCACTGTTTTTGACCCTATGACTGCCTTAGGAATAGAAACAAAGACTTTAACGGCAGATAAGGATGGAGTAGAGACCAACCCAGCCAAGGTAAATGTCCTTATCACCTGGCCTAGGCCACACAATCTCAAAGTGTTGCAGTCCTTCCTGGACTTTTGTGTGTACTACAGGAAGTTTGTGAAAGACTAGTCCATGGTGGTGCACCCAATAAATAATCTCACTCAAGGCTATCTGCCAGCCAATAAAAAGAAATGCTGTTCCCAGAAAGATGGTCCTCCAAAAGAGTACCTGAAAGTTAATGAGCCTTTCGGTGACCTCTGGATGGAAGAGTGTGAAGCTGCTTTTAAAGAGATCATCAAGAAGCTGAGTGAAGCCCCTGTATTGGCTTTTGCAGACTCCACCAAGCCATACATCATTCAAAAAGATGCCAGCATGAATGGGTTGGGAGCAGTGTAGTATCAGGAGCATCCGGAGGGACTTCACCCTGTATCATTCACCAGACACAATCTGTCCCATTCCAAGAGGCACTATCCAGTACACAAGCTTGAGTTTTTAGCTCTCAAGTGGGCAGTCACTGAGAAATTTCATGATTACCTATATGGTGTTCACTTCACAGTCAGAACTGAAAACAACCCCCCACCTATGTGAACACTACAGCCAAGTTAGATGCTGCTGGACATTGATGGTTGTCTGTAATTTCAACATATGATTACAGTCTGGAATACCAGAGTGGGAAAAGCAACATTGATGCTGATGCCATGCCAAAGTGACCCCAAACTGAGCAGACAGATGTAAGTGTGCAACTTACAAGTGCAACCGTAAACACCATGCACTCCAAGTTAGAACTCCCAGAAGTTACTCTGGTGAACCCCAACAGAGCCATTGACATGTTGGGAGCTTCACTCAACACCATTCCTGCTGCGTATTTGAATTTCACTAGGCTAGGCCTGTCCTACTTGCCACAACAAAGCGAGCTGGAGTTAAAGCATGCGTAAAGAGAGGACACTGTGTTGCATGAAGTTATCACAGCTTTGGAGAATAGGCATAATGTAGATCAAGTGTGCCTCACTCATCCTGATGTCCAGTTACTTCTGAGAAAATGAAGCAGATTATCTCTAAAAGATGGACTTGGATAAAACACGGCAAAAATAGTGAGAACCCTGAATTTCCCAGGAAATAGCTGGTGCTACCCATAAAGTACCACAAGGCCATTATCACCTCGCTGTATAATGAGATGGGTCATCTGGGCTATGAATGCACCCTGTACCTAGCAAGAGCATGGTTCTACGGGACCAGAATGATGAAGAACATTAAAAAGCACTGTAAAACTTGCCTTAGGTGTATCAAAGGGAAAGACTCTACCTAAAAGAGCTGCACCTCTTGTCAATATTAAAACAAGTGGCCCTTTGGAGTTAGTGTGTATGGACTTTCTCTCTTAAGAACCTGACAGAAAGAATAAGGCCAACATTTTGGTGATAACTGATCACTACACTCGTTATGCCCAGGCATACACCATGAAAAATCTAAGATCTAGTACTGTGGTAAAAGTGTTGCAGCAGTTAGTGAAACACTATGGCATTTCACAATGGATTCATTTGGACCAAGGCAGAGATTTTGAAAGCATACTGGTCAAGTTGTTTCTGGCTGCTTATGGAATCAAGAAGTCACATACTACCCAGTATCATCCTCCAAGTGTCCTTCAGCCTAGCATTTCAAAAGAACCCTCCTAGACATATTGGGTAGCATAGAAAGCGATGGCAGAAGGAGACCAAAGGTCCATCAAGTCTGCCCATTTAGTTACCCAGGATCTATTGTTGATCCTGGGTCCTACCCCCTTCTGGTATTTGACTTCCTCTGTTCAATACTTTTTTATTTGAGCCTGTGCTCTGTCCCACCCATGCTCGAATGCTGCTATGGCCCTTGTGCTCACCACCCCGGCTGGCAGGCTGTTCCATGGTCCCACCACTCTTTCAGTAAAGTAGTGCTTCCTTAGTTGCTTCCTAAAGCTCACTCCCGGCAACTTTCATTCATGCCCTCTAGTAGTTGAGCTGGTGATTCTGTTGAATAGCTCTATGTAGGGCACTTTATTTATACCTCTCAGGACCTTGAAGGACTCGATCATATCTCCTCTCTCCCTCCTTGTCTCCAGTGAATACATGTTCAGTGGCCCCAAGCACTCCTTTTAAGAGAGTTCATGGAGACCCTGGATCATCTTTGTTGTCCTCCTCTGTACTGCCAACAACCTGTCCCTATCCTTCTTTAGGTGAGGGCTCCAGAACTGGGCCCCAAACTCCAGGTGAGGCCTCACCAGGGGTCTATACAGGGGGAGGATCATCTCTTTGTTCCTATTGTCTGTTCTCTTTCCAATGCACTCCAACATTTTATTTGTCTTGACGTTATGCTTTGTTACAGTGACTTGATTTCTTTAAGGTGCTGCATATAATGACTACCAGGCCCCTCTCTTCTTGGAAGGTGCTGAGCTCACCCCATTTAACCAATATTCTGTCTTGGGATTACCCTTCCTCAAATGCATCACCTTGCACTTTTTCACGTTAAACTTCAGCTGCGAGACATTTGACCATCTTTCTAGCCTGTGAAGGTCTTTTGTAGATCCCTAACCATTTCAACATTGCCCACCAATCTGCTAAGCTTAGTATCATCCGTGAAGAGAGCAAGCTTGCCCCAGATTCCTACACGGATGTCACTAATGAACATGTTAAAGAGGACTGGGCCAAAGACTGATCCTTGAGGTATGCCACTTGTGACCCCTCCTTCATTTGATCTTACCCTATTAACTACCACTCTCTTTCACCTATTCCTGAGCCAGTTTCCCAACCACCTGATGATGCTCTGAGTAATACTCAGCTCCTCCAACTTTTTTAACAGGTGACTGTAGTACTGAGTCAAATGCCTTGCTGAAGTCGAAGTAGAGGAGGTTCACTGGGTGGCCCTTATCTAGTTCCTTGGTTACCCAAATGAAAAATGTAATGAGGTTCATCTGGCAAGATGTTCCTGCCTCAAACTGAAGCTGTTTGCTGTCCTAAAGGCTGTTTATTTCCAAATATTCTACTAGGTCCTGTTTGATTAGGGTCTCCATCAGTTCTCCCACAATAAATGTGAGGCCAACTTGTCTATCATTTCCTTCTTCTACCCTATTCTGTCCCTTGTGGAGTTGCACCACATCTGCCCTTCTCCAGTCCCCCGGCACAACCCCTGTCTGTATCAACTGGCTAAACAAATATGCCAAGGAGTCAGCCAGTTCCTCAGTGAGCTCCCTCATCACTCTCATGTGTAACTCATCAGGCCCTGGTGCCTTGTTCGTCTTGAGATGAGCTAGTGCCTCCATGACCCTGTCTGTGGTTATTGTCGGTGATTCCATTTATGGGATTCTCTGATCAGCTGCCTTGAGGCCATTTTCAGGCACTGGTCCAGAATTTTCTTCGGTAAATACCGAGCAGAAAAAGGTTTTTAGGACAGTTGCCTTTTGTCCGTCTTCCTCAACCACCCAGTCACCATCTACAAACCTTAGTATCCCTCCCCTGTTTTTCCTGGATGTAACAAAAAAAGTGTATTTTCCCAGACTTATTCCTGCAGCAATCTGAAGCTCAGTTGCTGCCTTTGTTTAGTTTACAACTTTCTTCACTACCTTATTTTTCTGGGTGTATTCCTACCAATCCCTATCCCCCTGGTTAATTTTGTACTTGTTGAAGGCTTCTGTTTTGAGCCTGATCGCTCCTTTGACTTGAGCTGTGAACCAAATGGGTCTCTTGTGTTTGTTTCTTTTTGTTATTGTGCTGAAGCACAGTTTAGTTGCCTCCAGTATGGACTGCTTTATCAGCCCCCAGATATTGTTTACCTCCTGCTTTTCATGGATCTTGGACAGTTTGTCCCTAACTAACTGTCTCGTGTCTTCAAAGTTAGCCCCTTTAAATCTCAGGACCTTCATCCAAGATTGAGATTTTACTGTACATCCCCTAGGGATAACTTAAACCAGACAGAGTTGTGGTCACTATTGGCTAGTGGTTCCCTTACCCTGACAATTTCAGCTACCTCCGAGTACCCTGGATCCAACACATCGGTCCAACTGGAGCCAACAAGTAAGGTATCTGGTATATAACTGCACATAAAATTATGCCACACAAAGATCTCCCTTCTATTTAATGTTTGGATATGAGGCCAGATTACCCATCAACTTGTGTTTTGGGGTATCAGCCGATGGAACCACTTAAGAGACTTATCTCAAGTACACTAAAAGATTAAAAGAACAGTTGCAGAAGGCTTACAAACGTGCATCAGAGCCTGCAGCCAAGACTAGCCATGCAAATAAAACTAGATATGACAATGGAGTTAGAGATCAAGTGCTACAAATGGAAGACCATGTTCTACTGAGAAATCTGGGTCTGCAAAGCAAATGCAAGCTTCAGGATTACTGGGTGCCAGAAGCCTTCTTTGTAGTAGAGCAAATGCCAGACCTGTCAGTTTATAAAATTCAGCAAGAACATGGTAAAGGCCTAGAAAAGACTGTGAACAGAAATCATTTGTTGCCAATTGGAGAAACTGTACCTGATCCCAAGCCACAAAATGGATGCCCAGTGGCAAGGAGACCTAAGACAAGAATTCAGACTGCTCAAAGGCAAGCTGAAATGGCACAACTAGAATCTAGAACCCTGCTACAGCACCTGAACCAGAGTCTGTACCAAATTCATCACATGACAGTGAAGATAGGGAGATTGCATACTGCCCATATGTGCCTAGAAATATGTCTCAGTTGCAAATGGACTGGAGAATTTCAAAGCCATCCCCAATCACGACTTTGCAACCTTTGAGCCATTGTGTGAACCCCAATACTGCACCATTTGATCATGACGAAACACCCAGAGCCTGAGTCAGAAATGGACAAAGTAATAAACTTGGCCTGTGGCGAACAAGTTCAAGAAAGTGCTGACATTTCTGACAATACCCCTGTGCTGGCCACGGAGTTGGAAGAGGGGTGTGTGCACCATGTTCCTGAGTAAATTGCAGCATTGCTTAGAAGGTGTGCAAGTGAGCCAAACCCATTATTAAACTCACTTATGACACACTTGGTGCCTCCTCCGGTACCTCCCTTCATGTGAATCATTAAAGTATTATCCCTATCATATACCGCCCCAGTGTGTTGTAAAATGGATAGGGTGGTAAATTGCATATGCATACCAATACCTACAGTTATTAGACATCTATCTATTGTCTAAATAGTCAGTGCTGATCTGATGATATTACTGTGATTGCACCTGTAAATAGTTGAACAGACAGGGACCTGGTGTTTAGCTAGCACTGTGCTCATTAACATGTTTACTTGTACATAGTGTTTGGGTAACTTTTAATGGCTTGTTGAGGGTGCCAAGCATTTGACAAGGGGAGTGTGTAATCCCCCACCAATTGGGGCTTACCTTACTTGGGGCTTTGGCCCCATGGGGCTCCTTGCAGTGACTCTTGGGGAATTTGAGCCATGGCTCCCTGTCTGGCCTCTGTGGCTACAGCCACCATCTTCTGGTGTTTCAACCCCATAGTGTGAGGGAGCCAAGGTCTGAACTGTGTTTCTTCACCTCTAGGTGAGTTGGGGGGGGGATGATTCAGATGTCCCAGGAAGCCAAAAGTCAGACCGGCTGAATATAAATGATTATGGCTGTGCTGCACTGCTTTGAGCATGTGCAGCCCCCCAAAGTACATTTGGCCATTTAGCCACTGTCTGACATTATCCCAGGCTCCAGGGTAGCCAGCAGAGCTGGGGATCAGTAGAAACATGCCTCTGGGTGAACCGGCTGAGTGTAAACAATAATGGCCATGCTGTGCCACTTTGAGCATGTCCAGCCACCAAAGTTAAAGGAGTTGCAGCTCCCAAATTGTATTCAGCCATGCAGCCACTGTTTGAAATTATCCCCAGCTCCAGAGTAGACAGCAGGGCTGGGGATCAGTAGAAAAATGCCTCCAGGCATAAAGGGAATGGGTTTCTGCCCTCAGAAGGGCAAATAATAAAATATCTAACGGCCATGTGTTTGGGGAAAAATGTAAATAAAATATGGTGCCCCCCCATATGACCCCTGCAGCGGGGGCACTGGGAAATAGGAAAAGGCACCAGAAATGCCCAGGAAGCATGTGGTCAGTGAGGACTGAAACAGCTATGAAAAAGTACTGTAAGTACGCCAAAGAGAGATTTGTTGGAGAGGATCTGAGGAGTGCAGGCAGGAGAGACTGCTGTGGGCTATCTATCCCTCAAGGCCTGTTTTATTTGCCCAATGGTCTGTCCGGCCCCTGTGCTAGAGAAAGAGGTGAAGCACCTGCAAATTATTTTGTGAGCAGGGGAGAAATCCAAGCCATGGACTGTTTAATATTCAAACTGCTGCTGTGAGTTTGCAGTCTGTAATTGGCAGTCTGCAAAATAAAGAGTTGCTGCTTGAGTCTAGAGACTGTTAACTAGCAGCTTGTAAGGGAAGAGGTTTTGAAGCCAAGAGAAATCAATTTTGCAGCAGAGAAAAAGAGAATTTGCACGCAGATAATTAAGAAATTTTGCAGCAGAGACTGTGGAGACTAAGCAAACCAGGTATTCACTTGGGGGTACAACCATGGCTGAGATGTTAGCCAATTATAGCCAGAGAAGATGTATGGCTAATGCTTGAGATTGAGTCAGAGCCCTGTGCATTGAAAGCTCTGTGCCAAGCAGACTTCTAGGAGACACTCAGCCTGCCCAGTCCCCCGGACCAGCAAAAAGATAACTGGAGAAGACTTCGAGAGGCCTGTCAGGTGAACACTGCATGTAAAGGCCTTAGAGGTGAAGTTTGTAAAGGTCTGACAAGTGAAGAGCTGCATTCTTCATTCCTTCAGCTAGCTGCTGCATTTCTGCAACCTGCTATTTTGGTGCACCACTAACTACCTCTAATACCAGTACAGTACAGTTCAGACAAGTTTCAGAAACCCCCAAATGAATCTATAAACTATAAGTACCTTTGAGTTGTGGCTATGAGGATCCTCTTCTGCAGTTAGCTAGCCACCAGTCAGATCTGAAAGGGGATTAAGTCCTGGACAGGACAGCACCAATCTCCCAGCTGAGACCAGGAAAGTTAAAACTTATTTGTATTTGAAAGTTATTGGGCCCAAATGAAAGTATTTTATTCCACTTTTAAAGACTTATCCTCACAGCTTTCTAGCATCTCAGCGCCCCTGGTGTGGTACCCACCATGACAAACTGACTATGTTTTTATGGCCATTTGGGGGAAAAACTGGATGCACCCGTAGGTGGAAGGTGTGGTGGGACTCTATGGGGAAAAATAGTTTGTTGCCATTTGTTACTGTGTTGCTGTTATTCTCCCCCCCCCCCACTCTAACAAACAGGAAGATGGTTCTTGTTACAATTTTGTATTACTGCTTACTGTGTTGAGTATATGGTTACTGTGTGTCAAAGGGTATGTTGGGACAGTCATTGTATTTTCCTGGGGGTTGGTAACCTGCAATTTGCACAACAGGTATCCCATATCACTACCCTAGGTGGACGCACCATGCCATTTTTTTTCTGTACTACCTATCCACTAGGGAACCCAGGTTGACCCCCTCAGAGATGTGTCTGGTTGAGACCTAAGGGCCATGGAAACAGCCAAGGTGAGTCAAGGGCTGATACGTAATTTCTGGGACATGAGAAAAAATGGTAAATTAGATTTTCAGACAGTGCATTTCTGAGCTCTAAAATGAATTACAAGTTAGAGGTGCTGTTGCTGTTGTGGAAGACAGACTGACACAGTGCAGTGCAGCAGCTTGCACCTGTCTGGTAAATAACAGTCCAGTCAATAGCATCAAACCACTACTGTTTAGACTGTTCACCAATAATCTCCCTAGTGCCTGTCACCAGAGAATTTTACTATATGCAGACAATACTGTCATCTTTACCAGCCACCAGGACCTAAACCTCATTGAGCATCATCTACAGCTTGACTTTGCGAGGGTAGAAGAATGGTTCAGTGCCCACAAATTGATCCTGAACCTCAGCAAAACCAAGGTTATGCTTTTCAGCAGTGTACGTAGCAAACATAAAGCCCATTCCCTCAACATCTAGAATGGCAGTGGCACCCAGCTCGAGCAGGTCAAGCATTTCAAATACTTTGGGATCACATTGAATAACTTCCTCTCCTATACACAACACACCGAGAATGTGGCCAAGGCCATAAACATTCGAATTGGAATGCTACATAGGCACAGGCATTGTATGACTTCAGATGCTCTGCATCTGGCAATCCACAGCTCAGTCACCTCCATCATTGACTATGGTCTAGCCATCTATGGTTCTGCTTCACCTACTGCCCTTCGAAGGGTAACAGTGGCACTAAACAAAGCCTGTAGACTACTCATTGGAGCTGCCCACCTTACTCACACCTGTGAGCTATATGCCCAGTCTGGATGGCTCCCACTCCTTTGTAGGATCCAGTATCAGACCTGCCTACTAACAAAAAAGGTACATCTAGGCCTCATGCCACCAGGCGTCAAAAAGCTCCTAAACACACACTGTACCACCCAGCATACCTGAAATGCCAACAATCAAACTTACCAGGTTCCCAGATGTTGGACCTCTATGGGACAGAGATCGTTTGCCTACAGGGCTCTGCACTGGTACAATGTTCTCAGCCGGTATATCCTGACTGCTTCCAAAATTGGTCCCTTCAAACAATTGCTCCGGCACACTTCACCTCTTCTAGTAGCTGCGACTGTTTCACCTAGTGCTCCTACCACCCCTAGCACTTCGGACTTTCCTGCTCCTCTCCAATAAATCTCTGCTACCTAGTACACCTCTTTTTCTCCCTCCTCCTCTCGCTGCTACCCACACCTCATTCCCTCCAACACCAGCACTTTTGCTCCCCTGTCCCTACCCCTACCCAACTAGCACTATCCAACCATGCACTTCTCACTCCCTCCTCCCACCTTGACAATGACCTCCAGCCTGCCCACCCCCTGGGGAACCCGCCTTACTGTTCATCCCCAAATCTCCTTCACATTTAGCCTACTTATGCACTGCTCAGTTCTTAGTCTGAGCCACTCTCTCCATGTCTGCTCACTAGTCTTTGCTCTACTCCTACCTAACATGTGTAGTCTCGAATTTTGAATAATGATTTGCAAACCTGCATTCGCTGTACCGTCTGTGCTACCTCTGTATAATTTTTGTAATGATGTTCACCCTGTTTGTCTATCCACACTATGATGTGGAACCTTTGTAAATGAGCAGTTCCTGCTCAAAGGTGTTAATCCTAGAGTTAATAAAATAAAAATAAAAAATAAAATAAACACGCGAAACAGTAATGTACAGTAGTTTGGTGATTTTATTTATTTGCAATACTTAATTGTTGTTTTTTTATTTATTTATCTTTTGTTGACTAGGAAAAGATGGCTAGACAATACAGCCTATTTTTTTTTGCCAGCGTAGCTTTTTGGTCCTCATGTCTCCACTCACTGCTTTATTCAGGCATCTGCTGGACCTCAGTCCCATCCCCCAACTCCACCCACCATAGCCGGTGGAAATCTACACAGTGTGGAGCCTGAGGAACCAGAGAACAGTATTTAGATGGGCGAAGGCACATACTTTTTGTTAAAAGTAGGAGGTTGCTCAGAACTGAAAGGTGCCTAATGTTGCATAGTCAGTTAGCTGGCCACTGAGAAAATCCACAACAGACACTCACCATAAGTATAGATACTGTACTGTACTTATTTACTGATACAATTACTGTAGAACTGTAGTACATCACAGTAATCCTGGCACCATCCACCATTACTTCCATCAACATTTCACACTACATCTGGTGCGTTGTCAAGCAAGGTGACAAAGCACCAGCTGTAATTCGAGACATTGGTGGTAGGAATGGTGGATGGTGCTGGTAGTGCTGTGCTGTAAGTCTACACCAATTTCATATCAATAATTACCTGTGCATTTTGGGGATTTTCTGAGTGTCCAGCTAACTGACTTTGCTTTTTGTGTGTGTGTGTGTGTGACTGCTTTTTTTTTCTCTGTAGCAAAGTGTTTCTTACAGGGTATATCTTCTGTAAAATGATTACAGGTGGTGCTTTACAGGTTTCACAGTTTTATCTGTCATTAGGATAAGCTTTCAGGGCTACTGCATTTGTTGCTGGCTGATTGTTCCTGCTCTTACCTCCTTGTTTCTTTCATCCGTGGTTCTTCTTTTTTAGCAGCGGAAGGGCCCAGTCACCCACCCCCATCCCCAACCACCCCACACTACACTCCTTTTATAGGGTAGCACAGTCGTGACATTTTCTGTAGCAAAGCAGGAAGGGGTGGATCAGAGGGGTATCCACACAGTGACCTCATTTACAGGGGCACTAGTCATTTAACTTGTTATAACAAGATATACAAAAACAAACAAAACACAAAATCAAACTTCTGCTTTCATTTTCTTCCTTCTAATTACTCTGACCAGGTTATAAACCCAGCAACTTACCTGGAATGGCTATCATTAACTGCAGGTACTGTGGAACACTTTTCAGAAGGGCAGTTTTACAGGATTTAGGACACTGTTGTACATGCTGGGCCACTGGAGATCTAAGGGCTCAGCTCTAGGCAGCATGGGCAGAGATTGTGTGCCTCAAATTGTATATTCAAGAGGAAATATATTATAAGAACTACCTACCAGTTCCCCAACATCCAAAAGAAGCACCTAGACTGCAGAGAGTAGTTGGTCCAGGAGGTTGGCAGGTGGTAAGGAAGGGCAAATATGGTGCCCCATCACTCGGTGCTTTCCAACATATTACCTTCACAAACCATATAAAAACTACAAACAGGTATCTGACTCTATCTCCGAAATCAAACAAAGGGGCAGAGGACACTGCAGCACAGGAGTTAGCACAACAAAATGTGCCCAAAACAGGAACCAAAATAAAAAAAGCAAAAAGGAAATCCAAAAAACTTCTGATCAAAGGAGACTCCATGATTTGGGGAGCTGATACGTATCTCCAGCCAGGTACATCAGCGTGGAGAGACACTGACCACATTGCTAAAATTGTTCAGGAAGCAGAAGAAAGCATTGATATCCTGGTACACATAGGGACTAACAATCTCGCCAGCCAGTCAGTTGTGGAGACCAAGGAACACCTAACCAGGCTGGGTGACAAACTATCATCCATTTCATCCAGCGTCTCCTTTTCTGAGATCCTGCCAGTTTGGGAGAGGGGGATAGATGGACAGAAGGCCAGAGAAGGGGCGATAGGGGAGCTAAACATGTTGCTCAAGGGCTGGTGCCAGGAAAAAGGACACTAATTTGCAGGGAACTGGCAACAGTTTTGGGAGCGAAAGTTCTTTAAATTTGATGGACTGCATCTGACTAAGGAGGGAGTCAGTGCACTGGGGCAGAAGTTTGATGTCTTTGCAGAATATTTAAACTAGCAAATGGGGAGAGGGGTGCAGCACCCAAAATGTTGAATGAGAAGAACACCTCTCCCCCCTTAGCTAGTGGTCAAACAGGAGTTCAGCATGTTTGTAGTTCATTTGCATCACCAGGAAAAGAAAAAGGTCCGGCTCCCCATATGATGCACAGGGGAAACGCTGGACCTCGCCCAACAGCTAACACACTGAAATCTGACCAATGGAAAATCATGTACACAAATGCTCACAGTCTGGGAAACAAGATCCTAGACCTGCAGGCAATAATGACAGAGGCTAAACTGGACATAGTAGCCATTAGCGAGACATGGTTTACCAGTAACCACACTTTGGAGACTTCAGTACCTGGCTATATCCTGTTCAGAAGAGACAGAGGTGAAAAAGGGGGTGTGGAGTGGCCTTTAATGTCAATGAAAATATCAAAGCTACAGAAATTCAGAATACACATAATGAGCCAGAAGAACTGTGGGTCACCCGGAAAACAGGAAATGGGATAGCCATACTAACTGGGGTTGTGTACAGGCCTCCAGACCAGGCGGAGGACATAGACACGTTACTGTTAGAAGATATACAAAACATGACAGCTAAAGGGGAGGTTCTGATAATGGGAGACTTCAACATGCCAGATACAGGTTGGTCAATACCAGCAGGGACATCTGCCAGAACTAGACACATGGTGGATTCCCTGCAGGGGGAGGGCATCAAACAACTGGTACATCAACCCACAAGAGACAGGGCTATCCTAGATCTAGCACTGACTAACAGGGAAAGGATCACAGATCTCCTGGTAGAAGGTCACCTAGGGGCTAGTGACCATCACATGGTACAGTTCAATTTGGCCACTAGAACAAAATCATCCCATTCCAAGGCAAAAATATGGGACTTCAGAAGAGCTGACTTTGATAAGATGGCCAATAGAGTTAAGTTAGCCCAGGCAAAAAGAAATACAGGCGAGGGAGTACAGGCAAAGTGGGCAAGCATTAAAGATGCAATACTTGAAGCAACATCCCATTGTGTTAGTAAGAAAAGGAAGCACAAATGAAGAAGGAAACCACTTTGGTTCTCAAACACAGTAGCAGAAAAGGTCAGAGCCAAAAGGCTGGCCTTCAGGAAATATAAGGGAATGTAGCAGAATGAAGATAGGGAGGCATACCAAACTTCCCTAAGGGAAGCAGGGAAGGCAGTAAGGCAGGCAAAGGCCCAAACCGAGGAAACACTAGCATGAACAGTAAAAGAAGGTGACAAGACTTTCTTTAGATACATTAGTAAAAGGAGAAAGTCCAGAGGGGGTATTGCTAAGATCAAAGGGGATAAGGGTGTATGTGAGGAGGAGGACCAAGTAAAAGCATCTATCCTAAATAGATACTTCTGCTCAGTATTTACTGAAGAGAAGGTTGGGCAAGACCCACAGCTCTGCACCATGGACACATGGGGATGGAGGTGTGCACTAGTCCCTTTGCAAAAGAAAGGGTCCTACAAGAGCTCGCTAAGCTCAGGGTGGACAAGGCAATGGGACCTGATGGCATACATCCCAGGGTACTAAACGAGCTAAGGGTGGAACTAGTAGAGCCATTATCAGAACTGTTTAGTGAGTCTCTGAGCACAGGAGAGGTCCCAGAAGACTGGAGAAGGGCTCATGTGTTTCCGCTCCACAAGACTGGTAGCAGGAAGGAGGCAAGGAACTACAGACCAGTCAGTCTTACCTCAGTAGTGGGCAAGATTATGGAGACACTCCTTAAGGAAAGGATAGTGCAACACCTGGAATCCATAAGAGCACAGGATCCAAGACAGCATGGGTTTACAAAAGCAAGGTCCTGTCAAACTAATCTCATAGATTTATTTGTCTGGGTAACCAGAGTGGTGGACCAAGGGGGAGCAGTTGATGTTGCCTACCTTGACTTCAGCAAAGCGTTAGATACTGTTCCACATAGAAGATTGATTAATAAGCTGGGTAGGCTCAGGGTGGGTCAGACGTTGGTCAACTGGGTGGCAAACTGGTTGTCGGGCAGAAAACAGAGAGGTGGTGGTAAACGGTATAGTCAGAAGAGATCAGCAAGTCAGGGGTACCTCAGGGATCAGTCTTGGGGCCAGTCATCTTCAATATCTTCATCAGTGACATTGCAGATGGACTGGAGGGTAAGGTTTGTCTGTTTGCAGATGACACCAAGATCTGCAACAGATTAGTTGATCCAGATGGGGTGGGCAGAATGAGAAGAGATCTGGATAAACTAGCAAAATGGTTGGAAGAGTGGCAACTGGGGTTTAACGCAAAGAAGTGTAAGATCATGCACATAGGGAAGAGAAACCCTGAAGCCACCTATAGGCTGGGAGGGGAGTTGCTGGCAGTCACAAGGGAAGAAAGAGACTTGGGCATCATCGTCACCGATTACCTGAAATCATCCAAGCAGACTTCTAAAACAGTAGGTAATGCTAGAGGGATGTTGGGGTATATTAGTAGGGGTATCACAAGTCAGAAGAGGGAGGTAATAATCCCTCTTTACAAGACACTGGTTAGGCCCCATCTGGAGTACTGCATGCAGTACTGGAGGCCACGCCTTCACAAGGACATTAACCAAATTGAGGCAGTCCAGAGAAGGGCAACCAAAATGGTGCAGAGACTGCATCAGAAAACATATGTGGACAGATTAACTGAATTCCATATGTATACCCTAGAGCAAAGGAGGAAGAGAGGTGATATGATTGAAACATTCAAACACCTTAAGGGCATTAACAAGGTAAAAGAGTCTAACATGTTTCAATATAAGAAAAATAGCAGGACAAGAGGACACAGTATGAGATTAGAGGGAGACCGATTAAGGAGTATTGTGAGGAAGTTCTTTTTCACAGAAAGGGTTGTGGATGCATGGAACAGCCTACCTCAGGAAGTGGTGGATATGAATACAGTGCAGGGCTTCAAACAGGCATGGGATAGGCATAATGGAGCAATGCAGATGAGTATGAATAGACAGGCCATTGACAGATCAAAGGCCTATGCCACATTCATAAGGTAGAAAAATAAATGGGCAGACTGGATGAGCCTTGTAGTCCTTATCTGCCATCAGCTTCTACCTACTCACCATTCTTGTCCATATCTGCTGATGTCATAGAATGCCCTGACAGCCTCAGTTGCAGAAGTGCAGGCTGGGCTGATGCCAACCTCAGTGAGGAAGCAGGCTTCCTGGCTCACTGCTAGGAATCAATTTCTGCACTGGAGTCTGAATTCCTCCCTCCCCAAGCTGGCTCATACTCCCATCAGGAACATTCACCAGACTTGTTTGTACTGTTTGTGGCTTCCTAGACTCAGTTTCGAACCTTGGTCACCAACATGGAAGTGTGGCATGCTTCCACTGACCCATACTGCAGCCCTCATACTGCCTATTTTCAGCTTCCTGCCAGAGGGATACCGATTAAAACCAATTAAAGTTGAACCAGATTAAGCATTTGGTGGTATTTAAGGGAATTGGTAAATTTAGACAGGACACTGGGGAAAATTCCTCTACTCTTTTTATCAAGTGCCATGGGGTTTTTAATGTACACCAGAACAATGAAAAGAAATGGTAGAGAGCACCTTGGTTTAACTTCACATCTGAAGGACAGCATACTTAAAAGGTACAGCATCCCTTTAACACTGTACTCAGTTGTCAGCAATTAAGGTATAAGCCCAATCCTGGTGGGGGACTGGAACCCATGACCTTCTGACCCAATGGCAGATGTGCTACCGCCTGAGCAATTCTAGCACCCCAGTTTAGTTATTATAATTTCCCAGTGTTGTCTGCTGACTTCTTATTGTTTCCAGTTTGCATTTAAATGCACATTATTTTATAACACAAAATGTGCATTCAAAATGTAAAAGAAAACACACGACTGCATTCACAGTTGGATGTGTTTAAGTGGAGCTGAGTAGCAAGATGGCTGTGCAGCTGCTCCGCTCCACTCTGATCTCCACTATTGAGGGTTCTTTTAAAGTTTATTGAACAGTTACTTTGTTAAATTTAAGCGACTTTTTACAATTTTAAACTCGGGAGTATTTTAGAAAGCCTTTATGTTTCTGCACATTGGCCCGTATGCACTAATGGGTGGGTAATTTGTGCTGGATGTGCGTTACCCACCCATGGAGCTCTGCACCTGAGGACAGGTGCACTCCAGTGCCATTCTCAACTGCTGGCCACCTGTCCACAGCCCCATCCCCTGGCATGCAGGTCCACACAGGGTGGGCGAGGGCGGAGTCGCAGACCCAGCCTGGCATCCAATCAGATGCTTGGCATTGGTCCAACAGTGGAACCCCTATGAGGTGGGGTACACATGGGCAGCATGCCCTGTAGATGTCTGAGGTCCAGCGGCTGTAGCAGGTGGTAGGAGGGCAATGTCGCCTGCCCTCGGTGGGTTGCATCAGACAGCCGTTTCCTGTGGCCCTGGAGGGTCAGTGGGCTGTTTGCCCTGTCCTGCGGGGTGTACATGAGGCATGTAGGGGTTAATGGCAGGGTTCTCCCTGGCATACCTTGTGCCCCCTATGCACCCCCATGGCCAGCACTATGCACCTTAGTGCATGGTGAATAGTGCTGGCCCACTCCTCGCCCACCCCCAGTGTGTTGCTCCTCATGCAGCCTGGGGTTTGGGAGCATATTTGCTGCTCACACCCCTTCGAGCATCCCATGCAGGGGGCACGTATGGTGTGGAGTGGTTGTGCACCCCAGATACGTGTGCATAGCCACTCCGCCCCATTGGTACACAGTTCCCAATAGCAGTAGTTGCTGAAATATTGATACTTGAAAAGCATCTGAGGTTACACTTTTTTCACTCTAAACGTATAGTGCTGCTGGACTGGTACTGCTAACATGCAGAGTGAGCAGTTTTGAAACTTTCTAGTGGAGCCAATTTTGGTCAATATATGAGCTGAGAATGTTGGAAATGTGGGTAAGTTCTGGTGCTCACTGATTTTGACGTCCTCCTTTTCTTTGGAGGCATGCTGAGAGGATCAAAACTGAAGCAGATACCAGACTAATAGAGTTTGCACCAGGTGTGCTAATAAGTTTATTCTGTTCTTAAAAAAAGGTATGCTTACATTGCTTAAGAGTGGGGGGTCTTACATACCTAGTAGTATGAAATTTACTGCTCTTAGGAAGTGTCTATTTTATTTTTATTTTCACAGGTATTCCTATAGATAGGAAGACAAAAAAGTCATGTCACTCACCACAGAACCCAGAAAATAAAGAGCTGTAGGCAATAGTAGTGTAGAAAACAAAACGCCTTTACTTGTTGCAACAAAACATGTGAAACAGTACAAAACTCAACAAGATCTATTCCTATAGATAACCAGATGATGAAGAGTTACAGGGGTGAAAACCCAAATATAAAATGGTTGGAAGCAGGGGGAAAAATCATCAGGAAAATTGGATCCTGGTCCCCTGGATTTTGGGAAAGGAGCTAAATTTGCATATGCTCCACTAGTAGTGATCGCTCTTCACTAATTTTATAAAGAAAAACGCTGATGCAGCAAAAAGTTTGAAAAATGGAGGCAGATTACCGGGTAATCCCCCCAAGACATATTGATTTTTTCTCTAGCTAGTGATTAATTACCAGTCTAAATAATGGATACGAGGTAACCAGGCTTTGAATAATTTGGCACTACTTCAGCAATTACTGCGATGGAGGAAGAACTTCTAATTCATGTATTTTCAATTGTTTAAATATCCATAGTTGGCTTTTTTTTGCAGTGTTAAAAATTGCTATTACTCTCACCCACTTGGAGGGGCTCCTGGATTTAATGGATCTGCTCAGACAGTCCTCTGGGTTTAGAATTCTGTTGAACTCCATAAATGTACAGGCTCTTTCAAGTGAGCTGAATTTGTAGCAGGAACATTCTTTAGAATATGTGGGAGATAGGCAGCCAATTTTTGTTCGACCTGAACTCTGTGAAGAGCCAGTAAAAGGGATAAAAATAAAATTGAATATATACATATAACTTTATAACAGAAGGCTTATACAACAATGGCAATTTATTGTTTTTTATCTCATATCAATCTTGCATTAAGTTCTCATTCATTGAAGTGTGGTTGGGACTGCAATTAAAGATGCCTCTGAGTCATTAAATGAACTCAGCTATAACAAGACTACCTTGTTATTGAACAAGTCCATATGACAAAACAAAGGATATACATTTTTATTTTTTCATCTGTAATTATCAATCTCTATTCTTTGGATGAGACAATTAAGGTGCAATGGGACACTATTGAATGTATTTTTGAAATAAAAAATGAATTAATTTGCTACATGACCTCTTCCCGCTATTTGATCAAGTTAGTTTTTTTGATTTCCTGGTCTTGCTCTTAAAGAACGCTACACGAAAAGTAAACTTTTGCTGAGCGTCTCAAGAAATAAAACACATTTTCTTGAAATGATGTGATTTGTGGAAAGAATCCAACATGATGGGATAATGTATTGGATTAAGGGCACATTGGTGCTCAGGTCTTGTGGTTCCTAACAATTATTGAAATCATTTCTTGCATGAACAAGTTGCTCTGAATGGCCTCTCAATGGACCATTATATTCAGAGCTGTGTATTACAAATGGTATTTGTTTTATTTATTTTATTATTTAAAAATGTTTCCCTGTATTATTACTTGCATTTAAATTTTCAGGAATTTCAATTATTTGGTTTATTTAAAACTAGAAGTACATAGCTTCTCTCTCCTCCCCACCCCACCCCCATTTTGGGGAATTCATTAACAATCTGGAAAGAGATGGAAATAGAACTTTTTCTTTACCCCCTGGGAGGAATGCTTGTTTGCAATCAAATTTTCAGTAGATTCAATATGAGCTTAAACAACCCTCCAGAGGGGTTAGCTAATGCTGCATCTCCCTTTACATATTGGCAAATTATCTAAGGACTCATCAAGCTTGAAATGGGTGTTAATGGAAATTGCATGCTTCTCACTATAGGTCAAGCCATGGGGCAAAATGATTGTTTTTAACTTATATGGTACGTAAACTTTAAATTTTGTATGGTTTTTCTCCTGTATAATGACCCTATGTATTTGTGGAAGGCAACAGTACTCTAACCCAAATTTTATCTTGACATCAGTCCTACAGATATTATAAGCCAGAAATGTTTGGGGTTTGAATGTGGACCTGGTGTTACCTGATGAGTGTTGTGGAGATTTTTGAGAATTTTCTGATAATGTGTACCTCCTGGGGCTCTCAGTACAATTTTATAATAAGGAAATACTAAGTCTGAAATTACACTATTAAGTAGTAGCAATTATGATGCATTTGCTTATAATAAGATAATTTATTTTTATTTCTGCCTATTACTCCAAGATAATATTGTCTGAGTAGGTGTTGAACTCTCATGGAGCTTTGACAAACCTCGTATCAGCCCCAATTAGGGCCAATGTATCTGCTGTAATGACATCATTTTAGGACTGATTTAAACTAATTTATAAAATCAATGAGGAATGTTTATACCAGTAACTGGTGAATAACTACTGGTTAATGTAGTGCACTGTAATGTTTTTAGATGTCTTAGGTGTTAGATGTTTTAATGTTGTAATAGTTTGATAACCAAATGACAATAAACTTTTGTACTTGTATTTCATGGCTGGAATATTTAAAGCTGTTGCATATGGCACAACTGAGATGCACCTGCACAAGTGCTGAAATGCGCCAAAGAGTGAAATTCAGTGGGAACCATTACATTGCTCAAATCGCAGTGCGCCAATGCACAACCCTAATGAATGTATGCGCAAGTGCAGGGGCGTAGCCATGAATAAGCGGCACAGTGTGATATTCAACAGCAAGCAAATGGCACAAGCATGGAGCAACAAGGACATGCGCGGAGCAAACTTGAGTCCATAAAAAGAGGGAACAAGCAAGGGACGGAGGCTTGCACCACAGGGGAGCAACAGAGAGGGAGAACAAGAGGGCAGGCAGGACAGCAGGAGGGGTGCAAGACAGAAACAGAGGTGGGCAGGAAGTGCAACAGAGTGTGGGACTGGGTGTGTGACACTGATTGTGCCTGTGCGTCTGAGCAACTGTGTGAGTGCATATGAGACAGGTGTGGGGGCAACATCAGCAGCATGTGACTGCGATACCTGGCATAAGAGGGGCAGCGAAAGTGCCTGGATGGGTGGGAGGCAGAGGCCAAAGCCAACAGGCCTCCAGCTGGGAACACCAAACACAGGTGTGTATCCAGTGCAGGGTCACATGCAGTGGCACACAGCCGGGGGTGCCTGGGGAGACAGCCACCAGGGGGCCAGGACAGCCCAGGCCATGGCCTGTGCCATCTTCCAGATGGAGGCAGTAATAAGGGGTGTAAGGAGGCAGGAGGCAGAGCAGTGTGGCCGTGGAAGGGCCTGTTGGCGGTATGCCCAGAACAGGTGGTACCGTGCCCACACCACCTTTGGACAGTACAGTGATACAGAGATTGTGGACCAGTACCGCCTGAACTGGGCAATTCTGAGGCAGCTGTGTGAGCTGTGCAGTAATGAGATGCAGGCACCCGCAAGACGGAGCCACGCTCTGTTGGTGGACACCAAGGTCATGGCCGTCATGTGCCTGCTCACCACAGGTACCTTCCAGAGATCAAAAGGGAACACCACAGGCATAATGCAGTTGGCCGCATCATGGATCCTCACACAATTCCTCAACGCATTGCTGCCACATGCTGCAGAATACATCCATTTCCCCAGCAGACAGGCAGAGAGTACAGCGAACGTGCAGGAGTTCTACAGGGTGGCACGTATGCTGGGCATGCTAGGGGCCATCGACGGCACCCATGTAGGCACCCGCATACCTCCTGGCCTGGAGGGGGTAGCCTACATCAGCAGGAAGGGCTACCACAGCGTCAACTGCCAGGTGGTGTGCGATGCCAGGGGGGGTGCATAATCAATGTCTGTGCCACACACCTTGTTGGAGCACACGATGCCTTCATCTGGCACCAGTCAGCACTGTGCCACAGGTTTGAGAGTGGGGACATCCCCGCCACCCACCTAGTAGGTGAATATGCTGTTGGAATAGGCAGCCTGGCACAACAGAGCAGGGTATGGGGGATGCTAGGAAAGGGGCATCAGAAGGTGTTGCCAGAAAGGCAGAGGGGTGCAGCTACACAGACCACCATGTTAACCACACATGATGTCAACATACAGCTTACAGTGGATACTCACTCTGGCTCTGGCTGCTCAACCCATACCGGCGTCCGTCTACCCCAGTGCAGAAGTGATACAATGAGGCACACACCAGCACATGGAACATCATCGAGCATGTGTTTCACCTGCTGAAGGCCTGGTTCTGTTGCCTGGACAGGTCTAGCGGTACCCTATAGTACAGCCCCTCAAAGGCCTGTGGCCTATTCCTGACCTGCTGTGTACTATCCAACATGGCCACAGACCGCTGGATAGTTGTCGAGGTTGAAGAGGGGAACAGCAGTGGGGACGACGCGGCCACCGGGCCAGATGGTGATAAGCAGCACCCCAAAGCGAAGGGAACCCCGGCTGAACAGAATGGCCCAGCAGCACCGGGACACAGTTGCAGAGGAGAACTATGGTGCATGCATGTAGGTAAACATGACCACATGCACATCCCAGGGACCATGACACAGCATTCAGGCATGCAAGGGTGGGCCCCATGACAGTAACGGCTGGAGGGGAGCATGGATGGGTGTGGGACTGGACTCCATGGAAGCACCCTGTACAGCACTGCACACCATACCCACACACCCCCACACACACACGCACACACATGCACATGCACATGGGCACCTACATGCGCACACCCAGAGGCAGCCACCGGGCACATGTCAGATGTTTAACACTGGTGCACAGTAGTGGCCGGCGTTGTGTTGGCATCATCATGCACATGCCACAGTGGCCAGTGGCCGGGTGTGTATACACAAAGCCTGTGTGCGGCATTGACCATGGATGCTATGTCCCTGGAATGCACACGCACATGCCACACCAATATGCACACAGGGCAGCGGTAGACAATGGACAGGCAGGATGGCGGCTCAGGACCACCGTGCGGTCGCACGACAACCGCAGACACATGGATGGCCATGCTGAGACTGTCCAGCAGATGCAGGCTGTGCGATGGCCACAGGGGTTGTCTCTGATGGTCCCTCAGGTGTGTCACTGCGGGAACATGACCGGTCCCTTGCAGGTGTCTGCAGGCTCCCGAACATGCCCACTCCAGGCATGCCCAGAATGCCCACAGTGGATCCCGGTGTCAACACAAAGGGGGGTCACATGACACCGTGACCGAGGAGTGGAGGAATGCACTCCGTGGGGTCTGCGGCAGACAGCCATGCACCAGGGTGGCCAGTGGTGCTAGCCCAGCCGGGACTGCAGTGGTAAGCCAATCCAGGGCTGCGGTCTTGTTCTCCCGCATACGTGTGGTCTCAGCCAGGAGCTGTTCATAGTCCCTGTCGCACCTCCCTGTGGCCTGGCACAGCTCTGCATGGAGTGCATGCACCCCTGCCATGACCAGCACCTGTTGCTCCATGGAGACCCGTAGCAGATGGGTGTGCTCGGTCAAGGGTTCAGCGCCCTGGGGGGCATGGTCATTGTGCCGACCCACGGGTGGTGCTCAGCACCACAGCCCAGCTCCCCATGCTGCTGGGCACTGCACAGTGGGGCCCTCTTGGGGCTGCTCATTCTGCGGTGCACCGTTGGTGGCCACTGCTCCCAGCCCCCCTTCGACATCATCTGGCTGCTGCTGCCCCTCTGGCCACTGTACGCTGATCAGTGCCAGTGCGGCTGCACCACCACCGCCACCCCCATCAGCCTGTTCCTCACTAATGGCACCCACAGCAACGTCGGGTGTGGGGGTCAGTGGGTGGACAACTTCCACCAGGGCACCATCTGCATTGCCATGGCGGGTGTGTGGTATGGGTGCCTCTCCCTGAATGGCAACACCATTATCCAGGATAATGGCCATATTGTCATCGGTCCCGGAACATGCCCCTATCTGTGTTTTGGCATACTGGACGCCATAGCTGGTGTCATGCTGAAACACAGCCAGGGCCTCATCAGCAACCACGCCACAGGCATCCTGATGGACAGTGGAGTTGGGATGCCTGCGGTCCAGCCCACAGACACTGGTGGAGGTGCAAGGATGGTTCTCCAGGTCCAGAACCACCCACATGGCAGACACCACCACCCCTGCCACTGCATGCAGGTGCTCTGGAGCTGAAAGGGAACACAGTCGCATTAGTGCCACTGGCACACACCCCTGTCCCCCTGCCCCAGGCACTGCTGTACCTACCATGCAGTGATGGGCTGCCCCCTGTCTGGAACCCACAGCTTGGTACCCCCTCAATGGCACTGCGCTGCATGGATGTCACCATCAACTCCTCCTGCAGTGACAGCTATGGCATGTCAGGCTGTCCACCGCCCGTGGCAGCACATGCAGCCCAGATGGCAGCCACCTTCTCCTTAATCCACCTTTGGTCTGTGCCAACCTTCTTCTTGCACTCCTGTGCAGTCCTTTGATGGATGCACTGCTGGTTCATGGCCCTGGCCACACCCTCCCATGCTGTTGACTGGGTCTGTAGGGTGCCTGTCAAGCCACTCAGGAGAGTCTCCTGGTCCAGGCAGGCCTTGAATAGGGCATCGCTCTTTGCCCTCATGAAGTTGGGCCTGCGCTTCTGTGCAGGCCCACGCCCCTCAACCTCCTCATGTTCCATCATGCTTAGTCCTGTGGGAATAAACATGTGGTCAGTGATGGCTACAACCCACACCGCCCTCCCATTCCACTGTCCCAACAGATCTACAGCCTGGTGGCTTACCTCTGAAGGATGCAATACCGATCAAGAGCCTGTGCAGTCCCATGGCACCTTTATAGCGCATTGCATGCAAATGAGGGGATGAACAACTGTAATGAGATGCAAATGCCTCTGATGTGCCATGGATATGCTGATTTGCTAATCTGCATATGCCAGCTGAATATCTCAAAATTGCACATGGTGCATTGGTGTTGTGCATGCACAAGCCATGGAGCAACATTGTGATGTGTGCAATAGGCCCGGCAGTGTGCATGCGCACAGTGTCGTCGCACATGTCACTGGCGCAGCCTACACACACTGCGCTATATGCAGTACAGCACTCTACCACTATTGGGTATGTGGCACTTATGTGCTGCATGCCCTATGGCACATGGACACTATTGGCCCATGGACCATGAGGCCCACATGCCCCTATTGCACCCCATGCATGGTGAGCCCAATCACGCTGTGGTGCACGGTGTGCATGCCAACCTTTGACCCCTCGAGTGCCCTTTGACTCTCTGGGTGACCCACGGCATGTGCAGTGCTGCAGCACTGTGTTGCACAGCCCTGTGGCTGTGGGTGGTGATGCAAGCACATCACGGCGAGTACGCGCACCCCAGCACATGTTGCCTCGCGCTACTGGGTGCAATTTTGGTTGTGCAACTGCCTACACAACTGTGCTGCACTGCAGCAGTGCCAGGGCACCTAACTGGTCGTAAGTGGAGCTGGTCATCCTTGTTGCCCTTGTGGAGCCACATGCAGGCAGTCTGTTTGGTCAGGTGCCCCTGAATCGACCACAGACGGAGGTGTGGCAGGAGGTAGCTGAGGGGCTGGAGGAGGCCACAGGGGCATAGCACAGCAGTGAGCAATGCTGCCACCGCTATGGGGACCTACAGTGGAGGGACCCTGCGAGGCTACGGGCACTACTGGCACATGTCCAGAGGGGCACTGTGCCACGTCCAAGTAAATACACTACACCCATGTCCGTGCCCATCCAGTGTTCTGTAGGGGCTAGCAGGGTGGCACACCATGCTGTGGGGGGGTGGTTGGGGCTGTAAATTTTGTTGGCTGTGGCAGCACACCATGGGTGCACTGTGCCACTGTGCTGCAGCTGCACTGTTCCAGGAGGCATGCTGTGCTGGGGGGCATGTGGTGTTGCCAGATACTGATGTATCTTTCTCCATGTTTCCCTACTACACCCTGAGGATAGAAGGAGGGCACGGCTGGCTGGCACTGTGGATGGGCCAGGGTGGGCCACCACAGGGGCTTGGGTGCAGGATGCAGGCCGCATGGGTGGAGCTGCTGGACAGGCGCAGGGTGCACTGCAACATGCAGGTAGGCACTGTTCCAAGGTATGATGTTGTGCAGGATGGGGGTGGGCCACAACCCCCTGTGCAAATGGCCGTTCCAGCTGTGCACCACCTGTGGTGTCCATTGAACCATGCCATGGCTATCACACATGTGT
Source organism: Neoceratodus forsteri (assembly GCA_016271365.2). Taxonomy (NCBI): domain Eukaryota; kingdom Metazoa; phylum Chordata; order Ceratodontiformes; family Ceratodontidae; genus Neoceratodus; species Neoceratodus forsteri. The sequence continues at coordinate 888,740,379 of CM057458.1, forward strand.
GTGGCTGCCAAGGTGGGCTGTGGGTGCACCTGTATTCCAGCTGTACCACTGCCATCTTGCTTCTTAGCCCTGTCGCCTGGCTGCCATGGTTGTGATGTGTGACACATGGGTGGTGTTGGTGTGCAGTGTTCTGCATGGCTGTGGATAGTTGGGTTGGTGGCTCATGTGGGTGCACAGGCTGCAGGAGGCTGTGTGCCATCTAAGGGGTGCATGTCACCGCTGTCTGCGGTGGGTGGGCTACGGTCATATGGCCATGCACTCACACCATGTCCCCTCCTTTGTCCCAGGTGTCCATCGCCATGATGTCAACACTAGGCTCCTGAGAAGGATCCTTCAGATCACCACTGCCACACTCCAGGTGGCAGGCTGCTACAACAGACACTGTGCAGGCCACAGTGCAGATATCGGTGTCAGGCACCTGTGAGGCATGGACACCCGTAGGGCCCATTGGCCTGCTACTGTTTCCCTTACCTGTCCCCCTTCCATTGCCCTCCCTTGTGCCCTTGTTTAGCCATGTCCCCTGTCCCCCTGCCTCCCTTCCCCCACCTCCCAGTTTGTATGTGGCCTCCCCATTCCTTGCTCCCTGTACCTAGTTACCTGTTGATATGTATATAGTTGTTTTATGCTTGTTTTAATACACATTCCTATGGTTAGCCATCTGTGTCTGCTTTGCAGCTAGCATGTGGAGCCATGCTGCAGTAGTGTGCACGGTGGCTGAGTGGCATATCTGGGGTGGAATGGGGCTGTGCCTGGTGGTCTCCACCCATTGGCTGGTGGCTGTGCCCTGGGGTGGTCGTGGGCTCTCTGTTCATGTTATGTGGCATGTGCGTTGTGTGCTGTTAGCTTGTGTGTTGCCAGCTGTGGTCCAGGTGGCATGTCATGTGCGTTCCTGTGGGGGTTGCCAGTGCCTGTTTGCCAGTGGCCATTGGTGCCACCTTGCCTCTGTGCACCACTGTGGTGCACATGGTTGGGGGCCTGCTGCCATGTGCCTGCCATGCCTCCCTCCTGGCATCCTCTGCACCCTGGTGGTGGTCTATGCTGCCCTGCTGGCATGCTCCTTGCTGTGCCTGTTGTCCTGTGTCCTGGCACATGCAACTCTGCCCCTTGCGCAGCCCTGGTTGTGGTATGGCGCATGTTGGTTTCCTCCCTGGTGCAGCCCTGGTTGCACTATGGTGCATCCCTGCAATATTCAGCCATGTTGCGCTGGCATTTGCTATCATGCACAACCGCTGAATATTGCATTCAGTGTGCCATGGCACAGTGGACTTGCGCTGCGCTGCTCCTGCGCCTGCCTCTGGCACATGTCTGAATATCCCACCCCATGTGTTTAAGTGAGAAAATGCATATGACTTGAAAACAATGGGTTGGATTTTCAAACCTCTGATGCAAGCTGCAACAATGGCAGCTTGTGCGGAGTGCTGGTGCGTCCAAGATACGCGCCCGATTTTCCATCCAACAGGGTCCTGGTGCCTAAGTCCCACAATTTGCTGCAGCAGTGGCAGTGAGCCAAATAGATGGTGAACTCACCAAGAATGCCACAACAGCTGTGGGGTGTCAGCTGCACCCACAGACAAGGGCACAGTACAGGCAAGAGCCCCCCCAACACCACCATGCTTCTGGTACCCTCACACCTGAACAAACCAGGACCCTGGTGATCTAGTGGCCCCCACCCAACAAGTAGTGCCTGCCACCCTGCTCCTTCCCCCATTCCTTAACCCACTCTGGTGACCTGCACAGCCCTCCTCCTTCACACCACGTTGCTGGTCACTGAATGGAACCGTCCAAGTGCATACTTATGGTACACGCTTTACAGTTCATTCAACAGCTGGCTGTGGTGGTGTGAGGAGGGCTGTGCCAGTCACCAAATCTGGGGTTTGAATTGGGGGAGCAGAGTGGTGGGCACTACTTGCCGGGGTGGTGGGTGGGGGCCACTAGACCACCAGGGTGCTTATGTAGGACAGTGTTGGGTTATGAAGGGCAGAAAGGGAGGCCATTAGATCACCAGGAAGCATCACTTGGGGTGGATTTGGGCAAGCCACACAGTGCCACATGCTGGACAACCTTCCCAGGAGTTGTCTAAGTACCGTTAGACCAGCCCTTTGCTGGTCTAACAGTACTTAGCACTTTATTCCTGGGGAGGGCTTTGAAATTCGGGACTTTGGAACTGTGGTGGTCAGGGTCTGCCACAAGCCCCCTAGCACCATACTGCAGCCACTTTCATGGTGTAAGACTGGTGCTAGCACACTTTGGTGGAAGCAGCCTGCTGATTGAAGCAGGCTGCCTTTCAAAATTGCTTGGGGTGCTACCCTTGGTACAAGGTGCCTGTTGTGTCAGACTTGTTCGATGCAAGCACCTTGCATCATTCTAATGCCTTTCAACATCTGGCCCAATGTATTATAAAATATGGGCAACTACATTGAACACTGTGTATTCCCATCCTAGACCTCCAATGATAACAAAAAAACTAAGGAGCTTCACTCTTGAGGTCTCTGTGATGTCTGCTGAATCCCTCAATAGAAACATAGCTGTGATGTACATAGTTGCTGATTCATTATTCTGTACCGTATAGGGTGATGTCCTGGAAGATAGTTCAGTGTCATATGGGTTAATGTTCAGTCTAGGCTATCTGTGATAGTTCTGAGGTATTGAAGTTCTAAATGAACTTTAGACTCTGCAGTCTAGGTGAATTTGTGGTCCCTAGAACTCAATCCACTCACAGTTAAAGCTTTGCAGAATGCAAAATTCCACCAACTGAATTCATGCAGAATGGCAATTTCACATTCGTTATGCTTTTCAGAATTTGTTTGTTAATTTGTAGACTTCCAAAAGACATTTCTATCTAAATTATTCTTCAGATCATGGAATCTATGTAATAACATTCTGTGGCTTATTGAAAACAAATCCATGGTTTCCATAATCTATGGAATAAAATTCCATGGATATTTTATTCCAATGGAATGCCACAGAATTAGGCAGGATTCGTGAAATTCTGTGGCATTATAGTCAAAGCAGAATTTGAAAATTCAGCACAGTTATACTTACAGTATGTCTTTAAGGTTAAACATCTCATCTTTTTATGTCTTACTATATACAGTGACCACAGCTGATGACAATTCCCACATAAGGAAGAAAATCCTTGAAGAACTGAATGTGATCTTGATAGCTGAACATACACCATCAATGTGCTTGTAGGTGATCTCTATCAAGAGTTTGTCAAGCAGCTAAATCAGGAGAAATGTATTTAAACTAGGTATATTTTAAAATTTACAATCACACAAATGGAACCATTGCAGCTAGAATATAACGGAAAAGTATGCTTATCATAGACAGCAGCATTCTGCAGCAGAAATCCATTATGATTTATGTTTTAAATGTCATGCTAGAGATACATGATCTGGAGTTAGTATCTCAACAATTAGAATGAAATTTTTTTTCTCAAAAACTCCATTGTCCTGTGAACATAGTTAGGCTCAGGAATATACATTAAGTTTCAGTATCAGATAACTGAGAGAGCTCTGTCATCATAAATGGTGCATGTGTGGGAGAAGTGGATGGCTAAAAGGGTTGATGACAAGGTTATTTAGCTTAATGATTTCCAATAGTTGTGACCGTATTATTAAAATCATGATGATGCAAATTAATCACATTCATTTTTAAATGATTTGATAATCTATTTATGAAAAGGTTTATAGGAATTACATCACAGTAAATGACATGTTATTTTATAAAAAAAATATAAATCAGTTTAAAATAAAAAAAATACCTTATTAGCATTTTAAAAATCCAATTGATAACCATGTGCATCCCCATACTATATATAGTTTTTCACACCTTTCTTGTTTAGATATGTTCACGCTTAATTGACAATCTACTTTTTTCTGGGAACCACAATTAGGGCATCTGTTTTAAATAAGGTTTGCTTTCTTTCTTTCTCTCACATTCTCTGTCTCTGTATTTTGCTCTTTTAAGTTTCCCTATTTAAACCGATTGTATTCTGCCTTTCACCATACCTGAAGAGGAGTTACTTTTTTAGCTTAAAATGTTGTGTTCATGTCTAGCATATTTATTTCCCTTTGCTATTCTGTTTTGATACCTTAAAGTGTAAAATCTGCCATACAGGTACTGCAGAGGGGAAGTAATGCATCTGTTTGGATCCAGTAGGTGATAATGTGTTTGTGGTTGGAAGACAGAAGAAACAAACTCATACCATATCTAATGTTCATCTATATGTATGTTGCAGACTGATAAATCAGACAAAGTTAACAAAACCGCAGGTTAGACACTGTATTTATCCACTAATTTTATTTACAGTTTAAATATATTAAATGAGTTTGCCACATTGTTTCAATGCAATATTCTTCTGAAGTTTTTCATTTCTTCCCAATATAAGTCTTTAAAAAATGATGACAGCACCTTCAAGATGCCCATTGTTATTTAAGCAAGGATATTTATGGTACAAATCTGCTGTATATAGTCACTTGTTTTGTTGAAAAACTGAAGGAAGAATGACCCAATGAGAGCAAGAAAAGTTTAATAATCCCATGTAATTACTGGATCACAGCACCAATGTGAACATTAATATGTACTGTACTAGTCCTACAAGCAGTACCATCACAGAGACCTTCACTTCTTTTCAAATATCTGGGGCCTGATTCACAAAGGTCAGCACAAGCTGTGCTGAAGGCAGCTTGTGCCGATCACTGGTGTGCCTGGGATCCTGCTCCTGATTCGCTATGGGGTACAGTCCTGATGGCAAAGTCTTATTTATTTATTTATTTATAGAAATATTTCACCAGGAAGGCACACTGAGCAACAAGTTGCTCATCTACTGGTGCAACCTGGGGTTATGGAACAATGGGATATAATACAGATAGAAAACAGAGAAATGTTACAATGCTGGAATACAATTTGCTTACTTGCATACAATGAGAGCAGGAGGGATTACAGGTGGATCGTATTTGCTAACAATGCAACAGTTAACTATAGTAGATATGAAGACACATATAACAATTTCACAACAGTTGGCAACACTGGAACACATATAATAACTTGGCAACAGTATGTAGCACTAGATGGTAAGGTGACACAATAGTAATTGGTAGCCATTTGTGTGCCATAGATATTCAAGATTTATAGTGATTGGAGAAAAGAGAGAAAGAAAGGAAGGAGGGAATGAAAAATTGCGGAGGGCAGACTGGAAGAAGGGAAAGGAAATTTACAGGGAGACACAGGCAGAACATAATTTTTGATGCAACAAAGATGACAGAGTGGACTAAAGTGCATATAAGAGGGGTATAGAGGTAGGTTATAAGTTCTTAATTGAGTGTTAGGGTAGGCCAGTGTTAGGCTATGTTAACCGGAAAGGAGGTAGAAGGAGAGGTAGAGTGTGGCAGGGTGATGAGAGAGAGGTATTGTAGGTGGGGGGTATCCAGGGAGGGGAAAGGGGGGATTTGAAATTCAAGAGTGTCCTGTTATCCCTAGCTGGGCAGGGCGATGGACAGCCCTACTGGTAGGACACAGGTTATAGGTGATGAGAGTTATTTATATGGTATGGTATGATAAAATGTTATTTATACAGTGATACAGCCATTAGGGTTCTGAAAATCCCTGTTCACAAGGCTTACCTGTTTACATTATGCAAAATTATTACAACTATACGTTTATAACAATACAGATTACAGAAAAGTACAAAACAATACATCAGAGTTTACAAACTCATCAATAACAGGCATATTAGCATTTTTAGATTTACATTAATTTCACCTGTTACAGCAACAACGAAAACTAAGTTCGTGATTCAGGCCATTTTTAAAAACATAATCAGTAGTTGTTAGTTCACGTAAAAAAGGAGGAAGACAATTCCAACTTTTAGCTACTTGATATTGAAGGGTCATTTCACTAAATTGATTTTTTAACTTTGGTATTATTAAATCTCTAGCACCAGTTTTTCTTAACTTTAAACCATGTTTTGGTTTTTGTAATTTGTTTTTTAAATTATCTAAGGATTGATTTTTAAATATATTATGAACCTGATTTAGCCAGATTCCCCTAGCCCGTAAGTCTAATGGAATCCAACCCAAATCCATATACATAGTGCAATGATGAGTTTTAAAATCACACCTTAACACAAATCTTGCAAGCTTATTATAAAGTGTATCCAAGTTATTTAAATGTATTCTTGCTGTATGTCTGTAAATATGACTTCTATTGTCAATAACCGGCATTATTAATTGATTGTTCATAATCAATCTTGTTTCTCTTGTCATACAATTTGATATTTGTCTCATAGCTCCAATCTTAACATGTGTTTTCTTTATTAAATTTGTTATATGATATTGGAAAGTAAGACATTGATCTATATGTACCCCTAAATATTTATGTGTTTCAGTTTGTTCTAAAAACTTACTCTCTTGCGTCTTTATATTTAATTTTGAAATTCCCTTGAAGTCCAATGCAAATGACATAACCTGTGTCTTTTTACTGTTAACTAATAAACCCAGAGATGAAAAGTGACCTTGCATGATGCTAAATTCACTCTGTAAGTTTAGTTCTACTTCACTTATAGTTTTTCCCTCTGCAACTAAAACCATATCGCCTGCATATAGACTAATTTTGAATGTCCAATTTTCTTTGGTAAGTCATTTAAATAGACTATGAACAGGAGGGGGCCCAGAATAGATCCCTGGGGAACTCCTCTTGTTACATAGTCTGTTCTTGACTGGTGTCCATTTAAGACAACAAATTGTGATCTTCTATCAAGGTATGATATAAACCAATTACAGGTTTCTTCCTCCACCCTTATTTTCATTAATGAGTTTATCAAAATACTATGGTTTACTAAATCAAATGCTTTTGATAGGTCCACGTTTACTGCACCCACGGACTTTGCTTCCCCAAGAGGGGTTGCTATAAGATCCAAAAAGTCAGTGGTGCAGTAGCCGTGGATCTACCCTGCCTAAAACCATACTGTTGTTGAGTCAATTTACTATATTTTTCCAAGTAGTCCATTAACTGATCATGGACAATTTTTTCAAATAACTTGGGTACTGTGGACAGCAAGGCTATTGGACAGTAATTTGAAACATCCTTTGGATCTCCTCCCTTATCTATTGGTATCACTTTGGCTAATTTCCAACTAGAGGGAAACTGTCCCTCTCTTAGACTCCAGTTAAAAATGTCCCTTAGTATAGGTGACAATTCCATAGCAGCCTCTTTTAATATATTGTGATGCAAGAGAGGTGGGTGTTGGGGGAGGGATGTTGTGGATGGGGGTAGCAGAGGTCAACTATAGTAGGGGGTAGTACCCCACCAGTGTGCTGGGTGACCCTGACTGCACAAGGCAGTGATCTAGCAGTGACTGAGGGGGTACAGTAAAAAGAGAAATAGGAGAAAGGGGGGAAGCTGGTGCCACTGTGGGCTATGGATCCTGCCTGCACAAGACAGTGATTGAGCACACAGGAGGGAGATATATTAAGGGTAGAGAAAGAAGGGGGAGGAATACTTTAGGAGGAGGGAGAGTAGGGGACTAGGAGGAGCATGATCAGAGGGAAGCAGGAGTGGTGGAGAGTAGGCATATGGTAATATGGGATTAGAGGAGATGGCACGAAGATTAGGGAGGGACATGTCAGGCACAGGAAGGGGCAAGGAAGTTCTTGAGGGCAGAGTTTATGGAGTAGCAAGAGGATTAGTGGTGAATTTGAGGGGGAAGTGAATTCCAGAGGTGATAAGAATAACCCGATTGGTCAATAAGAGTGTAGTGGCATGAGACCACTAGGCTTCGTGAGTCGGTAGATCTTAGCGAGTGGAATGGGGGGCAGTTGTAAAGGTAGAGGAGAAATAGGAGGGAAGTTCACCCAGCCAGTGCTTTGAGGTGAATTTTGCACAGTGAGAGACATGTCGGTTGTTAGGGAAGGGAAGGATAGGGCATGGTAGAGATCACAATGATGAGTGCAGATGGGGGCGTCAAGGACAAAATGGCAAAAGGAGCTGAAGAGGGTATCTAGTCTGGCCAGGGAGGACTTAGGAGCAGCACTTTAGACTACGTCATAGTAGCTGAAGATCGGTAGAATCATCTTCTGGACAATCTCATGCCTAGCCATGGGTGGGATACAGGCATGCTTCCTGAATAAGGCGCCGAGCTTGGGATGCAGTTTTTTCTGAATGGTGTTGATATGACCAGAGAAGTTCAGGTGTTGGTCCAGCCAGACACCTAAATACCTGAAGGAGAATGTGTCCTTGAGTAAAGTCCCATCAAGGGTGTGGAAGAATGATAGAGAAGGAAACATGGTAAGACTCTGCTTGGTACTGAAGATCATGGAGACTGTTTTTTTGGTGTTGAGAGATAGTTGGTGGTTTGCAAACCAATGCTGAACATTTTTTAAGTCATGCTGCAAGTTGGATGCAACCTTGGTGGGGCAGGAGCCAGCTGCATGCAAGACTGTATCATCAGCGTACATGTGAATGGAGGAGAAGGGAGAGCAGGTGGAGAGGAGATCATTTAGAAAAATAGAGAATGGTATGGGGCCTAACACTGATCCCTGGGGGATGCCAGTTCTTATCAGGAGGGGTGGGGAAATTGCATCAGAGATCTTGACTGATTGGGTTCTGCCAGTGAGGTATGCCTTGAACCAGTCTGTGGCTAAGAGGGATAGCCCAGCTGTTGATAGAGAGTCAAGGAGAAGGGAGTGGGAGACTGTGTCGAAGGCTTTGGCCAGATCAACAAAAATGGCTGAGGTGATTTGGCCATTGTCCATTCCTGTGAGGATAGTAGCAGTGAGCTAAGGGTTGAAGAAGGGGGAGGAGGAATCATTGAGGTAAGTGGTGAGCTGGGAGAGGGCTAGGTGTTCCTGAAGTTTGGCAAGGGTAGGGAGAAGAGAGATGGGGTGGTAGTTGCCAGGGGAGGAGAGGTCTCTGCCTTTGGGGAGCGGAAGGACCACTGCGTGTGTGTATGGGGAAGGTACTGAGGTGGCTGAGAAAGAGAGATTTAGGATAATAGACAGTGGGTAGGCAATGGCTGCGGCTGAGAGAAATAGTAGTTTTGGGTCAAGGCCATCCGGGGAGGAGCCTTTTGAAGGGTTGATTGCTAGCAAGGCATATAGGGTGTCATTTGGGGAGACATTAGTGAAGGAGAAGGGAGAAATGGGGGGTCGTTCATAGGCACTAGGAAGGGGGAGAGGGAGGGGCATAGTTTGGGAGGGATTGGAGTAGCTTATCAGCACAAGTGGTATAATAGGAGTTGAGTTAAGTAGCTACTGCAACAGTCTTGGCAACGAGGGTGGTGTTTATCATAAGCATAGGAGTGGGTGGACAGGATGGGGGTGTATAGAGGGTGTGGACCACTCTCCAGAACTTGGGGGGGATTTGATGTTAGCCGTGAAGGTAGATTTGAAGTACTTTTTTGTTTTGGCTAGCCTGGTAGCCTGGGTGCAGGCATTATGGAGTTTTCAGTGAATAAGAAGGCCATTTGGAAGCTGGGAGACTTTGTGCCATTTCCAGGCCAAATCTCTGGCTCTGTGGCAGGCTAGTAATTCAGGGATAATCCAGGGGATGTGATGACGTCTAACACTTGTTTATTTTAGGGGTGCAAAGGCACTAGGAAGATGTCTTTTAAAATTGATTAGGGCTTTATCAACCGAGGAGGTGCTTGCTAGAGGGAACCAGCCTGAGAGGGCAAGGCCATGCAGGACAGGTTCCAATTCTAAGGATTTATAAATCCCTTGGCTTATGGCAACTGTGGCCCTGCACCACACAGAGAGTGCATCCGGAAGGTGTGCAGCAAACCATGGCATGGCCATGCAGCATTAGAACCATGGCTTGCAGTCCATAGTGGCTAGCGGTCCCCCCCAGCCCTGATCCCCTTTCTATGTACAGTAATCATTTTCCCTGGTGGTTTGGTGGACCTCCTCCTCAACTCTGATCCCCTTTTAGTATAAACACATGTCCCTGGTGGTCTAGCAGACCCCCCAACCCTGATCTGCCCATATATTAATAGATCCTTCCTTGGTGATCTAGCAGACTTCCCCTCCCTCTCCCTGAACAATATGTATAATATAATCTATATTTCCCTGGTGGTCTAGTGGCCCCACCACTCTCCACCCTGGCAGGCAGTGCTCCACCAGCCTGCTCTCCCATCTTATTTATTTATTTATTTAATTTAAGTCCACTGGGTCTAGAAGTCTCTTTTTCAGGGGCGACCGGGAGGAGGGGGGATACAGATGGTAAGCAACTGAAATTGAACTAGATTAAGCTGTTGGTGGTATTTTTAGTGAATGGGAGAGAATTAGCCAGAACACCTGGGAAATTCCCTTACTCTGACAGTAGGGGGATTTGCTGACTGAGAGCTATGGCGACTTCGAGTGGAGCTTCCGTGGATCAGGACGTCCCGAATGGAGGGGAGAGAACCCTTCTTGTTAGTGAGTCATTGGATGACTCTGAAGTTTTATGGATGTGGTTTCAGATTTAAATGAAATTTGTGCATCAGAGATATTTATTTCAACAGAGGATTTGTGGCCTCAACCACCTGAAGTTGATATACCTCCTGAGATATCTGCAACAAATGTACTACAACAATTCCTGCAAGAACTTTTGTCTAAAGAAAATGAGAGACATTCCTTAGAAAAAGAGCTTTTGATGGAACAGCTTGCTCACCTATGAACTGACTCACTGATTGTCAAAACTCCTGGCCTGCCAGTCATCGGGTCTGCATTACTGGATGATGTGGCAGCAACAGGAGAACCAGTGGAGCCGGGTGAGTCAGCTCTAATTATTTCTATTGAGACCGCTCCTGCAATAACCGAGGTGCATTCTTCTCCGGCTGGCAGTAAAGGACTGAAAAGTTACTTGTACCAAAAGCTGGTTGATTCAACACTCATAACTGTCCCTGGTTCAGATTTGCCCGATACAGCTCCAGATAATGCTAAACTGTGCGAAGTACACTCTGCACTAACAAAGTCTATGAATCGGGCAAACTCTGACGTCTCCACTGAATTGTCTGGCTTGAACCTCTCAAAAACTGCTGGGTTCATTTTGGGGAATGCCATGTTGGCTCCCAGTTCTGCTGACCATGCTAACATGGTAATTTACTAAACCTCACCTTTAAGCAAGAAGGAATTACTATATTTAACTTTTCCAGAGATACTGAATCTCGCTCTAGGGCAAGAGAGGACATTAATATGGTCCAAACAATTGCAAACAGAAATCTTTTTTCAACACTACCAATAGTATCGCAACCAGACCATAAACATCAGAGTTCTGAGGCCCCAATTAGCCTTCAAGTGGAGCATAACGATCTTTCCTCACCTGCTGTGACTCCAGGTGAGCTCTGGTCCCCCCAGAAGGCTCTGAGTGAGACAGGTTGGACACAGAACCTTTATGGAACTTGGATTCCCACCCCAGACTGGGACCCCATGCTTAATTTTACTCAGTCTTCACCTGAGTGGCGCCCTAAAGTTCTGCATCCCACTGCACATTCAGGTTTAGTACATACAAACTCGGTAAGCAAAAAAACAGCAGTTAAAGAATCTACATGTACTTTCATTCCTCAAATACCTGCCATACTGACTCATACCATTAATTTGGCTTCAGAGACACCCCTCCCTGAAGAGGATAAGCCTTAAGATCCAACAGAGACCCAAAAAACACTTCTCTCAGAACTTTACTCTAAAATTAAAATAGAAGCAGCCCCAAGGAGAAACATTGTCCGCATTAGGTAAAAAGGAGGTCTTGAAGTTCGTCCTGACAGGCATCATGTGGGCAAATTGTTACTGAAGGATTCTCTGCACTTCTCCCCAAGAGAAGTCTTTGCCTTTATTAACATTTCAGGGAAGGACAATTTTGAAGTTAGCTTTCAATCTGCTTATGCCCTTGACTTATTTTGGGAGAGGTATAATCAAGTAAAGTTCTCTCCTACATGGACCCCCTTTTTGGTTATCCCCTTAACCAAACCACTAATAAAATATGTTACAGTGATGTTTCAGAATGAGGGGGTCCATGTAGAAGATATAACCTACTGGCTCAGCCAGAAATGTGATGTAATGAGTCCTCTGGAAGCTATACTAGACACTGAAATGTTTTGGACTGGGGGTTGGCATTATAAAGTTAAGCTGAGACAGGCTGAATCTGGAATTGAACATATCCCTAATTCTTTTATGTTGGGAAGTGATAGGTGTATTTGTTTCTATGCTGGTCAGCCAAGGGCCTGTTACAAATGTGGCTCTAGAACCCACCTTTCTAATTCATGTGACAGGCCTAGGTGTGAGAACTGTGGGGAAATAGGGCATATTGTCTTTCAGTGTGCAAATCTCACTAGGTGTGATTTGTGTGAGGATACTGGTTATGTTTTTTCTGAATGTTCCTGGGCTGCCAGGAACAAAGCTACTTGTTTAAGTCCTGAACTTCTTATACAGCAAGCACAGGATTATTTTTCCCCTCAGCCTACTACATCCCTAGCTCCTGACTCTCCAACTGGTATCTCTCTGGAGGACCCCTTCCCCCACCTTCTCCTCCCTCTGTTGATCTTACTTCAGGACTAAAAATAGACTCACCCCACTTCCTACTGCTTTTTAGCTCTACCTCCTGACCCTTCATTAGCTGTGTGTTAAACTGATCCTGCAGACACTGTTTGACTTCCCAGTAAATCATCTTTCGCCACTCTATCTGTTCGTAGATCTACTAGGAATCTTAAGGTGGGGCCAGCTCAACCCCTTGTAGAAATTGATTAAAAAAAACCTTTTCTGTCTTAGCTACTCAATGGGGGGATTCTGAGATGGACTTGGGGGATTCTGATTCTCAGTCCATTAAAACAGAAAATAGTATTACTCTGCAGCATAAAGCAGATTATAAAGGAAAGAAAAAGAAAAGGAGGAAGAAAGAGTCATGAGCTGGACATCACTTATATGAACGGCTCCTTTTAGTGTAAGCTCCTTGAATGTCCATAGCTTGTTGAATTTTAGAAGGAGACATGTACTATATACCCATATTCATGATAATGCTTTTGATATTTGTTTTTTGCAAGAAACATGGATGTTTTCTAGTGATCAGGCTAGGTTGTTCCAAAAGGAATGGGTATGGGGACCTTCGTATTGGTCATTTGGAACAGCAGCTGCTGATGGTATAGGTTTTTTTATTTAATTCCTTTAATTTTACTTCAATTAAACTGATTGATTTGGTTCCAGCAAGAGCTTTAATACTAGATGGTGTATGGAAGATGATGCACTGCAGATTAATTAATGTCTACAGTTCACAGGTCAAATCTGAACGGGTGGCCCTTTTTGATAGTCTGAGGTCCTACTTAATTACCTCATATAAGGTTTTTTATGTGGAGATTTCAATTGCAGTTTAAAATCCACTTCTTGTGGCACGTCGATTCCTGGGAAAAAGATATATTGTTATTTGAATGCGTTACAAAAACTTATAGAAGCAGCTGATCTACTAAATTAGTGTTTATCAGAATTCTGGCCCAAGTTTACTTTTAAAAAGAACAAATTCACTTCCACCATTGATTACATGTCTATATCTAAATCCTTACTGAAATTTCAGTTTCAGACTAGGTTTACTGATTTTTCAGATCATTCAGTGTTACTTTGTTCCTTTTCTAATGTTCCAGATCAGCCTCATGTCAGGCCAAGATGGAAATTAAATTCTTCCATCATATCTGATCAATGGATAAAAGCTCAAATCAATGATTTATTAAAAGCTCGAATATCGGTTAATTTTTTTATATGAGGATTTAGGGGATTGGTGGGCTGATTCTAAAGCTGATTTTAAAACCTGTTTTTCTTACCTATTTAAAAATTAGACAAATGGCTTCAGAATCTATATACTATGGATAATACCTCTAGACAGGACTATTCAGTCCAAATTTCTTCACTTAAAGAAGAAATGATTACATACCAGTATGATAGGGTACAGACTATGAAGGCCCTCCTTCAAAATGGGATAAAAAAATCTCTCTATGGAGATCCATTTGAAGCCTTTAAAACATTAAAGGATTCTACCTCTTTAGACTCTCTACTTGATAGTAAAGGGAATAATGTGACTTCCACAGAAGCATTAAATAAGGTCATTAGAGATTTTGTTTCTTTTCATATTCCTTCGCACCCTCCTTCAGAGGATGCTATAAAGCAATTTTTGCACACTATATCTATTCCTGGAGTCCCGGATAGCACAGTTGATTTGATACAATCTATTACCACCAATGAAATTGAACAAGTTATTAGGACTTTGAAAAATTGTACATCACCTGGTTCAGATGGCCTGACAAATTAATTTTATAAGACATTTTCTAAACCATTGCCCATTTGTTTAGAGCTGTTTTTTTTTTTTGTTTTTACAACTACCTACTGCATTCATTTATGGTTTATGAAAGGTTTGTTAATCTTTTTGTTCAAATCTGGGGATACGTCCTCTATTGATAATTGGAGACCAATTACACTTCTCAACTCTGATTATAAAATATTGGCTGTTGTCTTTAACACCAGACTCAAACGTTATGCAAACATGGTATATTCACCTTTACAGTTCTGTGGTTTACCTAATTGAAAAATACAACAAGCCTTGATAATCATTAGCGACCTCATTGATTACGTCTCCTCACAAGAAGGTACTGGGTGCATCATTTCTTCAGACAACATAAAGCATTCAATAGGGTTTCTCATCCCTTCCTTTTTTTAACCCTTGAAGCATATGGTATCCCACTACCAGTAATACAGTGGCTTAAATCCTTATATCATGGGGCGGTGGGTCACCCAGTAATTAAACACCAAATTACAGAAGGGTTTTTTCTAAAGACAGGAGTCCGGCAAGGTTGCCCCCTTAGTCCTCTCCTGTATATATTCACATTAGACCCCCTAATCCATCTTTTGACGGATGACCCGAAATGGCTGGGAATGACAGGACCGGATAGCAGGAAAGTATTTTACATGCTTGCTTATGCGGATGATATTTGTTTGTTTTTTTCTAACAATACACAAGTCCCCCTTTTTTTTAGAATCTATGAATAATTATTCTATGTACTCTAACTCCAGATTGAATACAGCAAAAAGTAAAGGTCTGTTTATTGGATCTCACTTCCCAGCTCCAGTTATTGTAGAAGGGATATTATTTTCTTCAGAACATCTGAAAATCTTAGGCATCTATTTTGGGGCACAAAATAATCCCTCTTTTAATTGGGATTCTACATTGGCTCGCGTAGAACTTAAAGTACAAAGATGGCAGCATTGGAGGATGACTAAGCTTAAACGTATACAGATTATTAAACGTTTTATTATTCCAATGATACTGTATACTGCCATGATCTTTCCACCTCTGGTACAGTTAGAAACCAAGTTATACAGTCTTTTTTTTCAGATGCTATGGGGAAATAGGCTGAACCCCATTAAAAGGCAGTATACGTATTTGCGGAAAGGGAAAGGTGGTCTTGGTATGATAGACACAGTGTTTTTTTTTTTCATACTTTGTTTTTTTCCCAGTCCCTCAGATGTGGTCTCAGATCTGGAGATGTGATGCATTCTTATCGGATTAAATTAAACCTATTTCACTATTTCACTAAATGGCAGACCATTCCCCCTAAATTGACTGGTGGTCTACATATTCCACAATAGTTTATACCTGCTGCCCAAAAATTGTCTAAATGGGGTTTAAGACCACAACAAATTATGGAAAATTTAGGACCACAGCTATATAAAATAGTCATGCCTTTGATTCATCCCACTGAACCATGTTTCAAAAATTGTCCATCTTCCCAGAATCTAAGAGCTCTGTCCCAATTGACCAATCCAAGAATCCCTGTTCAGATGTGGGAATTTCTTTGGCTAGCAGTTTACAGAAGGATTAATATAAGAGGGAATGCAAAATACAAAGCCAAAACCGAAAGGAATTGTCCTTATGATTCTTGTATTAACCAAGAGGAAATCATGGAACATTTTTTATTTCATTGTTCCTATGCGACATCTCTATGGGATTACCTTGCTACAAAATGGAACATGGGTTGGTTACAAAATATGCACTATGATAATTTGGTATTGGGGCAATTTTATAATCTAAGGATTCATTATTTCTCAGAAACGTTGGTTGTTTATTGTTGTCTAAAGTTCTATCTCTGGCAAGCTAGATGTCAGTGGGTGTGGTGCCAAAGATTGATGACGTATGAAACTGTGGGATACCTTATACAGTCAGCAATGGAAAAAGTGTATATTTCAGATGTAGCAGTGCATACTTCTAAAAAGATTTCTGCTTGGTGAAAAGGGTTTCCTATGTTTATTAAGTATAAGTAAGGGCCTTTATATGACTAAAAGAAAAAGGAAATTCCATTTCATTTACTGGTTTATTAATTTATATTAATTGACTGGCTATGTTGTAATTGGGTTTTATAGTTTTATTTTTTGGAACATTGTCAAAAAATGTTTGTTATTTTTTGTGTGAATTAACACAGTTTTTTTGTTTCTTTCCTTTTTTATATATATATATATTATTGTACCTTTACATGTTTCTGACAGATATGAATTTTGATGTTATTACAATAAAAATTCCCCTACTCTTTTTGATAACTGCCATGGGATCTTTAGCATCCACCTGAACTACCACCAATCCAGGCAGATGGGACCTCGGTTTAACATCTCATCCAAAAGACGGCACCTCAGAAGTGCAGCACCCCCCTCATGCTGCACTTCAGTGTCAGTATTGGGATATTAACCCAAGTGCCAGGTGTCAGAACTGAACCCACAGCCATCTGATCTCCCGGCCTCAGAGGCGAGTGTGCTACCTACTGAGCCACTGATACTTATCCTCGAGTTGGCAACAGACAGAGCCCTCCACACTCCACCATGGCTAGCCACTGACTGAGCTGTCATGGAGTGCATACTGTATAAAGAATGCATTCACTGATTGATAGAGCTGTCAATCTATGAGCATGTACTGTATACAGTATGTGCTCCATGGCAGTTCAGTTGGCAGCTGGTCATGGTGGAGTGCAGAGGGCTATGCCAGTTGCCACTTGGGGATGGGACGGGGAAGTGGGCTAGTGGGGTACTGCCTGCTAGGGTGAGGGGTGGGGGCCACTAGACCACAAGGGAAATATATATTTATATTATATGGACTGGTCCGGGAAAGGGAGGGGGTCCACTAGACCATCAGGAAAATACATATTTATATTATATGGGCTGATCAGGGAGAGGGAAGGGGTCCACTAGACCACCAGGGAAGGGTCTATTGATATACATGCAGATTAGGGCTAGGGGTCCACTAGACCACCAGAGAGGGATCTGTTAATATATGTCATGTGCAGATTGATGCTGGGGGGGTCTGCTAAACCACCATAGAAGGATCTGTTACTATATAGGCAGATCAGGGCTGAGGGGTCTGCTAGACCACTAGATAAGGATCTATTAATATACGGGCAGATCAGGGATGGGGGAGTCTGCTAGACCACCAGGGATGTGATTTTGTTACTAAATGGGGGTTGGGGGACTGTGGCACATTGGCACAAGGTTTGAAACCCTCCCAGGGGACACACTTCTAGTACCCTAAGACCAGCCCTGGCTGGTCTAAGGGTACTCCGAATTTCACCATCTGGGAGGGTTTTTGAATCCTGAACTAGGGAATACGTCAGCTTGCATCTGGTGCAAGCCTCTAGTGCCAAGCCACAGCCCATTTTGTGGCACAAGACTGGTGCAAGCCTCCTTTGGTGCACACAGCCTGTGTTTGAAGCAGGTTGCTTTTGTGAATTGCTCCTGGTGCATCTTGTGGCACAAGCCATGCCTTGCATCATTCCTTGTGGCACAAGTTTACGCCTTTCAGGGGAGCTTTGTGAATTGAGCCCCTTATATTTAACCTTGTTCAACTCTCAGAACTGTTTTTGTGCTGTTGGCCTTCAACAGCTTGATCAGTCTTTTAGTTTTCTCTTATTTATGCACAGCATTACAAGAATTAATGTGATTATACATATGGAGATTAATGGATGGGATGTTGCACATTCTGAGTTTTTTTACACACTGAGGGGGAGTAAAAAACTGATAATGTAACCCCCCACATATTATTATAAATAATTGCTGGTCAGCATAGTGCTGTGTGTTAAAAAGCCATGGCCATTGTCCTTTCTGTGGCATTTCATTGCTATGAACTTGAGATGGTGGCTAATTTCACACTTAGTTGACTGGAAGACATCCATTTGTTGTAATAATAATCATCCATTTATTATGGAATTATGGTTATGTTTATTATGGGTTTTGAAAGTGGTGTCAATCCAGTCATTAAATGGGCTCACTAGTAATTATAATTAAAAAAAAATATGTATCACTTCTGTACTGTACTAGTCCTACAAGCATCACCATAACAGAAACCTCCACTTCATTTCAAAGACCTTGTATGTAACCTTTTATTCCTTTGAGAACTGTCTTTGTGCTGTTGACTTTAATAACTTCATTCATTTTTCACTTTTCTTTTCTTTACGCATTGCAAAAATGAATCTGATGCATATAAATAAATAAATAAAACATGTATCTCTTCTTATTGTTAGACTTTACTGGATGACCATCATTTATTAAAAATGTCCTTTTTCTCTAATGACATCTCACAATCTCCAGTTGTTTTTGTGTTTTTTCAGCCTGGTTTTAAGATACCAGACTTGAGTCACAGTGCTGAAAAACGTAAGTCAATAGCCATGATCCAGCCAGTATGCTTCACGTCAACACTGCCTCATGACTCCAAATGATACTATTACTATTGATGAGTACATATTGATGTAGATGGAGATTTCATCAATCTCCTGTGCATTTGAAAATCAGCTAGTCTGCACGAAAGTAAATGAGAAACTGGTTGCTCTGTTCAGCTGTGGAAACCCTATGGTGTCAACAGAAGCAGCCTTGTATACTTTCTGGACAACTTGTATCACATTGTACTACCTTTTCACTGCCTTATTGCTTGGGAGTAGAGACTCATGCTGAGGCTTCCCTCTAATACTACCCTAGAGGACTACACATGAATGCAGAATATAACATATACTACAGTTAATCAGTACAGGAGTTTGAATCTTTGTGACACAGTGTTAAGAGTTATTTGATGATGCATGTATTTCTTTGATGGGGCTGTTGATGTACTATTGTTTGACAGTTTAGGGTCTGTAGATTAATGTTTTATGCTGAGATCGTTGAGGTATGTATTGCTTGAAGTGATGTATGGCTTGTTTGGAGTATTACTTTGTCAGTTGCTGGGGCAGTAGAGGGAATCTTTCAGCTGGAGCTGTTCCAAATGTTGATATCTCATGTGATTGCTGGCTTAGGGTGATCTTTTAGGAAGGTTGGCTTTGTTGGGATTGTTTGGGGACTTGTGATTGTACTAGTAAAATTCTATTGGGGCATGCTGGGATGAAATTGTTAAAGTTTGCTTCTACTTGTTGATTCTGGGATTGTTCGGATGGGATTGCTGGGCCATTGTTGCTGTGAATGTAATTATTCCTATTTGGGAGGACCTGTTTTTTAAATAATGGTGGGGTTTTAGATGGGGTCTATTAGGATGGTTTGGTCATCTGCATAGACTGTTGGGAGGACTTTGGAATTCTTGGTAAATCGGATGATGGGGTCTGATCATGGGATCATTGCATGGCATGTGACAGGATTATTTGGGCATCTGATACTGGGTTTATAGCACATTATTTTTAATGACAGAAATGTTCATATTCCTGTGGGGTCTGATGATAGTACTCTTTGGGACTGGTATGCTGTGATCTTCTTGGGCATCTGTTTCTGAGATTGCAATGGAGTGAATTGGGGGACATGCTTTTTTTGAGCTGGGGCTTATGCTGTATGTTGCTGGGCTGTTTGGGTCTGTTGAGGGGGTAGTTATGGGATCTGTTGACTGGCATTATGTTAGTGTCTAACTCAGGGGTTTTGAGAGGGTTCTGATGAGACTGCTGGAGCATCTATTTCTGCAGCTGTAATCAGTCCTAATACTTCTTGGATTGTTGGTACTGTCTTGCAGGGACCTTTGGGGGGTATTTAAAGATTATTTGTGAATCTGCTGCTGTGGTCTAATTCTGGGACTGTAAAGGGTTACTGATCTATGATGTGCTGTTATGTAGTAACACCTGACTGGCTGCTTATTTGCCAATCAGGTGTTTCTAAAATACAGGTCATACAGTCATTCACCTATCATTGTGGTGGCAGACATTGAAGGGTTAGAGTGCCTGCTCCAAGATGGGACAGTTTTCTAGTTTTACAGGGTGTTTCACTGATTATAGCACTTGGAGGGAGGAGAAAGGTTCGGTGCAGCTGCCAAAGGGTGGTAGGATGAGGGGGTTATCATACTTACTGTATGGATATGTGGACTGGGACGTGGAGGGTAAATATGAATGGGTGACTGGTAATGGGTTCATTTTCATACTTTAAAATGATACTAGCAAGTGATGAACTTTACAAACTTCACAAGGACTGCAAGTGGGGGAAGGGTGCCAGAGGGTATGGGTACATTATTCTAAAGGGTCAGAGTGGTGGGAGAGGTTGTAAACAATATGCTACAGTGGGTGAGGTGGATTTTGCATGCAAAACATTTAAAAAAAAACAAGAACTTTACAGCACAAAGTTGGGGTGATGTTAATAAACTTTACCTCACCGTGTGCAGCGAGAAGTTCCTGACTTTGAATGTACCTTCACTGGTGAAGTTTAAATTTGCTGCATTTCTATGTCCAAGCTGCTACATTTGCCCTGTTTCTTTAATGGCATCATCACAATGACTTTTTTTCACCCACCTGATTTCATATATTCTCAAAAATTGCAGAAATATCTTTTGTAGGTCCCCAGACATGGATCCAGTAGAATTTGTATGCATGCCTTGAAAACCTACATTTGTCGAAAGACAACACTAAGAACAAAGCAGAAGCTCATTAATATAATAAAAGAGTTACAGATAAAATTAAAATTGACCCCACTATGGGAGACATATTGTACATTTTGGAAACGTTGCTAGTTGTAGTTGCTAAGGATGTGCATGCAACTAGAATGTGAAAACGTTTTATATATTACTGTACTGTATGTGTGCAATTATGGATTTGTAATAAAGTGATTATAATTTGGTAAAATGTTCTATATATAGGGGATATGAAATGAGTTACTTAAAATATCATTTTTATCTTCATGAGAGGGTTTTGGTCTCTTGATAGCAACAGAACAATACCCTCAAATGAAGATAACAATGATATCTTAAGTCAGCCCAGGTAATATTTGATTTATTCAACAAGTGTTTAGGTGGCTTTATGATAGAAATGGTAACAAGTTACAAAAGTAATGTAAACTTCATCGACTACTGTATATTCAATCAAAAAAAAAATGGCATCTCACATATAAATATATATACTCCTGTACTGTATGTGTGCAATAATGGCTTTGTGTAAAGTTTAATAAGAACTTAGAAAATGTCACTGGCAATCCTAGCTTCCTGATTGCCTAGGAGGATTCCATTGCCATGTCTATTTTTCAATAGAGCCCTGTGAAAAAAAAGAGCAGTACCAGGTGCTCAGTCTCAAACTGATATCTGTGTGCCAGTTTGATTTTGAAACTTCATCAGCCAACATTTTTTTCTCGTTTGCTAACCAAATGAGCAGGCACCTGGCCAACCCCACCCACCACCAGAGTCTGTACTAATTTTCAATTGAATAAACGTTAAAAAAGCAAACAAAATTAAGAAAAGAACTCATAAAGCAAGGAAAAGGGAAGTCATAAGTGCAGTCAGCTTATTGTAACTACCGGTGGGCAGCAAATTTTTTAAAAAGAGCAGTGCAAGGCTCTTCATACAAGCTGCTCTTGTTTTAAACATTTTTTTTAAACTCTCCTGATATAGTTAGTAGATGACTTGTAGGGCATATGAATGTGAAGCCGTTGACTGTAGTAAATAAGTGGAGTATGTGAACCACCTGACTGCCTCCAATAAATCTTTCGTATCATCTCAGTGCACATCTTACTGCAGTCAGTGAAGCAGTGCTCCAGACATGGAAACAAGCAAAGCTTTTCTCATACAGACACACACTAGTGCTACTACAGATATCAGTCTCTGTCTCTCTTGCTGAAATAATTTTTCCCATTGCACCTCCTGTGTGTGTGTGTGTGGGGGATGTAACCATGACAACCAGCTCAAGGGCATAAGTACAGAAGCTCCACTTGGACAAAAATGTCTAGCTCAAAAAAAAAAACAGGCAAAGGAACTGTTTTATTACAAAACTCATACTTAACTAATTTTTTTATCAACATTTTCGTTAACATTATTTCTTTTTTTACAGTGCCATTTTCTAAATGCAATAATACCATGCAGTGTGGGTGGTATTGGGCAATACCTGAGGCCCTCTGCCTGTGGTGTCAAGCCTCATTACACCCCTGGGTGGTCTGGTATTCCCCAGTACAGCCCAACCTGTTGGGCATCATTGCCTACAAGTGTTAATGTATCATCCTATATGATGTGCAATAATAAAGTTACTCCCTTACCCCCCAGCCTTGCCCATCAGTAGTACAACAAAACAAGTGTTGTAGATGGTTGGCCAGCAAATCTAGAAAGCACAGAATTGATGGCCATCATGCACAAGTAATATAACATAAGCAGCTCACAATTCATAATACAAAAAATAAGAACAATAATCCTGTGAGGAACAGGTAAAGTTGGAGCCATGATTTCCCAGAGATTTCCACTAACAGTGTTTTTTTTTTCCTTTCCTTTGTGACTGAATGTTAGCTTAATATACTTTGGTAAAAACACCATGAACTCTAGAAATAGACCACAGTTAATATTAACTCAATGAGAAAATGAATATATGAAAATGTATACATTTCAATTATTTCCTCATGAATGAGACTGCGCTTTAATATCCTAAATGTGTGGAACATACATCATGGGGGTCTAGATAGATCAATGTAGTGGGAGCATAATGGCATGGTCAATAATCACACAGATGAAACAGTGAGAGTGAAAACCACGTGTCAGCAAGACAGTGCCAAGCAATCACTGTGCATCTGGGGGCGCGACTTGGGGTTGGTGGGGGAGGATTTACTATTTCAAAATCTTGGTGGGGTGGAACCTCAGGGGAGAAAGTCAGTTGGGGGATTTACTATTACAAACTCTGGGGTGTGACTTTGGGGAGAAGGGGGAGAGAAAGTCAGTGGTGGGGGTGCGATAACATCCCAATGCTGTTTTATCCCATTCACTGATTTTCCCGATGCTATTTTCACTGCAAGTTTTTTGCAGCGCATTTTTTATCAAGCTATATTAACTGGATACTGATCATGGGAAACATAGTCTCACCTCGCCTACATCATCCCAAAATGTATCACAGAATCTGGAACGTAGACAGAGCGCAGAGAGTGTAGCAATGGCTTCAATTTCCCCTCATGATTTTATTGCAAATAATCATCTGCTTGTCAGCAAAGCTCAGGTCATTATTCTACAAGTGAGCTCTGAATGGCCTTTGACAATCAAGTGACAGGTGTTGCATTACACTGGCAGGAGAAATATTTGCTGAATAGGTGAAGCATCCCATTCTCCCAGGATAAGACGAAATTAAAAATACTGTGTCTGTAGGGGAAAACTGGACAGCCAGTACTGTAGAACCACCAGGCTTCATCTCCACAGTCATTTTATAACATACTGATTCTATTTATTGTGACCTCTGACTGCACACCCGGCTATTATCCTCTATACAGTACACTGGATACTCACTGGCAACATATTTGTACAGTGTGTGTATGTATGTATATGTATATGTGTGTGTGTGTATATATATATATATATATATATATATATATATATATATATATATATACGCTAGTGAGGATAAATTCTGAGAAACACTTTCCATATCTAGAGGGTGGTCAGAGCTAGTGTCAGAATATTGCATTTTACCTCAATCTAGGTCCCCCATGCCTGAATTTCTCCACACAGTAGGTGGGGATTAGTTGGCACCGACAGCATCAGCAACTCAGTTTTACTTTCAGTGGTTCCAGCTCACTTGTGCTAGCTCTAAATCCCCAGCTCTTTTAGTGTACCTGAAGCCTTTGAGATGCGAAGTGCTCTCTACTTTCACATTTAAAATCAAACCTACTGTAAATGGGCAACAGGCAGCTGAGTCTACCCAGAGTCAGTTTCAAAGTGCCAAAACACTTCCCTGAAAACATTTTCACTATCTTTCTCCCCCACAGACCAATGGAACAATGTCTGTACTTCTGGTCAGCACTTCCTAACTTTTGATGCCGCCAACAGGAAGTCTTTTCCCCAACTGCAGCTCCAAGACAGCCAGCTATTCAAATGCCGCAACTGCCTCAAAAGACTTTCAAAACTCCCATTCATGCTGATGCTCTCATTTGCTGATATGCTGATGCAGAATGTCAGTATCAGTGCTCACCAGCACTCGCTCACTTTCCACTGGGTCATCCTGGAGAAAAGAGTAAAAACTTTAAAAGGATTTTTAAAATACAGAAGGCCACAAAACATCATACTGCACTTAGCCTTGAATAAATGAGATATGCCACGGCCTGAGACTAAGAATATAATTAATATTCTCCTCTCATGCACCTTGACCTTTGTCACCACTCATGACATCATAACGTCAAGCTGCACTCAGGGCGGATATCAATGATATTTTCAATTGGGCCATGGCACATAGGGTGTTCAGTGTTGAACCACTAACTTTGAACCTTAATAGCTTTGGTAGCATTTGACAAAATCAGTTGAAATTTTGCATGTGTTATCTAGGGGGCAATATCTAAATCCGTAGAAAGTGTTGTAATGACAGCGTGTGTGGTTTCTGAGATTTACATATGTGATTTGTCTGTAGGTGTCTATTTTTTTTCCTATACTCAACATGGGATATTTTTGCTCTCACCTACTGTATAGCCTACACAGAATTACATTTTTACCCCAAACTTTTAGGGTACGGGCATGATGTTCCAAGGCAATGCCTTTGAAAGATTATATGAAAAAAATAAGAAATGGTTCCAGAGTTATAAGTCTTTAAAGTTTTGTGTTTTTTCTGTTCTGAGCTTGTTCAGCAGGGTTCTTGGGATAACATTCTGCTATGATACCAAAAATTATGTGCTGCAGGACAGTTTATGGTTTCTCATCATTTGCTTCTCACAGCACAAAACATTTTTTTTCTGAGAGCTACCATTTTGTTTCTTTTCCCCAGAAAAAAAAAACATGCATAATACATAAAATAGTGTAACTTTGAAAAAAGCAACCCAACCTAGCTAAAAGAAACATAGAAACATAGACTTTGATGGCAGATAAGGACTGCTTGGCCCATCTAGTCTGCCCATTTCCCTAACTACAGGAGGTCTCTTTTTCTGAAAGATGCTACCCTCTTGGACTTTGTTGATTCCACTGAGGTACTTAAAAGTTTCTATCATGTCCCCCCTCTCCCTTCTTTCCTCAAGGGTATACATATTAAGCTCCTTTAGTCTCTCCTCATACAGCTTCTCTTGCAGACCTTGCACCATTTTAGTTGCCCTCCTCTGGACTACCTCTATCCTGTCTATGTCCTAGCAGAGATGGGGTCTCCAGAACTGGACACAGTACTCCAGATGGGGTCTCACCAACTGTCTGTACAGAGGATAACAACTTCCTGTTTTCTGCTGCTGATGCCTCCCTATACATCCCAGTATACCCCCAGCCTCCCTACTGCCTTCTCACATTGCTTGCTAACCTTAAGGTCATCTGATATGATTACCCCAGGTCCTTTCTTTTGTTGTTGTTACTACCTCTCCACCCATTGTGTATTCTTCCCTGGGTTCTTGTTTCCCAGGTGCATTATTTGCACTTCTTTGCATTGAATCCTAGCTGCCATACTTCTGACAATTCCTCCAACCTTGCCAAGTCCCTTTTCATCCTTTCCATGCCTCCTTGTGTATCAACCTGTTGCAGATCTTTGTGTCATCTGCAAAGGCATACTTTTCCTCCCAGTCCCTCTGCAATGTCACTGATGAAGACATTAAAAGGACTGACCCAGAACATCCTGATGGTACCCACTAGTAACCCCTCTTCTTCGAGTGGACTCCATTTACAATTACCTTCTGTGTCCGTTGTGCAGCCAATGTTTTACCTAGGCTACCACCCTGGGACCCACTCCCAGGCTGGTTAATTTGACTGTTAATCTTTGTGTGGGACTGTGTCAAATGCCTTGCTAAAGTCTAGGTAGGCCATGTCTACAGCCCTCCATGGTCTACTACTTTGGTCACCAGTCAAAGAAATCTATTAGATTAGTCTGACATGACCTTCCCGTCCAGAACCCATGCTGCCTTGGGTCCTGTGCTCCACTGGCCACTAGGTACTCAACTATTCTTTCCTTCAGAAATGACTCCATCACTTTCCCTACCACAGAGGTCAGACTGACAGGTCTGTAGTTTCCTGCCTCTGTCTTGGTCTCACTTTAGTGAAAGGGAATCACATCTGCCTTCCTCCAGTCCTCGGGTACCACACCATCCTCCCATGATTTATTAAAAAGAGTAGCCAGTGGTTTCACTAGTTCCTCCAGTAATTCATTTAGAATTCTGGGGTGAATTCCATCAGGACCCATTGCTTTGTCCACCTTCAGTTTTAGGAGTTCTTGCAGAACCCTTTCTTCTGTGAAAGGACTGGGATTGACCCCCCTATCAAGAGTGCTTCTGTTAATTGGATTAGGCACTTCCCCCTCCTCTTTTGTGAATACTGAGCAGAAATATTAGTTCAGTATCCCTGCTTTTTCACTGTCCCCCTCTGCCCACCCACCGTTCATTCTATTCAGCCTCACTATCCTCCTTTGTCTTCTCGCCGCTGATGTACCTATAAAGGTTTTATCCCCTTCTTAACTGAGTTGGCTATCTTTTCCTCAGTTTGGGCCTTTGCTATTCTGACTTCCCTCCCTGCTTTCTTCTGCCTTAACTGGTACAGCTCTCTGTCCTGCTCCTTCTGTGTTTCTTTATACTTCGGAATGCTATCTTTTCTTCCTGACTTTCACAGCCATCTCTTTTGAGAACCATAGTGGCTTTTCTTTCATTTTGATTTGTTTATTTGCTTACACAAAGGCTTGTTGCCTCTGTGATGGCAGTTTGATGATTCCCCATTGTTGCTCCACACCTCCTTCTAGCCTGTTTGCTAGTGCTTTTCTGAGGCACTCTCCCATCTTGCCAAAGTCAGCCCTCCTAAAGTCCAGTACCCTTACTTTTGTATGGCTTGACTCTGTAGCTGAGTTTAACGTGAACCACACTGTTTGATGGTCACTAGTTCCCAGATGGCGACGCACTTCTAGATCTGAAATCCTCTCATTGCCCCCATTTGAGAGTACAAGGTCTAAGATTGCTCCCTCATGAGTTCCAAAACTAGCTGTCTAAGGCCTGCCACCTGTAGGGCATCAAGAATTGCCCTGCTCTTGGATGTGGCTGCAGCAAATGTGCTCCAGTTAACATCTGGAATATTCAGGTCTCTCATCAACAGTATCTTCCCTTTCTCTGCCATTCTAAGAATGCCTTCTATCATATCCTTGTCCATTCCCTCCCCTGACATGGGGGTCTGTACACAACCCCTGTGTGAATTGTGGTGCCCTTTCCAGTCTCCAAGGTGACCCACAGTGCCTCCTCTCCTCCCTGTTTAGTCTTTTGTTCAGTTGCTTTTATCCCTTCCTTTACATAGAGAGCTACTCCTCCCCTCTTCTCCTCTGCCTGTCTCTCCCTGTAGGTTATGTACCTGGTATGTTAATATCCCAGTCATGGTTCTCTGTGTACCATGTTTCTGTAACTGCTATGATATCCAGGCATCCTCTTCCATCAAGGCCACCAGCTCAGGGAGCTTGTTGCCCAGACTACGGGCCTTGGTACTCATTACCCTCCATTTCCTGATGGCATTACTCCCTTTTGCCCCATCCCTGTCCTTCTTGCCTTTGTCACTTTCTCCATTTACCCCAGCCCTTCTCCCTATCGACACCTCTATGTTGGTATTTGCCGCACTTACTACCATGATTATTTGGGGGGGGGCTAGGATTTCCCTGCTCCTTTCCAGTGCCTCCCCCCTTGGCTAGTTTAAAAGCTTGCCAATGAAGCATTTAAACCTATCACCTAGGATCCTGGTTCCCCTCCAGACAGATGCAGCCCATCATGCCAGTGGCTTGCATCACTCCAGGTGGACCCCAGTCCCAATGAAGCCAAATCCCTGAGCTCACACAGTTTTCAACCACTGATTGAATCCCATGGTGTGGAACACCCTAGCCTCTCCTATGCCATAGATGGGCAGCACCTCTGAGAAGGTTACCGTGCGAGCTACTTGACTAAGGCCCCTTCCCAATTCCACAAACTGTTCCTGCACTTCTCTAATCCCTTTCTTAGCCATGTTATTTGTCCCTAGGTGGACAATGACATCCAGCACCCTCCCCTGTGCAGCTGCTCCAGCAATCCTGAGGATTTGCTCCATCTCCCTCCAAGCCATGGAGCCAGGCAGGCGCCTTACTTCCCTCTCCCCTTCCTCCCCCAGTTCTACCTTCCTAACAATGGAGTCCCCCACCAGGAATTGTTTCCTTCCCCTGCAGGGTCCGCTGCCACCCTCCTGTGGGTCTCCTTTGTGGAGGTTCCCAGCATCCTCCTTGGTCTCCACTGTGGGTGGGTCCAAAGAGGAACCACACTTTGCCAGAATGGCATAGGAGTTGTTGAGAGGTACAACTGGAGGGATGCACCTGTGTTCCACCACCCTCACCCTGCCTGAGCCCACAGTGGTCCAACCGCTCCTCTTTCTTGGCAACCTCTGAGGCAACGGCAGTGGCACTGGTGGTTCCTGGATGGAAGAGGAGATCCCACAAATCCTGGCCAACTCAGCTTGGAGATGAGCAACCTCCTCCCTCAGCCCAGAGAGGTGCCTGCAGATGGGACAACACTGCATCCTTCAGAACGTCTCCTGGAAGACTGCTGCTCCACTGCCACTGCACTGCACCACTCCAATCATGTCTTATTTCTGGCCCCTTAACTGTTTGCAATCCTTACTCTTTCCTCTTTTTTTTCTCGCTCTCCTTACTTTCTGTCTGTGTGCCCTTTAAGCTCCTGATTGTCCTGTTCTGAGACAAGAATATCCTATATTTCTCAGTAGACCACTTACTTGCTCAGAGGCAGACCTCCAGCAGCTAGAGGGGGCTGGAGAGCTACTCTTGCCCTTCTAGGATGGTGGGTCTTTCATGGTTCTGTGATCACTCAGGGACTTGTTTAGCTAGATCCTGCAGTTTTCTTT
This sequence comes from Neoceratodus forsteri, assembly GCA_016271365.2. Lineage (NCBI taxonomy): Eukaryota > Metazoa > Chordata > Ceratodontiformes > Ceratodontidae > Neoceratodus > Neoceratodus forsteri. The sequence continues at coordinate 888,769,587 of CM057458.1, forward strand.
TGTAAAAAGTTGCTAGAAATACCTTTACTGGGTGCCCAGCTTAATGAGAGGAGCTGTTTGCCCATGTAGTCTGTATGAGAAGAGCTGGACTTTGTTGAGTTCTGCAGCTGGAGTCCTGCTGTGGGCTGCAATGAGAAGCATGAGCTGCTGATTTCACATTCCATCTGTCTCCATCTATGTACAGTATGTTTGTATGTATGTACAGTATGTATGTATGTATGTACAGTATGTATGTATGTATGTATGTATGTATGTATCTATCTATCTATCTATCTATCTTTCTATCTATCATGTTTGTTTCTTTTATTAAGTGGACTGGGGTGACCACTTGCCTCTTTCTCCCCCATCCCCAGGATTTTTATTTGTTTTTTCACTTTGTTTAACTGTTTTTTTTCCAGCAGGAAATGCACTTGTGAGGCTGTTCCAGGTCCATTCAGGGCAGAGACACACTGGAGAGCAAGAACCTGTTGTAGGGAAGGAACTTGTTTTCAGTGGAGAAAGGTACTGAGCTGGGCAACAAAAGACAAGAGGCAGGAGTGAGGATGGAGAGCTTGAGAGACAAGGTTTGCTTATTTTATCCTCTGATTCATTTTTGGGTAATCATAGGGAACTTATAATACCATTTATTGCCAATAAGGTTTCAGCTGTAGGGGACTTCTAATTTTTTTAAACTTACATTAACTGCTCAGTTGGGGTGACTGATTGTTTCTGTGCTAAAACAATGTAAATCTTGCCCAGCCTCCCCCATTCTCACCCACCCTGGGCTCATCTGACTTTTATAGGAAACAAGTAGGTACTGCTTCCTGCTTAGAATGAGGAGGCAGGCATCGAGTCTGAATAACTAAAGAATCAATGGGAGGGAATAAACAGTAGGGGACAAGCACACAAAACACAAAGAGGAAAGGACTACTGCAGTCAACAATCTTAGCATAAGGTAATCACACATTAATAAAAAAACTTTTCATAACTGAATACAAGGGATGGTCAACAACAGACATGATGGGAGTGGTGCAATGCAGTTACTGTGGGGTGGCAATCTTCAGGGAGATGTTCCCTGATGTGAAGGCTGTGGTGCTGCCCCATCTGAAGGCACCTTTCTGAGTTGAGGGAGGAGGTTGCTTATCTCCGGGCTGAGTTGGCTAGGATTTGAGAGGCCTCCACCCCCACCCAGGGACCACTAAGTCCACATTTGCTGCCTCTGAGGATGCCAGTAATGAGGGGTGGTTGGATGAGGGTGGTCCCAGAGGAGGTGAGGGATGTGGGACAGAGGTGCATCCAAACTTAGGTTTCACTCCAAAACTCCTATGCCATTCTGGCAGGGTAGGACTGTCTCAAGGAGACACCCACAGTGGTGGACAAGGTTCATGCATGGATCTTCCACAGTGAAGACCCCCAGGTGATGGCATGGGACCCCAGAGGAGATGGGAGCAACTCCTAGTGGGGATACTGTTATCAGGGGTGTAGTTCTGGGGGCAGGAAACAGGGAGGTCAGGTGTCTTTCCAGCACCATGTCTTGGTGGGATGGGAAGTGAATCAAAGGATTGCTGGGACAGCAAGATGGGAGGGTGAGCTAGATGTCATTGTCAACCTGGGGACTAATGACCTTGCTGGGGATGAGATGAGGGCAGTGTAGAGGTAGTTCATGGAGTAGGAGAGGGGTCTTAGACAGGTGGCACACAAAGTAACATTCTCAGAAGTGTTACCTGTCTACAGCATGGGTGAAGCCAGGGTATTTTGCAACAAGGAATTCAATGAATGGCTGAAAAACTGGTGCAGAGCTGAGGGATCTGGCTTCATTGGGGGCTGGGGATCACCTGGAGAGATGCAGGCTTGTACAGTGGGGATGGCTTGCATCCATCTGGGGTGGAGAACCAGGATTCTCAATGAGAGGTTTAAATGTTTCATTGGCAAGCATTTAAACTAGTTAAGGTGGGTGGTGGAAGTAAGCTGGGAAAAAACAACTGCTCCCCTACAGGTTAAGGTAGACAAATAAAAAGATACTAGAGCCAAGGAATCAATAAAAGAAACCGCAAGTGGGGGTAACGTCAGGGAAGGCATAGAGGGAAGTGATAGGGACAAGTAGAGAGCTGATATAGGTGAGGACATCAAAACATGGAAAGCCATGTGTACAAATGTCTGTAGCTTGGGAAACAAGATCCTGGACCTAGCGGCCTTGATGGCGGAGGAAGACCTAGACTTTGTTGTGGTCAATGAAATATGGTACATGAGTAACCACAATTGTGTTGTTACCACACCAGGATGCACAATCTGTGGTAGAGACAGGGAGGGCAAAAAGGGGGGAGGTGACTATCTATAACAGGGAGGGGATCAAAGCAACAGAGTTAAGGGGAAGACAGGAAGGGGAGGAGGTACTATGGGTCACCTTAGAGACAGAAAATGGCACCACTATCTCCACTGGAGTTGTCTACAGACCTCCAGCGCAGGGGGAGGATATAGATAGGGCATTAGTGAAAACCATTCACAGAAATGCAGAAAAAGGGGAGGTGTTGCTAGTGGGGGACCAAAACATATCAGATGTTAACTGGAACACCTTTGATGTAGCCACTACCAGGAGAGAGATATCCTGGATGCTCTGCAGGGGCATGCCTCAGACAGCTAGTGGTGGAACCCACCCAGGAGGGAGCAATATAATATCTGGTTCTCATAAATGGTGACAGAACAACAGACCTATTAGTGGGCAGCCATCTAGGGTCCAGCGATCACCATACAGTGTGGTTTAAGGTGAAAACAGTGGTAGACTCAGGCCACACAAAAGTAAAGGTTATAGATTTCAAGAGGGACAACTTTGCAAAAATGGGGAACACCTCAAGAAAATCCTGGTGGAGGTGTAAAAGAACAGTTGGAGACACTTAAAGGAGCCATAGCAGACTGAGACAACAAGCCTCTGTGTAAAGCTAGCAAACAAAGCAAAAATAAATAAATAAAACAACTATGGTTTTCAAAAGAAGTGGCAGGGAAGGTTAGGGGAAAAAACAGGCATTCAGAAAATACAAAGAAATGCAGAAGGAGGGAGACAGGGGAACTGTATCAGGCAAACAGAAGGAGGTGCGGAAAGCAGTCAGGAGTGCAAAGGCTCAAACTGAAGAAAGAATAGCCCAATCAGTAAAAGATGGTGACAAAACCTTCTTCAGGTATATTAGGGAAAGGAAAAAGACCAAGGGAGGGATTGTGAAGCTTAATGGGGAGTGTGCAGAGGGGACCTAGAAAAGCAGAAATTCTAAACAAACACTTCTGCTCAGTATTTACAAAGGGAAGGGAGGGATCAAAATAGGGATAGAAACACACACATGGAAGAGAGGTGGACACCAGTCCATTCACAGAGGAGAGAGAGAGCGTAATAAAGGAACTCTCGAAACTAAACATAGACAAGGCTATGGGGCCAGATGGGATGCATCTCAAAATACTGAAAGAGCTCAGAGAGGTACTTGGGGTACCAGTGACAGCCCTATTCAACAAATCACTGGAGGAAGGAGTGGCACCAAAGAACTGGAGGACAGCGAATGTGGTACTGCTATGCAAGAGTGGGAGCAAGGTGGAAGCTGGAAATTACAGGCCAGTCAGTTTGACCTCAGTGGTGGTGAAGGATTTTTCTGAAACATTTGTGTTATATGAACTGTATCTGGATATACTAGTGTCAATAAATAATATTTGTTTGAGTCATATTGGTGAGTGGGCCTTTTGTCGATCAATTTTTGTGATAGGAGTTTGTTAGCATTGAATTGGTCCAGGCTCTTCCCTGAATAAATACCATAATTTTTTTCTGAGGTTGGCTGAGCTGGATCAAGGTTCTTTTTGACACCTATATTTGCAATAAGGTGGACACTCCAGATGGGGAGAAAAGAATGAGAAGAGACCTAGGCAAGTTGGAGGAGTGATCAAGAGTGTGGCAGCCTAAATTCAATACAAAGAAGTGCAAAGTCATGCACTTGGACCACAGGAATGCTGGAGAGGAATACACAGCGTGGAGGGGTACTAACAACAACAAAACTGAACAGAGACTTGGAAGTAATCATAACAGATGACCTAGAAGTAGCCAAGCAGTGTGAGAAGGTGGTAAGGAGGGCCAGAGGGATGCTGTGGTGCAAAGCCCTCCCACAGCCCACACACACAAGCCTGAAAGGAGACGACCCCCGGAGCAAGCGAGTCTCAAGCAGCATGGTGGCGTGTTCTTTCTGCTCTGCAGCTGCTTCCCTGTTCGGAGGAAAAGCTCTACCACGCCTCAGTTTAAACTTGGCGCCTTTTTTATTCCTCTGTACTGCCATAGACCCTACGTGCTTGGACTGCAACCCATTGCTACAACCTATTGCCACAGTATAATCATATGTATTTTAAAGAGTGTTCTGCCTCCAATCCTTTACTTCTGCAATATTAATATTTGCCTAAGCGCGGGGTGAGTTACTGTAGTCAGGGAGTTTTTTTTAATCAGTAAAAACCCACAGCTGCCCAGGGAATTAACTGCTTGCAGGGGCCTTGCTGGCGCTGTACCTGGGGATCTGCAGAACTGGCCAGCATCTGCAGCCTGCTGCTAGCAAGGGCTTCCCTCGATTGAGTTTTTTTTTTTTTTTTGCCGTTTTCTTCTTTCTTTTGTTTAAACCGGACCTCCGACTTGCGTTTTCCACCCGCCTACTCTCCTTGCATCGGGAGGCTAACTTGTATATTATCCCAAGGCATTTGACTTGTTTCACAAATAGGACGCTCACCCTCTAGCCGCATTACCTTACTTAAGCCCTCTTTTCTGCAGAAACCGGAGGTCGGGTCGGAGGGCAGGGTCCCAAGCCCTCCCACAGCCACACACAAGCCTGAAGGACAGGACGGCCCCGGAGCAAGCCGAAGTCTCACAGCCAGAGTAGCAGTGTTCTTTCTGCTCTGCAGCTGCTTCCTGTTCGGAGGAAAAGCTCTAGCCCGCCTGCGCTCTGCGCAGAGCTCCCCACCGCCCACCACCACCCTTGGTCAGCTTTTCTTTATATAGTGTGGTGTTGTCATACCTGATAGGTTCACATATTAGTGTGGTAGCTCGTGACCAATCAGCCCACTTTCCCACTAGTCCCTTATATTTCCCAACCACTAGTGGCCACCGTTGAGCATTCTGTCATCTCCTTCTCTACTCCCAAGAATAATAAAAAAAAATGCAATTCCTCACTGCAAGTTTCATCACGCTTTGCATAGCCTCATCCTCCTCCCCTCAGTAAACCCTACCCTACCTGACCCCTGTCACCTCTCACCCCAACCCCAAAGCCAACACCCCATTCCTCCTCAGCTCCAGCTAGTCACCTCCTCCAGCAGGGCTGCACTGCCCCTGGGGCCTCTATCCTCCCCTCCTTCCACACCACAACACCCGCCCTATTTCTCCATCTCCACTCTGCCCTAAGACTAACCCCACTCCAGCATGTCGCTCCACCCGAAGGCGCACCAATTAAGCTCATGCGCCCTATTAAGACACGCCCTGGTTTTTCCTACTGCTCTTAGCAGGGGACGTTGAACAGAACCTGGCCCACAGGCACCCACAGCTGCCCAACCAACGGCGCCTCCCACACACCTCCCTAAAGGCCTCAAAATCGTGCATGTTAATATCTGCAGCATCCTAAATAAAATAGCTGCCCTCCAAACATTTGTCCTCGCCCTTCACCCAGACATCGTACTCATCACAGAGTCTTGGCTGAAGCCCCACCACCGGGACGAGGAATTCTCAATACCCGGCTTCTCACTAATCCGCCAAGACAGGCAGGGGATGAAGAAGGGTGGTGGCACTGCTATGTATGTTGCCTCAAACCTCCAGTATTCTGTAATTACCTCACTAATACCCTTAACAAACATAGAGTCCTCCTGATCAAACTCACCCTACCCCACTCTGTCCCTATTTACATATCTGGGTCATATTGCCCACCAAACACACCGTTAACCAGCATCCTCGAACACCTTGGCAGCCTGAGGGACCCTCACGAGGTGGCGAACTCCACATCCTCGGTGATTTCAATCTGAACTGGCTGGGAAGTGCAGCTTCAAAAACACGCAGCAGAATGCGCTCTAAACTTGCATCAGCAGATAGAGAACCCACCCGCCTAAACCACAAGTCAAACAATCACTCACTACTGGACTGGGCACTCACTACCCACCCACATAGGATCGCAATGCAGGCCTCCTACCAGACTCTCTTAGCGACCACCATATGATCTATATAGTGCGTAAATCTTCCATCCCTGGCTCCCCACCCCGTCTGCTGCACTGCAGGGCATACAACCTTGATCTCCCGCACTCCTGTTAGCCCTGTCCACTGCTGACTGGTCTCCCATCCCATATGCCACTACCATGAGCGAGGCCCTGAGCTACTTCTCTTCAATCTTCCTTGCTATCTGGGACTATATGCCCGTTCCGGAGATCCAGAGTAAGAGGCTCACGCTTGCCCTGGGTAACCTCTGAACTTATGGAACAGCTCCGTGCCAGGAACCGAGCATGGAAATTTTCAAGGCCACGGTTCTCAACCAGCCAAGGAACATTACGGGCTCTCAGAAATGCCTGCACAAGACTCATCCGCAGTCCAAATCAAACTACTTCAAACGCGCTTTAATAAAACCACCCACCCTTCACAATTCTGGAAATCCATAAAATCCCTCCTCAGCCCCCAACCAAACCTCCCACCCCACCCTCAACCTTGCAGGCAAAACCATAACGACCCCTCTCTGGTTGCCACAGGTTTAATGCCTTTTTCACTACCACTGCCTCCCTACTCTCCTCCCACCCCCATCCTCACCCTCCACCCCTGCTGTCCCCAAGGTCCCCCTGACCTCCTCAGTGCTCCCCAGGCCCGCTTCTCGCTCCGCCTGGTCACGCCTGACCAGGTGTTGAAAACTCTTCACTCTCTAGCATCCAAGGAAAATGCCCGCCGAGGCTAGATTCTAAAATGCTACAGCTCTCTGCCCGCCATAGCCTGCCCCTAGCTATGCTCTATAACCTGTCTTTTAAGTTATGCTCGTCCCCACAAATTGAAACAGGCCACTATTTTCCCCTCCCCAAAGGTGGGACCTTTCCTCCCCAACAATTACAGCCTATCTCTGCTCCCAATCCTTGCCAAAATTCAAGAGCCTTGTCCTATCCCAGTTGCACACCTATCTAGATACAATCTCCTTTTCACCTTTTCAGGCCGGGTTCAGAAAAACCACTCCACCACCACATCCTCCTTCACCTCACCAACTCCATCCTCACAGGCATTGACAAAGGTGACATAACGCAGCTATCTTTATTGACCTGGCAAAAGCTTTCGACATGGTCTCACACGCCTACTATTATCAACTTGCCCAAACTGGCCTGTCAACATCTGCCCTCAGTTGGTTCCTCTTACCTAACTGGCCGATCCCAAGCGATCCGCATCGTGCGGCTCTATCCCCACCCTCCCTGTCACCAGTGGCGTACCTCAAGAGTCTGTACTCGGCCCACTGCTCTTCTCAATTTTCTTAAGCGATTTGCCCTCTGTCTGCACAAAATCCAGCATCCACATATGCCGGACGATCTGGTGCTTTTCGCCTCTGGCCCATCTGGTGCAACCGTATCAGCTTACCTCCAGAGGATTTGACTCCGTCCAACGCTGGCTTCTGGAGAATCAACTCTTCTCAACTCAAAAACTGTCTCCTCACATTCGACTCTCGAGCAAAATTATCGACTACCGATGTGCCCACATTCTATACCTTGGATAGGTCTCCACTTGAGGCATGCTCCACATATCGTTACCTCGGCATCTGGCTAGATCAGCACCTGGACTTCTCTGCACATGTAGGCCGCACTGCAAAAAACTACATCCCATGCTGGGAGCTCTCCGCAACAAACATTGCATCCCCTACCAACCAGGCAAGAAATGGTGCAAAAAAATGATCCTCCCAATTTTGACTACGGCGACATCATTTATGCCCGCCTTCACATCCTTAGCCAGGTTAAACCCCATTTTCAACTCCTTCTGCCGGTTCGCCTTGGACCTCCCTCCCAATACCCATCACTGCAACCTCTACCGGTCCCTCGACCTCCCGTCACTCCAAAATCGGCGTTTGCTGCACGGTGTTAGAATCACTGCTAAATTCTGGTCTCACACGCTGCCCTCCTATCTATCAACATCTCTAACCACCGCCCCCCCACCTACCTACGACCTCAGAAACACTGACGCCAGGCTCCTTCACATTCCTCACAGATCCACCCGATCAGGTCAGGTAGCTTTTAGTTTCAGACTGCCCAAACTATCTAACTCACTGGCAGCCGACATCAGACTCTCTACAAGCACTCCCCAAACAATGCCCTCCTCAAAGAGCATTTTGCTACCAACTGCACATGCTTTCCCATCACTAAATAATTCCTGCATGTCTCTTAACAGCTTCAGGCCCTCTCTACTCAGCACTTTCTGCCACTGTCTTCTCTCAACTGCTGCTATAGATAGCCTGCCTACCCAAATAGTATTGTATTTCTAACCACCGATGTAAATGTGAATTTTTTTTTTTTTATGTTTGTCCATGCTAATACAACACTGCCTGTTATACTCCTCATCCGTTTTCATTGTACCTTCCATATGCATCTCAGCTTCTGCATCCACCCTTCTGGACCACCTGATGCTAGCTGCAAATAACTCATGTGCTGAATTTTGTTCACTGTTGCTACCTGCTTACTTTTGCATGTACTGATTATTGTATTTTTGAATTTTTGTACTGCACTCCTGTAATCCCCTTACCCCAGGGCGCATCTGGAATCGAGCGGTACTCTGCTCAGTATGCCTTCCTGGTAAATCTCTTAAATAAATAAATAAATAAGGAGAGGCACCACCAGTAGAAAACAGAAGGTTGTGATGCCACTGTATAGACAAATGGTGAGGCCACTCTGGAATGCTGTGTTCAGTTCTGGAGGTCACATCACTGGAAGGACACAGACTGAATGGAGGTGGTCCAGAGAAGAGCAATGAAAATTGTGAAGGGAATGCACCATAAAGCATATGAGGAAAGACAGAAAGACCTCAATATGTATATCCTGGAGGAAAGGAGGAAGGGGGGATATGATAGAGACATTCAAGTACCTCAAGGGGATAAACAAGGTACAGGAGAGCAGCATCTTCCAAAGAGAGATGTGCAAGAACAAGAGGTCACACTATTAGACTGGGGGGGGGGGGGGACTCAGGGGTAATGTGAGAGTTTTTCACAAAAATGTTGGAGGATGCACGGAACAGCCTCCCTGTGGAGACTGTAGGGGCAAAAACAATAGGTGAGTTGAAAAATACATGGATAGACATAAGGCAACCCTAGTGGTAGGAAAGAGAAGGTAAGCTGCATATCAATTAGGATCTCCAGTTGAGGTAGGTTGGGAAATGGGCAGTCTAGGTGGGCCAGGTTGTCATTATCTGCTGCTACATTCTATGTTTCTCCCCTTCAGGTGTCCCGCCCTCCCTTCCAAATCTTAATGTTTATTGTTTTTAAATACATGGAGCGGACTGGGGTGCCCACCCCGGTACCATTTCTCTGGACTGCCCTTCCCTCCAGGTTACCGGATCCCATTTCTGTACATTGCTCTGACACTGGGGTACCCAATCCCAGTGTCAGACATAACCTGAAATAAAGCAAACTGTGCTTCAGTGATTTTTTTCAACCTGCAAAAAAGAAAATGGGCCCTTGTCTTTCAGACCTGGCCACCCCAACCCCCACTCAGCAGCCACTCCCTCACACCCCCACACACCCCACATACCCTCACTCACTTGAGCATGTTCCATGACATGGATCCACTCTTCCAGTGAAGACATGTCTTGCTGCTGGAACCAGCACCTGCAATATGAAAAAGTCAGGTAAATGCAATTCAATGTATTTCAATGGGGTTTTCAACATTGATGCATAACTTCACAATTTTTGTATATTTTGAGCCCACAATTTCAATTTGGCCTTTTTGGGACCCCTCCTCATGACCAGTGGCAGTGGAATTATGCAAATCAGGCCTGAAAGTAATTTTCATGGTCACTTAGCAAAATCACCTCTGGAACAGTATTTGAAAACTTTTCAACATAGCCTTTTTTTTTGCATCACCTCATGAAGATGACAGCTGTAATTTTTGAAATCCTGACCAAAATGTGTTTCTGCACCTGTGGTACAGGATGTTGTTGTCGCTGTGCAAAATCACCTTTTGGGTGGGTTTTGAAAATTTTCTCCAACCTTGTTCATGAGATGAGGTGAAAAGAAGGCTGTGTTGAAAAACTGGGATACTAATATTACAAAACAACAAAGTTATGAGTGTACTTTGATAATTTTAAATATTTTGATCCCAAATTTTCAACATAGCCATTTTTTACATCACCTCATGACAACTTTCATTTTTCAAAACCTGTCCAAAATGTGTTTTGGCACCTGTGCCATGGAATGGCATTTCTGCTGAGATTTGAAAATTTCCACCTACTGGGTTGTTAAGGTGGGTTTGTATCAAGGATATGTTGAAATCGTGGTGTCAAAATATTAAAAAAGCAACACAGTTATGAAGGTACGTTAACATTTTCCTATGCACATTCCTAACTTTGGTAATTTTTGACATCTGATGTTGCACTGAAGGGCAGGTTCAGCAGAGCCCAGCACTTCTGTAGGTGGATGGAGTCTTCCCCTGGCACACAGCCCAGATGGTCATGTGCATCTGCATCAGTTCACACAGGTCCCAAAGGGACCTGCATGAATGAAAATATGATTCCACTATCTCAAAAAGAAAGGAAATTATTTGCAAAAAACTTAATTAATCCATCACTTGCGGTGGCTTAACACCACAAATGCAGGGAAATGTGGTGTTAGGGTCTGCAGCTCTAACTCCACACACCTACAGTGGTAGCCACAGACATTGGCAGCTATTTCCAGATATTTTGCGAAATTTCTGAAGAGTTTATCTCTGCTGTCCCTACTGTTTAAATGCAAAAAGCATCAGATATTTCTGGAAATATCACAGAAATTTTGGGAAATAACTGGCAGTGTCTGTGGCCACTACTGTACCCCCCCCCCAAGCAGCAAAGGAAAAGAAAATAGTGTTTTGGGTCTCTGCGGTCTTGGTGAATCAGTGGAGGTTTCTTTCTTGTGGTTTTCTATCTAATGCTCACCCCGACCCCTCAGCCCATAGCCTATAATCCAAAGCACAGGGTACAGCTCCAAGCCACTGCCTCATGATGATACACTCTTAAAAGGTAGAGTATGTCTTGCCACATGTTGTGAACAGAATTTGTTGTAGCTTTCTTTAAGCAGGGTCCACAGGAGACCATGTGAGATATAGTTTGTTCATGAAATGGGGTGAGCATTAGGGTTGACAACCCCAAGGATGACCACACCAATGATTCGCCAAGGCTCCAAAGACCCAAAACCCCAATGTTTTCTCACTTTGCTGCTTGGAGGATAGGGGTGGGGAGTTAGTACTAGAAACCCTAGCATCACATTTTTCTACTTTTGTGGCATTAAGTTACCCTAACGGGTATCTTTATGTATTACAGGGACACGCTAGTCAGGATTCAATGTACACTTTTGCACTTTAATAAATTTGCTACCGTTAGACCGATTTGCATGACATTTTGCACACCCTGTCAGGGTCCAAACATCATTTGATGTGACAAGTTTTATTCAGGTCAGTTGTGCAGGTGCAGAGATGTGAAGTTTCAAAAAAGGTGAAATTTACCATTTTTTGTTTAAATTCATTGTCTCGCTGTTCATGCTGTTCTCAGAAACTATATGGAGTTGTGGTCTACAATCTGCAGGGCATACAGATCTTGGGTCACAGGTGAGCTTTTTGAAAGTTTGGTGAAAACATATTAATCCATTCAAAAGTTATTAAAGTTTCAATTATCCCATTATTTCCTATGGGAAAAATTAGCTGTACCATGCGAAACAAGTGTTTTGTTGCAGTGAAAGCAGTATTTCTTGTCGCAAATGCAGACTGCATTGTCAAGAATCTGCTATCTTGCTTTCAGTTAGTGTGGCAAAAAAATTTAAATATTTCAAAAAATATTTACAAATGGTAAGCACCAACAGTTGCGTTAACCTAATTGAGGCCTCAGCAATCTGAATTTGTAGTCTGGCAAAACAATGTGCAGAAATATGTTTATTTTTATCTGCTGAGGTTCTACTTCCACAAATTGTGGCACTATTTTCATGGATGGGGGGGAGAGTTCTGCTGCAAATTGCAGCAAAAAGACTCAGTGTTTCATGAAACACCATTTCTTTTCCATGAAACAAGAGGTTTTGCCACAAATTGCAGCAGCACTCCCCCTTGTTTCATGAGACAGTGCCACAATTTGCGACACTAAAACCTCTGCAACTAAAATAAACATATTTCTGCCCATTGTTTTTGACAAACTGACCACAAAATCAGATTCCTCGGGCAATGATTACATATACACAAGTGTTGGTGTTTTCTATTTGTAAGTTAACCTTCCACAGATCACATTTCCTGGTGGTCTAATGGCCCTCCCACCCAGATCCCCAATATTTGTATTCTATTTTTAAATGTAATATTCCTGGTGGTCTAGTGGCCCTCCCTCTCTGATCCCCTATGCCAATCTGTTTATTTCATTGGTGGCTATTGCCATCCCCCACCCTCCCATGTTATTTTCATGCTGAAAATAAGAAAACTAACCCTCAATGTTTTTTTATGTTTGCTTGCACGCATGTGCAAGAAACATAGTGCCATCATCCGGGTTTTTGGAGGTGTGGCAGCACTCTTCCAATTCAGGCAGTGTGTTTGCAGGCGGCGGCGCAGTTCTCCAATACCTGCTGGGCTGTCTATGACAGCTCAAATGCGATGAGTACAGTTGAAAGGGGAGCTACACTTCAGTGAGCAGCAATAGATATCGCCTGCTCATGCACTCCCCCTACACACACCACACACACATGCAGGCATCTCGTGCTGCCCCCCACGCACACACTGTATAACCGGGGTGCCCAATCCCCATCGTATGCTTTCGTTTCCCTAAAGCCTTCCGCATGCCACACTGGGTGCCCACCCCCATGTGGCAACTCATCGATAGCGATGGGGTGCCAATCCCCATCAGCTCACTGTCCTCCCCGAGTACAGGGTGCCATGCTGAGAGCCCACCCAGCGTGACACAACAGGTGCTACGGCTGACAAGTGCCCAATCCCCGTCGGCTCCACACCCCCAACCAGCCGTCCTTGTGCCACACTGGAGCCCACTCCAGTGTGGCAAATGTCCCACATCACCATTTAAAAGAAAAAACTGCAAATAAAAACTGTCCCCTGGCGCTTCTCCCTGCCCTCCCACAACCCGCACCCACCCACTGCGCACCCTGCCTTCCCACATCTACCCTCACCCCAAACTTACCTCCGGACCTCAGTGCGACGATCTTCAGTGGACCGGGAACACGTCTGCACTCTTCAAAGCAGACCGTGAACTAAGGAAATGCCGGTAAGCTGTATAATGGGATAGATAGGGTTTTTTCAACTTTGCTGCATATCTCAGGCATTTTTGGGAATTTTTGCACCAAATTTTCAACATGGGGTTTTTGGGACCCATTCTCATGAATGATGTCACCGTCATGGCGTTATTCGGGCCTGAAGGGTGATTTCACAGTCACTGTGCGAAATCACCTTTCAAGACCAATTAACCAAACAACACTGCCAGTGTTCATAAGGTGGGCTCTCAAGAAGCCTATTTTGAAAATTTGGTGGAAAAATTACAAAAAATTACTGTTTTACAAGCGAGCGTTGCGCAGTTCCTATGCACGCTCATAAGTTCGCGAATTTTCTATATTTTCACTCCAGATTTTCAACATTGCCATTTTACCACACCTTCTTATGAGTAGTACAGCTGTCATTTTTCACATCTTGCCCAAAATGTGTTTCCACCCATGTAGCGCACAATGGTGCAGTCGGTGTACGAAATCAATGTATGGGACACATTAAGAAAATCACAGTGACACTGTTCATGAACAGAGGTCTTAAAATGGCTGTGTTAAAAATTTGGTGACAAACGTCAATAAAATTACTGTGTTATGAGTGAGCATTGCACAGTTTCCACGCACCCTCATAAGTTCATGACTTTGTAATATTTTCAGTCCAGATTTTCACCAGTGGCATTTTTCCACACTTCCTTATGAACAGTACAGCTGTCATTTTTCACAACCTGGCCGAAATGTGTTTTCACACTTTCAGCGCAGAGATGCGTGGTCACTGTGGGAAATCATTGTTCGGGACAGATAAAGAAAATCACAGTGACACTGTTCATGATCGGAGGTCTCAAAATGCCTGTGTTGACAATCTGCTGTAAAAAATCGCCAAACTAATTACATTACGGGTGTGCGTTGCACAGTTTCCATGCACACTCATGACTTCACCAGTTTTTTTAATATTTTTGCTGCAGATTTGCAACATTGCCATTTTTTACACCTCCCCATGAACAGTACAGCTGTCATTTTTTACATCCTGTTCGGAATGTTTTTGCACCTATGGTGTTAAATGCCGTAGTCGCTGTGCATAAGCAGCTTTCGGCTAACAAACTGATATTGCCACTGTTCATGAGGTGGGGTCACAAAAACCATGTTGAAAATTTGGAGTGAAAATACCAACGAATGCCTGAGGTAGTAGGGTTTCCAACCATAATGCCCAACCCTGTAGAGAATGACAGGCATCAGGGGTGTGACTTGGGATTCTTGCCTGTAATGCTTATTCCATTCCACACCCTGCAGCCAGTGAGAGGCATCGAGGTATGCCTTGGACTCTTTGGCCCCAAAGTTCACCCCTTTCTCCTATACTGCACCCATCTCACCGTATTTCCTGATGGAATGGGGGTGCGCATAAGGGCCAAAGACCCCAAGGCACACCGTGACACTTGTCAGTGTCTGCAGGGTGTGGTGGTGAATACATGGTCGCTATGCCTGACGACCCAAAGGCACACCCCAATGCCTGTCATTCTTTGCAGGGTGGTGGTGGGGATGGCTTCAGTTCAATACTTCACTGCCATTCCTATTACGCAGCTCTGTAACTTCTACACTACCACTGCCAATGCCAGCAAGCAAACAGTCGGCATTGACAAATGCTTGTTTAATTTGTTTTTATCTGTAAAAAAAAAAAGTCCATCACCGATCACACCCGCACCCTCTACCCAATCTCCCGCTGTGCACTCACCTCCCTACACTCCCTTGAAAACCCCACAAACCCTCTCTCATATGAAGAGGTCCCAGGTTCGAGATCTGCTCTCCCGATTGAAGATATGTCTTGCTACTGGAACTGGTGACTGCAATATGACAAACTAAGGTAAATGCGCTTCAATGTATTTCAATGTGTGTTTCAACTTTTATGCATAACTTTGTCATTTTTGGAGATTTTGACCCAAAATTTTCAACATGGACTTTTTTATGTAGCTGTGAAGGGCCCTGTGCTTACATTTGTAAGGCAAGTGTGATGAAATTGTCAGCATAGCCATGTCATTACCATCTGATGTACCCTGTACTAAAATGTTTCAAATCCCAGCCGAAATGTAAGTCCATGCAACAGCAACTCCATTTCACACCACAGGTGCGAAAACACATTTTGGCCAGAATTTGAAAAATAACAGCTGTGACATACATTTGGTGGGGTTAATAAGCAAGTGTATATTGAAAATTTGGTGTCAAAATATTTAAAATTCCAAAAGTTACGAGCGTGTGTAATGAAATTGCACTGAATGGTCATAACTATGCAGTCTTTAGTAATTTTAACTCCATATTTTCAACATAGCCTATTATGACCCCACTTCATGAACAATGTGACTGTCATTATGCAACTCCCACCAGAAAGGTGATTTCATGGTCACTTGATTAAATCACCTTTCTGGTGGATTTGCGTAATGACAGTCAATGACAACTACATACACAATACATATATGGAGCACACACATAAATATGGATACCATTAAGGAGTGATACTATCTCAAAAAGTAAGGAAATTCTTGGCAAAAACTTCATTAATACATCAGTTAGGGTTCCCACCATCAAAAGTTGGGAAATGTGGTGTTAGGGTTCCAACCCTAACAACCCACCCAACCCCCACCCTGCACACACCAACAGATGTTAGGGATGTGCCTTGGGGTCATCAGCTCTAACAATAGCAGTATGGTATCAGACCACCAGCCTGTATAAAAAGACACATGTATCTTGCCTATCCTACCACTAGTATATGTTCAATTAAGTTGCACATACCTAACATATACAGGTTAGAAGGTTAGCAGAGTAAACAAAGGTTCCCAAGTTTGTTTATACCTCGCCAGTCTTTTTTGTTAAACTGGTGATCGGTTCTGCTTACAGAGTAAATAATATTTCTGTATCCATTCTACATTGCTAGAAATACTTTGATCACATCAGTGCCAAAGGATTACTTTTTTGGCACAGGCTCATATTAGGATCATGTGAAGCTTTTGATTACCAATTAGTGCTTCCTTGTAATTCCCCAGCAAAGAAATTTCTCATGAAAAAGCTATGTCCAGTCTCAATATTGGGTCCAGACGATATCTAATGGAGTCCCAAAAAGGCTTAACCTTTTCACAAGACCAAAGTATGTGAAATAAAGTTCCTGGTACTTTCTCACATCTGGAACATATGTCCCATGTGAGTTTTTCCATTTTATGCAATTTAGCTGGTGTGTAAAAAAGATTATGAAGAAGCTGGAATTGCATAAAACTATATCTATCCCACTTCCAATATTTATATTTGTTCTTCCATATATGGAACCAATTGTGAAAATCTCTTAAGGGGGAAGTGCCTGATCCCAATAATAGAAAAATTCAGATTCTTTGGTCAAACGGGCGTCATGATGCTTGTTATAATAAAAGGAGATGGTGTGAGAATTGGGAGGAGATAAAGCCAGACCAAGTACTTGTATACCATATGGTTTATGCCATAAACCAGTACCAAAGTGTTATGTTACTATATGGGGCATTTGAAAGTATTTAAAACATATTGAACAGGGCCAACTGAATGCCGTTTAGGCCTCCAAAAAAGAAAGTATCCTACCATTGTTCAAAAGATGCTCTACCAAACTCACTTCCTCAAAAGGCCGAAACTTCTGCATCAATACTTAGCCTGTGATTTTGAAATTGGGATTTCCAACTAATGGCTGTGTAACATCATGTTACGGATCTACCCAAAGCAGAGAGCACAATTGTCTATGGGCTTGCAGGGAAACATCTATGGGAGTGTCAACCAGTGCACAGGGAGTTTTTTGTGGGGACTATACACTAGAGATTGAAGGTCTAGGCTCGACTGTATGCATAGATAGCACTCTATGTCTAACCATCGAGGAGTATAATAAGAGCCTTGCGCACTAGGCATGGAGTGGATCCAGCAGAAAAACTGGGAGCAGTGTTTAGCCAGATAATAGAGAAACACATTGCCTACTTTTAACCCACTTTTATCCCTGGGTCACATAAGTTTGCTCAAAGCCCATCAAGGAGGTTTGCCTTGACATAAACAATTAGAAAATATTCTATTTATCTGTGCAGACCACTTATACTGTAGAGCTGGGGTAAGCATAATAAGGGGATAAAGGAGACATGGAAGCACATTCATTTTAATTATATTCAATCAGCCCCAAAATGACACAGACAAAAGAGACCAGCAATCCAAGTCCATTTTAAGTTGATTGGCCAACATTATACATGTTACTTGAGTGCTCTGTGTGTAATAACATGACTCTTTAGGATGTTGGCTACCGTCACTATATGATATAACTGAGACCTGTGCTCCCAACAGTCTGTAATGGTATCCATTTGTCCATGTGTGATCACAGGGTCCTATGGGCCCCTGTGCACCCACTCCCATCAGTTCATAATGGTATGCATATGTCCATGTGGGAGCACAGGCTACTCTGGGCCCTGTGCTCCCATGCATGCATAATGTAATTCTCCCTCATTTACATGTGGAGCACAGGGCTCTCCGGACCCTGCACTCCCATCAGTCCATAATGGTATCCACTTGTCGATGTGTGAGCACACTCCCACTAGTCCATTGTGGTAAGCATATGTCCATGTGGAAGCACAGGGCCCTCTAGGCACATGCATGCATTTTGTATTTGTCCCGCATGTATGTGTGGCAGCACAGGGCCCTCCAGGCCCTGCACTTCCATCAGCCATAATAGTATCTATTTGTCCATGTGTGAGCACAGGGCCACAGGGCCCTATGGGCCCTGAGCTCCCACTCCCATCAGTTCATAACAGTATGCATATGTCCATGTGGGCACACAAGGACCTCTGAGCCTTGTGCTCCCATGCATGCGTATTGTAATTGTCCTTCACTTACATGTGGAAGCGCAGGGCCCTCTGGGTCATACACTTCAATCAGTCTGTCATAGTATATATACTTGGGCCTGGATATTCAGACTGTGCCTGGCAGTGGTGCAAGTGTGGACACAGAGCAACTGGGATGTGCCAGGGCCAGGACCAGGTGACATTCAACGGTGATGTGCCATGGAGCAGCATCGTTGAATATGGCAGGGACAGTGCATGGCACAGTGGCACTGCACACAGTGCAGTGGCACTGCACCGGTGCAAGCCACAGATAGGGAGCACAGAGATGCACCAGCACAAATGCAGTTGCGCTGGGTGCATCATCCGTGATATTCAGCAGAGGTCATGCAAATTTAACCATAATATATGCAAGGCACAAATAGGGCCATTTGCATGTCATTATGGCCCGGTTTACATGCCTTTCACAGGCAGCTCGGTGACTTGTCCCTGGCGCCCTGCACAGCATGACGTGTACACTGAGGGGGTCCTGGGGCATCCCCACCCCGTAGCCATGATTGCAGTTATGCTTTTTCTACATGATCCCTGGTGGTCCAGTGGTACCCCCCTCCCTCCTATTTCCCTTATCACCAGTAAAAATAGGTAAAAACATTCCATGGTAGTCTAGTGGAACCCCCCTCCCACCCAATACCCCGATCACCGGTAAATGTCCATAATCATATTCCCTGGTAGTCTAGTGGAACCCTCCTCCCACCTGATGCCCCGATCACTGGTAAATGCTGGTAACAATATTCCCTGGTGATCCAGTGGCACCCCACCCTTCCACCCACACAGGACCCTTGCCCACCCCACTCCCGTCATAGGCGGGCATATGCAACCCCACATACTACCCAACCACTCTCCAAATGACAGCTTACAGTGTGTGCTGTAAACCCATTTGTCCACACTTTGGACCAATGAGCACCGAAACATGCTGTACCAGACAATCCACAAATATGAGAAAGTCATTCAAATATTTGTGACTGTCTCATCTAATACTCTACAAGCCCATTGGTCCACAGTGTGGACCAGTGAACTTACAGCACATACTATACAACACATACATGTAAGCTGTCATTTGGCAGATAGCTGGGTGGTATCTGAGCAGGTACAACTGCCTACCGATGATGAGGGAGAGGGGGGCAAAGAGGTCTATGTGTGAGGATAGGGGTGCCACTGGATCACCAGGGAGTGTTGTTACCTACATTTATCAGTGATCAGGGTATTGAGCAGGAGGGGGGTTCCATTAGACTACCAGGGAATGTTTTTACAGACATTTACCAGCAATCAGAGTATAGGGTGGGAGGGGGGTTCCATTAGACTACCAGGGAGATATGGGTGCTTGTGGACGGTGTTCTTGGTGGGCAGGTGGCCACCCATGGCTGGTGGCTGCTGTGTTGCAACCTGCAATACAGCAGCTTGCCTGTGGATGGCCAGGAGTTGTTCCTCCTATTCATGGGCTCAACTTTGAACCCCCCCTATGTGGGGCAATGTGGGGGTGTGCCAGCATGTGATGCACATGCATGGGCATGCCCCCTGCATCTGCATCCCATACATTACCATTGCGCCCCTGTGCATCGGGATTTGTGCTGTGCCTGGCAGCCTTTTCAATATTCCACCAGGGCACAGTGTGGAGTTGCCCCGGCACAACTCTGGTGCACCATGCGCAACCCCTTTGAATATCTGGCCCCATTGTTTATTGTAAGTGTCCCTCATTCATGTGTAAGCAAAGCAGCACAGATGTCACATTGTGAATGCCTGACACAGCATCACAGTCACCTTAGCCTGATTCATTAAAATTTCCCTTGAAGCTATGAACAAGGCCTGGAAACATACAAAACATCTTGGTACTCTTAATGGTGCACTAAGCTGCGAGTTGCACTGAGTCTGTATTTCTAAGCTTTTTCGAGATATAGCTGCTGAAAGGGACCCCAACCATTACAATGTTATCCTATGGGAAATTATGAAACTTCAAATTGTTATAACCACCCAGCACATGAAAATGTTCTCACTAAACCAGCAAACCGCACATTTGTGAAGCAAGCCCATTGTACCCTGAAAATGTCAGCCCATAAGTGCAGTTTATTTGCAATGAACTGATAAAGAAATAGACATATATGGGAAAAGTAGGGTCACAAATTGTAGCAATATCCAAATTGTTTCACAAAACAGTGCCACAGTTTGTGGCATAACCCCCAGGAATGCTGTTTGCAAAACTGAACTGCATCAGGCGGGATTGAGACTCTGTGCTTTGTTGGAAATTTGTGTGATAACTGTGTCAGTGCTTCTCCGATTGCTTAGAAGGCTACAACACATCAGCTGTGAGAGGGCGTGTGTGGAGTTTTCCTCACTACACAGAAGGAGGAGGGGCAGTCTTCAGGTTTAAAGTTTGCACTGCTATTGCGCTGTGTCCAGGGACGCTGTTTGCAAAACTGAACTGCAGCAGGTAGGATTGAGACTCTGTGCTTTGTTGGAAATTTGTGTGCTGTGTTAGTGCTTCTCTGACTGCTTAGAAGGCTACAACACATCAGTTATGAGAGGGCGGGTGTGGAGTTTTCCTCACTATGCAGAAGGAAGAGGGGCAGTCTTCAGGTTTAAAGTTTGCGCTGCTACTGCACTAGCGCAACAGTGCTGGGAGAGGTATCTTGCTATTGTAAATAGTTTTAAACCATTGAGGTTTAAATATTTGGTTTGGGGGTGAGGATATTTTGTCTAGTATATAGTTAGTAAATTTGGTTCCCCTCTCTGGAGTTAAAGTCACAGTTTAGAGCAAATGCTCAAATTAGTTAGGATAGTTAGTAAATTTGGTTCCCCTCTCTGGAGTTAAAGCCACAGTTTAGAGTAAACGCTCAAATTAGTTAGTATAGTTAGTACATTTGGTTCCCCTCTCTGGAGTTAAAGACACAGTTTAGAGTAAACGCTAAAATTAGTTAGCATAGTTAGTAAATTTGGTTCTCTTCTCTGGAGTTAAAACCACAGTTTTGGGTAAACTCACAAATTAGTTAGAATAGTTAGTAAATTTGGTTCTCCTTTCTGGAGTTAAAGCCACAGTTTAGGATAAACACTAAAATTAATTTCCCAGGACCCATAAAATGGGTGTTTTAAATATTTGGGTTATTTACTGAAGATACTGGCTATTTATGTTGATTTGTTTTCCTGTATTTGGACTCAAATTCATAATACTAGAGATTTATCATGTCTTTTTTAGCTCAATTCAAGACTTTGAGTTGTTTTTATTTCCATTTTAGTTTGGAATTTTATTATTTATTAGGGAAGGGTAAATTTGTTTGTTTGTGGTTTATTATTGTTTGATGTGTGATGTATGATTGTTAGTTGAGTGATTGGGTGTGTAGTGTGGTGTTGTAGTGTGAATATATTGTGGGTGTTTTGTATGTGTAAGGATGTGTTGGGGACTTGCTTGGACAGTCAGGCATTATTCCCCTTCCCACCTTAAGGACCTTCACCCTTTTTGTTGTCCTCCACTGTCCCTGGAGGTGTATAGACGATGTAGGGCCCTGGGGATTGTGAGGAGGAGGAGGGTGATGGTGGGGACTGGAGGGGGGATGGAAAGGAGCGGATGAATTGGGATAGTGGTGATGAGAAGACACCTTGGGGTGAAATGGATTCAGGAGAGGGGTCCTCCCTGCCTGATTCCCATACCCAAGGGTTCTGCCTACAGTAGGCAGGTAGCTCAGTCTTCATCGGCAACTTATCCTACTCGGACAGTGTTATGTGATGCCAGGTCCATTAAAAACAAGACTGCTATAATAGCTGATCTTGTCGGATCATCGGACCTGGCATGCATCACCGAGACCTGGCTGGATGATAATGCTGGCCTTATTTTGGCTTCAGCTATACCAGTTGGGTACTCGGTGATACACCATTCAAGGCTGGCTCATAGGTGTGGGGGAGTGGCAATCTGTTTTAGAATGGAACTGAACCTGATGGAGGTAAAAGTGGGATTTACCAACTCCTTTGAATGTATCTTGGGCAAGGTTGTGGGGTATAGGATTCTTCTCATTTACCTTCCACCAGGAAACAGGAATGTTTTCCTGTGGGAAGTTGCAGACTTCATTGGTCGACATGACATTGGAATCCTCCAGATTGCTGATCCTGGGGGATTTCAGAGCCTGGGTCAATGATGAACTCTCACAGTTTGGTCAGGACTTCCTCCAGCTGATGAATTTGCTGGACCTCACACAGGTTATTTCCTCTTCGACCCATATAGATGGTCATTCATTGGGCTTTGTATTCCTCCTGGGAATGGAGATATCTGATCTGGTGGTGGAACCAGTCGGATGGTCTAACCATCACACCATTGGGTTCAGCTTCCTGACCTCCCAGTAGGTTGGCCCCTACAGAAATGGTCCAGTACTGCCCTTTAAGGGTTGTTACCCCAGAGGGCCTGATGGTGCTGCTGGATATATCAAGTTTGCCGAATGAATGCATGGATCCTGGGGATCTGGTTCTTGCCTATAATGAGGCAGTAGTTGGAGCCATGGACTCCATTGCTCCTGCTCGTGTTCATCCTCTCACTCATTGCCCCAAGTCTCCTTGGTTTGATGAGACATTGAGGGAGTTGAGGAGAGTTGGAAGAAGGCTTGAGAGACATTGGCGGAAGTTGGGTCTGGAGTGTGACAGACTTAGTTTGATGGACCATTATGGGGTCTATCAAACAGCAATTACCCATAAGAAGGCAGAATTCCTGTCCAGGGAAATTACTGCTGTGCAGAATCGACCAGCCCAGCTCTTTCGGACAGTGGACAGATTGTGCAATCCAATCTGCCTTCAGCCCGAGAGAGCGTTTTCACAGGAGCAGTGTGAGGAGTTTGCTCAATTTTTTGTGGATAAGGTTGCCACAGTCAGATCAGACCACCTTCTAACTCTTTCAAACAGGAGTTGTGATGGTCATCAGGAGATGTCAGACACCCAACTTGTGTGGTTTGACTTCGACCGGCCCAGAATCAATGACATAATAATGATCGTCCAGACACTGCGACCGACCAACTGTAGTTTGGATCCTGGCCCCACTCGCCTTTTAGTAGGATGTGTGGATAAAATTGGCCCGGTCCTTGCCAAGATCGTCTGGCTGTCATTGGAGAAGGGGATCTTTCCTGATACCCTGAAGGAAGCTGTGATTCAGCCTCTTCTCAAAAAACCCTCCTGGGACCCAGACTGTCTGGCTAACTATGGGCCTGTCTCTAACCTGCCTTTTGTAGGTAAGGTTATTGAGAAGGTGGTCGCGTTGCAGCTGGATGACCATTTGACAAGCCACAATGTATATGATTCTCTCCAGTCTGGATTTAGGAAGAGACATAGTACAGAGACAGCCCTTGTTAGGGTACTAAATGACATCCTAATAGCAAGAGATTGAAATACCTGTTCCATCTTGGTCCTTCTTGATCTCTCTGCAGCATTTGATACCATGGACCATGAAGTGCTTTTGGAGCACCTGTAGTTTATCTGTGGACTTTACAGCCTGGTCCTCAGTTAGTTTCAATCATTCCTTGAGGGTAGAACACCGAGGGTGGTGTCGGGAATTTTTTCCTCGGCATCACTCCCTCTATCCTCTGGGGTACCGCAGGGCTCCATTTTGGCACCCATGTTGTTTGCGGTGTATATGCTGCCATTAGGAGTGATTATTAGGTGGTACAGCTTGAGTTTTCACTGCTATGCAGATGATACTCAGCTGTACACGTCCTTTGTACCTGACCAGGGAGATGCTGTCTCGATCTTCAACAACTGTCTTACTGACATTCAGGACTGGATGACTGAGAGCTGACTGCAGTTAAACCCTGAAAAAACTGAGGTGTTGGTTGTGGACCCAGGTCATCGGGGGGGCAGGTTTGCTGAAGGGGGTCACCTTCGGATCTTTGGCTTGAGGGGACCCAGTTTGCTACCTCAGAATGGGTGCGGAACCTGGGCGTTATATTTGATGATCGCCTGACCCTTAAACATCAGGTGTCGGCTGTTGTCAAAACCTCATTTTATCATCTGAGGAATATAGCCTGGGTGAAGCATCTGGTTCCTGCCGATGACCTTCCAACATTGGTCCACGCCTTCGTTACCTCTCGCCTGGACTACTGCAATGCCCTGTATCTAGGACTACTGGGGGTGGATATCCGCCACCTGCAGTTAATGCAGAATGCGGTGGCCAGGCTTTTGACTGGTACATCTAGAACCAGTCATATAATGCCTGTCCTCTGAGGACTGCACTGGCTGCCAATACGGTGGCGGATTACCTTCAAGGTCAGTTTGCTGACCTATAAGGCCCTACACATTCAGGGACCCAGCTACCTGCAAGATCTTCTTCATCCCTACTGTCCCTTTTGTCGGTTCTGATCCACCAATGAGGGATCGCTAGAGATTCCCAGGGTTTGCTTAAAGACATCTGGGGCCATATCATTAGTTTTGTTGCCCCAACCCTGTGGAATTCTCTACCTCATCGGGTGTGAGATTGCCTGACTGTTCAAAGCTTTAAGTTAGCATTGAAAACGTATTTATTTACCCTGGCATATCCGGATTTTTAAGTATATTTTATTAACTGATTTTGGATGCTGTCTTAATTTTATGTATTTGATTTATTTATTGTTAAAGTGCCTTGGTTTTGGAAAGGCACTTCTTACAAATAAAGTTTTGATTTGATTTGATTTGTTTCGCAAAACAGTACCTCAATTTGCGATAGTTTCACAAAAGTACTTTTGCAAATTGAGGCAATAGTGCCAAAATCTGAGAAGGCAAAAATGGCAGTATTAAAATAAACATATTTCTGGCCACTTTTGAGCCAAGCAAAGCACAGAATCTGATTCCTTGGTCCCCGATTAGGTAAACACAAGTTTGGTGTTTACCAAGGATACAGTATTTTGTAAGATTTTAAGTTTTTCCACGTTGCTAATGGAAAACGATGATGGAATCTCGATACTACATTCCACATTTGTGAAAGTACTTTTGCATAGCACATCTAATTTTTCCCATAGGAAAAAATGGGACATTTTAATAACTTCTGAATAGATTAAAATCTTTTCACCAAACCCTCAAAAGGCATATCCAAAAAGTCTCAGATCAAACCCCAAGTAATTTCTGAGAAAAGGTGTGACAAAGGATTTACATAAAAATGGTCATTTTCACATTTTTTGACATTCAGCATTTCCACAACCACACATCCCACCAGAACAAAACTTGCCAAACCAAGAGATTTTTGGTCCCCGATGATGCATGCAAAAGTTCATGCGAATCAGTCACAGAGTTGCAAAGTTATTAAAGTGCAAAATGTTGGGTTTAACATAAATGTAACCTTTGAACTTGAACTATATATATATATATATATATATATATGTGTGTGTGTGTATATGTTTGTCTGTCAATCTGTCTCCATCCATCCAACCATCCATATTTCTCTGCAAAAAAAAATGTGTTAATGTACCAGATAGGGTTCAACTTAATGCCACAAAAGTAGGGAAATGTGGCATTGGGGTTTCCAGCCCTAATTTTCCACCCCCTCAGGCAGCAAAAGGACTACCACAGACAACCATCATCAGGTACTGTAAGACAAACAACATGCCACTGTTTTCAGATGACACAAATACAGCAGCACTAATGTGCTACCTTTGAGGATTTGAATTGGAGGCTGCAGGGGCATGCAATTATGCAGCCACAGCTGTGTTTGTATGTTTTACAGCATCTATGAGTATCTCTGGCTGCAGAAGCACAGTCCCCATGGGAAGAAGTACTGCTGCAATATGGGTATCATGGTTTCAGCTGTGTATGCAGAAATTTTTGAAGGGGATAGCAGTTTTGCCTAGGGATGGCACTTTCCTTGAAAAATACTTTCCCCAGTTATTATAACTATTAATTATTATAACTAATTTTTCCCTGAAAAAGTACAATGTTACCTTTTAAATGTTATTTATTTATTTATTCAAACGATTCACCAGAAAAGACATCCTGAGCTTTGAATTAGTTCATTTTGAGATGTGTGCTGGGTGTAGGGTGGGAGGGGATTGATATAATAATAACTGTGTGTATATATATACAGTACAATACAGCGAACAGAAGTTTTACTTGTTATGATAAACAGTTACTTACAGCATTTATAATCACATACAGATAAGATATAAGGTAGTGCAGCTGGGTCCTCGTGGGTAGTTGAAGTAGAGGCTCAATGCAAGGCAATTGATAAGAGGATTTAGTCATGGGTTGGGGTGAAAGGGTGGATTGGGGAAGGGAAGGAGGGGACATGGGGAGGGAGGAAGAGAGCAGATAAGGGAGAGGAATGAGGGAGAGGGGTGGAGAGGGAAGGGAGGTGGGAGAAGGATCAAGGGAGGATTGAGGCACAGGTAAGGGAGAGGGGGAAATGGGTAGGGAGGAAGGAGAGTGGATGGGGAGAGGATATAAGGGGAATGAGGGAGGAAAGATAGAAATGTGAGGAAAAATGGAGGAAGAGGAAAGAGAGAGAGGAGGAGAGAAGAGAGAGTGAGGGAGGGAGAGAAGAGGAGAGAGAGCGAGAGTGAGGGGAATACTAAAGACAGGAGAAGGTGGGGGCAGTGAGGGGAAGGAGTTGAGTTAAACAAATGGGCCTACATCTCAGATTAGGGTAAAACAGCTACTTTTTGATGTCCTGAGGGGGCAGCAGGTGGTACCTCGCTACATAGATGGATCCATTACTGCATACATTTCTATATGCAGCTCTGTAAGTTCAGGAGTCATAGAAGCCTGTGCTTCTGCAGCCATAAGTTGGAGTATATGTTTTACACCTGCAGTTGAAGAGGTACAGGTCTCTCAGGGGCTTGCACTTGTGCAGACAGAAATACTGTTGCAATAGTGGTACAGTATAATGTATTTCATGGTGCCCCCACTTCTACAGCCAGAGGTCTATATGCATGTTTCACACCTGTGACTCAGGGGCCTGCAATTCTGCAGCCAGAACTGTGCCTACTGTATGTCTTATTGTGTGGATGAGTACCTGTAGCTACAGAAGTGTTGGCCACATAGGGGTCTGCATTTCTGCAGACAATAGAACTCTTGTAATTTGGGTATTGTGTTTTGTATTTGTTGCTGCAGAAGCTGATACTTTTGCACACCAAAATAATGTTGTGATTTGAGTATCATGGATTTCTATCTGCAGCCAGAAGTAAGTGATTATGTGTTGCACCTTGAGTCATGACAGTAGCTCATCAATGCTACTGTATTTGTGTCATCCTGAAACAGTTGTATGTTGTTTGTCTTACCTGATGATGGCTGTCAGTGTTTGCTTGTGTGGTCTTGTCATTTTGTTGCTACGGGAGATAGGGAGTTATGGTTGGAAACCCTAACACCTCTTTTCTCTACTTTTGTAGTGTTAAGTTGAACCCTAACTAGTGCATTAATGTGGTTTTCTCATGGTAAATTTCCATTCTTTTTTAGAAAGTCAATAAAATAAAAGTGCAACAATACTTCCATGCAGTGCCACCACATACTCAGCAAGAGATAAAAATTTACGGTGCAAGAAATACATAGCCACT
This sequence comes from Neoceratodus forsteri, assembly GCA_016271365.2. Classification (NCBI taxonomy): domain Eukaryota; kingdom Metazoa; phylum Chordata; order Ceratodontiformes; family Ceratodontidae; genus Neoceratodus; species Neoceratodus forsteri. The sequence goes on from CM057458.1 coordinate 888,797,349, forward strand.
TCTGTTGGGCATGTGCATCTGTAGTCGCAGATAGAAACAATACTTCTGGCTGCAGAAGCACTGACCAGCAACAGACACACTTTGACACTGTGCGATAAAGAAAATGAGGAGGACTTTGACATACTGGCACCACTTTTCACTGACACTTCCTTAAGTTACATTAAGAACATTAATAAAGCCAAGCATCATGCCACATAGAATATGGACTTTATGAGTTATTGGGAGTCTACTTGTTACTAATAAACATCAGAAGTAGAGATGAAGGTGTCTTGATGCCATTATGTGGGGCACTGGTCAGACCACAGATGGAGTATTGTGCTCAGTTATTGGGCACCTTACCTCAGGGGAAATGTTGAACTCTTGGAAGGGGTGCAAGGGAGGGCAACCAAAAGAATTAAACAATTAAAACATCTATTGTATCAAGAGAAATTGGAGGAGTTGGTCTTGTACACCTTGGAATATAGATGCCTTAGAGGGGATTTATGCTTAGTATACAAGGCATTTAGGAATTGTGGTCTGTGGGAATGCTTAAGACTGGAAAAAATAGTGGACAGATACATAAGAGCTCACAAGCACCAACTGAGGGGAGAAATGTATAAAACCAACAAGAGAGGTACCTGGATAAACCAAAGAGTGGTGACCCATTGGAACAGCATTCCAGAGGTGATAGTGAATACTGACACTATAGATACCTTTAATGTTGGCTTGCATAGGCATATAGGAAGTACACAATTCCATTGAAAAATAGTGAGTCTTCTTGGCTAATGCTACATACTTGTATTCATCCTATGAATCATATGAATATGCAAAACCAGAGAAAAATAATGATTCTGTGTTAAGTGTTCATTTTTACATTTCTTTGATGCAGCTGTCATACCATGTGAGTGGGAGCACCTTGTCTACTTAGTGCACCAGTCTTCGGTATCAGAAATTATGTTCAGCTCAACTGCAGTGGCTGCACTGAATCATCACAAAAAAACACAAGATCTGGTGTCGTTAAAAAATATTGCAGCCTACATTTGCTCTGATTGGGTCTGGGGGTGGGCTGATACAGTGACAAAAAATGACTATGTTTTGGTCAGCCTTTTCACTGGTATGGTGTGGGGTGTGGAAAAGGAGTGAGATCCTTTACTATAACACACACAACAGGGTGAAGCAATGTTTGTTGTTAGGGTGGAGAGAAAAAGGAATATAATAACTAATTAACTGAACTAAATAAATAAAACTGGATGCACTCAATCTGCACATTTGTCTGTAACTGTTGTGGCTGGTTGGGGAAATGGGATAATCAACTCAAAGGGAATATTATCTAAGCTGACACATCCCAAGTAGTAATTATAGCTCTTATGGGAGCTGAATGGAAATATGACTATCCTGAGGTCAGCTTGTCTGTGCAGGTATCATTGTACAGCTTGTGACACCATCACCAAAGTTTGGGAGTGAGCTTAACTCATCAGGGGCTGATTGAGTGGAGGAAGATCAACAGCTCAGCTATATTTTCCTCTCAGGAGGAGGTGCTGAAACTACAGTACTCAACACTGCCATCAGTGTGACCATGATGGGAGGGCAGCAACAATCCAGCAGGGAGGTGGGGCATTGGTGGAGTTCCATTCTGCATGCTCAGTGTGCCGATGCTTGGTCTCCAAGTGCAGGCATTACAAGTGGTGGTGACCAGTACAAGGAAAGAACCCTGTGCTTTGCAGGATGACTCAAGAGCACTTAGGCTCTGTCCCATGCCACTCCCCACTGCTCCTTCACCCCGGGAACTCCAGCCTCCATTCTCATGAGGAGGTGAGTCGTGGATCTAGGTCTGGCTAATACTGCTATACCATAGTGTCTAGTAGTCTCATTACCAAATGCTTACCTGTTAAAAAAAGTTTAATATATGGATCTTGAATTTAATATGTATCTAAAGCATACAAAACAAATTCGGTAATACCCTCAAAGATTTAGTGATAATACTACCATCAATCACTTTTAATAGTATTGTTTCAGTGTGATAATACTATCGTTGCATTCCTCAATGATAGTATTACCACCATCACCAGACAGTGCAAGTGCTCACAAAGATGCCTTCTGCCCCCCACGTCACCCTAAGCAAGCCTCCTGACTGGCCATGTTTCATGTGTGGGCAGGCAGAACATTTTAAAAAACATGGTGGCTTGCTTTCTCACTTTGCAAGACTGTAGTGCCTCACAACATTTAATTTTCCCCCCTCAGAAAAATGAAAAAGAAGTGAATCCAAAACAAGGAAAAAGGTAGGACTACCTACCACTTCTTTTCATACAGTGAACGAAGGCAGGAGAGGTGTAGCACAGTGGGCTGCGATGACAGCAGCAACAAGGCAAGGCGGCAGCTGGTTATGACACAGCATCCATCTCTGAAACTGCCAAATGCCAGCCACAAAATAAAGAAAAACCAAACAAAATATCACCCATATATTAAAAAAAATAACAAATTCAGTAGGTGCTGGTGCATTACCGGCAAATGATACCATCTCAAGGTTCTGGACACGGGAACCTCTCAAGCTTCGCTCTTGAGGTTCCTTCATGTCTGGAACCTCTCGAAGATATTACTCTTTGGTAATGCACGAGCACCTATTCCTTATTCTCTTTACACTGTTATATTCTGCTGACAAAAGAACACAAATATGTCATCCCCATTAACCATGAATCTGTCATTCTTTATTTTCCATGCTTTCTAGTTTCTCTCACACACTATCTCCATTCTTGGAAAAGTCTCCAGTCCCACCCCTCATCCATCCTGATCCTTACTCACCATTCCTCAAACCTCATCTCTCCAGACACCAGTTCATAGTCACAGACATCTACATTAATGGGCATACTTCTCACCCCACATCCTTTGTCTGATGCAGTTGGAATTCTGTTAGTTAGGCACAAGAGGATTTGTATAAGCAATCGATTACTGTCATCCAGGATTTCACCATCTAATTATACAAACTGGTGTCTATGTCTGTCATTGTAAATGTCCTTGAGAATAGATATGTGTTTGACGGGTTGGTGGGTTTCCATGTGATGAACTCAGAGCTGGTCATTCTGGATAGGTTGGTTGGGGGTGGGGTGAGAAGATGGCATCAATTCAGTGAGCTTGGGTGGTGGGTGGAGTTCTACAGATTTTGTTCACTATAGTGATTTGATAATATTTATACTGAGACAGCAATGCGAGACATTGGTGTTACCACTAGAATAGGGGTGTGCGAAAAAAAATTCCGCCAGCAGAATTTAGGTGAAAGTCCAATTTTCACTTCTGCAAAAGTCTGGAAATCATTTTGCTGACTTTAGCAGAAATTCCACCAAAAAACTGCAGAATAAATGTAAGAAACGTGGTTAATGTATCATGCTGCGGGAAAAAAACCCACAGAAGTAATGCAAACTGTGGATAATCACATGATACATGGCAAAATACTAAGCAAGAGACTTTATTTCCACATGTCATGTAAAAAGCCCACAGTTCGTAATCAAATGCTGCAGTACTAGGTGGAAATCAGCAGTTATTTGGCAAAAGTTTGGAATTCTGCCACAGGGAGAAAGAACGGAAAATGCAGTGAAATTTTTGAAATTTCATGGAAATTCTGTGTCGGCGAAAATCCACACTTTTGCCCACCCCTACAATAGAATGCCAATTATTAAAGGATTATTCACAAAAGCATGTGAGAACTATAATTAAAAAGCAAATTTAATCTTAAATTATACATGTATATTAACTACTGCATTTATGAGTCATAACAATTTTTTTTTATTTGGATATTAACTTTTTTTGTGAAGTAGTTTTTGACAAATCCTGTTAGGTTTAGGTCCAGGATGACTATGCCTTATTTTGTAATAATGCACACTCGGCTGTCTGTTTTACCCAATTAAGTTTCTTTGAGTTTTGCACCCATTTTATAATTCCCATTCCTTCACCCTGACGCATTCCAAGCATTCCTGTCATACCAGTACTCTACCTCACTGCAATAATTCATTCTACACACACACACTCACATACAGACACACAAAGACACACAGACACAGACACAGACACACAGACACACAGACACACAGACACACACAAATGCACACGTTATTCAGGGTATCCCCAGGATCAAATGACTGCCACATTCCGCACCATGTCCCATGTCTGATGCCCCATGTCTGAGTATCTGCTGCATCAAGTGTCACTCCCTCCCTTACTCAAGCCCATGTCCAAGTATCCATGTCATGCATTGACACTCCATTGCCAAGCACATTATAGACTTTCACATTACAGGTATCCATGATGTCCAGTGTCAGCACATATCACGCACCTGGTTCAATATCTACAGTAAGAATCTTTAGTGTCTAGCAGCACCACCTCCAATGCTATTTTCCATGGACAGGCTAGGATTATTCTTCAAATAAAGACATGTGTGACTCATTCTTGCTATTTGCTCAGCATTTTAATGGCCACAGCTTCAAATTGTAGTGCTGAAAGGTTGATTAGTATAGTTTTGTGTGTAGGAGAAGGGGAGAAACTTGAATAGGGGGTGGTGTGCTTCCAATGACATCCTCAGATAAGTTACACACCAACTTAGAGAGGGTATTGACAGTCCAGACACTTAAATGTATTAAGTCAAGGCTTGGGATATTGTTAACGGCTTTAGAGGGTCTGTGTCTGCACACATACCTTGGTAGCTTATTGCAAATCTGATAGCAGGAACAGCAAGCAGTGCTGCTCCTGTGATGGGGAGGGGTATAGAATGAGAAGAAGCATCCATTGATATAATGCGTGTGCATGTGTGTATCTACATGCACTTGTATTTCTTTCTGAATGTGCATGTACTGTAAGAAAATGTGTGTTGGTGTGTACCATATCTGCATGTGTAAAAATGTGAGTGTGCATGTATGTACAGGTGTGAAAATGTGTGTGTGTGTGTGTGTGTTTGTGTGTGTGCAAATGCTGACATACATATGCATTTGGTGGTTGTAACAGGCAAAGAAGTGACTAATAAATAACAGTAGGTTGGTGTTTTTTACAGCAGAGTTTTTAAAGATGCACAAACATTTCAGAAATAAATAAGTATGTTTAACTAAAATCACATAGCCTTAGCAATTTGTTTTAAAGCAGTGGTATACACTCACAGTGTTTCCAATCAATCTATAAAGCTGAAAAGACTTGAAATTAGGTGCAGTGGGAACAGTAAAAAGCTAGTAGCAACTGGCCTAAAATGAGGGATTGGATTTCTCACATGAACAGCATCCCCTATGCATTTTCTCTTCGGTGCTTGCATAACACAAATCTTCTTTTTCAAAACACTAGAGATCTTTATTCCATACTAATTATTCCCAACTACTGTAGTAGGAAAAAAGATATTTCTTCAACCACTTGGTAGAAAACCATATCACTTGACAGATGTTTTTTCTTTCTTTATTCTTAACTTGCTGCAATGCACAGTAAATCTTTTAGGGGACTAAAAGAACCCTTTATCACCTTTCTGAAGCAGAGCTGTTAATAATAATAATAATACTAATTAAAATAAACAGATTCTTGTATTGGAAAGCAAATTATACTTAGCACCTGATTCCAATGATATTTGCTGGACAAAATATGATTAAATAAAAACAGCTGGGTTCTGGCAATAAAGAGCATCCTTGGAGGGGTTCGGCTGCAGGAGAAGACCCCCAGGCTGTCCGGTTCAGCTGGATCAGTATCAGGAGGGAAGCAGGAGAAGGCAGGTGTGCTGTCACAGCTGCTTCATGTGAGGGGGGTCCTTCTGCCAATGGATGAAGAAGAAGAGGAGGAGACAAGCAGAGGGCAGTAAGTGGGGAGGTAGGTGCTCGGGTGGGTGGTGCTCAAGGGTGGAGGAGATGGGAGTTTGGCTGATTCACATCTTAGCTGGGTTGTAGTGTCAAGGGGGGAAAAGAAGTGCTGGCAGGAGAAGAAGAAGAAAAAGACACATCATTTCGGGATTAAGCTGAAGCAGATCTGTATGTTAGCTCAGCCCTGCAGGAACACAAATACTAAAAGAGAGAAAGTATGAGAGTGTAAGAGGGAGCGTACAAGCAAGCAAGCAGCAGCGCCTTGGATGTCATGCTTGAAATTGTAAAAGCAAGCAATTTGAACTTGGTGGCAGGGATACAAGAGCCAGAGGGCAGATGGGTAGGAGCTGAGGCCCAGAAAGGTGCTGTGGAGAGTGCAACCTTCAGGGGATGAGGCTGAGCTGAAGAGGAAGGGTGGGGACAGCTGTTCTGTGATGAGAAGGGTCAATCACTGAGCCTGCTATCCCCACTGATCTCATCCTCTCAGCCCAGCTGATCTCAGTCCCTAAACCCAGCTGATCTAAGACACCTTCTAACCCTAACTGCTACAGATGGTCTGACTTTGTCTCCAGCTAGGCTGATCAGAGACCCCCAAAGCTAACTGTCCCAGCTGATCTAACTCCATCCCCAGTCCAGCTGATGAATGCCATCCCAGATAAATTGACCCCCAGCCCAGATGATCAAAGACCCCGAAATCCTATTGTCCCGACTTGTCTGACCCCCTCAGCCCTACTACTGAGCTGTCTGTGGTACTGAGAGCTGGACTGGAATGTTTTCCCACCTTCAGTGTGGAATCTTGTCCTTTTTTCCTTGCTCTGAAATGTGCTCATGTTCCCACCCAACATGATGCAAAAGTAAAGTGAGAGAGAAATCCTCCTGTTTTCTCATAAGGATAACCTGGGACTGATTTGTAGATGAGACTAGATATGGGGGTGCTCCAGCATTGTGAGCAGGATCTGTTTACAGCAAAAAGCAAACCTAGAAGGAAGGTGTTGATGTTATCTCAGGTGTGAGGGACAGGACAGATATGGGGTAAGTTACTGGAGGAAAGAAAGGAACAATGAGAGAAATTAAGTGAAAGAAAAATAAGAACTCGAGAAAGGGGAAATGAGACAATGAAAGTAAGACTGAGAGAATGGGAAGATAAGAGAAAGCACAAAAAACGGCAGTAAAGAAAAGGTAATGCAAGAGAGTACTGGAAAATGAAAATTAGCAAGAAAGTGAGAATGTACAAGATTTGTGCCTTCCCTCATATGTCCCATCCCAAATCACATTGTCACTGATAACGGGCATTGACATTTGTCCCTTGGAATAGATCATTCAGTCCATATAGCTATCAGAGTGAGAAAAAGGAGTTTTACAAAAGGACCTCTCTTTCAAACACTGCTACTGCCCCCAAACCCTCAGACACTCTCAGTGAGGAGTTAGGCTAGCGATAAATAAGTTACAAGTTAGCCAGCCTGGGAGTGGGTCCCAAGATGACAGCCTGGGTGAAGAATTGGCTGGAGAATAGGACACAGAGAGTAATAGTAAATGGAGTTATTCTGAAGAAAGGGGGGTGACTAGTGGGCTACCGCAGGGTTCAGTATTAGGACCGGTCCTCTTCAATGTCTTTATAAGTGACATTGCAGAGGGACTGGAAGGAAAAGTATTTCTCTTTGCAGATGACACAATGATCTGTAACAGAGTTGATGCACAAGGTGGGATGCAAAGGATGAGAAGAGGCTTGGCAAGGTTAGAGGAATGATCAAATGTATGGCAGCTTAGATTCAATGCTAAGAAGTGCAAGGTAATGCACCTGGGAAACAAAAACCCAGGGGAAGAGTACACAATGGGGGGTGAGATACTAAAAGCAACAAAAATGGAAAGGGACCTGGGGGTAGTCATATCAGATGACCTAAAGGTGGGCAAGCAATGTGAGAGGGCAGCAAGGAGGGCTGGGGGGATACTAGGATGCATAGGGAGAGGCATCACCAGTAGAAAACAGGAAGTTGTTATCCATCTGTACAGACAGCTGGTGAGACTCCATCTGGAGTACTGCGTGCAGTTCTGGAGACCCAATCTCCGCAAAGACATAGACAGAATGGGAGCTGTCCAGAGGAGGGCAACTAAAATGGTGCAGGGTCTGCACTGGAAGGCATATGAAGACAGACTTAAGGCACTTAATATGTATAACCTCGAGGAAAGGAGGGAGAGGGGGGACATGATAGAAACTTTCAAGTACCTCGAGGAATCAACAATGTCCAAGAGGGTAGCATCTTTCAAAAAAAGGTGTGCAAGAACAAGGGGGCACAATTTGAAGATGGGGGGTGGCTCAGAGGTAATTTAGGAAGTATTTTTTCTCAGAGAGGGTTGTGGATGCGTGGAACGGCCTTCCGGAGGTGGTTGTGGAGTCAAAAACAGTGGTGGAATTCAAGCATGCATGGGACAGTCATAAGGCAATTCTAGGGGGTGGGGGTAGGAAGAAGTAGGCTGCTGGTTAACTAGGATCTGCAGCTTATCTAGTAGGTAGGGAAATGGGCAGACTGGGTGGACCAAGTGGTCCTTATCTGCCATCAAATTCTATGTTTCTATGTAATGGGAGGGCTCTGCCTGAGGTTCAATGTGGGGGAATAACTCTTCCCACATACATAATAAAAAACAACCTCTACCAGGACCTCTTGCTCTAGTGTTTGGAAAGGTTACCTGCATGGAGCTCCTCCGTGGCATGTGTACTGATTTGCTTTTCTGCTTTTTGTGTTTCCTTTGCTTCTTCCCTTGTTATTTTTCCCTGCTTATATCCACCTCCTGCTTTCTTGTGTACTGTCCTCTGCTTGGTTTCTGCTGGATTTCATTTCTGTGTTCCTCCTGCTTGGTTAGTATTGTTTGGCCTACAGCTGCTGTGTTCTTTCTCTTGTGCTTGTTTTTTCTGTTTTTCTGTGTTTGTCTTTTGGTTTTGTCTTTCTTTTGGGTGGTTTTAGTTGCCCTTGTGTATGCTGTGTTAATCCATGCCTGCTGTTGTTGCCTTTCCTTTCAGCACTCTCAGACTCCTATTATACAATGGACTCAAAAATCCTGTCTTCTGATTGGCTCATTAGCACCTTTTCCCCATGGTAAATCCTACAATTTACCATGGGGAAAGGTACCAGCCATCAGTCAGCTGCAGCACAAACTGATCCTGAAATCACTCTGACCATCAGCCCCCCCCGAAAACACAAATGAACAACCCAGTAAATGGTGATTGTAGCTCACTGTTCAGTAGAGAAATGCCTGACCCTCCTTTATCGCTGCTCACACCAACCACCATCCTGCACTCCCTACTCCCCACAACATCATTACCTAAAGTGGCAACACTATGTAAAAAACAGAAAGAAAACAGAAAAAAAACACATCTCAACTAAGCGGCACAGTACAGACCTGAGGAGTGTAGCGTTGATGACCTTTGGAAGCTTGAGACTCCTCGATGGCTCAATGTGCCAGCAGGGTGTCCATCAATGAGTGTTTTCCATTGTCAAGCATTTCCAGTCCCACTGCCCTGCTCATCCATGGCTGGCTGTTCACTCATTTCCTCTGATCTGTTTTGCTCTCTCTTTTTTTTTTTTATCATATCATATTTTATCCTCCCTGCAGCCACAGCCCCTGCTTGCCTCCAGCTACCACTCCTCCTTCACCTCTGATCCTGAAGTTGGACGTGCCCAGCTGGCATATGCAGCTATACCAACAAGAGGGACTCACCCCATGTCCCTGTGCCTGGCAAGGAACCAATACCAGCACACATCTCTGGTTCAGGCATTCGTCAGCCAGTGAAGCTGTGGCCATCAAGCTGCTGCAGACCTGTGCTCCTGTTTTCCTCCTGATTTATGTCCCCCCAGAGTGCGAGCATGCAATGACATTGGGCACAATGTGCTGATGTCTGCTGCACTCCACCCCTTGCTTAATCCTGTTCTGGTAGTGCCCCCCAGTCATCACCAGGGACCACTACAGAGCAGTGGTTCCCAGGATCCCTCCCCAGGGATGGAAGAGCAGTCCTTTAGATGCTTGATCCCACCCCTCCCCTGCCAATCCCTGGCTCCCCAGGCTCGTGTCTGAACCTGGGTCACCAGTTGGGTGCGAGGTGTGGTGTCCAGCACCTCAACCCTCAGCCCCACCGGGCTGGCATCTATTTTGCTCTTTGCTAAGCAAACCTCTTTCAGTATCCACACTACAATAACTTCTCTCAAATCCCTGTTCTGCCTCCAATTCAGCAGCCATGGCAACAGCCCTAACAACCCTAGCAACCAAGGACTATTATTTTTTTGCGGCATAGTAACAAATACAATTAAAAAGAGAATAACTGATAGGTTAGTGTGAGTTACTGGGGAGTAATACCATCGAAAGGTTCTAGTGTGTCTAGAACCTCGAGATGGTAGGACTCCCCAGTAACTCACACTAACTTATAAGTTATTTTTTTAATATATAGATCCTATTTTGACCATTTTTTGAGTGGCAGTCAGCCTCTACAGTGAAGTACTCTCTCAGTCCTGACCAACCGCCACATTGTCTTGCTGTTCCTTGTTCATCCCTGAAACCCGTAAGTTTAGTAGGCAGTCCTACCTTTGTCTCTGTTTGGGGAAAGCTGCATGAGGCACATATTTTAATGTTTCCTAGAATTCTTCCCTCAAAAACGTATCCGTGGAGCAAAGAAAACTCCTTGGCATATGACCAGTGGGTTTATCTCCATAAGCGACAGACCAAGCCGCCATGTTTTTGAAATTGAACTGCCCACCCACTCTGGAAAAGTGGCCAATTGGAAGGCACACTTAGGAAAATGTAGGGGGCTAACTTGCAGTTGCGCTGTTGAGCATTGATGATAATAGTATCGTTCAGGTACGGAACGATGGTATTATCATCTCTGAATGATACTATTATCAGTTGTAAAGTGTAGTGTTTTCACTCTTGGAGCAATGGTATTACTGGAAAAAAAAACACATGCTTTACTACCCTATTAAATGGCATATCCATATATTAAAATAAATTAAAACAGAAAAAAAAAGAGTTGTATTTTGTTTTTTTGTATGTCAAAAAGGGGGACCATTGTATAATCGCAATATGCCACTCCAGGATGTGGGTTAATGCTAGGATTTACAATGCCTGGCGTGTTTTGCTCATTCAGCCTGCAGCCTCATGACCAAACAACACCCCAGGCATTGTAAATCCTAACATAACCCACACCCTGGAGTGGTATATTGTTTAAATTGACTTTACCTGGCTGGCTCTCTCAGCTTCTCACTGTGTGTTCTGATGTTTTTTCAGCAGCTTACTTTGGGTCTGTCAGCTACCTGTTTCCTTGATTTTAGTTCTCCAATCTCCACTCTCACTACTCTTTACTCATTTGCTTCATATGAATCTACTCATTTGTAGCCTGCTGGGGACCAAACATGCTTGATTATGTGCAAGCCCTATTTTAACTCAGAAGCCTTGCATTTAACTATGGATTCTTTGTTGCTTACTTAGCTCAGTCTTTCATTTGTTTACTCTGCATTTCCTTAAGTAAGCCCTCAGTTTTCATACAGTCCTTTTGGAGATTTAAACCCATTCACATATATTTATTTGCAGGCAGTGGGAATCAGATCAGAGTCTACTGCAATTCTATATTACTTTCTCCATGGGATTCCGATGTGCTTAACTTCAGTTTTACCAAACAATTGTTACTACTGTTTTTCAGTACATTATTGCCTCTGCATACGCTTCCTATGCTTGTTCAATTGTTTAGCTTAGCTACTGCTGGAAGCTATAACAAGTTACTTCTGGAAGCTGTTCAACTGCTTTTGTGCAATGCTTCATTTAACTCTGGAGGCTGGCTGAGCCAGCTGTTGCTGTACACTAGTTTTAAATCCACTTGTGGGTCACAGCATTTTACTGTGGCTTCTTGTTTTTCTTATGGTTGAGGATGTGGGGGTTATAGTGGAGAGTTGTCACCCTGTGTGGTTCACATACCTCATATTTGAATGCTGCCTTCGCCGCTAAAATACTCAAGAGTATTTATGTCACCTTTACTGGCATTCGTTGATGGTCTGGCTAGCTTGTGTTCCTTCCTGTTTACTTGCATAGCTTCTTCTGTAGCCTTGCCAGGCATGCACCTTGCACTGGGTGAAGGTCCAGTTTAGCCTGGGCTGTTTATTCCATTTCTACTGCTTAGCATGTCTTTGCATACTATCTGTTTACCATGCTGCACACTGACTTTTGTGCCCTGCATTACGCTTTACTGCCTGCTCTTTTGCTATAAGCCCCCTGGTTCCTCTTCCAGCTTTTTTTTTCCATCCTCTCTTCTGCCTCCTCTTTCCCTTTCATCTACTTGCTTTCACCCAGCACACTCCAGAAGTTTTACAATTCCTGTTTCTAACTCTGCCTTTGGAGCATTGCGTGAAGGTAGGCTTCTGTCTGCTGGGAATGGGGTTCCTGTTTATGTCTTATTTGTTCATTAACTCTCTGTCCTCCAGCTGAAATCTCTTCTGTGGCAGTGGATTAGCCTTGGATGACAGTCTTTGCTGCCTCTGTGTTTATTTTCTAACCTCTGCCTGGCATGGCCTTGCACTGGATAAAGGATCATCATGCCTGGGCCTCTGTGGCACCCTGTCATTAATCTCTGCCTCAGGTTGTTCTGTCTTATTACTGGGACCTGCTTTCTTTTGGCTTCCTCCTCCTCATTGGATGCTGCTTTGCTGGACTGTGATGTTGCTCCTTTTACCTCTTCCCACTGCTCCTATGCCACCACTTGGTAGGGAGTGCATTTCTAAGACTCAGCTTTCTGTTTAGAATTGGATTATTTCTTGTTTCACTGTGGAGCTTCACCAATGTGACATTTCTTACCCCATTTCTGCTCACCTGCTGGACCTCTATGACCTCTATATCTCCAGTGTTTGACCTATGCTGGCTTTGGTGCTGGCCTCTGTGGCTGCTCCACCTGCCTCTCCCACGTCGGAGATCCATGTCCAGTTGGATTCCCATGTAAAATGGTTAATGCTCTGTCTTGCTCCATTGTCCTAGTTGTCCTGTTCAGATATTTGGCAGCTGCCCCATCAGCAATGCTTTCCAGTCTCAGGGATGTCCTGCTTAAGATTGTACCTTTTTTCAGGGCTTCAACTATTGGTGCCACCCAGGCTCCCTGTGTTTGCCCTTATGCTCTCCAGTGTTCCGAATGACATTTACCATCCATCATCTCCACTCCTTATCTCAGTGTTGACCCCTGCTTCAGCCCCTCCTCCATTTTGTAGCACTGTAGCTTCCCTCCATTTGGGGTTTCAGCATGGATTCATATCCTTCTAGTTGTCTAGTTAATAAATTGGGATCAGACAAATATTTAGTGAAATGGATATGCAATTAGCTGTCTAACAGAACTCAGAAGGCTGCAATCAGTGGTTATCTGTCAGCAGAGGGGAGGGTCATGAGTGAGGTCCTGCAGGACTCCATCTTGGACCATGCGCTATTTCACTATTTTATTGCAGACTTGGGTGATAACAGTTAGAACAAAATAACAAAATATGCAGATGACACTAAACTGGGGGGCTCAAGTGATGTTTTGGAGGACATCAAATGTATACAAGTTGACTTGGCTCACATAACTGACAGGGCAGTCAGATGGGGAATGACCTTTAAAACTAACAAATGTTATATACTGAACTTGGGATGTAACAACTAGTTATGCCAGTATGTTTTAAGCCATTTGACCTTACAAACTTCTAGTACTGAAAGAGACCTGGGTGTACTAATTGACAAAAGTTGGACTTTGGAGAACCCCAACTGCCATGCTACCCAATCATCCGGTCTATGCTGAAGCTACTGCAAGAATGAAATCCCACTAGTCCAAAACCCCATTTATCTGAACATTTTTCATGTCCCCCAAGATGGTTGGATAAATGGGGTTTTACTGTAGTGACAATAGTGACATTCCTTCTGAAGCATACACTTGCCACAATTTGCAATCTGCATTTCTAGAACTGGACATTGATAAGTGGCTAATTCAGAAGGAGTTCCAAAGGAACCTCATTATTGGTCATTTCCTTTGGCCCTGTTTCCTACCTTTCACTATGACTGCAGCAAAATCAGATTTGGCTATGTGGTCTTTATTTCTGGCTCACTGGAATGGATGTTTCATGTTCTATAAAGACCCTTCACCAGACTTCTACACTAGGATTTAAACAAATGTCTCACCAACATACGGATCATGTACATGAATGAGTTTTCATACCCATATTTCCATCTAAGGACAAATGTTGACCGGTCATTCTATTGGACAAACTTATGCATTTTCATTCTGGATCAAATCATTTTCATCCTTTACTATCCCCAATCCATAACTCTCCAATGACTAAAAAATGGTTTGCAGACCATATCAGATTTTGCTTCATCAGCTGGACTTGATTCTTATTCACATTTTGGGCACTCTTTCAGTCTTAGAGCAGCATCATCATCAGATTCAAGAAATAACATCCCAGCCATATTATCAAGAAGTTCAGAAGATGGAAGTCATCAGCTTACAAAACCCTACATTCCAAATTGAATTATGAAATTAGAGCAGCATTTTTGATCACCTCCTCTTAGTATGCGCAGAGGATAGGCAGTCCAATAACCATGTGTCCTCGGAGGTTCCTCCCCCCCAAGGGATTTTTTCCTCTGCTGCACATTACTTGTCATACTCTCCATGAGCTGGAGGAGGTTATCTAACATAATTTGTGGGACTCTGTATTCCTACAGCTATCCAGTTTGAAGTTCCTACACCTACCTAGCTTAAAGTAATAATGCCAAGAATGGTAACAGAGTTCAGCCACAACAGAGTATGCACAAGCATAAACATATTTTATTCCACAAACATTGAATGGGAGGGCTTAGCTTAAGGTTTAATGTGGGGAAATAACTCCTCCCACATATGTAATATAAATCAACTTCTCCCAGGACCCCTTGTTCTAGTGTTTGGAAAAGTAACTCAGCATCCACCACTTCCTCCTCCTTCTCTAGCACTCTCCCCATCCTTGGTGGGGGGCTGTCTATTCCTACAGCTGTCCAGTTTTAAGTTCTTACAACTATCTAGCTTAAAGTAATAATACCAAGGATGGGAATAGAGTTAAGAAGCAACAGAGTATGCACAAGCATAAACATATTTTATTCCACAAATATTGAACAATTTCAGGTGAAATGGAGATGAGATTTCCACAGAAAGTAGCGGTGTAGTTGAGGTTTACTATCAAGGTTTATTTTTTATGCACTTCACCACAGCCAAATTCACCATAATTCAAATCATTGAACTGTAAGTACATTCTGACTGTGTACATCATGTGCCTTTATCAAATTATTTATAGTTATTGAAACAAAAACTCTATATACACATTGCTCATATAAAAAAAAAAGCTTCTACTCATTAGTCTCCAAATACCAACAGCCTGCTGCATGAACCAGATAAGCTGGGCATAACCAATGCCTGAGATGGAAACTGGCACTGTTAACACCCCCTTTAATAAATCAACATTTAAATCTCCCTATGAACATGAGATTTTGGTGTGTTTTTTTGATAACAGTATTCATTCACTGATTTACAAATGGAAGCAAAAGTAACACTCACTTCCAGATATATGTCCTTTCACTACTATCTGCATAAAGTATACAAATTGTGAATGCACAACAAATGTTTATATTGTTATATATATATATATTTTTTTTTTACCATTTGTAATTGATTTGTTTTCCATCTGCATTGAGGCATTTGTCCAGTGGGTACTGTATGATGGTTTACATGTTTTGCCTTCATATTAACAATTAAAAAATGCACTAATGATTGTGGGCTCAGATGCTTGTTACACAAGCTCACTCATTCCAATGGCTAGTTAGCAAAACTTGTATTAAAGAACTAGCCAAATAGTTATATCCCTAAAAGTAAGGCGAGGCAGAGTATTTTCTGTGTACCGGTATGAACAATCTGTGCTTCAGGGAAGAAAGCAAGAGACAGGAGACAGGACTCCCCCAAAAAAAAAAAACAGCACTACCCCCAAATAACATAAGCTGATGCAGTTAAACATGACAGAAAAAGGTGACAGTGCCTTTAATAGAAATAGGAGATTTACCAAATGGCTAAAGGGGCGGGGACTAAGAAATTGGACAGAGGGTCAGTAGCTAAGGGAAGGGGGTGGGGCGATATGAGGAGATAAAGGGAGAGTTGCACCAGGGAGGAGGGGCAGGTGAGGAACAGAGGAGAATGTTTGAGATATTGGAAGTGGATTGGGTGAGGGGAGGCAGAGATGGGGGTGGAAGGGGGAACAGCTGAGCTGCACTTGGGATCAGAAGACCAGGCAGGAAAGGACAAGGAACTGACAAGGCAAGCAGCACAGAAAAGCAGGAGTGGAATTCTAGTGATGGGAGATTCAGTTCTGAAGGGGATCAGATAGGGGAACAAGGGAGAGAGGCATAGTAGAATATGGGTGGAGGCCATGACAGGCATGACAGCGGACAGGGACGGGCAATCCATCCTGAAACATGCTAGGAAGGGTAGGGAGAAATCTCACGTAGTTCTGCATGTGGGAACCAATGACATGGCAGGTAATGTAGTTGATGTAGTCCAGAAGAGGTTTGTGGGGCTAGGGTGGATTTTTGAAGAGATGGGGGATCAGTAACCTTCTCAGAGATGCTTCCTGTACCCAGGGCAAGCATGGCAAGGAAACTGGGGATTGACAAATTTAATGTGTGGCTAAGGGATTGGTGCCCATCAAAAGGGTATGAGCTGGTAGGGGGTGGGGAAGCACATGGGAGGGCAGGGAGCTCTATGCCAGGGACCAGCTTCACTTGAGTGGTGAGGATAGAAGGCTCCTGAAAGAAACTGGAGGAGTACTTGGAAAACAACATGAATTTAATCTAATAAGGGGAGTGACAAGAGGACAGAAGCCCAGCAGGAGGCATAGCAGGAGGCAAACAAGCACCTCCATACTAGTGGTAGCAGACTTAAGGAAGGATCAGAAGGAAGGGGGGGGCAAAAAAGGGGGAGCAAGCAATGAGATGGATAATGGAGGCAGGGTGGAGGGTGGTAACATTGAACACCAGGAGTCTGGGGAACAAAGTAACAGCATTACAGGCCCTCATGACAAATGGGTGTATGGATATGGCAGCCATAATTGAGACATGGGCCTCCCACTACCATGCTTGGGACCTGGCAGTACCAGGATATAAGCTATTTTGGAGGGACAGGGTAAAAGGGAAAGGAGGGGGGTAGCATTGTATGTGAGGGAAGGACTGAAATGTGTAAGGGAGGAGGAGGAGGAGGAGGAAGAAGGCAATGCAGTGGCATTATGGGTCCAGATCCAGGTCTCCAAACATAGGATCCTCAGGATGGGAGTGGTTTATAGACCAACCTCTCAGACCGAGGAGTTAGATAGGGAACTAGCAGAACAAGTCAGAAGGATCTGCGGAAAGGGCAGTACAGTGATTGTAGGCATTTTTAACCTGCCAGGGATGGATTGGAATACCCCAGCTACAACAAATAGGAGGAAGTAGGTACTTCTGGATAAATTCCAGGACAGCTACCTATTGTAGTTGGTCAATGAGCTGACCAGGTTAGGGAACACCCTTGACCTCATCCTAGCAAATGGTGAGTTCATGAGGGAACTGAGAGTGGAGGAACCACTGGAAGGGAGCGACCATTACTCAGTGTAGTTTAGGATAAACATGGGGAAAAAGGGAGTTGGATGAGTCACAGGGGTGGTAGACTTCAGAAGGGCCAACTTCAGGAAGATGAGAGAAATAGAGCAGGGGGCTGTAGCAGGGATCAGCCCAGATATGGACACTAATCAGAGGTGGGAGATCATTAAAAGGGGGATAGAGGAGGCAATAGAAACATGTACAAAGGTTCAGAGTAAGAGGGCAAGGACTAAGAAGCCTAACTGGGTGAGCAGGGGGGTCATGGAGAGAATAGGAAGAAAAAACACCTTTAGAAGGTACAAGAGAGTGGGGAGGAGTGTGGACAGAGATATATACCTAAAGGAGCCAAGGGAAGCGACAAGGGCAGTCAGGGTAGACAACGCATCCCGGGAACTCAGGCTAGCACAGGGCATTAAAGAAGGGGAGAAGGACTTCTTTAGGTACATCAGAGAGAAAAAGAAACTGTAAGGGCCAAATTGTGAAGATAACATTGGGGGGTGGACACTAAGGCAGAACAGGCGAAGTGTTAAATGTATTTACCAAGAGCAAGGGGACATACTTAAAGGGGTTGTGGGGAGAACACTGGGGGCAAGGAGACAGACAGGGTAATCATAGTGGACAGGGTACTGGAGGGCTTGATGGAACTGAGGGGGGTCACTGGAGGGGGAGAGGCAGCTGCAGTATAAGGGCTACTAGCTGCACATTCGAGCAGACTCAATGGACCGTGTGGCCTTTATCTGCTGGCAGGTTTGTATGTTCATAATAACGTTTTTTGTCAGCTAATGGTGCACTCCTTTTAGTAATTATATTAATGGCAATATGCAGACAACAAAGGAGATTCCACACTCCTGCTCCTAAAGGCAGGACTAGCAACAGAGTCTATGTGCAGCAAAAAGTTCATGTTTGTACCCAATTCGAGCAGCATCAAATTGTGAAGATATCAGAGAACACTCTGAAAGAAACAATGTCCACAGTCGCAATATATTAAATTGGCTGGAACAGCTCAAAATTTGCTTAGATTGTGGGCAAAACAGAAATCATGCAGTTGCAAAGTCAAAAACACTTAATGTACAACCCATATGTCCTAGTCCATTAAACAGTGTAGTGCTCACATACAGAGCTGGTATTGTTCAGTTTTGGAGACGACAACTCCCTAGCAATGCTTGAATAAGTAAGCAATAATCCACAACAGGGTGTGCGGGGATTGGGGATTAATCAACACCCTGGGTGCATTGTGAGGAACTTGGTCACAGGCCGAGTGTCCTCACAGTACCCAGGGTATTGATTAATCCCCAATACCCACACACCCTGGAGTACATTATTGTACTTATAACATGGGCTCTTTGAAAAATGTTAGAAAAATTAAGAGAAAGCCTTTTTATGCCCTTGAAACAGTAGAAATCTTACTGTATCCTGCCACCTTGAGAAGTAGTCCCAACTACTTTATGCATATCTCACTGATGTTATGAACACAGAAGTGCTACACATATAGTAATAGGATGATTTGTGGCATTTCTTGTCCATAACATAGTTTGACACATTGCAAAACATGTCTTTCATTGTACCCCCTCCCCCTCACTCACGCTCATCGGAGCCAAGACTTACTATACTGTAGTACACTAACAGACACAGAGAACTGCTGATGAAAAAACCCTTGGTTGCTACCCTGTGTTACCAGCATGAGAGAAATGCTGCAGACAGTATGAGAGGATCTGAGCTAATACATTCCAGATTAAGAAAGTGTGCATTCCATGTCCTGATCCCGCTGTGTCTCTGCACTGTCACCATCACAAGCAGGCTTACAATTCTCTCGCTCTGTCTCTTACTCCAGAGACAGGGGAGTGTATCATGTGATCAGTGAATGGAGGAGGGAGATCATCGATTGTCGCTGCAGGTGGCATGGCATGCCACCCTGTATCGCACAAGTGGTTCAGCAACAATAATAATGCAGACCGGGGTACTACACTTCAACGCATGCAAACCGGAGCGGTAACAAGTGCAGTGGTATGGGAACAATGGTAGTGTGGAAAAAACTTATCAAAGGGATACTGTACTAAAACAGACGGTGCTCTCAAGCATTAATACATTAGCATTAAGCAGAGACACTAGAGGCCTTGATATGAGGTTGGAGGGTGGGAGATTCAGGAGGGAAATGAGGAGGCATATCTTTATAGAAAGGGTGGTGGCAGAGTGGAATGTGCTGTCAGCAGAAGTGGTGTCATGTAAAGCAATAGATGGATTCAAAAGAGGGTGGAACAGGACAATGGGGAGGGGCAGCTGCAAAATAAGGGTGCTAGCTGTGAACTCGAGCAGACTTGATAGATCAGTTGGCCTTTTGCTACTGACACTTTTTGTATGTTCTTAACACTGCAAGGAGAAGAGCTGTTTCTTGTGCTATGAGGCAGTGACACCGGAGAATAGGAGGTGCCAAGTCCCCACTGACAGCAGAGTTTCACCGTGTAGCCCTTAAACGATAATCACACGGTGGGTGGGTGGGTGGGCAGGCATGTAGTGGTGCGGGGAAAAGTAGCTGAGAGACAATGGGTGGGGAAGCGGAGATCTACAGGGCAGCTGGGTGGATAGCCATGTAGTGCTGCAGGGACACTGGACACTGCTGAATTCTGCAGCACCATCCCCCCATCCTGTCACTCACTGTGGATCATGGAGGTGGGGATTGCTCTCGCAACTCGGGGAACCAGACACAAGAATAATTCAGACCACTTGCCATACTCGGGGAGATACAGTATACAGCACAGCTGCAGCTCTGATTGCAGTATCTCTCACTGTCACACTGCTACCAACTGAACTGTGTTCTATAACTGTCAGCCGCTTTGCAAAGCATTTCAATGGCTGCCGTTTGCTACGGATTTTCCCCACAGATAACGAGTGCAGATCTGTCCAGGGAGTTTTCTTCATGGCCACTTAGCAACAGCTGTGTATGTATGCAGGATTAATAAATGGTTAGGTGACGCCCATTAACCAATTAATTTCCTTTCTGTTTTATGATAGCCCATGTTACATAACTTCTGTGTTTAGTGAAACATCCATAAGTCAGGCTCTCAAAATTCTAAGCAGCTTATAGGTAGCTGAATATTGCAAATGCTTCAATGTAGGAGTAGAATGTTTTCACATAAATATCTGCAGCATTTTAACAAATGTTCATGAATCAGGCTTCAAAACTTAGTAGCAGCTGGTAGGAAAACTGTAACAAGGGGGTGCAGAAATGAAGTGTTTTCATGGGACAGCTGCAGTGCTTTATCAAATCTCCATCTGTCAGGCTTTCAGACTTTTTATAGCAGCTAGTTAGCATACTTTAAAACTTAGTAGCAGCTGATAGGAACTTTTAAAGGGCAAGTGTAGCAGAAAAATGCTTAAATACAGGTCAAACTGCAATGTTTTTTCAATTCCCCATCAGTCAGGTTTTCAAACCTTTATAGCAGCAAGTTGATAGTTATAAAGTGCCAATACATCAGAGCAGAAATGAAGTGCTTTTATGCAGTGCTAACATAACCCTTTACAAATCATGCTGATATGAGAAACTGCCAGTGGTGAAAACACATGAGAATGTACATGTTCTGTAGGCCTGCAAAAGACAGTCTTTTGGAACATTCATGCTAGGGATATCTGAAAAAAATATATAGCTCAAGTGGTTCAGTTATGCATAAGGCAATCAAAACAGTGATACAGTGCAGAAGATAATGCATTTAGTGACTTTGTGAGGAGCCTCTGGAAGCTCAGATTTCTGAAGTTGATAGAACATTTATAGGTTGTAGGCACTTAATTTGAAATTTAGACTAATTAAAGAGGACAGGAAATAATCAATTTTTTTTTCAGCGGTCAATCAGTCACATTTCCTATACTGTACACACTGACAATGTGATTATTTTTTAATAAAGAAGTCAAAACAAAATAAATGTGTGGTCTTTTACTTTTTTAAAATGAGAAAACAAAAAATGGTTGGTCATGTGTCAGAAGAGAGACAGTTTCCTTCGTGATACATTTTTTTTTTCCAAGCAAGCTTCAGAATTCAGGGATGTGATTGCGCACTGGTGCCTGGTTCATCCAACTGCAAGTGAGAGCGTCTGACTTGTCACTTGTAAAGCTGTGCTTATCTGATAGAAGGAGCAAACTTATCTGCTGTATTTCTTTGAAATTTTTATTTATTTATTTACTATGTGTTTTTATTACAGCTGATGTAGTCTACAATCTGAGTATACTGAATGCAACATCCTACAGCTTCTCTCAGTACTTATGTACCCCCAAAGCATACTCACATGCAAACCTGGCATATGCTGTACCACTTAATCTGATGGCACCTTTGGAAATAGACATATCCAGACTAGTTTTTTCTTGTCTTATTCATGTTGACCAGTTTATTGCCTTTGCATTGCTGAAGTTCTTTCTTACTACCTCTGTCTTTTGATGGCTATCACACTCTGTATTTCTTTTTCTCCATCATACTGTTTCTTTTGCTCTCTCTATCTTGCTTTAACTGATTTTATAATCATATTATTGAAGTTTACACCATTTGACAATGTCTCATTCTAAAATGTCAATACTTTATAATTACCTGTAGTCTTGTGTTGCTATAGGTTCAGTTTGATAACCATGGTGTGTAGTCTCACCATGGATTATCAGTTGTATTTAAGATTGACTATGGTTTAATCATCTAAGGAGTGGCAACTGATACTACCTATAACAGAATTTTCATCACACTAAACAAATCCTGTAGATGGGTTTGCGGTGCTGATAGACGCACACACACTTGTGATCTCCATGTGCAGACAAACTGGCTCCACCTTAAGGGCAGAATCAACTACCAGACCTGCTTATTTGCCAAGAAAATTCAACTGGTACTAACTCCTCCTGTTGCCTTGCCTTGCATTAAACCTTCCCTTAACCTATGTTAGACCCGCAGTGTCCCCAAACAAACATTCATTGTCCCTTTTTGTAGGAATTCCCAAGCCCAGTGCATCTTTATCTACATGGCTCCCTCATGGCTCAACGTGCTTTCCCCTGATATTGCAAATGAGCCTAAATGAGGTCCCTTCAAGCTCAAGCTTCACAAGCACCTTACGGTCCTAAGTAGCTGTGATTGTGTCCATTAGTGGACCTTCCTCTTCTGCCCCTCAAGCACTCTCCTCCCTTCCAATGTCTCCCCCCTTCCTTTTACTTCCCACCCCTGTTCTTTCCCCCTCTATCCCCCTCCCTCTCCCTCTCCCTCTCCCCCTTAACAATTTCCCCTCCTAGCTCCTCCCAATACTCATTTTCACCTTCACCCTCCTACTCACTGCTACCCTCTCTCCCCTTTTCTCCACTTACCCCAAGTCTTTCTAGGCCAGTCTCTTTCTCCTCCACCACCCCTGCTCCTCCCCTTAACCTTTTGCTCCCTTTCTCTCTCACCCGATAATGTCAATTCTTGCTGCTTGCACACACACCCTTTTTTACACCCACCTTTACTCCTTGCCTCCCTCCCACTGCTATCTTCTCCTGTGCTCTCACTTGACAAGGTCATCTCTGACCACCTCATGCCTTTCCCTATTTTCACCCAGAACTATAACTTTGCACTTATGTTCTCCCCCTCCTCCTTCATTTCTCTGCCCATACCTAGGTACCTTACTTTATCTACATATTTACGACATACTACTAGAATGTTTATGACTGGTATCCATTCAGAATACTGAGCTTGGAATCCCAGCACTCATGGGACCGGCTTCAGCATCCCAACATACAAATCCCTGAAATAATTTCACATGGCAAAATTGTATTTCGCTGTGTGAAATTATCTGCGAAAGATTCTGCACAGGCAAAACACACTTTCACTATATGAGTAGTGAGAGGAAGGAGGTGCTGGTTGAACTGCTCCTGTGGCATGGAGGACTAGGTTAAGAGCAGCTTGGCTAGCATGGCCGCATGGACCCAGGTTCAACTTCAGGTGCAGCATCTATTTTTGCCTCTCTGCCATTCTGCCCCATAACATTTATTTATCAACTCTGAGGTCTTCTCCCCCTCAGAGTTGGCTATTTTAGTTATATGGGGGGGGGGGTGGAGCCCTCTGCATCAAACATAAGTCCCCTTTGGGTTGCCGAAATTTAATCTCCTGAACTCTGTCTACTGGAGTTCGGAAAACTGAATTTCAGGATTTTATTTGTGATCTTTATGACCTTTACCCTAACTTACCTGTAAGCTTTCTGCTATACTGCTCATGTTATATTTGTACACATGATTTTTGTTGATCTGCTCTTGATGTTTACTTTTTACTTTGTCTTACTACTGTTTAATTGTATGCTGCAGAACCTTGGTAAAAGAACCTCTGGGTCAAAGGCATTTGTAATCCAAGATTCAATAAATAAAACAAATAAATAAAACAATTCAGCAATTCTGATGCTTGTCTTCTGAACGTACTGAAACAATTCTGTTGAAAGAGGAAAGAACTGAGAAACAGACATGCTATCTGTAAGTCTGATGTGTATTTTTCAATCTGCTATGTAGAGATCAGTAATGTCTGAATTTTTTTTTTATTCATAGTTTATTGATTTTTTATAACAAATACGGAGCACTGATCCGTTGTAAATATGACACATACATGCTTGATTTGAGAGGCTAGAGGAACAGTACTGTCCTCCACCTCCCTAACCCTCCCCCCTTTCCCTCCCCCACCACCAAGCACAGAACCATTTCAATGAGCCACATCACAACACAGAAGCAGGGTTGCTATTTATCATTTACAGTGAGCATAAGGTTTGCAGGGGGCCCCATATGTTGTTGAATCTCTTGAGTCTATGGTTAAGACTTGCTATAGTTTTTTCAGTCCTGAGATTTACCAGAAGTTCATGCAACCACTCCGTATAAGTAACTTCTTTACTGTCTTTCCAATGTTTCAGAACCTGTTCCTTGACTGACATTGAAATTAAAGTTATATAATTGTGGCTAAGTACATGAACCTCTGAGAGATCTCCCAATAGACAAATGTCTTGATTAAACAAATCATTCAATCCCAAAAGAAAGTCCACCTTCTGTTTAATAAGGGTCCATAAACTGGCCACTTTTGGGCAGGTCCAAAAAACATGGAGCAGGTTACCTTCTTCTTGTAAACACAGAGCACAAGTAGAAGAGTCTGATTAGTCAACGTTAGCTAATCTCTGAGAGGAATAGTATGAGTTATGCAGTATCTGAAACTGAATAAGTCGCAGCCTGTCTTGAGTAACTAAATGGTGGCAGTTCTGCCCAGGAGAGACCAATTACTAGTCTTTCCTGGGAAAAGGGTGGACCAGAAAACTGTGGAACCAAAGCATTCTTGATATTTCAGGTTATATAGGGTCTCATACATTCTGGAGACTGCATGTGGAAGTCCCACTAACAGTCATAATTCTGTCCAAAAAGGTAACTTAGGGGGATTTGGGTGGACCTGTCTGAAAGTTTTAAACAGAAGGTGGTGAAGCTGATAAACTTTGAAAATATTGGACTTTGGGGTACTGGCTTTGGCCAGTATTTCAGTGGAAGTGAGCCATGTCCTATTTTCCTCAATAAAATAGCTAAGTGGACAGTCTCCTAGCTGTGGTAACCATCCAGATAAGAGGGTTTTACCTTCTATCTTGATATTGGAATTATTCCGTATGGTTTGGGACATGTCAGAAGTATGAGCATGTTAACAGAAATTACACAACTGAGAGTGGAGTCTGATGTAAATGGCAATGGGAGATGTCTTTAATGGTAGTGGGAGAGATTTCAGATTAATGTGCAGGAGAGAGGCTGGAGACAGTCCCTGTGCTTTTACGTGGTCCTTTTTGACCTTAAGCTAAATCGGTGTAAAAGGAGAAGAGGTCTGCTGGTTTCTGGAATCTATCCATCTTAGATATTTATTGGCCTGGCTGGCCCAATAATAAAGACCAATGTGTGGTAGTCGTAGACCACCTTTAACTTTAGGAGAAGCAAGTTTATGAAAAGCCAATCTGGATCTTTTTCTGGCCCAAATAAAATTTGTAAAGAGCCCGTGTATTTTTTTAAACCAAGGTATGGGGAGCCAGAGATTTAATAAGTTAAGAGGGTAAAAGAGACAAGGAAAAACATTCATTTTTATCAGGTTAATTTTGCCCCAGAGAGATAATGGGAGAAAAGACCATCTTTGCAGATCTTGTTTATTTGTATGTATGAGGAGTTCTAGTTTTAATTTCTGAAGGTGAGTGAGGTTCCTCGTTAGTTCAATGCCTAGGTAACACAGAGAATCTACTTTCCAAGAAAGCCCCATAATGGATATATCGTGTTTCACAACTTTATGATTAAGGGGAAAGACTACTGTTTTTTCAAAGTTTAACTTATAATTGGGCATTTTGCTAAATTCTTCAATAATTTCTAACATGTGAGATATAGAGGTTGCTGGGTGAGACACTTGAAGAAGCAGCTCATCTGCGTATGCCGAAACTTTGACTGCATGACCTTGGATAAGGACCCCTGGTGCTGCAATCAATCTACGGATAAGGGGTTCTAGATATAGATTGAAAAGCAGGGGTGACAAGAGGCATCCCTGTCTTGTACCAGATTGGAGTGGGAATATTTCGGATAGAGTCCCATTACTGAAGATACGGGCTGTCGAAAATTTATAAAGGGTACCAATCCATTTTTGGAAGGTCTGGAGGAAACTGAATGCTTTCAGGGTTCACATGAGGTAATTCCAATTTCCCCGATCAAATGCCTTCTCAGCGTCCAGGAACACCAAAGCAGCAGGAAAGTTAGTGTCCCTGGACACCGAGAAGAGATGCTCCAGGGTATGTAAATGGTCCAATGTGGATCTCCCTTTCATGAAGCCAACTTGTTCTGGTCCAATCCGGTCCAGGAGAACCATATTAATATGGCTGGCCAAGAGTTTTGATAATATTTTAATATCTTGATTGAGGCATGAAATTGGTCTATAATTAATCACTAAGTCAGGGTTCTTGTTGGGTTTAGGTAAGAGGACAATAAGAGTTTCAAACAGGGATTTATCGAACTTGGCCCCAGACAATATATACTGGAAAAATGGTACCAGTAAGAGTGTCAGCTGGTTTACAAAGGTTTTGTAAAAGTTAGAGGAAAAACCATCTGGTCCAGGTATTTTCTTGGTAGGGAGGTCCTTAATTATTTTGTCTACTTCTGTTTGTGAAACAGAACAAAAGGGAAAACAGGGAGGAGAAGAAGAACTGTGGGTAAATTTGGAGACCGGCAATGGCACCACAATCCGCACAGGGGTTGTATACAGACCCCCTTCTCAGGGGGAGGAAATGGACAAGGAAATGATAGAAAGAATACTTAGAATGGCAGAAATAGGGGAGATATTGCTGATGGGTGATCTGAATATGCCAGATGTTAACTGCAGTGCAGTTGCAGCAGCCACTTCGAAGAGTGGGGTTATTCTAGATGCCCTATGGGGGCATGCCTTAGACAACTAGTATTGGAGCCCACTCAAGAGGGATTAATCTTAGACCTGGTTCTCTCAAATGGAGAAGAAGGGAGGATCATGGATGTAGAAGTGGGTAGCCATCTGGGAACTAGCGACCATCGAACAGTATGGTTCACAATAAACACAGCAATAGAATCAAGCCATACAAAGGCAAAAGCACTGGACTTTAGGAGGGCTGACTTTGCCAAAATGGGTGAGTGCCTAAGGAATGCACTAGCAAATGGGCAGGAAGGAGGGGTGGAAGAACAATGGGGAATAATAAAAACTGCCATCACAGAGGTAACAAGCCTTTGTGTGAAGCAAATAAACAAAATGAAACAATGTAAGAAACCACTATGGTTCTCAAAGGAAGTGGCAGTGAAGGTTCAAGAGGAAAAGAAAGTATTCAGGAAGTACAAGGAATCACAGAAGGAGCAGGACAGAGAACTGTATCAGTTAAAGCAAAAGGAAGCTGGGAAGGCAGTCAGAACAGCAAAGGCCCAAACCGAGGAAAAAATAGCCAACTCAGTTAAGAAGGGGGATAAAACCTCTTATAGGTACATCAGGGAGTGAAGGAAGACCAAGGGAGGGTTAGTGAGGCTTAATAAAGGGGAGGTGGGGTGGGCAGAGGGTGACTGTGAAAAGACAGAGATACTAAACAAATATTTTTGCTCAGTATTTACAAAGGAAGAGGGGGAGGTACCTAAAACAAACAGCAGAAACACTCTGGATGCAGAAGTTGATACCAACCCATTTACAGAAGAAAGGGTTCTGAAAGAACTCTTAAAACTGAAGGTGGGCAAAGCAATGGGTCCTGATGGGATTCATCCCAGAATTCTAAAAGAACTAAGGGTAGAATTAGTGACACCACTGACTACCCTCTTTAACAAATCATGGGAGGATGGGGTGGTACCCAAGGACTCGAGGAGGGCAGATGTGATTCCCCTTCACAAAAGTGCAGAAGCAGGAAACTACAGACCTGTTAGTTTAACCTCAGTGGTAGGGAAAATGATGGAATCACTTTGAAGGAAAGAATTGTTGAGTATCTAGAGGCCAGAGGGGCACAGGACCCAAGGCAGCTTGGATTCACAGTGGGAAGGTCATGCCAGACAAATCTGATAGATTTCTTTGACTGGGTGACCAAAGTAGTAGATCAGGGAGGGCTGTGGACATGGCCTACCTAGACTTTAGCAAGGCATTTGACACAGTCCCACACAAAGATTAATATACAAGTTAGCCAGCCTGGGGTGGGTCCCAAGATGACAGCCTGGTAAAGAATTGGCTGGAGAATAGGACACAGAGGTAATTGTAAATGGAGTCCATTCTGAAGAAAGGGGGTTACTAGTGGGTGCACGAGGTTCAGTATTAGACTGGTCCTCTTCAATGTCTTTATGTGCGACATTGCAGAGGTACTGGAAGGAAAAGTATGTCTCTTTGCAGATGACACAAAGATCTGCAACAGAGCTGATGCACAAGGTGGGTGGAAAGGATAAGAAGGGACTTGGCAAGGTTAGAGGAATGGTCAAATGTATGGCAGCTTAGATTCAATGCTAAGAAGTGCAAGGTAATGCACCTGGGAAACAAAACCCAGGGAAGAGTAAACAATGGGGGTGAGATACTAACAACAACAAAATGGAAAGGGACCTAGGGGTAGTCATATCAGATGACCTAAAGGTGGGCAAGCAATGTGAGAGGGCAGCAAGGAGGGCTGGAGGGATACTGGGATGCATAGGGAGAGGCATCACCAGTAGAAAACAGGAAGTTATTATCCCTCTGTACAGACAGCTGGTGAGACCCCATCTGGAGTACTGCGTGCAGTTCTGGAGACCCAATCTCCGCAAAGACATAGACAGGATGGAAGCTGTCCAGAGGAGGGCAACTAAAATGGTGCAGGGTCTGCACCGGAAGACATATGAAGAGACTTGAGGAGCTAAATATGTATAGCCTCGAGGAAAGGAGGAGAGGGGACATGATAGAAACTTTCAGTACCCTCAAGGAAATCAACAAAGTCCCAAAGGGTAGCATCTTTCAAAAAAAGAGGTGTGCAAGAACAAGGGGGCACAATTTGAAGATAGAAGGGGGCAGCTCAGAGGTAATTTAAGGAAGTATTTTTTCACAGAGAGGGTTGTGGATGCATGGAACGGCCTTCCGGAGGAGGTTGTGGAGTCAAAAACAGTGGTGGAATTCAAGCATGCATGGGACAGTCATAAGGCAATTCTAGGGGGTGGGGGTAGGCTGCTGGTTAACTAGGATCTGCAGCTTATCCATTAGGTAGGGAAATGGGCAGACTGGGTGGGCCAAGCGGTCCTTATATGCCGTCAAAATCTATGTTCCTATGTTTCTATGTTTCTATGAAATAGGCATTGTAAAGGTGGTCTGTTGTACTATATATCTGAAAGATGGGGAAGGTGAGAATTTGTCAGGTAATTATCGAGCTGTTGAATGGAAGGAGGATCTACCATAGGGCCATACAATTTTTTAAAATAAGTACAGAATTTAGTTACTGTCTCTGAGGGAGATGTTTGTAAGGAACCATTTTCCATGGAGCGTACTGCTGCTATTAACCAGGAGGATTCTTGTTGTTTAATATGCAAAGCCAGTAAATGCCCCACCTTTTCCCCCTGATCAGTGTAAGAAGCTTTAGCTTTAAGAACTGCAAATTCTGCCCATTCTCTTAGTAATTCCAGATAGGAATCCTTCAGTTTAATCAGCTCCTGCCTATAATATTCTGAAGAATGAGGGGAAAGTTTGGCCTCTTTTGCACGGATTTGGGACAGAAAAGAATGCAATTGACTTTCTCTGTCTTTTTTTCTTTTTGAAGTCAGACCAATTAGTAACCCTCTCAAATATGCATTAAATGCACACCATTCCACATCTAGTTTTCCTGTGGAGTTGAGGTTAATGGAAATAAACTGAGCAATTTGGTCAGAAATGTATTTGACTACTCCTGGATCTTTCAATAGTTGGTTATTGAGTTTCCACTGGGTTCCTTGTTTAGGAAGGGAAGAGAATGAAATCTGACATGTGACCAGGGAATGGTCTGATGGTGGCCCTGGGTGGATAGATGAGTCTAATAATCCAGGAAGGAGTGATTGTGTAATTAAGAGGTAATCAATATGGGAAGAGGTCTTGTGCACTTGGGAAGTGAATGTATATTGCTTCTCGGAAGGATGAAGAATTCGCCAAATATCACATAAACCTACATGATCTACAAGGTCCCGTACTACCCTTTGGGCTGGAGAAAGGCCTTTATGGGAGTTTCTGGATCAATCTAAACAAGAGTCAAATATTGGGTTTAGGTCGCCCCCCTTAATCATCGGGATGGACAGGAAGGGAGTTAGTACATTGATTAAATGCATAAAAAATCCAGGAGAGTCAACATTCAGACCATACATGCTGCCAAATAGGATATCCACTAAATGTAAAGTACATTTAACAAAAAGGAATCTACTCTGGGGATCCCTAATAATTTGAGATGGGGAAAATGGTATGGACCTAGCAATTAAGATCATTACACCACAACTTTGAGAGGAGCCTTCTGCTGCGACTACTTGCCATATCTGCTGTCTTCTTAATTTAAGGGCTTCTGAATCCAGCATGTGAGATTCTTGTAAGCAGACGACATCAACTTTCAGTAGGTTTAACCCTTACACTGCCAAGGTTTTTCTGTAAATTGCATTTCCTTGCAGCCAGAAGTTTTTTCACTGGGTTTGTACACCTATCTGTTATGATGTTATTACATCATTTTTCTTAATTCCTTGGTAACATTGTTTTGTCAGGGTAGTAAGAACCTAACACAACTATAATTTAAAGTGAAAATATAAGTTTTCCAACTAAGCAGTTTGGAGATATATATGTTTATTTAATGAAATTTCAATTGTTTTTGCGAATTTGTATTCGCAACAAATATTGAAGTTTGTAAAAACATTAAAATTGGTTGCATCATTGATAAAAAGTTTTGTCTAAAATATAACTAATTTTCACTTTCAGGTTACAAATTCTTTGTATAAACACAAATTTCACAGTGGCTTCTCACCTACAGATTATGAGAGTGACCAGAAATGACCGCCTACGGAAGGGCCATGCTGGCCTATGGGAGGATATCTATTACTTTATGGGGTACACGTCACTAAATCCATTAAGAAAAGGTAAGAAGTAGCCTGTTTCACATGACGGGGAAGTGAATGAGTAAATCAAGGCCCAGACTGTACCCATAGCTACATCCCCTGCGTCACGTGACCAAAAACAAGATGGCTGACACTGTTCATTTTTCTGTGTCAAACTGCTTGTGACTCATTTATTGGGATAACTAGATTATGAAAGTGTTAAATGTCAATGGATTACACCCTTTCTTATGACAACAGTGACTTGAATGAAATTTCTGATCCCTAATTTCACATTACAGACCCACCGCAAGATAGCTGGGGTGCCATACCCAACTACCCATGGTATGCCCGTGCTGGCCAATGAGGTGACCACATGTTGTATTATGGGGTGCATGTCAATAAATTCAAAAAGAAAAAGTAAGAAGTAGCCCATTTTACATGACAGGGATGAGAATGAGTAAATCAGGGCCCAGATTGTACCCATAGCTACATCCCTTGGGTCGCATGACCAAAAAGATGACTGACACTGTTCAGTCATTTTCTGTGTCAAACTCTTTCTCTTACACATTTATTGGGATAACTATATTATACAAGATGTAAATGTCAATGGATTACACATTTCCTTACAGCAGCAGGGGACTGGATGAAATTTCCTATCACTAATTTCACATTATAGACCCACCAGCAGATAGTTGGGGTGCCATACCCAACTATCCAAGGTATGCCCATGCTGGCTCATGGGTTGTCCACCTATTGTATTATGGGGTGCATGCCAATAAATTCAAAAAGGAAAAGTAAAAAGTAGCCTGTTTTACATGACAGGGAAGTTTATGAGTAAATCAAGGCCCAGACTGTACCCATATCCACATCCCCTGGGTCACATGACCAAAAAGAAGATGGCTGCCACTGTTCTGTCATTTTCTGTATCAAACTGCTTCTGTTACATGTTTATTATAATAACTAGATTTTAAAAGTGGTAAATGTCAATGGATTACAACTTTTCTTACAGTACCATGGGTTCAGATGAAATTTCTAATCACTAATTTCACTTTACAGACCCACCTGCAGATAGTCAGGGTGCCATACCCAACCACCCATGGTCTTCCCCTGCTGGTCAATGGGGTGACCACCTATTGCATTATGGGGTGCATGCCAATAAATTCAAAAAGGAAAAGTAAGAAGTAGCCTGTTTTACATGACAGGGAAGTGAATGAGTAAATCAAGACCAAATTGTACCCATATCTACCTACCCTGGGTCACAAGACCAAAAACAAGATGGCTGACACTGTTGGACCATTTTCTGTATCAAACTGCTTCTGTTACACGTTTGTAGGGATAACTACATTATAAAAGTGGTAAATGTCAATAGATTACACCTTTTCTTACATCTGCCAGGACTTGGATGAAAGTTCTGATCACTAATTTCACATTATACACCCACTAGCAGATAGCTGGGGTGCCTTACCCAACCACCAAGGTAGGGCCATGCTGGCCTACAGGGTGTCCACCTATTGCATTATGGGGTACATGCCAATAAATTGAGAAATGAAAAGTAAGAAGTAGCCTTTTTTTCATGACGGGGAAATGAATGAGTAAATCAAGGCCCAGATTATACCCACCGCTACATCCCCTGGGTCACATGACCACAAGCAAGATGGCTGTCACTGTTCTGTCATTTTCTGTGTCAAACTACTTCTGTTACACATTTATTGTGATACATAGATTATAAAAGTGGTATATGTCAATGGATTACACCTTTTCTTACAGCAGCAGGTGCTTGGATGAAATTTATGATTAATAATTTCACAGTACAGAGCCACCTGCAGATAGCCGGGGTGCCATACCCAGCCACCCATGGTATGCCCATACTGGCCCATGGGGTGTCCAGCTATTGCATTATGGGGTATAAGCCAGTACATTCAGAAAGAAAAAGCAAGGAGTAGCCTGTTTTACATGACAGGGAAGTGAATGAGTAAATCAAAGCCCAGATTGTACTCATATCTACACCTCCTGGGTAACATGACTAAAAACAAGATGGCTGACACCATTCAGTCATTTTCTGTGTCAAACTGCTTCTGTTACATGTTTGTAGGGATAACTAGATTATAAAAGAGGTAAATGTCAATGGATTCCACCTTTTCTTACATCTGCAGGGGCTTGGATGAAATTTCTGATCACTAATTTCACATTCCAGACCACCTGCAGATAGCCAGAGTGCCATAACCAACCACCCATGGTATTCTCATGCTGACCAATGGGGTGACCACCTATTGTATTATGGGGTGCATGCCAATAAATTCAAAACGGAAAAGTAAGAAGCAGCCTATTTTACATGACAGGAAAGTGAATGAGTAAATCAAGGCCCAGATTGTGCCAATAACTACATCCCCTGGGTCACATGACCAAAAACAAGATGGCTGACACCATTCAGTCATTTTCCATATCAAACTGCTTCTGTTACATGTTTGTAGGGATAACTACATTATAAATGTGGTAAATGTCAATAGTCTTAGTATGCCAGGATGTAATTATTCTTTGACAGTTTTGTTTGTTTCGCCAATCAATTTAAGTTATGTGATCTGGTGCTCTTATTGTTTTTATGTCTTCTCAGACCAATTGTTTCTAGAGTAAAGTCTTCCTGGATCACTCTAAAAGTTAGATACAAGTCACCCCTGAATCTTATATAATCCATAGAAAATAAACATAGTCTCTTCAGTCTCTCATGGCTACAGTGAGGACATCAAATTAAGAAAGGTTTTAAGATACGTGTTGTGTATTTAGGCCACCATACAGTATTTTATACAGTGTACTATAGGAAAGAAATCAAAATTGTTTACTGTTTTTTATTACCGTTAGCATTTACCATCAGCGGTCCAGATTTCACCTTTGGTATTTTGCTGACGCGACACTTTTTCAAGTGTATGGATCATTTTATACAAAGAACATTCCATCAGACACTATCACCAGAAACCTATGGAGAAAACCCCTATCCTTTCCCAATTCTAAAACCCATGGCAAAAAACCCAGTCCTTTCCCTGTTCAAGAAAACTGTGGAGAAAAGCCCTATCCTTTCCTTATTCTAAAACCTGTGGAGAAAAACCCTACTCTTTCCCTATTCTAAAACCTGTGGAGAAAAAGCCTATCCTTTCCTATTATATAACATGTCATGTAGTCCACTCTGTTTCATACTGATTTCAAACACACCATTGCCAATCATGTAAGGAAAAAAAAACTGTCTTTCCCTATATCTAGATCCTGACTTTATGCCTGTGACCTGTGGAAATACCTGTCTACTATTACCCTATGCTGTTATTTTTCAGATCACTATACTGCTCCTGGAAAAGGAACACATTTTCCTTATTTTACCCTATCGTACTATGCCTTATTCCCATGTTTTTATATGTTTTTTTTCCCATACATTATATAGAATAGTTGGAGGTCATCAATACACAGCAACGGTACACCTTCACCCTAAGGTTCATAGATGGAATACAAGTTATGTAGACCACTGGCCTTTTGTGAACTTGCCACCATTCAGTGTTCTTTTGGTTGAAGGAGAATTGTTTGGCACTCATATATTCATCAAGTCTCTTTTTGAATGTATTCATATTTTGACTCTTAACTACAGTCTTAGGTAGAGTATGCCAGGTTGTAATTATTGTTTGACAGTTTTGTTTGTTTTACCAATCAATTTAAGTTATGTGATCTGGTACAATTATTGTTTTTATATGTACAGTATGTCTTCCCAGACCAATTGTTTCTAGAGTAACGTCTTCCTGGATCACTCTAAAAGTTAGATATAAGTCACCCTTGCATCTTATACAGTATAATCCATACAAAATAGATCTAGTTTCTTCAGTCTCTCACGGTTATAGTGAAGACAGCAAATTAAGAAAGGTTTTAAGAAAAGCGTTGCGTATTTTGGCCATTATACAGTTTCTTACATAGCGTACTAAAGGAAAGAAACCAAAATAGTTCGCTATTTTTTATTACCATTAGCATTTACCATCAGTGGTCTACATTTCACCTTTGGTATTTTGCCGAAGCAACACTTTTTCAAGTGTATGGATCATCATACACAAAGAGTGTTCCATCAGACACTGTAATACCAGAAATCTGTGGTGAAAAATACTTTCCTTTCCCTATTCTAAAACCTGTGGAGAAAAAACCTACCCTTTCCCTATTCTAAAACCTGTGGAGAAAAACTCGACCCTTTCCTTGTTCTAAAACCTGTGGAGAAAAAGCCTATCTTTTCCCTATTATAGAACATATCATGTAGTCCACTCTTTGTTTTCTATTCATTTCTAACACACCATTTCCAATCCTGTATGAAAAAAAAAATCTATCCCTATATCTATCTACCAACTTCCTGCCAGTGACCAGTGGAAAAAAATACCTGACTACTGTTGCCATATACTATTAGTTTTATTTTAGATCACTGTACTGGTCTGGAAGAGGAACTATTTTTTCCTAATTCACCCTATGCTACTATGCCCTAATTTATTTATTAAATTTTGTTGACCCGGTAGGCCCACTGAAACTAGAAGTCCCTTTTTCAGCGGTGACCAGGGGGGAGGGAGAAACAGATGTTAACCAACTGAAATTGAAACAGATTAAGCTGTTGGTGGTATTTCTAGTGGATGGTGGAAATATGGCCAGGACAGCAGGCAAATTCCCCTACTCTTTCCAGTAGGGGGAACCCTTGATCATCTGAGACAGGATGGCCAGTGTTGCTGAACCTCCGGACGGAATGGATGTAGATGGTGCAGGGGAGCAAGCCTCCTCTCCTGTTCCTTTCTCACAAGAGGCTACTGACTTGGACATTGTTACAGCGGAGTATGAATCAGCTGCTTCTGGTGCGGAGTCATTGCACCCGGTCCCGAGTAAGAAAAACAGTTCTTGTACAGCGGTAGTCGCTCAGCAAGTTAAAATTACAACAAAGGGGACAGTGAGTAAGTCTACCACAGCTCTGACTAGGAAGAAATCTAAATTGCTTTTGGAAATCCGGAAACTTGAACGTGAGCCTGCTAATCTCCCTGCTGAGTTGGAGTCTGTTCCTTTAAGTGCTGATGTACCTGCAATGTGTGCCCTTCTTTCTGATAACACGGCCGCAGTTGTGATTTTGCCTGATCCCTTGCTTCTACTGCTGTGAGTTCAGTTGCTCATGATCAGGCTGGTAGTTTGAATGGTGTTTCCACCGTGTGCCCACAGCCTGAAGGCTCTCTCATCCTGGTTCCTTCCTTGCAGCATTCCACTCATGTGCCTTCTGACGTTGTTTCCTTGGAGTCTGTCTGCACTGCGCCTCCTTCTGCAGAGTTTGTTTTTCCAGCAGATCAAGCATGTTCGGGATGGAGCAAGATTTCGGGCTGTTCCTCTCCACTTCTGGGTGTTTAGCTACTGCCAGCACTTCTGAGGCCTCTGCTCAGCATTTGTCTGCAATGCCAGGAGGTCCGTCTTGGTCTCCTCAACGAGTGCTGCATGAGGCTAGTTGGGAGATGTTTGATGGAGGAACTTGGTCTCTGGATTCCCAGGATCACTCTTATCTTCACATGTTGGAGAAAGCGTTAATTGAAGTGGCCACCACCGTTGCACCTTTGAGCTCCACTGTTTTACCCTGGGATGAGGATTTGTCTGTTAACTCTACTGTTTCAGTTGTACATGACTCTGTTTCTACTGCTGTTGATATTGTGACCCCCTCTGAGGTTCTTGATGTGGTCCTTGGTGCTGATAGTGTAGCTTTGGTGACTCAGGTTTCTGCTTCAGGGGTATTTCAAATGATACTCCAGTCTTGGGTACTGGAGTGGTGGAGGAAAACATTTGGATAGGCCCTCTTCCTCCTGAGGTTGTTCATCAGCTGTCTGAAGACAGCCATGAAGTCCCATTTAAGCTTTTGGATCTCTTCCAGAATAGGAAGGAACCTGCTTCACGTTGCAATGCAGTGCGTATTTTGTATAAGAAAGGGTTTCAGGAGGCCCCTGATTGGGTTTATATTGCTCTGGCCTTGTTGAAGGGCTCCATGAGGTTCTTCTCCTCTGAGATTTTTGCCCTTATCAATATTGGTAATTCTAACTTTGATGTTAGTTTTAAAAATATCTCTAGTTTGGATAGGTTTTGGGCATGGTATAATGCATGTAAGAATACTCCCCTTTGGTCACACTTCCAGGTAATTCCTCTTACGAAGCCTACTATTAGGGTTATTACTTTTATGTTTAAGAATGAAGGGGTTAACGTGGAGGATATTTTATTTTGGCTTTGTAAGCAATGTGAGGTTCTAGGTAGCCCTCCCCTACTTTAGATTGTGAATAGATTTGGGACGGTGGTTGGAGAATACAGGTTAAATTGTTTGTAACTAGTTCTGGCACTGTGCATTTACCTAGTACCTTTTATTTAGGTAGGGATAGGGGTGCTATACTTTATGTAGGTCAGCCAAGGTCCTGTTTTAAATGTGGATCCTGGGCCCACCTTAGTTCAGCCTTTGATACTGTTAAATGTAGTCATTGACTTGAGTTTGGGTATGGGTCTACAAAGTGCCTTAATCTTTTTCGGTGCAATCTTTGTGAAAATACTGGACATGCCTATGATAAATGACTCTGGGCTTCCCATAATAGGGATTACTGCCCTTTCCATGAAGGTATCATTAATAGGGCACAGCATCAGCAGGCAAAAAAAATTGCTGAATTGAGTCTCAAGGCTGGAATGGCTACTGTTGCTAGGAAGGTCTCTGGGTTGCCTGATGGCGAACCCCAAGAAGAGGGAGTTGTTCTGCCTCCACCCCTTTCTATTGCTGATGATCTGAAGATACAGGTTGAACCTGCAGTTCAGGTTAGTGCTTTTGTACTTTCCACTATCACTGACCCTGCTGTAGTGCCTGACATGCCTCCTCCCCCACACCCTGCAGGAGGATTCCAGTTTTAAAACTGTATCTAGAAAAAGACCAAGGTTAGGGAGGAAAGTAAAGATTCAGACTGCCATGGGGGGGGGGGGTCAGGACAAAGAGGTGCTTTCTGTTGATTGGGTGAAGGGAAACAAGTTTGCCTTGCTGGGCTCTGAACCGACAGATAGGGAGTCTGATGATGAGGGCACTGATACCTCCTCCTTGTTATCCACTACTGATACTGAGGACAAAGGGGGTACACATTCCACTGCTGAAAGAACCAGGCAGTGCAGGAAAGCTAGGATAACATGAGATTTAGTTATTTGATGTTACCTCTCTGCTTTTTCCTTTTCTTCATGGCTGCCCTTTCTGTTGCTACTATTAATGTTAATAGTATCAAAGGGGGAAAAAGTAGACCTCCACCTTGTTTTCACTCCAAGCTGTAGCCTGTAATATTATTTGTTTGATGGACACCAGACTTAAATCTCATGCAGAATTGCAGGCTGCATCTCGAACCTGGCCACTGGGAGCCTCCTTTTGGTCTATTGGAATCGATACCTGTGATGGGATTGGGATTCTTTTTACTAATTCAGCTATCAAGGTTACTAGATTAGTAGATATACATCCTGGAAGGGCCTTGTTACTGGATCTTACTTATGACAGTGAACGATTTTGTTTGGTTGCAATTTATGCCCCACAGACTAGGGCTTTTAGACTTGCCTTGTTTAATGATATACACCAATACTTGCATACCTCTAGATTAGTGATTTGGTTGGGGGATTTTAATTGTGGCTTGCACCAATCTGATAGGGGGGGTTACAAACTTCTAAACTTTTTTGTGATACCAGCACCCTTAATCAAATACTGCATACTGCTGGTTTACAGGACACTTGTCGCAGTCTGCATCCTATAGGAGGCTACACTTTTTTTAAGGGTAGGCTGAAAACCAGGATTGATTTTATTTTTGTGTCTAGAGTTTTATGAGTTTTGGACTCTTCTACTATGGTAGTGGAATTCTCTGACCATGTTATGCTGCAATCCAAGATTTCTTGGAAGGACACTTCTAGATGTAGAAAAAGTGGGTGGAGTCTGAATACTGCTTTATTGCAGAATCCTAAAGTACAGAAAGCTTGGTGCAGTCATTGGACTGCTAGATTGTCGGTTACTGACTGTTATGATGATGTTTTGGACTGGTGGGAGGACTCTAAAAAAGAATGGAAAGTTCAGTTTCAGTCATTGGCTACATCTCGGTGTCGGGTGGATTATTTAAAGTATTTAGAGTTATGTCATCATTTACAGCACTCGATTTCCTTATCGGAAACTTCTGGCCAGGATTATGGCTCCCAGATTCACAATTTTAAGACCAAGATGATGTCTCTTCAGTATACACGTGCTAAATCTTTAGACCAGGAGGCCAGATTTGGTACGCAGGTTAAGAAACCTTCCATAGATCCCTATAAGAGTTGTCAGGATCGGGTTAAGCATAGATTTATTTCTGAATTGCTTTCCTTCTCTGGACAGTGTGTCTCTTCCCCTGAAGAAATTCTGTCTATTGTCTAGGATAGGTTCAGAAACATGTTTGAGAATAAGGCAGTTAGTGGGGACCTAACACAGCTCTTGCAAACTTTACAGTTATCACAGGTTCACCTAGCAGACATACCAATGTTGACAGCGCTGTCACTGTGGATGAAGTTAAGCAAGCTATCAAGCAACTGCATTTTGATGCTGCCCCTGGTTTGGATGGGTTGGGGGCGGGCTTTTATAAACATTTTCTTGAAGACTTGACTCTGGCTTTAGTTATTCTTTATAATCACGTTACACTCTTCTAGTTTTACTGCTTCCATTCATGAAGCGGTTTTAGTTTTGATTTATAAAAAGGGGGCTCAGAATGATATAGGAAATTGAAGGCCACTGAGTCTCCTTCACACTTATAGGAAAATTGTGGCCAGGATTTTGTTGAATAGATTTAATAATATTTCAGATTATTTAGTTAGTCCAGAACAGACGTGCGCAGTTCTGGGACAACAGATCAAAGACAATCTGATTGTGCTTAGGGAGTTATTTCAACAGGTTGATTCCCAGCAGGTTTCTGGGTGGGTGGTGGGGGTGGATCAAGAAAAGACTTTTGATACAGTCTCGCATCAGTTTTTATTTGCAGTTTTGACTGCATTTGGTTTTCCTGTGGTTTTTGTTTCCTGGGTTAAAGCTCTATATACCAATATTTCATTATGTCCTAATGCAAATGGGTGGTATGGCCAGAGGGTTATGGTTCACCAAGGGGTGCGGCAGGCTTGTCCTCTTAGCCCCCTTTTGTATGTTTTTTTTGTATTGATATCCTTCTTCAGCTTATTCACAAAACTCCTGACATAGGTATTCTGGTTCCCAGTACTGTTTTTTTAGTTAAGGCTATGTCATTTGCAGATGATATGGTCCTTATGTTAGGGGTTCATACTAAGGAAGAGGTACTTTGTACTGTTTTGCAGCAATATGCAGATATTTCTGGTTCCAGGATTAATTGAGATGAAAGTATCGGTATTCCTTTGGAAACCGCCTCTGTTCCGCCATCAGGTTTCTTAGGGGGTCTCAGGATTTTGGGTTTGGCTCTGACAATCCTTGGGGTGAGGTTTGGGGGTCAGGATATGGTGTATTCTAATTGGATGCTTCATGTTGGGAAAGCAGAGCGTCTGGTTCAGGGTTGGCATAATAAATTAATAGGTAAAATGAAAAGAGTGCTTTTGATCAAAACTTTGCTTTTACCTATTTTTTTGTATATTAGTTATGTTTTCCCACCTCCTCAGAGGTTATTTACTAAATTGTTGTGTATTTTTTTTCAGGCTTTTTGGGGGTCTAGATTGAACCCGATCAAGAGGGACATTACCTATAGGTCCATTATAGAAGATGGTATAGGAATGGTCAATCCAGTTGCCTTTTATTTTAGTGTTTTCTTTAGTTATAATTTTGGTATAGCCCTTAAACCTGGCTGTAAACTGTGGTATCCCTTGGTTCTGGATCGGCTTATTCCAAATAGGCAGTTTTGGGAACAAGGTAGTACCAGGTTGTTTGGAAAGAGAACCCCTTTACCGGATTATGGTCTTGAAAGTTTTAAGTTGGCTATAAAGTGGAGGCTTTCTCTCCAGGATCTCATGGTTTTGGACAGGAAGGTTATTTATCATACTGTTTTGGCTAATGATAGTCAGGCTATTGTAGAATTTCCTATGTGTTCATCTTACAACAAATTCATGTGTTACGGCATTTGCGCAATCCACGAATACCTCCCAAAATGTGGGATTGTTTGTGGGTAGAGAATTTTGGTAGGCTCAGTGTAAGGGGCAATCATAATCATAAGCAGGTAAAAGATAGATATTGCCCACGTGATTCTTGTCCTCAAATTTTAGAGTCACAAATTCATTTGTTTAAGGAATGTGTATGTGTGGTGAACTTCTGGGCTTACTTGAGTTGTTATTTGTTATCATTTATGGCAAGTTAGATGTCTGGGGATTCTCCAACAAAAAATGGGTCTCACATATTGACTTATTAGCAAATATTAAGAAGTCCTTACAGGATATAGTACAGACAGATCTACTACATTATAGTAAAGACAAAGTTGCACATTTCTGGGTTAATTGTAATGCCTGGTATTAGCTCTGTTTGTTTGCCTTTGTTTCTTTTTGTTTTTCCCTATATAGACTTAGTAAAGTTCTATGATACTTTGTTTGCAATTGGCTGTGTTTGATTTCATTTGTACTGATTTGTTATGAAGTCCAACTTTCCAATAGAAAATTCCCCAACTCTTTTCAATAAGTGCCATGGAATCCTACTATTGGATGATAGTTTGATTTGGTGGAGGGAAACAGTGAATTTGTCACAGGGTTACATAAGATAGGTTTATCTGGTGAATGGGATTAGACTGTGTACTGCACTCTGGGGATTTTGTATGATCTGTTGTATTTATATACAGTTTCCTGTTTCTGTCTGATTATTTTTGTACCAGTTTGTAGTTATTTCATTTGCAATAAAAATTCCCCTACTCTTTTCGAGAAGTGCCATGGGATTTTTAACGTCCACCTGAACAACCACCAGAACAGGCAGACAGAACCTTGGTTTATCATCTAATGCAAAATACAGCATCTCAGGAGTGCAGCACTCCCCCCTCATGCTGCACTACAGTGTTAGTATTGGGATATTAACCCAAGTGCCTAGTGTAGGGATAGAACCCACAGACTACTGATCTCCTGGCCTCAGAGGTGAGTGTGCAACCTACTGAGCCACTGACACTGACAAATTGTTGTTATTCACATGTTTTTGTGTTTTATATATATCCTATTCATGCTTGCAACCTGTAGGGAAAAAGAAAATGTCTGCTCTTACCCTATGCTACACCATTTCATCAACTGTTGACATACAATCTGTAATATTTAATTTAACCAAAGTAATGTATCGCACCCTCACATGAAGTCATCACTTGGAGTGTTCAAAACTAGTCTAAGCATTATAATTCATTCCAACTGATGAGACGGTGAAGGAGAAGTTTTTTGTGGTGCAATGCATATTAGTAGGTCTACAAGACTAATTTATATGAACACCTCAAGGTTTCCATAGCCTGTTAGACAAACTAGTTTGTCTCTTACCTTAATCCCAGAAAGTATCAGTTGAGTAATATCATATGAAGTTGAGATGTAAAATTTTGTAATGTGGCATCATTGCAGTGCCTTGATCTTCAGTGTCATTCAAAAAGGGTAATTTTGTGACTTCTGTAGATTTGTTGAACACACGTTCTCTGAGAAATAAGAAAAATGCAATCAATCAATCAATCAATGTGATGACTTCCATACACACTACTGCACCACTTTTACCACATCCAGGCACCAAGTGTGAATTACTAGTGAGCACCTCAAAATGACCGCCTTTCCTAAAATGCTTCAAAACAGCCACCTTTGTTTAAAAAGCTCTCTGAATGGGTCAGGGTTTATGCGGTATGGTAGCAATCAGTCATGTGGCCACTTCCGGACACATTACTGCAACACTTTTGCCATATCCCGACACCAAGTGTGAATCTCTGGTGAGTGCCTCAAGATGGCAGCCTTTGCTGAAATGCCTCAAAATGGCTGCCTTTTCTTAAGTGCCTCAAAATGGCCACCTTT
Source organism: Neoceratodus forsteri (assembly GCA_016271365.2). Classification (NCBI taxonomy): domain Eukaryota; kingdom Metazoa; phylum Chordata; order Ceratodontiformes; family Ceratodontidae; genus Neoceratodus; species Neoceratodus forsteri. Next base: position 888,840,317 of record CM057458.1, read on the forward strand.
GCTAAAAAGTTCTCTGAATGGGTCTGTGTTGATGAGGTATGGTGTAATCAGTCATGTAACCACTACCGGACACAAGGTCACTTAACTTCCTTGTGCTCCCAGGTCGCATCAGTAAACAAACTTTCAGCTTAGTGTTTCTTACCTGGTAAAATAGACAGAAACTTTATGTAACTGCTCTGAGCTGATGCAATTGCTTTTTTAACCTGAATGAAGCTTTGTTGTATTACTAAATAACTTGTGTGAATATTTTGTATCTTGTTGGAGCCCTGTTCCTAAATCAGGAAACAGGAAGAGAGTCCTGTAGTTCTTACACATAACTGAAGGACTACAGACTGTATAAAATAAGCTTTATTTCTTCTTTTGGGGCATAATTACAGTTATTTACTACATCAGAAGCTGTAATTTGAACTGTATAATTGTTTTTTTAGGCTTAAATTTCACTTTTAAATTGAACTCTCTACGAGTGGTTTTTGACCCGAGATTACAACTTCTGGGTCATATTACCCCTTAAAACTTGGCTCTAGGTGATCAATGTGAGCCAAGCAGGGTGAGCATGGTCTTGCACGGCGTCGCGCACAAAGACACGTGTGTCAGCGCGTGTTAAGCGTGTCAGGCATGTAGGGCATGAAATAGGATACTCTTTAGTTGCAAGTATATTCTTTACTACCCATATAGGCAGCAAAGCATAGATACCAGACAGTTTAAATTTGACTACATTTTACTTGTAACCTTGAACTGTGTACTAGACTGTTATCATGGATTTACTTATTCAAAATAAAAATGGTGATATAGGCATGTTGTATCAGTCTTGCAATATGTTTATGTTTGTAACTGATAGACCATCAAGCAACCCATTTACCTGTATCAAATGTACTGAAAATGTAGAGTTGTCAAAGCTGCTAGCCCAGTTTAGTAAAAGGCTTGGCGAACTAGAAAGTAGCCAATTAGACATGGCCAAATGATTACAGGTCAGTTTACAACCACAATCATCATCTTTAACACCAGATTCAGCTCACAACACTGTTTCCTTAAAAAACAAAACACCATCTTCCACTCCAATGTCTAATACTAACACTAATAAAAGAAGAGTTAGAGAGGATGAAGAAACCACCGATCAAGAAAATGCCTGGTATTTGGTGCAACATTTAAAACATCCTAAAAAAAGAGAGGAAGGAAATCTGATCATTTTAACATAGAAATTTCCAATATGTTTGATCTCCTACTACTAGGTGCACCAAATGATGAAATATTTAGTACTACTAGTGTGTCAAAACATGTAATAACATCTGATACTGTTCCAGTAATTTATAAAACAAAATCTAGTATAGATAACTGTCAAAAGGACATGATTGTAGATGCACCATTAATTTTACTGGAAACTGCACCTTTAACATTGGAGCAACCTAAAGACTTAATGCAAGCAGACTCCTCCCAAAAACATGACACTGAAATATTTGTCCTTGGTGACTGTATTGTGAAAGGGATTGATAGAGCAATATGTGACATACAGTAGATACAGCTCATAGAACTTTATCTTGCTTTAAAGGAACAAAAATCAGTGATATCACTAAATTGTTAAATGACAATTAGCACAAGTGATGATAATAAAATAGTTATTATACATGCAGGGGCCAATAACACCTTTTTCCAATCACCTCAACAAATTAAACAGGAATGTGTTAACCTAACCAATAAATTGGTAGAGTTAGGTTGTGTTTTTGCTTTTTCTGAGATCTTGCCAGTTCCAAAAGCAACATTTCAACAAAATTGCACTTTTAAAGAAATAAACAACTGGCTTAGAAAATGGTGTCTTAAACAAGATATCAAATGTATAACACACTGGGAGGAGTTTATCGGAAACAATGAAGTGTACAGTATTGATGGGTTACATTTATACAAAAAAGGGTCACAAATTCTTAGTTCCCAGGTCAACAATGATATAAATACAGTTTTAAACTAATTCCTGGGGGAAGGGGGTTTTCAGTTATACCCGTATCTCATCCATCATTTATAAGGTATGTGAGTAACCATAATAATAAGAATTGTAGACCTTACACTGTTCCAACGGCAAAATAAAACAAAAAAAGAAAAAGAAAAAATGCAGAAAAAGATTATCCAATATTAGTTTATATAATCATAATATTTCTGAAAATCATATAAACAATAAAAAATACAATTGTCAAGATAGTATAAACAACATAAACTTATTATTGCTAAATGCATGCAGCTTAACAAATAAAATAGATGAGTTAAGTTATATTCTTAGAAGTAAAAAAATCGATATCTGCTGTATCATTGAAACGTGGTTTCTAGATAAGGACTGGAATACAGACATTCCAGGTTTCTCAAAGTTGTTAAAGAATAGACAACACAACAGAGGTGGCATATTAGCAATATATGTATCTAATAAAAATACATGTCATGAGATAACTCTTGAAGACACAACAGTAGAGATATTAAAGGCAAGGATCATGCTTGGTCTAGATACTTTAACAATTGGTTTGGGTTATAGGTCCCCAAGTCTGAATTCTGAAGGAGAATCTAACTTTCTTAAACCAGCTAGAAAATATATCTGTTGATAGTATTTAATGTTATTGGGTGACTTCAATTTCCCAAATATTAACTGGGATACACTTAATACTAATGGCCCCCTTGAGAAAACATTCCTAGAAACAAAGTTTAAATTAGGCCTAGATGAACTGGTGTATCACCCTACAAGGAATGATAATATTTTAGACCTCATTTTTACTAACAAGCCTCACCTATGCTCCTCCCCTGTTATACTACCACCTTTGGGAAACAGTGATCATAATATGATATCATGTGACATTGTACAAATTGTCAAAAGAAATAAAGGAATAAGTAAATTTAAAAATTACTATAAAGCTGATTATACTAGTATAAAGCAGTACTTATCAGTTTGGAATTGGCAAAATGAATTAATAGACCTGAATACTGAACATACATGGGAAAAAATTTAAAGTAAAATAGACCATTGTTTAGATATATGGGTTTCTGACAGAGTCAAATACAATGTAAGTAGTAAACATAGAATAACTCCTTGGTGGTCTAAAGATATAAAACAATTAATAAATAAAAAACATAGAGCATATAAGAAATTTCACAAGACTAAAAAATATTCTGATTGGTTTAAATTTAAGTCAATTGCAAAATTAATTAAATACAAAATAAGAATGGCAAAACAAAAACTGGAAATTATTTTATCCACAAATATTAAAGATAATAAAAAACAGTTTTATAATTACATTGGCTCTGTTAAACAAAATTCTACTGGGATTGTCCCATTAATATTGAATGATACAAATATCAATAATGAACAGGAAATGGCATCTGAAATTAATCAATACTTTACAAGTATTTTTAGTCCCAAAGAACCCATTACATTTAATCTGCAGCTGTCAGCTAATTTCATTTTTTTATTTTTCTGAACAAGATACTGTTAAGGCAATGAATCTAATAAAAAGTAATTCATCTCCAGGACAAGATGGTATAAGTCCAAAATTCCTAAAAGAACTTTCAAATGAACTTACTGGTCCACTCACTTATTTATTTAATACATCGGTGAATTGTGGTACTGTATTACAATCTTGCGGGTAGCTAATCTTACACCAATTTATAAGGGTAGTAGTAAACAGTTGACATCAAACTACAGACCTATCAGCCTAACATCACTTATTAGTAAAATTATTGAACGTTTTATTCAAACTAAAATTTCCAATCATATTATTAGCACTGACTGTTTAGATATGTCACAACATGGTTTTACATTGGGTAGGTCATGCTTGACTAATTTACTTGTTTTTTTTTTGAACCAGTCAGTGATGCACTGGATAATGGCATCCCAGTGGATATCATTTTTCTGGACTTCAAAAAGGCATTCGACACTGTGTCCCACAAAATTTTGATTAAACAACTCCTTAAAATAAATGTGGACAATAACATAATTAAATGGATTGAATCATGGCTATCCAAAAGACAACAAAGGGTAGTTATTCATGGACATGAGTCTGAGTGGAGCCCAGTTACTAGTGGAGTTCCACAGGGATCTGTGTTAGGCCCTCTGTTATTTAACATTCTGATCTCCAGTATGCAAACATTCAAGGAGGTCTGGATCCACAAGTACACTGACAACTGCAAAATTGGATGCCTAGTAAATGATATTACATCTGCCAATACCCTACAAGAAAATCAAAACAAATTAGCTACTTGGGCTGTCGAAAATAAAATGAAATTTAATGTTAAGAAATGCAAAGTAATGCACATGGGTAATAACAACCAGGGATTTAACTATTCAATACAAAATATTAATCTAATGGAAACAACAGAAGAAAAAGATCTGGGTGTAACAATTTCTAACAACTTAAAATTTAATTCACATACTAATATAACTGTTAAAAAATGCCATATGATTCTTAGCAATATTTTGAGACACATTAAAAGTAGGAAGTCATCTGTTATTCTACCCTTATACTCCTGTCTTGTACGCTCACATTTAGATTACTGTTCAACTTTTTGTGCTCTGACCTCCAAAGGCAATCTAGGTATAGTAGAAAGGGTCCAACGTAGAGCCACTAAAAAAATTGATAATGTATCACATATAGAATATGGGTCTAGACTTAGAACATTACAATTACATTCTCTGGAATGCAGAATGCTGAGAGGTGACCTAATTTATGTTTTTAAAGAGCACATGACACCGTTGTGAAAACTTTGAAAAAATGTAATGTTTAACACAAGTCAGCTTAAATTTTCATATTGTTTCTGTGTTTCTTATCCTTCTTTATTACTAAGGACATCTGCATGTAAACAGGATCACTGCCCTCTCTGTTCTGGCTGCTTGCCTACATCTGACATCACAGTTATGTTTATGACATCACAGTCTGCTGCTGTGGGGATAATTATAATGCCATAAACTGGGGATTATTTATTTTATTTATTTATGTATTTAAAAGCTGGTAACCGGGAAAAGCACCAAGAACAGAAGCTCGTTTCCAGGTGTAATCCTGATTATGTTGTCATATGTTGGATAGCAGAAAGAGCAGATTACATCTAAGGGACAGTACGCCTCTTCATACAGCTGTCCTTAGCAATAAAGAAAAAAAGTAAATAATTACAGGAAATGCATGAAATATAAACTGAACTGTCTAAATCTCATATTTTTCCAAGTTTTTCTAATGGTGTCAGGTGCTCTTTAATGCCTATCACAATGAATACTTGTTAAATACAATCGGATTAGAAAAAAATCCAAAACTTAATCTAACAAGATCACATAATCTTAAATTAACAACATCATTATGTAAAACAAAGAAACACTCCATTTTTTTCACTCAGAGAATCCCTCCAATTTGGAATTCACTCCCTCAAAATATTATTAACAGTAATAATCTTCAGCAGTTTAAAATAAGACTTGATACATACATGGGCAATAAAACATTTTCTTTCCCCCACTGAAAAGTTGAGGTGAGTTCACTCATGGGCATTTGCCCCCTGAACATGTAAACATCAATGAAATCTATGAAAACAAAGGTTAAAAAAAGGAAAAAAAGGTAAAAAAAAAAGTACACCACCACTTTTGCTAGATATGGGTAACAAGTGTGAATCACTGGTGAGCAGCTCAAAATGGCCATATTTGATTAAATGCCTCCAAACGGCCACCTTTGATAAAATGCCTCAAAATGGCCACCTTAGATAAAATGCCACAAAATGGACACATTTGATAAAATGCCTCAAAATGGCCACTTTTACTAAAAGGTTCTCTTTATGAGTTAGGGTTGATGTGGTATGGTGGCAATCAGTCATATGACCACTACCAGACACAGTACTGCACCACTTTTGCCACATCTGGGCACCAAGTGTAAATCACTGGTGAGTACCTCAAAATGGCTGTCTTTGCTAAAATGCTTCAAAATTGGCACCTTTGATAAATTAATTCAAAATGGCTGCCTTTGCTAAAATGCCTCAGTCAAGTGACCACTAATGGACACAGTACTGCACCACTTCTGGCACATCCAGGCACTAATTACCTTCAATACAAGGCACAACTACCAATAAAGCATCTCCTGGAGTCCAATGGCCTCTCCATGACCTCCCACACCAAGCACCATACAGCAAACAGCATTAACCGATGTTCGTGGGTTGCCCATCACCATCTGATGATCGGCACCATCAAAGACACATCATTGCCAAGTGTAAGTGGATTCAGCACAACCTACCAAGACATGGAACCATTGCACAAAATGTCTCTTTGGTTCCCAGTCTGTGTCTGTCTGTCCCTCCATCCCATCTGGATACAATCATACAGAATTTACCAACAGATAAAGGCCTAGATGGCTATCAAGTCTGCTCTAATGTGCAGCTAGCACCCCTTATTCTGCAGCTGCCCCTTCATCCCACTCTTCCCCCATTGACCCTCCCCTTGCCCTGTCCCAGCCCCTTTTGAAGCAGTCTACTGTTCTACTGGATACCATCTCTTGCCGTCAACTCATTCCACCCACCTACCACTCTCTCTGTAAAAAAGTGTCTCCTCAGCTCCCTCCTGAACCTTCCTCATTTGCCAGCATAAGGTAAAGGATATTCCCTAACCTGGTTGGTTCACTGATCATTTGCATCAGGAAGCTGTCCTGGAAGGCATCCAGCAGTACCCACTCCCTTCTATTCCTGGTTGTTGGGGTACTCCAGCCCACTCCTGGCATGTTGAAGTCCCCCACAATCACCACACTACCCCTCTTGTAGGTAATTCTGATCTGTCCCGCTAGTTCCCCAACTCCTCTGTTTGAGTGGACAGACTGTACACCACTCCCATTCTGAGAGTCCTATTCTTGGAATCCTGGATTTGCATCCAAAGTGACTCCGTGCTACCCTCCTCCCCTTCCTCCCTTACACACTTCAGTCCTTCCCTCACATATAGTGCCATCCCCTCCTTTCCCAATCACCCTATCCCTATAAAGAGATCTATCTCTGAAGTGCCTTATCACCGCCATCACAGATGCAACAAGCCTTTGTGTGAAACAAATAAATCAAAACGAATGAAAAAAAAACACTATGGTTCTCAAAAGAAGTGGTGGGGAAGGTAAAGGAGAAAAAGACAGCTTTCAAGAAGTATAAGAAAACACAGAAGGAGCAGGACAGAGAACTGTACCAGTTAAAGCAGAAGGAAGCAGGGAAGCAGTCAGAATGGCAAAGGCCTAAACCAAGGATGAGATAACCAACTTAGTTAAGAAGGGGGATAAACCCTTTTATAGGTACATTAGGGAGCAAAGAAATACTAAGGCAGGGATACTGAGGCTGAATAAAAAGGAAGGTGGTTGGGCAAAGAGCCACAGTGAAAAAGTGGGGATACTGAATGAATACTTCTGCTCAGTATTCATAATAGAAAAGCAGGGGGAGATACTTAATCCAGTCAATAGAAGCACTCTGGATAGGGGGGTTGATATTAGTCCTTTCTCAAAAGAAAGGGTTCTGAAAGAACTCTTAAAACTGAAGGTGGATAAAGCAATAGGGCCTGATGGGATTCACCCCAGAATTCTAAAAGAACTAAGGGAATAACTAGTAACACCACTGACTACCCTTTTTAATAAATCATGGGAGGATGGTGGATGCGATTCCCCTTCACAAAAGCGGGAGCAAGACAGAGGCAGGAAACTATAGACCTGTCAGTTGGACCTCAGTGGTAGGGAAAATGATGGAATCACTTCCGAAGGAAAGAATTATTGCGTACCTAGAGGCCAGTGGGGCACTGCACCCAAGGCAGCATGTATTCACAGCAGGAAGGTCATGTCAGACAAATCTAATTGATTTCTTTGATTGGGTGACCAAAGTAGTAGACCCGGGGAAGGGCTGTGGACAGTGGCCTACCTAGACTTTAGCAAGGCATTTGACACAGTCAGGCACAAAAGATTAACAAACAAATTAGCCAGCCTGGGAGTTGGTCCCAGGGCAGTACCCTGGGTAAACACTGGCTGGACAACAGGACTCAGTGACCTAAAGGTGGGCCAGCAATGTGAGAAGGCAGTAAGGAGGGCTGAGGGGATGCTGGGATACATAGGGAGAGGCATCACAAGTAGAAAACAGGAAGTTGTTGGCCCTCTGTACAGACAGTTGGTAAGACCACATCTGGAGTACTGCGTACAGTTCTGGAGAACCCATCTCTGCAAAGACATAGAGAGGGTGGAGGCTGTCCAGAAGAGGGCAACCAAAAATGGTGCAGGGTCTGCACCAGAAGACATATGAAGAAAGACTAAAGGAGCTTATGATGTATAGCCCCGAGGAAAGGAGGGAGAGGGGAGACATGATAGAAACTTTCAAATACCTCAAGGGAATCAACAAAGTCCATGACAGTAGCATCTTTTAGAAAAAGAGGTGTGCAAGAACAAAGGGGGCACAATTTGAAGATAGAGGGCGATGGCTCAGAGGTATTGTGAGGAAGTATTTCTTCAGAGTGGGTTGTAGATGCATGGAACGGCCTTCCTGAGGATGTCGTAGAGTCAAAACCAGTGTGGGAATTCAAGAATGCATGGGACAGACACAAGGCAATTCTAGTGGGGGCGCAGGAGGAAGTAGACTGTTGGTTAACTAAGATCTGCAGCTTATCCATTAGTTAGGGAAATGGGCAGACTAGGTGGGCCAAGCAGTCCTTATCTGCCATCAAATTCTATGTTTCTATGTTTCTATCTGGTGAAGATGAATTTCGGGATATGAGGGTTCAGGGTCCATTCATGATGGCCCTGGGATATTCTGCTCAAAGGATCTGCCAACAAATTGTCCTTCCCTCAAAGATGAACTACTGTCAGAAAAGCTTGAAGAGAGTAAGCTAGAGACAACAGTTTCATGACCTATGTGCACAAGACCATTGACCGAGTGCCTCCCTGATTGTTTATGTACCACAGTGTGGTGGTGTTGTCTGACCTGACTTGCATCACTTTGCCTTTCGCTGACTCCAAGAAAGACTGGAGGGCTAGGAACACAGCTCTGAGTTCCAGGAGATTTATATGCAGAAGAGGCTCTTGCTGTGATCAAACTCCCTGTGCAGTGAGAGCCTCCAGATGGGCTCCCCAACCCAGGAGAGAGGCATCTGTGGTTAAAACCACTGAGAGGACTTGACTAAGAAATGGAACACCCTGTCTGAGATTGTCCTGATCCAGCCACCACTGGAGAGCCTAGACCAGAGTCCAAGTCAATGGAATCAGTTTGGTGAGACAATCTTTCTTCTGAGACCAAAACAACTTTAAGTGGAACTGAATGTCCCTCATTTGAAACCTGGCTCCTTGTACCACTGCATTCTAAACTGCCATGTGGCCTAGGAATTGAAGAAAGTGCCTGGCTGGATGAGATACCAGTGGTTGAAAAGAGAAAGCCAGATCTGTAAGGGCTTTTACCCTTGTTTGTGGGAGGAAGGCCCTTGCTCAGGCTGTATCCAACTCTACTCCTATAAAAGTGAGGAGTTGTACAGGTTCGAGAACTGATTTGGAAAGACTGAGAATGAATCTTTGGGAATTGAGAAGATCCTGAGAAACTTCCAGAGCTGACTTGACTTGGTCTGAGGACTGGCCTACAAAGAGCCAATCATTCAGATAAGGGAAGATTGAGATACCCTGCCTTCTAAGGAAGGCCACTACTACTGCAAGGCACTTTGTAAATACCCTTGGGGCTGAAGTTGCCACATCATTAGAGTCAACAGCAGCATGAAATTGCACTTTTGATGCCTCGATTCCATCAGCAGCTACCTCCTCCAGCTCTTTAGCAAGCTGGGGGGGAGGACTTCGGAGCCAGTTCCATTACTGTATCCCACCTGGACTTCTGGTACCTAGCTGTATAGGCCATGTAAGCTCAATCCTTCCTCATCCCCACTGACCCCTGGTAACCTTTGCTCATTCCTGAGTACGGGTCACTGGTGTGGTGTGAGGTGTGGTGTCCAATGCCTCAAAACTGAGCACCACCGCGCCAGCTTGACCTGGCATTTTTACTCACAGTCCTGCTACTGGAATTGGTAACTTCAAGTATCCCCTTCTTTAAGAGTTCCCATCTGTGGTCCATGCCAATACTAGACTGGATCCCAGCTAGGTACCCACTCACTAACTCCCCCATCCTTGCAAAATCCGCCCTCTTGAATTCCAAGTAAAGCATCCCCTTTGTTATTCAATGGCCTCCCACAAGCTCTCCCAGACCAGAAAAAGGCATTTCCTGATGTCCAGTGGTCCCCCAGTTTCCTCCCACACAAGGGCCCACCACAAGTAATTCACTTCCTGTTGTCCGATAGCCCAACAATGACCTCATATTCCATGACCCAACCTATCAAAAAGGACACCCAGTCTGCCAATTGCCACTCAAATCCCTTCAAAATCAGGCACCACATGAACTGGGATCATAGGGCACATGTCCCACACAAACCCTCCCATTCCAGACACAACCAAGTAATATGTGGAGAGCATCTTACCAGGATACTGTGGAGTCAGAAGCAGGAATCTTGAAGGGATGGCATCCGTCAGTACTGAAAAATAAAATATAGGAATGGTGTCACAAAGGATCCATAGTTGTTAATAAATTATTAATATATGATATGTTTACAATAGAGTTATACTTATCTGATGGTGAAGGAGTCCTCATCCTTTCAGGCATGTGAAAGAGAAACAACAATAGGTAAATATGAAGAAGGTACAGTAATGAGATGAGAAACCGATAGTGGATAGATACTATTGGTCCATCAGACTACATTTGAGTGCAATGGTGCATAAGATAAAAAAAATACTGCTAAAACAGAGTATAATAATAATAAAGGTATAGAGGAATAATATTAGTTAACAGACAGGAGAAGAGCAGAGAATGTGTTGTTGCTGCCTAGATGTCTAATTTTCAAGTGACTGTAGTATCCCGGTTGGGATATGTGATATTCCTTTTGGTTCATTGGCCCATTGTTGTCTGGGCAATCAGTTAAGTTAATTCGCTGGCCATTTTAATGGCATTCCTTCTTGGCACTTCTTCTGTAAATGAAGCACCTAGTTCACTTCGACCATCAAATTGGCACAACATGCACCTTGATAATTTGCACTATCATGAATTCTCACTTAGACCGTCAAATTGTCTTAACTTGCACTTTGATAACATGCACTGTCATTAATTTAGCACCCTAATATAGTATGGTTGAGGATTGATTTCTTCAGCAAAGATCAAAATGTTGAAAAAAAAAACAACAACATTTACTAAACATATCTGTCTGTGGCATGTAAAGCATCATCCTATCTGTTATCATAGGTTGCATGTAAAGTAGCCCAATAGCTTTGTCCACCCTCCAACACCCCAAACTCAAGAAAACATGCTATGATTTGCTTTGTGGCTTTCCTCCTCTCTATCCATGGGATATACCACCCTGCAGGGGTACAAAGCAAGGAACCCTAGATGAGGGCTCCCCCCTACATGTGCCGTGGGAATGTATGCGTCGGCTAAAGATAGGTTAGGAAGAAGCCCATGGGTAAGAGAGATGAGCCACTGGAGGAGGAGTGGATGGTGGGCGATGAAAAAATTAATCCTGGTGAGGCCCAGAATGTGTGACCTTTTAAGCTTGATAGGGGAGTGACGTTGTTGCTCTGCCCATCGAACATTGGGCTTAAAGCCCTCCCATTCGATGTGCTTACGCAACTGGATGAGAGGGTATGAGATGATGCTTGTGTAACTTGATTTGCTTTGTGGCTTTCCGCCTCTCTATCCAGGAGATATACCACAATGTAGGGGTACAATGCAAGGAACCCTAGAGGAGGGTTCCCCCTCTACAGGTGCTGTGGGAATGAATGTGTCGGCTAAAGGTAGGTTAGGAAGAAGCCCAAAAAGAGTATCCAAAGATGTCGAGCTCCGAAGAGGCGAGGATGATTAATGAATTCTGAGAAGATAAGGGCAGACTTCCTAAGAGGAGACAGAGGAAAGCCGGGGCCACCATCTGCCTCCATCCAACAGTGGAACCTAAATAACCAAAGAAAGAACTAACTCTAACTAATAATATAACCATTGGCATGGAGGAGAGAAAAAAAACCCTTTGAGGAGGAAACCTCTGGGGATCCAAGGCCTAGGTTGCCTTCCATCCAGGCTGACAATGTTTGATTTGAGGACATATGTCAGTAAACAGAATGGTCCATTAATGAGGGATATGAGTAGGGAGGATGATGATGATGGGATAGTGAAAAAACTCCATACAAGCACAGATTAAAGAATGAACTTGAGGCACCAGGGACCCAAGAATGGTATGCTTGAGTAGTCAATGGAAGGGAGTAGATCCATGTAGAACTCAGAGGAGCAAAGGGTATCCAGATGTGCTCAAGAGGAGACCATGGATAGTGAAGACTGGAGAGCTGACACTGAGGCTGATGAGGCATGCTTGATTATGCAATGTGAATAATGAGACCTTGAACAATTAGACCCTGAAGTTGTAGTTGATGAGGTGGCATAGGATTCAATGAGAGGAATGCACGAGTAAGCAATGTAAATAGATAAACCTTGAGATAATGATGAGTGAATGATGACTTGAGTTATGAACAAGATACATGGGGCAGGATGGCCTCGGATCAATGAGGTGGCATAGGAGTCATGATAGGTATGCCCAAAAAGAAACATCGATTGCAGACCTCGATTGCGGTGAATGCTTGATGGTTGGTATGGAATGTGAAGAGTAGGAGAAAGGAATGAACTTGAATGAAAGTAATAGGAATAAGTAGGCCCCTCGAATGGCGGTAGACTCCGAGGCCAAGAAGTTATGTCCGGAACCAGAGGGTATGCGAACCAGAGGGCACGCTCAGGAGGAGCATCAGAGGAGCAACTCAGGTGTGAGCTATTGAGGAGCAAAAGTGGACAATGTATGATGAGGAGAGGGAGCTAAGAGTGGAGTGAAGCCATAATGGATGGTACTAGAAAAGATGCTAGGACAACAAAGGCAAAATTATGAAATGGATTAGGCACAATGATGGATTGAAGCCATGGAGGCTGGTACAGGAAAGCGAGGTATGAAAGGACAAATGACAGTAGGGAGGTCAATGGGTTAGCATAGGACCCAGCCAATTCAGGGTGAGAACTGCAGCAGGGTGAGCTGGATGAGGTGACATGCAGGCCAGATGCAATGGAAGGCCAGATTGAGTCAGCCACAGATGACCCAATGATGTGAATGGCAGAGCAAGTAAATAGATAAACCTTTGCATGATGAGAGATAGAAGCCATGACTGCAGTGAATCCTTGACGAATGATAATGGATGGAAATAGGAACCTGATACCTGAGGAATGAGGGCTGCGGACTGATGAGGTGGGCATATGAGTAATGACAGATATGCCCAAAAATAAATATCGAGGGCAGGATGGAAGCGAAAGTTTGAGCGAGCGATGGGAGAGAAGAGGACAGTGATGGAGAGAAGCCAAGAAGGCCGGAATGGGGAAATATCGATTGTAGGCCTGGATTGGAGGGAATCCTGGATAATTGGTGAGAAGGCAGTAGGCAGAAACCTGAATATACATGGCAGGAAGGCCACATTTTGATGAGTGGCCAGGTCCACGATAGTCAACCCGGAGAGGGAGAGATGCAAGGAATATGGGGAGAGCCCAGGAGCAACCTCAGTGGGAATCAGAACTAAGAGCCAGTGAGAAAGCATATACTTACTTTCTGTGGAAACAGCAGAGGCTAAAAGATATTGATTCTTTTGGAAAGAACATAGGTCTCAGTACCTTAATCAGGCATTAGACAAGTACTACTGCTCCTTCAAATGCGATGAGCTAAATAAAGAATAGCAGTGCAATGCAATTTTTTTTTTTTTATTATTATTATTGTTGCTGTGCAGCCAGGAGGAACCATTTGTCATGGAGATCACCAGTCACTGAAAACCCATATAAGAGCAATGATTATAGAGGTATGCGACCCTGTAACTGACTTTTGGACAGCACAATCAGGATATGTTCCGGGTCATCTTGGGTACTCACATAACTTCTGTGGCAGAGGTCATGTCACACATGCTTGATTGTCCCCCCAATATGAGCTCTCCAAAGGAAAAAGAATAAAAGGTACAGGGGCAACCCCCAAGCAACACACCTGTGCCATGCACATGCCAACTGTTGGATCCCCTCTCTCACCACTGTAGATGCTGGGCCTGCTAGTATGCCAACGTCCGTAGCCAGTATAACTCCGTTGTCAAGCCAGCATGGACAGAGAGCCAGGCAAGCCTGTCATGTAGGTCCTTGACCTCGTCTAATCAGTGCAACAGGAGGAAAGGTACTGTGTGGTACAAGAGGTTGAATAATTCAGAGGGAACACGGGCATGAGATCCGCCCCAAACAGCGATGAGGGGAAACAGAAATGAGCGAGGTCATGGGGGCACTCACTGGACAGAGCGGACTGAACTAAGGGAGCTGGCAGCAGTGAGGGAGTCTGGCAGGAGCAGCAGAATGGTGACACCAGGAGAGCAGGGAGGCAACAGCAGCACTGGGTTGTGAACTCTAGTGCAGGAATGAAAACCAGTGCATGGAGAAGCGGTGGAGATGGGGAAGAGGCAATACAAGTAGGAGAGAGGGTTTTAAAGTGGGGAGGGACAGCACAGAGGTAGGAAACAGGATGAGGCAGGAGCTGGGAAGTGGGAGGAGGACTGACGCTGAAGCAAACAAAAGGGGGAAAAAGCAAGCCAGGAGACAGCAGAAGGAGAGAGAAAATGCAGGAACGGCAGTGCAAGTGAGCAATGCAGGGAGCAGGCAAGTGGCTGGAGGTGACTGCAGAAACAGAGAGATGGGCAGAATGGGAGATAGGAAGAGCACACCCTTACCCCCCCCACACACTCACACACACTCTCAAACTCTCAAACAGCCAGCACCATCATATTAACATACTAAAAGGGCAGCAGAGTAGGCCTAATCATCTTTTATGTATGCTCGTTTAGTCAGCCCCCAAAATGGGAGCTGTTCCCGCCCCCACCCCCCTGGGATTCTCCATTTCCAGTACAAGAAATTCCCCCTGTATTGGAGTTTGCCAACACACCTCACCACCATTTCCCCAAGCTTATCTAATAGGACCACCTTGAGGAACTGAGTCAAACGCCTTGCTGAAGTAATAAGTGGGGTGGTCATCTACATTAGGGAAGGGATAAGATGTAATAGGGAGGAGGGGGAGAAGACAGGACGGAGGCCATATGGATGCAACTATACAACCTGAGGGGTAGAAAGGTTAGACTGGGTGATACTTCATAGACTTCAGACAAAGAATGAGAATATTGATAGGGAGCTGGGGCCACATCAGAAGTATGGCTTTCCCTAGTGTGCAGTGGTCCCATTCAAGCCCTCCCATACCTGGTACCATCAAAAATAATGAATTCCCTTGAGTACTGTGGACCTACAAGCCAAGCTTTAAGATTGAGCCACCTGACGTTCAGGTACAGCAGGGTTCCCTGGTTGGTGGTTAAGAGGCTGTGCCTCCGAGGGAGGTGTATTGGACTATACACACACATCCACACTAAAGCCAGTAAACTTTATTTGTGATTTCTGTGACTGAAAAATGTCTCTTTGGTACCAGGTAGTCTCAATCTCTCTCTCTCCCTTCTTGGTGGCACATGTCAAAGAATTATTTAACCAGCCAGCCATTTTCCTGCCTGTGTATATACACACACACACACACACATACACACACACACACACACACAAACAAATTTCATTATTACTGTGACGGTAAAATTTCTCTTTCGTCCCCAGTAGTCAGTCTCTGTCTCTTTCTCCCCTCTGTAAAGCACAAGTCAAACATTTTGCTAGTCTGCCCTTTTCATACCAAAAATGCAATAAATGGTCATAACTTTATTATTTCATATTTTGTTCCCAAACTTTCAACACTATCTTCTTATGACCCCACCTCAAAAACCCAATACGTGCCATTTCTCAAATCTGCCCTGAAACGCCGTTTCTGCAACACTGGTGTATAAACACTTTTCAGACAGGATGTGAAAACTGACAGCTGTTCTGTTCATGAGGTGGTGTGAAAAAATGGCTCTTTTGAGAATCTGAAGTAGAAATATTCAAACACACCAAAGTTACACACATGCAGAGAAATTTTCAAACAGACACACGTAACTTTTGCATTTTTTTACATTTTGACACCAAATTTTCAACATGACCTTTTTGGGAGCCCACCTCATGAACAATGGCACTGTCATTTCATTACTTGGTCCTGAAAGGTGAATTCACACAGCAACCACAAAATCTCTTTCCAGGCCTAATTAACAAGATGACAGTCACAATCTTCATGATATGGGGTCCCAAAAAAGGCTATGTTGAAAATCTGGTGACAAAAATACCAAAAAATACCCACAAAAAATATTTAATTTCAAAACACCATACACAGCAATTATACAGCATTTACCTTGTTTTTTAAATTTGTGATTCAGCTTTGAAGAGTGTAGAACTGTCCCAGCCCAGTGAGGATGACTGCACTGACTTCCGGAGGCAAGTATATGGCAAGGCTGGAGTGTACAGTGGGAAGGCCAGGATAGGATAGGGGGCTGCAGTGACAGGGGACCAGTTTCTTTTTTAGGCTTCATATAATAAAAAAAAAAAAACAAGGGACTGGAAACATAGAATTTGACAGCAGATAAGGAATGCTTGGCCCACCCAGTCTGCCCATTTCCCTAACTATTGCATAAAATGCAGATTACAGATTACCAACCACCTACTCCCTCTTGCCCCTCACTATAATTGCCTTATGTGTGTCCCCCCATGCATTCTTGAATTACCCCACTGGTTTTGACCCCACGACCTCCTCAGGAAGGTGATCCAATCAGTCCACCACCCTCTCTGTGAAAAAGTACTTCCTCATGTTGCCCCTGAGCCATCACCCCTCTATCTTCAAATTGTGCCCCCTTGTTCTTGTACATCTCTTTTTCTGAAAGTTGCTCCTGCCATGGACTTTGTTGATTCCCTTGATGTACATGAAATATTCTATCATATCCTCCCTCTCCCTCCTTTCCTCAAGGGTATACATATTAAGCATTTTAGTCTCTCTTCATATGGCTTCTGTTGCAGACCCTGAGGTACTCAGAAGACGACAACTAAAATAGTGCAGTGTCTTAAAGAGACTTAAAGAGCTTAATATGTATACCCTTGAGGAAAGGAGGGAGAGGCGGGTCATGATAGAAATGTTCAAGTACCTCAGGGGAATCAACAAAGTCCAAGATGTGAGCATCTTTCAGAGAAAGATGTGCAAGAACAAGGGGGCACAATTTGAAGATAGAGGGGGGATGGCTCAGGGGCAATATCAGGAAGTATTTTTTCATGGAGAGGGTGTTGGACGCATGGAACCACCTTCCTGAGGAGGTCATGGGGTCAAAAACAGTAAGGGTATTCAAGAAGGCATGGGACAGACATAAGGCAATTATAGTAGGGAGGGAAGGAGGAAGTAGTTGCTTAACTATAATCTGCCGCTTATCCAATAGGTAGGGAACTGCGCAGACCAAGTGAGCCAAGCAGTCCTTATCTGCCATCAAAGTCTATGTTTCTATGAAACTCATAACACAGAATAATAAAAAAGAAACCAATAGCAAATACAATATGAAATTGTCTAGATATCAGTGTACCCCGACCCTATGAAAACAGTTGGCTTCTGCTGTATAACTCCCAGATGGACCAAATTTTGGCAATATTTTAGCTCTTGGGTCCGAATAAAATAGTGGCAAGCAGTATTAATAAATAACATGGTGGTGGAGTGTATCTCTAACTCTCTAGAAAGAAAATCATCCACCATATTTTCTACCCCAGGAAATGCAATATTCAACCAACCTTACATCTATCATCTGAATTTGTTTAAAAAATGTCCCCTTTTTTCCTAGCTTAATATTGGCAGTCTGTCGGTCACCTTGTAGCTCCTCTGAGTCCAATCCGGTAACTTTTCTAACAGATATGGCCTGCTGTAAGAAATCAGTTCAACCACCATCTCTCATCCAATGGGGTCTGGAAAGGAAAAGATTAAAAAAAAATAAATGCAAGAAATGTAAAAATAATTTCCTAATGCTTCCTTGTCCCATTTCTAGACCAGTGTTCCCACTCTGTCTTATTTGACCCTGTTCTGCTGACCAAAAACCGTGAATAAAGCACTCCCTGTTGTCCAATAATCACCCCCCGGCCTTCCCATACCAGCCTCCAATAGTCTCCCTCCCCGGACTGCACAAGTCAGATTTATTTTAATGGGCTGTATACAAAAGCACATTTGTTCAAGAATAAACTTTGCGATTTTGTGACTGTAAAATGTCTTCTTGTGGCCCGTAGTCTCTCTCTCTCTCTTTCTCCACCCCCCCCACCCATGTGGCACAACTCAAAGGATTATTTTTCCAGTCTGCTCTTGCCCAGTCTGTACACACGCAGCCACACTGAGGCCATGAATTCACTTTATTTGTGATATCTGTGACTGTAAAATTGTATCTTTGGTCCACAACAGTCCTCTCTCCCTCTTCCCTCTGGACTGTCTGAGTCAAAGATTTATTTTTCCAGCCTGCCACTGCACAGCCTGTTCACAAAAAGCCACATATAATCCAAGAATAAACTTTATTTGTGATTTATGTGAATGTAAAATAACTCTTGTGGCCTGTAGTCTCCACCCCCCCATCCATGGCACAAGTCAAAGGTTTAATTTGCCAGTCTGCTCTTGCCCAGTCTTCACACACACACACACACGGCCACTCTGAGGCCAGGAATACAGATTCGCACATTAGAACAGTGTGTGCACTTTCAGTGGGCATTAGTGGCCAGAACTGTGCAGAGGGACAGCTGTATCACATGACTTACTGTATTTAAGGTTTTCTGGTGTGTTCCACTAATTTACTGTGTACAATAGCATGTAACAGAGACAGAAACTTTGCAATCTTTTGGCAAAATAAGACCACCTGGTACACCCAGTCTGCCCAGATTGTCTCTGCCTATTTCATGTCTGTAGAATCTAGCTGATCTCCAGTGACCCTCCCTGATAGTCTCTCTCTCTCCCCTCTGGACTGCAATTTATTTTACAAGCCTGCCAGATGCCAGGCCTGTACACAAAATATTTTGTGATTTCTGTTACTGAAAAATGTCTGCATGGTCCCTATAAGTCTCTCTTTCTGTCTCCGCTGTGGATTGCACTAGTCAAAGATGTGTTTTACCACCCTGCCATTGCCCTGCCCGTACATAAAAAGCCACATTTAGTCCAAAGAATAATCATTATTTTTTGATTTATTAGACTGCAAAATACCTCTGGTGCCCAGTAATCTCTCTCTCTACCCCCACTCTGGATGGTTCTAGTCAAATGTTTAATTTGCCAGTCTGCTGATGCCACTTCTGTAGACACGCAACCACACTGAGGCCAGGAATACACTTTATTTGTGATTTCTTTGACTGTAAAAATATCTCTTTGGTCCCCAGTAGTCAGTCAGTCAGTCTCCCTCTGCCTCCTCTGGATTGCACAAGTCGAATATTTATTTTACCAGCCTGCCATTGCCCAGCATGTACAGACAAAAAGAAAAAAGATTTAGTCCAAGAGTAAACTACATTTGTAATTCATGTGACTGTAAGATATCTCGTTGGTGCCCCTTAGGCTCTCATTCAATCCCACCCTCATCTCTTTTTGGTTCCAGTACTCCCCCACCCTGTCCGTTGATGACAAAAGTCAAAGATTTATTTTACCAGTCTGCCCTTACACGGAATATGCACATACAGCCACACTGAGAGCATTTTCTGATTTCTGTGACTGCGCAAATCTCTTTGGTGCCCCATGGACTCTCTCTCCCCTGTGAATAGCACAAGTCAAATATTTATTTTACCACTCTACCCCTGCCCGGCCTATATGCAAACAGCCACAATGAGGACAGGGATACTGCAGCAGCAAAACTAGTTCATTTCAAAATATAAAAATGTGACAGCAGAAAAGGACTGCCAGACCCACCTAGTCTGCCCACTTGCCTAGCTATTTGCAAGGACATGCCCCCCACCCCACCCTCTACAATCCCTTGTGTCTGTCCCATACTCTTTTGAGGCCTTCCACTGTTATTTCTCCAATCAACTCCACAGAGAGCCTATTCCATTTATCCACCATCCTCTCAAGGGTTCTGGCAGTATAGTCAAGAGGTTAGAGTGATAAGCTTGGTAGATCCAGCAAACCAGGATTTGATTCCCACAACCTCCACTTGCATAAGGTGTGATTGAGTAAATCACTTAACCACCCACGTCACCTCTGAAAACAGGCACTTGTGCCTAGTGGCCCTTATCTGGTTACCAAAGACTAAATACATAAAATAATGTGATTTCTTACTGTGCCTGCAAAAATGTCTCTTTGGTTCCCAATAGTATCTCTCTCTCCCACCCCACTGGTCTGCACAAGTCAAAGATTTATTTTACCAGTCCACCATTATCTGGCCTATACACAG
This sequence comes from Neoceratodus forsteri, assembly GCA_016271365.2. Classification (NCBI taxonomy): domain Eukaryota; kingdom Metazoa; phylum Chordata; order Ceratodontiformes; family Ceratodontidae; genus Neoceratodus; species Neoceratodus forsteri. The sequence goes on from CM057458.1 coordinate 888,860,719, forward strand.
ACAAAAAAAAACACATTTTGTCCAAGAATACATTTTATTTGTGGTTCATGTGACTGAAATATATCTTTTTTGTGCCTCGTAGTCTCTCCCCCCAGTATGATACAAGTCAAAGAATTATGTTGCCAGTCTGCTTTTGCCCTATCTGTACACACACACACAGAATCACTGAGGCCAGGAATACACTTTATTGGTGACTTTTTTGGCTGTATAAATGTATGGCACAAGTCAAATATTTATTTTATCTGCCTTCCATTGTCAGGCCTGTACACAAAAACACATTTAGTCCAAGACTAAAACTGTGATTTCTGTAACTGCAAAAAATGACTCTTTGGTCCTATTAGTTTCTTCTCCCCCAGGTGTCAATCGTAGTCAAGTCACCACTCGGTTGGACTACTGTACTGCCCTTTACCTGGGGCTATCGGGAGTGGATATTCGCCATCTATAGCTAGTGCAGAACACAGCTGCCAGCAGTTAACTGGAACCCTTGATCCAGTCATATAACACCTGTTCTGCGCGAACTGCACTGGCTGCCTATACAATGGTGTATCCTTTTCAAGGTCACTTTACTGACATTTAAAGCCCTACCTGAACCAGAACCCCAGTAGCTGAAAGATCTCCTTTCTCCCTATTGCCCATCCCGCTCACTCCGATCCTCTGGTGAGGGATTGCTAGAGGTTCCCAGGGTGAATTTGAAGACGTTTGGAAGATCTTTTGTCTTCATGGCACCAAGCATGTGGAACTCTCTACCTCATCAGATATGTGAAAGCCTGACTGTGGAGGGATTTAAAAAAATCATTAAAAACACATCTTGGCCGGCCCGGTGGCACAGAGGGTTAAGGCACTGGCATCTTACCTCTACCCAGAATGGTGACCTGGGTTCGGGAATGGACTCAGGTCATCGGGGGTCAGCAGGAGCAGGAGAGGATTGAGCGTTTGAAGGATGGCTCTCCTCTCCTCTCCTGGGGTGGGGGAAGTGGGAGGCTTCGCTCAGCAGCAACCCTTAGTGGAGACCGAGGGCACCGCTGAAGCATCGCAAGGGAAAAACCAGAAAACCGGAAAAAGCAGCTCTGGTGTCCACCAGATGACGGCTCTCTGACTCCTGATGCCTCTGAAACCTCTAGGGAGCCTCCTCTTCCTCAGCAGCATCCCTGGGCCCTAGTGTGAGTGCATTGTGGATTTGCCCCTGTCCCCTCCCGGTGCCTTACCCCTCGGAGGAGGGGGGCCCGGCAAAGGGTCACATCCGGGATATCCCAGGGGACCAGCTGCAATATGAGGACAGATGGGGAAGCTCATAGAGAGGTTGGTGGATGTAGTTGGGGGGCTTGTAGAGCCCGAAGGAGTGAGGGTCAACAGAGCTAGGGAAGGGGAGTAAAAAAGATAATACCAAAAAAAAACACATCTTTTTGTGACAGCTTTTATGGGGACATAAGTGGCTTTGACACTGTATGTTTTCATGCTATTTATGAATTGTTTTAAATATGTTATGGTGTTTTATTGTACAGGCGGCTTTGAACGCAGGAAACACACCTTTAATAAATAAAATGTGCTTAACTGATATGACATTAGTGTCCCTCGACCCTATGAATACAGTTGGCTTCTGCTGTATAACTCCCAGAGGGACAACATTTTGCCTAGAATTCAGTTCTTGGGTCAGAAAAAAAATGGTGGCAAAGAGCAGTAACAAATAACTTTACCATGGTAGTGGAGCCTACCTCTAACCCTCTGGAAAGAAAATCATCCACCATATTTTCTGCCCCAGGAACTGCAATATTCAACCAGCCTTACATCTATTGTCTGAATTTGTTTAAAAAATGTGGGACTAGTGGATTTTCCAATTAACTTGCTCTGCAGGCTAGATGCTGCAAAACATTTGACTTCTGCACTAAGGCCAGTGGTGGCTAGTGGTCCCTCCCTTGCCCCGTGTCATCGAGTGTTATCCCTGGTGGCAAGTGGTGCCTTTCCCTCACTCAATGGCTGACCCCATCACCATCACCCCATGCCCTGGTGTCCAGTGGTTCCTCCCCCGATCACCAGCCTGCCAACATGGTAGATGCCCCTGGTGGATAGTGGCCCCACCTCACTTCCGATCACCAGACTAAACCATGTAGGGCCTGTGGCCAGTTTGCAGTGGGCAGCCCCCCCCACACACCGACCCTTGGTCTGTCCATGATATGAACATGTCCCCGGTGCTTAGTGTGCCCCACACCATTCTTTGTGACAGCTCCGCTTGTCTGACGAGGGGTTGCTGGAGATTCCATGAGTTAATTTAAAGTCATCTGGTGTGCGTGCCTTTGGGTATGCGGCACCTACCCTCTGGAATTCTCTGCCCGTCAGCACTGGGAGTGAAGGACGGTGGGGAGTTTTAGGAAGGCACTTAAGACTTTTTTTATGGGGGAAGGCATTTCCTGTATTGTTCTGATTTTATATTGCACGTATTTGTACATGTGTTTTGTTTTTATAAATACTGTAAAGTGTTTTGAAATTCGAAAGGCGCTTAATCAAATAAATTTTATTATTATTATTATTATTATCCCATCTACAGTCTGACCTCCAACCACTCCTGTCCCTGGTGGTGGTGGTTCCGGCCCCCAACAAAGAACAGTCAGCCTCTAGTAGCAGAGCATCACATGAGGTGACCTGCCTGGCAAGTTCGCCCAACAGTCCCTGTACAGAACCGGCACCCACAGCCCCGTCCTCTGGTACAAACTTCACCCCTACCCCAATGATCAGTTCCCTGCAAAGGCATTCAGATCGGGATGTGAAGTACTGTCACTCATGATGGCAGCTGTAGGCAGCAACAAGAAACCCCCCAGCTCCCTCCATGTATCTTTGTACACTCACATCCTTCCCTGGTGTCTAATGTCCCCCATCCCCAGCTCCACTTCACAGCAGCAAACATCCCACCTCTCTCCCCCTCCAGTCCCCAAAACACTGGTGCTGTTGCGAGTGGATGTCGAATGGCACAGCCCACCACACACATAGAAACTGACAGCAGATGAGGACCATTAGGCCCATCCAGTCTTCCCATTTTCCCTGCTACCTGTAAAAGCTCAAGGAAAGGAAAAAAGCAGCGCACCAGTGTGAGGGGGGTGCTCTCTGTTGGGGTTGCAAAACCCATAGAATCAGTAGTCCAAAAAGTGAGAGCACACCACAAATCTTCAGCTTAATAGCTCAGTTTATTGCCAAAGTGTTCACGGCCAGGAACCCAAGCGCTTCGGCTGAATAGCCTTCAAAGGGGTTTGGCTCAGTGTCATACATCAAGCGTTTATAAACAAAATCTGACGTCATCAGTAATTGACATTTCTTGATTTTCACATAGTTATACAAACACCACTATTTTATTAGTTTAAACAAGTTATTTACAAAAATATATATAAAGGAAAATACATTTACACCATACATCTGTTCAATTAGTCACAAATCTTATATAACTTTTCTCTTTCTACTGTCAGTAGGGGAGACAGAAAGTGAAAAAATTGGGAAAAGAAAGAAACAAGGATATGGAAAAGACAAAGAATGAAGGGCTGGGGAAGGAAAGAAGTATGCCAGGGAAAACTAGGGAGGGGGCAGGGGGTTTGGGGGTTGTGGGGGTTTGGGTTTCTAGGGTGAAAAAGTGGAGAGAGGGACGATAAGGTTTAATGGTGCTTTTGAAACATTAAGAAAAATACACGCATATCCCATATCAAAAGAGAAAGTAATAGATCTGTTTAGAACTGGGAAGACATCAAGATGTGATCACCCTAAATTTACTTCCATCCACAATGTGGTAGAAGGAACCATTTTTTTGGCTGGGGATCCACAGACATTCATTCACCAGGTGATCTGTAGAAGAAAGAAAGACAGAAATTAATCAACAAATCATCCACTGCACACAGTTAATTCATAGGTAGTATAATCTCTCTAATACTGCTTATTTCCTTTTAAAAAGGGCTTCAAATCCCATTGATCATTTAATCCTTAAGGTTTCATAGATCTTAACTTAAAGATCCACCTACTTTCCTTTTTCAGTAACTCATTAGTTCTATCACCACCATATCTCAGGATTTGTTGCCAGTCTATACCCATACATTTAAAACTTTTTGGGTCAGAGCTATGTTTCTGTGCAACGTGTAAGCTTATAGGCATGTCTGTTTTTCCATTTATGATGTTCCTGATGTGTTCTTGAATTCTGTTTGAGGGCCCTTGTTGTTCGTCCTACATACAATTGGTTACATCCACACCATATGGCATAAATTACAAATGTTGTATCACAGTTAATGAATTCCTTCATAGTATATTTTTCTCCATTTTGTGGATCTGTAAATTCAGATCCTGTGTTACAGTAGCAGCAGATACTGCATCTTTGACATTTAAAACTTCCATGTGGTTTTATTCCTAGCCATGTGTTTTTCTCAGGCTTGGTTAATCTACTCCTGATTAACTTATCTTTTAGATTCTGACCTCTTGAAAAAGTAATTCTAGGTGTTTCTCCTACCACTTCTTTCAGGTTTATATCAGAATGCAGTATATGCCAGTTTCTGTATACAACATTCCCTATCTGTCCAGACCAATTATTGTATTCAGTTACAAATGTTATTGGGATATTGACATTAGCTTGTTCATTTTTTTTTCTTTTAATAGCTCCTCTCTCCTTCTATTAACAGCTTTATTTAATGCATAACTGAGGAGATCATTATGATAATCTCTTTCTAAGAATCTCTTTCTTGGTTCTTCTGCTTCCTTCCAAAAGTTTAAATCATCAGAACAATTCCTATGTAACCGAAGACATTGTCCATAGGGTATAGAGTCTTTTAAGTTCTTTGGATGTGCACTATCTGCCCTACGTAATGTGTTGGTTGCTGTTGATTTTCTATGATTTTTAGTGATGATGGGCTTTTCAGGTTTTAGAGGTTTCTGTAGGGTCAAATCCAAGAAATCTATCTTCTCAAAATTAATTTTGAATGTAAATTTCATATTTATATTATTGTCATTCAACCATTCTACAAATTGTTCTGCCTTCGTTTTTCCCCTTTCCACACTACCAAGATGTCACCAATAAAGCGTGTCCATAATATTACATTCTCAAGATAGGGGTTTGTATTCTGGAAGATTGTGCTTTCTTCCCATTTACCTAGAAACAGGTTTGCATAAGATGGGGCCATACAGGCTCCCATTGCTGTCCCCCTTATTTGTCTGTAATGATCTCCCAGAAATTCAAAATTATTATGGTTCAAAATAAAGTGGATTGCTGATAGTATAAAATCTGCAGGAATTGCATCTGTATTTTCATTTTTCTCTAAAAAATATTTACAGGCACTAAGTCCCTGTTCAGGTACTATCCGAGTGTACAGGGATTCTGCATCAATAGTTAACCATACCATATCATCTGTCCACTGAATTTCTTTAAGTTTATTTAAGACATGTGTGGTGTCTTTCGTATAAGATGGTAGTTTAACTACTTCTTTCTGTAGAAAGAAGTCTACAAATACTCCAAGCTTTTCTGTTAGTGAACTTATGGAGGAAATGATTGGTCTGCCTGGAGGGTTGTTCATATTTTTGTGAATTTTAGGTAGTATGTAATAATAGGTTAAGATTGGATTCTCATTCCACATAAATTGTAATTCTTTCTCTGTTATTTCTCCTTGTCTCACTGCTTCTTGTAGTAGTAAACTTAATTCAGTTTTATACTGAAACAAGGGATTACTTTTTAGTTTTTCATAATTTGATGAGTCATTCAGTAAGTTTGATATAATAGAAACATAATGATTTCTATCTAGAACAGCAATATTGCCCCCTTTGTCTGCTGACTTAATTACAATGTCATTTTCTACCTGTAATTCTTTAAGAGCTCGTATCTCTGTAAATGATAGATTTTTCTCCCTAGGTTGTCCTGCTTTATCCATAATTGCTTCTATTTCATTCAAAACAACTCTTTCAAAAGTGGAAATAGCTGAATTAAATACATATGGTATAAAGTCAGATGGGGGGGAAGCTTGTTCCTTTGTATTTTTATATCAGGATCAATACTTACAGTGGTGGGACTTGAATCCATTAAACCTTCAGAGTTTCTTTCCATTATGTTAATTATGTAATCAATGTCCTCCACAATGTTCACTTCTAAACTGGAGTCAGATGGTGCAGGGAGATTTTGTTCTAGCGATATAGGTTCCAAGTAGCCCATGTTTTCTTCTTGTTCCTCTAAATTCGATTTCCTGGAAAAAAATGCTCTTAATCTAAGTTTGCGAAAAAGTTTAAATAAATCAACTTGCACTTGAAATTGATTTAAACTGGGTGTTGAGACAAAAGAGAGGCCATGTTTTAAGAGCTTGATTTGTTCAATAAGTAGTTCTTTTTTTTTGATAAATTCACTATTTGTAGTTCTTGCACTGGCCTTTCCCTCTGCCCCTGGGTTTCCTTTTGTTGATTGTAGCGTCTTCCTCCTCTCTTTCCTCTCCTGGTCCTTCTGAATCTTCTTTTCTTGAGTCTTGGGTATCTTGTGTTTGATTCCGATCTAAAAAAGGACTCAGATCTCTGTTATCACTTCCTCTCCTTTCTGAGAAATGCACTCTGGTTCTACTCCTACTTCTGCTTCCACTCCTATTCCTAAAATTACTTTTTTTCCAATTCAGCACTCTATCACTTTCATAATCATTCTGATCACGTTGTAATTTCTTCTGTTTTCTAATTATGAGGTCTTTTTCATATTTAGTTAATTTATCTTTCATTAGTACATCCAATTCTTTAAACGTTACTGTCTCTTTAAATGTCAAAACTTCTTTCTTTGCTTGTTCAATTTCTGTTTCAAGTTCTGTATGTTTTTGTATATCAGCCTTAATGATTAATTCTATAAATGACTTAGAGCAAGTAGAGGCTGCTACTAACCATTCTTCTTTAAATGGAAAGCTCTCATAGCCAGAAGAGGGTAGTACATTAATTCTGAGCCCTCGTGGTGCTTGCCCTTTTTCCAAATATTGCTCTGAAGTGATAATGTTATAAGTGATATCCAGCTCTTTTTTAAAAAGTTTTTCTAATTTGAAAAAAATATTTTTAACATCACCTGATGTAGATTCTTCCCCGAAGAGTCTGTTACTCGCTCTGCTTCTTCTCGTAGCCCAAGTGTCCGTGTGTTCCCAGTCAAAACTTGATCCGAGGCTTTCAGTAGTTCCTTCATGCATTCTGTATACAGCAGTTTAAAGAAAAATTCTTCAAGATGCCTCAATGTTTTGAATACTACGGAGGGATCCGTTTTTTCCTTTTCCAGTAGTGCTATTATCAAATGTTCTCCCTGTAAATTAAGGCACTATCAATTTCTCCATATATTTTCAAGTAAATGAAAATATATTCATTCAAAGGGAGAAGACAACAGTGCACTGCTACGGGAGCAGTATGCTTGCAGATGTTGCAAATCTTAAAGTTAATTTAATTCAAAACGTTAGAGCTCACCACACGTCTTCAGCTTCAACCTTAGGGTTCTGGCATCGGAGGGTTTCTAATTAAGGCTCAGTCCTAATGTCTCCAGCAGCCCCTTCGTGTATTGTGCATGCTGTAATTGCTAAGAAGTAATTCTTGTGAATACCTCAATGGTGCAGGATAAAGGAGAGTCTCCCGATCAATTTGCTGGCAATACTAAAATAGATTCACAGCCTCTGGGGAATAAAGTATTGTATTACATTACCAGCTTCTCCATGCTGCATTCAGGTGAAGTTTATGAAGTGCCACGAAAGGATGACTCATTTTTATCTCCCCGGCAGTGTTGTTATCAAACGATCTCCCTGTCAATTAAAGCGCTGTCTACTTTTTCATATGCAACTTGAAGTAGATGAAAGTTTATGCATTCAAAGGGAAAGAACAGTATAGCACTACTACACGAAAAGAGTACACTTGAAGAATTTACAATTCTTTGTCTTAATTAATCCAAAAAGTAGGAGCATGCCACAAGTTTTCCACTTCAACCTTATAATCCAGGTGTCAGGGTGTTCTAATCAAGATTCAATCCTGACATTTTTGGCAGCCCCTTCATGTATTTTGCATTCTGCAATTGCCACAAAATAATATTTAGGGACGTCTTGGTAGTACAGGATGAAAGAAAAGCCTCCCAGTCCGTGTTCTGGCAAAAGTGAAGTAGATATGCACCCTTTAGAGATTAGAGCATTACTTTACCGGCTTCTCCATATGCTGCTGCATTCAGGTGCAAATGTTTAGTTCAAGGAAAGGGAAAAAGCAGGTCACTAATATGAGGGAGGTACTCTCTGCAATGGTTGAAAAACCCATAGATTCAGTAGTCCAAAGTTCATATGCAACTTGAGGTAGATGAAAGTTTATACATTCAAAGGGAAAGAACAGTATTACACTGCTATGCGAAAAGAGTACACTTGAGGAATTTACAATTCTTTGACTTAATTAATCCAAAAAGTAGGAGCATTCCATGAGTTTTCCACTTCAGCCTTATAATCCAGGTGTCAAAGTGTTCTGATCAAGATTTAATCCTGACATTTTCGGCTGCCCCTTCATGTATTTTGCATATTGCAATTACCACAAAAATAATATTTAGGGACATCTTAATAGTACAGGATGAAAGAAAAGCCTCCCGGTCCGTATTTCTGGCAAAAGTAAAGTAGATATACACACTCTAGAGATTCAAGCATAACTTTACCAGCTTCTCCATGTGCCGCTGCATTCAGGTGCAAAAGTTCAGTTCAAGGAAAGGAAAAAAAGCAGCGCACCAGTGTGAGGGGGGTGCTCTCTGCAGGGGTTGCAAAACCCATAGAATCAGTAGTCCAAAAAGTGAGAGCACACAACAAATCTTCAGCTTAATAGCTCAGTTTATTGCCAAAGTGTTCACGGCCAGGAACCCAAGCACTTCAGCTGAATAGCCTTCAAAGGGGTTTGGCTCAGTGTCATACATCAAGCGTTTATAAACAAAATCTGACGTCATCAGTAATTGACATTTCTTGATTTTCACATAGTTATACAAACACCACTATTTTATTAGTTTAAACAAGTTATTTACACAAATATATATAAAAGGAAAATACATTTACACCATACATCTGTTCAATTAGTCACAAATCTGATATAACTTTTTCTCCAGCTTTACCTCCTCGTTTCCATTCCTAGGGTTCCCCTATGCCTGTCCCATGCATGTTTGAAGTATCCCACTGTATTTTCCCCCCACCACCTCCACTGGGAGTCTATTCCATGCATCCACCACCCTTACCGTGAAGAAATATTTCCTCATGCTACCCCTTAGTCTACCCCTTTCAACCTCATCTCATCTCATGCCCTTCGTTCCTGGACATCTCCTTTTCTGAAACATGCTACCCTCTGGTAATCTTTTCATGCCTTTTAGATATTTTTAGGTTTCTATCATATCTCCCCTGTCTCTCCTCTCTTCCAGGGTATACATATTGAGGTCTCCAAGTCTCTCCTCATATGACGTTTAGTGCAGGCCCTGCACCATCTTTGTTTCCCCTTCTTTGAACTGCCTCCACCCTGTCAACATCCTTGTGGAGGCGCAGCCTCCAGAACTGGGCACATATTCCAAATGAGGTCTCACCAATGATCTGTTCAGTAGCATCACCACCTCCTTTCTTCTTCTGGTGATACCTCTCCCAATGCACTGCAGCATCCCACTGGCTCTATCGACAGCCTTGTTACATTGTTTGTCCACCTTTAGGTTATCAGATATGATTACCCTCAAATCCCTTTCCTGTTTGGTGACCCATCAGTATCTCCCGTGTCCCCCATCATGTAATCCTCCCGTGAGAAATCAGCTAAACCACTAGCTCTCATCCAGTGGGCCCTGGAAAGGAAAAGAGAAAAGAGAACAAAACAAAAAAACAATATTAATACAAGAAAGGTAAAAATTATTTTACAGAGATAATGCTTACTTGTCCTGATCCTAGACCATTCAGTGCCCCAACTCTGTCCCATCATCCCTGGTCTGCTGACCAAAAAACAGGAATAAAAATAAACTGGAAACACAGATACAAAAAAAATTATGTAATAAATAAAAATATCAAATAAACAAGTTCGAAATCCACTATATTCCAACCTCCTGTGGTGCTTGCCAACCCTCTCTCTCTTTCCTCTGGATGGCACATGTCTGAGATTTATTTTACCAGTATGCCCTTACTCTGCCTGAACACACACAGCCACTGCCATGCCTTGGAGTGTGTGGTGGAACCCACATACCGAACCGAATGCTTTTCTGTGATTGTGCCATGTCTCAGAGGGTGTGGTGAAATGCCATGCAATGCTGCTTGTTTTGATGGCACTGGATCCCAGAGGGTGGGGTGAACCCCTGGTCACTAGAGAACACAGTTTGTGGGAATGGTGCTGGGTGTTCCAACACCCAGCAACATACAACATACAGCATTACCTGATGTTCATGGGTTGCCAATCTCCATCAGATGACTGGCACCATCAAACACACATCACTGTCATGTGTACATGGGTTCCACATGGCACCACTGCACAAAATGCCTCTTATCCCCAGTAGTCCCCCCTCCCTCCCTCTCTCCTCCCGATGGCACATAGCAAAAAATTATTTTATCAACCTGATCTTCCTTGGCCTGTAAACACACAGCCACACTAACTAATAGGTGTCAAAAATAACAGTAGTAGTAGTAAAAATATTTATTTTTATACAGGATTTTCAAAACTTTAGGTCGAGAGACCTATTTACAAAGTCGTCCTGTGTAGGCACATACAAGTTACAATTAAGTATCAAAAACATAACAATTCATACACAATACTCAAATCATAAATTAATGCACAAATAACATCTAATTATGTAATACAGATCATGCAACACAGAATTAAAATACTTCATTCTAGTTTTATTACAAACAATAACTTCATACCGTTCCTGTTTAAAACATCGTTACATACAGACACAATCAATAGAAAATACACCATTCAAACCTGTTTTGAATTGTATTAGTTTTGTTGCATTTCTTAATTGTGGAGGAATTTGATTCCATATTTTCACCACCTGGGCTTGTAATGTCATATTCCCATATTTTGTATTAATTTTTGGAAGAATATAGTCCCTATATTTCACATCCCTTAATTTAAAAGGTTGGCTCTTACCAGTAAAAACCAAATCGAGATTACCTTTTATCATCCCATTTTTAATTTTATATATAAATATTTAATTTTATTTTTTTAAACTGTGCCATTAAGCTATCCCAGTTTAAATATTGATACATGGTGCAATGATGGGTATTAAAGTTACAGTTTAAGACAAATCTTGCCAATCCGTTGTAAGATTTAACTAACTTATCTAAATATTTTTATTCTGCAAAATTATACATATTTCCATATGGGCATTATCATTTGATTTGCAAGCAATTTCCGAGTTTGTTTATTTAATATTTCTGATGACTTACACAGAGCCCCTATTCTATTATTTACCTTCTTTATTATATTATTAATGTGAACTGAAAATGATAAAGTTTGATCAATCACAACAAATAAATATTTATACTGATTTGTTACCAACAATTTTTTATTTCCATCCCTTGGTATTATGTCCCTATCTACTGTCACATTTTTTGAATCATTGTTTCATTTTTTATTGAAGTACATAACCTGAGTTTTTTTATCACTTGGTGCTAATTTGGAACTGGAAAACCAGCACTGTAAAATGTCAGAGTCCAATTGTAATTTTGCCATCATTTCACCATGAGATTCAGCTGTTGCTAAATGTACAGTATCATCAGTGTACAGCATAATATGTGTATTTTTAATTTTTGAAGGTAATTTGTTTATGTAAATCAAGAAAAGTAATGGCCCCAGGATTGATCCCTGGGGCACACCTCTAGAAATACTACTCACATCAGAGAACTGTCCACTGATTACAATTTGCTGTTTCCTTTGACTCAAGTAAGATTTGAACCATTGAAGGGACCTTTTAGCTATCCTAGTCTTCTCTATCCTCTCATACAGTAAGTGGTGGTCAGCCAAATCAAAGGCTTTGGACAGGTCGATGAACACTGCACCCGTGGACTCCCCCCCAATCCAGGGCTGCTGCCACTTTATCCACAAAGTACACAAGTACAGTGCTAGTCAAATAACCCATCCTAAAACCGTGTTGGTATACTGTCAATTTAGAATATTTTTCCAAATAACTATACAATTGGGCAAATACTAATCGCTCCATTAACTTAGAGGATGGAGAGGACCACAATCGGTCTATAGTTTGAGGGATCATTAGAATTACCTCCCTTGAATATAGGGGCAATTTTTGCCACCTTCCAACTAGAAGGGAAAACGTTTTCCATCAGACTTTGATTAAATACATGTAGGTCTATCAGTATTAGTGATAGAATTTCTGCTGCATCTTTAATAAATTTAGATTCTATATTATCCATATCATGTGATTTTTTTAATATTTAATTTTTTGATCTCATTTCTAACTTATTTTATATTTATTTTCCTAAAATAAAAAAAGGGGAAGAGTTTTGTTATTAGTTACTTTATTTGCAGAATCAGTTGCACTGGAAAGCCAGCTGGAATAACAACATCCGGTAACATTAAAAAGTAGTGGTTTAACAGCTGAGCTGAAGCTTTTGAATCGAGGAACTCACCCTTATTATTATACATTTTTATCTGAGGCTAAGCCTTTAAAGGATTGTCTAATTCTTTTATTAGATTCCAATATTGTTTTGAATCTTGTGTGGTTTCAGTTTTAGTATTATACATTTTTTTCCTTGCAGATCTAATTAGTCTTTGACATTTGTTCCACGTAGTTTTAAAATTATCCCAGTCATCCTTACTTCTTGTTTTATTAGCTTTTTTCCAAGTTCTATATTTGATTCAAATTTTCTTCTTCAGAAATTTGTTTATCCAAGGGAGACATTTTTTTCTTTATTTTAATTTTTTAAATTGGTGCATGCCTAGTACAGAACTCCAAAAATGTTTTGGAAAATTCTTCAACCCCAAAATTTACATCAGGGATTAGGTGCAACCTGTCCCACTTTACTCATTTCAAGTCATAAACAAAATGATTCAAATGGTAATTCTTAAAAACTGTCTTTGTGATAGTCTTTTCTCCCACACTAAACTGGTTTGAGTCAGTCACCATGTTTACATACTAGTAAGTAATCAGATATCTGAAGAAATCAGATAACTTGAAAACCTGATTGAGTTTTCTGCAGTGCTGTTTACATGCATTCTCTCTTAATAATCTGATTCAGTGCATCTGTTTACATGTCTGAGAGTTATCGGGTTTGATTTACATGGGCTCCAATTGTAACATGGCTATCTGTCTACATCATACTGTATAGTTAGGATTCAGACAAAAGGCATTTTGTCCACAAAAAAAGTAAGAGTACAGTACTTACCTTCAACTACCTCACACCCCAACCTCTGTCCCACAGGTATTCCTACTCTTGTAATGCCCTACTGCTAGCACCCAATATTCTGATGTGGAACTGCTCCACCCCAATATCTGACTCACAACTCCCCACTCCAGCATCCCTCTCATAACTACCTAATATTCTGCCCTGTAACTACCCCACTCAAATATCTGTCCACAGATACCCTAACTCTAGTGACATTCTCACAGCTCCCAGCATTCTGTCCTGCAACTATTCACACCCTGTTATCTGACACACAACTACCCTCACTCTTCCAACACTAATACATCAGCACAATAGTCTGCCCTTTGTCTGTCACATGCCACAATATCTACACTACAACTGCCCCAGTGTAAGATTGTCCAGCTACTCAATATTCTGCCCCGCAATTACCACACATTACATTATCTGCCACACAGTTACCAACACCCTAGTAGCACTACAGAAGCCAACTAATGTTTTGTCCTGTAACTACCCCATTCCCCAATCCCTATCCTACAACTACCACAACTCTAGTAAGACATTCTCAGTGACCCAGTATTTACCCTGCAACTACCCTGCACCATACTATCTGCCCTATAATTACCCCACATAATAACTCTCACAGCTACCCAATATTCTGCCCTGCAGTTACCTTTCACTACAATGTCTGAGCACAGCTACCCCCATTCTAGTCACAATTTATGAACAACCCTATTTTGTGTCCTGCAACTTCCCCACATTCCAATATTTAACCCACAACAACCCGTACAGTAGTAACGTTTTTGTAGTTACCCAATATTCTGTCCTGCAAATACCCACTACCCAACATCTGTTCCAGAACTACCACAAATCTAGTTATTACACAGTCTCAGTAACCCAATATTCTGCCCTGCAACTATCCTACAATACAATAGCTGCCCCACAACTACCCAACAGTAGTAACTCACAAAAAAGCCCAATATACTGCCCTGCAACTACACCCACTACATTGTCTGCCTCACAGTTACCCTCACTCTATTCACACCATTGTAGCTACCAAATATTCTACCCTGCAACTACCACACACCCCAATATTTTCCCCACAACTACCCCCACCCTAGTAACACATATGCAGTTACCCAGTATTCTGCCTTGCAAATACTCCACTACCCAATATTTATTCCACAACTACCCAACCTCTAATAACACACTCACAGTAACCCAGTGTTCTTTCCTGTAACTACCCCAAACCTAAAAATCATTCCCATCATCCCCACTCTAATAGCACTCACAACTAGCCAATATTCTTCCCTGCTACTACCCCAAACAATATCTGCCCCACTACTACCCTCACTTTAGTAACACTTCTGTAGCTACCATATATTCTGCCCTGCAACTGCCCTACACCTTAATATCTTCCCCACCTTGGGTTGGCCTGCCAGGGAAGTGTTAGCACTACTACTTGTGATGTTGGTGATCCAGGTTCAGGAATAAGCCCAGGGAGTTGGAGGGTCAGCTGGGGTAGAAGACTTGAGCATCCGTGGGGCTGCTTACCTTCCCTGGGGGTAGGGAGGGGAGTGGGTTAAGATTTGGCACTTGGCTGGCCTTTGGCAGAAGCCAGCGGCACCTTGAGCAACAGTCCAGACTTGGAAGGGGAAAAAATGATGGATGGTGACATATGTGCCCTGACATCAAATCACACGTCATGCCTCCTGAGAAAATCTGAAAAATGTCCCCAGCACACAAGGAAGACAGAGTGCCCAGCACCGATCCAGAACTCCCTTGTCTGTCCTATTGCCCAGCATCCCGACAAAAGGGCAAGACCTGCCAACCTCATCCATGCATGGGGGCACAGCCACAGCTCCACTGGGGATGACCTAAGTCACTGGGCTCCAGGTAAGTAGGGGATGACAGCTGTGGGGATGTCTTGGAGACTCACAATGTGTTAGTGTGCTGGTGGCAGGGGGGAGAGGTGGGGGGAGCATATACATACAGTAAAAAAATGAATATCTGCCCCCACCTACACCCCCAGTCTGGCAACACTCTTGCACATGAAGTTGTCTGTAGCTTTTCCATTACATTGGTACATCTGTGCCATCTCATTTTCTAGGGGGTCCCACCTTGGGACCAGCTTTCAAGGTAAAAGTAAAGATCATTTACCTTCCCCTGGGAGGAACTACAATTCCCAAAATGAAGTGCTGAAGCCTCCATGCCTGTCTAGTTCATCCTCCCAGGGGAAGGTAAATGATCATTTCTTGTACCTTGAAAGCTGGGCTGCCGATGCTAATGCAGTATATTTGTTACAGTAGTTCAATAAACCTTGTTTTGTGGTGTTCAGTTTCTCATTTTCAGTGTAATTGCTGGCTTGAATACCCAATATGCTTACCCAGTATTCTGCTGTACAACTACCCCACACCGGAGTATGTGCCCTGCAACTATCCCTTACTACTCTTTCTGCTCCATAACTAACCCCACACTGTGGTATCTGTCCAGCAACTATGGCTCACCCCTATATCTGTCTCATAACTGCTCCATACCCCATCATCTGCTCTAAACTAGTACACAACATACTAGTAAATAACTCAAATTGCAGTGTCTGCTCCTCTAATACCCATATTCCAGTATCAGGTTCAAAATTATACAATATACTGTCACACCCCAGTAACTGTACTGTAATTAACCCATCAGTGCATTTACCAATAGCCTATATTCATCATTGTTTCTGCTCCATAATAACCCTAACACCGTGGTACGTCACTTGAAACCACCCTTCATCCATGTATCTGCCATACAACTGCACCACATCCTATTATCTATGTAAACCATCCCATATATCTGTATCTGCCCACACCTACCACCACAGCTCAGTATTTGCTCCATAATCACCTCATACCCACCATCCATTCCAGAACAAATCCTTACTTCATTAAAGAGTAGTACAGAGTCAGCTACTGGAGTGTGGGTTGATTGCATATAGATTTTGGAATGTAATAGCTATAAGTTGGAAAGTTGGTTAAGAAAATTTGTAGAACAAATACTGAAGAATGATAGTGGCTGTGGGCAGTATATGGGGTCTGTCATGGATCTGGTCAACTATTGGGATGTGAGGTAGTTGTGAGGTAGATACTTGAGTGTGGGGGCTACCTTATATGTATACTAATATCCAGCTGTCTGCCCCATGGTGGTCATACTTCATGGTGGACGGCCACGAACATTCAGATATAGATTAAGGACTCCAGAGGCATGGAGACATGGAGTCTTGAGGGTCAGAGACTGCTAGAGGTCACCAGGACTTGCTTCCTTATGTACTGGGTTACTGAGGCATTTATTTCAGAATGATACAATGTGCATATAATGTATGTGACTTACAAACACACAGATGTGAGAAAAAATTAAAGGCCATAGCTGAAATGTGAACCTAGGTCCCTCTGCATTTCATTCTGCTGCTCTACCAGTTATGCCACCCAAGCAGCTGGAAACCAGGAACCCATTTTTAAAATGATCAGGACTGGCACAAGGGGCTTGTGTCAAGGAGACATGGTACAAAGGGCTTCATGAGCCACACCTTGTGCCAGTCCTGTTTTTAGAAGGTACCCTGCACCACTGGGGAGACTGCCTGCACCAACTGGGCTTGCACCATTCTTGCAATGGCCACACCAGTGCACCATGACAGAAGGGGGCTTGCAATTGGGAAGTGCTGCAATATCCTCTAAAGTGGGATTTTGCAAGCCTCCCCATGGGAGCACGGAGCCTGGGTCAGATGTAACCCACTGTGCGCCACTCCAGAAGACATCTCTGGGAAGGGGGTGATCCTGTGCCCCCTCGAGGAAGGTGCTCTCAGAGCCCCAAACACCTGCCAGACCACTGCTGGAGGGCTGGTGGCCATGACAGGTATGAGGCTGGGACCCCTTGCCTCCAAAAGTGGTGCTTCTGCATCTGCACCCCCACAGACCTGCACTGCAGGTGGTAGTCAGGTTTTTTTTTTCCCCTGTTGGGGAAGATGACACTCCCTCCCCTAATCAGGCCTCCTGTCACCCACCCACCAATGAGCCAGGGCATGCTCTGGATGACCCACCAGCCATGAAGGAGACTGGCCCCTGATGCTGCAACCAGTTGCCCATGCATTGGTGTTGCAGTGCAGTTGTCAGCTTGCAGCAAATCTGAGGACTTTGGCACTTGGACCCCACTTTTTGTAAAATCAGGTGCAGGGTCCCTGTTGCACCTGGGTTTGTAACAGTCAGTGGTTCACTGCAACATGTGTAAAGCTAACAGTGCCTTTTAAAATCATGTCCCTAAGGCTGGCCCAGTGGTGCTGAGGGTTGAGGTGCTGGACTCTACATCTCATACTATGCCGGCAACCCAGCAATCTTAGGTCACCAGGGTGCTGGCACTAGGAGGGAAGGGGGTAGGACCAGGATCATGTGTTGGCTCTTCTCTCCTGGGTAAGGGGTGGGGTCATCTGCCCGTAGTTCCACCATCACTGAATGGAGGTTCAGTACCAGCACAGGTGGTTAATGGTGAGATTGGAAGGGAGGGGCCTCCCGAATGGTGTGCATGTGCACTATGTCAAAGATGCATGGGTGTAAGAGCCAGGAGAAAACCTGTAAAATCCCAGAAACTGTATATGGAAAAAAAATCATGTTCTTGGCACTCTAAGAGACACCCTTTTCATTCTCATATGCACAACCTGGTGTTACACAAATTTTAATAATTTTCACCCCCCCCCAGCAGTGTGGCCCTGACATACAACCCTCATTCTATTAGCCACAGAGGCAGAACCATAATAATAAAAGTGGTAGTTCTGTGGCATCAGTGGTGGGTGGATATTGGTACTGTCATACTCGCAGGAGTGATGGTTTTCAGACTCTTTACTCTTCCAACTCACTGGCCAAAGACTATGCCCCTTGGCCAGGCACTCTAACTGGTGGATGGTGGCTAACATCTTGTGGTCACCCTTGACATCAAGGACTTCACCTCTTCCCACCATAGTATGCACTCCACTCAAGCATCACCACCACCTGGATCAGAACATGATGCTTACACATTGTGTCCCACACTCACTGGCTCAGGACAGGGGAGTTGGACTCAGGATATAAACCTGTGTCTCCCATGGGATGGGTCAGTGCAACACACATCACCCTCCCTGTGGATCAGGGCATGGTGCTTCCACACTGCACCCCACACTCCACTGGCCATGGACAGGGAAGTCAGGTTCAGGATACAAACCCATGTTTCCCATGGGGTTGTGTAGTGGAGCACACATAATCCTCCCTCAGGATCAAAACTTGATATGTGACAGTTTGACACAGAGCAAGGCATTTGGTTTACAAGCTTATGTTTCCCATGGGGTGGTGCAGGGGAGGACTCATCACACTTCCCCACTGGATCAGGATATAATGCCTCTGTTTTGTGCACATCCACTGACCAGGATAGGGGAGTCCACTCAGGCTTCAAACCTGTGCATTGGAGCATGTATTGCCCTCTCCCTGGGATCAGGATATGGTGCCTCTGCATTGTGTCATACTGTGCTGGCTGAGGACAAAGTCAGGACAGGGGAGTCTGCTCAAGCTGCAAACTTATGCATTACATAGAAACATAGAATGTGACGGCAGATAAGGACCACTTGGCCCAGCTATTCTGCCCATTTTCCTACCTAACAGATAAGCTGCTGATCCTAGTTAACCAACAGCCACTCCCTCCAACCCCCGACTAGGACTGCCTTATGTCTGTCCCATGCATTCTTGAATTCCCCAACTGTTCTTGACTCCACGACCTCCTCAGGGAGGCTGTTCCATGCATCTACAACCCTCTCTGTGAAAAAATACTTCCTCACATTACCTCTCAGCCATCTCCCCATCTTCAGATTATGCCCCCTTGTTCTTACACATCTCTTTTTCTGAAAGATGCTACCCTCTTGGACTTCGTTGATTCCTTTGAGGTACTTGAAAGTTTCTATCATGTCCCCTCTCTCCCTTCTTTCCTCAAGGGTATACATATTAAGCTCCTTTAGTCTTTTCTCGTATGTCTTCTGGTGCAGACCCTGCACCATTTTGCTTGCCCTCCTCTGGACAGCCTCCACTCTGTCTATGTCTTTGCGGAGAAGGGGTCTCCAGAACTGCACACAATACTCCAGATGGGGTCTCACCAACTGTCTGTACAGAAGGATAACAACTTCCTGTTTTCTACTATTGATGCCTCTCCCTATGCATCCCAGTATCCCCCCAGCCTTCCTTACTGCCTTCTCACATTGCTTGCCCACCTTTAGGTCATCTGATATAATTACCTCCAGGTCCCTTTCCATTGTTACTGTTGTCAGTATCTCACCCTCCATTGTGTACTCTTCCCCTGGGTTTTTGTTTCCCAGGTGCATTACCTTTGCACTTCTTTGCATTGAATCTGAGCTGCCATACATCTGACCATTCCTCCAACCTTGCCAAGTCCCTCCTCATCCTTTCCACTCCATCTTGTGTATTAACCCTGTTGCAGATCTTTGTGTCATCTGCAAAGCGATATACTTTCCTTGCAGTTCCTCTGCAATGTCACTTATAAAGACATTAAAAATGACTGATCCTAGTACTGAACCTTGTGGTACCCTGCTAGTAACCCTCCTTTCTTCACTGTGGACTCCATTTACTACTACCCTTTGCGTCCTGTTGTCTAGCCAATTTTTTATCAAGACTACCACCTTGGGACCCACTCCAAGGCTGGCTAACTTGTGTATTAATCTTTTGTGTGGGACTGTATCAAATGCCTTGCTAAAATCTAGGTAGGCCATGTCCATATCCCCTCCATTGTCTAATACTTTGGTCACCCAGTCAAATAAATCTATTAGATTCATCTGACAAGACCTTCCCATCGTGAATCCATGCTGCCTTGGGTCTTGTGCCCCACTGGCCTCTAGGTACTCAACAATTCTTTCCTTCAGAAGTGATTCCATCATTTTCCCTACCACTGAGGTCAAACTAACTGGCCTGTAGTTTCCTGCCTCTGTCCTGCTCCCACTTTTGTGAAGAGGAATCACATCCACCCTCCTCCAGTCCTCAGGTACCACCCCATATTCCCATGATTTGTTAAAGAGAGTAGTCAGCGGTGTCACTAGTTCTACCCTTAGATGATATATGCCAGTTTGACCCAGAGCAAGGCATTTGGTTTACAAGCTTATGTTTCCCATGGAGTGGTGCAGGGGAGGACTCATCACACTTCCCCACTGGATCTGGATATGATGCCTCTGTTTTGTGCATTGGAGCATGTATCATCCTCTGCCTTGGATCAGAACAGGACAGGATGCCTCTGCATTGTGCCCCACACCCCACTGGCCCACCCAGGAAAGGAGAGTCCAACTTGGTATATTATCCTGTGTTTCCCTTGGAGTGGTGCAGTGCGCCACTAACTGGTGTCACCTGGACAGACAATAGCTTCCCTGTTGTGGTTGACACCTTACAGCTACCTCTTACATTTGACTTGGTGTAAACTAAAGAAAAAGCTCCTGGTGAAGCCTTACTTTCTGTATCTGTGCCCAGTAGTGCAGTCCTCCTAGGTAGTCCTGAATGTTTTTTGCTTGCATGGTGCTTGCACCATTCTTGCAATGGCCACACCAGTGCACCTGGCTCCTCTCAAGCTGGCTATGTGGGACCAGGGAGCATAAATCTAAGCTGCTGCTTGTTTCTTTTAAATCATCTCAGCGGCAAGCCTGCATTCTGCCAGACGTGCAGTGAAAGTTAATCATTTGCTTTCCCAGCCCCTGTGAAGTGGTCAAATGAAGCTGAGCAGTGTAACAGTAAAGTATGCCTCTTTTTTTTTAATTCTCTATTGCTGGAGTCATACTTCTCAACCTTTTGTCACTGAAATGAGGGGCAGGGACATTTTTGGACACTCAAAATGAGGGACTATCAGGGATACAGACCCTCAGAATGAGGGACACATCCTCAATCATGAAGATACAAGCTCAGAGCACTGTGAAAACCATAGTGTTTACTTGTACAAAGTTTATTTTGGATTTAGTGTTTTAGAATATTAAGAGTTTCTGCTTTAAAGTCTGAATTCATGCACATTCTCTGTGTGGGCAGCACCTTTTTCATGAGGGACGGATGATGGACAGAGCAATTTTAAGGGGCAAAATGAGGGATGTCCCTCATAATGAGGGACACTTGAGAGGTATGGCTGGAGTTGCACTGATATCCTAATGTAATTGGTCTCCCGGCCCCCGGCAGAGTGAACAGAGTGGGCTGGGAAGCACGAAAAACAAATTGCATTTTTTTATATTTATCTGCGACCAGAGCCACATTGATAATGTAACTTGTTTGCTGCCCTGGCCACTATAAAGTATTCAAATGGGGATGGGAAGCATGAAAGCAATTAATTTTTATTCTGATAGCATGTTCAATTTCTACTTCTGGAGCTGTACTGATAGCCCAGTCTGTGAAGCTGTCAGGTACAGAGCCTGAACCAGTAAATCTTGTTGCTGTGCCTTCAGTTTGAACCATTCAATCTCCATGTCTCTCTGTCAGAAGGACCATGCAATAGTGGTGGGGAGCAAAGCATAACACGATAGGACCATTGTTACAGTTAAAGCAGAAGGTGGGGGGTAATTATTCTAATTGGTTTTAATTGGTTGGACCACTGGACTACCAGGTAAAAATGTTTGGAGGGGATAGTAATACCAGTAGAAGTGGGTACATGGCAGAGGTTGAGCCACAAGGAACTGACACCAGTTTGGTGCACTTATGAGGGAGGGTGAATGGAGTCATTGTGATGGGTGATTTAAGCAATATACCATGACAGGGTCTGGGTATATGGCAGGATTTACCACACCTTGTGTGGTTTGGTCACAAGGCTGCAGAATGAGTGAGTAAACCACACCAGAAGTGGTAAATTCTGCCATATACTCACACCCCGGAGTGGTATATTGCGATTATGCAATGTCCCCCTTCAGTTTTTGAAAAAAAAAAGAGAAAAGTGCATTCTTTTGTCATTTTATACCATTTCTTTTTATTTTGTGTTGAGCTGGAAAAAAAAATATCCAGAATACAGTAGATTGAGAGGCAACATCAACTCAGCCCTATCTTGTAAATGATATCTGGCACAGAATCTGGAAATCTTTGTTTGTTTTACTTCAGTAGGGGGCTGTAGTGGACAAAAGTGTTAACAACATTGAGGATTTTTATTTTTCTCTATGATGATGTAAGATTTAAGGCTACAATATGAATGTATAGTGAGGAATGAAGTTCAGCACATGGACTTTGTCAGAACAGATGACTGCTGTATCTAACAGCCTGTTTCTGGGTGCCGTCGCTGTTGAAGCACTATTTTTTTTTTATAATTCTGACTAAACTGATTTTTTTATTTCATTAGTGTTTAACAGCATTCATTGAGTTTTCCAACTGAGATGATTTGGGGGGACATCAGAAAGAAGCAGAGGCGATGGTGAAACAGACAAGTGAAAAAAGTGAGCTGTGAGGAAGTGGTTACCGGGAAACTAGCTAGAACAAAAACTCAGGAGGGGGGAAAACAGTTTTGGTCCTGGTATGAGTTTTAATTTTGTCTGCATGATTGCCGCTGTTTAGCAGAGACACAATGTGTCGAGATGGCTTAACTTCCATTGCGGCCTTTGCCAGTCTTGGGCTGGTGATGGTTGGAATGATTTTAGGGGTAGTTCTTTATGAAGCAGACCGGCAGCTGGCACCTTTTTGCATTGGTACACTGGAGGATTTGCAGCACTGGAAAGGTGCCAGCCAGCCAATCAGAAAGCAGTATTCACTCTGTATTGACTTGGCCATTGTATAATGTCAGATTTAGTTGGCAACAGTCTGAAAGACTATTGCCCAGTCTAGTGAACTATTGACCACTTTTAGTCTGAAACAAGTCAATAGTCCAAAAACCTTTGCTGTCATGTGACTGGCTCAGGACTAATCAGAGACCAGGATTTTTTTTTTTATTTTAAAAAACATTTTTTGAAATGTGGTCTTTTTTCAGGCAATTTAACCAATATGTAGAACAGTTTCATTTATGTACACTTCCATCTTGTACATATAATCACCTAACAAACATTTTATCACCACCACCCCCAACCAACCCTAAATCTTTCTTGTTTTTGCAGGATTTGCCTGTAAAAACCTTAGAAGATTCTGGTGACTCAAGTTCAGAAGCGAAACAGGACTGCCCAGGGACAGCCAGGGGGAAGGGCAAGGAGTGAGACTGAGCCATCAGAAGGCAGCTCTTTCCTCCTGGGAGGGACTTGGGCCTCCCCGGCCATTGGACGCCACCCGGTGGAGAACGTGTGGTGGTGCCGACCAGAGGGAGCTCTGGTACTAGCCACGGGGAGGGGTGGAAGGGGATGAGCTGGCATCATGGGGCATGTGTGCACCGCCATGCTTGCACAACACCCATGTGCTGCGGTCCCAGGAATAGGGGAGGAAAAGGGAAAAAAAACAATAAAGTACTAATTAAAAAAAACCTTAGAAGATAATATTACTGATAAAAATAATACTGTTTACAAGGTCTTGTAATTTTGTTAATTATTATGCCCCATCAGTCAGAGTACTGCTTTCTGCACTGTGGGCAGAGACAGTTCATGCAATCAGGCATATGCAAACAAAATAATAATCTGAAAACAATACCAGATCTGTTTATATGAGTTAGTTACCAGATTCAAATGGGAAAAGTCCAGGTATTTGAATCTGGTTTCTAAAAGTTTACATAATCTGATTATAATAAAAATTCTCCTGTTTATATGCATCTGAATAATCTGATTCAGTTATCAGATAATTCAATAATCCAGTTCAAATCAGATATCTACCTACATGTAAACATGGTGAGTGTTGCAGTTCCCAGAGGAGAATGTCTTTCAGGTCAGAGAGTAGATCTACAATGTGGGACCATCTTTAGGCATGAGAGGGTGTGTGAGGGTGTGGGGATGGTTGCTCGCTGGGGGTCGGGTGGGGTGGGGACAAGGTACCTTTCTCTTATTCTCAGATTTAAATAACAAGAAAAAGATCAACAAGGGACAGTTTTCTTTATATCAGAGGGACTGAAGTGATACTGGGGGTTGTGCACCCCAGTGTTGGCATAATGTAAGGTGACACCAGGGATGAGCACCCCAGTGTTGCTACCTATGTGTTTGAGGGTGGGAAATTTGGAGAGAAGGGGGCTGTGAGTGGTAGCAGGGGGTCGGCATCCCAGGCTGCATAAATAAGAAAGGTTTTGAAGAATCAGGAAGGATGCGGGAGGGCTGGTTGAGCAGAGAAGGGGAGGAAGCATGTAGTACTTAGAGGGAAAACAATATTGGAAAGGAAGAGGGAGGGATGGTTAAACTGGGAGAGAGAGTGAGCATGACAGGATGTCATGTTTTGTGTGCAAGCTGAAAAAAGGCCCCTCTTGCACCAGTTTGTGTGATATGGGAACTCTTGGCTCACAACACTGAAAACAGCTCCCCTCACTAAGTTAGACACCCAGGATT
The DNA here is from genome assembly GCA_016271365.2 of Neoceratodus forsteri. Lineage (NCBI taxonomy): Eukaryota > Metazoa > Chordata > Ceratodontiformes > Ceratodontidae > Neoceratodus > Neoceratodus forsteri. Next base: position 888,885,478 of record CM057458.1, read on the forward strand.
TTGGGGTTCCCAGAAAATGTATTTCTGGCTCATATTTTAAAAAAAAAACATCAAGAATCTAGGAAAACAGTTCCTGTTTACCTAGATTCAAGTGTCTGGTTTTTGAAAATGCAACCTTTGCATGCATTTTCCAAGTTTTGGAAATACATTTTTATGTATTTTCAATGTTTTTTTTTTTAAAGATGGCAGCTGAAACAACTGAAAAAATGTCCTCATGACCCAAAAACCACAAATTTTGAGAAAAGGTGAAAGTTCTCAAAAGGTAATTTTTTTCTTTCATATTACAGGGTTATCCTAAAACCCTACTGAGCATGCTCAGAAAATAAAAACCTTTAACTGTGGAACTGAGTAATATTTTTTCATGAAACCTTCGAAAGATAATACCTTGGTACAGGTCCCTTCTACTCTGAATGTTTTAGAAAAAAAATTCTGTACTGTCTGGACTGTAGGTGAAAGCAAAGCAGTGTAATAAAAGCCAAATAATGTAGACATTATTGTAAAAATGGTGCATACAGATCTCAGAAACTCGGTAAGCAGCCATCACGAAACTTCCTTCATCTTAAGAACTTACCTCCTGGCAACACATACCAAATTGTGTGCAATATTGTTAAACACTACTAAAGTTATTAAGGTGCAAAGTTAGGGGGTTAACATTGAGCACTCCATGACAATAACGCTTGTGCAGGTGTGTATTATGAGGATTTTTCTCACATCTAAAGTGTGAGATAATCCATAAACCTCATGATTAAAGCTCGAGGGGTTTATGAGGTTATCATATACTTAGGGTGTGTGAAAAATCCTCATAAAACAAACTTTTCACAGGCATTATTTTTTTATAATAACTAGTGCAAGGTTTAAACAGAGAGAAAAACTAAGCTGTATTTGTGTGAGCAAGTGTGTCCCTGAGCAGCTACTGTACACACACAAATACAGTGAAGTGAGAGCGTGGGGATGAAAACACCATAATAACCCATTATCAAGTTATTACAGAATTCAGTTGGGTTATTATGGTGTTTTATCAGGAATGCATAGCCAGCAATTATAGGAGGTCACCAGTTATTATATAGAGAATAATGTACAAGTAACCATACACAACAAGGCTATGTTTCCATCAAATAATTGAGATGACAGCATATAGACTGCAAGACTGAAGCTTGAGAGGCCAATGCTGTCATCTCAGCACTGAAATGTAAACACATGCCAAGTTGTGTGTGGTTGCCCATATTTTATTTTGTATAGTATATGTTTTCTTACACAGGTGTCACAGAAACATCCCCTCTCCAAACAAAATAAAAAAAAAAAACTTGACATTTCTTTGTTCTATTCTATGATCAAAATTAAATGTACGGACTTTTACAAGTTAAAACATACAACTTTGGACACTGTCTGGTTAGTCATCAGTTAGGAGTTGTGTGAATGAGGAATTAAAAATGTTGTGATCTTTGAACTGTGCTGAACAACTGTTTGGAAAGTGCACAACAACACTTTGGAATGTGCACAATTTAGAATGTACACAACAAGGTTTTAAGCAGACTTGATGTTTGTACAGAAGAGAGATAATAACCCAGTTTTGCTCCTTAATAACTCTGCTCCCATTCAACTGAGTGGCCCAAAGTTTGGTAGTAGTAGAGTATAGGTCAGGGTCTCTGGATCCAGCAAATATTTTTTATTGGTTCAGGAGGGGCAAAATTTCAGAGGTGCAAATCGCTAACATTTCCCTAAATTAAGATGTTTTTGCTCTCCCGTAGCTAAAAAGAGTTTTTAAAACCTGAGACTTATAGGTTTCATAGAATCTAACCAAGGTTACATGCTTTCACAAGTTTGACGTTTCAAAATTATATAGCTTTAAAATATCAGTTAAAAACTGTCCAGGTTTCTGAATATGCTGAGTTCAAAAAATGGACATTCTAAGGATAGCTGTATTTTTTACGTTAGTGAAAACCAAGAAAAAAAATCACTTTTGTCAGTTGAAAATCACTCTCAAATGCTTTCACTAATGAACATTTTCACTGTGGGAATCACTTTTGTGAGAACTGCTTTGTTATGCGGTAGTGAAACATACAAAAGTGAAAAATTAGGTGGTGAAAAATAGAAAGTGAAAATAATGTTATTGAAAAAGTCTATAATTTTTAAACTTCAAATTTGCAAAAGCATGTACCTTGACTGTCTGTGGGCCCTGGGCTTCTGCGTGACTACAGATACATATGAGCAGGACCCTTTTGGCTCTGTGACCAAGGAAAGAGTCTGTTTGACTGCAGTGCAGCTATGGATTTACACGCCAAGGGGGCCCCAAGACATGGTCTTTCTGGGCCCTGCACTTCCATGTGACTACAGATGCAGACAAGTAGGGCCATCTGGGCCCTGCAGTGGGGGAATAATCCATTTGGGCCTTGCCCTTCTGTGCAGCTATGGTTGCAGATGTGTAGGGCCCTCAGGACGTTGTTCCAAGAAATGAATTCTCTTAACTATATGGTTAACTTTTTTTATCATTAACTTACATTTGGAACATTATTTGTAGTTTTCACAACCAAATGTTTCACTTTTGAACTTTTTCACTAACAAATGTTTTTACTAATGTGAGAATTACTCTTGCGATGAGGTAATGAAACATACTGTTACTGTATATATTATATATCTAAATTAATTACCTGATAAAGTCAAATTCAGTCTAGTACAGTGTTAGGTAAGTTACGTTTTCTATTACTTTTGAAAAATTGTTCCAGAAAGCTCTGTGTAGTCATTAGCAAGGATGGAGAAGTACTGGAAAATGTAACACACCTTACAGTTACAATTACTTATGTCTTTTTATACAGAAGAAATACGTAACTGTAACTGATTACATTTATTTGACAGTAACTAGTAACTAACCTATTACTTTCAAAAAATGTCATCTTTTATAGTTATTTATTATTTTTGTATTGTTGTTGTATAAAAAGAAATAAGTAACTATAATTGTAAGGTGTATTACTTTTTCTAGTACTTATCCATCCTTGCTAGTGTCTGCACAGAGCTTTCTGGAACAAGTTTCCGAACATAATAGAAAGTAATAGAAAAAGTAACTTACCCGACACTGGTCTAGTAAATTACAGCAACATATATTTATTGCTTACAATTACTATCAAACTGTAACACGCATACATAGCAAAATCAATCAGTCAATCAAAAATACATGCATGTAACAAAACTGTGTTTACCTGAGCCCGTGAAGAACAGGTACAAAGATGTGATGTCTTGCTTTCTTCCAAAAATCCTGCACTAACAGAAGTTTCCCAGTCTTTCCTTGTATAGCCAAGTTGTTTTTTAGGTACTTTTTGCTCTATATTCTCTTCATGTCAAAGAAAGGCCCCTCAAAGCAGTTGTTTCATTTACCTCAGTGTAAAGTGCCTTTACATCATTGTTGCTAAGAAACATAAACCAGAGCGTCTTCAGACATACATCCTATTCCGACTGCAGGCAAAAACATATAGCAAATATTCAGCATGTACTGTAACAAAATACAAAAACAAGATGGGAGTCTACAGCAGCCATATTAAACTGTACAAACAAGCTCTTTACAAGGCAACATATTGGTCTGTTAGGTAAAAAGCACTTTACAAGGCAACATTCACCATATACAGTATACAATGTGACAGTTTTCAATGTAACAATATAAAATGAAAACTTTGGTAGTGAAAAATAACAACAGTGAAAATAATGTTACTGAAAAGTATATTACTGGGAAAAAAAACAAGTAACCATACAGTGAAGTGGATTCCTTTTCATGGCGCATGACCCATGGGGACCTTTGTATCTGCATCCATAACTGCACTGAAGCACTGGGCCCAGATGATCCTGCTTGTCTGTGTCTATAGTCACATGGAAGCACAGGGCCCAGAGGGCTGTGCACTCCCACAGCTCCATTTACAGCTCCATGGACAGCCTCATGGATCCTTGTCTTGGGGCCCTGTGCATCTGCATCTATAGCTGCACTGTAGCCAGATGGATTCTTCCATTAGCACAGGGTCATTGGGCACCACTCGCATCCTGGGGTGGGATTGTGCAGTATTGGCTGTATGAGCAACAAGTAACAATATAGTGAAGAGAATTATTCTCTTGGAATACTGCCCAGAGGGCTCTGCACCTCTGCATCCATTGCTGCATGGAAGCATAGGACCAAGAGGGCACTATGCTTCCTCAGTCAGATGGACTCTAGGCCCTATGCATATGCATCTGTAGCCACATGGAAGTTTAAGGCCTCCAGGCTCTGTGCTTCAGTAGCCCTCTGGAATACCTCTTCGATTCCTTGCATTCATAGGTGCACATCCTGCCTTTCCACAGGCAGAAGTATCCTTCCCTTGGTGCAGGGCCTAGAGGGATACAATTACAGTACCACAAAAGGAAAGGAAATTCACAAACATTAAGGTTGAAGAATACAAAGCAGACAAAGTAAGGAAATTAAATACATTAGGGTTTGGTGTCCCGGGAGTCATGGTGAATGAGTGCTGTAGTATTCCTCTGGGTTGTCAGCCCTAACCCATTTCCCCCTCTGAGCACACAGACATGGTCTCTTGTTTCACACAAGGCCTGCAGGGCCTTATGTAATGAAAGCTATCACTGAATCTGTTGATAACAGGTGGCAAGACACACTTTTCTGCCTTTAAAGAGTGTATGCCTATGAGACACTGGCTTGCAGCTATACCTTTTATTTATTTATTTGCAAAATGTTTCACCAGGAAAGCCAGCATGAGCTGTAAACAGTTTGTTTCCAGAAGTGTCCTGGGGAAGGGGGATTACAAAAGTTGGGAGAGCAAGCAAACACATGTACGAGGTGAAATAAAAGTACACTAGCATTGCATAACATTTGAGAACTATTATATGACATTGTAATACACTAGAAAGGTAAATTCAGGTATCTCAAATGAAGTGCTATAAGTCAAAGAATGAGCACAAGTCTGGTAAGTGCCAATGCAAGCCCAAAGGGGGTTAGAATATGACAAGAAGGGATGTGGGGGGGGCGAGGGATAGCGGATATGGGAATGGAAGGGGAGAGAGGGGAGAGAGGAGAAAGCAGCCATGAATCTATAACCCTTCAGGATGTTGAGAACCCTGCAAGGGGGACATGAGACAGGCAGAAAAGGAGAAGGGTATGAGGAGTCAGGGGAGGGGGTGGGGAGAGGGAGGAGACAGCTAGGATCTGTTCACCCTCAGGATGCTGAAGAAACCCTGCTAGGGAAACAGGACCAGGCAGAAAAGGAAGAGATGGGAAAAAAGGGGAAAGGAGGAGGAGGCTTAGTGGGGAGTGGGAGACAGTATTAGAGGTGGATGGGAGAAAGGAAAATAGGGAAATTGGAGCAGAAGTGATAGGAGTATCTGAAAATGGAAAAAGAGGGGGTCAGTGGGGGAATAGGTGAAAGAGATGGGCTAGGAAAGCAAGTAGTGTCGCCACTGGTACTGGTTGGAGAGGTAGGGGGCGAGAAGAAGAGGAGAAGAAGGAGAATACCCCGTGTGGGTGTAATCAGTGGGAGGGATAAGGAGGCTTGGAGGTGAATCAGAGAATAATGGAAACATGGAAAAAGGGTAAAGGATATATTTACTTTTGCTTCAGACAGGAGACTATGAGCTGTGGAGAGGAGAAGGGCATTAGGGTGGATACCCCTATGGAAACTAGATAGATAGATAGATAGATAGACAGACAGATAGATAGACATACAGACAGACATAGATATAGATATTGATATGCAGTAGATTACAGATATAGATATAGATATACAGTAGATATAGATATAGATATAGATATAGATATAGATATAGATATAGATATAGATATAGATATAGAAAGACAAAGAACCTCAGCACAAAAGCACTGAGGCAAAGGTTATCCAAAAAAGACACTGGCAACAAAATCAAGTTTTCAAGATATACAATATCACATTATTCCATAGTGCAAAGCATCATGGGATATATATATATATATATATATACATATATAGATATATCTATATATAGATATATAGATAGATATAGATATATATAGATATATATATCTACATATATATATATATACTGTATATATATATATATATATATATATATATATATATGCAAATCACCATGAACATTTTTGACTAATCATGATGCCAAAGTGCTCCTCAGACAATCTGCAAAGAGTAAGAACAGAAGACACAGACGTGTGTTTCATCCTACACAGGACTCATCAGTGTGCCTTGTCTATGCCTGACCACAGGGGAAAATGAGCCAGCCCTAATGTGGTCTTATATTAGGGAGGTATGTGTGAGTTTGTATTTCTTAAAATCCTGGCTTTGTTGCCCATGGCCTCTTGGTAACCATTGCCTGAGTGCTTTTGTGCTGAAGTTCTTTGTGTTTTTAATTTGCCTTTTTTTTGTTTGGGCCCACCATGACCCAAACCCATAAGACCACATTACAGCTGGCTCATTTTCTGCTGTGGTGAGACACAGACAAGGCATGCTGATGAGTCCTGTATAGGATGAAACACATTGCTGATTTTCTGTTCTCATCCTTTGCAGATTGTATAAGGGACTGTTTGGCACCATGCATTCCTGCTTAAAGCAGAACGAGCCTAAGTTCTCATGGTGATTTGTCTCTCTCTCTATGTGTATGTGTATATGTGTGTGTGTATATATATATATATATATATATATATATAGAGAGAGAGAGAGAGAGAGAGATTCTTTGCAAAAAACTATGTTAATGCATCACTTAGGGTTGATATCAAACAGTAAAAAGGAGGGACATATGACACTAAGGTTTCCAACCCTAAAATCCCACTCCCACCCTGCACACCAACAGCCATCGAGGGTGTGCCTTGGGGTCATCAGCCCTAACCCTCACCACATTCTGTGACTACATATGCTGAGATGTGTACAGTACAAAAGAATGGGGAGAGTGTTAGGGATGACAACCCCAAGGCACACCCTCGACGTCTGTGAGTGTGTGCAGGATGCGGCAAGGGTGTTAGGTTTGGAATCCCTAGCATTGTATTTCCCTCCTTCTTACAGTTTGATATCAACACTAACTGATGCAGTAACATAGTTTTTTTTTTGCAAAGAATTTCCTTACTTTTTGAGACAGAGCAATCGTATCCTTATTTGTCTGTAGGAGTGCAATGCCCTTTGGGCCCTGCACTCCAGTCCCTCCATAGATGCATATATGTAGGTTTCTGCTGAAGGGCCCTGCACTTCCATTTATTGGACAACAGTGACCAAATTGCCAGCATAGCCATCTTATTACCCAACCTTATATACCTGGAACAGAAGATTGTTATATCTCCACCAAAATGTAATTCCGCGCACCTGCAACACCATTCTGCACCATAGGTGAGAAAACACGTTTTGTCTAGGATTTGAAAAATGACAGCTGTGACATACATGAAGTAGGGTAATAAGAAGTCTATGTTTAAAATTTGGGTCAAAGTCTTTTAAATTTCTAAAGTTAAGAGTGTGTGTAGCAAAAATGCAATGAATGGTCATAACTTTGCCATTGTTACATATTTTGACCTCAAATTTTCAGCATAGCCTTCTTATGACATTCACCTTATGAATATTACTGTCACTATGCAAATCCTGCCAGAAAGGTGAATCTGCTAAGCAACCACAAAATCACCTTTCGGGCAGGAGTTACATAATGATACCCCCATTGTTCATGAGTAGGGGTCTCAAAAAGGATATGCTGAAAATTTGGTGTCAGAATTATGCACCAAAGCTGAAAAGTCCATTGAAATACATTGATTTCCCATAAGAAAAAAAATTTTTCTTTGTGATGAGTGGTCATAGAAAACAAGATCTTTTTTCGTAAGATGCCAATACAAGAATTTCTATGTTAAAAAACATTTTTAAGGGCATTTCTTGAGCAGTAAAGTGCAGAATGCAGCTAAGAGGGTCCTGATAACCAAACTACACATATTTGTTCCTGCCCAGAATATCATTTTTGGGGGGTTCCAAATTTGAATTTCTCAGACAAAACAGAAAACAAGATGTGGCCATAAGAAAAAGGATTTTCCTCGAATGAAAAAGGATGATGTCATACCAAAAAATAATTACTTTTTCGTTTCATACAGCTATATTTTAGTGCTTACACAGCATGCTCAGAAACAATTTTTTTCCAATTTTTAAAATGCAATAACTTAAAAACTGCTTATTATTTTTTCACCAGAACAACAAAATGCACATCTGTGGGCCAGTTCATTTCTGCCCTAAAAATTTCAGACAAAGAATCCAAACTATCTGGGCTGTAGGCAGGTTCAAAGAAAAAAACCTGCAAAGTCAATGAGTGAAACAATGCTTTTTTCACCTCTCCAGGACTTGTAAACCACACATCCAAAAGGAACATAACTTGGCACATCCAGAGATCTACCCTGGGGAACAGTGCATGCAAATATGCATGCAAATCTGTTGAATGGTTGCAAAGTTATAAAAGTGCAACATTTCAAATTTAACATTGAAGTACCTACTCAACCCTAGCAACTGTGCCCCTATAGATAGATAGATAGATAGATAGATAGATAGATAGATAGATAGATAGATAGATAGATAGATAGATAGATAGATATCCCATGGTGCTTTGCATTATGTATGTGTGGGGGTATGTGTGATTTTTAAAATATTTACAAAATGGGTAGGAGAAATACTGGCACCTGATTGGCTGACACAGGCTGGCACCAGGGTATTTACCTCAGCCTAATGCCCAGGAATGAAAAAGTACCTCTGCCAGCCTACCCCATAACCAGAAATATCAATGCAGCAGGTTAGGTTCAAAAACTTTTTGTAACTGTTATGTTTTCTAGTCATTTAGTGAGAACCACATGGTATACCCTCCCCCTCATCCAACCAACTCTGACAACACTGCAGGTCTCAAAACAGGTTTAACAAAATGAAGGAAACCAAGACAGATCAGCTGGATGAAAGTTATAAGGGCCTTGCCATACCTGACTTGCAGAAGTGCCCTCAGCCCTGCAGATGGGTGCAAAGGCAACAGCGGTTGATCAGAATGACTGGCCTCTGCGTGCTCCCAAGAATAAAAATTCCCCCTCAGCAGCTATCTCCCTTGACATAGGCAAGGCCTTTGATTCTTTAGAATGGAATTATCTTTACAAGGTATTGTATGCTAACAATTTTGGGTCAGGTATCATTAAATGGATCCAGACACTATATGACTCCTCTAAGGCCTGCATAATCTCAAATGGTCTGAGATCAGAATCATTCCATCTAAGTAGGGGGTCTAGGCAGGGATACCCTCTCTCTCCATTACTTTTTGTTTTGGCTATAGAGCCATTGTTAAAAAGAATTATTAAGACTGACAATATTCATGGAATAATGTGGGATAATTACAACAACAAAGTATTGGCGTTCTCAGATGATATTCTATTAACTTTATCTCAGCCTACTTTCTTCATTCAAAAGGTTAGAGAACTGTTACAAAATTTTGGGGATATTGCTGGCCTGTTTGTCAACTGGACAAAATTTGAGTGTTTGATGCTAAATTATTTGAATTTTGAGGCAACAAAGTTAAAAAAAAGTCCTGACATTGCCTGGCCCGAAAATGGTCTATTGTATTTAGGCATAAGAATCTTTAACTCCATTGACAAAATCTTATCCCATAACTTTACAAAACTTATAGATAACTTTAAATCTGATTTGGATAAATGGGCTTGCCTGAACCTCTCTTTATGGGGTAAGATTAATTCAATTAAGATGATACTGGCCCCTAGGTTATTCTACTTTGTCAATAACTTTGCCGCTAATATTCCAGCTCTATGGTTTGGTAAAGTTGACAAACTCATTTCTAATTTTTTATGGAATGGGAAACCCCCTAGATTATCTAAACTCAAACTTAGAGCTCCAACTAAATTAGGTGGTTTTGCTTTACCATGGTGGCAGGGATATTTCTGGGCTTTCAAATTAATGCAACTGGCTAACTGTTTTTTGTGTCAGGAATTACCGACTACTCCTCCTCTTTGGGTAAAAATAGAAAAGGATTTGGTTGCTCCCTTACATTTGAAGGATTTGTTTTTTATTCATACTCCTTCACTTCTAACCAATCATCCTTCTTTGCAGATATCAATTATGGTTTGCAAGAAATTTAATTGCCTTAAAAAAATAGAACATGTTCCTTTGAAGTTTATGCCCATTTGGGACAATCCCAGGATTACTCCAGATAATAAGGGCTTTACAATTACAAATTGGAAACAAAAAGGCATAAGGGTCTTTGGGGTTTTATTGGATGATAAGGATAGACTGGTTTCATTTGAGGATCTGTGCAGAAAATTTGGGCTTAACAAGGGTGATTTTTGTTTGTATTTACAGTTAAGAAGCATGCTTGTTAGTATAGTCCTGCAGGATAAGTTTTATGTCCCTTCTGACACAACTTGGGCATTTCTTTCAAAAATTGCTTATTTAGCTAAGGGCTTCAGTTTAATTCATAAATTTTTGCAAGACACAAATGAAAATCTAACTGAAAATGCTAGATTAAAGTGGCAGACAGCCTTTGACATTCAGATCTTTATAGATTCCTGGAATACTCTCTGGACAAATGCCCATTCTGCTTGTAAAGAATTACAGGGAAAACTAATTCAAATAATATGAAATATTGTGAATGTGCGAAGTTACGAGCCTGCATAGCAACTGAGCAATGCAAGCTCGTAAAACAGGCATTTGTTGGATTTTTTCCACCAAATTTGGAACTTAGGCTTTTTAAGAGGGCACCTCATGAACACCACCACTGTCATTTCGTTAATGGGCCCGGAAAGGTGATTTCACGCAGTGACTGCGAAATCACCTTTGGAAGCCAATTAATGCCATGACAATGTCAGAATTCATGAAGAGGGGCCCCCAAAACCCCATGTTGAAAATTTGGTGCAAAAATTCCAAGAAATGCCTGAGATATGCAACAAAGTTGAAAAAACCCTATTCACTCCATTGTACAGCTTACCGGCATTTCCTCAGTTCGCAGTCGGCTTTGAAGAGTGCAGACGTGTTCCTGGTCCACTGAAGATCATCCTGTCAGAGTCTGGAGGTAGGTATGGGGTGAGGGGGGGGTGAGAGGCAGGGTGCACAGTGGGTGGAGTGGTGGGAGGCGGACCTAGACTACGAGGGCGGTTTTCGTATTCTAGGAAAAAACAAAGAAAACATCACAGGACAGTTTTGGCATGCTGGGTGGGCTCCCAGCATGCCACCTAAAATGAGTTGGGGGTCAGTAGCCAGCGGAGGATTGGGCACCCTAAATCCGGCACATAACATGGGGGAGTAATGCCGCGAGGTTTAGAGCACCCGCCGGCAAACAAAAGTGGTCGGGGAAGCGCGAGCCGAGGGGATGGGGCATCCCCTTGGCATTCAACAGTTGGGGTGATGACAACGGGGAGTGGGCTCCCCATCGATGTGTCAATATGAGGGTGGGTGCAAGCTGAGGGGACTGGGCATTCACATTTGCGGGGATGCTGATGGGAGTGGCTCCCCATCAGACACACAAACATGGGGGTGCCGGCTCACCGACCATGGCCATAATGGTGGTGAGCACGTCAAGCAAAGGACCGCTGCATATGACGATTGCAGCAGTACTTTGCTTTGATGTGTTCACCCCATTATGTATGCATGGTGTGGTGGTGCCATGCAGGCTGATTGGGGAATGAGGGATGCACCTACTGATGCGTGCCCTGCATTCGCCCAACTGCAGTCGCGCATCCAAATCTCCACTCTCCCAATATGTTGACTGCCGCACAAGCGTGGCAAGCCAACATAATAAAAATGCTAAATCTGATAAAATAATGACTGATCCAGGAAGTTCCCCGAAACATGTTCAGACATGACACAGCATGTCCAGACATATCGATAGGAAGATAGCTGCCCCTAGTGGCCTATATCTATAATGAATTGTTGCATAACCATGTTGACCAGTGGGAGGAGTTTACTTACATAATGGACCCTTATGTTTAAAATGGTAATAGCACTGGCCAGAGAAATGGTTGCTTATATTAGTTTATAAGATTGGAAACCTGTCTATAATCCAACTATTTATTTTTGTATAGGCCTAGTCGTGAGCCTCTAGAGAGACAAATTGTTTAATTGTCTTTTGTGGGTGGGCCTAAAATTAAGTAGGAGGGCTATATATACCTCCCAAACCCATGCATAGGCAGATGAGCTGAGAAGCTGGTCTCACTTCTCTGAAGTAAGACAAGAGGAAGGACCTGGACCTGTGCTGATAGCAACCCAGCAGGAAAAGCTGAATTGACTGTTTGAACTGTCTCCGAAACCTGAAGGAAGGTGACTCTACTTAAAGGAAATAGCACTGTACTATGATTTTTCTTTGTTTTGTAAATATTATTAAGTTTATTTATTATTTTTATACTTTTGTATAAAATAAAGCCACACCGAGGTGTGTTGAACCTGATATACTGTGTCCAGTGTTATCCTTACCCACAGTCCTATTACACCTTGTTTGCTTGACAAGAAAATATAATGTGAATTTTCTTGACTATTTGTTTAACTATATGTACAGCTTCTGCATAAATGGAAATAATAATGTGTTTTAATAAATTGTTTTAAATGTAACAATTCTTTATGAATTTTATTCATTTCAGTAAAATGTATCTGAATCTGAATCTAATCTGGTTTTGGTTCAGGCTAAGCTGGCGAAGGAGATTGCAGCATGGAGACTCAGTGGGCCTTTCCCTGCACTGCCCTGCTACACCTCAGGGTATCACTCATTAGCCAAGTTATCAAGCAGGTACCCAGAGAGTTCAGGATGATCAGTACCTTTCATATGAGAAGGGGGTCTCTGTCAGAGACCACATTGACCTGTACCACATAGCATTGTCCTATGTGTTGTTGGACAGGGCAGTTAAGGTGGTGCAGACAGTGTAACAGGGGGGCCTTGCTGGGAGAGGCAGACATAGACTCTATGCTCTGACTGTTGCCAGTTCACCCAGAGAGCACGGTCCTGTTTGGCATGAAGTCTGAGGGTCATAAATATGTGAGCAATTGTATGCCAATGGGTGTGTGGCAGCATGTGCTGCGTTCAAACAGTTCAGCACATTTCTGCACTGGGCAGCAATAAGCAGGCCAGGTTAGATGGAGGTGGTACACAACAAGGATGACTTTTTGTTTGTCAGCAGGCCAAAGACCAAGGACTGTGATCACTTGCCAGAATAGTTTCTCCCTCCCAGTGTGGCTTTATGGAAAATAATAGTACTCTGACTGCCACACTGGAAGTTATAAACTCACCTCCTTTAGCCTTGCACAACAAGAACTTGGTTGGTGTGTTATTCCTGGACTTATCAAAAGCTTTTGATTTTTGGTGCAACACATTCACCTGCTTTCAAGGCTCAGGGATCTTGATCTGTCTGAAACAGCTGTGGGCTGGTTTCAAAATTACTTATCAGGAAGGCAGCCATCAGTTCTACTTAATTCCACCATCTTTTCCTTCGCTGATATAGTAATTAGAGTTCCCCAAGGCTTTATCCTGGGTCCCATTGTATTCAGTATATTTTTGAACAATCTCCCAAGTGGCACCCAAGGATCATAGACAGGTGCTGTTATGTACACTGATGGCATCTTTCTTTATAGAAGGGGCTCAGGAATGGAAGAGATTGGTAAATAGTCACTAATATTTACAATCATACTTTGATATTGTAGTGTTGCTTAACTACACTGTAAATGCAACAAACATGTAACTACACTGCAGTTACCCTGTTGCATGCAATTAATGATTAGTTACATTGAAACAGACACTTAAAATAAAATGTAACCTTAAATGGCTATTAGGTGATGGCTTTTTACTAAATGTGGCAAAAAAAAATTAATGTATTTTGGCTCTCAACAAAAACTCAAGTACCTGCAGACTTCTTATATTATTTTAGACCTTACAGATAAGGACATTTAATTAGTTAATAACTTTAAGTACTTAGGATTTACAATAGATGAATCTCTTACATTTCAAGCTCATATTGATACTTTAGTTAAATCTGTTCACATCTACCTGGGCCAACTCTACCATTTAAAAAAAAGGACACTCAATTTAAGAAAATCACTGGCACAGTCTAGTTTTGCTATCACTGGTTGATTATGGCATGCCTTTATTTGTCTCGGCCCTGTGACATCCTTAAATAGAGTTAAAACATCATATCGTTCTATCTGCCTCTTTGCAATGGCATGCTCTAGATCCACACATCATTGTGTGATGACTTAGAAACTTGGACTGCTATCTTTCAAACAAACAACTGGTTATTCCCCTCTTACTAATTTTAGAAGATTTGAAAAGTCTCTTGTTCTATTTACATTCATGCATGAATTGAGTACTAATCCTTCTGAACATCATATCAGAGCTCAAATTCATTTTGTCTGATCACCTTTTTGCAAGATCTCCACAGGTTAGTGATGTTTGTTTTCACTCAGTTAATCAGTGGAATGCACTATCAGTCACTTTGCAGAATTACAATTTACATAGTGTTTTTAAGAAAACTCTAAGGCTCCACAGTTCTGTAACAACATGTATATGTTTTTTGTAAGTTGATATTTCCAGCTCATTTTGTCTTATTGTCTGGTTTGTTGTATAGCTTCAGATCTTCCTTGAAAATGCACATCTGATGTTCTTGGGGCTTACCCAAAAAACAAATTTAAAATAAAAAATAAAAAGTGTGTGCTGATCTGGGGTGTCTTTGGCTTGGGACAAGACAGTGAGGGTCTACACTACTTTGTCCTTCTTAGGTATCAAGATCGATACCATGGCTACTGAATTTCACCTATCACAAGGTTATGACACTGAGGGAATTTTTGGACTGGGTGGTGGGGGCATGCAGGATCTCTTTGCATGATCTACAGTAGTTGTTCAGTCACTTCAACTTTGCTTGAAAAGTAATTCCCATGGGTTGGAAGCTCTTGCGCTGGTTGTTGAAGGTGGGTACAATATGCCAAAAACCTCATCACAGGCTCTGGGTGACCAAAAGCATAAGATAATACTTAGTAGCTGGCCTTCCTGAACTGCCTGAAAGGGGTGACAATCTGGTCTGAAGTAACAAAAGCAAACCAAAGGACTCTGGCTGGCCACCATAAATGTATGTAGTCTCCAAAAGAAATTTGCCCCACTTCAAGCATGGGTTTGCCTCCACAACCCTGATGTCCTGGCAGTAACCAAAACGTGGCTAGCTCAGAGTACCCAAGACTCAGCTGTCACCCTGCCACACTACACATTATTCAGATCAGATAGACTGGGGAGGAGGGTTGGGGGGTGTGTACTATACCTTTGGAACCACCTGCAAGGCATCAGAGTTGAAACAATGCACCCTGTCGTGGGTGCCCAGACCCTCACGCTAAAGGTCGCTGCTGGGCAACTCAGGTAAATCCATCTACCTAATGTCAGTCTATATATCTCCTCATGACCAGAAGGAAGCTTTCACATCCATCCTAAACATGATTTCCCCACTCCCAAAAAATTTAGAAATCATTGCCCTTGGGTATTTCAACACAAATTGGCTTGCACCCCAAATGTCCTGCCTCAGGGATGCAGCTGCAGCCCAAAATCTATCTCAGATGGTACTTACTCCTACTAGGGTAAACTACAAATGGGGACACTAGTTCCCTCATTGATCTCATCTTCACGAATCATCCTGAGTGCATACAGGATGTCCAGGTCCTCCCTGATTCCCTCAATAACCATTCCCTGGTCACCTGTTGCTGGTCAAACAGCAGGAAGTCCCCTCCTCCAAGGATATCCATAGATCACCAGCTAAAGAAAGGATCCCTGGCACATTTCTGCAACCACCTCCTTAACCTCGACTGGTCCCCACTCAATCACCAGTCGTCGGTGGATGCTGCTCTGTCCTTCTTCATAAGCTCCTTCCAAGCCACCTGTGATATCTTTGCCCTGTTTGTAGAGCAGATTGAAAAAATTCAGGCCTCCCCAGGGTAAATCAGTCCTTACTCAAAAGAATGATTGCCTGTGACACTCTATGGCACTGTGCCCTAGAGTCCAGTTGTCCTTCTGACCACCAGTAGTATCATGCTGCCCGTAACTCATGTACCTGGGCTATCTACCAGGCTAAGGTGGAATATTATCAGGCCAAACTTACCACCACAAGGGGAAATGGAAAATGGTTCTGGGAGAATATAAAGGAACTAAGTAGTAAGTCCACCTCCCCATCTTCCCATCTCTCTCCATGCTGATTATTGATGGGAGACCCACCCAAGACCCTAGTAAGATCACAAATGCCTTTAACACATCTTTCTCTGACCTTAGTTCTATCCTCCCCCCTGACTTTTTCTCTGCATCTACCGGCCAGTTCCCACCACCACCGAGCATTCCTCCCTTTCACTTTAGGATGATCTCCCCTAGTGTTGCCCACAAATATCTTACAATGTCCCTTGGTAAAACTAGGCAGAGTGGTGATTCCTTTGATGCAAAGCTGCTGTCTCTTATGCTTGATGCAGTACTAACACCCCTAACTAAAATACTCAATATGTCTCTGTGCCTAGGGCAGTTCCCTTTACTGTGAAAAAGGGTGGTTATTACTCCAGTACATAAAAATGGTGACCATACCTCCAATAGTAACTATAGGCCCATTTCTATACTTCCTCCCCTTTGGAACAAATTGTTGCATATCAACTTACTGAATACTTAGACTCACATCTCCTACTGTGCCAGCAACAGTATGGTTTCAGGAAAGGGCATTGCACAACTACGGCCCTCCTAGAGTTTATCTCATTTATACATGATGCCCTTGACCAGAGAGCCTTGGCCGGATCTGTCTATATCAATCTCTCAAAGGCTTTTGATATGGTCAACCACCATATGCTCGTAAACTCCCTCCTCTCTGTTGGCATATCCCAAGAGACCACAGGCTGGTTCTCCAACTATCTCTACAGACGCACCCAGCAGGTGAAGATAAATAACACCTTATCCACAAACTTTCCTGTCTGGTCGGGTGTCCCCCAGTGTTGCATCCTTGCCCTAGTACTCTTCTCACTGTACTTAAACTCCCTCCCTCCCTATGGCCTCCACTGGACATCTCCTTCTTTATGCAGATGATGTAGTGATCTTTAGTTGGCACCAAGACCCTGCCTGACTCCAAACGTCCTTGCAGGATTCCTTCACAGAAATTGAATCCTGGTTTGCCTCCCACAAGCTTGTCCTTAACTACAAAAAAACAAAGATCATGCTTTCAACATAAACACAGTGTGACCACCCTACCTATACAAAATTCTCAGGGTGCCATGCTGGAACCAGTCACCAGCTTTAAATACCTAGGGGTTACCCTTGACTCAGCCCTTACTTTCTGAGAGCACATAGCATTGACATGTACTGCAATTAACATTAGAACTGGTCTCCTGTATAAACTTTGACCCTGTCTCCCCCTAAATGCCCTCCAGCTTGCCATCTCTAGTTCCATCCTTTCTCTGGTTGACTATGAAATAGTCATCTATGGCATCACCTCAGACTCCGTCCTGTCCCTCATTAAATGCACCCTCAATAAGGCCTGCCAGATGGCCACAGGCAGTGAATGGCTTATGCACACCTGTGACCTCTACCAACGTTCGTCATGGATTAACTTCCAGGGGCACCTATTCTACCAGACCCGCTTACTGGCCAAAAAAATCCAACTGGGTCTAGCCCCCCTGGCTGTCTCTCACTTCTCCAACCAAGCTTACTGAGATGGGCCACAAGACACTCTGACACCACTGCTTTTCACCTCCCTTTTATAAAGACCAGTGCTGGCCAAAGGACCTTTTGCTATAGGGCACCACTCTGGATGAACTCAATCCTTGGGCCTTCCCCTATCATTCCCCAGACTGGGTCATTTTAAAACTGAGCTACATGCTTTCATCATGTCCAGATTCAATTGTGACTGCAGATGACCCCTCGCCCACAGTTATCGACCACACTTTTTAACAAATCATGGGAGGATGGGGTGGTACCTGAGGATTGGATGAGGGCAGATGTGATTCCCCTTCACAAAAGTGGGAGCAAGGCAGAAGCAGGAAACTACAGACCTGTTAGTTTGACCTCAGTGTTGGGAAAATGATGGAATCACTTCTGACAGAAAGAATTGTTCAGTACCTAGAGGCCAGCGGGGCACAGGACCCAAAGCAGCATGGATTCACAGCAGGAAGGTCATGTCAGACAAATCTAATCGATTTCTTTGACTGAATGACCAAAGTAATAGACCAGGGAGGGGCTGTGGATATGGTCTACCTAGACTTTAGCAAGGTATTTGACACAGTCCCACACAAAAGATTAATAATCAAGTTAGCCAGCCTGGGAGTGGGTCCCAGGGTGGTAGCCTGGGTAACAAACTGGCTGCACAACAGGACACAGAAGGTAATAGTGAATGGAACACATTCTGAAGAAAGGGGGGTTACTAGTGGAGTACCTCAGGGCACAGTACTGGGTCCAGTCCTCTTTAACGTCTTTATAGGTGACATTGCAGAGGGTCTGGAAGGAAAGGTATGCCTCTTTGCTGATGACACAAAGATCTGTAACAGAGTTGATACATGGGGGGGGTAGAAAGGATGAGAAGGGACTTGGGAAGGTTGGAGGAATGGTCACACATATGGCAACTTAGATTCAATGCAAAGAAGTGCAAAGTAATGCACCTAGGAAATAAAAATCCAGGAGAAGAGTACACAATAGCAGGTGAGGTACTAACAACAATAATGGAAAGTGATCTGGGTGTAGTCATATAAGATGACCTAAAGGTAGGTAAGCAATGAGAGAAGTCAGTAAGGAGAGCCAGGGGGATACTGGGATGCATAGGGAGGGGCATCACAAGTAGAAAAAGGGAAGTGGTTATCCCTCTATACAGACAGTTGGTGAGACCCCATCTGGAGTACTGCATGCTGTTTTGGAGACCTCATCTATGCAAGGACATAGACAGGATGGAAGCAGTCCCGAGGAGGGAACTAAAATGGTGCAGGGTCTACATCAGAAACCATATGAAGAGAGACTGAGAGAGCTTAATATGTATACCCTTGATGAAAGGAGGGGCAGAAGGGACATGATAGAAACTTTTAAGTACCTCAAGGGAATCAACAAAGTCTAGGAGGGTAGCATCTTTCAGAAAAAGAGATGTGTAAGAACAAGGGGGCACAATTTAAAGTTAGAGGGAGGACGGCTCAGGGGTAATGTGAGGAAATTTTTTTTCAACGAGAGAGTGGTGGACACATTGAACTGCCTTCCTGGAGAGGTTGTGGGGTCTAAAACAGTGGGGGAATTCAAACATGCATGGGACAGACATGAGGCAATTATAGTGGGGGGTTGCAGGAATAGGCTGTTGGTTAACTAGAATCTGCAGGTTATCCAATAGGTAGGGGAATGGGCAGACTGGGTGAGCCAAGTGGTCCTTATCTGCCATCAAAGTCTATGTTTCTATGTGAGTTTCTCTGCTGAAAATGTACGAGATGTTATTGTATGATTGTTCCAGATACACCTCTGGTGTTGCTCTGTGTATTTTGTACTGCACCATGCCTCTGTATTTAGTCTATGTTCTTGTTAGCCTCTGTATTTGTCTTCATTCTCTGTATGACATGGAGCCTTTGTAAATGAGTCCCTGACTCAAAGGGTTGTAATTCCTAGACTTTAATAAATAAATAAAAAAATAAATGAACCACCAGCCAGGAGCTTGAGCTTTTCATAGATGCATCTGGGGGCTTTGACTTTGGAGCTTACTTTCAATGGGAATGGTGTGCAGGACAATGGCCCTCTCCTGTCAGGAGGCAGGCTTGACTAAGCAATCACATGGCTGGAATTGTTTCCCATTGAGGTTGCCCTGGTAGTGTGGGGTGATTGTTTTTGGGATAACAATGTAGTCTTCAGGACAGACAACACTGGGATGGTTCACACCATAAATGGCAGTTGATGGCAAAGGGCCCATCGGTTGACCTCATTTTGGTTTTTGTAGTTACATGTCTTAAGTTTAATATCCAGTTTAAAGCTGTACATGTGCCTGGTGTGGATACCAGTATTGCAAAATTTCTTTCTCATTTGCAGTGGCAGAGGTTTCTGGGGCTAGCTCCAGAAATGAAGGTGCATCCCAAGGATGTCCCAGCTTCCTCAGGAAATTAGAGATGCAGAAGCCTAAGAGTTAATCTGGAATTTGTTAGCTCCCTGCATGCAGCAGCATACAGGAGTGATGAAAACTTGATGTGTGTGCTGCAGGCTCAGGGTTGGCAGAACACGTGGCCAATTCTGGTAGACCAGCTATGCCTTTACCTAGTGTAGATGAAACTGAAGGATTGATGCCAGGGGCAGTGGTCAGCATTTGGCAGGCACTTTGTGGTCTCCAAGGTCACTGATATGAAGTACATCACACAGGCATTCTGACTTTGCAAAATGTTGATGGGATGGTCTCATGGGGTCCCAAAATTACGTGAGAGTTGATAGCCAATTTTTCCAGCCCTGCTAGAGCAGGTGTGGGGTGAACTGCCGGAGTTGTGTTTGTGTCCTCAGAAGCAGTGTTATTTTGCACTATATTCTTGGTTAATCTCTGCAAGGCTTTTCAGGTGTCCCAGTTAGTCCATCCAAGCCAAGCAGCAAAGCTTGCAATGTGCTTGGAGATGAGGAAATAGCCATAATCAATGAGAGTTTTTTGTATGGCTCCAGAAGAGCAAGATAGATTGTATGGCCAGAGATTGCTTGTGCTGCCTGAGGCCTCCTCCAGGGACACGGTGGGATATGCAAGCCCAGGTACAGGAATACTGTATATTGCCCAAATGGTAAGCTGAGGGGGGGGGTCACATTCTTTGTGGCATGGAGATGGGACCCACTGACCATTCCAGTTTCACCATGTTCTAGCTAAAACCATGAGGGGGTTGGGGATGGACTCAACAGAGTTTAACACCCATTGCTTTTGCTTTGGACCTACCATGAATGCAAGACCCAAAGAGTTGACAAATGGACAGATCCAGTTCTTGGTCAATGGAGATGACAGGCTTTTACCTCATTTAATATAA